>CM028137.1:136580000-137830000 GCA_016271365.2 Neoceratodus forsteri
TACTTTTACTCTGTCCAGAGGTAAGTAAGCCCTGCCCTCCTGGGTTTTAATTCTGCTCTATGAACTGTAGCACTTGTGCAAGGAGTGGGACTGACTTTTTAGATTTACCAGGAAACCCTGAGACTCCAAAACTCCCTGGGTGAGCTGTAGATGTTCATCTACCTGTTGTGGTGATTTTCCCATAACCAACCAATCATCCAGATAGGGAACACTGCAACACTTTGCCTTACAGGTGTGCCACGACCACTGCCAGGCACTATGTGAACACTCTTGGGGCTGAAGTGAGACTGGATGGCAGGGCTGAAAACTGGTAATGACCTGAAGGCAGTCTGAACCAGAGGTACTTTCTGTGAAACTCCCTTATTGGGATGTGAAATAAGCATCTTTTAGGTCCAGGGATGCCAGCCAATCTCCTTTTGGAGAGCTGGCAGAATCAGTGACAAGGTTACCATTTTGAACCTTGGCTTTGTTACGTGCCTGTTTAGACCCTTAGGTCTAGGATGAGGCTGCCACTCCCCATTTTTCTTTGTTGTGAGGAAGTATCTTGAATAAAATTCCTTTCCCTTTTGCTGTGGAGGCACAGGTTCCACTGCTTTTGACAGCAACAGGGTTGAAACCTCCTTTTCCAGTAGCTTTCTTTCCGCACTGGAAGCTGATTTGAAGACTCTGGTTCTTAGGGAGGGAAGGGATTTGAAGCTTGGAGACAATCCCTGACTCACTACTTCCAGGACCCACTTGTCTGTGGAGATCTGTTTCCAGGCCTGGAAATAGTGAGTCAGTCTGCCCCCTACTGGAAGTAGGCAGGTGGCCTTGGAGGACAAGTCAGGGTCTCGCTTTGTCTGGGGCTGAGACTGGGAACCACGCCTGGAACCTCTTCTGCTCTCAAATACCCTTGCTGAGAGTACTGTTGTACTTGGGGTATAGCAATGGCCTGATAAAAGGCCTGGAATGGAACTGTCTGCCCCTGCCTCCCCTCCCATATGGTCTTGTGGATGGGGAAGCCTTCTCTTTGGCAGAGTTGCTTCTATAAGTGGCCTTGTACTCATCCACTTTTTTCATGTAGGCTTCTGTGTGAGTTCCAAAGAGGAAGTTACCATCAACTGGGGAATCCAGAGCCTTGTTTTGGGTGTCTTGAGTAAGGTTTGTGGCTCTTAACCAGGCAAACCTCCTCTGAGCAACTGTATTTGCCATCCACCTAGAAGCAGTGTCAGTGATGTCTGCTGCCAACTGGAACTGATAACTGGCAGCTTCCAAGCCAAATCTGGCAGTTTGCTGAAAGGTTAGAAGAAGCCCTGTCTGCCATAGCCATGATGGACTGCCAGAGGGATTTTTGGTACTGGGCCACATAGGCCTGGAAATTAGCTTGTCTTATGGCCAAAGAAGTTGATAAACAGCCCTTTTTGATCATACTGTCTATTTTTCTTGAATCCTTCTCTGGAGAGAGTGAGAGGCAAGATGTACTTTTGCCTTATCACAGGCTGCAGCGTGTACCACCCCTGGTGGTCAGGGTGGGGAAATAAAAATTCAGCCCCTTCCCTGTCAAGCTGGTACGTTTGTCCAGCCGTTTATCCAAAGGTGGGACAGATCCAGGTGTTTGGAAGAGCTTTACTGCATCCTTTTAAAAAAAAAAAACTTATTTATGGCCAGCCCTGTGGCGCCGAGGGTTGAGGCACTGGACGCCACACCTCGTACCATGCCGGCGACCCGGGTTCGGATACGGACTCTGGTTGTCAGGGGTTGGCAGGGGGAAGGAGGATTGAGCGTCCCAACGGATGCTCTCCTCCTTCGGAGTGGGTTACCAGGGGTGCTGTATGCACCCGACGTCCCTGGGGGTTGGTGGGAGCACTGGCTCTCACGGGGCACTAGCGGCTTTAGAAGGGCTGGAGTCTGGGAGAGGAGAGGGAAGGCGTTGTTAGGCACTTGACAGGCGTGCGTCAGCACGCACATGCCCGAGCCGACGTCCTCAGGGAAGGGGGGGGGACAGGAAGCACAGAAAAACAGAAACCAACCTTGGCGGTCCTAGACAACGGCCGCTCCAGCTGCCCAGTGCAGGAACCACGGGCAGACCCCGCTGTGCCAGGGGGGCTCCACGAAAGATGGGAGGAAAGGTAGGAGTCACCCATGGGCACTCTAGGGGAAGGCTCAGTGTTGGGGTGGGAAGCATGAGTGAGCCCTAAGGAGTGGAACGACGGGGCGATAGGAGGGGATAAAAAAAATATATATATATTTATTGGGAGCAATAACTTTTTGATGGGTGTTAACCCCATCATTTCTAAGTACTCTGCCTCCTCCTCATCCTCTGTCACCTCAGTGGTAGAGATATCCAGTGCATCTACCATTTTCCTGACAAAGGAAAAATAAGATGAGTAATCTTCTGATGATCTGGGAAGAGAACCAAACTCCTGCTCAGGAGAGACTTTAGGCTCTGTAGGCTCTCCTTCATCCTCTTCTTCATATTCCCCATAGTCTTCCCTTGCCTCATGCAGGGAGGACTGGGTAGACTCAGCAGGGGTTTGAACTGTAGCCTGCTGTCCAGCAGGCAGCAGATCCTGAAAGGCTTGTAAAACATTAAATGCCTGTGCAATTTCCAGAGGAGCAGGCATGGTTACAGACACAGAAGAAGTCCCCACAGGCTGACCAGCAGGGGGTTCAGTGTGTTTTGTTTCTTAGTATTTTCATGGGCTAGACGGTTCAGCAGGCCTTTTGTATCTGTATCAGGGCAGAAACTGTGGCTTCTGTGGTTTCATCCACAGCCACTGAGGGGTATCAGCTGGTCAGAGCCGAGGGACCCTTAGGCACAGGCAATTTCTTTTTAAGCCTTTCCAAACATTTTCATGTGTTTTTTGAAAGGTCTTACAGATTTCCAATCTGTCTTCAAATGATCATAACAAAGGCAAACAACGCAAGAAGTGTGTTTATCTGCCTTGGAAACACTTCTCCACACTCTGTGCAATTTTTGAAACCAAGTTCACCAGTCTTTTTCTTAGGTTTTTCAGACATTTTAAACAAAAATAACCAAAAATCACAACCGCAATTACATTTAAACTTTTAAAAACAAATCTATTGGTTGCGGTCGGTTCAGGAACCGATCGGAACCGGGAACCAAAAAGAAAAGGAATTGGGATTAGCGGTTCAGTAACCGATATTAGTGGCTACAAAAAAATTTGTTTAAACAAATAATTACCACAAATAAAAGAGTTTTAGAGAGAAAAACTATGCTAAGGCTAAAAGCCCCGTTCCCCACTGGTTATACCAAACCGGAGAAACCAAGAAAATTAAGTAATTTAACTAAAATAAGCTAACGGTTTTACTACAAACAAAAGATAAGGGTGGCAAATGAAAATAAAATACTACTTATATGTATTTTTCTAAAGTTTCACAATGAGATTATGAGAAGATGATCTCTGAGCGTCTAGTCTTGATAGGTGGAGAGACAAATCTGAGGGTTAGAATGTAGGCAGTTGATAGGTGGCAGCATTTGGAAAAGTGGCATGAACCAATGATTCTATCATTAACATAATGTTTCATCTCTGGGCAGATCTGGCTTAAAGGCATACTGCATAAGAGTTATGAATATTGGAGTATTCCTGGGGTGAAAGCTGGCTTCAAATATCTGTTTTGGCGCTGGAGACAATCAATGCCTCAATTTGTTATAATTAATTTTGTAACGAAGAGGGTGCCAAATTCCTTCAACTCTTGGCAAAGGACTGGTGTGGAAGAAGCTGGATCATGAAGGAAGAAGAGAATCGTCTGCATACAGGGCTATTTTCTGCTCAGAGTTACCCACCTTAACTCCCTTTATGTTTTGATTTTGTCAGACCACAACAACTAGGGGTTATATGCAGAGTGCAAATGATAGTGGAGAAAGGGGGAACCCCTGCCTCGCTCCCCTGTGGCGGGAGAAGTGTGAGGACATTACCCCATTAAACCTTACTGTGGCCTCCAGATTCTTGTATAGAGCTGCTATACACCCCATAAAGTTGGACCAAAACACCCATTACCCCCAGTGACTGTTGGAAGAAGGCCCTGTACACCTCATCAAAGGCCTTTTCTGCATCTATTGAAATGGCAATTTGGAAGTGGGGGCTTCCTCTCTGTGAGGAAAAGACATTAAGGAGATGCTGGATACTGTTGTGCAGGTTCCACCCCTTAATAAATCCTGTTTGTTTTGGGTGGACTAGGCCCGCCACCCACATCTGTACCCTGCCCACCATTATTGCCGTGAACATCCTCAAGTCCACCAGTAGGAGAGGGATGGGACAATGAGACTCACAATGGGAGGGGTCTTTCTGGGGTTTCAGTAATACTGAGATTTGGGCTCTATATGAGATATGGGGGGCCTCCTCTTCTTCTATGATCCGTGTAAATAGGTGGAACAGTTCCAGAAATAAATCTTCCCCTTTT
This sequence comes from Neoceratodus forsteri, assembly GCA_016271365.2. Classification (NCBI taxonomy): domain Eukaryota; kingdom Metazoa; phylum Chordata; order Ceratodontiformes; family Ceratodontidae; genus Neoceratodus; species Neoceratodus forsteri. Next base: position 136,584,405 of record CM028137.1, read on the forward strand.
TTTTTTTTTTTTTTTAATTCAGTCATAAAGCCATCAGTCCCTAGGGATTTTCCATGTTTCGAATTTTGAAAACCCCCCTCCAGTTCTGCATTAGTAGCAGTCGCCTCCAAAGCAGCCTTTGCCTCTGGAGAACGTGTGGGGATCCTCAGTTTACTAATGTACTTTAACAGCTGTTCCTCCTATGTGATTTCTTGTGTAAGTAGCTGTGCTCTTGAACTGCTGCCTGTCTATGGCTTACTATTACTGTATTGTTTGATCTAAAATTACTGACTTGCTTAGTCTAAATGTAATTTTTACATCAGTACTGTTAGCTTAGACTGCAGTGTCACTGTCTGCTTGACCGTCTTGAATTTTTTATTTTTGCACTGTATGTTCTCTGTGTACTAAAGAAAGTATCGTTTTCAATGAATTGCACTGTCAATGTACTGCACTTCCTGGTCGCCCCTGAAAAAGGGACTGTCTTGTCTCAGTGGGCTCACCAGTTACCAAAATTCAATAAATAAATAAAAATATGTGGAGGAACATTCACTGGAGTACAGCAAGCTGTAATATTCTGAAAAGGAATCTGCTATCTTCCTGGGTGCAAAATGTGACTGTCCTCCCCGTCCTTGATCCAAGCACTGCCCTTTTGCCTGCCTGTTTCCTAATTTGCCAGCAAGTAGGCATCCAGACCCATTCCCTCTAATAAAAATCTTTGTCTAAAGTACCTCAACTGGCCTCTACTTTATTTTCAATGTATGTTTGCAGTCTCAATCTGCACTCTAATTTGGGGTAATATGGTTTCCTCATCAAACAACTCATGCTCTAGGGCCAGCCTCCTTGCCATACATAGATAATAGACAGTGTCGGCAGATAAGGGCCTATGGCCCACCCAGTCTGCCCGTTTGAGCTTGTAAGTTCAGTTTATGTTTTCCTAGAAGTCTGTTGCCCCTTACCCCTGACCTCCAGAATTCCTTTATGTCTGTCCCATGCATTCTTAAAACCCGTGATTGTTTCAGCCCCCACCACTTCCTCTGGCAGGGTGTTCCACTTGTCCACCATCCGTTCTGTGAAGAAATTCTTCCTCATGTTTCCTCTGAATCATCCTCCCTCCAACTTCATCCCATGCCCTCTAGTCCTGGAACATCTTTTTCGCTTAAAAAGTATTTTATGATCTTCCCATTACCACTGCATTTAGGGCATCTCAGTGGGCTCTAATGGCGGTGTCCCCAGCTTGTTCTGTAATAGGTAACCCTTTATGGGCTCCTGTACCATTGTTACAAAGTCTGGCTGATTAAGTAAGGAATTTTTCAAGCACCAGAGTTCTTGGCTACAGGCATTATGTCCAGATTTAAAGTTAATGCCACACAGAAAGTGTTCTTGCAGCTATTGTGACTTGATCGCTGTATGTAACCATTCAGAAAGGAGGAATATCAAATCTATCTAGGAATACGATTTCTTCGCTGAGGAATAAAAAGTAAAATCCTTTTCTTTTGGATCTGGATCCACCACACGTCCTCCAAGCCTCGTTTCCTAGTTAACTTTCGAAGGGTTGCACTACCACTATCCTTATATGCCCATGCGTAAGGGCCTGCTTCCTGTCCGCCCTTTCCACATAAGTGCATTTAAGTTGTTAAAGTCACCTCCTAGTGGATATAAACACCATGTAGCTGGGAGGAGGGTATCTCAATAATATACAGTAGTTTTGAAAAAGTCCTCTCTGTGTTTCTCTTTGTCCGGGGCATAAACATTTCAAATGGTTATCAGGTTTCCCTGTACATTCCTTCCAGGTAGCTATACCATCTCTCTCGTCTTCTCCACCCCTATACATTATGGGGATTACCCCTCCTTATTAAAGCTGCCACCCCTCTTCTATGCACAGATGCTGTAAGTAAGATGAGGCATAGTGTTACGCCACCAGGATCTAGTTAGTTTCTTATGTTCTTCTGGAGTCAAATGTATTTCCTGCAAAGGGAGCAACTGGTAATTCATCTCCACAGCTCCTGCAAGTCCTTCCTCCTCTTCACTTAGCCCCAGTCCCTTTTACATATAGGTTACAACATTTAGCTCATGTGCAGACATCACTGTAGATCTCTAGGATGGGGAAAGATGGGAATGCACCCTGTTTTCAACGAGTCTGAAAAATCCCTTTTCCCTCTAATGATTAGACATATTATTAGTAACAAAACTCTAGTCAACAGTAACAAACACCAAGAAATTGGACAGATTTGCACAAACAGCACAGCTTCAAGGTGATGAAGTATCACAGACAGTCTGGATGGATCATATGACTGTTCTTAGGGCACTGGGTATTAACCTTTGGTAGCCAATGAAAAGGCTACCTATGAATGCAGCTACCTGTATGTCACTTGAAATGGAATGGTCTGAAAATTTCCGAAAAAGGTGACTGGTGGTATGAATGGGCCGCTAGAATTCATGTAGGGCCCATTGTTTAGCATAAAAAAAACAAACAAACTAAAAAAAAAAATGGTTAGGTGTTCTAGAGACAGACGGCACCTCCCCCAAGCCGACATGGCATCATATTATACACAACATTCCACCTATTGTTACTTTAACTGGAAAGGTGAAGGTCACCAAGCACTCAGCATTTGTATCCCTGGCTAAGGAGAAATGAGCAATTTAGCTGTGCGAGGTGAGTGGTGAGGATGGCCTGACCCTGTCAAGGCTCCCCTCAGCCAGACAACCAGCCCTTCCCCACAGGCTCTCCGGAAAGTAGCATACGAGACTCCACACCTCCCACATTGCTCCATTTATTCCCTGTTTGTCCAATTACTGCAGAAACATTACTTTACCATAGGCAGCCAACAAGAGCCCAGCACCAACTGCTGACAATTACCACTGCCCCAACAAACCCCAATGTGCAACCTGCAAAATGCCCTGCACCAACAAGCCCCGTGGTATGCTATTTGGGGCTAGGCCTCAAATTCCAATTGCTCTCTGAACTTATCGGTACATGGGAAGAAATTCATGTCCAAAGAAGTAGCCCAGACCACCACACAGATCACCCTGGTTGGACTGCCCATCCTCCCCATGCCTCTGTACTGATCTATTTATTTAAAATTGGTAACCCAGGAGAGGCACACTGAGACAAGGGTAATTTCTATGTGGAAAGGGGAAGAGGAGAAGCACAATTACAAACAAAATACAGTCAATCAGGTGACATGGTTACAATGAGGATGACATAAAGAGCATGAGTTGCATACAATGGAGACAAAATGGCAAAACACTGTATATGGAGGACAAAGAAATCAGTATAAAACAACTGTGCAAATTAGGCAAACTCAAAAAGTGCATAGTGCCAGAATAAAGGAAGGCTGAGCTGATGCTGAAAGTAGAAGTCAAAACAGGTTAGCTCAACTTGGAATACCCCCTCCCATACAGTGACACTTGTACAGCAACATCGTCATGATACTGACAACATCGACATGTCGCTGTAGAAGTCCGCCCAGGAACCGGCAACATTTTTCCCTGTCCTGCACCCCCTCCCCAAACCAACTGTGACTCGGAGTTGGAATCTAAAAGTATGGGGATGCGGGAGAAGAGAAAAAAAACACAGTCCGGTGTACGCAACTCCCTGCACACTGCAAATCGTGGTCGACATGGAGCCTGGCGCTGTGATGCCAGTTGATGAATTAATTGTCGAACCGGCATCGTAGAGCCGATAAACTTCAACGAGGTTACTGGAGCTATAAGGTTAGGGAGGAGGGAGAGGCAAGGGGTGGTCAAAAGCCAGGCAAAGGTAAGGATGAGTTCAGGAAGCGGGTTGGCAGGAGCAGGGCAGAGGAGTTATAGCCAACATCAAATGGAGGTAAGGGAAGGAGGTAGAGAGACAGAAGGAGGAGGTAGCTGGTTCCCTAGGGAGGGAGGCGGTATGAAAAAGCAGATTTCTCAGCTGAAGAGTGTGGGTGGGGAAGGGAGAATGTGCACAGTTTCCTTGAGCATAGGGAATTGGAGGAGAGAGAGGGATATGTATGAGGGGAGGGACCCAAACCAATATTTAGAGAGGAGGGAAGCACAATGGGATTGGCGCCATGAGGGGAGAGGGAGGATGGATAGGGAGAGGCAAAGGAGAGCAGTAGTGAGTACGAGAGGGTGAGCTTGGCAGCAAAATGGCAGAAGGCACTGCAGAGGGTGTCCAGTCTGGCAAAGGAGGTAGAGGGGCAGTGCCATAAACCACATACACATAGTTGAAAACTGGAAGAACCATTTTGCTGACCAGTTTCCGGCAGATCTGGGAGAAAGGCAGTCCTTACTGCAGTACAAGGTACTGAGTTTGGCACAGATGGCATCAATGTGACAGAAGTCAAACTGCTATCTAACCACCGAGGTACATAAAATTTGGGACTACTTCAGTGTACCATAATGCATGGAGAAGACGTGGAATAAGACAAGCCGGGCCGGCTCCTGGCTGGTGCCAAAAGGTCACAAACACTTTTATTTTTTGTGTGTGTTGACCCAAGGATGGTTGGACTGGAACCAGCACAAAACACTGTGAAAGTCTTAATGAAGCAAGACTTCCAGAGATGCAGTAGAGGGACCAGAGGTGTAGAGAACTGTGTCATCTCCATACGTGTTGAATATGCGAGTTGGCATAGGCAGAGGGGAGGTCTTTGAGGAAGATGCAGAAGTGAACTGGATTCAAAATGTGCCCTGTGGGACCTGGGTAGGGAAGGGTGGGGAAATGGCGCCTCCTACCTGTACTGTTGATGGTCTGAGAGGTCAACAGAACCAGCCGACAGCAGGGGCTGAGGCTGGCAGAGCTCAGCTTATCCAGGAGGAGTGAGTGGACACTGAATCAAAGGCTTTGGTCAGATCGCTGAAAATGGCTGCTGTAATGTAACCTGATCCAACCCTGAGAAAATGGAGTCAGTGACCCTAAGTAGGGAGAAGATGGTGGAGTGATCCTTCCTGAAGCCAGCCTGGAAGAGGAAGGGAAAGTTGAAGAAGTGGAGGAAGTGTGTAAGCCGTGAGTAGACTAGTTTACTGTGCAGCTTTGCAAGAGAAGGGAGGAGGGAGATAAGGCAGAAGTTGTCAAGAGTTGAGGGATCACCCCCTATGCGGAAGGGGGAGATTCTTGGGAATCTTCCAAGACTGAGGGACAGTGCGAAGGGTGAAGGAGCAATTCAGGAGATGAGTAAGAGGAGAGGCGATGGCAGGAGTTGACAGATGGAGAAGTTTAGGGTCTAGGCTATATGGATTAAATTTGGAAGGGCTGAGTGAGGAAAGCATGAGCAGGGTCTCTTGGAGAGTGACGGGGAGAAGTGGAGGGAAGGGAAAGCAGAAGTGGTACAAAACTCAGTAAGTTTTATCAGGTGTACTGTATGCAACCAAACCCTTAAAATAACAAACTGGTGCCCTCTAGCTCCATGGGTAAATTTATACAACAGTTTTTTACTCACAGATGCAGTTCAGAAAACGCGGTCCCCCTTCCGCCTATGGGTGCAAGCACCCTTCCACCCTCCATCTTTACAGTGAGCAGTGTTAACATTCCCTGTCTCTTTCTATAAAAGAGTGTTTTACAGGGACAACCATGGCAGTCTGATTATTCTGGAGCCTTCCCCATTTTACCTCTGAATATGAATCTACAAGTCTGATCAGCCAGTGGGAGAGGCAGTGCAAGATCTTGGGCGGGTTCAGCTCAGTGGCATGGAAGAAAAATTACTCACTTTAGTAATTATGTTTCTTCTAATGGAGTCTTGCTGTATTCTGACATATTGCAGTGATTCCCAACCTTTGAACTGCCCCATAGAACAAAGAGTTAACTTTCTATGCAGGGCATAGAATGCTGAGCTCAAGTTTGGTTGAAGTCTCTGTCTGGAGTGTTTCAAACTTAAACCGTCAGATTCTTACGAGCCCAACTAACTAAAAATTCTATGTGGAAATTGTAAAAATTCTACTAGCCAACTGGCCGAAAAAAGTTTTGGATTCCCAAGGAAGACTCAAGTCAGGAAACCCAAAAACCAAAAACCAATCTAATACAAATAACAATAATAAATCAGCACCCAAACAAAAAGGAGAAGGGTGCAAACAAAACACACCCCTGGGGTGCAACACTGCACCTGCCCACCCACTTCCCAAAAACAGGTTCTGAGAGGGGAGGCAGAGAGGGAGGTCAGAATACAGCAAGACTCCATTAGAAGAAACATAATTACTAAGGTGAGTAATTTTTTCTTCAAACAACATGAAGTCTTGCTATATTCTGACATATTGCAGACTACCACGCAGTACCTCCATGGAGGAGGGACAGAACCTACTTTGGGAATAGGCTCTGAGGTACTGCTGTGCCAAACCGAGCCTCACTCCTAGCCTGGATATCCAGAGAGTAATGCTTGATAAAGGTATGGACTGTTTTCCAGGTGGCTGCTTGACAAATTTTTAAGAGAGGGATATCCTTGGCAGCAGCCAGGGAAGCAGCTGTACCTCTTGTGGAAAGAGCCCTCAGGCCTGAGGGTGGAGTTTTTCCCAGTTTTTCATAGCAGAATTGTATACAAGACACAATCCACCTGGCAACAGTTCTCTTGGTGGCAGGTTTGCCCTTTCCCACTTCTCCATAAGTGAGGAACAACTGGAGGGAGTCAAACCTGTGACCCTTGGTACGCTCTATGTAGTAACTAAGGGTTATTTTAACATCTAAACTGTGTAGCCTCCTCTCTCCTGAGGAAGAATGATCAGTGAAGAAAACAGGAAGAGACAGACTGGTTTAAATGGAAGTATGAAACCACTTTGGGCAAGAACCTTCTATTGGTTCTAAGGACCACTTTATCCCTGTGAAATGAGATAAAATCAGGTTCCACTGACAGGGCTTGCAATTCACTGATACGCCTGGCAGAGGTAATGGCTTCCAAGAACACAGTTTTCCAAGTCAAGTACTTAAGCTCTTCTGAAGACACAGGCTCAAAAGGGGGTTGCATAAGTCGAGCAATGCAAACATTCAAATCTCAGGCAGGGGCATGGTCTCTAAAAGGAGGATTGGTGTGAAGCAATCCTTTAAAAAATTTACAGAACACAGGATGGATAGATAGTGAGGAAGACTTCTCCACAGACAAAAACGCAGAAACAGCTGACAAGTGTACCTTGAGAATAGCTGGTCTGAGGCCTAGGCCATTAAGATGGACCATATAACCCAGAACCGTAGGCAATCCAGCAGTGTCTGGAGAAATATGCTTCTTAGAACACCAAATGCTGAATCTCTTCCATTTGGAGTTATAAGTCTTTCTGGTGGAGGGCTTTCGAGAAGCCTTGAGGATATCCAGAACCCCTTGGGAAAGATGCAGATCTGCAAACTCTAACTCTTCAAGAACCATGCCTTGAGATTGAGAGACTGAAGACTGGGGTACCAAATCCTCCCCTGAGAGGATGTTAACAGGTTGTAATTCCTGGGAAGAGACAGGGGAAGATAGACTGCTAGGGACAGCAACAGGGGTACCAGGGCTGTCTGGCCCTATCTGGAGCAATCAGAATCACCTTGCAAGGCTGAGACCTTATTTTGACTAAAACTTTGAACAGGAGTGGGAAGGGGGAAAGGCATACAGAAACTTCCTTCCCAATTCAGAATCAAGGTGTCCAGGGGACTGAGCCCAAGACTGGAGTCTACAACAGAAGACAGGAGTTGGTGATTGTCTGGGGCTGCAAAGAGATCTATCTCTGGAGTGCCCCACCTTGAAAAAATCACTTTCAACACCTGAGGGTCCAGGGACCATTCGTGATGACCCTGAGCGATCCTGCTCTATGCATCTGCTAGCACACTGTCCTTCCCTGGAAGATGAACTGCTACCAGAGAGGTTTGCAGGGAATAAGCCAGGGACCACAACTTCATGGCTTCTGTGCACAAGGCCATGGACCGAGTGCCTCCCTGCTTGTTGATGTACCATATGGTGGTGGTGGTGGTGGTGGTGCCCGTTCTGACTTGAACCACCTTGTTGTGTACTGACTGAGAGAAAGCTTTTAGGGCCAGAAAAACTGCCCTGAGCTCTAGGAGATTGATATGGAGAAGGGATTCTTGGGGGGACCACAGCCCTGGGCAGTGATGGACCCCAGATGGGCTCCCCAGCCCAGAAGAGAAGCGTCCGTGGTAAGGACTACTGAACAAGGCTAAGTAACAAAAGGAACACCTTGTCTTAAATTGTCCTGATCCTGCCACCATTGAAGGGCTTGGATCAAGGTCAGAGTCACTGCGATCAGTTTGGTAAGGGAATCCTTCCTCTGAGACCAAAAAGCTCTCAGGTGGAATTGAATATCCCTCATCTGGAATCTTGCCCCTTGGACCACTGCTGTTGAAGCTGCCATGTGGCCCAAGAGCTGGAGAAAATGCCTTGCTGGTCGAGATACCCGAAGGCTGAAAGAAGAGGCTAGTTCCATAAGAACCCTTGCCCTTTCTAGAGGAAGAAAGGCTATTGCTCCGAGTGTGTCCAGTTCTGCCCCTATAAAGGTAAGAAGCTGGACTGGTTCGAGAACTGACGGGAAGGTTGAGAAGAAATCCCAGGGAAGTGAGCACTTGCTGGGTCACTTGCAGGTGAGACTTGACTTGGTCTGAGACTGACCCACTATTAGCCAATCGTTCAGATATGGAAAAATGGAAATCTTTTGCCTTCTTAGAAACGCAACTACTACTGCCAGGCACTTTGTGAAAACCCTTGGGGCTGAGGTTAGGCCAAAGGGCATTGCTCTGAACTGACAGTGGCCTGAGGGCAACTCGAACCAGAGGTACTTTCTGTGGGAGCTCCTGATGGGAATGTGAAAGTAGGTATCTTTGAGGTCCAGGGAGGCTAGCCAGTCCCCTGGCCTTAGAGAGGGAAGGATTATTCCCAGAGTTACCATCTTGAACTTTGGTTTTAAAAGATGTTTGTTTAGATATCTTAGGTCTAGGATGAGTCGCCACTCCCCTGTCTTTTTTGGGGTCAGGAAGTACCTGGAGTATAGTCCTTTGCCCCAGTGTAGGGTAGGTACTCTCTCTCTATGGCTGTTAAGGCTAGAAGAGAAGAAACTTCTGCCTCTAGGGCAAGGGTTTCTGAGAGATTTGCAGGTGGAAAAGATCTGGCTCTCATCTTTGGAAATTTTCTGAAGCTGAGAACCAGTCCCTGGCTTACTACTTCCAGGACCCACTTGTCTGATGTAACAGACATCCAGTCCTGGACAAAGTAAGCCAGCCTGCCCCTACTGGAATAGGAGAGTCGACCCAGGCAGGCCCATCAGGGTGTTTGCTTAGTGGGGGCTTTAGGCCGAGGAGTGGATACAGCCCTGCTTATCCCCCTTCTGCCTCTCCCTCTGAAGAACCCCCTCTGAGAAAAGGAAGAAGAGGCCTGTGCTTGGTAAAAAGGCCTTTGAAAAGGCCCACCCCTGCCCCTAGACTGCTGCCTTTGAGGAGTTGCCTGCCTCTCCTTGGCCTGAGCACTCCTGTAAGTGGTCCTGTACTCATCCATTTTCTTCATGTAATTCTCCATCTGCTCCCCAAACAGAGAATTACCCACTACAGGAAAATCCATGGCCTTAGCCTGGGTGTCCTGCGATAGGCTAGTACATCTGAGCCAAGCCATCCTCCGAAGAGCCATAGATGTAGCTATGACTCTTGATGACACATCATTAGAGTCCACAGCAGCATGAAACTGAACCTTAGATGCCTCAATCCCATCTGCAGCCACTGCCTCCAGCTCCTTGGCTAGCTGGGAGGAAGCCTGTTTAGCCAGTGCCAGTACAGTGTCCCACCTGGACTTCTGGTACCTGGCTGTATAGGCCATAAAGTTAGCCTGCCTGAGTCCCAAGGAAGATGCCATGTACTGTTTCTTTGCCATGGCATCAATCTTCATGGAGTCCTTGTTTGGGGGGTGAGAAGCCAAGGGAATATTTGCCTTGTCACAGGCAGCAGCCTGCACTACCCCAAGATGGCTGCATTGCTGATATAAGAACTCCGCGTCTGAGCCTGAAAGTGTATACCTCTTGGCCATTCTTCTATCCACAGGAGGTATAGTGTTAGGAGACTTTAGGATTTTTTGTGTCTGTTTCCCAAAAGATTTGTGGAGGGGAACAGACAGTCTCCTGGACTCTGGGATGTCCATCATTTCTACATAATCAGGCTCCTCTTGATCTTCCACAGCCTCCTCCATAGGAAGCTGGAGGGTTTCAGCCACCTTTCTGTAGAGCGTAAAGTGAGAAGGGGACTCAGAAAGCCTAGGAGGGGAAACACCAGAAGGTCTGTCTGGGGAGATGTCCAGTTCCACAGGCACATCCAGACCCTCACTTTCACCATCATCATCCTCAAATTCCCCTTCCTCTTCAAATTCCGGTTCATAAAAATCTTCGAGAGTATAATCTTGAACCGGGGGAACCAACCGAACCGAACCCCTGCCACAAGGAGCCGGATCGGTAGGAACCGGACAGAGCGATTCCACAATCTGAATCGCTCTGGCTATCTCCTCGGCGGTCGGAACATGAAACTCTGGATCCGAATCGGTCGATTTGTCTTCGCGTTTTCTTTTTGTCGGAACCGATCCCTCGGAATCGGCTCTCCTTTGGCCCGAATAAGTATCACCCTGGTCAGAGGGCACGCCTTCTGGTTCAGTCGGAACCGAACCAGGCTGGCCATCCTGGTAAGCAGACTTCTCTGCCTCTTTTTCCCTCAGTCTACCTAATCTCTTCTCAAGGGTAGATTTGGGAAAGTTTTTACATATTTGGCAGTCTGAATCGAGGTGGTCAAACCCCAGACAATAAACACAGGTGGTGTGGGGATCGGCCTTAGCAAAGACCTCCCCACACTCACTGCAGTGTTGAAACCCAGTAGGCCCGTTTTTTTTCTTGGGTTTCTCAGACATGGCCAACCTAACCAACTTACCCTTTTTATGGCAACCGCCAAGCAAGACTCCCTTATCGGTTCCTAACCGTGTCACGGGTATTGGAAAAAAACGTACTAAAACATGTTTTTTTTAGAACCGATAAGAACCAGTACCACACACTAAGTAAAAACACAAAATACAAGATTTCACTATCAAATGGCTGGTTCAGCCGAACCGAGCCGCACTTTTACAAGTTCCACACAGAAAAACAGAACAATTTCTATCTAGTACTCACGGCACCACAGACAGAGACTGAACCGACTATGTGGATAACTTTTTTGGTTTAAAAAACTGGCGAAAACTGAAACTTTAACTGACTTTCGAACCGAGCTGAAGGAGAAATCCGAGTGACCGTTCAGTGAGTGAGATAAAGAATCTGACAGTTTAAGTTTGAAACACTCCAGACAGAGACTTCAACCGAGCGCGAGCTCAGCATTCTATGCCCTGCATAGAAAGTTAACTCTTTGTTCTCCGGGGCAGTTCAAAGGCTGGGAATCACTGCAATATGTCAGAATACAGCAAGACTTCATGTTGTTTGAAAATATTGCTCCAGGTCTCATTCAGTGTCCCTTGCTGCTTTTTCTTTCCCTATCTTGTGGTTGTGATGTGGACCATTCTTGCTGCTGAAGCTTCTTCTCAAGACCCAAGATGCCTGTATTAAGTTGTGGTGGGAGTGGGAAACCTAGTGTGGACAGCAAGTCTCATGCCTCCTCCAGGCTCCTAAAGAATTTGGGGCCTTGGTCAATATGTATTTGATGCTGTGCTGGAGCTACTGGTTGTGCCTTGATGCCTTACTTCTAGAGTTTTAATAATTTGCAAAATCTTCCTGTGCTTGATCATTGTGCCAGGGGTAAACTCGTGATCGAAAAGAAGGTGGAAATCACTGAACATCACCTATCTCTTTTCCCATGCTTGCTTTAAAATGCTCATTTTATAACCTTTTGGTGCAATATACAATGGATACATGGGGGAAGACAGATGCCACTGGAAAGCCAAAGAGGATAATACTCTCCTAGTACCTATTGCTAGAAATCCAGAATTCCTGCCAGGATTGGAAGACAGGGGATTTAGGACCTGAAAGGACAAGGGTGTGATGTGTATGGGTGATCTCTACATGAGGGAGGACATGATGTACTTTGAGAAAACCAGGGAATGGCTTGAGATTCCAGCAGCCCACCATTACAGATACCTGCACATGAAGGCATCTGGGAGGGGGCTGAGTCAGGACCCCCTAGATCGCTCTCTACTGCATGTGCTGAAGCAGACAACTTATAAGCTCACAACTGTTGCCTAAAGGGAGGATTGTTACTGCAGCCAGACCAGATAGGGGTAAACTACAAAATCTGTCCCTTTAGGTTAAAGCATTATGGAAGAAGGGCTTTGGTCTGGGTATTATGGAAGAAACCTGGGGCGGGGGCATTCAAAAATTGCACATAGGATTGCTGTTTTGCAACAAATACAAAGAAACAGTATAAGTTAATTCACAGGCTGTACTCCCCAATGTGGTTAAAAAGTTTAATCTCACTATCTTCCCCATCTGCGGGGATGTGAAACAGCTAGGGGTACCTACTTTCACTATTTTCTGGGGGTGCCAGACACTCCAATCTTTCTGGACAGCAATAGTGCAAGAAATAACTGGAATAATGGCAGCCCGGTACTATGTATCCCAGTATCCATGCTATTTGGAATGGAAGATCTGGGGGAATGAGGGATATGACCCTTACCTGAGCTGGGTCAGGGTATTGTTAGCACTAACCAGACAATGTGTGCAAAACATGTGGGTCTCTTGTGTAGTCCACACAGTAACACAGTGGAAGGTGTTAGTTTTGCAGGCACTTGCAATGGAATGGCTGACTTACGTGCTCAAGGAGAGGTGGGACAATTCTGATGTGCTGGGACAAATTCGTATGCTCTCACTCCCACTGGAAGCCAAAGGCTTAATATAGTCCATCACTTTTAGAAAGCGTTCCTGTGGTCATCTGGAACATTTGGGATTACCGCATTGCTGTTAAATAACGGCTTGTTTACTCTATAACTATGCACTGTCTGTAATGCATGTATTGTCCTTAAGTTTATTTTAAAGTACATCAAATGCTGGTGTTTAGTTACTATTCAGTGGTTTGATCTTTTATTTTTTTGTCTCTTCTCACACTTATGAGATAATGCACTGTTCTATGTTTTCCACGTTTCCTTATTCTATGTAATGTAGTATGTGTTATTGCAAAACAATAGAAATATTAATTCATTTTAGTGCAGTGGTTAATGAATCGGAGGGCCACTGACCTATGCTTGGCATTTTTGTCTCTTGGTTTCAGGGGCAAAGCTCTGTGGCCCGCTCGATGCCCAGGTCTGTGGCCGATGGTAAATCAAATAGTTCTTTCAGCAGGGAGTCCAGGTAGTCTTCCATAACCCCTTCTCCATTTCCTCTAGCAGGTCTTAAATTAGTAAATGCTTTTCAGCCACCGCCTGCCCCCTGCCATACAACTGCAAGAGTGCTGTGTGGTGCGAGTTGGTTTGAGTCGAGATGGTGGTTAGGCTCTGCTCTACATCCTAAGTTGTGTCCTGCAGCACTCCAATTTTCCTGTTGCTGGAAGAACTTCTCCTCCCAGGAATTGAGTTGTTCAGCACTGATATTTTTTAATTCTGTTGTCAGCATTTTGGATATTGTTGTGAAGCATTCTTTGTCAGGCTCCAGGTCACTATGTAGCTCTGTGTGTTCGACCACCACACTGAAGAAGACGCAGTTGGAGCGGGAGCAGAGATTCAGGGATTTCTTCTGTTGCTGCTCGTCTCCTGCCAGCTCTTTGAGTCAGTTGCTCATGGACATGGTTCTCAACCTGCAGGTAGGCCATTTAAAGGAATCAATGTAGCTGGGTCATTAATTTCTATGGATTCTAGAAGTATTTGTTAGGAGCTCAGGGAGCTTGCTACACCATATTATGCAACGTCACCAGAAGTCTGAGAAAACATCATTTTAATAGGTTTCTAGAATAATTTTCTAATGTGGAGTTGAAAAGTAAATTAGGATAGAGCAGGTCCCCGGCTTGTTGGTGGACTGGGGTCTGAGTGAGGAAATACAGGGGAAAACTTTACCCATGGCAACCTTGTGTTAGGAACATCGCTAAACTGTGAGTGAGGCCGTCCTCCAGGAAGAAGCAGGAAGTGGAATTATACAGTTGGTAGTGGTGGGTCCTATATGGTAGGCCGGTCAGAAAGTGGCAGACACTACTGTAGACTATGTGCACCTTGGCGAGGGTCCCTGAAGTAACAGCAGCATAGATTATGAAGACACAGTCAATAGGCTAAGTGTGAGTAATTTCTTTGTCTCCTGGGTTAAGAATCTTTCGACCCTGTGAAGAGTTCCAATTTTCTGGTGCACAGTTTTTGTCAGGTCACTGACATGGGTGTTAAACGATAATGTGCTATCAAGGAAGATGCCTAGATATTTAAACTGTGTCTCAAGCGCCACCACAGTGCCTTCCCAGTCGAGGATGAGAAAAGGGCTTGGGGCCATTTTTTATGGGTTCCTGAAAAACCATGGATTTGTTTCCTTTCAGGGTTGAGGAACAATCTTATTGTCTAGGAACCAAGACTGAGGTGGCTGAAGTCCTGTTGAATGATTTTGTTTAGGGTGGGCGAGGTCCCTGCCCGAGCTGCAGATGACAGTATTATCAGAGTACAGCAGGGTTGTGGTGGAAGAACAGGCACTGGAGGCGAGATGAGAAAAAGCAAGAAAAGCAGGGATCAAGGATGGAGACCTTAGGGACCCTGCAACTGATGGGACAAAAGTCTGAGTGGACGATATCAACTGTAAATTCTGTGCACCCTACCACTGAACCAAAAGGTAGTGTCAGGGGAAAAAACAGAGTGTAACAAAGGTGCAGAGCAGCAAATCATGGTCCACAAGGTGAAGGGCCTTGGTGAGGTCTTCCAAAACAGTGGCAATTAAATTCCCGGAGTCTAAGGTATGGTGTACGAATCAGTAATACTCATCAGGCAGTCAGTATTGTGCATGGGTCAGAACCTATATTGGGTGTTGGTCAACAAGTTGTACTGCTGAATGTAGGAATTTGTCTGGTCAGAGACTATACTCTTAAAAATCGAGGCGGCTGAGGATGGAGATGGGGCAAAAACTGGTGGTGAGGTGTTTAGGCCCGTATTTGTGGATGGGAATGATGGTGGCCATTTTTCATGATTTGAGGTCAGCACCAGTGTGTGTGGTGAGTAGTTAAAAATGCGAGAAATGGGGTACAGCAGTTCTTTGCATGCTTGTTTAATCAAACGTGTCAATTCCACTGAGGGATTGGGGCATCTAAGATGTCTGTCAATCAGCCCCACGGACAGGTGTTTGAAGTAGAATGTAGGAGGAAAGGGTCCATGTGATACGACAGGTAAATCCAGCAAGGGGGGAGGGGGGGCTTGGGTTGATTTCGATATTTATCTAGGTCACCAAATAAATTATTAAAGAGGGAGGCAACAGCCTTGGGGTCGCAGATGACCCCATCCTTGCCCTCCAAGGTCCATGACTGGGTACCCTAAATCTTCCAAATGATCTTCTTTAAGTTGTTCAATTTTTTTTGGGATTCCTAAGGTTGGAGGACAGGTCAAGTTTAATATGGCTTGTTTTGGCTTTGCGAACAGCTGATTTACAGGAGTTATGCAGTGTTCTATAATTCTGCAGGTGAGCTGTGTCTTTTCTTTTCCTTTTTTTAAAAAAAACTTAGTATGCTTTATTTATTTTTCGGTGGCAGTCCCCACTTCAGCCACCCTGCTCCCATCAAATGAACCGTGTCATCCCCGACACTGAACATACTGAAATTTGCCAGCAGATAAAGGCCTAGAGGTCTATCAAGTCGTTTCGAATGTGCAGCTAGCACCCCTATTCTGCAGCTGCCCTCCCTTCCACCCTTCCCTTCATTAATCCTCCACCTTGTCCTGTCCCATCCTCGCTTGAAGCAGTCCACTGTTCTACTGCATACCACTTCAGCAGGTAACGATACACCCAGCCACCACCTCTCTGTAAAAAGTGTCTCCTCATCTCCCTCCTGAACCTTCCTCGCTCCAGTCTCTATATCGTGGCCCCTGGTGGCCCTCCTCCTTACTTTGAACAGCCCTCTGTACCCGTCTTGTTTATTCCTTTCATGTATTTAAAGGTTTCAATCATGTCACCCCTGTCTCTCCTCTCCTTCAGTGAGTACATGTTCAACTCCTTCAACCTCCTCTCGTATGATAAGTCCCCCAGCCCCTTGATCATCTTTGTCGCTCTGCGCTGCACCCCTTCCAGTAACTTAATGTCCTTCTTCAGATACGGACGCCAGTACTGCACGCAGTACTCCAGGTGTGGCCTAATGACCTATACAGTGGCAGAATCACCTCCTCCCTCCTCGAGGATATACCCCTTGCAATACAACCCAGCATTTTGTTGGCCTTTGCAGCTGCCTTCCTACATTGTGCCGAGTTGTTCATTGACCCTGTAATGAGCACACCCAGATCCTTCTCCTCCTCTGTCTGGGCTAGCTGCACTCCCCTAGCTGGTAACTCCTCCTTGGGTTCTTCATCCCAAAATGCAGCACTTTGCACTTTTGGCATTAAAGCCCAGTTGCCAGGTGTCTGACCAGGTTTCAAGCATTGCCAGATCATCCTGCAACCCTGCCATCCCCTAGGTCATCCACCACCGCCTACCTTGGTATCATCAGCAAACAGACTGATCTTGCTCTTGATGTCCCATGATACGCCTGCAATGAATATCTCAAACAACACTGGTCCCAAAACTGAGCCCTGTGGAACACCGCTCGTCACTGCCCTTGGGTGTGAGAGCTCCCCACCCACCACCCTCTGTTGCCTTCCCTGCAGCCAGTTTCTACCCATCTCACCAGCTTTGCACCGCCCTGTGCCTACTAACTTCCTTCCCAGCCTTCCATGTGGCACTGAGTCGAATGCCTTACTGAAGTCCAGATACAGGACATCCACTGCATGGCCCCTGTCCAGTTGCCTAGTTACCCAGTCATAGAACTCGACCAGGTTGGTTTGGCAGGATCTGCCACGTGTGAAGCCATGCTGTCTGCTGTCCTGTAGTCCTTTGGCCTCTAGGAGGGCCACCAGCCCTCCTTCAGGATAGTCTCCATTAGCTTACCCACAATGGATGTGAGGCTCACTGGTCTGTAGTTTCCGGTTCATCCTGGGGCCACTCTTGTGGAGGGCACCATAAAGCCATCCTCCAGTCCTGAGGTACACCCTCAATAGTGAGGGCATTAAATAGGTCTGCCAAGGTCCTGCAAGGACCTCTGCCAGCTCCTTCAGTACCCTGGGGTGGATGCCATCTGGACCTGGCGCCTTGTCCACCCTCAGTGCCTTCAAACCCTCTCGAACTCTGCTCTCCATGATTTCCCCATCTGTCACCACTTCCCCTGCTTCTGCCATTTCTCCCACCTTGGGTGTCACCCCCCTCTTCTCTTTAGTAAACACTGAGCAGAAGTACTCATTTAGTGCTTCCGCTTTATCGCACCCTGCTTCCACCCAACCCCCTCCTTCCTAATCCTTACTATGTGGTCCTTACAGCTCCTTTTCTCCCTGATGTACTTAAAGAAGCCTTCTCCCCTTCTTAATGCCTTGTGCCAGCCTGAGTTCCGTGGATGCTTTGGCTCCTTACTGCCCTTGTCACCTCCTCGATTCTGTCAGTAGTACTCCTCCTGTCCTCCCCCTCCTGTTTTCTTTGTACTCCTAAAGGCAGCTCTTTTCCTTCTTACCTTTTCCATGGCCTCCTTGCTCAACCAGATCGGTTTCTTAGCCCTAGCCTTCTTGCTCTGGGCTTTGCAGCAGGTTTTGTTGCCTCCACTATCCCCAGCTTTATGAGCTCCCACCTCTGGTTAGTGTCCATACTAGATTGAATTCTGGCCAGGTACCTTTTACCACTTCCCCCATTCTCCCAAAGTCAGCCCTCCTGAAGTCCAGCACTACTGTGCCAGATTCCACTCCTTCCTTGCCCATATCCAATGTGAGCCATACTGAGCGGTGGTCACTCCCTGACAGCAGTTCCTCCACTGTAAGTTCTCTCACAAAGTCCCCATTTGCCAGCACAAGGTCAAGGGTATTTCCTAACCTGGTTGGTTCACTGACCATTTGCAGCAGGAAGCTGTCCTGGAAGGCACCTAGCAGTACCTGCTCCCTTCTGTTCCTGGTTGTTGGGGTGCTCCAGTCCACTCCTGGCATGTTGAAGTCCCCCACAATCACCACACTAGCCTTCTCGCAGGTCCTCCTGATCTGTCCCGCTAGTTCCCTGTCTAACTCCTCTGTCTGAGATGGTGGCCTGTACACCACTCCCATTCTAAGAATCCTATTCTTGGAATCCTGGATTTGCATCCAAAGTGACTCCTTACTACCCTCCTCCCCTTCCTCCCTTACACACTTCAGTCTTTCCTTCACATATAGTGCCACCCCCTCCTTTCCCAATCACCCTGTCCCTACGAAATAACCTGTACCCTGCTACAGACAGGTCCCAGTCATTGTATTGGGTGGCCCATGTTTCCGTGATGGCTGCAATGTCCACCTCTCCCTCTGCCATGAGAACCTGTAACTCTGCAGTTTTCCTTCCAAGGCTCCTAGCATTAAGGGTAACCACCTTCACCCTTTCCCCCTCCCATCCTGCCCTCCTTTCCTAGCATCACCAATAGTACTTGCCATTTGTCCTTTGTCACTGTTATGGGGGGTAAGCTCATATGGTTTCCCAACCTGTGGTCTCTGCATATCTCTTCCCCAACTGCCTCCCCCCACTCCTAGTTTAAATTCCCAACTTCCTCTATGATGCAGTGCCTCCTGGATTGGCCCCTCCCCAGGGCAGAGCCTCCCCAGCACGAATCCATAACGGATGCGTCGGGGGACCCAAGGTCCAGTACTGGGGTGGGAGGCATCACTTGGCACACCGGAGGTACTTTTTCTGGGGGGGGGTTGGCATGTCAAGGCAGATGTTGCGATGTGACTGCATCATGTTTCCACCCCCTTCCCCCAAGAAGTGACGCTCGCAGGTGTTTTCCAGTCGTGATGTATCTCATGGTCACCCGGGACCACCGGACTGGAGTCACTCTAACCCCCCCCCCCAGAGGTGGAGAGCATGCAATGGCAGCTCAATCCACCCTTGACACCCAGCCTCCGTTCCTGAACCCAAGTCGCCTGCGTCACAGCAGCTAATCTATCCGCTGTGCCGGCAAGACAGCCCTTTTCATTTTTTATATTGGGACCACATTTTGTCCCTGGTTTTGAAGAACCTCAGAAGATCCCTGCAGACCCACTCCTGCTTGTTGCCACATATTCTGAGTCACTTTGGGACAATGGTTATCACAGATCCCAGTGAAAAACTTACAGAAGCTGTCGTAGGCTAGATTTATGTCCACAACATTGTCAAGGAAGGACCAGTCATTACAGGACAGTGCAGGGGTAAAGACCTAAAGGTCGAGATCCTGGCGCCATCAGGAACTGATATAGATGGGGGAAAACAAAGCCACCTGGTGGGCCAGTCACAGAAAGTAAGACTGTGGTCACTTACCAAATCATGGAGTACTCCGGAGTCATGGATGATGGAGGGGTTGGAAACAGAGATCCAGTCCAGGATAAATTTGTACCTGTAGTTTACCCTGGTGTGATGATATGACTCAGATCAAGGTGCAAAAAGATATCTCTGGCTATGTCTGCCTGTTTCAGGAGTCACTTCATGTTAAAGTCACTCAAGTATCCATTCCCTACTATGGGGCAGAGGATGTCCAAAGTTTGAGATGACAGTTGGTCCTCATCTGCAAGGTTAGAAAGTATGTAAACGGTGGAGACTGTGAGGGTCTGTGGCCTTGAAGTGTCTGGAGATGTAGAAGTTGCAACCTTCACCCCTTTTGTTAATCTCAGCCTTCCTAAAGACTGTGAAGTCAGTTAACTTAATTTCACTGTCAGTGATTTTGCTGGTTAGCTAAGTTTCAGAAAGAGCAATGATGGCAAACTTAGAAACCAGAACCCAAGCTTGGGGTTGATGAATTTAGCAGGGAGGCTCTTAATGCTCCGCAGTACCAAACTCAGGGCAGATTTTGAGGGATGGCTGCTAGTCGGGTGTGGGGGACCTCGGTGAGGGTGGACAAAACAGGACAGAAACAGCAGGAGAAGCAACAGACGCTTATGTGTGGGGAGGCACCATAGCCTCTTGCTGTGGTCTTACAAGACGGCAGTTTTCCTGACACACACAGAATTAGTACTAACCAGGCTGTATCAGACTGCACTTCAAAATTTATACAACAAACACAAGCAGATTACATTACTGTTCTTCCCTCTAAACTCATGCAGCACTGTCACTCACGTTGAATATGAAAATATAACAATTTCTGAACACGGTCAGCTGAAAGCATCTGTTACGTTTGAACAGAATTATAACAGAAGCTACAGATGAAGATTTAATTATTTTCTGTTTCAAGATACCAGTTTTAAAGAATGGATTTTAAAGAGACTGCTCTGTTTTGAAATCAACAATAATGAAGAGGATGCTATGGGAAATCTTCAAGGCATACATCGGGGTAAGATTACTGGTTTTCCCTCTAAAAAAAAAAAAAAAAAATTTGGTCAGAATTATCAGAAAAGGACCGGCAGCTAAACCAATTATTGGATGATTTTAAAAAACATTCATCTCATAAACAAGAACTCCTATACCAGATTATAAAGTGGAAATATGAGATTAACAAACTCCACTCAGCTAAAATAGAATATGCTCTTTTTTGCACAAAACAAGCATAGTGGGAGGCTGGTGAAAAAGCAGGCAAACTCCTGCCTTAAAAAGCAACAAAGTCAAAATGTCATTAACTGGATAAAGACAGTAAAGGTGCTATAATATCACTTATGATGTAAAGGCGATTAATGTTTGCTTTAAACAACAACAGACACAGTAGTAAACAGGTAGGACATATTGTAGATAAAGGAGTGGAAATGAAAACACCGCTAGGTATGGCTAATATATTTAACAAATAGTTTTGTACAGTGTTCAATAAGAAAATGACACAAAAACATATCATTGAGGTACATAATCATTTGGATATGTCATCATGTATCAGTGCAATAGAAGTGGAAAGTTTTAATTGCCTGGTCCGGATCTCCTGCACCCAAGGTTCTAGAAGGAGACAAGAAAACAAATCTCCCAACCACTGGCTTATTTGTTAAACACTTCCTTTTCCTCAGGAGAAGTGCCAAATGACTGGAAGACAGCCACAGTCATACCATTATTTGAAAAAGGCAATAAAGTAGAGAAATCCAATTACAGACCTATCAGTCTAACGTTGATTAGATGTAAAATGGCAGAAATATTTATCAAAACTAAGCTTGAGGATAATTTGAGTAAAATAGGCCATAAGGATGTTAAACAACACAGGTTTCGTAGGAATAGGTCATGTGTGTTACAAACCAGTTATGCTTTTATGAACAGGTGAATAAAAACATAATACCACTGCGGCTGGTGTGCTCTTTCTGGACCTGCAACAGGCTTTAGTAAAGTCCCCTATGAATTATTCATTTGCAAACTGGCAAAAATAGGAGTGGATATAGGGCTGGTTAGTTGGATGGGAAATTGGTTATGGGAAAGAAGCCAATGAGTAAGAATAAAGGGAAACTATTCAGATGTGGGTGAGGTCACTAGAGGGGTCCCACGGTGCTCAGTTCTGGGACTGGTGTTGCTTGCCCTTTTCATCAGTGATATACAGCTTGACATGGATAGTTGGTTGGTGAAGTTTGCGGATGACATGAAACTAGGTGGGCCTGTGGATACTATGGACAATATTAACAAACTAAGGTTGGACTTGAGTTGAATAGATAAATGGGCAGCAGACAACAGTATGCAGTTCAGTGCAGACAAATGCAGTGTTACATATGGGAAAAATAATGAAAGAAATGAATACCTTATAAATAATAAAACACTAATAAAAATCTATAGAAAATGTTTTTGAATATACATACAGCAGGGTATGAATTTTGTAGAACACAACACTAAAATTATCCAGGAAACAAACTATATGATTAAAATATAAAGAGAACTTTAAGTAAACGGTCAGCTTCATGTATAATGCTGCTCTACAAATCATACATCAGGTCACACTTGGATTATGAAACACCACTCTGGAGCCCTTACTTGAGAAAGGAGGTGGAACAGTTGGAGAGGGTGCAGCATAGGGTAACTAAGATGGTTATGGAATTTGAAGACCTTGAGTATGAGGACATACAAAATAGGTTGGGGCTCTTTAGTTTGGAACAAAGAAGAAGAATTAGAGGAAACTTATTGGTCATGTATAATAAAGTACATGATAATGAACTAAAAGAACAGGTAGGTATAACAATTCAGGATGAGCCTGACAGATTGAGGGCAAAACTACAAATTGAAATAGAAAATACTAAAACAAATGCAAGGTTTAATTTTAGAACAGCTAGAATGTGGAATCAGTTACCTGTGGAGCTTGTGGAAAGTTAGAGTTTAGGAACATTTAAAAGCATCCTGATATGTGGATATTAGATAAAGGAATATTTGGATCTGTTAAGCAGGTGGACAGCTATAATGGGTCATTTGACCTTCTTCCGTCTTCCACCCAGTGTGATAACCCAGTGTAATAAAGAATTTTATACAGAATTATACAAGCCATGAGGAAAAGACGATTTTGATCCTTTAACTGAATTCCTAAAAAGAGCCAATTTACCTATGTCAGAATCTGAAAAACAGAAAAGTAGATAAGCCCATCTCCTTGCAAGAGGTTACAGAGGTCATTCAAAAGGCTCATAAAGGGAAAACACGAAGTCCTGATGGCCTGCCTGGTGAAATTTATAAGCATTTGAGCTCTAACATTTGCAAACACCTAACTGCTATGCTGCAAGGATCTTTGGACATGAACAGTTTACCTCATTCTATGAATGTTGCTTTGATTTGTCTTTTAGCAAAAAAAAAAAAAAAGGTGAAGATCTTTTGGACTCTTTTAATTACAGGCCTATTTTTTTTTTTAGTCTTTGGTAACCGGGTAAGGCCCACTAGGCCCAAGTACCTGTTTTCAGGGGCGACCTGGAAGCACTGGGTGGTCAAGTGACTTGCTCAGAGTCACACAGTATGCAAGTGGAGATTGTAAAAATCAAACCAAGATCTGGTCTGCTGGATGTACCACACTCGTTCACAGCTTGTTACTCTAACCTCTAGGCTATACTTACAAAGATTGTTGCTAACAGTATGCTTCCAAGTTTTCCTAATGTTAACTGGTAAAGAAAAGGTGAGATTCATGAAGGGCAGGCAAGCCTCAGATAATCTTTGCAGGCTGTTTTCGGTGATTTGGGCTGCCCAAAAACATCAGTATCAGCATTCCCCTATACTGGCAATTTCTGTAGACATAAAGAAGACTTTCGATGCTCTGGAATGGGAATTTCTAGACATGGTGCTACATGCATACAACTTTGGCCCAATACTGAGGAAATGGGTCTCAATGATTTATAAAAAGCCCAGAGCATCCATTATTACAAATGGTTTAATTTCTGACCCCATTCAACTATACAGAGGCAGTAGACAGGGTTGTCCCTGGTCCTCTTTGTTATTCGTGTTGGCCACAGAACCTCTGATCAGAATAATGAATTCTAAAAAAATCCATGGGGTGCAGTTTGGAAATGACTACAACATAGTTTTTGGGTTTGCCATTCATTGAATCACATAATTCTGCCAGCAGAAAAAGACCATTCGGCCCATCTAGATGCCCGATACAGCCCCGTTGATATCCTATTAACACTGTCTCAGCCACACTTTTCACTACAGAACCTAAAACCGCTACTTCAGGAGTATGGCTCGTTGTCTGGCTTATACATTAACTGGTCTAAGTTGGAAGGCATTATGCTCTCTAAATCTTCACTTGAGGAAAATAGGTTAAATAAAGATCATAATATTCCATGGGCGCCAGAGGGAATAAATTACCTATGCATTAGGATATTGGACTCAACTGAAAAGATTTCCAGCTTCAATCTAACATCTATCATATCTGAAATTAAAACAGACTTAGATTTATTTATTTAAAAGTTTCACCAGAAAACTGCTTGTTTCCAGGTGCATCCTGGGGGAAGGGCAATACAACAGCATACAGCAACAATACAACTGAAGAATACATTGGAATTGGGATATAACACAGAAAAATATTATAATATATACAAAAACTGAGCACATAGCAGGCAAATTCAATAAAAGTGCAACATGTAAGCGTGCCAAAATAGTGAGAGGAGAGAGGGAGTTAAAGGCAGTTACAACTGGTGGAGAGAAAGTTGCGTAGGAGGGAGGAGAGGGAAGAAGGGGAGCTGGCGTGGTGGTCTGCCAGAGGGATGGAATTCCACAGTTAGGGAGACAGTGAGAAAACTCAGACTTACCGGCAGTAGAGGATCTAGAAGGTATAGCCATGGTGCAAGAATCGTACATCCGGAGGGAGGGAGTGTGTGTGTACTGGGTCAATATCCCGCATCTGAAACTGCATGGCAATAACCGCTCTGGGTAGACTGCGCATTTATTTACAGCAACACAGGTATGATAGCAGAAGGGAATTACCACTACCCCTGTCGCTCTGTGCGTCACTGAGGAGATGCTAATGCCATGTGCTGGTGCCTGGTCGAGCCGCCTTGTGGAAGAGTGGCTAAGATGCCAGCAACAGCGAATCGGGAGACCTGGGACCGTGGTTCAGTACCCCCGGCTTCCCTGTGCTACTACTTTTGGAGGGTTTAAAAACAAAAAAAAATGAAGTTCCCTATTCCAAAGTTTCTTCCCATCTCAAGTCCATCCCGGAGTTAGTTATTTAAGTTCTGGGGTGTGGAGGAAGCCAATCACATCGTGGGGTGGGGCAATCCCCCACTTAAAAAAACAAAAGTCCCATTGTTTTCAATGGGCATGCTATTTGGGGTTGAGTCTGTATTTTGTCTGAATCTGTTGTGCTTGATGCTTTGTTGCATGCAGTTTTTGTAACTGTGTTGTTTTTGTTTGTGGTGGAATTACCCCGTGCCGTGTGTGTGTGTGTGTGTGTGTGTGTGTGTGTGTGGGGGGGGTTGAGGTGATAGACAGGTAGGAAGAAAGGTAGGAGGGGAGAGAACCAAAACAGATTTTAGAAATGAAGGAGATGCAGTGAGAGCAGCGCCTGTCATCAAGGGAGAGGAACGATGGAGACTGGCAGAGATTACAGTGGTGAGTACGAGGAGGACTGCTGAAAGCAATGCAGCAGGAGGAGTGATAGAGGGTGTCCAGTCCAGCAAGAAAAGTTTTGGGGGGCGACACTGTAGTCTGCATCTCCGTAGTCAAAAACTGGAAGGATCATTTTCTGGACTACGGCCTGACGGACAGACAGTGGGATACAATCTCAGTTTTAAACTCTGTTTAGATAAATGATCCAAGCTACAGAAAAGATTTCCAGCTTCAATCTAACATTGATTATATCTGAAATTAAAACATACTTTGATGGGCTGGCCCAGTGGAACTGAGGGGCTGAGGCACTGCACGCCATGCCGGTGACCTGGGTTCGGAAGCCTGCTTGGGTTGTCGGTGGTCGGCCAGGGAGGAGAGGATCGAATGTCCGCAGCACCTGCAACCCCCAGTGGAGACTGGGGGTGCTGCAGCAGGGGATACCTAGTAACACGGATGGGGGCAGTGGTGCGCATCCTGTGGGTGAACGCGGAGTGTGCTTGTCACACGCTGGTTGTCGTTCCATGTCTGCGCCCCCTGGGATCATGCAAGGAAAATCCCCTCTGGCCGCCACCAGGAGAGAAAGCCCACGACAGACTCCCCCTCTTGGGTCGAACAAAGCCCAGTAAACGGATGAGGGTTCAGGGTGATCTCAATCTCCCTTTTGGGACTCCTCAGTGGGGGGCAGGCCATGGTCCTTCCCGTCCGCTGCCGCGGAGGCCAGGCCAGGGGAGTTTATGATCCATGGATCAGGGCTGATGGTGACACATTCAAGAGAACCTTAACAAAATATAATATTTAGGCACTGTCCAGCTTGTATTTCCCATTAGTTCTGTATTCCTCCTCCCCATTATTTAGTAGTGAGGTCATTTGCATGAAAAAACAGGATATTTGCTCTTGAAGAGTTCATCTATTCTTGCTGCTTTCTCACTACCTGAAATCATAGAGCACTGCTTGTAACTGCACAGTTATTTCCATGGCAACAGATTGTGATGTCACAACAGAGTATTGGGACTTGAAGTAGGGAGTAAGCTATAGAGGCAGAGGAACTCAAAATGAACTCTTAAGAGACCATGATCATATATTCAAACATTTCTTTAGTAATAAATTATAGGGAGGAGAAATATGTAAAATATAAATGGAGTGCAAGCAGAATTGTACCTAATTATTATGTTTTTTAACATTTTCTTTGAGGCATTAGTAGCTCTTTAACAAAACAAAACAAAAAACAGTCTTTGATAAATGGTCCAAGCTCCATTTATCCCTGTGGGGTAAAATAAATTCAATTAAAATGATTGTTGCTGGGGAAGGGCGCTGTTGAGCCTGAGCAAAATGGCTGCTAAACCTTCAAGCTCAAAGTAACTCGAGAGATTACTAACTTTGGAAACGATCTACTAGGAACTAATAAGAGAAAAGAACTAGATTTGCTATCATCGGAACCTGCCTACAATAAGATGGGAAATCCTCACAAGGATCAAATGCACGGATCGGGAGCTAAAAGCAAAACAACCTCTACTGCTCCTGCCACACGCTCATCTCAAGGCTGTGGAGAAGAAGCAACTGAGTCCAGGGAAGAAACCCTGCAAACACTGGGTCTGAAGATAGATAGACTCATTTCTACAGTAGCAGGGCTAGCAAAGAGATTTGATAGTCTAACAAATCGAGTGGTGGCTCTAGAAACCAACTTAGTTGCAGTACAGACATTGGCCGTGGAATCGACTCGCAGAGCCGATGCAGCAGTGGGGGCTGTTTCGTCGATGGCAAAGGAAACAAACCATTTTAAGTCCAGAATTGAAAGCCTGGAAAATCAGGTACGAGCAGTGAACATTCGCTTAATTGGAATCCCAGAAGATGCTGAAGGAGATCACTTATTACTTTTTCTCCGAGACTAGCTCACACAACAATTAGGAGAAGAAACTATCCCAAAAATTTAAAATGCCCAAAAGGCTTATCGAATCACTCCGAGGGGGCGACCGGTGAACCCAGAGGCACCACGTACTGTGGTCTTGGTCACTGATGGTATGGGCACTCGGGATTATTTACTGGTGCTATCTAGACAGAAAGGGCCTCTCCTTTGTGAGGGTCAAACAGTGCAGATATTCCCAGACATAAGTTCATAGCATAAAAAAGAAAAGACTTTGTTGGAAGCATGTTCGAGAGGCCAAAATACACCACGGTATATTTCCTGCTCGGCTAAAAATGTGCAAGAAGGTAAAATTTATATATTTTCCGACCCGAGGGAGGCCCTAAAATGGAGTCAGAAACATGTGCACCATGATCGCAACAGACGTGGACCAGAGGTGGATTCATCAGAAGGAGAGGAAGGTGATACTTGAAGGGTATGGACATACTCAAATTTGAAATACTGAACTATAGGAATGGCGATTGTTTTGCTAATTTACTCTTAAGACCTCTACTGTTCTCCGGGTTAAAAACTGGACAGTAGTTCACACTGCCTTTTTGTGTGACGAATAAGAGACTCTAATTTTACTTTAATCAAAATGTTGAAGGCATTCCTGAATGTTCCTGTAGTCAGTTTAGTGTAAATAATTGTTCAGTGGAGTTACATTTACTATAGTGGATGAAGTTATTAATATTGACGACTTTACCTTAGTACAAATATTATAGAACATGTTAAAGAAGTAACTATAAAATAGGTTTAGCAGCATATAATAGTGAAAAGGCACTGAAGATGCATAACTAAGAAATAACACGGGATGTTAAGGTTATACCTATTGATTAGGTGACCTAATTATGAGAGAACCATTTGGTTATATGGAAGGTGTTTAATTAGTACCATGTAGCTCATAGGCTTAATATCAGCTTAAGTGGAATATTTCTGGACTGAGAAACGTACTTAGATACCCCTCCACTGATGTATCAAAAAGAACGGGACAGGAAGTTTGTGTAAAATAAGAGGAGTGTCGACCTCATTGATTGTAAACAGAAATGTAATGTCCTGCTCTTGCATGTATCTGTATGATGCTTTATACAAAACAATAAACATAAAGTATAAAAAAAAAAAAAAAAAAAAATGATTGTTGCTCCTAGGATCTTTCATATTTTAAACATATTGGTCCAAATTAAAGGGGTTCAAAAAACTTTATAATTTGGGCTTTTAAACTCCAACAAGCAGCAGCATGGTTTATGCCTCTAGACACACTATTTTGTCCCTTATGGGTTGGAATACAAAGTGATCCCTTACAGCTAGCAGACCTTTTGTTCAAGCCTTTGCCCAAAAGTGTATCTAAAAACCTCTAATTTACAAAAACATTACCAAACCTGGATCCTTTCAATATTACTGGCTTTTAAAAGATTAATTTTGCAGAGCTATAAGGTGACTTTTTAAGGGAGTGGTTCAAGTCACTTGGCTCGTTAGCTAATAATGAAAGTATCAGTTACACGATTCTAGATAAATCTGATCTACTCCAATTTACATGGAGTCCCTTTTTAGATTATAAAATTAAACTATAAGAATATGGATTATTTTTTCAAAACATTTTCTCTGTTATACAGGTCTATAATCTGAAACATATGTATATGCTTAGCCAAGTTCGAAACCTAATTAGGTACAGTAACTTTTGTTCATTAGTGATTTTATTTATTTGCTTTTGTTAACCGGGTAAGCACACTAGACAGCCAAGTGCCTATTTTCATTTCTTAAGTGATTATTTACTGCTTATATGTTCTTGTTATAAATTTGTTATTGGATGTTTATAGTTATTTGTAATCACTGCTATTTTTTCTTTTTCATGTATTTTTTGAATTCTAATAACCATTTAATTGGAGGGGGGGAATACAAGGCACTATCTGGATCCAAGAGACAGTGCAGATCAAGATAGCCAGCCTGCTCAAGATCAAAGTCAGTGGTTCTGCACTTGTGGAGTTTTATCAAAATAATAAATAGCGCAAGATAAATGTTTGAATGTGATTTAATATGGCACATAGGAAGGTCCCAGCTAAATCCTCTGCCCCAACGCTTCAACCCACACAGGGCTATCGTCAGCGGCGAGTCTAGTGGAGAACAGAACCTACACCTCTTACACTGGTTCCAATTAGTGCAACACTTGAATGACTAC
Organism: Neoceratodus forsteri; assembly: GCA_016271365.2. Taxonomy (NCBI): domain Eukaryota; kingdom Metazoa; phylum Chordata; order Ceratodontiformes; family Ceratodontidae; genus Neoceratodus; species Neoceratodus forsteri. Next base: position 136,613,498 of record CM028137.1, read on the forward strand.
TAATCATTCAGTTAACAAAAAAAATATTTTTTCTAGTGCAAAAAAAGTGTACATAAATACTGAACAGTAACTATTATAATATGAAGCTTAAAAACGCTAGAGCTACAACAATTATGTTTCAATTTGTTTTATACCTTTTTTTTTTTTTACTTTCCTCTGCTGTTGGTCTACTAAATACTGTAGATGCAGCAATTATTCAAAGGAGTCTTTCAAAACAAAATGTATCCGACTCTCTTCTGCTAACCACACAAATACTGTTTGTGACATCACAGCCTGTTGTGATGTTGAGCACTATGACGTCATGAATGAAGGCACTGTGAGGTTAATCGGGGAGAGGCAAATATTTTGAAGTGTTTGCTATGCAGACTTTTTAGATGGACTACAAAGATGGGCCATAATTCCTGGAAAGGAAAACTGAATATGATAAAATATATTCTCTAGTAAATTGCAACAGCAGAAACACCTTATTTATGAAAGCTCATGCTGAAGTGCAGAGTTGCTCTTTAACAGAACAACTAGAATAACGGCTGGCTTAATAAACCATTTTATGAGTATTTTAAAGTAACGTTTTTACTTTTTAAATCAAAAACAGTTTACCAGCTAGAAATGAATAACAGTTTCGAACGGGCATGGGATTCACTTGCCTAGGGTAGGGACAAAAGTTTCCCTATAATGAATATCTATTTCAGAATAAAGAAGTAAATAAAAGTGTGGAAGTACAGTGGTAGAAGAAAAATGAGGCAACAGGAAAACAGATGCAGGCTTACGAGACAGAAAGAAATGAGAGTACATTAAAATCAAGCTGGAGAACTCGAAGACAGAAAACACAAAATTCCTTTAAATGGAGAGGGAGCAGGGGATGGGGTTATTTTAGTTAAAAAGACACACATGAGAGCAGACAATCAAGATGTACATCTAGCAGTTAGCCAAACAGTAGAAATGCATAGAGAAGTCCCTTCCCCAATGTCAAAAAAAGAAATTTCTTCATATTTACCGCAATTTCCTTTTCTGTTAGCTCCTACGTTGTCAGTGGGTAGTCATTACAACTGGGTATTGTGCACCCCTATGAGGGGAAAAGACATAGCCCAAGGCAGTCAGCAGAATAGAATGTTGGGCACATGAGGATTCCAGACAGCAGCACTATTGCCCACACAGTGCCTCTAAAGATGGAAATAAATATACCGGTGGACCGGGCACGAAAAAAAACCACACACACACAAAAATCACCTGTCTACATAGACAGGCCTTTATCAAGAATAAAATACAGTAAACAGTGGCCTAACTCGTCAGATGACAAAAAGTGAGTGATTGAGGCTCGACTTTCAAATGTCTACATCTTGGAAGGTCCTGCAGAACTGAATCAACTGAAACAGACTTATTAAATGGAAAAAGGACTGCATGCAGTGTAAGCAATCATCTGCAACAAACGAAGAAGCCTTGGATAACCTCAAATTCGAACCTGTTAAATCCATGTGCTAGCAATCAGCATTCTGACGTGGAACTGCTCTTTTTTTTTTCTTTTTTTGCATATCTATATAAAGAAAGCGCAGCAGGTAAACTATAGAGCGATGTCCGGACAGGCTTACAATCAGAGTTTATAACAGAACAACGGACATTCCTGCACTGGCATAATAGTCTTCCGCAGGAGTAAGGCTCCCAGTGGGCTCCATTGACAATGTAGGAGCAAACAGAAAAGGAAATTATGTGGGCGCAAGAGAGCCATCTTCCAGGCTGGATGTACCTCTTCACCTCATGGAGCTATAAATAGCAATTTTCTAGTCAAAACTGGTTTAAATTTAGATTCTGCCTTCAGAATTTGATCCAGATAGACTCAAGGACCAAAACAATATATTTTGAGCAATGGGTCGGCAGAAATCACAAGCCCCAGGATCAGCTAAGCAGCAGTTGTCATCAGATACAACGAAGGCCTCTGGCACCGCAAGTGGCAGAAGTAGTGGGGCCCAAGGCGGGTCAGAGCCACCTTGGAATATTATGTTAGAGTCTACGCACGCCATGGATGCTAAAATTGAAAAAAAAAAAAAAAATTCAAAAGCTGGAGACCCACAATGCTGCCCTGCAAAACCTAACTGGTTCGGTGGTAGAAGTGGAAAAGTGCTCTGTTTCTACTTTGTCTACCGTGGCTACATTAACTAAACTAAAGGAAATGGATAGCCTCCTAGCCGTTTGGAAGCAACTGAGAATGAAATCCACTCAGGCAATATACAGATTATTGGAGTGCCCGAAGGTGCTGAGGGGACTGCATTGTTGGACTTTCTGGTGACATGGCTAAAAGAACATCTTACCTTACAAGAGGGTTTTAACTGGTCTGCCTTCACCAAAGCCTACTGCGTCAATCCCAGGATTCATACTGCAGAGCCGAACCAACCATGTACAGTCCTGTTGAGAACATCGGGTTCGGAGATCCGAGATGCGGTCCTCTTGGTTGTGTGGGCCACTCATCCTTTAGACATTAACAGAGTGGACCTCCATTAGGATCAGCTATTAGGTTGCTGGCTTTCGAGCAGACAAGACAGACCATTTGACCTAGTCTGCTGGCTTTTAGTATGTTAAATTTTTCCTGATCTATCCTTCCAGACAAGAGCACAGATAAAGGCCTTTAATGCCATGCGACAACAGTTGAGGTCATCAGGGATCAAGCATTCATTCTTGCTGCCAACTAGATTCCAGCTGATTTATGGAGGAAAGACATGGCAATTCAATAATCCCCAGGATGCGAGCCATTGGCTCAAAAAAGTGGAAGCCGAGTTTGTTAGTTCTCAGGAAGCTCAAGAATTGCATCATTCAGATTCTGATTCAGACGACTGATCTGTGAGTACTGGACTAAAATAGAAAGCAAGAGGCACGACAATTTGCAGCAAAACCCAATTTTCTTTTTGAAGAGACACTGGTGTGGATATGAATTGATGGGGTCTTCTGGGGGGAATTTATGGGGTTTAATATTTATTATATCTAGTTGAATATAAACTTGGAATTCACCAGAGTTACGGTGAACGTGGGAGATCCGCCATTTCGGGAGCCCCAGTTTGGTTCCTACTAGGAAATGATTGCTGCAATATGTACCTGGTGAACGTTCTTTTTTTCTTTTCTTTTTTTTTTTGTTTGAAGAGGGCCTTAAATAGTGGATGCAGAATGTTTAATGAGAGCATTTTGACTCGTTTTGTTAAGCTGGGCTTATATGGATGTTTTCTTTATAATTAGCCCATGAGAAGCGAAGGAGGAGTGTTAAGGAGCTGACACGTTTTTGATGTTATTCTCCCTATTTTTCAACAGGTTAAATAGCAATCTTTTTTTTTATATAACTGCTTATTGAATTGATTTGTAAGTTACAATCCAACATTGTACTTAGACATACCTGTCTCATACTCATTTTTATCTATAACAACTTGGATACATTTAGCATTTATAAAATAATTTTTAAAAATAACTCCAACATTCCATTTTATGTCTCCTATTGTTATTTAAACACTATTTTAACATTATTAATCATTTAAACCAAAATAAATAACAAAGTTAAGTTATACCCTTAGATATATAAACAAGTATTTCATTGTTAAAAGCTTAAATCATACTGTTAACTTGAGTACAGAAATAAGGAGGGGGTGGGGGAGCAGAAGGAAGCAAGGGAAGGACCTATTTTATATTTTCCTTCTATAGTTCCCACCTATGCATGTATTGTTCTTTTTTATGATTCACTACAAAAGTTAATCTCGCCATTATTTGTATTTCTCCAACTAACTCAACCCATTCCAACATATTTGACGGAGTGGTCTAAAGCCACCTTTTAATAATCGCCTTTAAGGCTCTATGGTTAAACTAGCCCCTAAATATTGCTCCCCCTTTCCCTTTAATTTCGGATGGTGTAATTCCCAATAGAAAGTTTTCTGGACCTAAATCTGAGGTAGTCCCAAACAGCTTCACCAAATGGTGGTGTATTTTCTGCCAATAGTTTTCAACTACGGGGCATTGCCACAAGATGTGTGCTAAGTCAGTTTGCATGTAGTCACACCCCTTCCATCATTTACTCTGTGTCAGCAACCCCATCTTAGCTTGCCTTAATGGTGTTAGGAAATACCTAATTTTAATTTTCCAGGCAAACTCTTGCCAGACTGGGGAGGATGTGGTCTTCCAACAGCCCAGGTAAACCCATTTAGAATCATTCAAACTTACTCATAACTCCACCTCCCACTTACAGTATGTTGTGTTACTTGTACACTGTGGGCTTTGTCCATCGCCAAATTCCGGTAAAGCATGGTGACGGCCCCTTTGCCATGAGGAGAAGCCCATAGGCTGGAGGCAGTATAACGCAGTGGTTTAAGGCTCTGAGCTGCAAATCTGGAGACCTGGGGTTGAAACCTCTGAGCTGCAAATTTGGTGACATCCAGCAGACCAGACCTGGGTTTGAATCCCACAGCTTCCACTTACATACTGTGTGACCCTGAGCAAGTCACTTAACCTCCTTGTGCTCCCAGGTGGCTCCTGTAAAAAAGCTTTCAGCTTAGTGTGCTATACCTGGTTAAACAACTAAATAAAACCAAAAAATAAAAAAAACCACAGCCCCCACTTGCATACTGTGTGACCCTGAGCAAGTCACAACTTCCCTGTGCTCCCATGTCGCACCTGTAAACAAGCTTTCAGCTTAGTGTGCCACTCCTGGTTAAACAACTGGAACAAAAAACAAACAAAAAAATGTTTCATAAACTGCCTGGAAGGGCCTGGGATCCTCCAATAATGCTGTGTTTCTTAGTTTGTTGGTTATCATATCCCTAAGTTGATAATAAATGAGGTTGGCTTGTGTCCACCCAAATCTCTCCCTGAGCCTTTTGAAAGGCATTATAGTGTTCCCCTGCATTAACTGCCACGGTGCATGTACTCCCCTGTCTGCCTGTTTCTGCAGGGTTTTATTTAACTCTAAAAACTGATTAGCATTTTGCTCATAAAAGTGCTAAAACAGTGTAAAAATGCATGGCACTTGCCTCATTGTGTTTACCAAACATAACACTTTTAGAAAACCTATATAAATACGTTCTGTACAGTTAGTATTATCCCAGGAAAAAACTGCTAATCAATTATTTAAAACCCTGTTCTGAAACCAGGAATATTGAGTGGAGGGACGGAACTCCCTATCTTTTATCCACCAGGTATATTTCCAATTGTGCCTAGCCATATATCCTTTTCTCTTTCCATTGTACCATCCACCTAGTGTGGCCTTAACAGATGATATAAGGGTCATATTCTTACAATTTCGCCTCAAAGGGGAGCACAATATGGCTGTGACTGTAGTGTCCTTGGTGTGATACGATTCTATTTGTTGCCAGTGTGCCCTGTATGTCTTATGCGCCCATAAAAGGGCTATTTTCATTTGTGAGGCTGTCCATTAGTCTTGGAGATTAGGACAGGCCCTGTCCGCTTCTCTTTTTGATAAAAATAAAGTTTTCTGTGAGATTCTGGGTCTACTGTACTTCCTCCCCACAAAAAAGTCATCTGTAGACCTTGCCATTCTTTTATGTCCTTATTTAGAATCACACAGGGCACACTTTGGAACAGATACATCAATCTAGGAGCCACATTAATCTTAATGATTTGCAGCCTTGAATAAAATGGAAAGGGCATGCAATCCCATCTATGCAAATCCATTTTTATATTCCTAATCAGTGATGGGTAATTATCTGCAAACAAGGTGGCTGGATCCTTACTCAACTTTATTTCCAGACACTTAACTGTAGCACATTCCCCATTTCATAGGGTACCTCGCTCTGAATGCTGGTGGAACCTGCAAGTTCAAGGTCAATACCTCCATCTTTGCCCAATTTAAATATTAGAGAAAGTCTCAAACTGGGCAAATACTTCAGGCAGAGATATCTCTGGGTTGGTGAAATAGAACGTAACATCGTCAGCGTACAGAGCCAACTTATGCTCTGTATCCCCTATCCCCACCCCCAATATTCTGGGATTTAACCTAATGCTTTGGGCCAAGGGTTCTATATAAACCGCAAACAATAAAGATGAGAACGGGCAACCCTCCCTGGTTCCCTTTGCAAGGTCAAAGACCTTTGAGATGTGGCCATTAGCTCTAATATAGGCCTTAGGGGAGGAATATAACTTAAAAATAAACAGAAAGGGGAAACCAAAGCCGGCCAGGGTACTCCACAAGAAAGACCATGAAACCCGATCAAATGCCTTTCAGCATCAAGACTCATTAAATAAGCAGGGCGAGAACTTCTCTGTAGATGTTCTATAATGTCAACTGATCTTCTATTATTGTCCATTGTTTGTCTTCCTGGGACAAAACCCGTCTGGTCTTGGTGTATGAGCTTTGGTAGTATTTGTTCCAAATCGCCTTACCAATATACCAGTAAAAATCTTATTATCCACTGGGCGATATGAGGAACAGACTGTTGGGTTTCTGGCTGGCTTTGGTAGGACAGAGATTATTGCCTGTGCCCAGGATGGAGCTGCCGCTCTTTCCTCAGTCCATACACAGTTATATGCCCTAAGCAGGAATCAGGCCACATCGTCTCTAAATTGTTTATAAAATTCATTGGGAAAGTCATCAGTGCCTGGGCACTTACCTGCCTTCAGCCTTTAATTTCTGTATGCAGCTCTCCCATGCCCACTGGGGATATAAGTGCCTTTTTCTCTTGTTCAGAAATTTAGGGGAGATTCAAAGGGGTCAAGAATAATTTTACTGTGTTCTCTGAAGGTGATGCACAATCCGAGTATAATTTCTCATAAAAAGACCTAAATGCATCTGCTATCTCCTCAACCTTATATTTCCATGTCCTATTTTTTTCTGGATCTAGGATTTTTGGGATGCTAGCTGTAGCTATGTTTTGGTGAAGCCTACCAGTGAGCAATCTCAGTGCTCGTGGCCCCCCTTCATAAAATCTTTGTCTTAAGTATGTATAACTTCTGCTGCACTTGATAGTCTAAGGTTTCTAGCAGGTCCTTTTTATATTTAGTCAGTCTTTTCCCCGCTCCCTGTCCAATTTTTGTTGCTGTTCTCGTTCTAATTCTGCTATTTGTTTTTTTAAATGTGTTACTTTGTTCTCTCTCTGTTTCTTTAATCTAGCTGAAATTTGGATAAACTCGCCACTAGTTATGGCCTTTATTGTGTCCCAGAGAATACCAAGCGAGACGTCTGGAGTATCATTTTCCCAGGTTGCTTGCTCAATGGCCTCTTGTATAGTTTTCTAAATTTCTTTGTCTTGTATTAGAGATACATCCAACTGCCAGAAAGTTGTGTGTTTTATAGGCCCAAGGGCCACTTTCAGAAAAATAGGTGCATGATCTGACAATGTTATGTCCCCCAACCATGATGTATGACAAACTGCCAGTGAGTCCCTGGGCACCAAAAAGTAATCCAGCCCAGAATTAGACTGGTGCGCCTACGAAAAGAAAGTATACTGTCTACTCTCCTTATGCACGGATCTCCATACGTCAATTAGGCCCAGTTCACCCATCAATCCAGCCACCTTCTTCCACCCCATTTTCTGATAACCTGGATGGACGAATCCTTAGCCGGGTTTAGCCACAGGTTCAGTTCACCCCCTATTATTAAATGCCCTTCTGCCCATTCTGTAATTCTAAGAAAAAATCATCCCAAAAAGTGGAAATCCGAACCTGGGGGTGCATATATGGACACCAGGGTTACTATGGTTCCATTAAATCTTCCTTTTAGTCCCACGTATCTTCCCTCCCTGTCCACCAGTGAATCCCAATATTCGAAAGCTGTTTTGGTTGGTACTAAAATTGCAGTACCCCTCCTTCTACCCTTTTTATAAGATGAGTCTTGAACCACCTGACAACCAAATTTTTTAAGCTTGGCATGCTCCTCCCTATTCAAATGAGTCTCCTGAAGCATTATAAAGGTTGCCTCTGTCTTACGTAAATTAGACATCATCCTGCTTCTCTTAATCGGATGGGTTAATCCATTGACATTATAGCAAATAATTGTAATATCAGAGTTATCCATGACTATTACTTTTCACTTCACTCACTTGAACCTCTTGTATTTTTTCTGCTTCCACAATATCCCCCCCATCCCAATCAACCATTTGGTCCCTCCTCTCATGTTCCAGTGGATTAGCCTGTCAACAACAGCAACCAGCTGAGAAATTCTGAACACGAACATTTTCAAATAAACTGTAAAATAAACGAACAACTTTTACACTTCCACTGTATGGAACTTCCCTGCTTTATCAGCAGGGAATTCTTGCTCCAGCTCCCCCTCAACTAATTCAATGGGTGGGCTAGAACAAGGAGTTTGGCTTTTTACCACCTTAAAAGGTGATACCCCTCGAGAGCCCTTAAGATCTACTATTTGGGCTCGAGATAGACTGCAGAAAAGCAGCTATTGTGACATCACCTCTAGATTAGAATCGGCTCAAAGGAGTGGACGGCAGAAGAAATCTTCCTAGGAAGCTTGCAAAATACAATATCTCTCCCAACCCCCCCCCAGCCTCACAACAAATGAAGTGGAAAACTGCTGCCACCTTCTTGAAAAAAATGATCTGAATTTATTTGGTATGCATGACTAAACCTAGAATTGAGGTAAGAGTCTCAGCAGATTCACTGATCTTATGCCCAACTGTGCAGTCAACAAGTTTGTTCCAACTTAAAAAGTCCAATCTTTGATTCTGCTCCAGTTCTGTCCCATTATGACAGTCTTTTATCCATTTATAAATCTCCTTACTCAAATTAGCCAAGTAGATTAAGCTAGCTCTTCAGACAGTCGCAACTTCTTGGCATACAGGTGTACTAAATTAATAATAGGGAGCAGCTATATACTTGCATTTTATTTCTGTGCCCTCGGCTCATCTGTTGTTTAAACCTGACCTGCGTTCCACAGTGCCCGCCCTAGAACAAACAACCTGTCCCAGGCAAGAGGAAAAATAGCAAAAAGATAACAACTGTACCATTTCAGTCCTGCGTATCTTTGTTTTGGTTCTTCTTACTGCCTTGGAGCTTCTGCACGAGTGCTCATACTCATACCCTTGTAGGGAAGCCACTGATGACGTCAGTTCATTGCAACCCTTTCTTCTCCTGTCGGTTACTGTTGCCCAATCAGAATTTCTTTTGCTGGTCTTCTGGGAAATGGAGTTTCTTCCACTCCACTCCTGTGGATCCATTAGGCCTCTTTCCACTAAGGCCCAATGTGTTTCTTCTGCCGACTCGTAAATCCTTGTTCCCTCCGGCCAGAACACCCGCATTTTAGCTGGGTAAGGTGCGTGAAAACTAACTCCTTTTGATTTCAGCCTTTTGATTATGTCTGCATATTGTGATCTTTGTTGCTGGATTTCAGGGGGGAAATTGTGATCAAAATATAGTCGGGAAGTGAGATACTTGATCTCTTTCATCTTCCACTACTTGGCCAGTATCTCCTCCTTAACTCTGTAGCTATTAAATTTAATAATTATTGATTGGGGTCTCATTCCTGGATCAGAGGGTTTCGGCTGAAGTGCTCTGTGTGCTCTCTCTATCTACAGGGAGTAGCCAGCCGGTAATTGCAGCACATCTGTAAGTAGATCGGACATAAAATCGGTCATCAGCCCAGTTTCAGTGCCTTCTGGTGACCCATGCACCTGTAGGTTATCTCAACGAGACCGGCTCTCTAGGTCTACACATTGTTCTTGCAGTCGTTCCATGTGTTCTGCCAGCATCTTTATTATTAGGCCCGACTGGTATGCACTGTCCTCCACCACCGCCACCCAATCTTCTGCCTTTTCCAGTCTGCTCTCCAAACCGGTAAGTTTTTGATTTAGTGATTGGAACTCCTGTTTGTTCTCAGCCCTCATTTCTTTCAACTCATTGAAAAGCTGTTCAAAATGAGAGTGTGTAAGTTGCTCATGTTCCTCCTCAGTGTCGGCCATGTTGGCTGGTGAGGGGCTCCTGCTCGGTGCTGGTGCGGGTTGGGACAATCTTGCGACATCCCTTGATCTCGAGACGTTTTTTGGTCTTGAGCCCCTCTGTCTGTCCTTTGGTCATCCTGCATTAGCCATTCTTGATGTTTTCTGTGGCTTTTAGTAGATAAAAAAACTGTTTATTTAAGGCTGGGGTGGGGCCTTTTCTCAGTCTCCTGCCAGCTGCTCCGTGACATCACTGGAAGTCCCTTGATTACGTCTGTCTACTACTGTTTTATTCTCCCTATAGGATATACCAACTACCACTGAAGAGGCTAGCATATCTTAGACAGTGCTGGACTTTGATAATTGAACTATGTTGGTCCCCCCCCCCACACTGTTCCAGATTACAAGGGGATTGTTGTAATTGTTCTCCATAATATAACTATAGAGGGTTGTTTACCATTTGAAGCTATTGTTATTTCCTGTATGAGCTTTGTTATTTTACATGGTGTGCGTATGTGCACAAAAATGAATAAACACAAAGTTAAAAAAAAAAAAAGAAATGGAAATTATGGTAAGTATGAAGAAATTTCCTCTTTCTGTTGTGCTTCACATTGTCACTAGGTAGACATTACAACTGGGTTCTAAGAAGCAGTACCCAGACAAGAAACTGTGTGGGGGAGCATATTATCCCATTACAACTGGGTTCTAGGAAGCAGTACCCAGACATGAAACTAGGTGGGGAAAAATATTATCCCATATAACAACCACATACAGAAAGGAATTTACCAGCTAACTGCTGCCTACAAAACTCTGTGACTAAGGCTGCATCAGCACAGCTTTGAACATTCAATCTCTAGTGCTTGGTGAATGTGCAGACGGAGGACCACGTAGCTGCCTTGCATAACTCTAAAACAGACGTCTCTTTTGTCTCCTCCCAGGAGGAGGACATAACCCTGGTGCAGTGAACCTCAAGGTCTGTTCTTTTTCTGCGACATAAGCCTTGGTAATGCAGGCCCTTATCCACCTAATTAGGGTGACCTTGGAGGCTTTTTGTTCCTGCTTGGCTGTTCCGAAAAGAATGAACAATCTATCTGATTTCCAGACCTCAGCAGTCTATCTAAGGTATATCGTAATGGCCCACCAGAAATCTAACTTGTGCAACTCCTTCTCCTTTGAGTGAGTAGGTTGTGGACAGAAGGACGGAAGACAGATTTCCTGGCTCACATGGAAGGCCATAGGGACCTTCGGAATAAAAGATGGGACTGTTCTAAACATGACCTTGTCCTTATGCATGACAAGGTATGGTTCTTTGTGGGATAAAGCCTGGAGCTCACCAATACTCCAGGCTGAGCACCAAGCAACTAAGAAACGCATTGTGTAAGACAGCATGTCCAATGGTACTGACGAAAGCAGCTGAAAGGCTCTTTACAAAGAGCATTCTGAACCAGGTTCAGATCCCATGAGGAAACAGGGGAATAGAAAAGTGGTCAACTCCTGCTGACTGCCTACAGAAAACAAAACACCTCCTGGTTAGTTCCTAGGGACAAACCCAAGGAGGCTCCAAGGGCTTACACCTGACCTCTTAGGGTGCTCAAGGCCAATCCTTTTTCCACTCATTCCTGCAGGAAATCCAAAATCTGCGCGACCATAGCTTTACAAGGCCAGATATTTTTTATTTTCTTGGCCTAAGCTGAAAATGTAATCCATAGGCAAGCATAAGCTGCCAATGTGGAAATCTTCCTGGCAGCCATCAGGGAATCCACCACCTTCTTAGAAAAACCCTGTTTCAGGAGTCTCCTTCCTTCAGGAGCCAGGCCATGAGTTGCAATGCTCCCGGATTTGGCTGATGGAACCCCCCCTCGGTACTGGAAGGTGAAACAGTGCACATTGAGCTAGGTTCACCAAGTCCCAGAACCACAGTCTTCTCGGCCACTCTGGAGCTATTAGAATAAAGTTTCCTCTTGAGTGCCTTATTTTGCATATGACTTTGGAGAGGAGGAGGAGAAGCAGCAGAGGAGGGAAGGCATATGCATATGCGCAGAGGTTTAAGGCTCTGAGCTGCAAATCTGGTGACATCCAGCAGACCAGACCTGGGTTTGAATCCCACAGCTTCCACTTGCATACTGTGTGACCCTGCGCAAGTCACTTAACTTCCCTGTGCTCCCAGGTCGCACCTGTAAAAAAGCTTTCAGCTTAGTGTGCTGTTCCTGGTTAAACAACTAAAATTAATAAATAAATAAATATGCTCACGAAATTCCAAGCTTGTGACACGGTGTCCACTGCATATGTCTGTGGACACCAGCAGCAGTTGAAGAACCGATGAACTTGAGCACTGTGGCTGGAGACAAACAGGTCACTCTGAGGACGACCAAACCTTTAACACAGAAGGTTGAACACCTCAGGGTTCAATATCCAGTCCCCTGGATGGACATTTTCGCAGCTTAGCCAATCAGCTTGAATGTTCCAGCTCCCCCACTAGGTGAACTGCTGACAGAGAGAGAAGATTCTCCTCCACCCACAGCAGGAGATTGGTGGCTTCTTTCAGCATCTCCCTGCTCTTTGTGTCCCCCTGACTGTTTATATACGCCACCATGATAGTGCTGTCTGACCTTATTTTCACGGCTTTTGACTGCACCTGACTTTGAAAATGAAGGAGAGCGAGGCGCACAGCCCTCATCTCCAAAAAGTTTATGTGTAGATGCTGTTCCTGTGCTGACCAAGTTCCCTGAATGGGAATGTGGTCCAGGACTGACCCCCAACCTGAGAGGCTGGCATCGGATGTCAGAATCAACTCGGGGGGGGGGGGGGCTTCCAAAAGTGACCCTTTGCTCAGATTCTCCAAACTCAACCATCATCTCAGAGACTGCCGCAGTCATGGTGAAATGGAGATCCTGGCCTGATAATCCTTTGAGGTCGCATCCCAGGCTGACAGCAACTCAACCTGCAGGGGCTGCAAGTGAAGGTGAGCCCACAGAACTAGTTCTATCGCTGCTGTTATGAAGCCCAGAATTCACAGAAGACAGTGAGCTGAAGCCGATGATCGGCTCCTCAGCCACTGAATCTCTCTCAACAGGGTCTCCTTCCTTCCTGGTGAGAGGAAGACCTTCCCCTCATCTATTCGCTACACTACTCCTAGGTGCTCTAGGGTCTGTGACGGCTCGAGGGAGCTCTTCTCCCAGTTCACCACCCAGCCATGGGACTCCAACACCTCCAGAATTCTGGCCACTGACTTCCTTGCCAATGGTGCAGATGGTGCTTGAATGAGATTGTTCAGGTAGGGATAGACACAATGTCCTTCCTGTCGAAGTTGAGCCACCAGGACTACAAGCACCTTTGAGAAAACTCTGGGTGTTGTCGCCAGCCCAAATGGGAGCATCCTGTACTGGAAGTGCTGTCCCAGGACCATGAACCTGAGGAACCTCCGATGAGACTGCTAGATGGGGATGTGGAGATACGCATCCTTCAGGTCTACGGAAGCTAGATAATCCCCCAGCTAGACAGCTTGAATGACTGAATGCAGGGACTCCATCTTGAAGGTCATGTGGCAAACAAACTTGTTTAGGTGTTTCAAATCCAGAACAGGTTTGAAACCCCCTGACATTTTGGGAACGACGAAACAGATCGAGCAGAATCCCTGGTCATGCTTGCTGGGAGGCACCAGAACAATCGCCCCGATTAGAGTGAGGTGCTCCAGCATCTCCGACACCGATGGCCTCTTCACGGGGTCCTTTGGAACCAAAGATGGCAGAAAATGCCCCCTTGAGGGAATTGTTTAACATTCTATTGCATAACCCAAAGCCAGAATTACCCCAACCCAAGCATCTGACGTAATCTGGGCCCATCTTGTGTAAACATTAATGCAGTTTTCTACCAAGGAAAGGAAGGTGGCGATGAGCCTGTGTACCCTAACTGTGAGGTGCCTTTTTTTCACTCTGTGTCTCAGATGCTTCTTCGGGCAAGGGCTCCTCTGCTATTACTGGTCTTGAATCCAGAATAGTCTCCTTTACTCCTCTGGTTCCCAAAGTTCCGAAAGGGACAGCCCCCCCATGATACTGCCTCCAATGGTTGCCTCCTTGACCTTTTGGAATTGAACCGGCCTTTTGGCATTGCTTTGACACTGGATGTTTGCCATTTTTATCCTGGATATCTTTCAAATATCCAGGCCAGAACTAAATAACAAGCCTCCCTCAAAGGCTAAATTAAATAGCTTGGACTTTTAAGTCTGATCAGCGACTCAATGTCAAAGCCACACTCCTCGTACAGCAGACACAATGTGGTAAGCAGAGTGAGCCGACATGTGCAAATTCTGCACCATGGCATCCACTAACAAGGTGGAAGCCATGGATACCAACTCCAAAATGCTCGTTCCCCCCCCCCCCCAAATCCGGGGGAACTAAGCTGCCCTGGGTCATAACCCACAAGTTTAAAGCTCTGGAAACAATAAATGAGGCATAGGAGGTGCAGAGGTTTGCACCGTTGGAGGTGAAAGCTCTACTGCATAAAGCATCAACTCGCTTGTCGTGCGAATCTGTTAAGTCCAAGGACCTTTACATAAGAATAGTGGTGTGCCTGACAGAGTTATGAATCACTTTACCCACCAGAGGAAGGATTTCCCACTTGTAAGTATTTTCTTCCAATAAAGGGAAACACTGTACCTTAGGCTTTGGCAGATATTTTTTCTGGTCCGCGCCTGCCCATTCCTGTTCAATAATTAGGCACAGTGAGAAAAGGTTAGAAAACAGTTAGCAGCGGAGGAGGACGTGGACAGGTTAGAATTAACATACAATGCCCCTATGGACAGCACATCCTTGAGCTATAATATCCTACATACCAAGACCAGAAATCTGTGGTGTGGGGGGGGGGTGGCTTGCAGCTGAAGATGGCGGACGCAGCTTAGCCTAGTTCCTCTCAGCACTCAGTCTTTTTTATTACCGTCAGGAGTCTATCCAATCTTAAGTGCATTAAAAAATGGTGTAACGCTGGCAGACATTGATGGCATCGGGCAGAAATAAGAACAAGCAGTCTAAGCTGCATTTCAACCCTTCTGAGCAGCCAAAAGATCAACGGCGTGGCCTGGAGGACTCAAACAGATCCTGCGAACCCGTGATGGCACAGGAAGGCCCCTCAGATTTTGAAAGATGTATGGCAATGGTTCCTTCTACCTTAACCCTAATCCAACATGACATGAAAGCAGGACTCAATACTATAACATCACAAATATCTCACCTGCAATCTGCCGTGACGGGGCTTTCTGAAACATTGGCTTCTCATTCCAGTCAAATTGCGGAGTTTGAGCACCGTGTGGGACAGCTTGAGGACTCTCTCTCAGATTCTACTAGAGACAACCTGGCGTTGAAGCGTTTGGTAGAGGAACTATCGGGGAAGATGGACGACCAAGAAAACAGGCTGTGCCGGTCCAATTTATGCATTACTGGCCTCCTCGAGGGAGCCGAAGGGAACAACCCAGAAAAATACATCCATTCTTGGCTCGTGGAGCACCTGAATTTGCCATCAGAGCTCCAAGGTTGCGAGGTTGAAAAGGTGCATAGGGTGGGTCCAAAACCTCTTGCCATCTCTCGCCCCAGACACTGTTTGATCAAGTACCTCCGCTACACAGAAAAGGAGGCGATTCTAAAATGGACAAAGGAGAAGGGCCCCATCTCCCCTGGGAACAGCAAGATTCAGATCTACCAGGACTATAGCAAGGAACTTCAACAGCACTGCCAAAAGTTTAATGACATTAAGTCTCGACTGCATCGCATGGGCTTGGCTTTTGCCTTCCTCTACTCGGCTAAGTTAAAAATCGATTGACCAGGATGTGCCTCCCGCTTCTTCTCTTGCCCCTGTGAAGCTATGAAGTGGGCTGAGGAGGTAACTAGAAATGGGGGGGAGGGAGGACATCACCAGACCGGCGAGATCCCGAGGAGTGTTGATAATTCAGGTATTGTGTCTTTTTAGGATTTTCTCCCATGAGCTGAAGTCTCACTGTAGTGGGGTGGCAAATGTCAGCTATGGCACCTCGGAGGATTTATTAGCATAAGAATCTACTGTCTGGCTGGTTTTTGTGGACTGCGATCATTATGGAAGGGCCAGACAAGATGTGGTAGGCTTCTCTCCCTGACCTGGTATGGAGTCCAGGGTTGCGATGGAGACAATTCAGTTTCTCTTATCGTATGCGATCATGTAAGAGGGTAGCAGCTGGGTCGATGAGTCGGGAATGCTGGCTACGGAGCCTACCATTTGGAAGCTACTTTTTTTTCTTTCCCTTGCTGTGGGACATGTGGCTCCTGACGTTATATTTTAGGATGCACCGACTGCCTTCAGGAGGGTTGGCCTCACTCTTCTTTCGACAGCTGTTTGTTTTGATTCTGCCCCGACCTGATCTGGGGCTTAGGGTAACAGCAGGGTATCATTTGGATGTTTGCACCTATTGGTTCTTCTCCTTTTTGTTGTGAGAGAAGGTCTCCTGTGGCATTCAGGGCTACCCTGAATCAGAACCCCAGTGCATCAGAGGGGAAGAGACTTGGGACCTACAAGGTGGACCACTGGTTGCTGCCTGTTGGTAGTGCTTAGTTTTAGGTTTATTCATGCCAGACATTTGTTTATATTTAGGGAGTACTCCTAAGTTCTGTTACGTAGTTTCAAGGAGCGCTGTATAAAGTATAAAACAATATCCTACATACCTCGTTATTAGATAGGACAAAGACGTGGCATCAAATCAGGGAGGGATAGGAATCCTCCTCTTTGGCTCCATCCACTCCCCTTCCTTCTCCTCCTCCTCCTCCTCAGAGGAGGAGTCATCGTCGCCATCATCATTATCTAGCTTCCTAGGGTTAGGATTTTCCCCAAGATCCCCAATGTCCTCATCCTGACCCTCTGTATGGTCAGTGTCAGGTTCTGAAGGCATATCCATATTTATTTATTTATTTGTAC
Organism: Neoceratodus forsteri; assembly: GCA_016271365.2. NCBI lineage: Eukaryota > Metazoa > Chordata > Ceratodontiformes > Ceratodontidae > Neoceratodus > Neoceratodus forsteri. The sequence continues at coordinate 136,630,297 of CM028137.1, forward strand.
AGCAGTTTGGGAAAACCGTTGAGCCAGAGGCTCATTTACAAAGGTACCTTGTCACATAAAGGCAGGTCACAATACACAGCATGTAAACAGTAACGGGTACAAAACAATGGGTGGTACATCAAGTGATACAACAGAGAGAGAAAAACAAAAAATCATCCAGCAATCTAACATTCAGTAGTCATAAGCAGCTTTCAAGTGGCCTTGTCATAATGTTTATCCAGGCTAAAACTAGTAGAACACAGCAACGAATACTGATTAGGTGATTTCGTCGGGAGGTTTTGAAGCAGGATATAGAGGGGGCATCAGAGATGGATGGGGCAAAATGTTGAACCAGAGGGGCTCTATAGCTTGGCTTGTTGACGTGTCTGCGGTCCTAGCCTAAAGGATCGATAAGGTGGTTTGTCAGTGGAGCGGGTGTGCACTTGAGAGTTAGGACGTTGTGCGGTGGCCATCAGACCTGGTGGGGATAGCCCAAGTAGGTTTTTTTTTTGTTACGATACAGGTCTGATATTTGAGCCGTTCATCAAGGTCAAGCAATACAGCTTTGTCATATAACTGACAGGTGTGTGTTAACCTGGGGGTGCCTGTGATTAGCCTGCAGGCTTTGTTCAGCATGGTGTGAATTTTGTTGAGAGCTGTCTGATCAGCAGCCCCATACATAGGCAACCCAAAATCCACTAGTGACAGTATGGATGAGGTGACTGCGAGTCGAAGGGCCTCGGGGGGAAGACACTTTTTGTGCTGGTGTAATATGCCTAGTCTGATATTAGCTGCTGTGGCAAGGGCTGAGATGTGGCCATGGAAGGAGAGGAAGGGGTCAAAGTGGATCCCAAGGTATTTATAGGAGCAGACTTGCTCAAGCACGAGCTTGGAGCTTGAGTATATGTGGAGCTGAAAGTTGCGCAACTTGTTTTGTGGGTGAGCAAAGACCATGGTTTTAGTTTTTTTGAGATTTATCACCAGCCTACATTCCTTGAACATCCCTCAGCTTTATTAAAGGATCTTTGCAGGGAGTCTTGGAGAGCGACATGGTTACGATCAGTGGCAAAGATAACGGCGTCATCCGCATACAATAATATATTACCACTACAGGAACCCGGGAGTGAGTTAAGGTAAAGGGAGAAGAGTAGGGGTCCAAGAATGGAGCCCTGGGGGACACCGGAGAGGATGGGACGGATGTCAGAGAGAGCCCCCCCCAATTTTTATGTGCTGTGAGAGGGCTGACAGATAGCTAGCACACCAGGAGATAGGCCCAGCAGCAAAGCCAGAGTAACTGAGGGCATCCAGAAGGAGGGGATGGGAGACGGTGTTGAATGCTTTGGAAAGGTCTACAAACACAGCCGCAGCAAAGAGCCCTGGTCCAGGGAGGAGTGAGAAAGTCAGAGAATTCTAGGAGGGCAGTAGTGGTACTGTAGCCAGCATGGAAACCGTGTTGTTCAGGGCAGAGAATGTCACAGTTGGAGGTAGTCAGTAATTTGGGAGGCCACTACTTTTCCAGGGCTTTGGAAAGAGGAAGAATGGAGATAGGCGGTAATTTCCGCCAAGGTCCTGTCTCCACCTTTATGAATTAGGCGTGACTGTGGCAATTTTCCAGATAGCTGGGAATTGTCCCAGACAGAGATTTATTGAGTAGATTGGTAATTGGCGTAGGACCAGATCTAGAACTTGCGAAGGATACAGGGGTCCAGGTGTCACTACCCAGTACTATTGCTCCTAAGGGCATTGACTAGGTGAGGTCTGAGTTCTTGAGCAGTGACCTGCTGGAGGTGAAAGTACAGGCGTGTAAAGACTGGTGCAGGCGAGGGAGGGAGGTTGAAAAAATCCTTAGGGAGGATAGGGCTAAGATCCGTAAAGGAGGTGTTGAGGCAGTTAGCAATAAGGGCAGGATCGGAGGAGAAAGAGCCATTGATACTGATCTGGGGGGGGGGAACGTACTTCCATTTAACTGTTTGATACTGTCCCAGAAGGTTTTGGGATTCTCCCAAGAGGAGGTAAGCGAGGCCTGATAATGATCAGCCTTGGCCTTTCTGATGGCCCAGGTACAATTGTTTCTGGCAGCCGCGTACACCTGTCTATCACTAGGCTGGCCAGTCTCAGTGGCACGGTGCCATAGATTATCCCTATGTTTAAGTTGTTGGATCAGGGCCGGGGTCACCCAAGGAGCATTTTGCATCTTGGAGCGGCGGACTGACAGAGGAGCGAAGATATCACAGGCTTTATTGAATGTTTGGATAAAGAAGGTAAGTGCAGTGTCAGTGTCAGGAGCATACAGAATAGGCGACCAATCAATTTGGGACAGAAGTTCCTTGAGTTTCTTCAGGCTATCGGGCTTCAGGTGCCGCTGGGGAAAGGACTGTGCAGATGATTTGGCTACTGTGGAAGACCAGTGAAAAAGTATGGGAGAGTGATCGCTAAGTGAGTCGGGAAGGACTTGGATGTCAACAATCCGATTAGGGCGATTGGAAAGGACCACATCAAGAAGAGTACTAGTGCCTCTCTTTGGGTTGGTCGTAGTGGGGTGGGTGACGAGTTGGGTCATATCAACTGCAGCAAAGGAGTCACGGAGTCAGGAGTCACCATATTAGCAGCCCTGTCCTGCTGAAGTGCACCTGGGATTGCCTGTGTGGGTGCCCCCTGACTTGAGGGGCCTGGTTTGGGGTCAGGTGTGTCTGATGGGATGTCCTGAACATCAGGACACAAAATCTCTCCTATGAGCAACAAGAAAGATTTATACAATTCTGCTTTGCCACTGCCAGCTGGTACACTAGGAGCAACCCCCCCACCCCCCTCAGCTTGGAGGTCTGACCGGAGTGTAAGAGACATATTAGCTTAAGTAACACAATGGGGCAAGGAACCCGGTGGAGAAGGTCACATTACCCTTTTGCAGGTCTTGCATTTCTTAAAAATGAGAGATATTCGATAAGCCAAGGTGCCAAGTAAAGTTGCTCTGCAGGTGCCCGAGGTTAGAAACCTGAAGTTGTTTTCCCAAAATGAAATATAGTGTACTACTGCCATGATCCCTACTACCAATTGTGGGAAAAAGGAGAGAAACCTGAAAAAGTATGCCTCTCAGCCCCTAAAGCATACTGCCAGAAAGAAAAGGGCTATACAAACAGGGCCACTGTGTCTAGCACTGGGGAAGTGCAGGCATGTGCTCTCTGAAAATGTGTGTGTGTGCGTGATGTCATGATACTGTGTGTGATGTCGGTACGCGGGCGTGCACAACACAGGTGCACGAAATGGCACACTGAGGGTAGAGAAGCCCTTTAGAGAATAAGTGCATGCCCAACGGTCAGAGAAGGGCGGAAAAACAATAAGAAGCTGCGAGGCTCAATGGAGCCTAGAAAACCCACCAAACCACCTGAAGGGTGGAAAAAATGGACCAATAATCTGCCGAAAAGGCTAAGAGTACCCAGAGCCAAAAGGCTCTCACTTCAGAAATTTTTTTTGACTGAAAAAAATTAAAGGGGAAATATCCTTGTAAGGCAGAGAGGCAAATTATTTTATTTAAATTTTGATGACCGGGTAGGCCCACTGAGACAAAAAGTCCCTTTTCCACAGGCGACCCGGAATTAGTTGCATACGGCAGGTGGATAATTATACATATAGATTCAGAAACATCTTATACAAATGCAACATGATGTGGTCATGACAAAGATTAGTTACAAATAGTGGTTGAGACTATTACATACATAAATTATGCATTAAAAAACAATCAGTAGTGCATCAGATTGAGACAGAAATGAAGATAAAAATATGGCCAACATAAGTAGTTAATAAAGCAAGGCATCATATTGTGCAACAGTAAATCAGAAGGCCTAGCAGATTAACAAGAAGCAGATAAAGGGTCATGAAAGGAATTTAGTGCTTACAGTTACCAAGGGGGTACCACTCAAAGATGGGGTTTTTATCCTCTTTTTAAACTGTGCTAGACAGGGACAAGAAAGGACCTCTGTGGCCAAAGAATTCCATAGATGAGGGGTAGCAAAGGAAAAGGATCTCCTTCCGAGTGTGCACTGCACTGGGGATAACTTGCACTGGGAGGGCTGCAGATCTCAGGCGCTGGGCGAATTGCTCATGTTGAAGTATACCAGTGAGACTGGGTGGAGGAAGGGGTTGTAGTAGCTTAACGGTCAGGCAGTACAGGGGCTAATGCAGTCTGCTTTCAAAGGAGGGCCACCCTAAGGTTTCAAGAACTGAACAGGGATGGGCTCTGGGGTGGGTGCCGACTGTGAAACACCCTATCCAGTGATACAGCAGTTTGCGTCTAGTGAGGGTAGATTCATGAGCCCACTTGTAGCCTGGGGCACCATAAGAGAGAAGGGGTAGGAGGGCACTGCTGGTGATTGCTACTCTGGCTTCTCTTGAGAGGAAAGGAGTCAGTAAAGTAGTCAGGCTTTTTGATTTAGTTTTGACCAGGGCATCCACATGAGGTTCAAAGGTCATCGTTTGGTGCAGCACCACACCCAAGTTTTTAAGGTCTTGAACCATCTCTACTTTGATTCCAGAGTAGGTGATAATTTTAAGTAGGGATTATCTGTCAAGGCCTAGATTTTTGTGACCGAAGAGCACAGATTTTGGGTTTTTTTTGTGTGGAGAACAAATTTGTTATCCAGGAACCATCTTTCTATAGTGCTGGAAGTTATTTTCCAGGTGAAAATTGATCCAGTGTAGGTCAGCAGAGGACCTATAGATTATGGCATCCTCAGCATATAACTGCACTGAAGCACCACCACAATTGAGGGGAAGGACATTAATGTACAGGGAGAAAAGAGGGACTGAGTATAGACTCTTGGCGTACCCCATCAGTGATAGGCCTGCAACTCCCTGCTGAATTGGGGGTTACTATTTGTATGCCTGTTGGCACCAGGAGGGCAGCGCTGCCAGGCTTGCCAAGGGGTGGGGCTTGGGTAGCACGAGAGAGATCAATGTGCCCCACTGGCTGAGGAATCATTAGGGAGTTAGTCTGAGGTTGTCTTTGTGAGGGAAGGAGTGAGGTGCAGCTCGTAGGCCTAATGGAGGGCCTCCAGCCAGGGCAGAGTAGGCCAGGGCGAGGAGATTGCCCCCGCCCCAGCTAAACACCATGCCATCATGGGAGTGAAGGAGGAAGCCTGCAGCCGAACTAGGGAAAAAGCTGGTTAGGAGCCCCTTAGGCTCCGCTTGGAACTGAAGTGTTAGAGGTGGCCGACATGAGCAGGGACTGAGGTTAAAGTGGCAGTGATGTCTCGGAGGGGCCGTTATGGCAGAAGCGACCCCTGCCCTCAGTTTCCACCTAAGAGAAGGGCTGGGAGGCTGTTGGAGATTTCCTGGTGAATGTAGTTCATGGGGTGGCCGTCATGTGTGAACCCTGCCATGGATCAGCTGGCGGCCTGCTTCAGATTGAAAGGACTGTGCACTGGGATTAAGAACCCCCCGCAAGTGTGAGGTCAGTGAAACGGTCACTGAGAAAACACCCCGCTCCCAATGGTGGGGAAACAAGTGTTGCTGACAGATTTTGAGGAACACTGAGTATTCTGCAGGGAGAATCAGAGCCCCAAACGGCTTGGCTTTCAAGGGGAAGAGTTGTCAGGGTCCAGGATCGAACCTGGGTCCCCTGAAGTAATGTGCTATGGTGCCTTGCTGTAGTGGAATGTGTGGACTGTATCTAATTAATTATGCACCCCCGGGACGAAGTCATTGAGAGTCCTGCAAATGTGTGTGCTGTGTCCTAACCTAATGTTTCAACAGAGTTCAAGCAGTGAAGGTAGCCACCAGTCATGAAGGGGAAAGTGTCATCTGCCTGCATCTCGACGGAGTTCAAGCCGTCAACTGAGAAATCCTGATCTCTACAAACAAAGGTACTGAGAAATTACCCTGCTATTGTGCTGCTAAGTCAAGCTGGTACCTCTCCCTTTTCCCAGAGACAATTCAACGTCCAAACCCCTAGACAGAGAAGTGGAGGGGGGGGATGGCCTCCTTTGAAATGCATCCATCCTGGCACTGAGAGCAGTGTGGCCTGCTGCCTGCCAGTGTCTACCAACCCCCAGGCAAGAGTGAGGAAGTCTAATGACAGTAAAATATTTTATCAAGTGAAACACAGTTTGGAAAATACCAGCGGGGGGTGGTTACAAAAATGGGGGCTGTTGTCCGGGATTCGTAAAGAGGTGCAAATTTCATGCCTGGCATGAATGGAGGACGCTGCTGAGGTGATGGAATGTTGGTGGGCCACAGCTTGTTCTTTTAAGAGCCTGAGTTACAGTTTTGGAAATGTGAAATGCATTATAAGGAGACAAAAATGGTGCCTGCCCCACATGCAGTAAAAACGTAACGACTGAATAAGAAGAAATCGAGTGATTTGATTGGTGAATGGGACTGAGATGCAGCACTAGAAAAGGGAGGTCAGGTGGTCTTGGATCAGACTGCTGAAAACTTCAGAGAAGAAAGGAGTGTTGTTGTTGTGCTGAAAAAGTTTGTTGTTTCACACCCAACCGTGGAGCCTGCTACTAGATCTACTGCAATAAGAAGTAAAGGAAAAGTTTAACTCAACTTCTGCAGTTGTGAGAACGTTTTTTAGAGGCCAATTTCTGAATACTTTCATTTGGAATATTCTGATTTATTGGACTTTGGGCGAGAACAAGCCATGGCATATGCAGTCTGGGTTTGGAGGTCGCACCATTAATGTGCCTGAACGTCTGGTGAACTGGCTATGGAGCATGGTCTAGAGAAGTGGCTCTGGTGAGTCGTGTAGCTTTTGTGGACTATGTCGGAGTGGGGTGATCAGACAGCCAGTTTGTATTTCGTGCGCTTGTGGGAATGTTCCTAGGGTGACTGGACCTTCCAGTTTGCCTACGCAGGAAGGAAGCCATGTGTCCCCTGTGCCCCCAGCTGCTGTGCCCTGGCAGTAGCTGCAATTGGCAAACAGAGTATCCCCTACAGTTCGTATGGCCAGTACGGTGGAGCTTGTAGTCGAATTACCTGAAATTAAGCCAGAGGTGGTACTAGGGCCTAGTTGTCTGCCCAGACCTGAACCACCGCCGAGTGCCCCAGAACTTCCCTGTGGCAGAGGGAGGGGACAAGGGTGGACCTCAAGAATAAGAAGTACTGCTGCAGGGTATGTGAGGGACATGACTGAGCAGTCAGGGTCTCCCGAGGCTGTGGTGCCAGGCTTGCAGGACAAAAATAAAGTGCCATCTAAACCAAAATTTACCCAGGAACCCAAGGTAAGGCCTAAGACTTTACCTAAAAAATTGGAAGAGGACAAAACATTGACGTTAAGACCCCCACTCCCCATGGCGCTGGAAAAGGATCCAGGTGCAAATGACCCAGACCTCAGAGTAGAATCGGTAGATGGATATACTGGCATGGAGGAAGAAAATGCTGTTGAACCTACTTAAGTAATTTCTATCTATGATCAGCCCACAGAAGACATTACGAGGACTTGGTGATAGAGAGGGACATCCCAAAACCTTAGGCTATGTCAGTCCTTGGAGTGGTTGAAACGACCCCTCTGCTCCCTGATATCTGCAAACGCCATATGGTGGACATGGATGCTAGGCATCATTTGGACCTCATTGTGCTCAACTATAGAGATGGCATATGGTTGCCCAGGGGAGTGGCCTCATGACCCAGAATCAGGACCTTACTCAACTGGAGCCAAACAGAGAGATGGGTGAGGAGGTATTCAAAGGTCGAGTGCCCGGGATCCAACTACCCTTACGTAAATGAGAGGACTTGGGATCTAACTGAATGCCGGAGATCTGACTGGGTGTTCCAAGGGGCTGCGGAGAATGTTACACCTTAGGCACAGAGGGGACTTGCAGGAACAGGCCTACGACCGGAACAAAGTGAATTCTCTGGCCAGATCTATGTGTTCATCCTCAGCTTGGGAAGGACTGACTTTATTCAAAACCTTTGCTTTGGTACAGGACAGGATTGGACATCGTATTAAGAACTTAGTAGTCAGCCTTGATAGTAGAGGAGTAGAATGCACCAAAACTGATCCTTGCCTGTATTTTGCACCTGAGGATCCAACTGTAAGATACAGACCCCCCACCCAAGAAAAGAAAACCTCTTAAAGGCCCCACAGACTTGCTGTTGAGAGACTGTGTTTAAGGGACTGCAACTACTGGTGAGATTGTTTTATTTTATTTTTTTATAAGCAAAACAGACATTTGTACTCAAGATGGACAGAAATGTGATAAGAGTTGCACTACCTTTTGAAAAAAAAAAAAAAATTTTTGCTGTTTGTTTTAAAATCAGCCATTGTATTTTTTTCTCTACTTATGTACCATTTAATGTACATGTTTTTCTAATATGCATATCTTAGCTAGACAGTTAGAGCATAAGAATGTGTTATAGGTTAGGTTTATAGGTTTTGAGGATTGTTAAGCAGGGACCCCTTAGAGATTAAGCACACTTACTCACTGGTGCTGTATATGGGATTGATTTGACTTTACTTACTTAAAAGGGCAAAAGTGTTCTACCTTCCCCATTGCTAAGTAGGTTAGTATGCTAGAATTGTAGAAGTAGGTTAAATTTAGATAGTATGTTTCTGCCAGTAGTTTTGCAATATTTGGAGTAGTAGTCAGACATTTCTGTGGGGGAACAAGTCCAGCAGTGCAAAGGTAGAGCCAGTGTTTAGTAGCCAATGCAGTAAAATGTAGCTCAGTAGTCATGTTTAAGTAGAAGTAAAGTAGACTAATAGTCAGAGGTTAGCCCACCATCCCTTGGTGGTGTAGTATGGTCAGTTCCTTACCAGCAGCAGATAGATAGATAGGAATGTTGGGATGAAGCAAGTGTTTTGAATAAAAAGTGTTGTGTTTTAAAAAATGTTTTGGGGGTGCCAAATAGGCCCGGTTGGGTACTGAGCAAGGTCCAATGGGGAAGGTTTTGGAGCCGGAAATAGTTAGAGTAGGGTGTCCCTAAGGGGGTGAGTTAGAGTGGGACGCTGGCCAGGTGGAACAGCCATTATTTGGGAAGCTACTGTAGGTCGAGTTGCCATGCCCCTTAGTGGAGCCAAGGAACTGTAGGAAGGTGTGTAGGCCCACCTAGTTCTTAATCGACTGCTGCCATGCAGTCAGACTGGTAGAGCCTGGATGTGGTGGCCTGTGGGAGAGTGCGCATTACCCCACGGAGCACAGCAGCTATGGTTGGCCAGTGATGGAAACAGCTTCCCTAGGAGGTGAAGCATTTCTGGGGAAGGGGGGGGAAGAGAGAGTGTAATCCCCGTGCCGAATTGGGGGGTTTACTATTTGGATGTCCTGTTGGCATCAGGAGGAGCGAACGCTGCCAGGCTTGCCAAGGGGGCAGGGCTTGGACAGCACAACAGGGAATTCAAATCGCCCCACTGGCACTAGGGAACTGTTAGGAGGTTACTCGAGTCGTCGTGAGGGAAGGAGTGAGGTGCAGCTCATAGGCCTCAGGGAGGGCCTCCAGTCAGGGCCGAGTAGGCCCGGGGTCGGGAGATTCCCCCTGGCCCCCAGCTAGCCACCATGCCATTGTGGGGAGTGAAGGAGGAAGCCTGAAGCTGAATTGGAGAGAGAAAGAAGGCTGGTTAGGAGCCTGCTAGGCTCTGCTTGGGACTGAAGCGTGAGAGGTGGCTGCCATGAGCATGGACCAAGGTCAAGGTGGCAGTGACGCCTCAGAGGGGCTGTTATGGCAGAAGCGACCCCTGCCCTCCATGTCCACCTTAGAGAAGTGCTGGGAGGCTGTTGGGAGATTTCCTGGTGAATGTAGTTCATGGGGTGGCTGTCATGTGGGAACCCTGCTACGGATCAGCTGGTGGCCTGCCTCAGACTGAAAGGACTGTACTCTGTGAGCAAGAACCCCCTCCCCTCCACTTTGAGGTCAGTGAAAAAGCTCCCTGCTCCCACTGGCGGGGAATCAAATGATGCTGATAGACTTTGAGGAGTGTTCTGCAGGGAGAATTCGAGCCCCAAATGGCTCGGCTTTCAAGGGGAAGAGTTGTCAGGGTGCAGGATCAAACCTGGGTCCCCCGAAGTAATGCGCCATGGCGCCTTGCTGTAGCTGAATGTGTGGACTGTAACTAATGAATTGTGAACCCTCCATGGAGTTTCTGTTTTGCCTGAGCTTTTGGTGAAAAATAAATCTGCTTGTTTGACTTTATTCTGCCTGGGCCAAAATGTGTGTGCTGTGCTGTAACCTAATGTTTCCATAGAGTTCCTGCAGTGAAGATAGCCACCAGTCAGTAAGAGGGAAAGTGTCATCTGCCTGCATCTCGATGGAGTTCATGCCGTCAACAGAGGAATCCTGATCTCTACAAACAAAGATACTGTGAAATTACCCTGCTATTGTGCTGCTCAGTCAAGCTGGTACCCCTCCATTTTTCCAGAGACAATTAACATTCAAACCCCTAGACAGGGAAGGGAGGGAGGGAGGTGGCCTCCTTTGAAATGCATCTATCCATCCTGGGTCTGAGAGCAGTGGCCTACTGCCTGCCAGTGTCTAACCTAAACCCCCAGGCAGGAGTGAAGAAGTCTAATGACTGTAAAATATTTTACTAAGTTAAATACAGTTTGGAAAATACCAGCAGGGGGAGGAGGTTACAGGCCTAAGGGTTGAGACACTTCTTAGTCACTTGATACTCTGTTTCTGCCCAGTCAAGTAACTCTGGAACCAATGCAGGAGAGTTCATCAAGAGCAAAACCCAGTCGTTTGGTAAGTAACGGTTCGTGATTAACCAGATCAAACGCTTTAGCTAGGTTGACAAAGACTGTTCCCGTAGCCATTCCAATATCCATGGCATAAATAATATCAATGGTGATGTATACCAGGGCCACATTGGTGCCATGGTTTCTGTGAAAGCTGTGTTGTGCTATGGTGAGAGAGTGGCTGACTTCAAGGAATACAAAGAGTTGACTGTATGACAGCTTCTCCTGAATTTTGGTGATAGCACAGAGAAGGGAGATTGGCCTGCAATTTTCAATTTTGTCCTTTTACTCCTCCCTTTGTATACAGGAACCCTGAGAGCCACTTTCCACTTCTCAGGGACTATGCCTGTTAGGAGGTATTTGTTTATAACGTGCATGACTGGGGTGGCAATGATTGCGACGGCAATTCTCACAAACCTCGGTTCAAGGGTTTTACAACCCGGGGAGCCTTCATTTCAAACTCTTAATCTGTTCAAGGACTTCTTAACCTGTTGAAGGACTTCCTTCCTGGTTACTAGCCTGAGGTGAAATTTTGACTGTGCTGCCCAGTCAGAGGCTGGTATGGCGGGAGGATCCGGAGTAGACAGAGCTTGGGGGAGTCCGAAGAATTTGATCACTGGGATGAATTTTGGGGCAGGGAGGGTGGAGTGGGGGGCAGATGACCTGCCATTAAGTAACTGATTAATCTGGGACCAGAAGTTTTGGGGGTTAAATAGATTTCGAGTTTGAAGAGACTGCAGGTATGACCACTGGGCACTCCTCAGATTACACTTGCAGGCATTTCTGAGGCGCCGGTATTCTAGACAATCCGAGGGTTGGCTAGAATGTTCATATTTCACCCAGGCCTTATCTCTGAGTTGAAGGACTTTCCTAAGGTCACTGAATCTGTGTGGCACAGAGACCCTTGACCCTGCACCATCTGATGGGGGCATGTTTATTAACCGCACTGGTGAAGTTACGTATAAAGTAGTCTAAAGCCTGGTCCACACTGGGGAGATAGAGTGTGGGCTTCCAGTCAACCTCACCAAGCCTCCTTAGGAAGGCAACTTCCTCAAAGTGGGACAGGTCCCTAGCTTCGACAAATTTAGGAGGGGGATTGATGAAGTTATCGTTTACAAACACAGCATACAGGTGAGCAAGCGCTAATGGCATCAGGGAGGATCCCAGTAGCTCTACTTGTGGACAGAAATGTGTGGTTTCCTGTTCTGACGTTAAGTCAGGTGGGCTCTTCGATTAGTTGAGCAAGGAGGGCATCATCCAGGGAAGACTGATGGGCTCTACGATTTGCGCCAAGCCAGTTTTAGTTAGAGTCACCACACAATGATTTCCTTGGAGGATAACTCCGAGAGGCTGGAGGTGAGGTAAGACAGAGCCTGGGAAGCACTATTTGGGGGACTGTAGATGCAGCCAACACTTAAGTGTCTTAACTGCACCTCGAGTAACAGACATGAATACAGACTCCCAAAGGAAGTCTTCCAGGGAAGGTATATCCTATTCTGAGGTGGAGAGTGAAGAGTGGACATAGAGAAGGATGCCACCGCCCCGTTTTACAGGCTGGTCACGTCTGAAAGCTGTATACCCTTGCAGTTCAATCTCATGGGATATCTGGGGCATAGTAGAGGGACTAGGCCTCTAGCTCTGGTAACTTAGGCCACAGACTATGAATACTCATATGCACAGTTCTTAGACCTTTAGTTCTAGTCCAGTCACGTGTTGCAGGAGAGAAAACCCTTGGGTTCAGAGCATGGGGGCCTGGGGTTTAGTTCAACATGCCCAGGGAACAGAAACACATTGATGAAGGTTAGGAACGGGGGTATATCCCAAGGGCTGGCGGGCCATACAGTATTGCCTGATGCTGGTCATAAGTATATAAAAGGTACTATTTGTATATAGTCTGTGCAGGAGTAAAACTGTGGGGGAATAGTCTAGTGCAGCCACAGGATACCCATGTAAAGGCTGTGAATCAAACCTCCCAGTCAGACTGGTAGGGGCCAGACAGGTAGCAACAAGGAAATCACCACAGATAAATACTACTAAAAGGGGAAATGTCCCTTCAAAGAATAGCAAAAAACGCCTGACAGGCACACACAACCAAGAGAGATCCTAAAAACTGTGGGGGGCACATCTACAGACGATGGGGAACCCCCAGGAGTGTCCTAGAGTAAAGCCCCAAATAAAAAACAGGTACTTACCTGAGGCACCTTTTTTTTAATAAAGAAATCAGAGACCTGTTGTAAATACACACCCCTAAAATATGTGGCAGATGTGGCCCCCCCCATCCAGTCACAGGCAGTGAAAATGGGAAGAGTAGGTTAGCCAATTTGAAAGCCATAGCTTAACAGGCATGGTTTTAATCTAGCAGTGCTCCCTGTTACCAAGTAGCCCCAAACTTGCTATGCAGAAATGCAGCCCCAGAAAACTAGAAGCTGAATTTTTCTTCAGAGTAGCTTTTCAGTTGTTTCCACTTTGATGGCACAGCAAAGATTAGAGTTGCTGCTGTCAGGAATCCTCACGTGCCAAACGTTCTATTCTATTAACAGCCTTGGTGCTCGACCAGTTCCCCTAGTAGGGGTGCACCATATCTATCTGTAATGATTACTCTTTGGCAATATGGAGCACTACAGAAAGAAATGGACAAAGCCTGTGCCCAAATGTGATTTAAGAGGGACCTCCATCTGGAAAAGTGCAGGATGAGGGGGAGATTCCAAAAAATTTTGCAGCAAAAACTATTAACAATCTATTGTCCAATATAGGCCACGATCTGATGAATTAATAAAAAGAAAGAAAAATAAATAATAACTATAAGACAAACACAGTTAATCTACTTTCTGTATGATCTAACATTTAAGCATTATATACTACAAAACTTGATAAATGGCGGGGAGCATTTTTTAGGCATTATGATTTCTGAAATGCTGATGTAGTTATAATATTGCTTTTTCTCAAGGGGAGAGGCACATATAAACTAATGTAATAGGGTTATCTATCACAAAAATGGAATAAAGTATACTTTCTCATTCGAGCTGCAGGGAAATGTGGTATCCAAGGAAACAATCCAATTTGTTTCCCTTTGTAAAAGGGTATGGAGCCTGCCCCCCCTCCTTGTATGCCTGGGGATGTGTTCTAGGAGAATACATGCTCTGGGTCTGGCTCTGCTACCGGGTCAGAGCCATGGGTCTCAGAAAAATGAGCTCCAAGCACATTGTTCTGCGTGCCATTAATAATGGTCCTAAAATGCTTCTGTATGTGGATCTTCACAGGTCTGACTGTTCTTCCCTCATACTGGTAACCAGAGGAGCACCAGCACATGTAGACCATAAATGAGGTTAAGCAGGTGATGAACTGTTTGATTTCAATTTGCTTTCCTGCATTCACGCACCATTTGCCTACATTCGCATGTCTACATATACTGCACTTCCCACATTTAAAAAAGCCATTTGGCTGCTTAGTGAGACAATTTAGTCCCTCCCTTGGTCTTTCTGTTGCCACAAAATGACTATTAGTCAATCTGTCCCCAATGCGCCTCACCTTACTAAAAGTAACCCTCCGTGTTGCTGAAATGGTATTTTTAAGGACTGTGTCTGTTAGGAGGATTGGCCCTGACTTGTGGACAACTGTACCAACCCACCCAAGCTAGGGGGTTAAATTCTGTAATGAAGGTCACCACAGGAGGGTCTCTAGATTCCGATATAAGGGATTCTGTGTTTTTGTTTTTATTGTTAGGGATCAGCAATTCATTTTCTTTTCAATTTAGTATCTTCTCCTATGCTTCATCTAGGATTTTAGGATCCTAGCCCCTCTTTAGAAATCTGTCCTTCATCTGTTTCTTGTGCACTGAAAGTGACATCATTGGAACAATAGCGTCTCAGCCTGACCATTTCCCTCATAAGGTTTCAAGGCTCTGAGAAATTTAGGATGGGCACTACAAGTGTGAAGGACAGTGTTGGCAGCAATGTCTTTTCCAAATCCTGCTGTAGATATTTCCAAGCCAGTAGTGCCTGAAAGCTTCAAATCCAGGAATTTAATTGATTCCCCGTTTACTTCACGGTAAACTGTAAATAGAGGCTGCTTCGATTTATGCACCTTGCATACCACATTTTCCCATGGCCTGAACGAGGAAGTAAACTTTATTGAGCAAAAGCAGTATTACTATAACGACATCAGCGATTTAGAAATCATAATGCTTAAAAATGCAGCCCCCATTGTCAGGTTCTGTAGTAAATAATGAATAAATGTTAGATCAGTTAGAAAGTAGATTAACTTTCACTTAAAATACCACCAACAGCTTAAAATCTGGTTCAGTTTCAATTGCCATCCGTATGTACCCCTTCCCCCGGGACAACGCTGAAAATAGGCAAACAAATTGTCTAGTCCTCCTTCCTGGTCATCAAAAACTAAATAAATAAAACTGTGTTTATCCTATACTTGTTCTCTTTCTTTCTATCAGATCATGTCCTATATTAGATGATGCAGGTTATTATAAGTGTAACCCCTAGGTGGCACTATTCTCAGGGCTACTACCCCTGCCCGTGTGACTATACACAGGTTGAGGGGCCTGAGTTCTCTAATAAGGCGCCTACACCCAGAGAAATGGTATTGGGGTTGCTTATCTGCTCTGTTATAGCCCTCCCGGAAGCTATAACCACCCACAGGGTTTTATTTAACTCTAAAAATTCATTAGCATTTTGCTCATAAAAGTTCTAAAACATTGTGAAAATGCGTAGCACTTGCCTCACTGTGTTTAACAAACATAACACTTCTAGAAAACCTACATAAATGCTTTCTGTACAGTTAGTACTGTCCCAAGAAAAAAACTGCTAATCAATTATTTAAAACCCTGACCCACCAACCCCCCTAGTGGCCTAAGATATAACACAGTGATAAGTGTCAGCGTGGCTCAGTTGGTATCACATCCGCCTCTGGACAAGAAGGTCGTGGGTTCTCGTCCCACACTGGGATTGGACTTGCACCTAAAAATCGCTGGCATCCGAGTGCAGTATTGGGGGGTGCTGTACTGCTGGGGTGTGCTGTCCTTCGGATGAGACATTAAACCGAGGTCCCTTCTGCCCATACTGGTGTTGTCCTGGTGGATGTCCAGGTGGAAGTAAAAGAACCCAGGGCACTCTTCGTAAAGAGCAGGGAACATTCCCGGTGTCCTGGCCAACATTCCCCTTCCCATAAACCAGTTCATGCAATTATCCAGGCTGTGTGTGGGTGACGATGTGCAATATGGCTGCCACCACACATTCAGTCACTTCACTACCAGTCTAGCATTGCCTGTAAAGTGCTTTGGGATATTGTGTATGAAAAGTGCTATATAAATGCTGATTTTTCTTCTTCTTCTAAATTCACAATCAATAGGTAGCAGTCATAACATGCTCACACCCTTCTCATTTACCACCAGGGCTGGACCTTCAGCAACTGCCCTGGAGACCCCGGAAAATAAGGTTAGTAATACAATCTTAATACTGTAACCCATCTAATAATATGCACACTAGCCAGATTAAATGTGGAAAAAGACGATCAGATTTATTAAGCGGACGTGAACAAAGGAGGGGCATGAATATAGTTAAATGATCGGTAATCTGATTTGAATCAGGCTGTTCTGGCATGCACTTTAAGTCCCAAAGATACAGTTCAACAACCCTGGGTATCCAGATGGCAATACAGGCTAGCCTGAAGCATTGCTCGGGGATGGCCAGCGTTGCAGCTGATGTTGGGGCCCTTGGTGGAAGAAAAACAGTTAAGCATGCACACAACCCAATTATTTGTAATTCAAGCCAGTTGGCTCAGTCCGTTGCAAAAACCCAATAAATGAAGACAATTAAATGGTACCACAATGATTTTTACTTTCGTTGCAGGGAGCTACCCTGATTTGTACTCACGCTACCAGGAACTTGCTGCACTGCGCGCGATATGTAGACCTCGTGGTGATGATCAAGGGGCAAGGGGAAGCTGGACTGACGCAATGCACCTCCAGATGGTCGCAAACTGCTCGATGGTATTGTGCAGGGGGCCGAATCCTCAAGCTGGTCTCTGCCGAAATGGTCTCTGGTGCAGGAGTAGTGGCCTAGGCTGAGACAGCAAGGCCCAGGCAGGGTGAACAATTCTGGCAAAGTCTGTGATCTTTTGCTGGTGAAGCCTCCAGCTGGCATAACAGATTTGATCATGGGGAACCAAATTGCGACCCACGAAACACATTTAGCACATTCAAATCAATCAATACGTCTGTCAGCATTTCGGATTCAGTCTGGTTGCAAACTAACAGCTTTACTGCGCAAACCTTTAGATCCGAGTATGATCCACACACAAGCTGGGCCGACAGCTTCAGGAGCAAGTCTTCAGTCCAAATCAATCAATCAATCAATCAATCAATCAAAATCTTTATTTATTCAGGCGAACATCATTGAGCAAAGCTCATTTACAAGATGGACCTGAGTGGTCATACAAATGAGGATACAAGTATTATTACACAGACAAGAATAGAATAAATAGCAATACAATGGCATGAAATGATTATATACAACAATTTACATATATACAAGTAACAATAGAACCATTTAGCCTGTAGGAAAAAAGAGGACAAGGTATAGCAGTCCTAAAATATAAGTTATATGGTCTAAACTAGTTTTAAGTGAATATAATAGGTGATTCGGAAGAAAGAAATTGAGTTAATATAATGGATAGAAAAAGGGAGGTTTAGTTGGGTCAGATAGGTGGGGGATTATGCTTTATAAAAGCAATTGCAGAGCTCTGGAAAAAGGGAGGAGAACAATCTTTTGAAGGATGCCAGAGGTAGTAGGCTATCTAGCTTCATGGATTTTTGGAGAGAGTTCCATGCAGCTGCTAAGGAATAGCTGAAAGCAGCCCTCCCATACCGGGTGCAGGCATTGGGGACCTTTAATGTGATGAGTTTACTGATCCTTAAGGTGTATGGCCTGGTTGTAATTTGGGTAAAGCAATCAGTGATATAGGTGGTAGTTTGCCTGTTAATGCTTTGAGTATCCAGATAACAGCATTCCTATTTCTTCTGTGTTGCAATGATGTCCAGTTGACTGCCATATAAAGGGAGCAATGATGGGTGTTGGAGGAAGGTCAGTAATAAATCTTATGGACCTGTGATACAGGGTGTCCAGCTTATGTAAGAGATGACTTGAACAATGGCAGTAGAGAAAATCAGCATAATCAATGAGGGATAGGAATGAGGCCGAATTAACCTTTTTGAATCACTGTTTAGGTAATGTTTTATTCTAAAAATAGTCGAGCCTCTGTCTTAGCTTTTAAGTAACTCTTCAATATGGACAGAATAGTCAAGCCTGTTATCTATCCAGACTCAAGGTATTTGAAGTTATCAACAAATTCAAGTTTCTCTCCAAGTAAGGTGGATATATGTAGGGTGTTGGATGCTGGGGTAGTGGTAGTACAACTCTTTGTGGTAAAGAACATAGCTTTTGTTTTTTGCATTTAAAGTAGTTTTTGTCAAGTAGATTGTGCTGCAGAATGGAGAATTCGGATTGTAGAAGTTCACAGGCTTTGGAAGGTGAGGATTGCTGACATACAATACAGTATCATCAGCAAACAGATGAATGTTAGATTGAGTGAGGTTAGCATCAATATTGTTTATATAAATAGCAAAGAGGATAGGGCCAAGAATAGAGCCTTGTACGCCCATGCAGAGGTTTGAGGTGGATAGGTAATTTCCATTTCTAACCAGTTCGACCTGTCTGAAAGGTAATCCTTAAACCAGTTGAGTGATAGGAATCCAGGCCTAATGAGTTAAGGAGGTGAGTAATAAGTCATGATCCACTGTCAAAGGCTTTACTCAAATCCAGAAACACAACACAGGTAAAATTTTTTGTCAAATTAGTCTGCCAATCGTTGGTTACCTTGGCTAAGGCAGTAATGGTGCTATGCTTTGATCTAAATCCAGATTGTGCAGAATTTAGAAGGTTATTGTTATCCAGATAGTCCCTTAACTGAGAGTTTACTAGTTTTTGAGCATCTTAGATAGTACTGGTAGGATGGAGATAGGTCTGTAATTGTTGAGATCCCTAGTATCACCAGATTTGAGTAATGGAACTACTTGAGCTGTTTTCCAAGTAGATGGAATGGATCCAGTAGTTAAGGAAAGATTGAAGAGATGATAAGGGGGCAGATAAGACATGTGAAGCAATTTTCAGGAAATAGGGATCCAGGAGTCTGCACCTGCACTTTAGTTGTGTCTAAATTAGAGGAGATCTTCCACTTCTTTCACGGATATTGGGATGAAGGAAAAGTTGAAGTGGCCATTTGTCCCACAGTAGTTTGCAGGTTCAAGGAAGATCTCAGGATATTTGCAGGTGATGAGTCAAATGCTAGGCCAGCAGTGGTGAAGTGAACATTGAAGGTATTTAAGATTTCTTGTTTACCTGTAATTTCTGTGTCATTTAGTAGCAATTTGGTGGTTAAGGCAGGAGTAAATTCTGGCCCAGAAGTCCTTTTATTGTACCCAGAGTCTGGATGGGTTATTGTAGGAGCATCCAATTCAGCTGTATAGTAGGCAGTTTGGCAGTTCTTATTTTTTTGTACATGAATTCCTTGCTTTTTCTGAAATTTAGCCAATCACTGGTGTCCTTTGTTTTTCTTGCCTTTTTCCACAGCTTGTCTCTGGTTCTCAAGGCTGCTTTAAGCTCAGAGGTGAACCAAGGGCAGGATTTTACCTTAGTTCTGATACTGGTGATAGGTGCATGAATATTGAGAACATTGGTGATAATATCCTTTAAAGTCTGGAGTGCTGTTTCAACAGAGGTTGTAAGATAGAAATCTTGCCAATATATTGTAGTACTCAGGTCATGGAGGTAACCTGAGATATTGAAATTCTTTTTTGACCTTTTGAGGATAAATTCTGCAGGATTTGGTGGTTTGAGTGTGGATCTTATGCCAGCTATGGGTAATGGTCACTCACATCACTTGCAGTACTCCTGCATGTGAGTATAAGTGAGGCTTGTTTACCAACATAATATCCAGGAGTGAGCTGTTGCTGGAATTTCTTGGTTAATCCTAGTTGGGTCTTTAATCAGCTGTGTGAATCCATAGGTGTCACAAAGGTTATCAAAGGTGCAGATACATTAGACAACCAGTTTAAATTCAAATCACAAGGATGCCAGTATCTTCAGGGCCTTGGTTGAGAATTGACCCTAGGTGAGAAAGCAGTTTAAGGCCTACAGGGGGCCTATAGCATCAATCAGTTTAAATGGAGGCGAATTAGGAAGGCAAATTTTGATTGATAAACATTCAAATTCATTTGGCTCAGATGTGTTGATGAGGCAGGTTGCAGAGATGGTGTCCTTAATGTATATGGCCACCCACCACCCCTGGAAGGGCGATCTGCTCTGAAGAGCTGGTAATTGGGAAGGTTTACAACACTGTCTTTTGTTGTAGGCCTGAGCCAAGATTCAGAGATGACCAGGAAGTCTGGAAGAGTATGTCCACCAAGCCTGTATTAAGATGAACTTTTTAGGAGGCTGCAAGCATTGAAGTGTATGAAGCTTAGTCCTTTTATGGTAGTCAGCTCAGGCAGGGAAGATAAATTGACAATGGGGCCAGGATTAATCTCAATGGTGCCAATGCATAAAGGAGGTGAAGATTAATTTGACTAGGGCTCCAAGGGATAGGGATAGAGAGTGATCAGAGCATTTCCTCTTAATCCTAGATGCACACTGTGTAGTGGGAGATGGTGCTGTTATATAGGTGTGTCTTTTATCATAACATAGGAGTCTGATGGACAGGCATAAGAGGGTTTTATAGATCCAGGATACATGTAAAGGGCTAGGGAGAGCTGGATTGTTAGAGAGGCTTTATGTGGGATACCCAGGGTTGCAGTGTAATAGTGGTTCAAAGTGAATAAGGAATAGATGGTTGTACATTGTGGATGGCAGTGGAGAGCAGAACATACTCATTAACTTATTACGTCATGACAGGGGTATAATATGATTATCATAATGGAATGGGGGAGATGAGAGGCTAAGGAGCAAAGGAAACAAGTTAGCATTGTGGGGTAGGTATGGGTTAACAGAGAAGGAATTAGATGTGGGCGTGGATGAGAGAAATGGCGGAAAAGAGTGTATAAATACATATTAACAAGAAGGGGGAGGGGCGGGCAAAAATTTTGCTGGCTTGCCCGTACCTTTCACCTGCTTCTCCGGCCTCCTGGAACTCTTGGTGGGCTGGAGGTCACCCCGGCCGCTGGCGGCTCGGGCCTTCTGCGGCTGGAGCTGGAGGGCAATGCCGGCTGCAGTCAGGGGACAGAGGAGAAGGCAGTGAGAAGGCAATTTATTGCAGGCAATCTGCAATTAGGTGCAAGAAACAAGAATCTGCACAACAAAAGACTGGGAGGGTTTGGGGGGGGGGTTAGGCGCCTAAGCGTCCTAGCCCACACAGATCCCAGAAAAGGCTGAATCACTAGCAAACATCACATCAAAACATGTTTAAAGTACCCACAATTTTAAGTAAAAACAGCTCTTTTAAGAAATTAACACAGGTTACAGCTAATCAGAAAAATCCCATCCAGAAAGTGTTGCAGAGTCCAGCTAAAGTCAATGGGAAAAGGCGCACCAATGGAAGCAAGGCAAGAGACATGATCGCTTCCCGATTGGTTGCGGCTTTGCCGTACCTTTCACACTGCTTCTCCAGCCTCCTGGAACTCTTGGTCGGCTGGAGGTCACGCGGCCCGCTGGCGGCTCGGCCCTTCTGCGGCTGGAGCTGGAGGGCAATGCCGGCTGCAAGTCAGGGGACAGAGGAGAAGGCAGTGAGAAGGCAATTTTATTGCAGGCAATCTGCAATTAGGTGCAAAAACAGAATCTGCACAACAAGACTGGGAGGGTTTGGGGGTTGAAGCGCCTAAGCGTCTACACAGAATCCCCAGAAAAGGCTGAATCACTAGCAAACATCACATCAAAACATGTTTAAATTACCCACAATTTTAAGTAAAAACAGCTCTTTTAAGGAAATTAACACAGGTTACAGCTAATCAGAAAAATCCCATCCAGAAAAGTGTTGCAGAGTCCAGCTAAAGTCAATGGGAAAGGCGCACCAATCGGAAGCAAGGCAGAGACAGCGGTCGCTTCCCGATTGGTTGCGGCTTTGCCCGTACCTTTCACACTGCTTCTCCCGGCCTCCTGGAACTCTTGGTCGGCTGGAGGTCACCGCCGGCCCGCTGGCGGCTCGGAGCCCCTTCTGCGGCTGGAGCTGGAGGGCAATGCCGGCTGCAAGTCAGGGGACAGAGGAGAAGGCAGTGAGAAGGCAATTTTATTGCAGGCAATCTGCAATTAGGTGCAAGAAACAAGAATCTGCACAACAAAAGACTGGGAGGGTTTGGGGGGTTAGGCGCCTAAGCGTCTAGCCCACACAGATCCCCAGAAAAGGCTGAATCACTAGCAAACATCACATCAAAACATGTTTAAATTACCCACAATTTTAAGTAAAAACAGCTCTTTTAAGGAAATTAACACAGGTTACAGCTAATCAGAAAAATCCCATCCAGAAAAGTGTTGCAGAGTCCAGCTAAAGTCAATGGGAAAGGCGCACCAATCGGAAGCAAGGCAGAGACAGCGGTCGCTTCCCGATTGGTTGCGGCTTTGCCCGTACCTTTCACACTGCTTCTCCCGGCCTCCTGGAACTCTTGGTCGGCTGGAGGTCACCGCCGGCCCGCTGGCGGCTCGGAGCCTTCATGGCTGGAGCTGGAGGGCAATGCCGGCTTTCACACTGCTTCTCCCGGCCTCCTGGAACTCTTGGTCGGCTGGAGGTCACCGCCGGCCCGCTGGCGGCTCGGAGCCCCTTCTGCGGCTGGAGCTGGAGGGCAATGCCGGCTTTCACACTGCTTCTCCCGGCCTCCTGGAACTCTTGGTCGGCTGGAGGTCACCGCCGGCCCGCTGGCGGCTCGGAGCCCCTTCTGCGGCTGGAGCTGGAGGGCAATGCCGGCTTTCACACTGCTTCTCCCGGCCTCCTGGAACTCTTGGTGGCTGGAGGTCACCGCCGGCCCGCTGGCGGCTCGGGGCCCCTTCTGCGGCTGGAGCTGGAGGGCAATGCCGGCTTTCACACTGCTTCTCCCGGCCTCCTGGAACTCTTGGTCGGCTGGAGGTCACCGCCGGCCCGCTGGCGGCTCGGAGCCCCTTCTGCGGCTGGAGCTGGAGGGCAATGCCGGCTTTCACACTGCTTCTCCCGGCCTCCTGGAACTCTTGGTCGGCTGGAGGTCACCGCCGGCCCGCTGGCGGCTCGGAGCCCCTTCTGCGGCTGGAGCTGGAGGGCAATGCCGGCTTTCACACTGCTTCTCCCGGCCTCCTGGAACTCTTGGTGGCTGGAGGTCACCGCCCGACCCGCTGGCGGCTCGGGCCCTTCTGCGGCTGGAGCTGGAGGGCAATGCCGGCCTTCACACTGCTTCTCCCGGCCTCCTGGAACTCTTGGTGGCTGGAGGTCACCGCCGGCCCGCTGGCGGCTCGGAGCCCCTTCTGCGGCTGGAGCTGGAGGGCAATGCCGGCTTTCACACTGCTTTTTCTTCTCAAATCGCAAGTGGCACTGGAAAACTTCTTCTTCTCTTCTGCTGCAGTTCCAAGATGGAACTCGGACAAGTCCGACTTCTGCAACAGGAAGGTCAATGCAGGAGAAAGTGACAGGAAGGCATGTCTAGCCTCTTCCTGCTGATTCCCCTACACTCCTACTAGGAGCAGCTGCCCAAAAGCTCGAGCTGTTCTCACTTCAACCTCCAACTCTAACTGATCCACTGTCTCTTGGCACACTGGGTATTTCCCTTGTTAATCCAAAATGTTCGGTTGACTAAAGGAGCTGTCAGTCACAGTAAGGGCTCCTCCCTCCAGGTCCATTTGGGTGCCAACTGTCCAAAACTACAAGACTACAGACATCCCTTCCCGCAAGACCCCTGGGGACAGGATCCATTTTAGGTCCTGTGGTTTGATTGGTCCAATTGGTCCAATTACTGGAAGTCCAGGACCTAACATGGTGGCTTCCATCCAAATGTTCGAACTGCAATCAAAGCAGGTTAGACAAACATCTGTATTTTAAATATAACAAAAGATAAATAGTAAATAAGCACCAGTTCCTACATAGGCTTCTTCTGCGCAAGTAGTGAATGCAGAAGGGAGCAAATCAGATCACTGACTGGCTGGTCGCAAGCCTTAAATCACTTGAACCCAGCAGAGACCAATTTCTAGACACAGATTAGCTATTCTCTTAAAGGGACAGGCGAGGAGGCTTCATATGGCGCTCTCACACAAAGACACAGAACTACTTAAGACAGGACACACTAGCCGGACAGTGGGCATTAAGGATCTCAGGAAGACATTATAGTAAACCCGAATTTGTAGAGGGGTTACACTAGGAGTTTTTGCTGAAAAGTCTTTTTGAACCTCCCCGTCATTCTGCACTTTTCCAAATGGAGGTCCCTCTTGAATCACGTTTAGGCACATGCTTTTGTCCATTACTTTTTTGGACGCTGAGGAGGGGACTTCTTCGTGCATTTCTATTTGGCTAACTACTAGATGTACATCTTGACTGTCTACTCTTGTGTGTCTTTGTAACTAAAATAACCCCACCCCCGCTCCCTTTCCATTCAAAAGACTTTCGTGTTTGCGATCTCCAAGATCTCCAGCTTGATTTTAATGTACTCAATTTTTTCTAGCTCATAAGTCTACTTCTGTTTTCCTGTTGCCTCATTTTTCTCCTACCCCTGGACTTCCACACTTCATATTTGTTATAAGGAAAATTTTATCTACACCTTGAACAAGTGAACCCCATTCCTGTTTGAAATGGTTATTCATTTCTAGCTGGGAAACTATCTTTGATTTAAATAGTAAAAAAGTGACTTTAAATGACGTATTTACATGTAAAATGGTTTATGAGGCTAGCAGTTATTCTAGTTTTTCCTCTTTTTTTTTTTATGTACACCATTATTTTGCAGCAGAGAAAATCATTTTTTTGTCAGCTAAATGATTTGTAATTCATGTGTTGCACTAACTGAAACCAGTATAACAGGTGTATGCTCCGTTTCTCACTAGACCCGCCCCCCTGATGAAGGCCCTGTGTGGGTTGAAGTGCTGGGGCAGTGGGTGTTTAGCCGGGACCTTCCTATGTTCTGAATTATCACATTCAGATATTTACCATGTGCTGCTTATTAGTTTCATAAAACTACACGAGTACAGAACCACTGACTTAGACTTCAAAATTTGTATTGCTCGCATGGCCTCAGCTCTATAGGTCTCATCCACAGACACCATGGCACTGGTTTATTACTGGGATGTATTCTTTTATATTTACGGTTAGTGGTTATAAACCACTGCCAGCGAATGCCCAACAGCTCCATAAACCATGGGCAGAATAGTACTGCAGCATGACCAGAAAAACACACCAAACAAGCTGTACTCGCACTTGATGTTCACAAGCGCTACACAATCGGTCACTCAGTGTGAGACAAGCTTGTCAGCAGTAACAGTTACCCTCGCAAAGTGACAAAAAAGACAATTTAAAACAAAAAAAAAAACCCACCACAAACCAGTAAATATAAAAAATAAAACATGCAGAAGTGTGGTTCTCTGGGGATTTTATGTATCCCCTTGGTGTATGATGCCCATATAAACCGCTAAGGGTTTATGAGGCATCACACACCTCGGGGTGTAAAAAATCCCCATAAACCACACTTCTCCATGCATTATTCTAGATTTAGTATTATACTGATATTTTTTAATATTACATTACTGTATTCTTTTATTATTTTATTTTCATTAATTTGTGTATTTATCACATGGCTATATCTCCATATAGCCTCTCACACAGCCACTATGGCACTGGTACCTGAAACCAGGGACACATATGGGAATTAACAACAACAAAAATAAATAACTAAAATAATTAATATTGGAATTGTTTGGTTGTTTCTGGTGACTGTACTTCATCTGTTGCTGGCTGTGGTTTATTGATGTGATATATTTATATTGTTTGGTGGTTCGATTGCTGCAAATGGTGAGATCTTAATGAACCTTCCTGCTTTATTGAACTTGTAATAATTGTTTGCGTTCTGTCACTCATGTATCTTAATTTTTGCACCGTGGATCATTAAGATAGTAGAAACACTGCCAGCCTATTGGCACAGTGGTAGCACTACTGCTTGCAGCGTTAATGACCCGGGAACAAGCCTGGTGCTTTAGAGAGGCAGCAGGGGGAGGAGGATTAAGCATCCATCAAAACAGACCCCCATAGCAGTGACTGGGTTTGAGGGTGCTTGGGACCACCAGAATAGGCACTGGAGGAGTGGCGGATGTCAACATGCAATGTCTTACACATCACTGCATGCCTACTCCTTCCAGGGATTCAGAACATAAGGGAAAATGCCACCAGCTGGGAAGATGACGCCCAACTCTGGACACCCCCCCCCGTCCTTACTGGGACCCACTTAAATGCTCTAGAATTCCTCCTGACTTCACTGTTGGCAAGGTAGTTGACTGGATCACATGGGGAGACCACCAAGGAGCTGAAAATAATTCTGCCCTGGTGGGGCAAGCTGGGTGGGGGTGACCTTAGGTGTGTAGGAGGTGATATGGAGTGCCAGGATGTCAGGTAGGTGGGGGCTTGGGCAGGAGGTGGCAATGGTTTATTTGAATTTTGGTTACCGGGTAAGCTTACTGAGACCATGTAGTCCTTTTTTCGGGGGCGACCTGGGGAGGATACAAAGGACAATAGTCTATACAATACAAAGAGACACAGTGCAATACATAGTCAAAAATAAACGCAATAATTTCATAGTGTGGTACAATAAACAGGACTAAAATACATATGGAGAGTCACAGTTCTGTATACAATCTGCTGCAGTGTCACAATTGCAGTACAAAGTTTTGCTTAGACAGGATAGAGAGAGGGTACAATAATTTTAGACGCCGGCACTGGTGTTCGGGTAGTCACGTTGCTGAACACTGATGTACAATACAGGTGTTTGAGGTTATAGTGCAATCGTAACAAGGCAAGGACATGATCGTTTAAGTTGGATGACTGGGATGAGGCAGATACAAGTTCCAGAAACAGGCAAGTAATTATGAAGAACACATTTGAAACGGTATGCCAACCGCACGGCGAAACTGCAAGAGCGAAGACCATCACAGTAACAGGATTTGAGCAAATACCTCGGGTTACTGTGATGGTCACTGCTGGCACCAGAACTGCATCACCCGGTGTTTTGCCGCCTCCCCCAAGACAACTCTGACTCGCAGTTGTATCCTTAATGATGTTTTGCTCCCTCCCCAAGACAACTCTGACTCGGGAGTTGTATCATTAGAGACCGGGGAATGTGGGGGCTGGCCCCATGCTAAAAAGGGAGACATCCCCGACAGTGCAATGCTGACACTTGGCATTGTGGCTGTCACTGTCAGGGATGTCGGTGAGGCAGATGTCGCCTCGCTTATATGTAAACCATTTGAAACATGAGAGGGTAGTGCAGGATAGGACAGATGGGGGGAAGGAGTTCCAAACCAAGGAGACGACATAAGCAAAGGATCTTCTGCCTGAAGATAGACGTGTCTTAGGTATGACTAGTAGTGGAAGAGAAGTGGAGCAGAGAGACCACCTGGACTGTTTTCTTTCTTTCTTTCTTTTTTATTTTTAAATTAATACTTTTACTGATTTCCCCTTTTTCTCCTGTACCCAGGACCCCGGCAGACACATATGTGTGTGTGCGTGGAGGCGCACGCTGGGTACAGCTTGGCCCTTTCCACCCCACTCCTGGCTACTGCCACTGCACTCTTGTGCTTACACTTCCCACTGGACCTCCACCCGTAGGAGCAGAACTATGGAGGTGTGGGCATCCACCCAGGAGGGAGAGCCACCTGCGGCTGCTGAATCTCGCCGCCTCCCCAGACTATTATGCCAGCTCGACAACCCGAGGTTGCCCCTGAACCCGGCCGCCATGCAGTGTGAGGGCATGCCCAGTGCCTCAGCCCTCAGTGCCACTGGGCTGGCTTGCCTGGACTGTTTTCTTATAATAATGTTGGATAGGCAGTGGTGGAATGGCAGAGGGATGCCCTCGCTGGTGGCATGCACGGATAAAGAGTTAAAAAATTAAAAAAAAGAAGCAGAAACATGGAGTCAGCAGCAACAGCAAGTATTTCAGTAGATTCGAGAAATATAAATGTGTCAGGGGTCAACAAGTAAAAGAGACAGGAATGTTTGTAATGGTTTTGAAGCATGAACATTTTTTTCACAATCATACTGTGTGATTGTAATCATAAAAAAATCTAATTTCACTGGTGATACGGAAAACGACATAACTGATGGCTCTTAGCTTAAGGGCATGGCCAGGTGCAGGGACCCAAATTTGTGATGATTTAGGGCCCCTGATAACTTTAATTTGGCCCGAGGTACCCTTGTGTAAAGCAGCTATACTATCACTTTTGGGTAAATCAGAGGGTTACAGGTGAATTCTACAAGCCTGGAACAGCTGAATCTGTCTATGTTCGTATACACAGTGACAATCAGAGGCATAACATGAATTAGCATAGTGAAAGGCTCGCCAGACTAGGGCCTCGGACACTGACCTCCTACTCATAACTAAGTTCAGAACTACCCAGTGCCAATGCTCCTTCCTTTACAGAGCCCTATGTGGCTGAATTATCTTGGCCGTGATCTTACTGGTATTCCTCATACATCCCAGTTCAAACGTCTCCTCCACCAGTATATCTTGAATGAAAACGCCTGTGACTGTCCTTCTTAATGCCTGGCATTCATCCTGTGATGTCTGAAAAGGAACAGTCTTGATGACAAGGCCTCTGGCTGCATCAACCCCTCCTCCCCCAATATCCCTGCCTTCCCTCCCCTCATTATAACTTTTGCCCTCTTCCTTGCCACCACGTATACAGCACAGACTGGCTTCTGACTCCCTGGCCGCACTAAGACTTCAATTAATAGCTTCTGATTCTCCTCTCCCCTCTGCCCTCTTCCTCCTCCCTCTCACATGTCTACCCCTACCTTCTTCCCATCACCCTCTACATCCTCTTACTCCCCCTCTCGTTGCTCCCTCCTCCCCTCCCTTTTCTGGTTTCTTCACATGACAATGCCAGCTGGCACCAACCTTCACCCTCCATTAACTATCTGTCCTCCTTCTTCCACTCTTAACTACCTAATTAATTCTGTATTATTACTCCTACTATGCATTGTAATTACCTCATTTTATACATTTTAAATAAGTCTGCACTGTAAATGTCTCCATATCGTACCATTGTATATATTTTGGTTTTATTTATTTATTTATTCATTTTTTTATCTCCCTCTCGTTCTTTGTACTGCCCTTCCCAAAATGACGTGGAACCTTTGTAAATGAGCTGCCTGAGCTCAGAGGTATTGTAATCCGAGAACGAATAAATAAATAGCAGTTATTTGTCATAAGTACAGGATTACGACAAGTACGAGTTAGGCCATTAGGACCTAGTGAGTTAGTGCATTCAATAGAAAAGGGGGACTCTGGATGCGGAAGAAACTAAGCTATTGAGTGCAGGAGTAAAGGGTCGGAAAATCGTAGTCTAGATGATAGGCGTGTAGGAACATAAGGATAATGGGTAAGTAGGAGGGGTGAAGCAGTGGGAGGGAGGATAAGAGTGCTATCGGAGAGTGGGAATGCAAAGGGAGGGTGGAGAAGTATTCTAAATGAGAGGGAGCACTGGACTAAAGCCAGCAGGAGTCTAAAGCAGGGTGTAAGGAGATCAAGAGGAGTGGGAGGTGGCACAGAGTAACATAGGGAAGCAGTGAGGAAGGTATAAGAAGAGGTAGGAGAGCAGTGGCCCTGATAATATTAATGTTGCCTAGGGAGCATATAAGAGGAGGCAGAGCTGAGGTGGATGAGTAAGTGATAGAAGAGTTGGAAATGATAGGAGACAGGATGAAGAGCTGGGGGGGGGAAGAGTAGAGAGTAGGGAAAGACAGAACGGGTAAAAGGAAGGAAGGAAAAGAATAGTCTTGAGACATGGGGGTGGGGATAAAAAGAACCTTAACAACAGCTCCCTCTTAGATGGAATTTTGGTTAGCAAGCCACACCTGTTCTCTCATGTCGGAACATTTTTCTCAGACATTAGCGATCATTGTATAACCACCATTAAATCCGTACACAACCCACAGTTTGTGGCAAAGTTCTCTATTAAGAGGTGCAAACGCAACTCTGATGTGTTTGCTTATGTCCATGACTTGAAACATTAACCGCAATGGCAGGAATTCTTCCTAGCCAAAATTGTTAACAGGGCATATACTATTTTTTACGATATTTTAAGTGAGGCTTTAAATAAGCATGCACCCTTGGTTAAGTTGCGGGTCAGGAGCAGCACCTGCCGTTGGTTCTCGCCTGAGCTCATAGCTTCCCTGTTAGAAAGGGATACTTTACGGAAAAAAGCCAGAAGAAGCAAGAACGACTTGGACAGGTGTGTTTTTAAGAGAGCATGTAATAAGTGCACCAAGTTGGTCAGAGCAGCCAAGGCGCCTACTATCGTTCGGAGCTAGCCTCTGCCTCAAGAAATCCTTCAAAGCTCTGGAAAACATTAAAAGACATGTCCGGACATGCACCTGGTAATTCCATTCCAGCAAAAATTAAGTCCGGTGGCAGGTTAACTCTAACTGATCGGAGATATTGGAAGCCCTCAATAACCATTTTGCAACGGCAGGGCTAGCATTTGATACTTCTCTTGCCAATGACCTCCGCACAGCTCAGGGCTCACCAACCCACGAGTCCTCCTACGAGGAGGCCTTCTCCCTCCTGCCTGTCTCTCTAAAAAGAGGTGGAAGACCTACTGCTGCAACTGGACACCAGGAAGGGAGCAGGCTCAGAGTTCATAGAGCCATACTATCTGAAATGTGCCTACCTATTCAACATGTCACTCTCCCATGGCAGCCTCCCCCTCAATGGAAAATAGCCCATGTCATCCTCTATTAAAAGCAGGTGACCCCTGCAATCTAAATAATTAGACCGATCTCCCTCCTCCCCATCCTGTCTAAATTACTAGAAAAAATATTGTGCGGCCAGCTTGGGGTATACTTAGAATCCAGAAGCCTATTAAACCCGGTTCAGTCTGGATTCAGAGCAAAGCACAGCACCATAACAGCCCTAGCTAAGGTGAAAAAAGATTGGCTCTTAGACCTTGACAAGAAGAAGCATGTCTATGCCGTGTTCTTGGATCTTAGTAAGGCATTCGACACAGTCGATCACAGCCTGCTTCTTTCCTCCCTAAGCACCTTAGGCCTGGACCATAAATCTATGTGCTGGTTTGCAGAATACCTCGGAGATCGGAAACAGCAGATTAAAGCTGAAGGTGATCTTTCTCCATTAAAACCTATGCTGAGAGGCGTGCCCCAGGGCTCTATCCTTGGTCCCCTCCTCTTTGCAGTCTACATTAACAACATCAATGACCCCATCAAAAAAGCCAACAGCCCCTTATTCGCAGACGACACTGTACTGCAATTGAGTTGTCCCAAGCCGGAAGCAGCCTGTGAAGACCTCCAAGCTGAATTTAACCTTCTACAATACCAGCTCATAAACAAAAAGCTTTTGCTCAATGCGAAAAAGACAAAAGCCATGCTCTTCTCCCTCTCCTTGCATGCGGCAATTCCTGCATGGGGGTGGGGAGCTATCCCACAAATTACCACTGTTCTTGGAGAAACACTAGAGTATGTAGCTAAATTCAAATATCTAGGAGTTTGGCTCGATCATAAACTTTCCTTCACCGACCATCTCGAAGAACTACAGAAGAAACTAAAGCAAATATTAGGACTATTCTACAGAATTAACCACCTGCTCACATAGGAGGCCAAGATTCAACTGGTTAAGCTACCTTCCTATCTTTAATAGACTATGCGGACCTGCTCTACAGCCACTGCACTGCCTCTGGTTAAGCTGGACACTCTCTACCACAGAGCTATCGGGTTCATTACTGGCCTTCCACTTTCCACACACCACTGCTCCCTGTACTCATCGTTAGGCTGGACTTCCCGTCACTATAGAAGAAACAGAAATGCCGCCCTATGGGCCTTCAGAGCGGTGACCAACAAGCTCCCCTCATATGTCTCATATTGTATTCCCCAGAGTGTGTTAGGCACCTACGCTCTAAGGAGCTATTCCCTAATTGCCCTCCAAGTTCCAAGGGTCTACACTCGTTTCGGCAAAGCTGCTCTAAGCTTCTCTTTACCCACCTTGTGTAATGGTTTACAAAGGAACTTGAAGCTGAGCTGCTCTGTTAGCCTGAATATCTTCAAAGCGCTCTACGATTGCTACATGAAAGCACCTTACAAACATTTTCCTCATCGCTAGCCCACTAATTCCGCAACTCCTCCTTTCCATCCTGACGCTCGCCATGTTTCTACCCCGGCTCTCACTCTTTCCCTATTAACTCTTCCTGCTGCACCCACCCTTCCCTGTCCCACTCCAGCCTGGCTAAAGTCCCACCCATCCATAGTAGTGTCCCAATTATCTACCCTTCCTCCGTCATTATCTTAATAAACAAGTACCACGACAACCATCGTCATTTTCTGTGTGGTTTAACTAATTTTTCCCCGGTCGTCGGTAATATATCCCTCCTCTTCTTTACCTCTCTAACCTGCCACCCCATACACAGCCTCTTTGCCCTATATGTGTAGTTGCCGGCTACCTCACTCAAAAGATCTCTGCTTATAACCCCCTGTATGCCTATGGTTGATTGTACATCTGCTGACTTCTTCAATCGTAAAATAATGCTTTTTTTTTTAATTTTATTTCAACCTTGTACTGTACTGCATACACTTATATACTTTTTCTTTCTTGTATATTATTGCTTTTTGTATACATGCTTCTGTACTGTACTTTGATGTAGTCATGATCAGGTCCACCTTGCAAATGAGCCTTGCTCAATAGTGCCCGCCTGGATAAAGATTTTGATTGATTGATTGAGATACCGGTACTAGAAGTGGGGAGGTATGAGAGCATTAACAGTTGCAGATACTGGAGGAGGCAAAATAGGCTTGTAGTTTTGACTTAAAAAAGGACCTAGATTTTCCCACGGTTTGGCTCAAGACCACTGGTGATTGAGCATTTAGTGCATCTGGGCCGACCCTGTGGAACACGCTTCCAGCTTCAGTCCGGGAGGCCCCTTCAATTGGTATCTTTAAGCAGAGGCTTAAGACCCATCTCTTCTGCCAGGCTTTTGGGGATTAAATCTTCTCCTCCTACCCTCAATTATTTCATATTTTATATTTAGACTTTTTAGAACGTTGTTTTTAAAGATTTTGCTACTACACAATTATCATTTATGTACTGTATTTTGTTTTTATTATGTATGGCGCCCAGAGCCTCCAGGATTGGGCACCTTACAAATAAAATTGCCTTGCCTAGCGTGAGTTCATTATGGAGATCTGCATTGAGGGAGTTAAGCCAAAGTGGAGCACAGTACTCATGGGAACGTTGCCCAAGAGAAGTCCTATGGAAAGGAACTTTTAGGGAGTGGTTATTAGTGCCCCGGTGCTCCTTGATTATTGTTATAGACAAAGGATGTTTTCCACACCCGGGAGAGTGAGCCCAAGGGAAGACTTCTTTGCAAGAAGGCAAACTTGGTCCAAATTGAGTCACTCAGTTTGTGAATAAAAGTCACATGAGTGAGTAAGCTGGGGGGCACCAAGCACAAATCGACAAGCCTTATTCAGGATTGTTTTAAGTCGTTTTAGTGCTGTTGGGTTTGCGGCTCCATAAACTACTAAACTGTAGTCAATGATTGAGATCACAGAGCTAGTCACTGCCGTTTTGAGAGCTGCCTTAAGAAGGCACTGTTTATCCCTGTATAGCAAGCCCAGCTTTGCATTAGATGATTTCTCTACAAGATAAATATGTTGTGTGAAGGATAAGGTACTAACTAAAGTTATTCCTAAATATTTAAAGTTGTGCACCATTTTGAGGGGAGAGCTAAGGTTATTGAGGATCTTTACGTGGAAGGCCCTGTGTCCGTTTCTGGGGGATGCAAAGTCTTGGTGTTTTTGTAGTTAAGGGGTAATTTGGAGTATAGGAACCACTTTTTGATATCAGAGAACTCTGCCTGCACTTTAGATTCAAGTGTAGAAGGGTCTTGGTGGCTAGTGTATAACACTGTGTCATCTGTGTACAGTAAAACGTTGTCTGCTATTGCTTGC
Source organism: Neoceratodus forsteri (assembly GCA_016271365.2). Lineage (NCBI taxonomy): Eukaryota > Metazoa > Chordata > Ceratodontiformes > Ceratodontidae > Neoceratodus > Neoceratodus forsteri. Next base: position 136,664,109 of record CM028137.1, read on the forward strand.
GGCAGGTGGTTGAGGAATAAACTAAAAAGCAGCGGGCTTAATATTGAGCCTTGTGGTACCCCAGTAATGATGTCATGGTGTTCTAATAAAGCTTCAGATACTTTTACTTTTTAAACCCTACCAGTGAGATAGCTCCAAAACCAAGCTACAGTTTTGGAGGAAAGACTCATTATGGCTAATTGGTTCAAAAGGAGCTCATGATTAACAGTATCAGAGGCTTTGGTGAGGTCAATAGAGGTAGCCCCACCAAAAGTCCTTTGCCAATTGTGTTGTAAATGTAATCCGTGAATTCCACTAAGGCCATAGTGGTGCTGTGTTGCTTACGGAAGCCGTGTTGCTCAGGACACTGCAGATTATACTTCCCCATATAGTCTGTTAATTGATCTGCCATGACTTGTTCTAGTGCTTTTCATAGGTAGTTCAGAGCAAAGAAGACATATAGTCCATAGTACTTGCCCATTTCAGTATCCCCTTGTTTTTATGCTGTTTAAGTGTTTATCCAACCTATGCTTAAATTAATCACAGGTTTTAATGGTCACCACCTCTATGGGAAGACTATTTCATACTTTCTGTATTCTTACTGAGAACCAGTATTTCCTTCTATTGTTATGATATATTTTGCCTGCAATTTGTAGGGATGTGCCAACCTCCTCTCCCAGAGGAGGAATGGTCAGTGAAAAAACAGGAAGAGACACAGACTGGTTAAGGTGGAAATCTGAAACCACCTTAGGCAAAAACTTCCGATTAGTCCTGGGGACCACCTTATCTCTGTGGAAAGAGATAAAATCAGGCTCCACTGACAGGGCCTGTAACTCACTTATGCATCTGGCAGAAGTGATGGCTACCAAGAACACAGTTTTCCAAGTCAAGTACTTAAGCTCTGCTGAGGACAAAGGCTCAAAAGGGGGTTGCATAAGCCGAGCAATGCAAACATTAAGGTCCCAAGCAGGGTCAGGGTCCCAGAAGGGAGGATTGGTATGCAGCAGTCCTTTGAAAAATTTACAGAATACAGGATGAGCTGAAAGGGAAGAGTGCTTGCCTGCTGACAGGAAGGCAGAGACAGCTGCCAGATGCACTCTTAGTGTAGCTGGTCTGAGTCCCAAGCTATTGAGATGAACCATATAGTCAAGGACGGTGGGCAAGCCAGCAGACTCTGGAGAAATATGCTTCCCAGAGCACCATATAGTAAATCTTTTCCACTTGGAGTTGTAGGTCTTTCTGGTGGAAGGTTTTCGAGAAGCCTTTAAAATATCCAGAACACCTTGAGAGAGATGCAAATCAGCAAACTCTGACTCTTCAAGAGCCAGACCTTGAAATTGAGAGATTTGAGATTCGGATACCAAACCCTCCCCTGAGAACATGTTAACAGGTTGCAATTCCTGGGAAGAGACAGGGGAAGGTGGACTGCTAAGGACAACAATAGAGGGTAACAGGGCTGTCTGGCCCAGTCTGGAGCAATCAGAAACACTTTGCAGGGTTGAGACCTGATTTTGACTAGCACCTTGAACAGGACAGGGAAGGGGGGGGAAACATACAGGAACTTCCCTTCCCAATTGAGAACTAGGACATCCAGGGGGACTGAGCCCAACACTGGGGGCCTGCAGCAAAAAAGAGGAAATTAGTGATTGTCTGGGGCTGCAAAAAGATCTATCTGTGGGGTGCCCCATCTGGAGAAGATCACTTTCAAAATCAGGGGATCTAGGGACCATTCGTGATGGCCCTGGGAAATCCTGCTGGGAGCATCTGCCAGGACATTGTCCTTCCCTGGGAGGTGCACTGCTATCAGAGAGGTATTTAGGGAATAGGCCAGAGACCACAACTTCATTGCCTCTGTGCACAAGGCCGTAGACCGAGTGCCCCCTGCTTGTTGATGTACCACATTGTGGTAGTATTGTCTGTCCTGATCTGAACTACTTTTTTATGAACAGACTTGGAAAAAACTTGAAGTGCTAGAAACACTGCTCTGAGTTCCAAGAGATTGATGTGAAGCAGAGATTCTTGAGGTGACCACAACCCTTGGGTGCTTAGATCCCCCAAGTGGGCTCCTCAGCCCAAGAGGGAAGCATCTGTGGTAAGGATCAACGAATCAGACTGAGTGACAAAGGGAACTCCTTGTCTTAGGTTGCAGGGTTTTATTTAACTCTAAAAATTGATTAGCATTTTGCTCATAAAAGTGCTAAAACTTTGTGAAAATGAACAGCTCTTGCTCACTGCGTTTAACAAACACAGCACTTCTAGAAAATCTATTTAAATACTTTCTGTACAGTTAGTATCATCCCAAGAAAAAAACTGCTAATCAATTATTTAAAACCCTGGGTTGTCCTGATTCTACCACCACTGCAAGGCCTGGATCAGGGTTCGAGTCACTGGGATTAAGCTTGGTCAAAGAATCCTTTCTCTGGGACCAGAAGGCTCTTAAGTGGAACTGCATATCCCTCATTTGAAATCTTGGTCCTGGACCACTGCTGTAGAGGCAGCCATGTGGCCCAGGAGCTGCAGAAAATGCCTTGCTGGTCGAGACACCTGGAGGGTGAATGAAGAGGCCAGTGTAACAAGGGTCCTTGCCCTGTCCAGGGGAAGGAAGGCTCTTGCCTTTATTGTATCCAGCTCTGCCCCTATGAAGGTGAGGAGCTGCACTGGCTGCAAAACTGACTTTGGAAGATTCAGAAGGAATCCTAGAGAAGTGAGCAGTTGCTGAGTTATTTGTAGGTGTGACTTGACTTGGTCTGGAGACTGACCTACTATGAGCCAGTCATCCAGGTATGGAAAGATGGAGATCTTTTTTCTCCTTAGGAAAGGAACCACTACTGCCAGGCATTTTGTGAACACCCTTGGAGCTGAAGTTAGGCCAAAGGGCATTGCTCTGAATTGATAGTGGCCTGAGGGCAGCTTGAACCTGAGGTACTTTCTGTGGGAGCTTCTGATGAGAATGTGGAAATAGGCATCCTTGAGGTCCAGGGAAACTAGCCAATCTCCTGGCCTTAGAAAGGGTAGAATTATTCCCAGAGTCACCATTTTGAACTTTGGCTTTAAAAGGTGCTTGTTCAAATATCTGAGATCCAGGATGGGCCGCCATTCTCCTGTCTTTTGGGAGTTAGGAAGTACCTGGAGTACAATCCTTTTCCCTTGTGTAGGGTGGAACCTTCTATGGCTCTCAGAGCCAAGAGGAAGAGACCTCTGCCTCTAGGGCAAGGGCCTCTGAAGGATTTGCAGGTGGAAAGGATCTGGTTCTCATCTTGGGAAATTTTTGAAGCTGAGAACCAGTCCCTGGCTTACTACTTCCAGGACCCATTTGTCTGATGTTAAAGACATCCAGTCCTGGACAAAATAAGCCAGCCTGCCCCCTACTGGTGGTGGAGAATCAGCCCGGGCAAACCCATCAGGGTGCCTGTTTGGCAGGGGCTTTAGGCTGAGGGGTGGTAGCAGGCCTGCTTGTACCCCGTCTGCCTCTCCCTCTCCCTCTGAAGAACCCCCTCTGGGCAAAGGTGGAAGAGGAGGCCTTGGGCTTGGTAGAAAGGCCTATGAAAAGGCCTGCCCCTGCCCCTGGAATGCTGCCTCTGGGGAGTGGCTTGCCTTTCCTTGGCCTGAGCACTCCTATAGATGGTCCTGTATTCATCCATTTTCTTCATGTAGTTCTCTGTTTGCTCCCCAAACAGAGAATTACCCATAACAGGAAAATCCATGGCCTTAGTCTAGGTATCCTGGGACATGCTAGTACATCTGAGCCAAGCCACCTACGAAGGGCCACAGATGTAGCCATGACTCTAGACGAAACATCACTGGAGTCCACTGCAGCATGAAATTGCACCTTGGATGCCTCAATACCATCTGCAGCCACCTGCTCCAGCTCCTTGGCAAGCTGGCCAGGGACCTGTTTAGCTAGAGCCATTACAGTGTCCCATCTAGACTTCTGGTATCTAGCTGTGTAGGCCATATAATTAGCCTGCCTGAGTCCCAAAGATGCTGCCATGTACTGTTTCTTTGCCGTGGCATCAATCCTCCTGGAGTCCTTATCTGTGGGGGGTGAAGCCAAGGGTATATTTGCCTTATCACAAGCAGCAGCCTGCACTACCCCAACATGGCTGCATTGCTGGGAAAGGAATTCTGTATCTGAGCCTGAAAGAGTATACCTCTTATCCATTCTCTTGTCCACAGGAGGTATAGAATTAGGAGTCTGTAAAATTTTTGTTGTCTGTTTCCCAAAAGACTTATGAAGGGGAATAGACATCCTCCTGGACTCTGGGATATCCATCATCTCAACATAATCAGGCTCCTCCTGATCCTCTACAGCTTCTTCCATAGGAAGCTAAAGAGTTTCAGCCACTTTTTTGTAAAACATAAAATGGGAAGGGGACTCAGAAAGCCTAGGAGGAGAAACCCCTGAAGGTCTGTCTGGGGAGATGTCCGGGTCAATGGGCACATCCAGACTTTTCATAATCATCATCACTATCCTCATACTCTCCTTCCTTCTCCTCCGGTTCATAAGAATCTTCTAAATTATAATCCGGAACCGGGGGGACCGACTGAACTGAGCCCCTAACCAATGGTGCCGGTTCGGCGGAACCGGGGTTAGTGACTGAACAATCCTTATCGCTTTGGCTATTTCATCAGCGGTCGGAGAAAGAACTTGTAGATCTGAACCGGCTGACTTATCCCTTCTTTTTCTTTTAACCGGAACAGATTCCTCAGAGTCAGTTCTCCTTTTGCCCGAAGAAGTTTCGCCCTGGTCAGAGGGCACTCCTTCTGGTTCGGTTGGAACTGAACCGGGCTGGCCATCCAGGTCAGCGGACTTTTTGGCCTCCCTTTCCTTCAGCCTACCTACTCTCTTTTCCAGGGTAGCTGAGGAAAATTTTTTGCAAATCTGGCAGTCTGAATCGAGGTGGTCAAACCCCAGACAATAAACACAGGTGGTGTGGGGGTCAGCCTTAGCAAAGGCTTCCCCACACACACACTACAGTGTTGAAACCCAGTGTGCCCGTTTTTTGCTTGGGTTTCTCAGACATGGCCAGTCCTAACCAAACTTACCCTTTTTTTGGCAATCCGCCAGGCAAGACACCCTTATCGGCTCCTGACCGTGTTACGGGTCATGGAAAAAAACGTAAAGAAATCCGTTTTTTTTAGAACCGATAAGGACCGGTTACCACACTCTAAAAGTAGAAAAAACCTTTTTAAACAAACCTGATCGGTTCAAACCAAACTGATTCAACGTTTACAAGTTCCACACAGAAGCAAACAATAATAAACCTATCTAGTACTCACAGTACCACAGACAGAGACTGAATCGACAGGTTAGATGGAATAAATTCGGTTGAAACTGAGAAAAAACAACACTTTAACCGACTAAATTGAACCGAGCAAAAGAGAAATCTCCGGAGCGACTGTTCAGTGAGGCGGAGTAAGGAATCTGATGGTTTGGGTTCAAACAACAACAGACAGAGTCTCAACCGAGCTCGAGCTCAGCGTTCCATGCCTTGCATGGAAAGTTAACTCTTTCCTCTCCGGGTCAGTTCAAAGGTTGGATATCACTGCAATAGTCAGAATACAGCAAGACTTCATGTTGTTTGAAGGGTTGATACCACCATGCCCCCCCCCACCCCATAAACATGGTGTGTGGAACTGAGGCGGTTGGATTTGTTCAAATACCCCATAAACGAACACGGAAAGGTGTGGCGGTGTTGGGTCGAGGTAAAAATGTGAGAGGTAATACACGGAAATCGGGAAATAAATTTGCTGTTTTAGCTACAGACATCTCCAATAAAGATTCAGGAGGGGAGCATACAGATAGATCTTCTATTCGTTCCTGTACGGACACTTGGGGGATTTAGACCCCATTACGAAAAGGACTAGACAAAGTCGGAGTAGTAAGTCACCCATAGGTACCTAATGAAGGAGACTTTATCTGTGTGTACATTAAATGTCAATAGTATTAAAGGACCTAGAAAGCTTGTTTTTTTTTTTAACCTTACCAGATTTCAACTGTGATATCATCTGTCTTGTGGATACCAGACTAAAATCTAACCGTGAGCTTCAACAAGCTTCTCGGACATGGACTTCTGGTCCTTCTTTTTGGTCTTCCGGTACTGACAAATGTGATGGAGTGGGAATTTTATTCTCCAACTCTGATTTCCGGGTATCACGGTTGGTTGATATTCAGCCTGGTCATGCTTTATTGTTGGATTTTTCCTATTGTGGGGAAAGATTTCGGATTATTGGAGTTTATGCCCCTCAATCTAAAGCACAGAGGGCTTCGCTTTTTCAGTTAATTCGGCCTTACTTGCATTCCATTAGATTAATTTTGTGGGCTGGAGATTTTAATTGTGGGTTGCATCAGAAGGATAGAGGGTTACAGACCACAAAATTATTCTGCGACTCGGTCGCCTTGAAAGAGGTGGTTACAACTGCTCAGTTGGTAGATGCCTATAGATCGTGTCATGGGTCTGGAGGATTTACTTTTTTTAAAGGGCCACTGCGGACTTGTGTTGATTTCATTTTCTTATCTTGAGTGTTGCGGATTTTATCATGTAATACTCTGGGAGTGGAGTTTTCCGATCATGTAGCAGTTAAGGTGACCTGTTCTTGGAAGAATACTCCAAGATGTAAAAAAAATAGGTGGTGGCTTAATGATTCTCTGCTAGAGGACCATCGCCTACAAAAACTATGGAGCAAGGAATGGGCAGCCAGACTGTCGGTGGCAGATATTTATGAAGACCCTTGTGGTGGTGGGATGACTTCCGAAACACAGAAGGCAATTTTTTCAGGGACAAGCTGCAGCAAAACATACTGCAACTTACTCATCATATCTAGCACTAAGGCACCAATTGCAGCATCTGATTTCCTTATCAGATACGATGGATTCTGATTATAGTGCTCAGATTGCAGTGATTTGCTCACAAGTGAGATCACTGCAATATGATAGGGCGAGTTCATTGGGGCAGGAGGCACGATTTGGGACACAAGTGACCAAGGGTGGGCTGAATGCATTCAAAGACTGCAAAGGACAGGTGGACTCTGAGTTTATTCAGGAACTTATGTCACCCAGTGGTGGTCTGGTATCAGATCCAGAAGTAATGGTCAAGGCCACTGATTTACAGTGATTGAAACAATGAAATTCCGTTTTCAAGACTTCAGATTCTGGAATTGCAATGGTGATTGTTACCCTAATTTACAGATTTTACTGGGATTCTGCTATCATTCTTTTAGTATGAGCATAAATAATCAGAATTAAAGATAGCTTAATATACAGATCATTAAATAAAGCAAATTGAAAATAGTACAGGAAGGAATTAAAAGAAAAACACAAGTTTCATAGATTTCTTGATCTGATATAAAAATGCCACATTCCATGAAATCTTTGTTTTTACTGGTATTCAGGCAGCCTAATTCCGAAATTTTACCGGATTTTCTGGTAAAAACTAAAAAACAGTGGCCTTGGTAATGGTTCAGGTGGTGGAACAACATGTCCTTTCTACGTTGGGCACCTCTCCAGGTTGTGAAGATGCTAAACCCTTCTTAGAATCCTTCCACCTTCCACCACTTCCTTTAGAGAAGCAAGAGATGTTGTCTGGTGATATTTTACCCACAGAGGTGGCGTTGGCCAACGACAGTCTGAACGTTACTTCTGCACCAGGATCAGATGGCCTTACTGCTCGTTTTTTCAAACGTTTAAAGAGGATTTGGTTCCTGCTCTAACTCTCTTATTTAATGATATGCAGACCATAGGTACAGTTACTAAATCCATGAAGGAAGCTATTTTAGTTCTCATTTTTAAAAAAACAGGGTGATCGTACTGAATTACAAAATTGGAGACCTTTAAGTTTATTAAATGTTGATTATAAAATCTTGGCAACAATTTTGTTGGCCAGACTTATAAAATTGCAACACGCTCTTAGTCCTGCTCAGACTTGTGGTATCCCTGGAAGGTGCCAAAATGATAATTTAATTCTGTTAAGGGAATTGTTTGCGCTGGGTGAGATAGTTAGGGTCTCTGGTTGGGTGTTGGGGTTAAACCAAGAGAAGGCTTATGATATGGTTTCACATGATTTTTATTTTCGGTGTTAGGTGCTTTGGGATTCCTTGCCAGTTTCTCCTTTGGATTAAAGCTCTATAAACAGAGGCTATAATCCTTCCAAATGTGAATGGTTGGCTGGGTAATCCTGTTATGATGGGTAGAGAGGTCCGACAAGGCTGCCCACTAAGCCCCCTTCTGTATAACTTTTGTATCGATACATTGATTTGGGCATTTTCTCTTTGTCCTCATATTTTGGGGTTAGGGGTCCCCCTACAATGGCTCCGGTTAAAATCTTAGCATATGCAGATGATTTGGTTTTGACGGTGGATATTATGCGGTTGTAACGGTTGTGGTACAAGTTCTCAATACTTACTCTTCAGTTTCAGGTACCCAAATTAAGACAGGTTGAAGGAGCTGAACATGTACTCCCTGAATGAGAGGAGGAGAGAGGATATGATAGAGACATACAAGTATCTTACAGGGAGGAACAGGGTGCAGGAAAACACTATTTTAAGCGAAAAGATGTTGCAGGACAAGAGGGCATGGGATGAAGTTGGAGGAGGACGATTCAGAGGAAACATGAGAAAGATTTCTTCACAGAGCAGGTGGTGGACAAGTGGAACACCCTGCCAGAGGAAGTGGTGGGGGCCGAAACAATCACGGGATTTAAGAATGCATGGGATAGACATAAAGGAATTCTGGAGGTCAGGGGTAAGGGGCAACAGACTTCTAGGAAAACAAACTGAACTTACAAGCTCAAATGGGCAGACTGGGTGGGCCATAGGCCCTTATCTGCCGACACTGTCTATGTATCTATGTATCTGTGTAATTTTGGCAAAAGTATTGGGGTTCCTATTAGACACCCAGCTCTTCCTCAATCAGGTCAATATGCTGGGATATCAATTGATATTTGCCCTTTTAAGTATTTGGGTATTTTTTTGGGGACTGATAATGTAGGTCATTATAATTGGCAATTAGCCTTAGGAAAGGCTGAGGGTTTGATTTCGGGATGGAAACAGTATCTGATTGGTAAGAAGAAACGTGTTATGTTGCTCAAAACTTTGGTGCTCCCCAATTTTTATATCTTTGTTATGTATTTCCTCTGCCCATGGATTGTTTTCTAGATTGTATAGAATTTTTTTCAAGGGTTGTAGGGGTCTAGATTGAACCCAGTGAAGAGGAGCATAACCTATAGACCATATAAGGAGGTATGGGTTGGGATGATCAACCCTGTGGCTTTCTTTTACAGTATATTTTTAACACTAATTTTGGGAAAGCCTTAAAGCCAGGGATGGTGGTATGGAAACCCTTGTTGTTGCATTGGTTAATGCATTGCCTTCCCAGTTGGGATTTGGGAAAAAAAGGATGGGTCTTTTGATTTTCTGATGTTCCATTATATGGGAAAGAAGCTATTAAGGTGGCGTTAGCTTGGGATTTACGTCCTCAGGATTTTTGTATTTTAAAATGACTAATTAGCAAATAAAGTAATAAACCTTTCTGGAGACCAGAAGAGAGGAGCTGTACTTCGGGGCGACTGCTTTCTACTGCTGAGAAACAAATCTGACATTGGATTGCTATGGGAGCTATGAACACTCAGCAGAGTTTGAACTTCATTCTAATTCCAATAAACATTCCTTAATTAGCATAAAGTTCTAATCCTCCAGGGCACTCAGCTCAGTGGACCTGATGCTATTTGTGATACATTAGTAAGAGATTCCTGGGGTTAGAAAAGGCTGCTTGATGACAGTTCTAATCCACATGAAGAAAAAAGTCACTATGGTGAGTAGTAGCATGAATAAGAACTGCCTAGGCAAACTTGTGTAGACTCCAATCAGTCCATGGATTAAGAGATTTTAGGATTACTTGGGAAATAGATTCTGAAGGACAGCTGTACAAACCTAACATCCTCTCCTGTTTGAGTATCTTGGTAATAATGGGATGTGAATGTGAGTGTTGCAAATTTCTGGCAGTGGTACATTTCTCCTTGCCACCACTGATGCTGTTTTACTGCCTGTGGAATGAGCCCAGAGTCCTTCTTGGGCTCTGTCAGGGCCTTGCTGCAATGTTTTTGTTTTTTTTTAATTTTAGGTACTATGCACCATAATATAGTTTTTTCTTTTTTTTATGCAGTGTGTCTTTTTGACACCTCACATAATTGGCAAACTGTTTTAGCTCTTCTGAATTCCTCATAGAAACATAGACTTTGATGGCAGATAAGGACCGCTAGGCCCATCTAGTCTGCCCATTTCCCTACCTACAGGATAGGCCGCAGATCCTAGTTAACCAACAGCCTATTTCTTCCTTCCCCCACAAGAATTGCTTTATGTCTGTCCCATGCATTCTTGAATTCTCCCACAGTTTTAGACCCCACAACCTCCTCAGGAAGGCTGCTCCATGCATCCACTACCCTCTCTGTGAAATAATACTTCCTCACATTGCCCCTGAACTGCCCTCCTTCTATCTTTAAATTGTGTCCCCTTGTTCTTGCAAGTCTCTGTTTCTGAAAAATGCTACCCTCTTGGACTTTGTTGATTCCACTGAGGTACTTAAAAGTTTCTATCATGTCCCCCCTCTCCCTTCTTTCCTCAAGGGTATACATATTAAGCTCCTTTAGTCTCTCCTCATACGGCTTCTCTTGCAGACCCTGCACCATTTTAGTTGCCCTCCTCTGGACTGCCTCTATCCTGTCTATGTCCTTGCGGAGATGGGGTCTCCAGAACTGGACACAGTACTCCCAGATGGGGTCTCACCAACTGTCTGTACAGAGGGATAACAACTTCCTGTTTTCTGCTGCTGATGCCTCTCCCTATACATCCCAGTATACCCCCAGCCCTCCCTACTGCCTTCTCACATTGCTTGCTAACCTTAAGGTCATCTGATATGATTACCCCCCGGTCCCTTTCCTTTTTTGTTGTTGTTACTACCTCCCACCCATTGTGTATTCTTCCCCTGGGTTCTTGTTTCCCAGGTGCATTATTTTGCACTTCTTTGCATTGAATCCTAGCTGCCATACTTCTGACCATTCCTCCAACCTTGCCAAGTCCCTTTTCATCCTTTCCACGCCTCCTTGTATCAACCCTGTTGCAGATTTTTGTGTCATCTGCAAAAGGCATACTTTTCCTTCAGTCCCTCTGCAATGTCACTGATGAAGACATTAAAAGGACTGGACCCAATACTGAACCCTGCGGTACCCACTAATAACCCCCTTTCTTCAGAATGGACTCCATTTACAATTACCTTCTGTGTCCTGTTGTCCAGCCAATGTTTTACTCAGGTTACCACCCTGGGTCCACTCCCAGGCTGGTTAATTTACTATTAATCTTTTGTGTGGGACTGTGTCAAAATGCCTTTGCTAAAAGTCTAGGTAGGCATGTCCACAGCCCTCCTGGTCTACCACTTTGGTCACCCAGTCAAAGAAATCTATTAGATTCTGTCCTGACATGACCTTCCGCCAGAACCCATGCCTTGGGTCCTGTGCTCCACTGGCCTCTAGGTACTCGACTATTCTTTCCTTCAGAATTGACTCCATCACTTTCCCTACCACAGAGGTCAAACTGACAGGTCTGTAGTTTCCTGCCTCTGTCTTGGACCCACTTTTGTGAAGGGGAATCACATCCGCCTTCCTCCAGTCCTCGGGTACCACACCATCCTCCCATGATTTATTAAAAAGAGTAGCCAGTGGTTTCACTAGTTCCTCCCTTAATTCTTTTAGAATTCTGGGGTGAATTCCATCAGGACCCATTGCTTTGTCCACCTTCAGTTTTAGGAGTTCTTGCAGAACCCTTTCTTCTGTGAAAGGACTGGGATCGACCCCCCTATCAAGAGTGCTTCTGTTAATTGGATTAGGCACTTCCCCCTCCTCTTCTGTGAATACTGAGCAGAAATATTCGTTCAGTATTCCTGCTTTTTCACTGTCCCCTCTGCCCACCCACTGTTCATTCTATTCAGCCTCACTATCCCTCCCTTTGTCTTTCTACGCTCGCTGATGTACCTATAAAAGGTTTTATTCCCCAAATTGACTGAGTTGGCTTTCTTTTCCTCAGTTTGGGCCTTTGCTATTCTGACTTCCCTCCCTGCTTCCTTCTGCCTTAACTGGTACAGCTCTCTGTCCTGCTCCTTCTGTGTTTCCTTATACTTCCGGAATGCTATTGTTTTCTTCCTGACTTTCACAGCCTCCTTTTTTGAGAACCATAGTGGCTTTTTCTTTCATTTTGATTTGTTCATTTGCTTCACACAAAGGCTTGTTACCTCTGTGATGGCAGTTTTGATAATTCCCCATTGTTGCTCCACACCTCCTTCTAGCCTGTTTGCTAGTGCTTTTCTGAGGCACTCTCCCATCTTGCCAAAGTCAGCCCTCCTAAAGTCCAGTACCCTCACTTTTGTATGGCTTGACTCTGTAGCTGAGTTTAACGTGAACCACACTGTTTGATGGTCACTTGTCCCCAGATGGCAACCCACTTCTAGATCTGAGATCCATCATCCTCTCACTGCCCCGTTTGAATCATGAGGTCTAAGACTGCTCCCTCACGAGTGGGTTCCGAAACTAGCTGTCTAATGCCTGCCACCTGTAGGGCATCAAGAATGGCCCTGCTCTTGGATGTGGCTGCAGCAAATGTGCTCCAGTTAACATCTGGCATATTCAGGTCTCCCATCAACAGTATCTCCCCTTTCTCTGCCATTCTAAGAATGCCTTCTATCATATCCTTGTCCATTCCTTTCCCCTGACATGGGGGTCTGTACACAACCCCTGTGCGGATTGTGGTGCCCTTTCCAGTCTCCAAGGTGACCCACAGTGCCTCCTCTCCTCCCTGTTTACTCTTTTGTTCAGTTGCTTTTATCCCTTCCTTTACATAGAGAGCTACTCCTCCCCCTCTTCTCCCCTGCCTGTCTCTCCTGTAGGTTATGTACCCTGGTATGTTAACATCCCAGTCATGGTTCTCTGTGTACCATGTTTCTGTGACTGCTACGATATCCAGGCATCCCTCTTACATTAAGGCCATCAGCTCAGGGAGCTTGTTGCCCAGACTATGGGCATTGGTACTCATTACCCTCCATTTCCTGATGGCCTTACTCCCTTTTGCCCCATCTCTGTCCTTCTTGCCTTTGTCACTTTCTCCATTTACCCCTGCCCTTCTCCCTATCAACACCTCTATGCTGGTGTTTGCCGCACTTACTACCGTGATTATTTGGGGGGGGGCTAGGATTTTCCTGCTCCTTTCCAGTGCCTCTCCCCCTGGCTAGTTTAAAAGCTTGCCAATGAAGCATTTAACCCTATCACCTAGGATCCTAGTTCCTCTCCCAGACAGATGCAGCCCATCATGCCAGTATAGGCTTGCATCACTCCAGGTGGACCCCCAGTCCCCAATGAAGCCAAATCCCTGAGCTCCACACCAGTTTTCAACCACTGATTGAATCCTATGGTGCGGAACACCCTAGCCTCTCCTATGCCATAGATGGGTAGCACCTCCGAGAAGGTTACCGTGCGTGCTACTTGACTAAGGCCCTCCCAATTCCACAAATTCTTCCTGCACTTCTCTAATCCTTTCTTAGCCAGGTCATTTGTCCCTAGGTGGACAATGACATCCAACTCCCTCCCTTGTGCAGCTGCTCGGCAATCCTGAGTTTGCTTCCTGTCCCTGCAAGCCATGGCCAGGCAGGCACCCACCTCCCTCTCCCTTCCTCCCCCAGTTCTACCTTCCTAACAATGGAGTCCCCCACCAGGAGTTGTTTCCTTCCCCTGCAGGGTCCCTGCCACCCTCCTGTGGGTCTCCTTTGTGGAGGTTCCCAGCATCCTCCTTGGTCTCCACTGTGGGTGCCTCCATAGAGGAACCACACTTTGCCAGAATGGCATAGGAATTGTGGAGAGGTACAATGGGAGGGATGCGCCTCTGTTCCACCACCCTCACCCTCCCTGAGCCCACTGTGGTCCAACCGCTCCTCTTTCTTGGCAACCTCTGAGGCAACGGCAGTGGCACTGGTGGTCCCTGGATGGAAGAGGAGGTCCCACAAATCCTGGCCAACTCAGCCTGGAGATAAACAACCTCCTCCCTCAGCCCAGAGAGGTGCCTGCAGATGGGACAACACCGCATCCTCCAGAACATCTCCCGGAAGACTGCTGCTCCACAGCCACTGCACTGCACCACTCCAATCATGTCCTATTTCTGGTCCCTTAACTGTTTGCAATCCTTACTCTTTCCTCTGTTTTTTCTCTCTCTCTCTCCCTACTTTCTGCCTGTGTGCCCTTTAAGCTCCTGATTGTCCTGTTCTGAGACAAGAATATCCTATATTTATGATAGACCACTTACTTGCTCAGAGGCAGACCTCCAGCAGCTAGGGGGCCGGAAGCTACACTTGCCCTTCTAGGATGGTGGGTCCTTGGTGGTTCTATGATCACTCACTTCCTGCCCCTAAACAGGAAGTTCCTGTTGTCAGTCAAATTCTGTGCCTATAAAAATAGAACTAGCTTTGGGTGGGGGGCTGGAGGGGAGGGAAGGAGGGCAATATAGTCCCAGCAGAGAAGTTCAGTCACACAGCAGTCCTTTCTCCTGGTGTCTTCTGCCAAGGTATTAGCAGAACCTTTCTAAGGCAGTCTTTAAATGTAGCTTCCTTCTAGCTAAGCCACTCCCCCTACTTACCAGATCTTTCTACAAGTAATTTAACCTCACAGCAGTTAAGTCCTTTCAGTCACCTGAGATTTACACCTAGATAACTCTTTAGACACCCATTCAGTTCAGTTAACCCAAACACACACTTTTTTTTTGTATGTTAGTTTTTTTTTTACCCTAAATTAAAGGTCAAATACAAAAGTTCTTCTACTTTAGTCCCAGCAGAGAAGTTCAGTCACACAGCAGTCCTTTCTCCTGGTGTCTTCTGCCAAGCTAGTCCTAACACTATAAAACCTTGAAGGTCTTCCTAACACCAAATGAGTGGAGCATTCCCTTTCCTCTGCTGGCACGCAGCCTAGGAAAATACACTAGTGTAACCCCCCTACAAATGGGGGTTCCCAAAAAGTCTCCCTTGAGCTTGCCTAAATGCTCACTGCCAGGCTGGTGTCCTGCATTTTAGCAGTTTAAATGCGATTGCCAGAGCCTGTATAGCCTCAGTGCACTGTCTCTTTAAGAGCTGCCTAACTGCAGTTTAAGTAATCTGAGATGGAACTCTGTTGAAAAATGTAACTATTTGCTGAAAACCATTTAGAATGATAATGATAATGTAGTTTGTCTAACCTGCTTCCTTTGTAGCAAGGACTGTTTTGTTAGTCTCCACTATCTTGGTCCTTGTCTGCAAATTGGACCAATCAGTTCTGGTGGGACTAAAATGTAGCGGACTACAGGAGCTGTCTGAATTCAAAATCTATAGGAACTGTGGTTTGAGTTTTGTGCCTTTTTGCAACTGAAGGGAGCTCTTGCTTTGATTGACAGCCAAATCAGCCAACCAAAGCTTTTGGATCTTGGGGAAGTCCCGGCTGCTTGCAGTTTCAGTTAGAACTAAGCTGGAAGCTGAGCAAGAAGGAGCTGAAGTGATTCTGAGAGCAATCCTGAGTGGATTCGCATGGGAGAACTATGAAAAGGCTGAGAGTTTGGCCTCCATGTCTGCCTGCTGCTCCTGAGAGGGAGAGAAGAGAATTATTTTGGACTAAATCCAAGTTTGTGTGACTAAAGTGAGCTGCTGAAGTGGGCCAGGCTCAACCTGAAGAAGACCGAATATTTTTGCTGAATGCGATCGGCCTGTCAGGAGTTCCAGCTACCCCAACCTCCCGGTGTGTGCAGAGACTTTGCGATTGTGCCCGGGGAGCGCTTTGCCTGGTACAGTAGAATTCCCATACATGTAAATGTGCTATGAGCTGCTAGTGGGTTGTGAGTTAGTTCCCCACTGTGTGAACTGTGTTCTGCTTGCCGGAAGCTGTATCCAGCCCAAAACGGACTACTTCCGAACTTGTCTCCATGCGGTCTGGGCTTTGCCAGACTGGCCCAGCCAGACTACCCACTGCACAGTGAAGCTATCGACTAGAGACCTGCCTGGGGATCAGCCCCCTTCTCCACACTTGAACAGGAACGACGCCTCAGCGACTTGTGTGGGCCCTGCTTCTCCTGGCATTCCAGATCAACCACCTGCAGTCTTGATTTTCGTCCAGCCTGTGTCCAGTCTTGGGTATCGTGAGTAAATACCAGGGTAGCTCCCTACAACAACAGCTTAATCTGAGTGGGTCATCTAATTGTCTTGTTGTTTCGTTTCCTTCACGAACTGAGCCCTCTTGCTCCGGATTACAAATATTGTGTACTGTGTATGTTGTGTTTTCTATCACAGGGCCCCAATCAGCTACAACCCCAGGCAACTGTCCTGGCTAGCCCATCTCTTCTCTACCTGGGTGCCCAGAGGTGGACTGTGTGGGGGGACTCAAAGCACATGCATAACTGCTTGATTGATATAACCTTTAAGCTAATTAACCTGATTTTGCCCTCCTTGTTCAAGTCCCTGAATAAATCAAATCTAACTTTTCTGCATGTAATCTGACTGTGGTTCCAGTTTGTGCTCATAGTACTGTACTGTTGCTATTTGCTGTGCTTAACCTTGTTTCACAGGGGGTCCCCAGGGTCGAGCCAGAGGAACCAGCCCTGGTGGTAAGTGCAAACAGTGTGGGTACTTGTGTGGTGTACCAGGGGTATTGTGAAAGTGATTATTGTACAGTGTTCAGGCAACTAGAGGGGAAAGAGGGAAGTTACAGTGTCCCGGAGGGCTGTGCCCAGGTTAGCTTGACCACTACCAACCCTGACCTCTGGGTGGAGGCACCCGTTTCAGAACTCAGGCCCCTTAACCTGCTACTAGCCAAGCAGGCAGGGGTAGTAGCCCTTGGGATAGCGCCACCTAGGGGTGACACTAGCAATGTTATGGACTGATTCAAATGAGAAATCTGACACTACCTTAGACAATGAAAATGTGTTTTTAATACTACCTTTTGCTTCGCGGAAAATCAGTTATGATGGGCCAGTGATGAATTCTTGCAGTTTGTTGATCCCACCAGCTGAAGTGATAGCAACCAGAAATGAAAATTACGTACCTACCGTAATTCTTGATCTTCTTGAACGAGTCTCACCACTCATTCACACTATTGGGATCTGCGCCAGAGGCAGTAGGACCCATTGGAAGAAAACTTTTTGCTGGGGAGTCGACGCCAGAGATGGCGCCGCAAGAACGGCGTCGCGAGCCCCAGCTCGCGTGGCAGTGACTATCTCGGCGTCGACTCCCCAACCGCCTCAGTACCTTTTTTACCAAGGAGGTGCAGTGTAACTAACCTAGAAGGGTAGCCTAACCTAAAAAAAAAAAAAAACCTGGACATAAAATAGTCCAGACGACCTGTGTAAGAAGGGTCAATAAAATAGTCTTCAAGGCCTAAAGATTTGAGGGAGTGAGACCAACAAGAAGGTGAGCTCGGGGATGGAGGGTGGGCGTGTGAATGAGTGGTGGAGACTAGTCAAGAAGATCAAAATTATATGGTAGATGCGTAATTTTCATATCTTCCTGGACTAAGTCTCCACCACTCATTCACACTATTGGGAGAGTACCGAGCTAATAATCCCCCAAGAGGGTGGCAGGAAAAACCCAAGAGCTCACGTTTGTTAAGACAGAAGTCCATTAAGGATGGCTCTGCCAAAGGAAGAATGTCGTCTGGCATGGACATTGAGTGCATAATGCTTAATGAAAGTATGCACTGAGCTCCAGGTGGCTGCCTTGCAGATGTCTGCAATGGGCATGTTGCGGATTTCCGCTAGGGATGCCGCTACCGCTCTGGTAGAGTGAGCGTAAACTCTACCCTCCAATTTAACCTGCGCCATGGAATAGCAGTGACGAAGACACGCCACTAGCCAGGCTGAGATACATCTAATAGCGACAGGTTGACCCAGCCGGGCCTCACTGAAGGAAACGAACAGTTGCTGGGCTTTATGAAAATCCTAGGTTCTATCTAGTAGAAGCAAGGCCCTCTTAACATCCAGAGAATGAAGAGCGCTCCCTTCATTTTGGAAGTCCGCAAAATAAGAGGAAGGATCAAAGGTTGGTTAAGATGAAGTTCTGACACAACCTTAGGAAGAAATTTAGGATGAGTACGAAGGACTACATTGTCCTTATGGAACACAGTATACGGAGGGTCTGTGACCAGGGCATGTATCTCAGAGACCCTACGGGCTGAGGTAATGGCCACTAGGAAGGCAGTCTTCAAGGTGAGAAACTTTAGCTCACAGGTAGCTAGAGGCTCAAAAGGTTTCCGAGTGAGCATGTCTAGCACAAGATTAATGTCCCAGGCTGCAACAAGACATCTTGTAGGGGGTCTGGTGTGCAGAATGCCCTTAAGAAATCTTTTAACCAAGGTAACTGAGCCAGAGAAGGGAAAAAAATGGCTCATGATACGCTGAGATGGCACTAAGGTGAACTTTAACTGTAGAGTACTGGAGACCTGAATTTGAGAGGTCCAAAAGGTACTCTTTATCTGACTTTATCTGGAGGGCAGACTTTATGTGGAGGGCAGGAAAAGGGATTCTAAGAGGACTTTGCACACCAGAGGGAAAAACGCTTCCAAGCCATGTAAGTTTTCCGAGTGGCCGGCTTCCGCGCAGCCAGAAGGACATCAGAAACTCTTCGAGAGACACTGAACCGATTTACTTCTACCTCTTCAGGAGCCAAGCGTGAAGGTGAAGAGATGTCAGATTGGGATGGACCACTGGTCCCTGAGTTAAAAGGTTCATCAGCAGGGGAAGTGGTTTCAGAGGAACTGCCAACATACTGTTGAGAAGTGGAAAACACAGTTGTCGAGGCCAAAAGGGAGCAAAGAGAAACATCTTGTCTCCCTGAGACTCGAACTTGAGGAGTACCCTCTGAATTAGAGGAAGCGGCGGAAGGCGTAAAGAAGCATTTTGTCCACCCGCAGCCTGAACGCATCCTGACAAAATGACAGGCCCTGGATTTCTGGTGCAGAAGAGAGGCAATTTGCGTTGAGTGAGGATGCAAAAGGTCCAGGTCCGAGTTCCCACTTGAATAGTGACTGAACTATGGTTGAGTCGAGAGACCACTCGTGAGGATCCGTCTCTGTTCTGCTGAGACGGTCCGCCAAGTCGTTCTGTACACCTGGCAGGTAGATTGCTTGAATTAGAGCCTTGTGCTCTAAGCACCATTCCCAGACCCTCATCGTGCATAAGGGGTAAGAATGAGCACCGCCCTGCTTGTCGATGTAATACGTCACTGCTTTGTTGTCCGTTTGGAGGAGAATATTCTTGTGATGGAGAATGTCCTTCAAAGCTTGGACCGCATAAAGGACTGTTCTCATTTCTAGGATATTTATGTGAAGCTGGGACTCGAGTTGAGTCCACACACCCTGAGTGTGGAGAGCCTGACAGTGAGCTCCCCACCCCATTAGTGAGGCGTCTGTGTAATGGAGATCTGATGGTCCAGAGGGGCAAAGGGGTATCCCTGCAGCAGACTGTCCTCTTGAGACCACCAGGTGAGAGACCTCCGTAGGGGTTCTATCACCTTGATGAGATAGTACTGCGGGTGAGTGGCTGGAGACCACTGAGTACTGAGCATCCACTGGGTGGTTCTCATGTGCAGACGGGCCAGAGGTACAGTGAACACTGAGGATGCCATGAGGCCCAGCATCCACTGCATCGAGAGCACTGTAACTGACCTGTTCTCTCCGATGTAACGGGGCATCTGAAGGATATCGTTCCTTCTGTCCTCTGGGAGAAAAGCCCACGCACAGGATGTGTCCAGAAGGGTTCCTATGAAAAGAGCCTCTGGGAGGGCTGCAGCTGTGATTTCTTGAGGTTCAGCAGGACTCCCATGGACGTAAGGAGGTGAGAGGTCGTCTCTACGGCATCCAGAGTCCCTTGCCTGGAAGGACTTGCCAGAAGGCAATCGTCCAGATAAGGGAACACCTGTATTCCGAGTTTTATGACGTGCGCTGCGAAAACTGCACAACACTTTGTAAAAACTTGCAGCGCCGAGGATAGCCCAAAAGACAGGACTCTGAACTGATAATGTTGTCCCAGAGCCACAAACCTCAGGAATTTGTGATGCCCTGGGTGAATGGGAATGTGCTGGTAAGCATCCTGCATGTCTAAGGAAGCTAACTAGTCATGCTGATGAAGCAAGGGTAACGGGGTTCCTAGAGAAATCATTTTGAATTTCTCCTTTGGGAGAAATTTGTTTAGCTTTCTGAGATCTAGAATGGGGCGCATTCCCCCAGACTTCTTTGGAACCAGAAAGTAATGAGAGTAGAACCCCGTGTTTTGTTGATGCAGCGGCACAAGTTCTACTGCCCTGTTCAGGTGGGCAGGTTGGTTCTTATGGAACTTTCCTCTGCCTCGAAAGGACTGACGGTTAAGAAACTGACGTTTACTGGCATGCCCTCGAGAGGGGGCAGGAGGGGGTCTAGCCACTTAATGGCTGACCTAGTCTTTTGTGTAGCTTCTAGAGCTTGCTCAACCTGAGGACCAAAAAGATATGCACCATCAAAGAGCAGTGCCATTACTTGCCGTTGCACATCATTGGTGAAGCCTGAAGTGCGTAGCTAGGAATGGCGGCGGATGCAAATACCAGCAGCTGCTGAGCGGGAGCAGTCGAAAGCGTCCATGGCTGCTTTAACCTGTTCAATACCCCTGGTAATGGTTTGGAGAAGCTCTTGTTTTGAATCCGACTCCGGAAGAGCTTCAACCATTTGCTCGAGAGAGTGTCACAGGATATACTCGTACTGAGAAAAATAGCCCTGGTAACTGGCAATACGCATACTTAGGGTAGAAGCAGCAAAGACTCTCTTACCTAAGGTGTCAGCTTACGAGATTCCTTGTTAATAGGTCGAGCTGTAGTGGTTTGAGGAAGGACGACCTTATCATTCTCTGCCAGGACTACAATAGGATCCGCAAAGGCTTGGGATGCCAAATGGGACGATCCTTGGGAGCTGAATATTTTCTATCAATGGATTTAGCCACCGATGAAGAAAGAGCAGGATTATTCCATACCATTTGAGACAGCGTCTTGAAGGAAGGCTGAATCGGAGGAATCAAATCCGTAGGGATCTCCGAAGCGTGAAGGTACTGGAGTCTTAGCAATTTCCCAGGATCGATGTCTGTAGTCTGGAGAGAAAGTGTGGAAATCACACTCTTCAGCAGACACTTAAATGACAGGTCCTCGACCACAGTCTCTGCAGCAGTAAAAGATCCTGCTTCGTCCACCTCATCACCCAGCCGAAGGTCTGGGTCAGGCTCAACGTCATCTCCTGACAGTCCAGGAGGGACTGTATGGACAGGAAAGGGATGAAAGCCAGAAGAGGAAGGAGAAAAGAGACAAAGGAAAGTCGAGCCCAGGCGCGAGAAGCAGCTGAGGAACCAGCGGTGCATAAGCGGCACCGACAAACCCTACGACGCCAAAGCGGTGCCGTGCGATACCACAGGTGACGCCCGTGAAGCCCGCGCGATGCTGCGAGGCGCCACGAAGCAATGTAATGCTGCAGGTGGCGCCCGCCAAAGCCGCGCGGCGCCAGGCGGTACCCTTGAGGCCCTGCGGCGTAAAGGCGCTCCCAGAGACCAAAAACAGGTTTTGAAGGAAAAGAGCAGGAGATAAGGGCATCAGTGTGGCCCCTGCGCCGAAGCCATGTTGGGGGGACACCTAAGCACAGAAGTCGGGCACCGAAGAAGGTGCCGCGACCAGGAAGAATCCAACCGCCCTACCTGGTACGCCCAGAAGGCCAAGGCCCACGAACAACCGAGCCAGGTAGCGAACCAACCTCCGAGCCCATTGCTCCATAAGAGCGGCCCACTGATGAAACTGCTCATCTGAAGACCTACCTGCGGGTGGGGTAGGACTCCGATGTCGAAGGCGTCGGCTACCAAGCTTCGCTGCGGCGACTCCTGAGGAAACAGCAGCTAATAACGAGCGTCTACATGCAGGCGTATCAGAGAGGCGACCTCGGTGATGCAGCACCTCTTTTTAGACCTGTGGGCGAAGAAGAGCTCGAGGCGAGCAGTCCGAAATGCGACCGTTTGGCTTTATGCTTCTACGAGACCGAGTTTGATTCCCGACAGAGCGGCGGCGTCGTCACTGAAGCGCACTGACGGGCGGAAAAAGGAACTGAGGCGGTTAAAGTCGACGCCGAGATAGTCATTGCCGCGAGAGCGGGGCTCGTGACGCTGCTCGCGGGCGCCATCTCTGGTGTCGACTCCCCAGCAAAAGTTTGTTCTGATGGGTCCTAGTGCCTCCGGCGCAGATCCCAATAGTGTGAATGAGTGGTGGAGACTTATGTCCAGGAAGATGCAAAGTTTATCAAGTTAGTATTTTAGTTGACAAGAAACCACTGGTTTAAAATAGTAGTTCAACAACTGAATGAGGACCAGATTCAAATCCCATGCAAGAAGTGGATTCTTTACGCTATATACAAAAGGCTAAGACCTAAAACAACCTCTTAAAGAGCTGGTAACATGATTCAGGCAGGCAACTCATTCAGATGTTACCTGCCGATTAATAAACAAAGTTGTGCTACAATTTTTCTCTCAGAATAAATACTAAAATTTTAACTTACATTGCCCAGCTCATACCTTCCATATACGAGGCAGTGGCTGTCTCAGTGCTGCAGCTCCACCTCGAAAATCAGCTTTTTGATGACGTTAGGTAAGAAGTCAGAGCTGCAGGTGCTCTATAGTAAATAATAGGACAGGAGATAGGATTGGGGGAGGGGCAGTCTAAATGCATTAATGTTATCTTTGCTGGCAGTTATACATGTACAGGGTGATATATCACACATATAATTTCCCCATACATATATAACTGCCAGCAAAAAACTCTTTGATCTCAGACCACAGCCCCTCCCTGATCCTATTCCTGTCCTATTCCTACTATACAGATCACCTGCAGCCCTGACCCATACCTAACAACATCAAAAAGCTGATTTTCAGTGCATGCTGCTGCAGCGCTTGAGATCATGCTCAGCTCATATACACAATGTACATGCAGAAATTGTAAGCTAAAAATTTTAGTATTTATTCTGACCCCAAAAAATTGCAGCACAGGTTTATTTAGCTAATCGGGCAGGCAACTTCCGAAGCTGTCTGCCCAAATCGTGTCATTAGCTCTAACACTAGGGCCCCATATTCAAAGGGTTAGTTGTGGCACTAACAAGTTAGTGCCACTGCTAACCTGGATCAGCAACTGTGCTCTGGGTGGGGCCATATTCAGAGGCCACAGCAGCGCAGCCCAAAGCTAGTAGCGCAATCACGGTGCCCCTACCTCTCTGTGGTGGTATGTGCCTTCCTAGGTGCCCCTGGTGTGAATGTGATCCACTCTGGGATGCCTGCCCTGGGTCCCATACTCCGCCCCCTGCACTGCCCCGATCCAGCAATGTGCAGCTGCACGCCGGGGGTGGGGCCGTGTACATGGGTGGTGGGGAGGTGCTAGCCCACCAGGAATATTAGAGATACATGGTATTTGGGGCAATTGGGTGGAGTGGTAGTTGTCTGGATGTCCAGGGAATTACCAATACAATTAGGACAGATGTGATCAAGGGAGGGTCCACTAGATAACCAGGGAATTACTAATACAGTTGGGACATGGGTGATCAGGGGGAGGGGGCCACTAGACTATCAGGGAATTAACATAGGCTTCTGCCTGGCATGTGTGCTATGAGGCCATGCGTGCATGCAACTGAGGCCATCATGGGCATGCAAATGGCCCCTTAGTGCCACACATGTCCAACGGGCTCAGCTGCATGTCTGGACTGAATATGGTCCATAGGAGCCCTGGTGCAATGCCATTTTGGGCACACTATCTCTTATGCAGCCTTGGACCATGTCAGCGCAGCCCATATCCCACTTAGCACTGGGCCGACAATGCCCTGTATTTGGTCACCGCCCTCCATTAGTGCACGCTAACTGGCTAAATATAGCTCAGAGACAGCCATGTGCTATCTGTGGTGCAGGGCTACATGCTGCTTAGTGCTCTCTGAATATGGGGTCCCAGATGTACAAACAATGTCCCTGCTGATGTTCTTCAATGAAAGGTGACAGGAAACCATTTTTTTACACCTCTAGATGCCTCCTGTTTTCATTTAAGTGTCTATCCAATATTCCGATTCATGTTTTAACCTTTTTTTGTTAAACTATCAAATCTAATTTTTGTGAAACTGTCAATCTAATTGTTTGCCTTTGTAACCACCATGACTCTCATTCTCCTCAGGTACTGCTGCTCTCTCTTTTCATACTGCCTGAACATTCTATGACATCAGTAACACCATTCAAGGCCATTCAGATCAATACCATGAAATGGTGTTATTGATGTCAGAGTGTCTTAGAAACATGAAAAGAAAGAGCAGTAGCTGGTGGTGAGGAGAGTGGATCTCTCTGCAGATATGAGGGCACCCACAATTATTTATCAAAAATTGATCAAAGAATATCAGATTACATGACTGGCATGGAAAGGAAAATGGGAGGGCAGTTAGCTATGTAAAAATAATTTCCTAACATCTTTAAATTTTGGATGAGCTCCACTTATCACCCAATGCTACGCATAAGGTGTGCTATTTAACAGACAATATGCCATGTGTTTTGTGGCAGAGACTTTGGGGACTTCTTTCCTTTTTGCTATGTATCTGCAGCTTGGGGAAGGTTTGTGTACAATGAAACTCATTACAAATTTATAGGGATCATCTCCCAGTGTTGAATCAAGGTGAGGGAGGCTGTCAATTTACTTAGTAATATGTAATGCAATGGGTCTGGTGGCACAGAGGGTTGAGGCGCTGGATGCCACACCTCATGCCACTCTGGCGACCCGGGTACGGATGCGAGCCCGGGCTCTCAGGGGTCAGCAGGGGAAGGATAGGATCGAGCGTCCGGAGGACTGCTGTCCTATCCCGGGGTTGGCTGAAGGCTCTCACTGCTCTGCAGCGGCCCCAGGTGACGACTGGGGGCACTGTCAGAGTCGGTGCAATCAGGGTTGGAGTGCAGGGGATGTCGGCACACCATGCCTCAGATGTCATTGCACATCTGCACTCCAGGGGGGATCTAAGGAGGAAAAATGGCAGCACTGACCATGGCAGCTTGATGGCCACAACTTCCTTGCCCAGTGGGGCCCATAGTGCATGGTCGCACACCAGTATTGGTTCCCTGCCTGGCATGGGGAATAAGGAGGTCCCTTTCGAAGATACAGCAGCATATGCCAGCCGGTGTGAATGTGCCTCTGGGCTCGCTCGGGGGAAGTGGAGCGGTGGTTGGATGATCGCAGGTCAGGCTGCAGGAGGAGAAAGAGAAATACGATAAAAAAACTATGTAATGCAATGTACTGTCTGTCTATTCCCTTACGATTACTTGTACTGTTATGTCTTTAATAAAATGCAATAAATTACACCAGTAGTACTTCTGCTCAGTTTTCATAGTGGGGGAGGGGTGACCATCAGGGAGCAGCAGGAACATGGGGGGGGGGCATTTGTCCATTTTCAGAGGAAAGTGGACAAGACTATCAGACCAGACTGGATATACCAAAGGGTACTAAAGAAACTCAGAGAGGTGCTAGCTGCCCCACTGACATCCTTATTCAACAACTTGCTGGAAACAGGCCTCATTCCAGAGAACTGGAGGACAGCAGACATTGTCCCTCTCCATAAGAGCAGTAGCTGGGAGGAGGCTAGTAACTACAGGATAATTAGTCTCACATCAGTGGTGAAATTAATGGAAACTCATTTAAAGGAAAGGTTGGCAGCGTATCTTGAATCCAATAGGATACAAGACCAAAGGCAGTATGGATTCACAGGAATGGGTGGGTCAAGTCAGATGAACCCGACTGATATCTTCAACTGGGTGACCAGGGAAATAGCTCAGGGAAAAACAGTGGGCTGGCCCTTTTCAATTCAGCAAGTCCTCGATGTAGTGCAACAGAGGAGGCTGGTAAAAATTTAGCAGCCTAGGGTGTGATCCAAAGTGGTGAACTGCGTAAGGAACTGGTTAATGGGTAGACAACAGAGGGTGGTAGTTAACAGCAGAGGTGTAGCCAGAAATTTCTGTTTGTACACACAATCTCCAACAGTGGAGATAGTTTACTTGGTCTCTTGTTCAGCTCTTCTCATATGGGACACTGTGTAGCTGTAGCACATTACTTTAATTGCACCTTAGACTCCAGCTTTATTTCAGTACTTTATTTGCAGACAGACCTGATTTGCTATCTTAAGTATAGCTAGCTTTGCATGGTTACAGGGGTAGAACTTAGCTAAGTGACTTTGTTATTTTACTCGTTTATCTTCTGGTGCTCTGCTGCCCTGAAATCCCGATACAGCCCGCCCCTTTCAGAGTTACTCCCCTCCTCCCTATTTAACCCGTCTCTCCCTCCTCCATAGCCAACCCCCCTCCCCCGAGGACCTCAGAGGTCGTGAGGGCTACAAGAAGCTCTCCCCCACAGCAAGGAGCGCCGACGATAAGCTTCTCAGGTACTGAGTTCTACCCTGGGAGCAGCTCGTCTGATCACGACCATTGGTGCAAGCGCAGGCAGAGGTTTGCCCTGCCAAACACTACGCGTTCAACTCCCCACCACCACCCTTGGTCGGCATTCACATATATAGAGAGGAGCGGATCACATGATTGTGAAAATAAGCCATCAACCCACTTCTCCAGCTGCAGCTTATACCAGCTTACCACTAGTGACCACTCTTCCCAACCACCTATACCTCGCCTTCCCTATAGGAAAAATGCTACCCCTGATTCTGCTGCCTGTCCTCATTACATCTATGAACCCCCACTGGCTCACCTACCCCCCCCGAGGAATCTACTCTAGATGGCAACATCACTGCCAGTCATCCCAGATTTACGTGTTATGACCTCAAATTACTCACCCTCCTGCCACCCCCAATGTTACATGACCCCACTTGCACTACACCCCCGTCACTATTACGCCCTTGCACACACAACACGCTGTACTTCTACACTGCATCCACTCAGGCCACAGTCCCCTACTCCCCCTGTTAGCTCCCAACAGGGCTCCCATCTACTCGTCACCCTGTTAACCCAAGTCATATGCACCCTCCCAGTCCCCACCACTCACGTTCATAAACTCACTGCTTCCCAGTCTTTACGACCCTCGCCCAAACTTCTCAGGTTGGCTCTTTTGCAGCACGCTCTCTTCCTAACGCTGCTATCAGGTAATATTCACCCCAACCCTGGACCACCCCCCACAGCAGTCTCATCTAACAGCAAACATGGAAGTCTCCTGCTGGCTACTCTTAACATCTGCAGCCTCCCAAAAAAACTCATCCCCTCCAGGGCTGGATTGCCCAGCACTCACCCGACATCCTAGCTCTATCTGAGACATGGCAGTCAGATAGAATACCAAGGAGCTGTCTCCCTCAGTGACTACACCATCTACCGTGCAGACAGGACTAGCAAGCGAGGAGGTGGCTGTGCCATCTATGTTAGATCCTCCCTTAACTCCATAGAGGTCCGTACACCACCACCTATGTACAGAGCCCAGACCCTAATAGTCAAACTCAGCCTGGGCCTCAAAACCATCCACATTACAGCGGTTTATATCCCCCAGCAACCAAAAGCTCACTTTTGAAACAGTACTCCACAGTATCTTCCACCTCCCTCCCAGGAGTAAAGTCATCTTGCTGGGAAACTTTAATGTCAACTGGCTATCAGCTGCCTCATCCCCAGCAAAGACACAGCCCTTACCTCATGATCTTACCAATCGTCAACTGCCTGACCAGACTGGATTACAGAACAGGGACCTCAACCCTTATAGACCTCATCTTCACTAACAGGCCTCAGAATCTCTCTCAAGTCACCGTGCTCCCAGACTCAATAGCGACTATTCCCCAGTGACCTGCGGTGGCCAAAAATCCCCCCTGCCCCCCCAAAGTCACTGTACATAGAAGACTTAAAAAAGGAACCCTAGCGTGTCTCAAATCTCACCTAGCCTCCAGCGACTGGTACCCCATTCACACTGCACAGTCTGTGGGCATGGCACTTCCCTACTTTATAGCCATCTTCAATGAGGCCTGAGACATATTCGCACCCTTCTCCAAACAAGTATAAAAAACCAGAAGCACCCCTTGGATCTCCCAATCGCTACATGACCAGCTACACCATAGGGACAACCTATGGCATAAGGCCCTAGACTCCCAACTCCCACAGGATAGGCAACTTTACAGAGAGGCCCACAACAAATGTACATGGGCCACCCAGCAAGCCAAAGCTGCGTACTATCAACAAACCCTCACCTCCTCCTGGGGCTCTGGGAAAAAATTCTGGAACAATATTAAGAAACTCAGTGAAATCTCAGTCCCCTACCCTGTTCAGCTCATAGTAAATGGGGCTTCCACCCAGGACCCTACTGCTACTCGCTGATGCCCTCAACTCCTCCTCCTCTCTCATATTCTCCCACCGAACTTCTTCAACCCCACCCCCCACAGCACCTCGGACATCAACAACACTACACCCTTTAGGCTAAGAGTCATCTCCTGTTCCGAGGCAAACGCTATCTCTCAAAGCCCTGGCTAGCAGCTCGTTATAGCAGTGACTCCCTGGATCTCAAACTCATTGGCTGACCCTGGATGTGACACTACCCCATCTCACAAAAATTCTCAGCCTGTCCTTATGCTTAGTCAATTCCTTCAGCCTGCAAAGAGCCGTGAGTACCCCTATTCTGAACAGTGGCGACCCCACAGTCACAAGCAAATATAGACCAATATCAATCCTACCACCCCTCTCAAGGCCCTTGAAAAAATAGTATCTGATCAGCTTACTGACTACCTAACTAAACTCAACCTACTATGCCAAGAACAGCATGGTTTCCAGAGGGCCACAGTACCATAACCGCCTTACTGAACTCACTTCATTCATCCATGGGGCCCTAGAACAAGGCTCCGTGGCTGGAGCTATCTATGTAGATCTGACCAAGGCATTTGATACAGTCAGTTATGAGCTACTGCTCCTTGCCCTTCCATCCTCAACTTTGCACCTGAGGTCACCACCTGGTTCAAGACTACATCTCAGAGGCGGACTCAACAAGTCAAGATTAACACAACTCTCTCCTCATGCAAACTGGTTTGTTCTGGTGTCTCGTAGGGGTCAATACTTGGCCCCCTACTTTTCACCCTCTTTTTAAACTCCCTCCCTAAGTCTTGCAGTAGTCGCTTGCTACTCTACGCTGATGATGCAGTAGTGTTCTGGAAACACCCTCAGCCTAATTCTCTTCAACTCGCCCTGCAGGACTACTTTAGGGAGCTAGAAGAAAAAAATTACTCACCTTAGTAATGTTGTTTCCTCTAATGGAGTCTTGCTGTATTCTGACATATGCAGTTAGGTCCTGCCTTTCAACTGCCCCAGAGAACAAAGAGTTAAACATTCCATGGACAGCATGGAATGTTCACCACGAGCTTGGTTGAAGCCCCTGTCTGCTGTTATTTAAATTGCAACCGTCAGATCTTTACAAGCAATACTCACTAGAAGTTCTGTGTGGAAACTGTAAACTCATACTAGCCAACTGGCAACAATATCTATATAAAAGGGTTTTTGGTTTCAAAAGGAAGACTCAAGTCAGGAAACCCAAAAACAAAACACATCCAAAACACAACCACTCACCCAAACTAAAAGGGGGTGAAAAAAGGACATCCCTAGGGTGCCAACACTGCTCCTGCCCACCCATATCCCAAAATCTAGGTTCTGAGAGGGGAGGCGGAGGGAGGTCAGAATACAGCAAGACTCCATTAGAAGAAACAACATTACTAAGGTGAGTGATTTTTTCTTCAAACAACATGAAGTCTTGCTGTATTCTGACATATGCAGACTACCAAGCAGTGCCTCCATGGAGGAGGGACAGAACCTACTTTGGAAACAGGCTCTGAAGTACTGCTGTGTCAAACCGAGCATCACTCCTAGCCTGGATATCCAGAAGTAATGCTTGGTGAAAGTATGGACTGTTTTCCAGGTGGTTGCTTGACAAATTTCTAAGAGAGGAATATCTCTGGCAGCAGCCGTACCTCTAGTGGAATGAGCCCTCAGGCCTGAGGGTAGAGTTCTACCCAGTTTTTCGTAGCAGAATTGTATACAAGAAACAATCCACCTGGCAATAGATCTCTTAGTGCAGGATTGCCCTTACCAACTTCCCCATACGTAAGGAACAACTGGAGGGATTCAAACCTGTGACCCTTGGTACGCTCTATGTAGTAGCGAAGGGCTCTTTTAACATCCAAGCTGTATAGCCTCCTCTCTCCAGAGGAGGAATGATCAGTGAAGAAAACAGGGAGAGATACAGACTGGTTGAGGTGGAAATCTGAAACCACTTTAGGTAAGAACTTTCTGTTAGTTCTTAGGACCACTTTATCTCTATGGAAAGAGATGAAATCAGATTCCACTGACAGGGCTTGCAATTCACTGATATGCCTGGAAGAGGCAATGGCTACCAGAAACACAGTTTTCCAAGTCAAGTACTTAAGCTCTGCTGAGGACAAAGGCTCAAAGCTGGGGTTGCATAAGCTGAGCAATGCAAACATTAAGGTCCCAAGCAGGAGCAGGATCCCTAAAGGGGTGATTGGCATGAAGCAACCCCTTGAAAAAGTTACAAAATACAGTATGGGATGATAGAGAAGAAGGCTTGGCTACTGACAAGAAAGCAGAAACAGCTGCCAAGTGTACTTTAAGGGTAGCTGGTCTGAGGCCTAGGCCATTAAGATGGACCATATAGTCCAGAACCGTAGGCAACTCAGCAGAGTCTGCAGAAAGAAAAAATTACTCACCTTAGTAATGTTGTTTCTTCTAATGGAGTCTTGCTATATTATAGACATTAGCAGTTTGATCCAGCTCTAGAAGTGCCCCGGATGAAATGGTTAAAACCATTCCAAAATAGAATTGTGGCACGAGCAGCTCTATCTGTGTCATTTCAAACTTGAACTGTCAGATCTTCTGAGCCAAACTCACTAAGGTCTGTGTGGAAGCTGTAACCTACACTAGCCAAATGGCTACCTAAATAATAACAACCATTGATGGTCCCAACACCCAAGACTCAAGTCAGGGACCAGAAATACTAACACCATTCTAATAATATGAAAATGGAACATAAGTATAATAAAACACACACACGCCACATACACACCCCCAAAGTCCCAAAGGGGACAAAATGCTAACAGGACATAAGTAGTGCCCACACTAAGTTGCCCGCACCCCACCAAGTAGAGGTTCTGAGAGGGGCAGGTTGGGGGGGAGGTCTATAATATAGCAAGACTCCATTAGAAGAAACAACATTACTAAGGTGAGTAATTTTTTCTTCAAACAACATGAAGTCTTGCTATAGTATAGACATTAGCAGAATACACAGCAGTACCTCCATGGAGGAGGGGCAGAACCTACTTAGAATAGGCTCTGAAGAACAGCTGTGCCAAACCGAGCATCTCTCCTGGCCTGGACATCCAGGGAAGTAATGCTTGGTAAAAGTGTACCGCTTTCCAAGTAGCAGCCTGGCAAATCTCTAATAAAGGATATCTCTGGCAGCAGCTAGAGATGCAGCTGTACCCTGTAGAATGAGCCCTCAAACCGGGGGCTCTGCCCACTTTCTGATAACAAAATTGGATACAAGAGACAATCCACCTGGCTATTGATCTTAGTGGCAGGTTTGCCTTTCCCAACTTCACCATAGGTAAGGAAAAGTTGGAGGGATTGAACCTGTGACCTTTATGCAGCTCTATATAATAACTAAGAGCTCTCTTAACATCCAGGCTGTGCAACCTCCTCTCACCCGAAGAGGTGATCAGTGAAAAATACTGAAGGGAGATAGATTGATTAAGATGGAAATCTGAAACCACCTTAGGCAAAAACTTCCTATTAGTCCTAAGACTACCTTATCCCTGTGGAAAGAAATAAAGTCAGTCTCCACTGACAAGGCTTGCAATTCACTTATCGCCTGGCAGAAGTGATAGCCACTAGAAAAACAGATTTCCAAGTTAGGTACTTAAGCTCTGCAGAAGACAGAGGTTCAAAAGGTTGCATTAACTGGGCAATGCAAACATTAAGGTCCCAACAGGGCAGGTTCCCAAAGGAGGATTAGTATGGAGTAATCCTTAAAAACTTGGAAAACACAGGATGAGAGGAAAGAGGGATGACTTTCCTGCTGACACAAAAGCAGACACAGCTGCCAAATGAACTCTCAGGGTAGCTGGTCTGAGACCCAAGGAATTAAGATGTACCATGTAATCTAACAAAATGGGCAATTCAGCAGATTCTGGGGAAATATTTTTCCCAGCACACCAAATGGAAAACCTTTTCCATTTAGAACTATAAGTAGCCCTAGTGGAAGGCTTTCTGGAAGCCTTTAGGATCTCAAGAACACCCTGAGAGAGGTGTAAATCAGCAAACTCTAACTCAAGAGCCAGGCCTTGAAGTTGAGGGATTTGAGGTCCGGATACCAAACCCTTCCCTGGGCACAAGTCAACAGATTGTGATTCCTGGGGAGGCACAGGGGAAGATGGACTGTCAGAGACAGAAGGAATGGGTACCAGGGCTGCCTGGCCCAATCTGGGGCAATCAGAATCACCCTGCAAGGCTGAGATCTGATTTTGACTAGTACTTTGAATAGGAGAGGAAAGGGGGGAAAGCATAGAGGAACTTCCCTCCCAATCCAGAAGAAGGCATCCAGGGAACTGAGCCCAGCACTGGAGGCCTGCAACAGAACAGAGGAAGTTTGTGATTGTCTGGGGCTGCAAAAGATCTATCTGAGGGATGCCCCACCTGGCAAAAACTATCCCCAGCACTTGAGGATCCAGGGACCATTGTGATGGCCCTGGGAAATCCTGCTGAGGGCATCCGCTAGGACATTGTCCTTCCCTGGAAGATGAACTGCTATGAGGGAAGTGTTCAGGGAATAGGCCAGAGACCACAACTTCATTGCCTCTGTGCACAAGGCCGAAGACCGAGTGCCCCCTGTTTGTTGATGTACCACATTGTTGTGGTGTTGTCTGTTCTGACTTGTATCACCTTGTCGTGGACAGATGCAGAAAAAGCTTGAAGAGCTAAAAGACAGCTCTGAGTTCCAGAAAATTGATGTGGAGCAGAGATTCCTGGGGGACCAAACTCCTGAGTGGAAAGGTCACCATGTGGGATCCCCAACCCAGAAGGGAAGCATCTGTAGTGAGAGTCAAGTCATGAGAAGGGGAAATGAAGGGGACCCCGCCTAAATTGCTCTGATCCTGCCACCACTGGAGGCTAGGATCAAGGTTCGAGTCACTGGGACCAACTTGGAAAGGGATCTCTTCTCTGAGACCAAAGGTTCTCAAGTGAAACTGATCTCTCATCTGAAATCTGGCTCCCTGCACAACAGCTGTGGATGCAGCCATGTGCCCCAGGAGCTGCAGAAAGTGTCTTGCTGGTCGAGAGACCTGCAGAGTGAAGGAAGAGGCCAGAGCCACTAAATTCCTTTACACTTTCTGGGGAAGAAAGGCTCTGGCTAGCTTTGTGTCCAATTCTGCCCCTATAAAGGTGAGTACCTGGACTGGTTCCAGAACTGACTTTGTAGGTTTAGCAGAAAACCCAGGGAGGTGAGAAGCTGCTGGGTGACCTGCAGGTGATTTTACCTGTTCAGGGACTGGCCTACAATGAGCCAGTCGTCTAGATAGGGAAAACAGCAATCCTCTGCCTCCTTAAGTGGGCCACTGCCACTGCTAGACACTTTGTGAATACCCTTGGAGCAGAGGTAAGGCCGAAGGGCATTGCTCTGAACTGGTAATGACCTGAGGGCAGTTAGAATCTGAGGTACTTCATGGGAATCTTCTGATTAGGACATGGAAATAGGCATCCTTGAGGTCCAGGGAGGCTAGCCAGTCCCCTGGCCTTAGGAAGGTAAAATCATTGCCAGAGTTACCATTTTGAACTTTGGTTTCAAAAGATGCTTGTTCAGATATCTGAGATCTAAAATGGGCCGCCACTCTCCTGTCTTTTTTGGGGTAAGGAAGTATCTGGAATACAGACCCCTGCCCTGATGCAGGGGAGGAACCCTTTCTACTGCTCTGAGAGCTAACAGGGATGAGACCTCTGTTTCCAGAGCGAGGGACTCTGAAGCACTTGCAGGTAGAAAAAGTCTGCTTCTCAACTTGGGAAACTTTTTAGCCTTGAGACCAGACCCTGACACTACTTCCAGAACCCACTTGTCTGAGGTTAAAGAGCCCAATTCTGACTGAAGTAAGCCAGCCTGCCCCCCACTGGTACAGGAGAATCGGCCCTGGGCACCCCATCAGGGTGCCTGTTCATAAGGAGCTTTAGGCTGGGGGTGGGAGCAGGTCTGCCCACCCCTCGTCTGCCTGCCTCTGAAGAAGCCCCTCTGAGCATAGGCAGAAGAGGCCTGAGTCTGGTAGAAGGCCTGTGAAAGCCTACCCCTACCCCGGGGCATGCATTTGAGGAGTGGCTTGCCGTTCCTTAGCCTGGGCACTCTTGTAAGTAGTCCTATATTCATCCATCTTCTTCATGTAGTTCTCCTGTCTGCTCTCCAAACAGAGAATTTCCCACCACAGGAAAATCCATAGCCTTAGTCTGGGTATCCTGTGACAAACAAAGTACACCTGAGCCAGGCCAACCTACTTAAAAGCTACAGATGTGGCCATGACCCTAGAGGAAACATCATTAACATCCACAGCAGCATGAAACTGAACCTTAGAGGCTTCAATGCCATCAGCAGCCACCTGTTCTAGTTCACTAGCCAGCTGGCCATGGGCCTGCTTGGCCAATTACGTAACAGTATCCCATCTAGATTTCTGATACCTAGCTACATAGCCATATAATTTGCTTGCCTGAGTCCCAGAGAGCTGCCATATACTGTTTGCTATGGCATCAATCCTCCTGGAATCCTTGTCAGGAGGATGTGAAGCCAAGGGAATATTAGCTTTATCACAGGCAGCAGCCTGAACTACCCCAACATGACTGCATTGCTGAGAAAGGAATTCTGTATCGGGGCCTGACAATGTATACCTTCTGTCCGTCTTTTTATCTACAGGAGGCACAGAATTAGGAGCTTTTAAAATTTTAATTGTCTGTTTCCTAAAAGACTTATGTAAAGGAATAGACAATCTCCTAGACTCTGGAATATCCATCATTTCTACAAAATCAGGCTCCTCTTGCTCATCCACAGCCTCTTCTAAAGGAAGCTGGAGGGTTTCAGCAACTTTTTATAAAACATAAAATGAGATGGGACTCAGACAGCATAGGGGAGATTCTAAAGGTCTGTCTGGGGAGATGTCCGGTTCAATGGGCACACCCAGACCTTCCTAGCCACATTCATACTGTTCATAATCCTCCTCCCTCCTCTGGTTCATAAAGTCCTCAATATCATAATCCTGAACCACTGGGACCGGACGAACCGACCTTTACCAGATAGTGGTGGTTTGGACGGACCCTGAGACAGTGACTGGACAATTTTTGGCTTTTGCTATCTCTGCAGCAGTTGGAGAAGAATTTGGACTCCAGACCTGCTGATTTTCTTTTTTTCTTTACTGAATTGGTTCCTCAGAACCAGCTTTTCTTTGCCCGAGGAAGTCTGGCCCTGGTCAGAGGGATTTCCTCTGGTCTGGCTGGCACCAACCAGGCTGGCCATCCGGGTCAGCAGACTTTTGGCCTCTCGCCTTGAGCCGCCCAATCTTTTTTCCAGGGTGGCTGCAGGAAATTCTTACATACCTGGCAGTCTGACTGGAGTGGTCAAACCCAGACAATAAACACATGTGGTGTGTGGGTCAGCCTTGGCAAAGACTTCCCACAAACATCACAGTGTTGAAACCAATGGGCCCGGTTTTTCTTTGGGTTTCTCAGACATAATGCCAGCTAACCAAAAATTGCCCCTTAAAGCGGCAGTGCCAGGCAAGACACCCTTATCGGTTCCTAACCGTGTCACGGTATTGGAAAACGAATAAATCCGCTTTTTACAACCGATAAGAACCGGGAACCGCATTCTAAAATAGTAACTTTTAGTTTTAAATGAGTTTTAACCCACTGATCGGTTCAAACCGAACCAATAACTTACAAGTTCCACACAGACAAAACCTTCATTTACTCACGGTTACCACAGATAGAGCTTGAACCGAACGGTTTTGGGTTAAAATAAACTATTCTTGGTTAAATCCAGACCGAAAACACTTTTAAACCGAAAAATGAACCGAGCAGAAGGAGAAATCTCCGAGCGACTGTTCACTGAGGTAGAGTAAAGAATCTGACAGTTCAAGTTTGAAATGACACAGATAGAGCTGCTCGTGCCAAAATTCTATTTTGGAATGGTTTTAACCATTCACCTGGGGCAGTTCTAGAGCTGGATCAAACTGCTAATGTCTATAATATAGCAAGACTTCATGTTGTTTGAATATTCTTTTAGAACACCAAATGCTGAATCTTTTCCATTTGGAGTTGTAAGTCTTTCTACGGAAGGCTTTGAGAAGCCTTAAGGATATCCAGAACCCCTTGGGAAAGATGCAGATCTGCAAACTCTAACTCTTCAAGAGCCATGCCTTGAGATTGAGAGACCAAGATTTGGGTACCAAATCCTCCCCTGAGAGGATGTCAACAGGTTGTAATTCCTGGGAAAAGATAGGGGAAGGTGGACTACTAGGGACAGCAACAGGGGTACCAGGGCTGTCTGGCCCAGTCTGGAGCAATCAGAATCACTTTGCTCGGTTGTTACCTTATCTTGACTAACACTCTGAACAGGAGAGGGAAGGGGGGAAAGCATACAGAAATTTCCCTTCCCTGTTCAGAATCAGAGCATCCAGGGGGACTGAGCCCAAGACTGGGGGTCTGGAACAAAAGAGAGGAAGTTGGTTATTGTCTGGGGCTGCAAAAAGATCTATCTCTGGTGTGCCCCATCTCGAGAAAATCACCTTCAAAACTAGAGGATCTAGGGCCCATTCGTGATGGCCCTGGGATATTCTGCTCAGTGCATCTGCTAGGACATTGTACTTCCCTGGGAGGTGAACTGCTATCAGAGAGGTTTGCAGGTAATAGGCCAGAGACCACAACTTCATTGCTTCTGTGCACAAGGCCATAGACCGAGTGCCTCCTTGTTTGTTGATGTTGTCTGTTCTGACCTGGACCATCTTGTTCTGTACAGATTTGGAAAAAGCTTGCAGTGCCAGAAACACTGCCCTGAGTTCCAAGAGACTGATGTGAAGCAGAGATTCCTGAGGTGACCACAGTCCTTGGGTGGTAAGATCCCCCAAATGGGCTCACCAGCCCAGCAGGGAAGCATCTGTGGTGAGTATCACTGAATGAGACTGAGTGACAAAAGGAACCCCTTGTCTCATATTGTCCTGATCCTGCCACCATTGCAAGGCTTGGATCAGGGTTCGAGTCACTGGGACTAGTTTGCGAGGGAATCCTTTCTTTGGGACCAGAAGGCTCTTAACTGGAACTGAATATCCTCATCTGGAATCTTGCCTCTTGGTCCACTGCTGTGGAAGCTGCCATGTGGCCCAAGTAGCTGAAGGAAATACCTTGCTGGTCGAGACACCTGAAGGGTGAATGAAGAGGCCAGCTCCATGTGGGTCCTTGCCATTTCCAGAGGAAGGAAGGCTCTTGCCTTTACTGTATCCAGTTCTGCACCTATGAAGGTGAGGAGCTGTACTGGTTCGAGAACTGACTTTGGAAGGTTGAGAAGGAATCCTAAGGAAGTGAGCACTTGCTGGGTCATTTGCAAATGTGACTTGACTTGGTCTGGAGACTGATCTACTATGAGCCTGTTGTCCAAGTATGGGAAGATGGAGATCTTTTTTCTTCTTAGGAAAGCAACAACTACTGCCAGGCACTTTGTGAAAACCCTTGGGGCTGATGTTAGGCCAAAGGAAACTGCTCTGAATTGATAGTGGTCTGAGGGCAACTCGAACCTGAGGTACTTTCTGTGGGAGCACCTGATGGGAATGTGAAAGTAGGCATCTTTGAGGTCCAGGGAGGCTAGCCAGTCCCCTGGCCTTAGAGAGGGAAGGATAATTCCCAAAGTCACCATTTGTTCAGATATCTCAGGTCCAGGATGGGCCGCCATTCTCCTGTCTTTTTGGGGGTTAGGAAGTACCTGGAGTACAATCCTTTGCCCTTGTGTAGGGTGGGAACCCTCTCTATAGCTCTGAGAGCTAGGAGAGAAGAAACCTCTGCCTCTAAGGCAAGGGTCTCTGAGAGATTTGCAGGTGGAAAGGATCTGGTTCTCATCTTGGGAAATTTTTTAAAGCTGAGAACCAGTCCCTGGCTTACTACTTCCAGGACCCACTTGTCTGATGTTAGAGACTTCCAGTCCTGGACAAAGTAAGCCAGCCAGACCCCTACTGGTATGGGAGATCCGCCCAGCAGACCCATCAGTGTGTCTGCTTGGCAGGGCTTTAGGCGGAGGGTGGAAGCAGGCCTGCTCATCCCCAGTCTGCCTCTTCCTCTAAAGAACCCCCTCTGTGAAAAAGAAAAGGAGGCCTGAGCTTGGTAAAAAGGCCTTTGGAAAGGCCTGCTCCTGCCCCTGGACTGCTGCCTTTGAGGAGTTGCATGCCTTCTTTGGCCTGAGCACTCCTGTAAGTGATCCTGTACTCATCCATCTTTTTCATGTAGTTCTCTGTCTGCTCCTCAAACAGAGAAGAAAAATTACTCACCTTAGTAATGCTTTTCTTCTCATGGAGTCTTGCTATATTATAACATTAGCAGTCAGCCACTGCAGCTGAACTGCCCGGAGAGGAAGGAGTTAACTCCAGAGGATCTGAGTTCTACAGCAGGGCGCTGCCCAAAGTTTCATCTGGCAGTTTCAAATGAAACTGTCAGATCTTTACGAAGCTAACATCAAAGAACAGAAAGTCTGTGGAAAAACTACACTAGCCCATGGCTACCTACTAGTAGTAGTAACAACAATATAAACAACAAAGAAACACCCAGAACCATAATAACAAAATTGATGGTATTATGGTTCGTTTTACCACCCTTGACAAGCACATTATGAACCCCCTTCCCCAAGACTCAAGTCCAGGAAGGGGCAATATAAATAACCTAAATGAAAGCAACAGATCCCTAACCCAAAGGAAAGAGGAAAGGGACAACTACAATGGCATGACACAGTGCTTGCACCAATTCACCACCCTACCCAAGTAGAGGTTCTGAGAGGGGCAGGAGGGAGGGTGGTTAGAATATAGCAAGACTCCATGAGAAGAAAAGCAATTACTAAGGTGAGTAATTTTTCTTCAAACACCATGAAGTCTTGCTATATTATAACATTAGCAGATTACACAGCAGTACCTCCATGGAGGAGGGTCAGAACCTACTTAGGAAATAGGCTCTGAAGCACAGCTGTGCCAAACCGAGCATCTCTCCTGGACTGGACATCCAGGGAATAATGCTTGGTAAAGGTGTGAACTGTCTTCCAGGTAGCAGCTTGACAAATCTCCAGAATGGGAATGTCCCTAGCAGCCGCTAGAGACGCAGCTGTACCCCTGGTGGAGTGGGCCCTCAATCCTGAGGGGGGTACTCTACCTAGTTTCTGATAACAGAATTGGATACAAGAAACAATCCACCTTGCAATTGTTCTCTTAGTGGCAGGTTTCCTTTGCCAACCTCGCCATAGGTAAGAAACAGTTGGAGGGATTCGAACCTATGACCTCTGGTGCGCTCTAAATAGTAGCTTAAGGCTCTTTGACATCCAAGCTGTGCAGTCTCCTCTCACCTGAGGAAGAATGCTCAGTGAAAAATACTGGGAGAGATAGATTGATTCAGGTGGAAATCAGAAACCACCTTAGGCAAAAACTTTCTATTAGTCCTAAGGACTACCTTATCTCTGTGGAAAGAGATAAAATCTTCTTCCACTGACAGGGCCTGTAACTCCTTGTCCGTCTGGCAGAGGTGATAGCTACTAGGAAAGCGGTTTTCCAAGTTAAATACTTGAGCTCTGCTGAAGACAGAGGCTCAAAGGGGGTTGCATTAACTGAGCAATGCAAATATTCAGGTCCCAGGCGGAGCTGGTTCTCCGAAAAGGAGGTTAGTAAGAAGTAACCCTTAAAAACTTGGAGAACACAGGGTGAGAAGAAAGGAGGCAGGCTTCCTGCTGACACAAAAGCAGAGACAGCTGCCAGATGAACCTTCAGGTAGCTGTCTAAAGGCCTAGGGAATTCAGATGGACCAAATAGTCCAGAAGAATGGGAAGATCAGCAGATTCTGGGATAATCTGCCTCAGAGCACCAGATGGAAAACCTCTTCCACTTAGAATTATAAGTGGCCCTAGTGGAAGGCTTCCTAGAAGCCCTTTAAAATATCCATGCACCTTGAGAAAGGTGTAAGTCAGCAAATTCTAGCTCCTCAAGAGCCAAGCCTTGAGGTGGAGGGATTTGAGGTCCAGATACCACACTCTCCCTGTGCATAGGCCAGTAAGTCATGGACTCTGGGTAGGCTCAGGGCAGGGTGGACTGCCAAGGACAAGCAGAGGGTACCAGGGCTGTCTGGCCCAATCTAGAACAATCAGAATCACCCTGCAAGGTTGAGATCTGATTTTTACTAGTACCCTGAAAAGAAGAGAAAGGAGAAGGCATACAAGAACTTCCCTCTCCAGTCCAACAGAAAGGCATCCAGAGGGACTGAGCCCAGTACTGGAGGCCTGCAACAGAAAAGAGGAAGTTGATGGTTGTCTGGGGCTGCGAAAAGATCTATCTGAGGAGTGCCCCATCTGGCAAAGACGGACCCCAGCACTTGATGGATTCAGAGCCCATTCGTGATGGCCCTGAGAAATTCTGCTGAGGGCGTCCAGCAGGACATTGTCCTTCCCTGGGGTGAACCGCTATCAGGGAGGTGTTCAGGAGTAGGCCAGAGACCACAACTTCATTGCTCTCGTGCACAAGGCTGAAGACCGAGTGCCCCTTGCTTGTTGATGTACCACATTGTGGTGGTATTGTCTGTCCTGACTTGAACCACTTTGTTCTGGACAGAATCTGAAACACCCAAAGAGCTAAAAGACAGCTCTGAGTTCCAACAGATTGATGTGAGCAGAGATTCCTGAGGAGACCACCCCTGGGTGGCAAGATCCTTGGTGAGCCCCCACCCTAACAGGAGGCATCCGTGGTGAGGGTGAGGGGTGGAGAAATGGGAATGAAGGAACCCCTGTCTTAAATTGCTCTGGACCTGCCACCAGTGGAGGCTAGGATCAGAGTTTGAGTAACTGGAACCAACTTGGTAAGGGGTCCTTCCTTTGAGACCAATAGGCCCTCAAATGGAACTGAATGTCCCTCATCTGGAATCTTGCTCCCTGCACGACAGCTGTGGAAGCAGCCATGTGCCCAAGGAGTTGCAGAAAATGCCTTGCTGGTCGAGAGACCCGAGGGTAAAGGAGGATGCCAGGCGATGAGTCTGTCCACCCTTTCCGAGGGAAGAAAAGCCCTGGCTAACCTTGTGTTCAATTCTGCGCCTATGAAAGTTAGGACCTGAACGGTTCCAGAACTGACTTTGGTAAGTTTAGCAGGAATCCCAGGGAAGTGAGAAGCTGCTGGGTGACTTGCAAATGGGTTTCACTGACCTGAGACTGACCCACAATGAGCCAGTCGTCCAGGTAGGGAAACACAGCAACCTTTGCCTCTTAAGTGAGCCACTACTACAGCGAGACATTTGTGAATACCTTGGCGCAGAGGTCAGGCCAAGGGCATTGCCCTGAACTGGTAGTGGCCTGAGGGCAGTTCGAACCTGAGGTACTTTCGTG
Source organism: Neoceratodus forsteri (assembly GCA_016271365.2). Classification (NCBI taxonomy): domain Eukaryota; kingdom Metazoa; phylum Chordata; order Ceratodontiformes; family Ceratodontidae; genus Neoceratodus; species Neoceratodus forsteri. The sequence goes on from CM028137.1 coordinate 136,705,798, forward strand.
AGAAGGCCTGATCAGAACATGAAAATAGGCATCCTTGAGGTCCAGGGAAGCTAGCCAGTCCCTGGTCTTAGGGAAGGCAATATCATTGCCAGAGTCACCATTTTGAACTTTGGTTTCAAAAGATGCTTGTTCAGGTACCTTAAATCTAGAATGGGCCTCCATTCTCCTGTCTTTTTTGGGGTAAGAAAGTATCTTGAATAAAGCCCCTTGCCCTGATGGCAAGGAGGAACCCTTTCCACTGCTTTGCAGTCCAGAAGAGAAGAAACTCTGCTTCCAAAGCAAGGGCTTCTGAAGGATTTGCAGGTGGAAAATGTTGGCTCTCATCTTTGGAAAGTGTTTGAAGCTGAGAACCAGACCTGGCCTATTACCTCCAGAACCCATCTGTCCGTGAGTTAGGGACAGCCAGTTCCAGCTGAAATAGGCCAACCTGCCCCCACTGGTACAGGAGAATCAGCCCTGGGCACCCCATCAGGGTGCCTTGCTTGTACAGCCTTAGGCTGAGGGGAGGGACGGTCTACTTGTGCCTCGTCTACCCCTGCCTCTGAAGAAACCCTCTGCGAGACATCAGAGGAGGCTTGAAATTGGAAAAGGCCTGGAAAAGGCCTGCCTCTCACCTCTGGGAGCATGCCTTGTGGCATGGCATGCTTCTCTCAGCCTGGGCACTTTTGTAGGTAGTTCTGTATTCATCCATCTTTTCATATAGTTTTCTGTTTGCTCCCAAACAGAGAATTTCCCACTACAGGAAAATCCATAGCCTTTGACTGGGTATCTTGGGACAGATTAGTGCATCTGAGCCATGCCAACCTCACGGAAAGCTACAGAAGTGGCCATGACCCAGAGGAAACATCATTAACATCAACAGCAGTATGAAATTGAACTTTAGAGGCTTCAATGCCATCAGCAGCCACCTGTTCCAACTCACTAGCCAGCTGGCCATGGGCCTGCTGGCTAACTGCAATACTGTGTCCCACCTAGATTTCTGATATCTAGCCACATAAGCCATATAATTTGCCTGCCTGAGTCCCAAAGAAGCTGCCATATACTGTTTCTTCGCCATGGCATCAATCTTCCTGGAATCCTTATCAGGAGGATGTGAGGCCAGAGGAATATTAGCCTTGTCACAGGCTGCAGCTTGTACCACACCTACATGACTACACTGTTCAATAAGGAAGTCTGTATCCGAGCCTGACAAAGTATAACTTCTGTACATTTTTTTATCTACAGGAGGGACAGAATGAGGATTTTTTTAAATCTTTGTTGTTTGCTTCCTAAATGACTTATGCAAAGGAATAGACAACCTCCTAGACTCTGGAATATCCATCATTTCCACATAATCAGGCTCCTCTTGCTCATCCACAGCCTCTCTAAAGGAAGCTGGAGGGTTTCTGCAACCTTTTGTAAAAAATAAAGAAAGAAGGGGACTCAGACAGAATAGAGGAGATTCTAAAGGTCTGCCTGGAGAAATGTCCGTTCAATGGGCATGTCCAGACCCCCCCAGCCACACATATATTGATCAAATTCCTCCTCCCCCTCCTGTGGTTCATAAAAATCCTCAACTTCAAAATCCTGAACCACTGGGACTGAACGAACCAACCTTTTACCAACTGTTGGTGGTTCTACAGATCCCTGAGACAGTGACTGGACAATCTGAATGGCTTTAGCTATCTCTGCAGCAGTTGGAGACACAATTTTGGACCCCAAACCTACTGATTTCCTTGTCTTTTTACTGGGACTGGTTCCTCTGAACCAGCCTTCCTTTTGGCCGAGGAAGTCTCGCCCTGGTCAGAGGGCACTCCCTCTGGTCCAGTGGGTACTGGACCGGGCTGGCCATCCGGGTCAGCGGACTTTTTGGCCTCTCGTTCCCTGAGCCGGCCCAATCTCTTTTCCAGGGTGGCTGCAGGGAAATTTTTACACACCTGGCAGTCTGACAGGAGGTGGTCAGCCCCCAGACAATAAACACAAGTGGTGTGTGGGTCAGCCTTGGCAAAGGCCTCCCCACAGACATCACAGTGTTGAAACCCAGTGGGCCCGGTTTTTCTTTTGGGTTTCTCAGACATAATGCCAGCCTAACCAAAACTTGCCCTTTTGATGGCAGTGCCAGGCAAGACACCCTTATCGGTTCCTAACCGTGTCACATGGTATTGAAAAAAGCGTTAAAATTCTGTTTTTTTAGAACCGATAAGAACCGGAACCGCACTCTAAAACCCACTGTACACTTTTAAAATGTAGAAATAACAAACCGATGGGTTCAAAACCCGAACCGATAATTAATTTTCCACACAGACTTAAAATTTAGTACTTACGGTCACCAGATAGAGCTTTAAAACCGAAATGCGGTAAAAATAATGACTTTTGCCGGTTCAAATGAACCGAAAAATACTCGCTTGAACCGAGAATGAACCGAGCTGAAGGAGCTGATCTCCGGAGCGACTGTTCAGTGAAGCGGAGTAAAGAATCTGACAGTTTCATTTGAAACTACCAGATAGAGCTTTGGGCACAGCGCCCTCGTGCTGTAGAACTCCAGATCCTCTGGAGTTAACTCCTTCCTCTCCGGGGCAGTTCAGCTGCAGTGGCTGACTGCTAATGTTATAATATAGCAAGACTTCATGGTGTTTGAATTACCAATTACAGGAAAATCCATGGCCTTAGCCTGGGTACCCTGTTGAGAGGCTAGTACATCTGAGCCAAGCCATCCTCTGAAGAACCACAGATGTAGCCATGACTCTTGATGAAACATCATTGGAGTCCACAGCAGCATGAAACTGTACTTTAGATGCCTCAATCCCAACTGCAGCCACCTGCTCCAGCTCCTTGGCAAGGTGGTCAGGGGCCTGTTTAGCCAGAGCTAGCACAGTGTCCCACCTGGCCTTCTGGTATCTAGCTGTATAGGCCATATAGTTAGCCTGCCTGAGTCCCAAAGATGCTGCCATGTATTGTTTCTTTGCCATGGCATCAATCTTCCTGGAGTCCTTGTCTGGGGGGTGTGATGCCAAGGGAATATTTGCCTTATCACAGGCAGCAGCCTGCACTACCCCAACATGGTTGCATTGCTGGAAAAGGAACTCCGTGTCTGAGCCTGAAAGAGTGTACCTCTTGTCCATTCGTCTGTCCACAGGAGGTATAGAATTAGGAGACTTAAGAATTTTATGTGTCAGTTTCCCAAAGGATTTGTGGAGGGGAACATATAGTCTCCTGGACTCTGGGATGTCCATCATCTCAACATAATCAGGCTCCTCCTGATCCTCTACTGCTTCCTCCACAGGAAGCTGGAGGGTCTCAGCCACTTTTTTGTAAAACATATAGTGAGAAGGGGACTCAGAAAGCCTAGGAAGAGAAACACCTAAAGGTCTGTCTGGGGAGATGTCCGGTTCAATAGGCAGATCCAGACTTTCATAATCACCATAATTAGCCTCATACTCTCCTTCCTCCTCCTCCTTCGGTTCATAAAATTCTTCCAAAGTATAATCCGGAACCGGGGGAACCGACCAAACTGAAGCCCTGCCAGATGGTGCTGGTTCGGTCGGAACCGTACTAAGCGATTGCACTATCCTTATCGCCTTGGCTATCTCATCGGCGGTTGGAGTATGAATTTTTGGGTCTGAACTGGACGATTTATCCTTTCTCTTTCTTTTCACCAGAACCGACTCCTCAGAATCAGCTCTCCTTTTGCCCAAAGAAGTATCGCTCTGGTCAGAGGGCACTCCTTCTGGTTCGGTCGGAACCAAACCGGGCTGGCCATCTGGGTCAGCGGACCTCTCGGCCTCCCTTTCCCTCAGTCTACCTAATCTCTTTTCCAGGGTAGATTTGGGAAAATTCTTGCAAATTTGGCAGTCTGAATAGAGGTGGTCAAACCCCAGACAATAAACACATGTAGTGTGGGGATCAGCCTTGGCAAAGACTTTCCCACACACACTGCAGTGTTGAAACCCAGTGGGCCCGGTTTTTTTCTTGGGTTTCTCAGACAAGGCCAGTCCTATCCAAAACTTACCCTTTTTTCCGCAATCCGCCAGGCAATACTCCCCTATCGGTTCCTGACCGTGTCACGGGTCTTGGGGAAAAAACGTAATAAAATCCATTTTTTTCAGAACCGATACGGACCGGTTACCACACTCTAAATCAAGCACAAGCTTTTTTACTTCAAACTGATCGGTTCGGCCGAACCAATCCACAATTTACAAGTTCCACACAGAAACAAAACAAAAAACCTATCTAGTACTCACGGTACCACAGACAGAGACTTGAACCGACTAAGCGGTAACAGCAATTCGGTAGAAACCGACCGAAATACCGACACTTCAACCGACTTTTTTGAACCGAGCAACAGGAGAAATCTCCGGAGCGACTGTTCAGTGAGGTCAGTAAAGAATCTGACGGCTGCAGTTTAAACAACAGCAGACAGGGGCTTCAACCAAGCTCGTGGTGAACATTACATGCTGGCCATGGAAAGTTTAACTCTTTGTTCTCCGGGGCAGTTGAAAGGCAGGACCTAACTGCATATGTCAGAATACAGCAAGACTTCATGTTGTTTGAATCACGGTTCTCTGAACACCGCCTTATAATCAACTACAAGAAAACGAGGTCCATGCTCTTTGCACACCACCAAAGCCCCCACTGTCATGTGCCTCAAGCTGTAAAAAACTCACAAGGCTCTGCTCTGGAGCAGGTTTCATGTTTTAAATATCTCGGAATCGCATTAGACACCTCCCTCTCCTACCATAATCACATACAACTAGTCTCCTCCTCTACCAACACTAGATTGGGGATCCTTTACAGACTTAAGCACTGCTTACCTCCCCAGGCCATGCATCTCGCTGTCTCCTCCTCTATCCTTTCCTTGGTGAACTACGGAATAGTCATTTATGGATCTGCTGATCAAACTGCCCTACCCAGCATCAACACTGCGCTCAACAAAGCTTGCCGTCTAGCCACAGGATGTGACAGGTTAACACACACGTGAGCTTTATAAACATACTGGTTGGCTAAACTTCCAGGGCAGGCTCAAGTACCACACCTGCCTCCTTGCCAAACAAATATACAACTCCAGCAAGCCCCTATCGGCCTCCACCTGATTATCCGCGCAGCCCCCCACAGGCGGACAAAAAGGCTGGCAGCTAACACTTCTCTCCTTGTCCCCCCACTGTAGAACATCTCTTGGGCAAAGATCTTTCCGCTACCGCCCCTCATCTCCATGACACATAGTCTCAAGCTATTTAAGTCAGGTCTCAAAACCCTACTCCTTGACTCAACAATCTGTGACTAGTTAACCAGCTCACACTCTAGTTATCCCCCTGCACCCTGAAACCCTCCCCAGTGACTTCTGCTATGTAGGAGCCCACTGCTCCACAGGTGCCTACTGTTACAATTATTTAGTTGGTGCCAGCCTCCCTCCTATGTCCCCCTACTCTCCTTTTTCCCCAGTCCAGATATTTGACTCGGGGGTCCCTCAAGATCCTACGAAACTGCATCCTGTACTATCTGACATGGGACATCTTGTCTGCTCCCAGATAATGTAACCATCTAAATAAGATTAAGCTAGGACTGCATAACCTTGTACTGTTACTTTAATACTGTATGTGTATTTTTTTTTTTTTACTTTGATCTGATGTGGAGCCTTTGCAGAAGTCTATGACTCAAAGGATTGTAATTCTTATTCTATTCAATAAATAAAAATAAAACAGTTACACCCCCCCATTAAAACATGTACACATCCTCTCCAAATGGTATGCCCTTCCAAACAAGTCAGATTGTTGTCAGATGATTCCTCTCATTTCTAAAGAGGTTATACATGTATCTGTCTCCTAAACAACAGAAGTTTAAACAGAGACACTCCTCAGTGGCCGACACTAACCTAAAGACTACAGATTAGAATGAAAATGTTAACAAAAAGGCATATGGTTTGTGACAGGCACTCAACAAAACATGTACATAAATGTGTACAGTGAGTATGCCTGTCTACACCCTTGGTTAACAGCACTCACTCTGAGGGGAGACTGACCAGCAGGGTGCTGCAGGGCTCAGTAGTGGGACCGGTGCTCTTCAATACCTTCATAAGTGACACTGCAGTAGAAATGCAAGTGAAGGTATGTCTTTTTGCAGCTGACAATAGGGTGGACACTCAGGAGGGCTGGAGAAAATGCACAGAGACCTTGAGAAACTCGAGGAGAGGTCAACAGCATAGCATTTAGGATTCAGTGCAGAAAATCAATGCAGAAAAGTGGAAAACCATGCACCTAGGGCATAGGAATCCAGAAGCTGAGTATGGGGGGGGGGGGTACTGACAGGGTCACTAAGCAGGAAAGGGACATTGGGTTTATCATATATGACAACCTCAGAGTGGTAGGGCAGTGTGACAAAGCAGCGGGTAGGGCCAGTGGTATGCTGGGATCCACAGGGAGAGGTGTCTCCAGCAGCTGAGTAGAGGGAGGTGGTGTTGCCACTGTATCACTCACTTGTGAGACCCCACCTGGAGTACTGTGTCAAGTTCTGGAGGCCGCATCTCAGAAGGAACACAGACAGGGTGGAGGCAGTCCTACAAATGAACAGTTATGTATGAACTTATCATAACAGTAGATCTTCAAGGGGATCTCAGTCTTCAGGTCACACCGTAGGAACTTCACTGTCGGTGAAGCAGGATCCATATGGAAGATTTTCCATCAGTACCACTGGGGCCGCCCACGCCAATGTCACCAACCATATAAAGGCGGGAGCAGCCCCACTCCCTCCTCAGTTCTTTCCCTCAGAGACTAAGGGAGCACCTCTGTGGCGTGGTGGGATGAGAAGGGAGAGACGTGCCCAGGCCAAAAACAAAAAGGCTGGATACATGAGTTAACCAGTTCTGAGAAGAGAACCCCACACAAAGAGGGGATGGTGGGAGGGAAGGCAGACCTGAGGACTGAGATCCTCTTGAAGATCTTCTGTTACGTAAGTTGTTACGTAACTGTTCTATCTTCTTCGGGGGTATCTCATTCATCAGGTCACACTGTAGGAACGAGCCCCAAGCAGTTACAGGTACAACAGAACAGTCTGGGAGGAAGGCAAACCAAAACTTATAACAGGAAGCCATGCAGAACAGCCCTGCCAAAGCCTGCACAGGCTCTAGACACACTGTCCAGACTGCAGTGCTTGGTGAAAGTATGGAAGGTACTCCAGGTGGCAGCTGCACAAATGTCAGTGGCTGAGACACTTTTGAAGCAAGCTACAGAGGTAACCATACCCCTTGTGGAATGGGCTTTCACTGCCCCAGCAACTCTTTGCCATGCTTACTGTAGCAGAACACAATACAATGTGGCAACCATTTGTACAAACATTGTTTAGAAACCTGAACACCCCCATCTTCCTGGGGCGAAAGAAACAAAATGTTGCTTTGACTTTCTGCTATCCTTAGTTCAGTGCAGATAATATTTCAAAATTCTGTGCACATCTAATGAATGGAGCAGTGCTTCCCTGACTGGCACGCAGGAAAAATAAATACAAAGGCAGAAGGAGCAGGCCTTGTGTCGGTTCGGCCCAGGCAGCGACGAGGCTGAATGTGGTCCTTGAAGGACCTGTTTGCCGCAGGCACACTTCGAATGTTGACCCTGAATAGAAGTAGTTGGAGAGGACATCAGTTGATTCCAAAGTCGGAAGAAAGACGAAAATCGTTGTAGTTCTAAAGGTCGTCGCACACTAGAAAAAGAGACCGAGAGGCCAATACTGGCAATGTAGACGGCGGGAAAAGAACTGAGGATTATGGGGGGACCGCCTCCTTATGTACTACACCCGATGTCGGGGGCGGGACCGACAGTTCGGAGGCGGTCCCTACTGAAGACTGCTAGCTAGAAAATTTCCGTGGGGCCCTGGCGCCTGCCGGCTTCAGTCCTAATGGTGTAACCTGCTGCAAGAGCTGTATCTCGAAGTAAGATCTTTGGATTCGTGCACAAAGACACCCTGTCTTCGTGAAAAATCAAAGAAGGTTCCTCACACCAGAGAAGCTGAAGCTCGGAAATCCTTTAAGCAGAAGTAAAAGCAACCAAAAAAAAACGCTTTCCAAGAAAGTGCAGCTCGCAAGTCATGGCTGGTTCAAACAGAGACAGGGTCAACTTCTCGAAAACAAAATTTAAATCCCCAGCTAGGACACAGGATCAGATTGGAGGTTTCAGATGTAGGATGTTCCTGAGAAATGTATGGGACACATCCAGCTAGGCACCGTACCACAGCCCACGGACTCATGAAAGGCAGAAATAGTCAAAAGGTAGACCTTGAGGGATGAATACTGGAGACCTGAGTCTGACAGTGAAATCAGGTAGTCCAGAATCTGGCTTACCGGACAGGTAAAAGGGTCCAGATGATGCTTAGCATCCCAGATGGCAAACCTCTTCCACTTTGTGGCATGAGTGGCTCTGGTGGAGGGCTTCCGAACCGCCAAGAGAACACCTGCCACCCTCTGAGGTACCCCAAACTGGGCAATGGTTATGTCCTCAGGAGCCAGGCATGCAGGCTAGGGACTTGAGGTTGAGATGGACCAGGGTCTCCTGAGCCTGTGTCAGCAGATCCCTGCATAGGGCAGAGGGACCGGGTGTTCCTCCACTAACTGTGCAGTAGTGGAAAGAGTACAGTTACATAAGAACTTACCATAACAGCAGATCGTCGAGAGAAGCTCTTCCTGCAGAGTAACACTTATAGGACTGATGCCACCTGGCGACAGATCTCAAGCAATTCTTTTTCTCAGCACTACCGACATGGGACTGCCCACCCGGCGTTGGCTCCAGCCCTGGCGTCTTCCAATATAAAGGCAGGCAGCTGTCCTCACATGCTCCAGTACTTGTCGCCTAAGGCAGGCCCGCATGAAGCTTACATGCAGATAAAGACATCCACACAAAAAAATAATCTTTGTCCTTGCAGCAAGAAATCCATGGCCCCAGCAGAAGACCTGGTCCCAGGGAAAGGGGGAGGAGTCATACCTGCTACAAGGCTTCTCTCGAAGATCTACTATTACGGTAAGTTCTTACGTAACTGTACTATCTTACTTTGAGAGTAAGCTCTTACAGCAGGTAACACTTACAGGACTGATTCCCAAGCAGTATAAACTAAAGACAACCCTCGGGAGGGGGAAGGAAAGGCAGATACACCGGGAACAGAAAGATATTTAAGAGATCAGGCCCTGCAGGACCGCAAGGCCAAACCCTTCTTGACGCCTGGAAATGATGTCCAGGCTGTAGAGCTTGACAAAAGTATGGACAGAGTGTCAAATGGCGGCAGTGCAGATGTCTGCCGCCGACACCCTTTTCAAAGATGCAAAGGAAGTGGCGATAGCCCTAGTGGAATGTGCCCTGACAGCACCCGGAAGGGACTTGATACCCTTCTGGTAACAGAAAGAAATGCAGTTTACCAGCCAATGAGATAGCGTCTGCTTGATAACCGGGCGCCCCAAGGACCTGTCCGCAAAGGACACAAAAAGTTGATCGGTTGCCTGACCTCCTTGGTTCTGAACAGGTAGCAATGCAAGGCTCTGTGCACATCTAAAGTGTGCAGAAGCACTTCAGCCTTATTGGAATACTCCAGATAGTAAACCGGAAGTTGAAGCGACTGATTAAGCGTGAGCTCCGAAACCACCTTCGGCAGAAATTTTGGATTAGTATGAAGGTCTACCCTATCCTTATGAAAAATAAGATACGTTTCCTTGCACATCAGGCATGGAGCTCGAGATGTATCTTGTGAGTGACTGCTACCAAAGAAGCATTTTCCAGGAAGAAAACGGAGCTCACAACTCATAGCCAGTTCGAAGGGAGGCAGCGCAAGCCTCTCCAGAACAAAAAGCGGATCCCAAGGAGGAACAGGATCCCAAATGGGGGGACAGATAAGAAGAATTTCCCTAAGGAAGGCTTTAACTACCTCCAGTTGAGCCACTGTCCTGCTTTGGATGAGCTGGTGATAGGCGGAAACAGCAGACAGGTGTACTTTAATGGAGTAGTAACTCAAACCTGACTCCGACAGGGATAGCAGGTATTCCAAAACGGTATTAACCGGACAGACCAGAGGATCCACCTTCCTGGCTGCAGCCCAGAGACAGAAACGTTTCCATTTCATAACGTAAGTGGCCCTGGTGGTGGGCTTGCACACCTCAACCAGAACTTGTGCTACTTTATCTGAAACTCCAAATCTGAGCTTTGCTAGGTCCTGAGGAGCCAAGCATGCAGGTGAAGGGAGTGCAGGTTGGGATGAACCAAGGCCCCATTGTCCTGAGAAAGTAGCTGAGCTGAAACTGGAAAAGGAACAGGAGGCTCCACAGCCAAACGCCTTAATAAGGGAAACCAAATCTGTCTGGGCCACAGAAGGGCTATCAGGATCATGAGTACCCTCTCTGACTGGGCTTTGAGAAGTACCCTCTGTATGAGGGAGAAGGGTGGAAAGGTGTAGAGAAACCTTCCCCTCCAAGATAGGGACAATGCGTCTTGCCAGAAAGCTCCAGGCTCTGGATTGAGTGAGCAGAAATTGGGCAGATTTGCACTGGATAGAGACACAAACAGATCTAACTCTGGTGTCCCCTACATGGCAAACAAGCTGTCCGCCACACTTTGTAGCAATGTCCACTCGTGAGTAAGAGGCCTTGCTTAGCTGAGAGCATCCACTATTATGTTCAGAGAACCTGGAATGTGAACAGCTAAAAGCTGAGCTGATGCTCCATCGCCCAGTCCCACACTCTCATAGCTTCCCGGCACAGAGGATAAGAGTGCGTACCTCCCTGCTTGTTGACGTAAAACACCACCAAGATGTTGTCCGTTTGCACTCGGAGGTGGCACGGCATTAAAAATGGGCCCAGTACTTGCAGTGAGTACAGAACTGCTCTCAGCTCTAGTACGCTTATGTGCAGGACCTCTTCCGAAAGGGTTCACAACCCCTGAGTCTTGTGGGTCCCCAAATGTGCACCCCATCCCGTTCCTGACACGTTTGTGGTAAGTGTCTGGATAGGCGGACCGGGTTGAAAAGGGAGACCTCTGAGGAGGTTCTGTGGAGACCCCCACCAGCGAAGCTCCTGATGAATTGGCTCTGTGATCCCTATGAGCATGTCCAGATCATCCCGGGTCTGATCCCAATGGACACGGAGCGTCCACTGGATAGTGCGCAAGTGCAGTCAGGCGAAGGGGACAGAAACAATGGCTGCGGCCATGTGTCCCAGCAGCCGAAGTATGGTCCTGGCTGGAACAGCAGATGCTGAACAGACTTGAGTGGCCAGAACCTTGAGACACTCCGGTCTGTTGATGGGAAGAAAAGCCCTTCCTACAGAGGTATCCAATAGAGCTCCTATGAACTGGAGCCTCTGGGAAGGGAAAAGCTGTGACTTCCCTGGGTTCACAGTGATCCCCAGACACCGACAGGGTGTAAAGGATGATCTCCCAGAGGTGGGACCAGGAAGGAGCCAACAGAAGCCAATCGACAAGATAAGGGAATAGAAAGTGACCCTCTCTGCACAAGGCCATGGCCACAACCACAAGGCACTTTGCGAAGACCCTGGAGGCAGAGGAAAGACTGAAGGGAAGGACCTTGAACTGGAAGGACTGACCCTTGAACCTGAATCTCAGGAACTTCCGATGGCTTTTGGTGATAGGGATGTGCAGGTAAGCATCCTGCATGTCCAAGGATGCCATCCAGTCTCTGACCGAAATGAACGGAAGGAGACTGGGGAGGGAGACCATGCAGAATCTCTTGTAGGAGACCCACTGGTTCAATTCACTGAGATCCATGATGGGTCTTAAGTCCCCCATCTTCTTTGGAACCAGGAAGACGTGGGAGTAAAACCCAGAGTTTATCTCTGCCACCAAAACACTTTCTATGGCATCCTTGGCTAGAAGAGACTGATTCTCCTGTCAAATAGGAGCTCTGTGGTCTCTTGGGTAACGGGACGGGGCGGAGGTCTGTCCAGTGGTAAGAAGTCAAACTCTATGGAGTGCCCGAACTCCACAAGATCGAGGACCCATTGGTCGGAAGTCACTTCTCTCCAAGCCTCGGTGTAGCGAGAAAAGCGACTCCCACCAGCTCTCACGACAAGTCTGGGGTTGCCTGGATAAGCAGGCTGCAGAAAGGGGAGGGAGGGTGGCGGCAGTAGGTCTAGCCTGTCTAGAGGTGGCGGAAGCAGAACTTCTGGTTCCACATCTATGACCAAAGCCTCCATGCTAAGGCTGAGGCTGGGGCTGAAAGTGGGGCTGCTGAGGCTGTTGACCCCCCTCTGCCATGAGAATAGGATAGCAAAAATGCTCCCACTTCAGGCGGTACATGGACTGTATGGTACGGATGGCCTTACCGGAGTCCGCAGTCTAGAAATAATCTTCTCTGTGTCTTCACCGAAGAGCACAGAGCCCTTCAATGGGGCATCCAGAAGGTTCATTTGAACCTGTGGGTCGAACCCCGAGACCCAGAGCCAGGAGTGGCGCCGAAGACAAATACCAGTTGCAGCCGCCCTCGCTGCAGTGTCCACAGAATCATAAGCTGCCCTCAGAACGTGCGTACTTAAATCCGAGCCTGTTTGTAGAAGCTTAGCAAGCTCTGCCCTTTGTGGGTAGTCAGGCATGCCTTGCAGAATGTCCAGACCTTGTTCCCAAAGGGCGTTCTGGAACTGGACCATGTGCATCAAAAAAGTTGAGGCTATGAATACTGCAAGTGGCAGATGAGTACACCTTGCGATCTAAGGAATCCAGCTGCTTTGACTCCCTGTCAGGCAGCTGGATGCTCAGGTGCTTGGGCTTCTGCGAACAATCGTGCATAGCTGAGATCACCACGGAGTCAGCAATGGGATGCACGGCTAGGAAGGAATGATCCTTGAGGGCCCGATACAATCTATGTGCCTTCCTGGGCACAGCAGAGGATGCATGTGGATGCTTCCAAGTGACAAAGGTGACATCTTGGAAGGTGTCCGCCAAGGGAGGGATAACCACCGGCCTGGGATCCTTCTGGTGCAGATATTTTGCCAGGTGCAAGTGTTCGGGGTCCAGGGTCTCCATATTCCAACCCATATTTTCCTGAATATGCCTCATGACCTCCAAAAAACTGGGGTCATCTGGTGGAGACTTTGGCTGATCCTCTGTATCCCCAGGAAGTGGTTCGAGGTCAGTGTCAGGGGAGGAGGGGTCTGACTCAACATAACCATCCGAAGATGAAGAGAAGGAAGAAGAATGACGTCTCCTCTTCTTGGGTCTTTTAGGAGAAGAAGAGTGGGAGAAACTGGGAGATCTAGACCTCCTGCATCTGGATTTTTCCTTGTGCTTCCTAAGACTGATGGGTGCTTTTTTCTAATCTTCCCTGGACAGGACAGGGACCTCCTCGACATCCAGGTTTGGCATGATGTGGGGAGGCTGAGGAGTGGGAGCAGGAATGGGTGCCAGATCCTGCTTCACTGTATCCCACCAGTACAAAAACAACTCCTTTACCTGGGACATGCCCAGTTTAGGAGAATCCGGCTTGGGAGGTGGCATTGGTAGGCCTGCGCCTGTACCGTGTCGGGCAGATCCGTGTTGATCTGACCAGTGACAACAGTGGCAATTCCATAGTACCGCTGGTAGGGCCAACGCCGGGTGAACCGTGTCAGGTCTTTGGGCAGAGTAACGCTGGGACTGGCGCCAGCCTAGCCGGAGAGGCTGCTGACGAGCGAGGTTCAGCCGACGGCTTGGCCGTGCCAGAGGGTGATGGCAGGGTACTCTCCAGTGCCAGACCGCACTAATCTGACGGATGACCCTGGTAAAGGCTGAGGATGGTCAAGTGCTTATGTGGTTTTGAAGGTTTTTCTGAAGGTTTACCAGAAGGTTTGTCTGAGTGGTGTCGGTAGGAAATTGGAGGCTGCTGCCGCAGACTTAGACTTAGGTGGGAGGAATGAGGCCCTGCCCAAGAGTGCCCGAGGCGTTTCTTAGCTCTCCGGAGGTCGGCCGAGGAGAGGGAGGCTGAGCGGAAGAAGTCTTACCTGGGCCACCATGGACCCGGAGTCTGGGGCCGGACGGATCTTGATGGGCTGAAGGCTGAGCCCAAAGAGACAGAAGCTGAGGTGGCAGGCTTAAGAGAAGTAAGCCTGGCCTCATGCCCAGATGAGCCAGAGTGTCTGGCTGATTGCGAGCTGGAGGACCTGGGCCTGGAGTGGGACCTCTCCCGGTCCCAGTGCTGGTGTTTCTCCTTCCTATGCTTCTTTCTAGTGGGAGAAGACGCAGAAGAGGAATGAGATTCCCTCCCGGATGAAGACTCTCACTGCATTTGGGCTAACCACTGCTGGGCAAGATAAGCCTGATGAGATTTCTGATGCTTGATGTGGGTCCTGCTGTTGAAAGCCTGGCAGTGGGAACAGGCGCCGGAGTTGTGGTCTGGACCCAAGCAGTAAAGGCAAGTGGAGTGGCCGTCTTTTGAGGAGATCTGTCTCCCGCAAGAGCACTTGTTACGGTGCCCCATCGATGAAGTTGACATACGTCATAGATCGTGAAACTGAGCAGTGGAGAAGTTCTAAAGAGCGGACGGAACTAGCCAGAGAGCTGAGAGCTAACTAACATGTGCCATGGCGGGAAAGAACTGGAGCATGTGGGGACTGCCGTCTGCCTTCATACTGGAGGACGTCGGGGGGTGGGAGCCAACGTCGGGTGGGCGGTCTCATTGCAGTACTGCTGGAGAAAAAGAATTGCCAAGATCTGCTGCCAGGTGGCATTAGTCCTATAAGTGTTACCTGCTGCAAGAGCTTACTCTCGAAGTAAGATCCATATCTGCTGTGGCTAGAAGGGGGCAACAAGGATCATGCTGCCCCATCCATTTGCAGCTTGATTAGTACTCTCTGAATTAGAGGCAAGACATAAAGGGAGCTCCTGCTCCAGGTAAGGGACAATGTGTCTCACCGGAAAACTCCAGGCCCTGAATCTAGCGAGCAGAAACTGAGCAGTTTTGCGTTGGGTGGGAAAGCAAAAAGGTCCAACTCTGGATGACCCCATCTGGCAAACAGCTCTTCTACGATGGATGAGAGAAGTTCCCATTTATGCATGCTACACTGTGTCCTGCTTAGGCTGTCTGCCAGGGTGTTCAGTACACCCAAGACGTGGACTGCAGAAAGAACCAGACTGTGGTCTAGTGCCCAGTACCATACTCTCATGGTCTCACTGCACAGAGGGGATGAGCGCATTCCCCCCTGCTTGTTGCTATAGTAGACAACCCTGAGATTGTCGGACTGCATCAATAGCTGACCCGGAAAGAGATGGTTCTGAAAGCCCTGCATGGCATAAGGACTGCCCGCATGTTCAAGCTGTTGATTCGCAGGGAGGTTTCAATCTGGGACCATGTTCCCTGAATCTGAAAGGGGCCCAGATGCACTCCCCAGCCTGACCCAGAGGCATCCATGGTGAGGATTTGCTGGGGGGAGGAGATCTGGAATGGGACTCCTTGTAACAGGTTCTGGGGGTGCATCCACCACTGAAGCACTTTGTGGACCGGGGAGGAGACCAGCACTAACTGATCCAAATCTTCCGTGCACTGGTCCCACTGCACTCTGTGTGTCCACTGGAAGACTTGCATGTGCAGTCTGGCCATAAGCCCTGATAGCCTGAGGTACACCCCGACAGGAATATAACGACTATGGAGAGTTTCTGAGCCTCGCAATAAGGCACTCCACCCTGTTGAGAGTCAGAAGGGCTTTGCCTGTGCGAGTCCAGGACTGCCCCTATGTACTGCAGTCTCTGGGATGGAATCAGGTTGGACTTGGGCAGACAGAGAAGTGCCCAGGAGAGAAACAGCTGAAGGGTTCTCTCCAGGATCTGGAGGAGCTGTTCCCAGGATGGAGCCTTTAGAAGCCAGTCATCCAGGCAGGGGAACCAGACAATCCTTCTCGCTGAAGAGCCTCAGCTACCACTGCTAAGCACTTTGTAAAGAACCACAGCACAGAGGATAAGCCAAAGGGCAATAACTTGAATTGGTAGTGCTCGTCCAGAAAAAGAAACCAGAGAAATCTCCTGTGTGGAGGGCACAGTGAGATATGCAGATAAGTGTCCTGCATGTCCAGGGAGGGCAGCCAATCATTCTGCTTGAGTAAGGGCAGCAGTCCTGTCACAGTGACCATGCAGAATTTCTTGTACTGGATATAAAGACTGAGGTCCTAGGGATTCAGAATAGGTCTCAAATCTCTGATTCTTTCAGGGACCAGGAAGAATCTGGAATAGAAACCCTTGTTCCTTTGGCGCCCATACACTGGCTCGATGGCCTTTTTCTGCAGAAGGGACTATGCCTCCTCCCAGAGAACTGCTAGATGGGCAAGGGGGGCAGGTGGAGGATACTGAAGGAGTCTCTGGAGGTGTCTCTAGAAGTTCCAGAGTGTGTCCTCTCTCTATTATCCGAAGAATCCAGACATCTGAAGTGATGATTCTCTATTGATTGAGATAGAGGGAGAACCAGCCTCTGACCACCACCTCTTGGTCGGGACCGGAAGAGGGGGGTCTGGCAAGGAGTCAAGCAGAGGCGGATCCAGCCGCTGGGTCAGATCTGTCATCCCTGGGGCACTTCGCTGCAGTGCCAGAGGAGGAGGAGGGGGAGGCAAGGCAGAGGCCCGTCTCTTGCCCTGAGCATGGGAGGCTGCTCCAGAGTTGTGGGGCACCTTGTGAAAAGGAGGGCATTGTCTGCTCTGAGGTTGCATATGATAAAGTGAAGAGACAAACTTGATAGCCATGCCAGATACCTGTAGGTTATTAATGATGTCTTGGATGTCAGGCCCAAACAATTTGGAGCAACTGAAGGGAGCATTAAGCACCTTCTGCTGGATATCTGCAGTAAACCCCGAGACCCTCAGCCAGGAGTGCCTACGAAGGCAGATGTCCGTGGCAGCAGCCGACACCAGTGTCAGAAATATCATACAAGGCCCTGAGGAGATGCTTATTAATATCTTCAGTGTTCTGTAAGCATCTGAGAACCTAATGTTCCTGGGAGCACTCTGGGAGGGCCTGGGCAGCTGCCTTGCCCTTCTTCCAGATGGTATTTATTCACTCCTTCCTTTCCTGCACTCAAACACCTCCTTAGGCCTCCCCCTGTAACATCCTGTAACTGCTCTTTGCCCTAATTTCTTTCCACATTTTTACCCCTCTCCTCCTCTTCTCTGTTTTCCATCTCCTACTACTGTATATTTGCACCTACATGTGGTCTCTTACTGTCCCTCACTTAAAAAAAAAAGTTGTTTTACCTGAAGCACTTTATTATATTTTTATATTTTGTATTTTTTTACCTATTTTAATTTGTACTTCACTGCATTTCACATTGCTCTATTTTGTACCTGTATGTTGTAATCCCCTTGTTGTTTGTATTCCCTGTCTCCGGGTCGCACCTGGAATAGAGCTTTTGCTCAGTGTGCTTTTCCTGGTTATCAAAATTTTAAATAAATAAATGTTAGTATTTAACCATTTGCAAAGATAGTTAGCAAGCCAAAGCTCTAAGGTAGAGGAGGCATATACCCTCTTGCCCTCAATGTTCTAGATTCTATCGGAGTAAAGCTAAGGTGCTTGGGCACCTTGGACCTGTCATGGGTTGCTTTGATGACCACAGAATCAGTCTTAGGTTGGGCAGCATAGTAAGGCAGGCCCTGAGGGGCTTTATACAGCTTATCTGCCAAGCATGACATGGCTGCGACCATGTCAAGCCTATGACAGGCCAGTGGTGGCATTCCTTAAGGCTGGCAGGACAGAAGGAATGACCTTAAGAGGAGATTCTGGGATTTCCAGAAAGTCCATCAGCTCTCTCCTGGTGGCATTCTCCTCCTTAGTACGGAAACCCGTTGCTGTGGACAGCTGCTTCATAAAATTAAAAAAGGTAGGGTCTTCAGGAGGGGAGCTGTGAGTATGCTTGACAGAGTCCTCACTCAATGAAGAGGCCATGGACCTATCAGAAGAGGGAGGGTCTTCCTCTTCTTCAGAAAGGATGAGGTCCTAATGGTACTACTCCTCCTCGATATCGACCTGTTCTAACTTAAGGTCTGACAATCAAGGGAATGACATCGGCCCGCAGGGCACAGCCCAAGGAGGCCAAAGTGGCATCGATGACAGTGGGGCCGTTGACAGTGCAGGGGACCTGGGTCTATAAGAGCCCAATTGGTGGACCAGGACTGTAGTGAACCAGGCCAAAATATCATTGAGCTCAACGGCAGGAAACTGGTGCATCAGTGGAGGAAGGGTCATTGGCACAGGGTGTGACAAACCATCCCTCGGGGCTGGGGAGCGTAAAGAGCTCGATGGCTACGGCCTGGGGAAGTAGCAGGCCAAGACGGCGGGGCTGTCGTCGATGACCTGAGGGTCAATTGCCATCTTTCGTGAGAAGTGGAATATGGTGCTGTCAGTATGAGCCTGGTAGGAACAGAGGTCTGGACAGCAGCTGACATTGATGCAGCTGCAGCCGACGGAGTACCATGGGAAGAAGAAGAAAAAGAGGCCATTGGGGGTCGGGAGCACCGCCGTGGGGAGCAGTCTAGTTAGCTTTTTTTTTTTGCAATTGTTTCACGAGGACTTGTCTCGGGCCTTTGAGGCCTAGGAGCTTGACTAACCCACTGGCGACCAGGAAGGAGGGACCCCCAAGGACCCCTGCCCAGAACTGGCTACCTGTTGTTCCATAAGGAATTTTTTGAGAGCCTTTTTGCTCCGCCTAAAGATGGTTTGGTTAACTTTTTGGCAGAGCTCACAGTCTGAGGCATCATGGTCAGGCCCAAAACAGCAGACATAGAGGATATAGTCATCTGAAGAAGCAATCTTCTTTCCACAGCGACAGCGACGGAAGAGTGAAGTGGAGGGAATAACTCTTGACATAAACAAGGTAAATAAATCTCTTATTTAAAAGAGATTCTCAAATACTACGTAAAAGAAAAATCTTAGGTGAAAATGGCAAGAAACTGTGTCGGAGTTTCCCCGAGAGACCCATGTGAACAGTCAATGGCAGGAAACAACTGAGGAAGGAGTGGGGCTACTCACACTTTTATAGGGTTGGTGATGTTGGCAGATGACATCGGCGTGGGCGGCCCTAGTGGTACTGCTGGAAAATCTTACATGTGGATCCTGCTTCACTGATGGTGAAATTCTTACGGTGTGACCTGACAGCTGAGATACCCGCAAAGAAGATTATGGAAGATGATGGCACAGAAAAAGACCAATGGTCCATCCAGTCTGCTCATGGGTCTCTATATAGGCCAGGTATCAATTGGGGTCTTACCCCTCCTTAACAGTTATCCTATTCTTTCCCCATCCTTGTCCCTGACAGTGACAACTATCCCTTTCATTCCATCCCAAGCAAGTTTGAAACCATCCACAGTTCCAGCTGCCACCACCTCGAATGACAGGCAATTTCATGGTTCCAACACCCTTTCCATAAAGTAATTCTTTTTCACATCCCTCTTGAACCAACCCGTCAAGTTTCCAGTTGTGCCTCCTTGCTATCATGCTGGTGTTCCTTACACACAGTGCAACAGAGTCCACCTTGTTTATTCCTTTTAGGAATTTGAATATCTCTAGCATATCTCCTGTCTCCCTTCTAGTTTCCATCAAATACATATTCAGCACCCTAAGTTGTTCCTTGCAGGACTTCCCCTGCTGATCCTTGAGTCATCTTCATTACCCCATGCAGTACTGTCTCCAGCCTATCCTTGTCCTTTCTAAGGTGAGGGCTATAAAACTGGTCACAGTGCTCCAGAAATGGTATCACCAGGGATCCTGGGGAGGGGCAGAGTATAATCTTCTTTCTACTGTCAATAACCTTCCCTATACACCCCAGCATCCTGATAGCCTTACTGCAAGCCCTGTCACCTGGCTAGCCTGCTAAAGTGTGTCACTAATAATGACTCCATGCCGGCCTGGTGGCGCTGAGGTTGGCGCTGGATGCCACACCTCACTATGCAGGCGACCTGGGTTTGGGAATGGACTCAGGATGCCGTGAGTTGGCTGGGTAGGAAAGGGATTGAGCATCCATTGGACTGCTTTCCCTCTCCTGGGAAGGGGTTTCCAGTGTTGGTACGTTGCTGGCTCCTAGCGGAGGCTGCGGGGTGGTACACCACCACTGTACGTAAGGGGCGAGTGAGAGGGCAGGCGCCGGAGGGAGTGCATGCAGATGCATGCGTACTCCCCCCATGGGTGTCACTGCACATACCTCTCTCTCTGGGGGAGAAAATGGAAAATGGTAGCGTCCCAGGTCATGGCGGCTTGATAGCCGTTCGATGGGTGCCCTGGCTTCAGGGACATCACTGGAGCTGAATCTGGTCCTGGTGGTGAGTTTGGGGGACTCCCACCACCCTACCGCGGGAGATTACTGGTGAAGGGTCCTAAGCAAGCCAGGGTTCCGGACGGTGGCTGGAACCAGAGAGATGCGTGGATGGGGTAGCCGACCGGGACACCAGGTAGGAGAAAGTGAAATAACTGTAAAAAATAATGACTCAAGGTCCGTTCCTCTGCCATAGTACCGAGTTGTACCCCATCCAGCCATCCAGTATTCTGTCCTTAAGTTCTTTTCTCTCGTGCATTACCTTGCACTTTGTGGCACTAATTCAACTGCCAGACCTCTGACCTTCTCTCTAGCCTCTGCAGGTTCTCTTGTAGCTCTCTAATTGCTTCAGTGCTATCCACTCTTCTGCCGAGCTTCATGTCTTCTGCGAAGAGACCTAGCTTACCCGGATCCCTTCTCCAATGTTATTGATGAACATGTTGAAAAAGATCAGACCTATGACAGACATGACAGACGCCAGCAGTACCCCACTTGTGACCTCCCTCTTCCAATATTGATAGCTTACCATTACCCTGCCATCTCTTTTTAGACAATTCTCCACCCATCTTACTATATCCTAGCCACCCCAAGGTCCTCCAGCTTCTTCAGCAGGCATCTGTAAGGCACAGAGCTAGGAGCCTTGCTGAAGTCAAATACAGCAAATCAGCGGAATGGCCTTTCCAATTCCTTTGCAACGCAATCAAAAAGACTATTACGTTTGTTGAACAGGACCTCCCTAACACAAAATCATGCTATTTACTATCCTGGAGACTATTACCCTCCAGATAGTCCACAAGAGTCTACACTGATTAGCGACTCCATCAGCTTTCCAACAATAGAGGTGATACGACAGGTCTATAGTTGCCTGCTTGTTCCCCCCCCTTTACAAGGCAAAACCATGTCCACCCCTCCAGTCCCTGGGACAACCCTGTTTGAAGCAAGCTATTGAAAAGGCAAGTCAGAGGTTCAGCCAATTCATTTGCCAGCTCCTTGAGTACCCTTGGGTAGATCACTCTGGGCCCAGGACCCTGTCTGTCTTGAGGGCTGCAAGACTCCTTTGAACTCCGTCCTCAGTAAATGTTGGCCTCCCCATCTCCTGGATCCCTTTTGCAGCAGCTTTAACACCATTCCTAGATAGAGGACTGCTAGCCTCCATGGTGAAGATGGAGCAAAAGTAGTCATTTAGGACTACAGCCTTTTGCTCGTCATCCACTATCCAATCCCTCAATCTAACTACTCCCCCAACCCTCCTTTTTTCACTTATACAGCGGAAAAAAATGCTTTTTCTGCAACTGACGCCCTTGGTTAGTCGCAGCTCTATGTCTGCCTTTGCCTTCCTTATCACCTTCTTTGCCTCTCTGGTCTTTTGAAGTTATTCTTCCCTTTCTGCATCCCCCTGCCTCTTTTTGTATTTGCGGAAGGCCATCCTTTTGGCTCTTACTATTTCCCTGACCCTTACTGAAAACCAAAGTGGTTTGTTGAATTTATTTCTTTTGGTTACTTTCCGCAGGCAAAGCTGTGAAGCTTCAAGAATGGACTCTTCAATTACCCTCCATCTCTCCTCAACTCCCACCTCCTTATTCTGCCTCTTTAATTTAAGTTGAACCATCTCTCTGAGTTTGTTGAAGTCCACCCCTCTAAAATCCCAGACCACTGTACTAGAGTGCAATTCTCTCTCCTCCCTGTCTATTTACTAACATTCCCCTATGTCTAGTCTAGTCCAGAGGAGGGAAACTAAAATTATGCAGGAGTTGCATCAAATGCCCTTGAAGAGAGACTGAGGGATCTCATTGTGTACACTCTGGAAGAGAGGAGAGCTAGAGGACATAACAGAGATCAAAAAGTACCTTGGTGGGGGTACGGGGGGTCTCTTTTAAATGAGAAAGAGCACCAGAGCCAGAGGTATGTGATGAAGCTGATGTGGGAGGCTAGTTCAAGAGGGACGTGAGGTACTACTTCACTGAAAGAGTGGTGGATACCTTGAAAAGACTTACAGTGGAGTTGAAGGCAAAACAGTAGGGATTACAAGAATGTGTTGAACAGACATAGAGAATATTAAGAAATAAGCAGGGAGGAGGAAGGTTACAGAGACCAGTTAGGGTCTGCGGAGAGAAAGATGAGGCAGGGACCCTCTGGGCAGACTTGGTGGACCAAGCAGTCCTTTTTTGCTGAAAAATTCTATGTTTTACCCTATAAGTTAAAAAAACAAACCAGAAAGCACCTTAAAAAGAAATGTTTCCCATTCCTTTACTGGTACTCTTGCCACAATATTTAGAGACTGCAGCTTTTGAACTTCCAGTTTCAATAACTGCATCTGGTTTGATTACTGTGAATTTCTTTTGTTTTGGACTGGTAACAAAATATAGATTGAGGCATTCTCTTCCAATCTCCAGCACCCATTTGTCTTTTGTAACAGACTGCTGCTGCCAGAAGTTGTGAGAGAAATATCCCATCACTGGGGTGTAAGGTGCAGCAACCTGTAACTAGTTAGTGGTTAGAATTTGCCGCTGGTGGATGAGCTGCGATTTCTGCTTGCCTCGTGCCTTTCTCATCTCTTCCTCTTTTTGAGTCTCTGGGTGCACTATATAGTTGATGATGGCATTGCCTCTGATTGTGTCCCTTTCCAATGCCTTCATCGCCACAGGGTCCCTGTTACCCTTGGAACTTGTATACTTCTACAAGTCTTTTAACAATAGTTTTGGTTTTTTATCAATCCTATTTATGTGGCATTCTGATCTAAAATGAAGGAGAATCATGCATAAATATAGGTTATTCACCTGTTACTGTAGTTCTACTGTATAAGTGGTATACAGTGCACGTCCACACTATGGCAGTTCCACTGACACAGGCTGATTCACTGGATGCTGAGGTCCCAGGCAGTTGCTGCTCACCTGAGGGGTCCATACAGGCAACCCGAATGCCGCATGGGATATCCTGTATGCTACAGGCTGGCGGTTGTCCATCTCCCGACAGTGTGTGTCCTGTAGTATATCCCTTGGCTCCTTATACGGTCAAATGTTTTCATGCTGGAAGCAGGGATCTAAGGAGCCACTTGCTAGGGGAGGCCAGGTGGGTTGTGTGTATGTGAACTGTATACCACTCCTAGGACTATGGTTACAAGTGAGATGCACATTTCTAAAGGCATGGACATAGTTCACTATCCACACTTGGACAGACTCCTAGTAGTTCTGAGGAGAAAGGGCAAGTGCACCCTATTTGGCGAATAAGTTGGAGAACAGAGGCCTCAAAGCAGCAAATTAATGTGACATGATGATGCTGCGATGGGAAATGAAGGTGTGTGCTTTATGGAAGGTGGCAGCACTACAAATGTCTTGTATGGGGATGTCCCTGGAAGCAACCACCGAGCAGCAGTATGTCTGGTGGAATGAGCCCTAAACCCTATGGGAGGCTCCCTACTGGCCAACCTACAGCAGAAGTCAATGCAGGAGACTATCCACCTGCCAAATGCCAGCTTTGCTGTCGGCCTGCCAGGCGTGGCTTCAGAGTATGTTACAAAAAGCTGGCCAGCTTCACCCCCAACTCCAGCAAAGGTCCAGGATGTCGTGGAGCGCCAATGGTGGTGCCTCCTGGTCGGGTGAGATCAAAAGCATGAACGGCATCTTGACCTCAACTGTTGACTCGAGGGCCAACGGTGAGATGGAGGTCCTCCGGAAGGTTGTGGCAGATCACATGCCAAGCTACATTCAGTAGCATTGGCTTTTCAGGTGCAACTGGCTTAGGTTGGTCCTGCAGTGACCCAGTTGGGGACACTGACTGAGCCACGTCTTCCTGCATGAGGAACATAAAGTAATAAGAGCCTAGTTACTTTAATACAGGCCTCCATTTGTACCAAAACTCCGATTTAAATACTGAAAATAACTTTAAAAATTAGGCTCAATAGACTTGCATTGATGCCATCCCCCTGCTAGTCCTACAGTGACATCACAAAATAAGAAAGCGTGAGGATGGCGTAGGCGATCAGGAAGTGGAAGGGATCGAGCTGCTAGCCCCTTTGGGGGCAAAATACGGTCCCTTCCCTTCCATGGGGGGCAAAGCTGATCATTTTAAAAGTGCTACGGAGGAACTCCTCTGCAGATAAGGGAGCCTCCTATTTGTTTTCTGATGTACCAAAAAGAAAAAATTACTCACCTTAGTAATCTTGTTTCTTCTAAGAGAATCTTACTGTATTCTGACTTATGCAGTATGGTCTCACCATAGGACTGCCCCGGAGCCGAAATGGTTAATAGAACCTATGCAAATGGTGGAATGCTGGGCTCGAGCTCGGTTTTCAAACCACTGTCCCTAGTAAACAACCTCTAACTGCCAGATTCTTACGAAGCATGCACTAAGCAGTTTCCAACTATTGGAAGGATAATAATAATAATAATAACAATAATAATAATACTGGGAGGCGCTGTGGAGCCCAAGCAAGATGGTAGCTGCTTGATAGAATAGCACGCTGTGAACTACAAATTTAGACTCAAAGACCTTTTTCCTTCGAGTCAAAAGGGGGCAGATTTGGGCTTAAATTGTATCGAAGATCCCTGCTATAAAATGGAGAACCTCCAAAAAGAACACCACCACGGATCGGGAGCAAAACCCAAAAACGCTCCGACAACCAGAAAACTGCATCGCAGGCCCAATGAAACTCTCGAGGAGGCAGCCAAAGAGACCTTACAAACCACTGGTACCAAATTCTCTACTTTAAGTAAATTGGTGACCGCAATTTTAGACAAACTGGATGATCTAAGCCACCGAGTCGTTACTTTGGAAACATCTATGGAAGGGGTTCAAAATACTGCCGTAGATGCCTCTAAACATGCTGATGCCACCATGGCGCAGTGTCTACAATAATTAAAGAAAGCGGGCACTGGAAGGCCAGATTGGAGAACCTGGAGAACCAGATCAGGGCTCCGAATATTCGAGTACAGGGAATGCCTGAAGGCAGTGAAGGGGACCACCTCCTGTTATTTCTGAAAGAATGGTTCGGGCAGCAGCTGGGCGAGGAAGTGCAACAGAAGGCACAGCGATTTCAATGAGCTTACCGCATCCTCCAGAGGGTCAGTTGGAGGAATCGGAGGTTCAAGAGGCGATTCTAATTATCACCGACGGGCTGGGTCGAGAGATTCTATTCTGGCTCTTGCTAGGCTTAAGGGTACTTTATTACATGAAGGGCACAGAATCAGCTTATACCCAGACATCAGTTCATAGCGAGGCAGAAAGCGTAAGCGATTCGACGGTGTGTGAGTGATGCTGAGAGAGTCCTCAATACCTCATGGTCTGATTTTCCCTGCAAGGTCAAGGGTGGCTCATAGAGGAAAAGTGTACCTATTTTCAGACCCAGCGGATGCTCTGAAATGGAGTCGGAGATATGCTATTCCCCTGCAGTGTTCCTCAGCATTGGATCATCAATCATCGGATGAAGAGGACCCTAAAAATACTGGTAAATCCTTCTGGTAAGAAGGGTGGAATTGCTCCTATAGGCGTGTGGGACTTTAAAATTTAAAACTTTCAAAACCGAACTGTTTAAACTTGGAGAGGTGATCCAGATCTGGATATTTATATCTTGAACTTTCGGTACATGGTTCATTTCACTTTAATTACAAAGGATGTAACTTTATAAGTTGTAAAGTTATTCAACCTCTTTATGGCTCTGCTTAGTTTTAGTTTGAATTTGATAGTTACAGCACCAACTACAGTGTAGCTTATACATGTAAATATGATCAAGCTTTATTTCGAATTGCACTTATTTGGTGCCTTTATTAGTTAAAGCATGGAACCCAATACCATTTGAATATGGTGAAGGACTCTGGACATTTCTCTCTTTGGACATTCTATTTGTATCCATGCAGCTTATGGGCTCTATACAGCTAATGATTGTTTTATCTTGGGGATATGCAGTTGCATTTCAAGATTACCCCTCGATGTATCTTTAAGCACTAGATGATATTCTTGTATGTAATAAGAGGAGTGGCGCCCTTGTCAGGAAAATATGAATAATTGTAATGTCTGTGCTTGCTAAACAAACTTAATTGTTTGATTAACACAAAATAAAAATATAAAGTATAAAAAAAAAAAAAAAAAACTATAATAATAATACTAACAACCATAGCTGTTTAGTTGTTTAACCAGGAGTAGCACACTAAGCTGAATGCTTTTCTACAGGTGCGACCTGGGAGCACAGGGAAGTTAACTGACTTGCTCAGGGTCACACAGTACACAAGTGGAAGCTGTGGGATTTAAACAGGTCTGGTCTGCTAGATGTCACCAGATTTGCAGCTCAGAGCCTTAAACCACTGCGCTATACTGCCTTCCCAGAACTCCACAGAATCCGCCCTGTACCAGAAATGGCAGGAGAAAAATATTTGGGAATTATCCTTCTTTCAAATACTCCAAAAACCCTGGCATCCTTGAAGACTCAGGTCACAGATGCCCCAAAAACAGAAACAGTATACACTCCCCAGGTTTGCAACCACTCTAGCACAACTGTAATGCTGTGACCATAGGTTCCAGCAATGGAGGAAGGAGGGCGGCTCAGAATACAGTAAGATTCCTTTGAAGAAACAAGATTACTAAAGTGAGTAATTTTTTCTTCAAACGCCAGAAAAATCTTACTGTGTTTTGATTATACAGATACCAAGCAGTGCCTTTGGAGGTGGGCCCTATAACCTAATTAGAAACAGGCTCTGCAAGACTGCTGTGCCAAACCTGGCATCACCTCTGGCTTGGACATCCAAACAATAATGCTTTGTAAATGTGTGGACTGTCTTCTAAGTTGCAACTTTGCAAATATCTACAGGGGGATATCCCTAGCAGCTGCTAGAGAGGCTGCAGTACCCCTAGTTGAATGGGCCCTGAGGCCTGCAGGTGGTTCATTACCTACCTTGCTATAACAGAACTGGATACAGGCTACAATCCATCTGGCAATGGATCATTTTGTGACAGTTTTCTTTTTCCCCACCTCTCAAAGGTAAGGAAGAGCTGGGTTCGGTTCTGTCTGTGAACCTTTGTGTGAGTCGAGATAGTAGCTGACTGCCCTTTTTACATCAAGGCTGTGCAACCTCGTTCACCTGAAATGGAATGGTCTGTAAAGAAGACTGGCAAGGTAATCAACTGGTTAGGTGGAAATCTGATACCACCTTAGACAAAAACTTTCTATTAGTTCTCAGGACTACCCTGTACCTATGAACTGCGTATACCCTGGTTCTGTGGCTGGTGCCTGGGTTCACTGATCCTCCTGGCAGAAGTAATGGCAACCAAATGCAGTTTTCAAGTCACATATTTTAGATCTGCTGATGACATGGGATCAAATGGAGGTTGCATGAGCTCAGCAATGCAAATATTCAGATCCTACATGGAAGTGGGCTCCCTGTGTGGTGGGTGTACATGAAGCAGCCCTTTAAATAATTTTTTGAATACTGGCTTTGACGCCAAGGAAGAGGAAGAAGCTTTACCTGCTGATAAATAAGCTAAAAGAGCTGCTAAATGCACCCTCAGAGTGGAAATAGTTAAACCTATAGAGTGCAAATGAGCCATGTAGTCCAAGACAATAGAAATGTTAGGTTGAGAATGATCCAGGCCTCTGCCCTGCCACCAAAAAGAAAACCTTTTCCATTTAGAGGCATATGTTCTCTTAGTGGAGGGTTTTCTGGAAACTCTCAGTATGTCTATGATCCCCTCTGAAAGATGCAAATCTGCATACTCTAGGTCCTCAAGAGCCATGCTTTGAGTCTGAGGGATAGTAAATTGGGGTGCATGATTCTGCCCTGAGAGGAGGTCAATAGGTTATACCTCCTGGGAAGACTGATTGGCTTGGCTACTGACACTGATAGGAGTATGGAGCACCAAGGCTGCCTGGCCCAATCTGGGGCAATGAGAATCACTGAGACTGGTTGAAGCCTGAGCTTAGAGGGAATGGAGAGAAAGCATACAGGAACTTCCCTGTCCAATCTTACAGACGTTCATCCAAAGGAATTGTGCCCCTGCTGGGGGGTCTGCAACAATACTCTGGGAGCAGGTAATTGTCTGGGGCTGCAAACAAATCCACTTCTGGGGTGCCCCACCTCCTGAAAATGGTCTGCAAGACCTGTCTGTTCAGTGACCATTCATGACCATTCTGGTTTATCTGTCTGAGGGCATCCGCTAGTACACTGTCCTTCCCCGGAAGATGAACAGCTGAAAGGGACACCCTTAGAGAGTATGCCAATGTCCAAATTTTCATAGCTTCTGTGCAAAGAGGGGTTGACCTTGTGCCCCCTAGCTTGTTTATGTAGTACATGGTGGTTGTGTTGTTTGTTCTGACCTGCCACCTTCCCTATCACCTGAGTGGCGAAGACTGAAGGGCCAAAGAACTGCTCTGAGCTCTAATAGACTGGCGTGCAGGAGAGATTCCTGCTTTCCCCATGTGCAGTGAGCAGTGTGATCCCCAAATGTGCTCCCCACCCTAGGAGGGATGCATCTGTGGTAAGTACCAGAGAAGGAGGCTGCTGTAGGAAGGTACCCTTTGTCTGAGATGTTCCTACCTGCCACCACTGCAGAGCTTGAAAAAGGTGGCTGTGACTGGGACTAGCTGTGATAGGGAGTGTGGGACCAGTACTCCCTGAGATGAAACTGGATGTCTCTCATCTGAAACCTGGCTCCTGGGACGGTTACAGTGGAGGCTACCATGTGCCCTAACAGTTGCAGGAAATGCCTTGCTGGTCTGGGAACATGCGGTGAAAAAGACCTGGCTATTTAAATAAGGCTGTCCACCCTGTCCTGAGGAAGACAGGCCATTCCTGTCTTAGTATCCAATTCTGCCCCTATGAATCTGAGCAACTGCACTGGTTCTAGGACAGACTTCTTTTGATTCACTAAGAATCCCAGGGACGACAAGGTGGTCTGAGAGACTGAGAGTGCCCCTCTTACTTGCTGCTGTGACTGGCCTACAATGAGCCAGTCGTCCAAATAGGGGAACACTGACACCCCTAGCCGCCTTAGGTGTGCCACCACGACAGCTAGGAATTTTGTGAATACCGTTGGAGTAGATGTTAGTCCAAAAGGCATTGCCCTGAACTGATAATGTCCTGATGGCAGTCTGAATCTGAGGTACTTTCTGTGTGGCCTTCTGATTGGGATGTGGAAGTAAGCATCTTTTAGGTCCAGGGATGCTAGTCAGTCTCCCTGCCTTAGGGTAGGTAATATGGTAAATAGAGTGACCATCCTGAATTTTGGTTTTGCTAGGTGCTTGTTCAGGTATCTGAGATCCAGAATGGGATACCACTCTCCTGTTTTCTTTAATGTAAGGAAGTATCTGGAGTACACACCCTCGCCTTTCTGTATGGTAGGGACAGGTTCTACCACCTGAAGCAGCAGAAGGAAGAAAAATTACTCACCGTAGTAATGTTGTTTCTTCTAATGGAGTCTTGCTATATTATGAAAATAGCAGTATGACCGCAGAGTTAGAACTGCTCGAGGTGAAATAGTTAACTTTCCATGCAGGCATGGAACTTAGAGAAACTGAGCTCGTTGAAAACTCTGTTGTGCTTCAAATGCAAACTGTGAGATCTTTACGAGCTAAAACTCACTAAGGTTCTGTGTGGAAGCTGTAAACCTACACTAGCCAACTGGCTACTAACATAAACACTCATTTTTGGCCTAAACAAAGACTCAAGTCAGAGACCCAAAATGCAAAACACAACACCAATTCACCCAAAAGGTAGGTGAAAAACAACAAGGTGGGCATCAAAAAGTGCCAACCCTGTACTGCCCACCCACATCCCAAAACAGAGGTTCTGAGAGGGGCAGGCAGGAGAGGTCATAATATAGCAAGACTCCATTAGAAGAAACAACATTACTAAGGTGAGTAATTTTTCTTCAAACAACATAAGTCTTGCTATATTATGACAATGCAGACTACACAGCAGTACCTCCATGGAGGAGGGACAGAACCTACCAAGGAAATAGGCTCTGAAGCACGGCTGTGCCAAACCGAGCATCACTCCTAGCCTGGATGTCCAGGGAGTAATGCTTGGTAAAAGTGTGAACTGTTTGACATATTTCTAGAATAGAAATGTCTCTGGCAGCAGCCAGAGAAGCAGCTGTACCTCTGGTAGAGTGAGCCCTCAGGCCTGAGGGGGGAACTCTACCCAACTTCTCACAGCAGAATTGGATACAAGAGACAATCCACCTGGCAATGGATCTTTTAGTGGCTGGCTTCCCTTTACCAACTTCGCCATAGGTGAAGAACAGTTGAAGGGAGTCAAATCTATGACCCTTGGTACGCTCTATGTAGTAACTAAGGGCTCTTTTCACATCTAGGCTGTGCAGCATCCACTCCCCAGAGGAGGAGTGGTCAGTGAAGTACACTGGAAGTGAAATAGATTGATTAAGGTGGAAATCTGAAACCACATTAGGCAGGAACTTTCTGTTAGTCCGAAGGACCACCTTATCTCTGTGAAAAGAGATAAACTCCTGCTCCACTGACAATGCTTGTAATTCACTTATCGTCTGGCAGGTGATGGCTACCAAAAACACAGTTTCCCAAGTCAAGTACTTGAGCTCAGCTGAAGACAAGGGCTCAAGGGGGTTGCATAAGCTGAGCAATGCAAACATTAAGATCCCAGGCAGGGCAGGATCCTGAATGGAGGGTTGGTGTGAAACAACCGCAAAAACTTGGAAAATACAGGATGAGCTGAAAGGAAGAGGATTTACCTGCTGAAATAAAAGCAGACACAGCTGCCAAGTGCACCTTCAGGGTAGCTGGTCTCAGCCCCAAAGAATTCAGATGGACCATATAATCCAGGACTGTGGGTAGATCAGCAGAGACTGGGGAAATATGCTTTTCTGAGCACCATATGGAAAACCTTTTCCATTTGGAATTGTAAGTAGCCCTGGTGGAAGGCTTCCTTGCGGCCTTCAATATATCCATTACACCTTGGGAAAGGTGTAAATCAGCAAACTCTAACTCTTCAAGAACCAAGCCTTGAGATTGAGAGATTTGAGATTTGGGTACCAGACCCTTCCCTGGGCACAGGTTAACAGATTGTGATTCCTGGGAAGGGACAGGGGAGGATGGACTGCTAAGGACAGCAGGAGTGGATACCAGGGCTGTCTGGCCCAATCCAGAGCTATTTGGAAAAAGCTTGAAGTGCTAGAAAAACTGCTCTGAGCTCCAACAGGTTGATGTGGAGCAGAGATTCCTGGGGAGACCACAGACCCTGGGTGGTGAGGTCGCCCATGTGAGCTCCCCAGCCCAAGAGGGACGCATCTGTAGTAAGGATTAGAGAATGAGACTGAGTGACAAAAGGAACCCCTTGTCTCAGGTTGCTCTGATCCTGCCACCACTGTAGGGCTTGGATCAGGTTCGAGTTACTGGGATCAGCTTGGTAAGAGGATCCTTTCTTTGAGACAAAAAGCTCTCAAATGGAACTGGATGTCCCTCATCTGAAATCTTGCTCCTTGCACAACTGCTGCGGAAGCAGTCATGTGTCCTAGGAGCTGCAGAAAATGCCTTGGCGGGAGACCTGCAGGAGTAAATGAGGAGGCCAGGAGACTAGGGTCTTTGCCCTGTCCAGGGGGAGGAAGGCCCTGGCTTCCTGTGTGTACAGTTCTGCGCCTATGAAGGTAAGAAGCTGGACCAGCTCTAGAACTGACTTTGAGAGATTCAGAAGGAAGCCTAGAGAGGTAAGCAGTTGCTGCGTTATCTGAAGGTGTAAAATGACCTAGTCTGGGGACTGGCCTACTAAGAGCCAGTCGTCCAGGTAAGGAAAGATGGCAATCTTTCGCCTTCTTAGGTAGGCAACTGCTACATCCAGGCATTTGGTGAATACCCTTGGGGCAGAAGTGAGGCCGAAGGGCATTGCTCTGAACTGGTAGTGACCTGACAAACCTGAGGTACTTTCGATGGGAGCTTCTGATGGGAATATGGAAGTAGGCATCCTTGAGGTCCAGGGAAGCTAGCCAGTCCCCTGGCCTTAGAGAGGGTAGAATAATTCCCAGAGTCACCATTTTGAACTTTGGCTTTAAAAGGTGCTTGTTTAAATATCTGAGATCCAGGATGGGCCGCCATTCTCCTGTCTTTTTGGGGTAGGAAGTACCTGGAGTACAAACCTTTGCCCTGGTGTGGGGAAGGAACCCTTTCCACAGCTCTGAGAGCCAGGAGGATAGAGACCTCTGCCTCTAGGGCGAGTGCCTCTGATGGAGTTGCAGGTGGAAAAGATCTGGTTCTCAGCTTTGGAAATTTTTTGAAGCTGAGAACCAGTCCCTGGCTTACTACTTCCAGGACCCACTTGTCTGATGTTAAAGACTTCCAGTCCTGGACAAAGTAAGCCAGCCTGCCCCCTACAGGTAGAGGAGAATCGGCCCTGGCAATTGCACCAGGGTGCCTGCTTGGCAGGGGCTTTGGGCTGAGGGGTGGAAGCAGACCTGCTTGTACCCCGTCTGCCTCTCCCTCTAAAGAACCCCCTCTGAGCACAGGTGGGGGAGGAAGCTTGGGCTTGGTAAAAAGGCCTATGAAAAGGCTTGCCCCTGCCTCTAGGAAGCTGCTTTTTAGGAGTGGCCTGCCTTTCCTTGGCCTGTGCACTCCTATAGGTGGTCCTATATTCATCCATTTTCTTCATGTAATTCTCGGTTTGCTCCCCAAATAGAAATTTCCCACAACAGGAAAATCCATGGCCTTAGACTGGGTATCCTGAGACAGGGTAGTACATCTGAGCCAAGCCATCCTGCGAAGTGCCACTGATGTAGCCATGACTCTTGATGACACATCATTAGAGTCCACTGCAGCATGAAATTGCACCTTGAATGCCTCAACACCATCCATAGCCACCTGTTCCAGCTCCCTGGCAAGCAGGTCAGGGACTTGTTTCGCTAGGGCCAGCACAGTATCCCATCTGGATTTCTGGTACCTAGCAGCATAAGCCATATAATTTGCCTGCCTGAGTCCCAAAGATGCTGCCATGTACTGTTTCTTTGCCACAGCATTAATCTTCCTGGAGTCCTTCTCAGGGGGGTGTGAAGCTAGGGGAATATTAGCCTTGTTACAGGCTGCAGCCTGCACTACCCCACATGGCTGCATTGGCTAGGTGAGGAAATCAGTGTCGGAGCCTGATAAGGTATACCTCTTGTCCATCCTTTTATTCACAGGAGGTATAGTGAGAGGAGTTTTTAAAACTTTTACTGTCTGTTTCCGAAAAGATTTATGCAAAGGAATAGTCAGTCTCCTAGACTCTGGAATATCCATCATTTCTACATAGTCTGGCTCCTCTTGGTCATCAACAGCTTCCTCAACAGGGAGCTGGAGAGTTTCAGCAACTTTTTTATAAAACATGAAATGAGAAGGGGACTCAGAAAGCCTTGGAGGAGAAACCCTAACGGTCTATCTGGAGAGATGTCCGGATCAATGGGCACATCCAGATCTTCAAAACCATATTCACTCCTCCATATTCTCTTCCCCTCACGGTTCATAAAAATCCTCAAAATCATAATATTGAACGGTGGAACCGGCCGAACGAGCAGCTTACCTGAAGGTGTCGGTTCGGTCGGAACCAGAAGACAGACTGGACAATTTGAACTGCTTTAGCTATTTCCTCAGCAGTTGGGGAGAGAACTTTGGCTCTACACTCAGCTGACTTTCTAGTCCTTTTGATGGAACTGGCTCCTCAGAACCAGCTCTTCGTTTGCCGAGAAGTATCGCCCTGGTCAGAGGCACTCCCTCAGTTTGGTTGGCACCGAACCGGGCTGGTCATCGGGTCAGCGGACTTTTGGCCTCCCTTTCCTAAGCCTACCAACTCTTATCTATGGTGGCAGCAGAATTGTGACAAATCTGGCAGTCTGAATTGAGGTGGTCAAACCCCAGACAATAGACACATGTGATGTGTGGGTCAGCCTTAGCAAAGCTTCCCACAAACACTACAGTGTTTAAACCCAGTGGTCAGTTTTTCTTTTGGGTTTCTCAGACATAATGCCAGCCTAACCAACTTGCCGTTTGTGCTATCCACCAAGCAAGACACCTTATCGGTTCCCAACCGTGTGCGAAGTAAGTGGAAAAACCGTAATGAAATCCGTTTTTTTAGAACCGATAAGAACCGGGAACCGCATCTAAAAAGGGCAGTAGATTTTAAATACAACCTGATCGGTTCAAACCGAACCGATAAAGAATTACAAGTTCCACACAGAAAAAATAAATGTAAAACCTATCTATTACTTACATTACCACAAACAGAGCTTGAACCGACCGGTTGCGGTTTAATTTCGGCTAAAAACCGGAAAATAATACTCTTAAACCGACAAAATGAACCGAGCAGAAGGAGAAATCTCTGGAGCGACTGCTCAGTGAGGCAGAGTAAAGAATCTGACAGTTTGCGTTTGAAGCACAACAGACAGAGTTTTCAACTGAGCTCGCGCTCTAAGTTCCATGCCTGCATGGAAAGTTAACTATTTCACCTCCGGAGCAGTTCTAACCTGCGGTCATACTGCAATTGTCACACTACAGCAAGACTTCATGTTGTTTGAATGACACTTCCTTTCCCAGTAGGGCTGTTTCTGATGGGAAAGAGGGCTTGAAGGCCCTTGACCTCAGCCTTGGTCTGGTTTTGAAGCTGAAGTCCAAACCCTGGCCCACTATTTCCAGAACCCACTTGTCTGTGTGATGTTTTCCATTTCTGGAAGTAGTGGGCCAGTCTGCCCCTCTGGTAATGGGGAGGCGACCAGGACATTTTGCTCAGGAGTCTGCTTTGGTTGAGCTACTGGCTGGACAGAGAAGCTAGTGTGGCCAGTGCCCTGCCCCTGCCCCTAAAGTATCCTCTGAGCTGATACTGGGGAAAGATTTGGGGCTGAAAATAAGGCCTGTAAGGAGTCCTGCCCCTACCACCGCTAGAGTGGTGTCTTTGAGGTTGGCAGTTCTCTCCTTTACTGCTGCACTTTTGTAGGCAGCCTTGTAGTCATCCCTTTTTTCATGTATGCCTCTGTTTGTTCTCCAAAAAGAGACACAGGAAAATCAAGGCCTTGTTTTGTGTGTCCTGTGAGAGGTTAGTGATTCTCAGCTATGCAAATCTTCTCAGGGACACTGCTAAAGCCGTCTGCCTGGATGCAGTGTCATTTGTTTCCACTGACATCCTAAATTGGGTCTTAGAAGCTTCACTGCCCATCTTAACTGCTTTTTCCAGGTCAGCAGCCACTAGAGGGAGAAATGACTTGGCAATTTCCAGTACAGTGGACCACACAGATTTCTGATATCTGGCTAAATATGCCATATAGGATGCCTGCCTAATGGCTAGGGAGGATCCCAGATAAACTTTCTTTGCTAATGAATCCATCCTTCTTGAATCTTTCTCAGGAGGGTGGGAGGCCAGAGGGATGCCAGCTTTGTCACAAACTGCAGCTTGTACTACACCTTCATGACTGGGGTGACCAAACAAAAATTTGGCCCCAGACCTATCCACCTAGTTCTTCCTGTCCACTTTCTTATCAGTAGGAGGGCCAGAAGAAAAAATTACTCACCTTAGTAATGTTGTTTCTTCTAATGGAGTCTTGATGTATCCTGACTAATGCAGTGATCTCCAACCTTTGAACTGCCCCAGAGAACAAAGAGTTAACTTTCCATGCAAGGCATGGAAAGCTGAGCTCGAGCTCAGTTGAAGCCTCTGTCTGCTGTTGTTTGAACCCCAACCGTCAGATCTTTACAAGCTATACTCACTGGGAGATGTGTGGAAACTGTAAACTCACACTAGCCAACTGGCAACTAAATTTGATAAAAAGGTTTTTTTCGGTTTCAAAGTAAAGATTCAAGTCAGGAAACCCAAAAAACAAAACACAACACACACCGAAAATAAAGGAGGGTGAGAAAAAAGGGGCACCTCTAGGTGCCAACACTGCTCCTGCCCACCCACATCCCAAAACCAGGTTCTGAGAGGGGAGGCGGGGAGGTCAGAATACATCAAGACTCCATTAGAAGAAACAACATTACTAAGATGAGTAATTTTTCTTCAAACAACATGAAGTCTTGATGTATTCTGACTAATGCAACTACAAGCAGTACCTCCATGGAGGAGGGACAGAACCTACTTTGGGAATAGGCTCTGAAGTACTGCTGTGCCAAACCAAGCATCACTCTAGCCTGGGTATCCAGAGAGTAATGCTTGGTGAAAGTATGGACTGTTTTCCAGGTGGCTGTGACAAATCTCTAAGATAGGAATATCCTGGCAGCAGCCAGGGAAGCAACTATACCTCTAGTAGAGTGAGCCCCTCAGGCCTGAGGGTGGGATTCTACCCAATTTTTCATAGCAGAATTATATACAAGAGACAATCCACCTGGCAATAGATCTTTAAGTGGCAGGTTTACCCCTACCGACCTCTCCATAAGTGAGGAACAATTGGAGGGAGTCAAACCTGTGACCCTTGGTGCGCTCTATGTAGTAGCTAAGGGCCCTTTTTACGTCCAGGCTGTGCAGCCTTCTCTCTCCAGAGGAGGAATGGTCAGTGAAGAAAACAGGAAGAGACATACACTGATTGAGGTGGAAATCTAAAACCACCTTAGGCAAAAACTTCCTGTTAGTTCTGAGGACCACTTTATCTCTATGGAAAGAGATGAAATCAGGCTTCACTGACAGGGCTTGCAATTCACTGATGCACCTAGCAGAAGTAATGGCTACCAAAAACACAGTTTTCCAAGTCAAGTACTTAAGCTCTGCAGAGGACAAAGACTCAAAAGGGGGTTGCATAAGCTGAGCAATGCAAACATTAAGGTCTCAAGCAGGAGCAGGGTCCCTGAAGGGAGGATTGGTGTGCAGCAATCCCTTGAAGAATTTGCAAAATACAGGATGGGCTGAACGAGAAGAGGGCTTGCCTACTGACAAAAGAGCAGAAACAGCTGCCAAATGTACTTTGAGTGTAGCTGGTCTGAGTCCCAGGCCATTGAGATGAACCATATAGTCCAGGACTGTAGGCAACCCAGCAGATTCTGGAGAAATATGCTTACCAGAGCACCAAATAGTGAACCTTTTCCATTTGGAGTTGTAAGTCTTTCTGGTGGAAGGCTTTTGAGAAGCCTTTAATATATCCAGGACACCTTGAGAGAGGTGCAGATCAGCAAACTCTAACTCTTCAAGAGCTAAGCCTTGAGATTGAGAAATTTGAGATTCGGATACCAAACCCTCCCCTAAGAGGATGTCAACAGGTTGTAATTCCTGGGAAGAGACAGGGGAAGGTGGATTGCTAAGGACAGCAACAGTGGGTACCAGGGCTGTCTGGCCCAGTCTGGAGCAATCAGAATCACTTTGCAGGGTTGAGACCTGATCTTGACTAGTACCTTGAACAGGAGAGGGAAGGGGGGGGAAGCATACAGGAACTTCCCTTCCCAATTGAGTACCAGAGCATCCAGGGGGACTGAGCCCAATACTGGAGGTCTGCAGCAAAAAAGAGGAAGTTGGTGATTGTCTGTGCTGCAAAAAGATCTATCTGAGGAGTGCCCCATCTGGAGAAAATCACTTTCAAAACTAGGGGATCTAGGGACCATTCGTGGTGACCCTGAGATATCCTGCTGAGAGCATCTGCCAGGACATTGTCCTTCCCTGGGAGGTGAACTGCTGTGAGAGAAGTTTGCAGGGAATAGGCCAGAGAGCACAACTTCATTGCTTCTGTGCACAAGGCCGTAGACCGAGTGCCCCCTTGCTTGCTGATGTACCACATTGTGGTGGTATTGTCTGTTCTGATCTGGACTACTTTGTTCTGAACAGACTTGGAAAAAGCTTGTAGTGCCAGGAACACTGCTCTGAGTTCCAACAGACTGATATGAAGCAGAGATTCTTGAGGTGACCACAGCCCTTGGGTGGTAAGATCCCCCAAGTGGGCTCCCCAGCCCAAGAGGAAGGCGTCTGTGGTGAGGATCAGAGAATGAAACTGAGTGACAAAAGGAACTCCTTGCCTTAAATTGCCCTGATCCTGCCACCATTGCAAAGCCTGGATCAGGGTTCGAGTCACTGGGACTAGTTTGGTCAGGGAATCCTTTCTCTGGGACCAGGAGGTTCTCAAGTGGAACTGAATGTCCCTCATCTGAAATCTTGCCCCCTGGACCACTGCTGTAGAAGCTGCCATGTGGCCCAGGAGCTGCAAGACGTGCCTTGCTGGTCGAGACACCTGAAGGGTGAAAGAAGAGGCCAGTTCCATTAGTGTTTTTGGCCTGTCCAGGGGAAGGAAGGCCTTTGCTCTTATTGTATCCAGCTCCATCCCTATAAAGGTGAGGAGCTGCACTGGCTCTAGAACTGACTTTGGAAGGTTTAGGAGGAACCCTAAGGAAGTGAGCAGTTGCTGAGTTATCTGAAGATGTGACTTGACTTGGTCTGGAAACTTACCTACTATGAGCCAGTCATCCAGGTATGGGAAGATGGAGATCTTTTTTCTCCTTAGGAAAGCAACCACTACTGCCAGGCACTTTGTGAACACCCTTGGGGCTGATGTTAGACCAAAGGGCATTGCTCGGAATTGATAGTGGCCTGAGGGCAACTCGAACCTGAGGTACTTTCTGTGGGAGCACCTGATGGGAATGTGAAAATAGGCATCCTTGAGGTCCAGGGAGGCTAGCCAGTCCCCTGGCCTCAGAGAGGGCAGAATTATTTCCAGAGTCACCATTTTGAATTTTGGCTTTAAAAGGTGCTTGTTTAGGTATCTCATCTCAGATATAGGATGGGCTGCCATTCTCCTGTCTTTTTGGGGGTTAGGAAGTACCTGCAGTACAATCCTTTGCCCCTGTGTAGGGTAGGAACCCTTTCTATGGCTCTGAGAGCCAAGAGGGAAGAAACCTCTGCCTCTAGGGCAAGGGCCTCTGAAGGATTTGCAGGTGGAAAGGATCTGGTTCTCATCTTGGGGAATTTTTTGAAGCTGAGAACCAGTCCCTGACTTACTACTTCCAGGACCCACTTGTCTGATGTTAAAGACTTCCAGTCCTGGACAAAGTAAGCCAGCCTGCCCCTCACAGGTAGTGGAGAATCGGCCTGGGCAGACCCATCAGGGTGTCTGCTTGGCAGGGGCTTTAGGCTGAGGGGTGGGAAGCAGGCCTGCTCATCCCGTCTGCCTCTCCTCCTAAAGAACCCCTCTGAGCAAAAGCAGAAGAGGAGGCCTGGAAGGCTTGAGTAAAAGGCCTATGAAAGGCCTGACCCTCCCCTGGAATGCTACCTCTGAGGTGGCTTGCCTTTCTTTGGCTGAGCACTCCTGTAGGTGGTCCTATACTCGTCTATTTTCCTCATGTAATTCTCTGTCTACTCCCCAAGCAGAGAATTACCAATGACAGGAAAATCCATAGCCTTAACCTGGGTATCCTGTGACAGGCTAGTACATCTGAGCCAAGCCATCCTCCGAAGGGCCACAGATGTAGCCATGACTCTAGATGAAACATCATTGGAGTCTACAGCAGCATGACATGACATAAGAGAAACAGAGTGAAAACTGAATAGACTTTTTTTTTTTGATCGGTTGTTACACCATAAAAAAGAAACCAGATTTTAGAGATACAGATCCAGGAGTTACCCCAGTTGAAACAAGGGCACCACTAACCGGGAATTACTCCGGTATAAGTTTTAAGCTAGCTAACCGACTATATCAAGTTGGAACAATTTCAAACTAACTAGAACAATACCAAAACAAAATAAGGGAACTGTTGGTTTCCCCTCGGTTAAGGAACCAGGGAGAAAAAACGACTACTTACTCCTTACAACCTAAAATCTAAACAATTACTACCTGAAAACCAAGGACAGTGATAAGAATGCCAAATAAAATAATTTTACTGAGGTAAAAACCGAGAAAATAACGTTTCTTCAAGAGATGAAGGAGAGCTCTCAGGAGCGTCTTGCTGAGGCAAAGCGGAGTAAAGAATCTGACAGTTAGAGGTTGTTTACTAGGGACAGTGGTTTGAAAACCGAGCTCGAGCCTAGCATTCCATCATTGCACAGGTTCTATTAACCATTTCGCACCGGGTCATTCCTATGGTAAGGCCATACTGCATAAGTCAGAATACAGTAAGATTTCCTGGGGTTTGAAAGGTGCTCTTTAAGGCTCTAGTGAAATTATTGTAAAACCAGCCCTAATATTATTGATCTTTTTAGTACATTTTATCAACTGTTGCAGCTTATGCAGGCAACTATAGAACAGAAACATAGAAATTTGTCAGGAAAAAGACCCCATGGTCCATGCAGTCTGCCAGTCCACCCCGAAGATCTCTGCCCTCCATTTTTGTCCTTCTGTTGTTTAGGCCCATGTCACGTATCCCAGGCTTTTTTAATTTTCCCACTGTGTCAACCCCACCATCCACTCCGATAGTCTGTTCCATGACCCCACCGCCCTCTTGGTAAAGAATTTTCCCCTGATGTCTCCTTTAAATCTACTGCCCCCGAGTTTTAACACATGCCTTCAAGTGGATTTGTTCTCACTCAAACTGAAGATATTCCCAACCCTCACCCTATTTATGCCTTTCAAGTACTTGAATGTTTCTACCATGTTCCCCCTCTCCCTCCTCTCCCCCAGTGTGTACAGGCCCAGCTCAGCCAATCTCTCCTTGTATGTCTCCTGCAGCCCACTCACCATTCTTGTAGCCCTTCTCTGGACTCTCTCCAGCCTGTCCTTATCGCCTTGTAAGTATGGCCTCCAGAACTGTACTCCATATCCAGGTGCAGTCTGACCATGGTCTTGTATAATGGCATGATTACCTCCCTTCTCCTGCTTGTAAAGCCCCTCCCTATGCATGCCAACATTCTGAGTGCCTTCCTCACTGCCTTGTCGCACTGACTCCGAACCTTCAGGCTGTCAGAAACAGTGATCCCCAGGTCCCTTTCCTGTTCTGTTGTCTCCAGTTCTTCCCCAAGCCAGTACTTTGCCCTTGGGTTTCCTCCCTATATGCAC
Source organism: Neoceratodus forsteri (assembly GCA_016271365.2). Classification (NCBI taxonomy): domain Eukaryota; kingdom Metazoa; phylum Chordata; order Ceratodontiformes; family Ceratodontidae; genus Neoceratodus; species Neoceratodus forsteri. The sequence continues at coordinate 136,746,874 of CM028137.1, forward strand.
AATTCTGCATTTCTTTGCATTAAATTGTAGCTGCCATCTTTCTGACCACTCCTACAGCTCACATTTCCTCTCATACTTTCCCCGTCCACAGCCACTCTATTACATACTTTCATGTCATCTGCAAACAGACTCACCTTCCTTGCAGACCCTCCGTAATGTCCCCAATGTAAATGTTGAAAGTATGGGTCCCAGCACTGACCCCTGGGAACCCACTCATCACCCTTTCCTCCTTTGAGTCTGCACCATTTACCACAACCCTCTGCATCCTTCCTAGTAACCAATGCTCAACCCACTTTGTGAGCTTGCTTCCCACTCCCAAACTCCCTACTTTGCCTACTAGTCTCCTACTAGGGGATGGTGTCAAAGGCCTTCCTGAAGTCCAGGTAGGCCACGTCCACCGCCCCTCCCTGGTCCCATATCTCTGTAACCCTGTCAAAAAAATTCAGTCAGGTTGGTCTGGCAGGACCTACCACCTGTGAATTCATGCTGGCTGCCATCCAGATAATTAATCAGTCTTTCCTTTATAACGGTCTCCATTTTTATCTTTTTAAAAGTATCGTGAATGGGGATACTGAATCTTTTAGTTGATATCAGTTCCAAAATACTTAAGAAGTCTGACTCTAATGTCAGTGTATGCTTCCACAGTGTGGATATTAATCATAGTTGCCATGCCCCTAAAGAAGGCAGAGCATGAGAAGCAGTCCTCCAAAGGACTTGGGGTGAACATATCTCCTCATTACCTATGATGTCAGGAGTAATATGTTCCTCCTCCTCAAATTAGCATTCCTTTTATGTGACGCTGGGTGAAGCTGAGGGCTGAGGGATCTTTGATGCCTGTTGTTTTGTGGTCTGTAAGAACTGCCACTATCTGAATTCAGTACAACATGCATATGAGTATGGCCACCTAGCTGGATGCTTGCCTCATGTATCTTTTCTTTGTCAGGCTCCGAATGTTTTTCTTTCATTGTCTTAAGGATAGTGTGAGAGAAGAACTCCTCTGCCTGCCTTTTCTTGAAGTCCTTTTTATATGAACGTTCCTCAGCCTAGGATTTATGTTCTTTTGTGGGCTGTCCCTGCAGACTCTGCTTTAGACAGGGCACTGTTGTTTCAGCTGACAGTGTCACAGAGATGTTCTCAGCCTTTTTAGTAAGGGAACATTCTTTAAAGAGAGACAGACAGGCTGGAGCTGGTAAAGTCTTTTTGCTTGTCTCTTTTTCTGTGTTTAAGGACAAAATACAGTGCTTGCAAAGATCACAGTTAGCCGGTCGTGATCTGAGCCCAAATACTTGCAATCACTCTAGCCCATCTGCCTTAGACAAATAGTGACAACACTTCTGGCACGTTTTAAAACATGTGGACCCAGTTAATGTTTTAGGCTTTTGCTTCAATTCAGACTCGGATATAAGCCCAGAAAATGGCACCACTAGTAAAATCACTGGCCTCAGTCATTAAGAGCTGGTGTTTCTGTGTTGACTACTGTCTTGAATGGACTATTTTTAGTTTATTCAACCACTGTCATTTTGAACTGAAAACAATTTGAAAGTGCTATGAAAACTAGGCAGAAGTACTTTATTGTTGACCATGACCACAGACGTTGTGAGCTGACCATGATTTTAAAATATTTGCCTGCAGTTATAAGCCCCCCAAAAAACAGCCTAAAGTGCTCTATAAATGAAGGCAGAAGCATGTTAACAACTTTTTAATTAAAAGCGCAACTGCTAAAATGGAATGCCAGGTAATCTAAACCACAAACTCTGCCACTGTCATTGTGAACTGAACATCTTTTGCGATTTACGCTACTGTTCCTCTACTATTTAGGAATTGTAAAAAAAAAAATGCCAGAAAAAATGGAAATTACGTATCTACCGTAATTCTTGATCTTCTTGGACAAGTCTCCATCACTCATTCACACTAATGGGATCTACACGGAGGTGCTAGGACCCAATGAGAACAAACTTTTCAAGAGGGTCGGCGCCAGATGGCAGCTGAGGAGGCGGCACTGCAGGACCCCAGCTCATGCGGTAAATACTATCTTGGCGTCGCCCTCCAACCACCTCAGTATCTTTTTACAGAGGAGGTGCAGCGTAACTAACCTAGAAGGACTAACATAAAATCGGACATAAGATAGTACGAATGACCCGTGTAAGAAGGGTCAACAATGAAGTCTTCACGGCCCAGCGATTGAGGGAGTGAAGACTAAAAACAGAGAAGTGAGCTCGGGGGATGGTGGGTAGGCGTGTGAATGAGTGGCGGAGACTTCGTCCAAGAGGATCAAGAATTACGGGAGGTAAGTAATTTCCATATCTTCCTGGACTTAAAATCTCCATCACTCATTCACACTAATGGGAGAGTACCAAGAAAAAATTACTCACCTTAGTAATGTTGTTTCTTCTAATGGAGTCTTGCTATATTATGACATATGCAGTGAGTCCCAACCTTCGAACTGCTCCGGAGGTGAAAGAGTTAACTTTCCATGCCAGGCATGGAACTTTGAGCGTGAGCTCGGTTGAAAACTCTGTCTGTTGTTCTTCAAACTCAAACTGTCAGATCTTATGAGCAAAACTCACTAAGGTTCTGTGTGGAATCCAGTAAACCTACACTAGCCAACTGGCTACTAAATATAAGAACACATTTTTCTTGGTCCCAAAACAAAGACTCAAGTCAGGGGATCCAAAAAATTAAAAACATAACACCCAAACACCCCAAAAAGGAGGGGTGAAAAATCAGGTGGGCATCTACTAAGTGCCAACACTGCACTGCCCACCCACATCCCAAAAGTAGAGGTTCTGAGAGAGGCAGGCGGGGGGGGAGGTCATACTATAGCAAGACTCCATTAGAAGAAACAACATTACTAAGGTGAGTAATTTTTTCTTCAAACAACACGAAGTCTTGCTATATTATGACATATGCAGACTACACAGCAGTACCTCCATGGAGTTGGGACAGAACCTACTTAGGAAATAGGCTCTGAAGCACAGCTGTGCCAAATCGAGCATCACTCCTAGCCTGAATGTCCAGGGAGTAATGCTTGGTAAAAGTGTCAACTGTTTTCCAGGTAGCTGCTTGACATATCTCTAGGATAGGGATGTCCCTGGCAGCAGCCAGAGACGCAGCTGTACCTCTGGTAGAGTGAGCCCTCAGGCCTGAGGGAGGAACCTTACCCAGTTTTTCATAGCAAAATTGGATACAAGAGACAATCCACCTGGCAATGGATCTTTTATTGGCAGGTTTCCCTTTACCAACCTCACCATAAGTGAGGAACAGTTGGAGGGAGTCAAACCTGTGACCCTTGGTACGTTCTATGTAGTAACTAAGGGCTCTTTTGACATCTAAACTGTGCAGCCTCCTCTTGCCAGAGGAGGAATGGTCAGTGAAGTACACAGGAAGAGACATAGATTGATTAAGCGAAGTCTGAAACCACCTTAGGCAAGAACTTTCTGTTAGTCCTGAGGACCACCTTATCTCTATGAAAGGAGATACATTCCTTGTAATTCACTTATCGCCTGGCAGAAGTGATGGCTACTAAAAACACAGTTTCCAAGTCAAGTACTTAAGCTCCACTGAAGACAAGGGCTCAAAAGGGGGTTGCATAAGCTGAGCAATGCAAATATTAAGATCCCAGGCAGGGGCAGTGGCAGGGTCCCTGAATGGAGGGTTGGTGTGAAGCAACCCCTTGAAAAACTTGGAGAATACAGGATGAGCCGAAAGAGAAGAGGGTTTAACTACTGATAAGAAAGCAGACACGGCTGCCAGGTGCACTTTTAGGGTAGCTGGTCTCAGCCCCAAAGTATTCAAATGCACCATATAATCCAGGACTGTGGGTAAGTCAGCAGATTCTGGGGAAACATGCTTGCCAGACCACCATATGGAAAATCTCTTCCATTTGGAATTATAAGTAGCCCTGGTGGATGGCTTCCTAGAAGCCTTCAATATATCCAATACACCTTGGGAGAGGTGTAGGTCAGCAAACTCTAACTCTTCAAGAGCCAGGCCTTGAGATTGAGAGATTTGAGATTCGGGTACCAAACCCTCCCCTGAGCACAGGTTAACAGGTTGTGATTCCTGGGAAGACACAGGGGAAGGTGGACTGCTAAGGACATAAGGAGTGGGTACCAGGGCTGTCTGGCCCAATCTGGAGCAATCAGGATCATCCTGCAGGGATGAGATCTGATTTTGACTAGCACCTTGAGCAGAAGAGGAAAGGGGGGAAAGCATAGAGAAACTTCCCTTCCCAACTGAGAAGGAAGGCATCCAGAGGGACTGAGCCCAACACTGGGGGCCTGCAGCAAAAGAGGGGAAGTTGGTGATTGTCTGGGGCTGCAAAAAGATCTATCTGCGGGGTGCCCCATCTGGCAAATACTACCTCCAATACTAGGGTATCCAGTGACCATTCGTGATGGCCCTGGGAAATCCTGCTGAGAGCATCTGCCAGGACATTGTCCTTGCCTGGGAGGTGAACTGCCGTAAGGGAGGTGTTCAGGGTATAAGCCAGAGACCACAACTTCATTGCTTAGGTGCACAAGGCCGTAGACCGAGTGCCTCCTTGCTTGTTGATGTACCACATTGTAGTGATGTTGTCTGTTCTGATCTGTACAACTTTGTTCTGAACAGAGGTGGAAAAAACTTGAAGTGCTAGAAAAACTGCTCTGAGTTCCAACAGATTGATGTGGAGCAGAGATTCCTGAGGGGACCACAATTCCTGGGTAGTGAGATCGCCTATGTGAGCTCCCCACCCCAAGAGGGATGCATCTGTAGTAAGGATTAAGGAGTGAGACTGAGGGGTGAAGGGGAACCCCTGTCTCAGATTGCTCTGGTCCTGTCACCACTGAAGGGCTTGGATCAGGGTTCGAGTCACTGGGATCAATTTGGTCAGAGGGTCTCTCCTTTTAGACCAAAAGGCTCTCAAATGGAACTGGATGTCCCTTATCTGAAATCTTGCTCCCTGCACTACTGCTGTAGAAGCAGCCATGTGCCCCAGGAGCTGCAGAAAATGCCTTGCTGGTCGAGAGACCTGCAGGGCGAAAGAGGAGGCCAGAGAGACCAAGGTCCTTGCTCTTTCCAGAGGAAGGAAGGCTCTGGCCTCTTTTGTGTTCAGTTCTGCACCTATGAAGGTGAGAAGCTGGACAGGCTCTAGAACTGACTTTGGAAGATTGAGAAGGAAACCTAGAGATGTGAGCAGTTGCTGAGTTACCTGAAGGTGTAGTTTGACTTGTTCTGGAGACTGGCCTACTATGAGCCAGTCGTCTAGGTAAGGAAAAATGGCAATCTTTTGCCTTCTTAAGTGGGCAACTGCTACTGCCAGGCATTTTGTGAATACCTTGGGGCAGAGGTGAGGCCGAAGGGCATTGCTCTGAACTGGTAATGGCCTGAGGCAGTTCAAATCTGAGGTACTTTCGATGGGAGCTTCTGATAAGAACATGGAAGTAGGCATCCTTGAGGTCCAGGGACGCTAGCCAGTCCCTGGCCTTAGAGAGGGTAAAATAATTCCCATAGTCACCATTTTGAATTTTTTTTTAAAAGGTGCTTGTTTAGGTATCTGAGATCCAGGATGGGCCGCCATTCTCCTGTCTTTTTTGGGGTAAGAAAGTACCTGGAGTATAACCCTTTGCCCTGGTGTAGGGGTGGAACCCTTTCCACAGCTCTGAGAGCCAGGAGGGTAGAAACTTCTGTTTCTAGGGCAAGTGCCTCTGATGGATTTGCAGGTGGAAAGGACCTGGCTCTCATCTTTGGAAATTTTTTGAAGCTGAGAACCAGTCCCTGGCTTACTACTTCCAGGACCCAATTGTCTGATGTTAGAGACTTCCAGTCCTGGACAAAGTAAGCCAGCCTGCCCCCTACAGGTAGAGGAGAATCGGCCCTGGCTACCCCATCAGGGTGCCTGCTTGGCAGGGGCTTTGGGCTGAGGGGTGGAAGCAGGCTTGCTTGTACCCCGTCTGCCTCTCCCTCTAAAGAACCCCCTCTGGGCATAACCAGAAGAAGAGGCCTGGGCTTGATAAAAAGGCCTATGAAAAGGCCTGCTCCTGCCCCTGGGATGCTGCCTTTGAGGAGTGGCCTGCCTTTCCTTGGCCTGTGCACTCCTATAGGTGGTCCTATATTCATCCATTTCTTCATGTAATTCTCTGTCTGCTCCCAAACAGAGAATTGCCCACAACAGGAAAATCCATGGCCTTAGACTGGGTATCCTGTGACAGGTAGTACATCTGAGCCAAGCCATTCTGCGAAGTGCCACAGATGTAGCCAAGACCCTTGATGACACATCATTAGAGTCTACTGCAGCATGAAATTGCACCTTGGATGCCTCAATACCATCCGCAGCCACCTGTTCCAGCTCCCTGGCAAGCTGGTCAGGGACCTGTTTTGCTAGAGCCAGCACAGTATCCCATCTGGATTTCTGGTACCTAGCAGCATAAGCCATATAATTTGCCTGCCTGAGTCCCAAAGATGCTGCCATGTACTGTTTCTTTACCATGGCACCAATCCTCCTGGAGTCTTTTTCAGGGGGCTGCGAAGCTAGAGGAATATTTGCCTTGTCACAGGCTGCAGCCTGCACTACCCCCACATGGCTGCATTGCTGTGTGAGGAACTCTGTATCAGAGCCTGATAATGTATACCTCTTGTCCATCCTTTTATCAACAGGAGGTATAGTGTGAGGAGTTTTTAGAATTTTTACTGTCTGTTTCCGAAAAGATTTATGCAAAGGAATAGACAGTCTCCTAGACTCTGGAATATCCATCATTTCTCCTCAAGGGTCCATTTTGGGTCCTCTCCTTTTCAGCCTCTTCCTAAACTCCCTCCCCGCATCCTGCACCTCCAACCTATTACTCTATGCAGATGATGCTGTCATCTTCTCCTCCAGCCCAGACCCCTCTCAACTCCACCACTCCCTCCAGTCCTCCTTCACGCTGTTGAAAGCTGGTTCGCCTCACAATGCCTTATTATTAACTATAAAAAAAACAAAGCCATGCTCTTTGCACACCCGCAGAATTCCAGGATAGGGCTTTTTCCTCAATTACTATCATCGGCCTTGACCCCCCTGGAATTTGTGCATACCTTTAAATACCTGGGCATCACTCTCGACACTGGCCTCACCTATCATGAGCATATACATCAGTTGTCCAAGGCCCTAAATATTAGGCTTGGTCTCTTGCACTGTTATAAACATTGCCTTACCCCTGAGGCCCTCAAACTTGCTATCTCCTCCTCGGTACTCTCCCTACTTGACTATGGCCTTTTGACTTTTGGTGGGGCAAGCCCCTCGGCCCTAGATAGTCTTAGACTTGTACTAAACAAGGCCTGTCGCCTCATTTTAGGGTGTGACAGACTCACCCATACCTGTGTGCTATATAAGGACACAAATTGGCTGAACCTTGAAAATCGAATAAAATTCCACACCTGTGTATTAGCTAAAAAGATCACCCTTGGCCTCTCCCCTGCTTCACTCACCTCCTTAATCTCCTTGGACTCTATAGCTAAGCACACCCGTAGCTCAGATACCCATCGTTTCTCCATCCCTTCTTGTCGCACAACTCAATTCCAAAGATCCTTTTGCTACAGGGCACCTTTGTGGATGAATAACCTACCCACCTCCTTGCGTCTTGACCTAAGCATTGGTCACTTCAAAACGCTCCTTAGAGCCCATCTTCAGTCCTCAAGTGACTGTGACTGTATGTAAATTGGCGCCCGGCCCTCTATTACTGACAATGGCCTCTGGCTTGCCTCTACACACTGCTCCTAGCCCACTAACTCACGGATCTTAATCTCCCAGTCTATTTTTTTTTATCTGTCTCGAACTGAACTAATTCCTGATTGTTTAGCCTTGCATTCCTGTTGTACATATCTCTACTATGTAACAATCACTCTATTTGTTTCTGTAGCTATGTCTGTACAAACTGTTGTTGTGTATTCTGATTTACTATATGTGACGTGGAACCTATGTAAAGGAGTCTATGACTCAAAGGTATTTCTGACTCTTACGAAATAAATAAAACATAATCAGGCTCCTCTTGGTCCTCAACAGGGAGCTGGAGAGTTTCAGCAACTTTTCTATAGAACATAAAATGAGAAGGGGACTCAGAGAGCCTGGGAGGAGAAACCCCTGACGGTCTGTCTGGAGAGATGTCCGGGTTCAATAGGCACATCCAGACTTTCAAAACCACATTCACTCTCCTCATACTCCTCTTCCCCCTCTTCCGGTTCATAAAAATCCAGAAATTCATAATCTTGAACCGGTGGAACCGGCCGAACCGAGCGCTTCCCTGATAGTGTCGGTTCGGTCGGAACCGGGGAAAGTGACTGGACAATTTGAATTGCTTTAGCTATTTCCTCAGCGGCTGGAGAGAGAACTTTTGGCTCCACACCAGCTGACTTTCTAGTCCTTTTAGTTGGAACCGGCTCCTCAGAGCTGGCTCTTCGTTTGCCCGAGGAGGTATCGCCCTGGTCAGAGGGCACTCCCTCCGGTTCGGTTGGAACCGAACCGGGCTGGCCATCCGGGTCAGCGGACTTTTTGGCCTCCCTTTCCCTGAGCCTACCAACTCTCTTTTCTATGGTGGCAGCAGGAAAATTCTTACAAATCTGGCAGTCTGCATTGAGGTGGTCAAACCCCAGACAATACACACAGGTGGTGTGTGGGTCAGCCTTAGCAAAGGCTTCCCCACAAACACTACAGTGCTGAAACCCAGTGGGCCCGGTTTTTCTTTTGGGTTTCTCAGACATAGTGCCAGCCTAACCAAACTTGCCCGTTTATGGCAATCCATAAGTAAGACTCTTATCGGTTCCCAACGTGTCGCGAATTAAATGGAAAAAAAACACGTAATAAATCCGTCGTTTTTAGAACTGATAAGAACCGGGAACCGCACTCTAAATAAGGACTAGTAAATTTTGAAAATAACCTGATCGGTTCAAACCAAACCAAAAAGCGTTTACAAGTTCCACACAGAAAAAATATAAATGTAAGCCTATCTATTACTTACAATACCACAGACAGAGCTTGAACCGACCGGTTGCGGTTTAATTTCGGTCAAAAAACCAATAAAATAATACTTTAACTGACAAAATGAACCGAGCAGAAGGAGAAATCTCCAGAGCGACTGTTCAGTGAGGCGGAGTAAAGAATCTGACAGTTTGAGTTTGAAGAACAACAGAGTTTTCAACCGAGCTCGCGCTCAAAGTTCCATGCCTGGCATGGAAAGTTAACTCTTTCACCTCCGGAGCAGTTCGAAGGTTGGGACTCACTGCATATGTCATAATATAGCAAGACTTCATGTTGTTTGAAGCTAATAATCCCCCGAGAGGGGTGCCAGGAAAAAGAGCTCACATACTTAGGACAGAAGTCCGTTAAAAATAGACCTGCCAAACGACAGATATTGTCTGGCATGGACATCAAGGCGCAGTGCTTAATGAAAGTGTGCACTGAGCTCAGGCTACATTGCAAATATCTGCAATGGGCATGTTGTAATTTCCGCCAGAGATGGTGTGACTGCTCTGGTAGAGTGAGCATACACTCTGCCTTCCAGCTTAATCTGCGTCATAAAATAGCAGTGGTGAAGGCATGCCACCAGCCACGCCGAAATGCATCTAATAGCGACAGGCTGACCCAGCCGAGTCTCGCTGAAGGAAACAAAGAGTTGCTGAGCCTTGCGCATTTCTTTTGTTCTATCTAGATAGACTCACAGCGCTCTCTTACCATCCAGAGAATGAAGGGTACACTCTCCTTCATACTGGAAGTTCGCAAAGTAGGTAGGCATGACTAAAGGTTGGTTTAGATAGAATTCTGATACAGCCTTAGGGAGAAACTTACGATGTGTCCTAAGAACTACTTTGTCCTTGTGAAATACAGTGTACGGGGGGGTCTGTAACTAGTGCATGTATTTCAGAAACTCTAAAGGCTGAAGTGATGGCCACCAGGAAGGCCGTTTTCCAAGTGAGGAATTTTAAGTCTAAAGTAGCTAGAGGCTCGAAAGGTTTTGCAGTGCGCATGTCTAGCACAAGGTTAATGTTCCAGACTGCGACTGGACGTCCTGATAGGGGTCTAGTATGCAGAATACCCTAAGAAACCTCTTAACGACAGGTAACTGAGCCAGAGACATAGAAAGTTCCGGCTCATGATATACCGAAATGGCAAAAAGATGAACTTTGACTGTGGAGTACTGCAGACCTGAATTTAAGAGGTCCAGAAGGTACTCCAACACTTTATTTGGTGGAAGGGAAAAAGGGTTTGAAGAGGCTTTTGCACACCCGATAGAGAAACGCTTCCATTTGGCTTCGTAGGTTTTTCTAGTAGCCGGCTTATGCGCAGCTAAAAGAATATCTGAAACCCTACAAGAAACACTGAACCTATTCACCTCTGTCTCTTCAGGAGCCAAGCATGAAGGTGAAGCGACCTGACTGGGATGGACCAAGGGACCCTGGGTCAGAAGGTTCATCTGAAGGGGAAGCGTCTTCAGGAGGGATTCTGAAAGACTGTTGAGTAGCAGAAACCATATCTGCCGAGGCCAGAAGGGAGCAATGAGAATCATTCTGCCTCCCTGAGACTCGAATTTGAGAAGTACCCACTGAATTGGGGAAGAGAAGGAAAGACGTATAGAAAGCGTCTTGTCCACTGCAGCCTGAATGCATCCCGACAGAAAATGCCAGGTCCTAGATATCTGGAGCAGAAGAGAGGCAGTTTCGCGTTGAGTGGGGATGCAAAAAGGTCCAGGTCTGGAGTTCCCCATTCTTTGAAGAGTGACTGAACGACGGTTAAGTCGAGAGACCACTCGTGAAGATAGGTCTCCATTCTAGTGAGACAGTCTGCCAGCTCATTTTGTACTCCTGGCAGGTAAATCACATGGATTAGAGCCTTGTGCTCCAGGCACCATTCCCACACCCTCATAGTTTCCCTGCATAATGGATAACATTGTGCACCGCCCTGCTTGTTGATGTAATACATCATTGCTTTGTGGTCTGTTTGAAGGACAATGTTCTTGTGACAGAGTAACTCCTTCAGGGTTGAGATTGCATAGAGGATGGTTCTCATTTCCAGGATGTTTATGCGAAGCTGGGACTCTTCCTGAGTCCACGTACCTTGGGTGTGGAGATTCTGGCAATGAGCTCTCCACCCCATCAGGGGCACATCCGTGGTAATAGAGATCTGGTGATCCAGAGGAGCAAAGGGGTATCCTTCCAGAAGGTTGTCCTCCTGCGACCACCAGGTGAGTGACTTCTTCAGAGGTTCTGTCACCTTGATGGGAAAGGACTGAGGGTGAGTGGTTGGGGACCACTGAGTACTGAGCATCCACTGAGAGGTTCTCATGTGGAGATCTGCTAGGGGGTGAACACCGAGGATGCCATGAGACACAGCATCCATTGCATCGAGATAGCTTGAACCAAGCTGTTTTCTCTGATATATCGGGCCATCTGTAAGATATCGTTCCTTCTGTCCTCTGGGAGAAAGACCTTCGCAGAGGAGGTGTCCAAATGAGTTCCTATAAAGAGAAGCTTCTGGGAGGGTTGCAACTGTGACTTGTTGAGATTTAGCAGGACTCCCATGGACATGAGGAAGTCTGAAGCCGTGGCTACGGCATCCAGAGTTCCTTGTCTGGAGGGACTTGCTAGGAGCCAGTCATCCAGCTATGGGAACACTTGTATTCTGATTTCCCTGAGATGCACCACACGAATCACACAACACTTTGTAAAAACTCGAGGCGCCGAGGATAGCCCAAAGGGCAGGTCTCTGAACTGATAGTGTTGACTCAATGCCACAACCTTTAGGTATTTGTGGTGCTTTGGGTGTATAGGGATATGTTGGTAGACATCCTGCATGTCCAGGGAGGCTAGCCAATCGTGCAGATCAGTGGTTGTCAACCTGTTTTGGTCCGGGGACCCCCTGGCCACCTGTCAGCCATGCTGGGGAGCCCTTACCTAAAATATGTACCGGATTGTACCACGTCGAGTGTTTGTGCAGCATGTATACAGTTACCCATGACAGAGCACAAGCAACAGCAAGCGAATGTTATTGGGGGGGGGGTGTTACAATGGCTTGACTAGCATAACACTAAACAACTTTATTGACCTATTTATAAAATCTCAGAATTAAATAATTCAGAACCTGCTGTATGCATATAACCTTATAACCAAATTAAAAAAAGGCTCAGAAGCTGCAATAATGCTTGTCTCTTTTTGTCTGTTTTTAAGTGAGCCATATTACCACTGAACTTTATACAATAATAATGAAACACAAAATCTCAAAAGCCACAGCTTAATTTTACTGCTTCTATGCTGAACCATTTTAAAATATATATATAAAAAAAAACTTCTCAAAGCAATGAAGTAACTCAGTAACCAGAATAACCTGCTTACCAAGACAGACTGAATTTTGTTAAAAAAGACGAACGCGCTAAGCCAGTATCGAGGAGTGCAGAGGCCAACTGGTCTGGTGTGGTGACCGGAGAGAATGGAGACACTGAATTTTGTTAAAATAAAAGAAACGAATGCTAGCCAGTATCGAGGAGTGAGCGAGCAGAAAGCGGTCAGCGAGGAGGCGGAGAAACTGAGCAGGAGATGCACAAATCAAGTTAACAATGAAATCTGGCAAATTATTACAAATGAAAAACTTTGGGAGTAATCAAGAAATGATGTTAAGCAGCGAATAAGGCAAGTCAGGAACCAAGGGTTTTAGAATGAAATCACTGATGCAGCTGCAAATTGGGATAATTACAGCTATCTGCACTTACTGATATACTGCTTACTGCTATGCAAAGCAATTTCAAGTAATTGACACTTTGTGAGAAATTAGTGCAAGTGTGAAGTGTTAGTTGATGGTGTTTCAGGGAGTACATTACACAACAAAGTAGGTGAAAAAAGTGTTTTAATGGGGAACTCGTTCCGGTTTGCATGCGGTTGCGATTTAAAACAGACATTACAATAAAGAAACTGTACCATGCTTAGATTTTCATGGACTGCTTCGCGAACCCCCTAGTGGGTGCTCCCGGTTGAAAACCACTGGTGTAGATGACGCAAAGGTAGTAGGGTACCTAGAGATATCATCTTGAACTTTTCCTTGTGAAGGAAATTGTTTAGCTTTCTGAGATCTAGAATGGGGCGCATGTCACCAGTTTTCTTCGGGACCAGGAAGTAATGGGAGTAGAAACCTGTGTTTTGCTGATCCAGCGGAACTACTTCTACTGCCCTGTTGTTCAGAAGGCCTTGTACCTCGGAAGTAAGAAGGTCTGACTGTAGCATTGACAGCCTGGGCTGTCATTTGGGAGGATGATCCGGAGGAGTTTCTGAAAGATTGCGCGAGTACCCTTCGCGGATTATCCGGAGGACCCATTTGTCTGATGTTATGGATTTCCACTGGTTGTAGAACTGAATCAGATGTCCTCCTACCTCTGAGGAGGAGGAGTCCCCCTTGGACAGTTGAGGTGGGACCTGGGCCAAAAACTCAGAAGGTGGTACTGGGCGCTTTGGGCCCTTGTGCTTTCTGCTGTGCTTACTTTTGTGGTTGAGGGTTCTGTTTTTGTTAAAACCTCCTCTGCCCCTGCAGTGAAAGGACTGACAGTTATGAAACTGCCGCTATTCCCACCTCGGGGAGGGGCAGGTGTAGGTCTGGCTGTCTTAATGGCAGACCTAGTTTTCTGTGTGGCCTCCAGTGCTTGCTCCACCTGGGGGCCGAATGGATACATACCGTCAAAAGGTAAAGCCATGACCTGCTGCTGGGCATCATTCGTGAAGCCCGAAGTACGTAGCCAAGAGTGGTGATGGGTGCAGATGCCAGCCGCCGCCACTTGGGAAGCAGTATCGAAAGTGTCCATTGCAGCTTTAACCTGTTGGCTGTTGGACTCGATACCCCTGGTTATGGTCTGAAGTAGCTCAGAATTGGCTTCCAATTCAGGCAGAGCTTCTACCATTTGTTTGAGCGAATGTCAAAGAACATACTCATATTGAGAAAAATAGCCCTGGTAGCTGACAATATGCATACCCAGGGTGGAGGCAGCAAAGACTGTCTTACCTAAGGCATCTATCTTGCGAGATTCTTTATTTACAGGCCGGGCTGTAGATGCCTGAGGAAGGATGGCCTTATCATTCTTTGCCAAGACTACAATGGGATCAGCGAAGGCTTGTGAGGCCAATATGGGATGATCCTTGGGAGGGGTATATTTCCTGTCTATGGACTTAGCCATGGAAGGAATGAGAGGCAGATTATGCCATACCATCTGAGAAAGGGTCTCGAAAGAGGGCTGTACTGGAGAAGTTAAATCCATAGGGATCTCCGGGACATGGAGGTACTGGAGTCTTATAAGCATTCCAGGATCGACTTCTGTAGTCTGGAGAGAAAGAATAGAATTTAAATTTTAAGCAGAGACTTAAAGGAAAGGTCTTCAACCAAGGCTCTGCACAAGATTGATCTCTGCTGCCAAGGCAGTGCCATCAACATCATCATCCAGTCGAAGATCTGGGTCAGGCTCAAAATCATCTCCTGACAGTCCAGGAGTGAAAATCAGGAGGAAAAACAGAAGGGGAAAGAATCGGAGTCGAGGACCCCTGGAGACCAGACAGCGCCGAATGCAAGGAAGTCGGCGCCATTGAAAACAGCCCAGCATATGGCGCTGACAGAGCCTCATGGTGCCACAGGCAGTGCCAACAGAGCCCGTGGCAACATAGGCGATGCCGACAGAGCCCCAGATGCCACGGACAGACTCCTCGGTACCACAGATGGCGCCGAGAGAGTCCTACAGGTCTGAAAACTGCGATTTGAGGAAAAAGAAGGAAAATTGGCAGGAGATAGAGGCATCGGTGTGGACACCTGTGCCGCAGCCATCAGAGGGGGGAAAAACCAGAGCGTGGAGTCGACGGCAGCGAGGAAGGTGCCGCATGACTGGGAAGACCCACCCGCCCTATGTGTCCCTCCGAACCCAAATAGCCTGGAGGGCTCGGTCTTGGGGCGACCGGATCAGGCAGCTGGACCAATCTCTGAGCCCACTGCTCCGTAAGAGCAGCCCGCTGGTGAAACTGCTCATGAGAAGCCCCTCCAATAGGCATGGAAGGGCTCCGGTGGCAAGGAGGTCGGCCACTGGAGACAGAAACTGGCAATTCCGATAGAGGTAGAGACCGTTTTCCTGGCCCCAATAACTGACTGTCTATGCGCAGACATACCAAAAGGCGACCTCGAGTGATGCCTTCTCTTTTTCGGTTTGTGTGCCAAAGAAGAACTCGAGGCTGAATGGTACCGAGAATGGGACCGTTTCCTTTTATGCTTTCCGGTGGACCACCCATCTCTCCGAGCATAGGACCGCCCGTTGTCAGACCCTCCCTCCAGAGAGGGTGGCGGACCGGACTCAGCCCGGCTGACTGAACAGCTTTCATATGAAGTCTCCCTACCGTCACCTGACCCACTCATGGTCGACTCCGTCAATGGAGGGCTAAAGACTTCTTGTTACAATATGTAAATTTAATAAGATCGGTACTTATTCACAAGTAATAACAAAATAATAAACTGAAAACTAAGCTGCTAGTTTGAAGTTTGACTCCCGGTGGGCGAACGACGTCATCACTGAAGTGCACTCGACAGTGGGGAAAAAAGGAACTGAGGCAGTTGGAGGGTCAACGCCAAGAAAATCTTTACCATACGAGCTGGGGCTCACGGTGCCACTCCTCGCACTGCCATCTCTGGTGACGACCCTCTTGAAAAGTTTGCTCCCGCTGGGTCCTAGCGCCTCCGACGTAGATCCCATTAGTGGGAATGAGTGGTGGAGACTTTACGTCCAGGAAGATCTATTTTGCACTAAAACAGAGTTCAGAAGACAGAGCAAACGTACAGTAATTAAACTGTAAATTTTATAAAACAACAAATCTTTAGGACTTAGCTGTCTAACTAGCAGGGAGCACTGCCCAGGCAATGGCTCTCTTTAGCCAAAACTAAACATCTACCTACCACTGGAATGCTGGGAGACTCGAGACCAGCACTGTGAGAAAGAGCATCTTTGAAAAAAGATTTTTTGTTCCAGGGCACCATGCACCACATGGAGATGATGCACACATTTGACTAGACTATCCAAATTTATGTAATTAGAAACAACTGATCCCACGGTACACAAAAATCATTAGGTCTCAAACCAGTTCACTACATAAGCTTTGTACAGAGGCTGTTTATGTTGGAAAAAAACAACAAATACACCAACACTTTCACTGCTTTTGCTTATCAAATATGCCTGGTCCCCGTTAGACCTTTTAAGGTCTTAAAACCCGTCTCCGTCCAAGGCATGAAGGATGCTTCGACTATGCTTTGGGCTGCCTAATAGACAGTACACTCAGAGATGGTCCCCTGTCCCCTTATTCATCCCACCTCATTGACTAAGTGGCTACTAGGTGCCTCCGTGAATCATCCATCCTCCCCTAGGTAGTTCCTAGAATCTCCACTACCGTGGGCAGCAAAGCCTTTTCCATCTCTGCCCTCTCCTTATGGAACAAGCTCCCTATATCGCTCCACTCATCCTCCTCCTCCCACTTATCCTTCAAAAGCCACTTTAAAGATTGGCTACTATTGGAAGCCAAATGCTGCTGTCCATCTGTGTAAGCTGGGATGATTTCCCCCCTTCCCCCACCTTTTGTGGGGTCTCCTCACTCTTTCTCTCCAGCTTCTTTGCCCCCCCCACCTGGCCCTAACTCCCCTCCCTATAGTCTACTCCACTGCACTTTGCTTATTGTGGACTGTCGCACTAAATTTTGAATATCCACCTGGTTGTTACTTGATTCTGTTATTGGAGTGCCTTTTTGAAACTGCACTTTATGTGGTTTACCTGGCAATTTGTCACCTTACTGTATTGTTCTCTATGCTACTGTGATGATGTATATGGACTTGTCACTAGCCTACAACTTCCCCTTGTACCTTACTGTATTCTCATTTTTGTTAATACCCTCTGTACTGTAACTCCCTGCACCTCATTGTTAATGGCCTGCATTGCGGCCATGTTACTCCTCCTGGATTCTGTTTTGCTAAATGTGCCACTGTTTATGGCCCAGGTTTTGCCTGAAAACGGTCCCTTGGTTCAGCACACCTACCCAGTTAGCAAAGACATAAACAAATAAATCCATCTCTGCTCACCCACCCTCTAAACCAGTCCTTGGCACCCTGTCCATTCACCCCTTGGTCCCACAATGCACTATGGCAACTGTTTTAACAGTGCAATGCAGTCAAAGATCCTCATCTTGCTGCTTTTACTGTCATGTCAGAATTTGTATTCTCATCTGCAGAGCACTACTAGAGCAGAAATACTGGCATTTGGGTGTGGAGGAAACAGTAGGATGAGAATTTTGCACTGCCTTGGACCATTAAAACAAATACCGTATTGGCATGATGGAACCAAGGTACTGGACGGAATGCTAAGGACTGGGGTGGGAGAGGGGGCAGCTGAGATGGTAGGGTTTTTGAATACCTTGAAAGGACAACTGTCGGAAGATAGGTGCAGTGCAGAGAAAGTACACACATGAGGACGAGGAGGGAATCTTTCCCAAACACCTAAAAACCCATGAGATACTGGGGAAGGGGAAGAGGTAGAGGGCATGTTGATGCAACTGTGAGTGTGTGTGTGTTAAGTGGAAAGCTGGGTTTGTTGTGTGTGAGACTGGGGGAGACCAACAATGTATACCGAAATCCCAGGCCAAGAGATGGAAAGGAGAGAGAGAGACTGAAAGAAAGCTGAAGATTGAAGAGCCACAAAGGCACGATAAGGAAGGCAAAAAGACAAAGCCACATATATGTATAGTATAGACAGACAATGAACAAGGGAAAAGTGAAACAAGTAGAAAAATGGAGAATAAATCACAATGACACGGACGTCTGCAGACATTTTATTTTTTTTAAATGTTTCGATATTTATAAGCAGCTCCAGTACACATTAGTATTCACACTTTTACTATTGCGCTGCAAACAATACAGCTTATTATCCCAAAAGTAAACACCAACAAAAGGGATAATTTATTCACCATACAGTCAGCTAGAGTGGGGAACAAGCTGCCTCAGGAGTTGGTGGATATTACTTCCTTTAATCATTTTAAAACAGAGCTTGATAGCTACTTTATATCTATCCGTAATAGGAAATAATTCACCCACTAGGAGTGGGAGACAAACTCGATCAGACTTCAGCCAACTTTTGTCTAGCAAAACCAAGTACCAAGTTAACAAGAAAAGTGCTTTTCAATTTAAAACTGTTGTTGTTTGTGCGCATACAAATTTGTTTTTACTCGCCTCATTTTGAAAATAAGGAATATACTCATCCCATGAAACCTTATCTGGAGCACTTTGGAAAACGGTACATGAGTCACCACGTTCTACCATACATATTTACACATCTAAATGCCTGAGTCTCTCAAACCACAAAATAAATTTTACCTTTACATACAGTAGTTTAAATGTATTTGTCCACACAGAAAAATAATAAGGCCTGGATGGAACTCAAAAAACCCTGATAATAAACAAAAGCCCCTGAGAGTCTAAAGTAAACCTCCCCATCAGAAATTGCTCTGAGGGTATCAATATGAAAAGCAGATAATTTGCAATGGTATGCCCTCCCAATAGTGACACCAACACAGCGACCTACCAACCTGTTGACAAAATCAAAAGGCTGCTGACAGGTTGCTGTGTTTGTGCGCCTGACACAGGGGTACACCGTCTCCTGGTCCTGCACCCCCACCCCAAATCAACTCCAACTGGGTTGAGAATCCTAAAGATGGGGGGCGGGGCAAACCTCCCAATGAAAAAAGTGGATCGAGGACAAACGGGAATTATGCTGAGCGGCTCGACATAATTCCTTGTTGATGAGATGCCGGTTGACAAAATGTTGTCGAACTGACATCGTAGAGCCATTCACAACTGAGTATAACTGAAACAAATTAGTAATTTTCTATTTAACAGAGGTTCTGAAGCACAAATCTTTTCAATCTGCATTTCATTTCCATTTCCAAACAATCCCAACCAGAAAATGCTTGTCCACTACTAGCATATGTATGTCTGCATTCAGTTTGTTTTTCTTATTACAGTATACCACTGAATAGAAACTTATTGAATGCTGGTTTCAAAACCATAGCTACTTACCCCTGTTCTGTCACACAGGCGCAGAGTGTTAAATGATCCAACAGCAAATAACTCGCCATCAGGAGCCCAAGCCACAGAGGTTATGGGATAGTCGTGAGCCTGTGAACTATACAACAGACGGCCATAACTGTCCCATACCTAAGAAAAACATAATGCAGAAAAATTCATTAACAAATTATACAAATGATAAACAGTCTACATCTTTATTGTATGTATAATGAATAATTTTTGGCTGACTGGTATTTTTCTCATTGTGAAAATCCACTGAGCAATTTCCACTGAGATGACTGCACTTGCTTGGTTATTAAGGGGTATTTAATTCCACTGTTGGCATGAAAAACTCAGAAGGAAATAAAATAAAGCCACTGACTTCCCAGTTATGAATAGCTAGTACACCCACAGCAGCAGAATTAATATATATATCTACACATTTATACCACGGGGTGAGCTTTCTCAGTAGGATATCCTGTGTTATTTCCACTGCAGTGAGGATAAATCCTGATGACATCAGCAGAGTGAGGATATTGACATTTATCCATACTCTGTTTATGTCACCAGAGTGAGGATAACTGCACTGCAGCTTGCACTGTAAAGGAAACTGCTTCAGAAAACAGTTTATCTTTTACCTTTGCTTTTACCAGGAGAGAGACACACTAAGCTTAAAGCTTATTTACAGCTGCAACCTGGGAGCACAAGAAAGTTAAGTGACTTGCTCAGGATCACACAGTATGCAAGGGGGGCTGTGAGATTCAAACCCAGGTCTATAGGTTTACAGCTCAGAGCCTTAAACCACTGTGCTATACAGCCTCCTTGATCTTTCTCTTATCTCTTTCCACGAGCTGCAACACTCAATTAGCTTTGCAAAAGACTCTCACCTGTGGCCCATTGTATTTCTAACTTTCCTAGCCCATTACTGTGCTGATCTCAGCTTCAAAATAACCTGAATTCTAAATGAAGCTCTTTTGCAAAGCAGTTTCTGTTTCTCAATGCTACCTGCAGCAATTTGTCTTTCTCCAGTGAGCCTCTGACTCACTCAGTTAGCTTGCAATACACTGTCAGCTGTGTTTCTCACTCCCAGTCCATTCAGAACACAAACACACACAATGACAGCACATGCAGAATGAGCAGAAATGCACAGAATCAGAAAATACATTTTCCTAAAGCTCTCACCCCTGTGGTATAAATTGCACACATGATGGGCAGATCATGGGATATGGAAAATATTCTCACTCCTGCAGAAGCAGCTTTGTATTTTCACTTGTGTCTTCATCACTCGTGAGAATACACAGCTCACTCTGCAAGAGTGAGAATATTTATATCCTGCCACCATCATGTATCTATATATATATATATATATATATATATATATTTATACAACAGAGCGTCAGGATAAATTCTGCTGCATAAAGGCATTTATTTAAGACACTGTACAGATAAATGACCATGGCGTAATCACTATGAGAATAACTGAAGTTATTCATAGTGATTACATCCTAACCATTTATCTGTAAAGTGACTACGTCACTAATCGCCCCTCACTTCCCATCTGTACTTTCCCCCTCTCACGCACTCTCCCTTCCCTTCATAATGCAAAGCTGCCGTCTCTTTCAAGGACCCCCTACCAGCCGCAAACCGTGAAAAAAGCAACAGCAGCAGCAGCAATAATTTCCCCCCTTTCCTGCTTTTTCCAATAGCACTTCTGTCTGGGTTTCATTCTCAAATTTACCTTCTGTATTACCTACCAGAGTACGAAGCAGCTCCTCCTGATTGAACTCCAGCACATCCTGCCAGTACTCCAACAGTTCCTCAAAACCCTACCATGTCTTTCAAACATCCCAAACTGTTTTTATTTTTCTGTTTAATAAACAAAACCAAAAGAAGAAGCGGCACATAAAAAAACACCCGCATAGGTTCTAGATGACCTCTCGCTTAGTGGATCCGCCATTTTGTGTTAAACTTTTTCAAAACCTCTACCGTTCACCAATCAGCACAGACGCTGTGACATCATTAAAACGTCCAAACACCAACAACGGCCACAGCAACCAGGCGGAAGGGGGGATTGCACTCTGAAACCAACTGTTTTAAAAAAACTCAAGTTTCACCACATTTTTAACAAACTGCAAGCATAAAAAAAACAGAAAAACAACTGTTGCATAAATCCAACATGCGGCGGGGGGCACCTGTTGGATAACGACGTTATTTGTACAGTAGCCTGTGACCACCGTGAGGTAACTCAAGGTCACAGGCAAATGTACAAATAACATCATATCCAACAGGCGCCCCCCGCATATCCCATATATATATATTATATATTTATGTATTTTTTTTTTAAGTAGTGTGTTGTTCCTTTTTATTTCTCAAGTAGTGTTCTTCTTCAGGCTGAAGACTGTCTACATGTAGCACAAGGTGAGACATATAGGACAGCACGTTACCATGAGTCTGGCCCATCTAGAGATGTTTCTCTTGGCACCTCATCAACACTGTAATTTCATGGACTGTAATACCATAACTAACAAAAACTAAACAGGCCACAAGGCGCTAGGACCCTGAGGGAGTCAGATCTTTTCTGTGGACCGGTGGCACAAATAGGCCCCGTGCAAGTGTCACTGCATGCACCCACTGGTATACAGCAGCAACAGCACCAAACCACCTCAGTACCTTTTTTAACAAGGAGGTGAGCAGCAAGAACTGAACGAGTAACCTATGCACTTAACCTGCGGGCATAAAGTAGCCCTGGTGGCTCAACTAAGAACAGCCACCAAACCCAGTAATGCTGTGTCTTCACAGCCCAAACCAAGTACAAAGCGGTGAAGACCAACAGAACAATACTGGAGTGAGTCGAGGTATGGTGGGTGAGAGTGGTAATCTATGGAGAAGATATACAGGAAGATCAACAGTTATGGTAAGTATGTAACTTGTGGGTCAGAGTACTAAGTTCAAAGAAAGTCCCCAGACTAGTAGCAAGGCTGGAGCTCAGGGATGACTTCAAGATAGTAATCCTGAAGTAAACTGTCCTCTCAAAGATGGCATGCTGTCTGACATGGACGTCCAGGGCATAGTGTCTGGTAAAAGTATGCACTGTGTTTCACTGTGCTTCAAGCTGCAGCTCAGAAAATGTCTACAACTGCACAGAGTGCATTTCTGCAAGGAAAGTGGCAACTGCTCTGGAGGAGTGGGCATGTATCTTGCCCTCCAGTTTCACCTAGGCCATAGCATAGCAGTGACAAAGGTGATTTACAATCCAGGCTGACATGTGCTTGATAGTAACAGTCCGTCTTTTTCGATTAGAGTCAAAACAAACTCTGTTTTGACTGTCTGTATATAGTCCTGTCAGGTAAACCTAAGGATCCTCTTAATGTCCAGAGAGTGGAGAAACCTTATCCTTCATTCTGGAAGTTGGCAAAGTAGTAGGTAAGATTACAGCCTGACTCAGACAAACTTCAACACCACTTGCGTAGAAACTTGGGGTGTGTACAGAAACTTTGTCTTTATAGAAAACAGTATACAGAGGATCTGTGACCAAAGCATGGATTTCAGATACTCTGCGTGAAGAGACAGCGACCACCAGAAATGCTGCTTTCTAAGTCAGAAAAACTGTCACAAGTCTTAATAGGCTCAAAGGTCTTGTGAGGAACATATCCAGCCCATGATTAAGGTCCCAGAGAACCTCTGGCTTCCTGATGGGAGGCATGATGTGCAGGATATCCTAGAGGAACCTCTTAAACAGTGGCAGATGTGCCAAGGAGAGGGTGCCTACAGGTTCATGGCATGCTGATATAGCATATAAATAAACAGACCTCGACTGTTGAATACTGCTGGCCAGCATCAGAAAGGTCCAACAAGCACTCCAAAACCTTTTCAGGTGAACACTTGAAAGGGTCTATCGGGGTTTGGAACACCAGATGGAAAATCTTTTCCACCTGGCTATATGAGTCTTCTTAGATGAATGTTTATGTGCAGCCAAGTGTATGTCAGAGACCCACTGAGACACTTTAAACCTGTTCAAGTCCTCACTTCACGAGCCAGGCTTTAAGGTGGAAGGACAAGGTTGTGACTGGCTGTGAGATCCTGGGTCAAGAAGTCCCTCTGGAGTGGCAGAATCTTTGGTTTGCTAACTGACAGTCAAGTCAACAGAAAACCATACCTGCTGAAGCCAGCAGAGGGCCACTAGATCATCTTGTCCCCATGAGCCTCCAACCTGAACAGTACTCTGTACTTGCACTAGAGAGAATGCGTACAGAAGAAAAATTACTCACCTTAGTAATGTTGTTTCTTCTAATGGAGCCTTGCTATATTATGACTATTGCAGTTTGCCCCAGCCTTAGAACTTCCGCTCGGAGGTGAAAGAGTTAACTTCCATGCAGAGCATGGAGCTTAAGCCTGAGCTCGGTTCCAGAAGCTCTGTTTGGCTGGTTTCAAACGAAACCGTCAGATCTTCTGAGCAAAACTCACTAAGGTTCTGTGTGGAAGCTGTAACCTACACTAGCCAACTGGCCACTTATATATTAACACATTTTGCTGGTCCCAACACAAAGACTCAAGTCAGTGTACCAGAAAATTAAGATAGTATAACTAAATAAACACAACACCCAAACATGAAAGAGGGCATCAATAAATGCCAACAGAGGACTACCCACCCCATACCCCAAAGTAGGAGTTCTGAGAGGGGCAGGCTGGGGGGGAGGTCATAATATAGCAAGACTCCATTAGAAGAAACAACATTACTAAGGTGAGTAATTTTTTCTTCAAACAACATGAAGTCTTGCTATATTATGACTATTGCAGACTACACAGCAGTACCTCCATGGAGGAGGGACAGAACCTACTTAGGGAATAGGCTCTGAAGCACGGCTGTGCCAAACCGAGCATCCCTCCTGGCCTGAATATTCAGGGAGTAATGCTTGGTGAAAGTGTGTACTGTCTTCCAAGTAGCTGCCTGACATATCTCCAAGATAGGGATGTCTCTAGCAGCAGCTAGAGATGCAGCTGTACCTCTGGTAGAGTGAGCACTCAGGCCTGAGGGGGAACCTACCCAGCTTTTGATAGCAAAATTGGATACAAGAAACGATCCACCTGGCAATGGATCTCTTAGTGGCAGGTCTCCCTTTCCCAACCTCACCATAAGTGAGAAACAGTTGGAGGGAGTCAAACCTGTGACCCTTGTTCCGCTCTATGTAGTAACTTAGGGCCTTCTTAACATCTAAGCTGTGCAGCCTCCTCTCACCAGAGGAGGAATGGTCAGTGAAGAACACTGGAAGTGAAATAGATTGGTTAAGGTGGAAATCTGAAACCACCTTAGGCAAAAACTTCCTGTTAGTCCTGAGGACCACTTTATCCCTGTGAAAGGAAATAAAGTCAGTTTCTACTGATAAAGCCTGTAACTCACTTATACCTGGCAGAAGTGATGGCTACCAGAAATACAGTTTTCCAAGTCAAATACTTAAGCTCTGCCGAAGACAGAGGCTCAAAGGGGGGTTGCATTAGCTGAGCAATGCATACATTAAGATCCCAAGCCGGGGCAGGGTCCCTGAATGGAGGATTGGTGTGAAGCAATCCTTTAAAAAACTTGGAAAATACAGGATGAGCAGAAAGAGAAGAGGGCTTCCCTGCTGAAATGAAGGCAGAGACAGCAGCCAAGTGCACTTTCAGGGTGGCTGGTCTCAGTCCCAAAGAATTAAGATGGACCATGTAGTCCAATACAGTGGTTAGATCAGCAGATTCTGGGAAACATGCTCTCAGAACACCATATGGAAAACCTTTTCCACTTGGAGTTATAGGTAGCCCTGGTGGAAGGTTCCTAGCAGCCTTCAGGATTTCGAGAACACTTTGAGAAAGTTGCAAATCAGCAAACTCTAACTGCTCAAGAGCCAAGCCTTGAGGTTGAGGGATTTGAGATTCGGATACCAAACTCTCCCCTGAGCACAGGTTAACAGATTGTGATTCCTGGGGAGACACAGGGGAAGATGGACTGCTAAGGACAGAAGGAGTGGGTACCAGGGCTGCCTGGCCCAGTCTGGAGCAATCAGGATCATTTTGCAAGGCTGAGACCTGATTTTGACTAGTACTTTGAACAGGAGAGGGAAGGGGGGAAAGGCATAAAGAAACTTCCCTTCCCAATCGAGGAGAAAGGCATCCAAGGGAACTGAGCCCAACACTGGGGCCTGCAACAAAACAGTGGAAGTTGATAATTGTCTGGGGCTGCAAAAGATCTATCTGAGGAGTGCCCCATCTGGCAAACACTATACCCAGTACTAGGGATCCAGTGACCATTCGTGATGGCCTGGGAAATCCTGCTGAGGGCATCTGCCAGGACATTGTCCTTGCCTGGGAGGTGAACTGCTATGAGGGAAGTGTTCAGGGAGCAAGCCAGAGACCACAACTTCATTGCCTCAGTGCACAAGGCCGAAGACCGAGTGCCCCCTTGTTTTGCTGATGTACCACATTGTAGTGGTGTTGTCTGTTCTGACCTGTACCACCTTGTTCTGAACAGATGCAGAGAAAACCTGAAGTGCTAGAAAAACAGCTCTGAGTTCCAACAGATTGATGTGGAGCAGAGATTCCTGAGGGGACCATAATCCCTGGGCGGAGAGGTCGCCCATGTGAGCTCCCCATCCCAAGAGGGATGCATCTGTAGTAAGGGTCAAGGAGTGGGACAGAGGGATGAAAGGCACCCCCTGTCTCAGATTGCTCTGATCCTGCCACCACTGAAGGGCCTGGATCAGGGTTCGAGTCACTGGGATTAATTTGGATAGAGGATCTCTTCTTTGAGACCAGAAAGCTCTCAAATGGAACTGAATGTCCCTCATCTGAAATCTTGCTCCTTGCACCACAGCTGTGGAGGCAGCCATGTGCCAAGGGCTGCAGGAAATGCCTTGCTGGTCGAGAGACCTGCAGAGTGAAGAGGCAGCCAGGGCCACTAAGGTCCTTACCCTTTCCAAGGAAGGAAGGCTCTGGCCTGCTTTGTATCCAGTTCTGCGCCTATAAAGGTGAGTACCTGGACAGGTTCCAAAACTGACTTTGGAAGATTGAGAAGAAATCCCAGAGAGGTAAGCAGCTGCTGGGTAACTAGCAGGTGTGATTTGACCTGGTCTGGAGACTGACCCACAATGAGCCAGTCGTCCAGGTAGGGAAAAATGGCAATCTTTTGCCTTCTTAGGTGAGCGACTGCTACTGCCAGACACTTTGTGAACACCCTTGGGGCAGAAGTGAGGCCGAAGGGCATTGCTCTGAACTGATAATGGCCTGAGGGCAGTTCGAATCTGAGGTACTTTCAATGGGAGCTTCTGATAAGAACATGGAAGTAGGCATCTTTGAGGTCCAGGGAGGCTAGCCAGTCCCCTGGCCTTAGGGAGGGTAAAATCATTCCCAGTGTCACCATTTTGAACTTTGGCTTTAAAAGGTGCTTGTTTAGATATCTTAGATCCAGGATAGGCCACCACTCTCCTGTCTTTTTTGGGGTAAGGAAGTACCTGGAGTACAGACCCTTGCCCTGGTGAAGGGGAGAAACCTTTTCTACAGCTCTGAGAGCCAGGAGGGTTGAGACTTCTGTTTCCAAAGCCAGAGTCACTAAAGGATTTGTAGGTGGAAAAGATCTGGCTCTCATCTTTGGAAATTTCTTGAAGCTGAGAACCAGACCCTGGCTCACTACTTCCAGGACCCACCTGTCTGAAGTTAAAGACTGCCAGTCCTGGACGAAGTGAGCCAACCTGCCCCCTACAGGTAGTGGAGAGCCGTCCCTGGGCATCCCATCAGGGTGCCTGTTTGGCAGGGGCTTTAGGCTGAGGGGTGGGAGCAGGCCTGCTCGAACCCCGTCTGCCTCTCCCTCTGAAGAACCCCCTCTGTACATAGGCTGAAGAGGAGTGGGCTTGAGTGTGGTAAAAAAGGCCTGTGAAAAGTCCTACCCCTACCCCTGGGGGGCTGCCTCTGAGGAGTGGCTTGCCGTTCCTTGGCTTGTGCACTCCTGTAAGTGGTTCTATATTCATCCATTTTCTTCACATAATTCTCTGTCTGCTCCCCAAACAGAGAATTTCCCACCACAGGAAAATCCATAGCCTTAGACTGGGTATCCTGTACAAAGTAGTACACCTGAGCCAGGCCAATCTCTGAAAAGCCACAGATGTAGCCATGACTCTAGAGGATACATCGTTAGAATCCACTGCAGCATGGAATGCACCTTAGATGCCCTCAATACCATCAAGAGCCACCTGCTCCAGCCCTCCCTATGAGCTGGCCAGGGACCTGTTTGGCTAAGGCCATGACAGTATCCCATCTAGATTTCTGGTATCTTGCAACATAAGCCATATAGTTAGCTTGTCTGAGTCCCAAAGATGCTGCCATGTATTGTTTTTTGGCCATGGCATCAATCTTCCTGGAGTCCTTGTCAGGAAGATGTGAAGCCAGTGGAATATTAGCTTTATTACAGGCTGCAGCCTGAACTACCCCAACATGACTGCATTGCTGTGAAAGGAAATCTGTATCAGGACCTGACAAAGTGTACCTCCTGTCCATCCTTTTATCCACAGGAGGCACAGAATTAGGAGCTTTTAAAATTTTTATTGTTTGTTTTCTAAAAGATTTATGTAAAGGGATGGACAACCTCCTGGACTCTGGGATATCCATCATCTCCACATAGTCAGGCTCCTCTTGCTCATCCAAAGCCTCCTCTAAGGGAAGCTGGAGGGTCTCAGCAACTTTTATAAAACAAAAATGAGAAGGGGACTCAGAAAGCCTAGGGGGAGACTCACCTGAAGGTCTGTCTGGGGAGATGTCCGGTTCAATGAGCACATCTAGACTTTCAAAGTCACATTCACACTGATCATAATCCTCATCCCCCTCCTCTGGTTCATAGAACTCTTCTATATCATAATCCTGAACCACTGGAACCAACCGAACTGACCTTTTGCTAGACAGTGGCGGTTCGGAGGGAACCGGGGACAGGGACTGGACAATCTGTATTGCCTTGGCTATCTCAGCAGCAGTTGGAGAAGGAATTTTGGACTCCAAACCTGCTGATTTTTTAGATTTCTTTGCTGGAACTGGCTCCTCAGAGCCAGCACCACCCCGTTTGCCGAGGAAGTCTAGCCTGGTCAGGGGGGCACTCCCTCAGTTCGGTTGGCACCGAACCCACGGGCTGGCTCATCCGGTCAGCGGACTTTTTGGCCTCGCTCCGAGCCTGCCCACTCTCTTGTCCAGGGTGGCTGCAGGAAATTTTACAAATCTGGCAGTCTGAATTGAGGTGGTCAAACCCCAGACAATAGACACATGTGGTGTGTGGGTCAGCCTTGGCAAAGGCTTCCCACAGACACTACAGTGTTGAAACCAATGGGCCCGGTTTTCTTTGGGTTTCTCAGACATGATGCCAGCCTAACCAACCAACTTGCCCTTTTGATGGCAGTGCCAGACAAGACACCCTTATCGGTTCCAAACCGTGTCACGAGTCCTGGAAAAAACCGTAATGAAATCCGGTTTTAGAACCGATAAGAACCGGGAACTGCACTCTAAAAAGCCTTAAAAGGCTTTAAACTTATATTTAAATACAACTCGATCGGTTCAACCGAACCAATAATACTTTACAAGTTCCACACAGAAAAAACCCGATCTATTACTTATGATTACCATAGACAGAGCCTGAACAGATCGGTTTTGCGGTTAAAATAATGAAATCGCGGTTAAATTAAACCGAGAAATAGTGCTTTAAACCGAAGAAATGAACCGAGCAACAGGAGGAATCTCCGGAGCGACTGTGCAGTGAGGCGGAGTAAAGAATCTGACGGTTTCGGTTTGAAAACCAGCCAAACGAAACTTCTGAACCGAGCTCGCGCTCAAAGCTCCATGCTCTGCATGGAAGTTAACTCTTTCACCTCCAGAGCAGTTCTAAGGCTGGGGCAAACTGCAATAGTCATAATATAGCAAGACTTCATGTTGTTTGAAACCAACTGTGCCATGGCAGTCTGAATGCATCCTGACAGAAAATGCCAGGTCCTGGATTTCTGGACTAGAATCTTGGCAGTATAGAAACACAGAATTTGACGGCAGATAAGGACCGCTTGGCCCACCCAGTCTGCCCATTTCCCTACCTAATGGATAAGCTGCAGATCCTAGTTAACCAACAGCCTACTTCTTCCTACCCCTACCCCCTAGAATTGCCTTATGACTGTCCCATGCATGCTTGAATTCCACCACTGTTTTTGACTCCACAACCTCCTCCGGAAGGCCGTTCCATGCATCCACAATCATCTCTGTGAAAAAATTCTTCCTTACATTACCTCTGAGCTGCCCCCCCATATCTTCAAATTGTGCTGCCTTGTTCTTGCATACCTCTTTTTCTGAAAGATGCTACCCTCTTGGACTTTGTTGATTCCCTTGAGGTACTTGAAAGTTTCTATCATGTCTCCCCTCTCCCTCCTTTCCTCGAGGCTATACATATTAAGCTCCTTAAGACTCTCTTCATATGTCTTCTGGTGCAGACCCTGCACCATTTTAGTTGCCCTCCTCTGGACTGCCTCCATCCAGTATGGTGTTGAGTGGGGACACAAAAAGTTCCACATTTGGGGTGCTCCACTTATCAAATAGAGATCTCTAGATAACTGGTGCTAGTGACCACTCATGAGGATCTGCCTCTGTTCAACTAAGTTTCATCTGCCAGAGTGTTCTGGACTCCTGACAGACAGTTTGCTTGGAGCAGGATCCTCTCTGCTCCAGGCACCATTCTCACACTCTCATCGCCTCCCTGTAGAGAGGGTAAGAGAGTGAGCACCTCCTTGTCTACTGACATAGTACTGTACATAACACACTTGTTGTCCATCTGGAGAACTGCTTTTTTTGTTGGCTGATCAAGTTCACTAGGGCTTTCAGACCACAAAGAACTGCACGCATCGCATCTCCAGCACATATACAGTATGTAGAGCTGTGTCTCTGATGAGTCCCAGACACCCTGACTCTGGGGACCCTGGCAGTGGGCCCCCCTACTTCAGCAAGTAACCATGCATGGTGAGTCACTTCTAGCTCTGGTAGGGAGAAGGGGAAGCCCTGCAGGAGTTTTTCCTCCACTGACCACCACATCAGAGACCTCATTAAAGCTTTGGTCACCTGGGATTTCATCTCTTCTATAGATTTCTTCTCTTCATTATTTATCACAGAAGAAATTCCCACAAAAACAAGACATTCATCCACTTGAGTTAATTTGCCTCTATAGCTTATTCCCTACTTGAAACTATAATGCTGTGTTGTGACAACACAGACTATTGCCATGGAAATAACTGTGATGTTACAAGCAGTATTATGACACCAAGCTGGGAAGAAGCAACATGGGCTGATGAACCCTCAAGCAAGAACAATCCTGTTTTCATGCTTGCATGTGATCTTAGTAATAAATAGTGGGGAGAAGAAAGACAGAGTTAATGAGAAATATAAGCTGCTTTCTGTCTAAATATTAAGCTTTGCAAAGTTCTGGTGGCATTGGCGGCTCTTGAAGAGAATCAGAAAAAGGGATTGAGCAACTATGTCTTACTACTGTCAATCAGTACAAAAGGTGCACACACACCCCACCAAGGGATTCCAAAAGGTGGGGACCAACATAACCAAACTCACATAACATCAAGGAGTACAGCAGGATCCCACTGGGAAATGGCTTTATTGTCCTGTGGCAGGTCTCATATTTCCAAACTTAATGGCCTTCTATAAGCCATGGTGCCTGACTCAGAACAATAGTGAGGAATACCAACAACTACGCATGCTGCTGTACAACACTATCCTCTAGGCAGAAAACAGAAAATTATCCCCCATCCTCAGTCCCTACAACCTACTCTGACACACTAACATACTTAACTAAACAAGAGATTAGAAATAGATGTTATGAGCTGCTGCTCGACACAAGGAAGGAGGGAAACTATGTAAATTAAACCTCAAAAAGAAAAACGGAAGAAACCTTACTTACCTGATGGCACCAGGCTAATACTAATGTAACCCCTAGGTGGCACTATCCCAAGGGCTATTACCCCTGCCTGTTTGACTACGGACAGGTTGAGGGGCCTAGGTCCTATGGCGGGTGCCTCCACCCAGAGGTCAGGGTTTGTAGTGGTTAGACTAGCTTGGTCACAGTCCTCTGGGACACTGAGACCCCCTTTTACTCCCTCTAGTGCCTCACACAGTACACCGGAGTTACAGCCCCAATACCCCACGTATATACGCTGTTCACTCATATAGATACCACTTACGCTTCAGACTGATTCTGCAGCACGTCTCAGAGGACCCCCTGTAAAGTAAGGTTAAACAACATACACAGCAAAACACAATACTGCTTCCATAAGTACCAACACCACAAACAGTATATAGTATAACAACAGCAAATCTGATTTATTTAGGTTACAGTAACACGGGAGGGGGAAATCAGGTTAATTAGTGGCATTAAATCACAGTACTGTGCACACATACAGGGTCTGAAAAGTCACACTCTGGGTACCCAGGTTGGGAGGCGGTTAGCCAGGTCCATTGCCCAGGGTTGGCCAGCAGGTGCAGATGGATAGGGCCCTGTAGAACAAAATATATGCACAACACCCAATTGTAATCCGGAGCCGGATGGCTCAGTCCATGAAGCAGTGAAACAACAAGAATTAGATGACACACTTGTGATTGAAAACAGGCTGCAGGGAAATACTCTGATTTGTACACACAATACCCAAGCTGAGAACTGGATGGTGGATGTTCTTCTGGATTGTCAGAAACAACAGGGCATGGAGACAAGGTCCTTGCGACTGGATCCCACTGCAGTTGACAACAAACGGATTTAGTCCGAGACAAGCTGGGGTTTGCTTCCAGCTTCAACACACAGCACACAGCACAGGGGATTGGAAATAGCAATTCCCCACAAGCACTATGCACATTCATATGTAAAAGGAAAGTACTATACCAGGCAGGCTGCTCCTTGATCCCGATCGCACTTACTGCAAAATACCCGGGAGCACACACAGCAGCTTCAGTTCCTGACAGACCGAGCGCGATTCAGCAATTTCTCCAGTCCTCTACAGCGTGAGCCTGGTTTCCACACTTCTGGTGCTTCTTTCTCCTCACAACTTGGATCCAGTCCAAACTGGCACTCACAACGGCTACAGGCCGAAACTCAGGGCCTCACACGCACTTCCCGCGTGAAACTATACACCACAGAAGCACAGAGCTCCTTCTCTCTTCACTATCACAAATGATCTGATCTTTCCAGTCACAGAGCAGGGCATTTCCTTTAGCTCCACACCATTCTGTTGGCCGGTTCGGCTGTCACTCACAATAAGACTCCCTCTGTTGGTGAAAAAAGGCGCCATGGTCAAAAAGTACAGTTACGTAAGAACTTACCGTAACAGTAGATCTTCGAAGAAGCTCTTGCAGTAGGTAATTACATATAGGACTGGCGCGGCTGGCGGCAGGACCTGAAAACATTTCTAGCTAGCAGTCCTGAGGACCGCCCCCACGTCAGGTGACGGCGTCATCTGACGTCGGTATAAAGGGGCGGTCCCGGACGCCCGCCTTCCAGTTCTTTCCCGCCACAGGCCCGGAAAGCCCGGACGAGAGAGAAGCAGATATTTCCATTCCTGGAAAAAGAGCTGAAAAAGCCTAGGGGGATGGAGGGTGGGAAGGTATTACCTACTGCAAGAGCCTCTCTCGAAGATCTACTGTTACGTTAAGTTCTTACGTAACTGTACTATCTTACTTCGAGAGGGCTCTTGCAGTAGGTAATTACATAGAGGACTGAATCCCAAGCAGTCTGGAACAAATAAAAGGCACCGGGAGGAGGAAACTACTCCCGAAAGTAGCAGAAGCCTTGCAGGCCTCAAGACAGGAGGCCCTGCAAAACAGCTAGCCCGAAGCCTGCTCTACGGCGAGAGGCAATGTCCAAACTGTAATGTTTCGTAAAGGTATGGACGGAAGTCCAGGTGGCGGCAGCACAGATGTCTGCTGCAGACACATTCTTGAAACAAGCCGCAGAGGCTGCTACTCCATGAGTGGAGTGACCTCTGACTTGACCCAGAAGAAAAATTACTCACCTTAGTAATTGCTTTTCTTCTCATGGAGTCTTGCTATATTATAACAATAGCAGTCAGCCACTGCAGCTGAACTGCCCGGAGAGGAAGGAGTTAACTCCAGAAGATCTGAGTTCTACAGTATGGCGCTGTGCCCCAATCTATCTGGCAGTTTCAAATGAAACTGTCAGATCTTTCTGAAGCCAACATCAAAGGACGGAAAAAGTCTGTGTGGAAAAACTACACTAGCCTATGGCTACCTACTAGTAGTAATAACAACAATATAAACAACAAAGAAACACCCAGAACCATAATAACAAAGATTGATGGTATTATGGTTCGTTTTACCACCCTTGACAAGCACATATGAACCCCCCTTCCCCCCAAGACTCAAGTCCAACAAGGGGGCAATAAAAAATAACCTAAATGAACAATCTAGATCCCTAACCCAAAGGAAAACAGGGTTAGGGGAAAACTAAAATGGCATGACACAGTGCTTGCACCAATTTGCCACCTCTACCCAAGTAGGAGTTCTGAGAGGGCAGGAGGGAGGTGAGTTATAATATAGCAAGACTCCATGAGAAGAAAAGCAATTACTAAGGTGAGTAATTTTTCTTCAAACACCATGAAGTCTTGCTATATTATAACAATAGCAGATTACACAGCAGTACCTCCATGGAGAAGGGTCAGAACCTACTTAGGAAATAGGCTCTGAAGCACAGCTGTGCCAAACTGAGCATCTCTCCTGGACTGGACATCCAGGGAATAATGCTTGGTAAAAGGTGTGAACTGTCTTCCAGGTAGCAGCTTGACAAATCTCCAGAATAAGAATGTCTCTAGCAGCCGCTGAGAGGCGCAGCTGTACCCTGGTGGAGTGGGCCCTCAATCCTGAGGGGGTACTCTACCAGTTTCTGATAACAAAATTGGATACAAGAGACAATCCACCTTGCAACTGTTCTCTTAGTGGCAGGTTTCCCTTTGCCAACCTCGCCATAGGTAAGAAACAGTTGGAGGGATTCGAACCTATGACCTCTGGTGCGCTCTAGATAGTAACTTAATGCCGTTTTGACATCCAAGCTGTGCAGTCTTCTCTCACCTGAGGAAGAATGCTCAGTGAAAAATACTGGGAGGAGATAGATTGATTCAGGTGGAAATCAGAAACCACCTTAGGCAAAAACTTTCTATTAGTCCTAAGGACTACCTTATCTCTGTGGAAAGAGATAAAATCTTCTTCCACTGACAGGGCCTGTAACTCACTTATGCGTCTGGCAGAGGTGATAGCTACTAGAAAAACGGTTTTCCAAGTTAAATACTTGAGTTCTGCTGAAGACAGAGGCTCAAAGGGGGGTTGCATTAACTGAGCAATGCAAATATTCAGGTCCCAGGCGGGAGCTGGTTCCCGAAAAGGAGGGTTAGTATGAAGTAACCCTTTAAAAAACTTGGAGAACACAGGGTGAGAAGAAAGGGAGGCAGGCTTCCCTGCTGACACAAAAGCAGAGACAGCTGCCAGATGAACCTTCAGGGTAGCTGGTCTAAGGCCTAGGGAATTCAGATGGACCAAATAGTCCAGAAGAATGGGAAGATCAGCAGATTCTGGGATAATCTGCCTCTCAGAGCACCAGATGGAAAACCTCTTCCACTTAGAATTATAAGTGGCCTAGTGGAAGGCTTCCTAGAAGCCTTTAAATATCCATGACACCTTGAGAAAGGTGTAAGTCACAAATTCTAGCTCCTCAAGAGCCAAGCCTTGAGGTGGAGGGACTTGAGGTCCGGATACTACACCTCCCCTGTGCACAGGCCAGTAAGTCGTGAACTCTGGGCAGGCTCAGGGCAGGGTGGACTGCCAGGGACAGGAGCAGAGGGTACCAGGGCTGTCTGGCCCAATCTGGGGCAATCAGAATCACTCTGCAAGGTTGAGATCTGATTTTCACTAGTACCCTGAAAAGGAGAGGAAGGGGGAAGGCATACAGGAACTTCCCTTTCCAATCCAACAGAAAGGCATCCAGAGGGACTGAGCCCAGTACTGGAGGCCTGCAGCAAAAAAGAGGAAGTTGGTGGTTGTCTGGGGCAAAAAGATCTATCTGAGGAGTGCCCCAACTGGCAAAGACAGACCCCAGTACTTGTGGATTCAGAGCCCATTCGTGATGGCCCTGAGAAATTCTGCTGAGGGCGTCCGCCAGCACTTGTCCTTCCCTGGGAGATGAACCGCTATCAGGGAGGTGTTCAGGAATAAGCCAGAGACCACAACTTCATTGCTTGTTGCACAAGGCTGAAGACCGAGTGCCCCTTGCTTGTTGATGTACCACATTGTGGTGGTATTGTCTGTCCTGACTTGAACCACTTTGTTCTGGACAGAATCTGAAAAGACCGAAGAGCTAAAAGACAGCTCTGAGTTCCAGAAGATTGATGTGGAGCAGAGATTCCTGAGGAGACCACACTCCCTGAGTGGTAAGGTCGCATGGTGAGCCCCCACCCTAACAGGGAGGCATCCGTGGTGAGGGTGAGGGAGGGAGAAATGGGAATGAAGGGAACCCCTTGTTTCAGATTGCTTTGATCCTGCCACCAGTGTAAGGCCAGGATCAGGTTTGAGTAACTGGGACCAATTTGGTAAGGGGTCCTTCCTCTGAGACCAATAGGCCCTCAAATGGAACTGAATGTCCCTCATCTGAATCCTGCTCCCTGCACAACAGCTGTGGAAGCAGCCATGTGCCCGAGGAGTTGCAGAAAATGCCTTGCTGGTCGAGAGACCAGAGGGGTAAAGGAGGATGCCAGGCGATGGGTCTGTCCACCCTTTCCGAGGGAAGAAAGGCCCTGGCTAACCTGGTGTTCAATTCTGCGCCCTATGAAAGTTAGGGCCTGAACTGGTTCCAGAACTGACTTTGGTAAGTTTAGCAGGAATCCCAGAGAAGTGAGAAGCTGCTGGGTGACTTGCAAGTGGATTTCACCTGACCTGGAGACTGACCCACAATGAGCCAGTCGTCCAGGTAGGGAAACACAGCAACCCCTTGCCTTCTTAAATGAGCCACTACTACAGAGAGACATTTTGTGAATACCCTTGGCGCAGAGGTAAGGTCAAGGGCATTGCCCTGAACTGGTAGTGGCCTGAGGGGCAGTTCGAACCTGAGGTACTTTCGTGGGAAGGCCTGATCAGAACATGAAAATAGGCATCCTTGAGGTCCAGGGAAGCTAGCCAGTCCCCTGGCCTTAGGGAAGGCAATATCATTGCCAGAGTTAACATTTTGAACTTTGGTTTCAACAGATGCTTGTTCAAGTATCTTAAATCCAGAATGGGCCGCCATTCTCCTGTCTTTTTTGGGGTAAGAAAGTATCTTGAATAAAGCCCCTTGCCCTGATGGCAAGGAGGAACCCTTTCCACTGCTTTGCAGACCAGAAGAGAAGAAACCTCTGCTTCCAAAGCAAGGGCTTCTGAAGGATTTGCAGGTGGAAATGCCTGGCTCTCATCTTTGGAAAATATTTGAAGCTGAGAACCAGACCCTGGCCTATTACCTCCAGAACCCATCTGTCCGGTTAGGGACAGCCAGCTCTGGCTGAAATAGGCCAACCTGCCCCCCACTGGTACAGGAGAATCGGCCCTGGGCACCCCATCAGGGTGCCTGCTTAGCAGCAGCCTTAGGCTGAGGGGAGGGAGACGGTCTACTTGCACCACGTCTACCCCTGCCTCTGAAGAAACCCCTCTGCGAGACAGCAGAGGAGGCTTGAAATTGGTAAAAAGGCCTGGAAAAGGGTCTGCCCCTACCTCTGGGAGCATGCCTTTGTGGCATGGCATGCTTCTCCTTAGCCTGGGCACTTTTGTAGGTAGTTCTGTATTCATCCATCTTTTTCATATAATTTTCTGTTTGCTCCCCAAACAGAGAATTTCCTACAGGAAAATCCATAGCCTTTGACTGAGTATCTTGGGACAGATTAGTGCATCTGAGCCATGCCAACCTACGGAAAGCTACAGAAGTGGCCATGACCTGGAGGAAACATCATTAACATCAACAGCAGTATGAAATTGAACTTTAGAGGCTTCAATGCCATCAGCAGCCACCTGTTCCAACTCACTAGCCAGCTGGCCATGGGCCTGCTTGGCTAACTGCAATACTGTGTCCCACCTAGATTTCTGATATCTAGCCACATAAGCCATATAATTTGCCTGCCTGAGTCCCAAAGAAGCTGCCATATACTGTTTCTTCGCCATGGCATCAATCTTCCTAGAATCCTTGTCAGGAGGATGTGAGGCCAGAGGAATATTAGCCTTGTCACAGGCTGCAGCTTGTACCACACCTACATGACTACACTGCTCAATAAGGAAGTCTGTATCCGAGCCTGACAAAGTATACCTTCTGTCCATTTTTTATCTACAGGAGGGACAGAATGAGGATTTTAAAATCTTTGTTGTTTGCTTCCTAAATGACTTATGCAAAGGAATAGACAACCTCCTAGACTCTGGAATATCCATCATTTCCACATAATCAGGCTCCTCTTGCTCATCCACAGCCTCCTCTAAAGGAAGCTGGAGGGTTTCTGCAACCTTTTTGTAAAAAATAAAGAAAGAAGGGGACTCAGACAGAATAGGGGGAGATTCTAAAGGTCTGTCTGGAGAAATGCCCGGTTCAATGGGCACGTCCAGACCCTCCCAGCCACACATATATTGATCAAATTCCTCCTCCCCCTCCTGTGGTTCATAAAAATCCTCAACTTCAAAGTCCTGAACCACTGGGACTGAACGAACCAACCTTTTACCCACTGTTGGTGGTTCTACAGATCCCTGAGACAGTGACTGGACAATCTGGATGGCTTTAGCTATCTCTGCAGCAGTTGGAGACACAATTCTGGACTCCAAACCTCCTGATTTCTTTGTCTTTTACTTGGGACTGGTTCCTCTGAACCAGTCTTCCTTTGCCCGAGGTCTCGCCCTGGTCAGAGGGCACTCCCTCTGGTCCAGTGGGTACTGAACCGGCTGGCCATCCGGTCAGCGGACTTTTGGCTCTCGTTCCCTGAGCCGCCCAATCTCTTCTCCAGGGTGGCTGCAGGGAAATTTTACACACCTGGCAGTCTGACAGGAGGTGGTCAGCCCCAGACAATAGACACAAGTGGTGTGTGGGTCAGCCTTGGCAAAGGCGTCCCCACAGACATCAGATGTTGAAACCCAGTGGGCCCGGTTTTCTTTGGGTTTCTCAGACATAATGCCAGCCTAACCAAAAACTTGCCCTTTTGATGGCAGTGCCAGGCAAGACACCATTATCGGTTCCTAACCGTGTCACGGAGTATTTGAAAAACCGTAATAATTTCGGTTTTTAGAACCGATAAGAACCTGGAACCGCACTCTAAAACCCACAGTACAGTTTTAAAAGGCAGAAAAACCAATGATCGGTTCAAAACCGAACCGATAATTAATTTTCCACACAGACTTGAATTTTTGTACTTACGGTTACCAGATAGAGCTTTAGAACCGAAATGCGGTA
This sequence comes from Neoceratodus forsteri, assembly GCA_016271365.2. Lineage (NCBI taxonomy): Eukaryota > Metazoa > Chordata > Ceratodontiformes > Ceratodontidae > Neoceratodus > Neoceratodus forsteri. The sequence goes on from CM028137.1 coordinate 136,785,420, forward strand.
AAATAATGATTTTGCGGTTCAAATGAACCGAAAACTACTCTCTTGAACCGAGAATGAACCGAGCTGAAGGAGCTGATCTCCGGAGCGACTGTTCAGTGAAGCGGAGTAAAGAATCTGACAGTTTCATTTGAAACTGCCAGATAGAGCTTTGGGCACAGCGCCCTCGCGCTGTAGAACTCCAGATCTTCTGGAGTTAACTCCTTCCTCTCCGGGGCAGTTCAGCTGCAGTGGCTGACTGCTATTGTTATAATATAGCAAGACTTCATGGTGTTTGAAGGGTCTTGTTGTACTTGTCATAACAGAAAGTGATGCAATGAGCCAACCACTTCGACAGGCATTGCTTGGAAACAGCATTGCCTTCCCTTTTGTGAGCAAAAGAGACGAACAGCTGGTCAGTTTTTCTGAGATCCTTTGTCCTACCCGTGTAGTATCTCAGAATCCGGTGAACATCCATGGTATGGAGTAAATATTCTCCTTGGTTGGAGTACTGCGTGAAAAAGGCAGGTAACTCTATAGACTGATTTAAGGTAGACTCCGCTACCACTTTAGGCAGAAACTTAGGGTTCATGTGAAGAGCTACTCGTTCTTTGTGAAAAATCAAATAGGGGATTTTACACATAAGGGCCTGGAGCTCGGAAATTCTTCAAGCGGAAGTAATGGCCACCAAGAAGAGCGTCTTCCATGACAGAAACTTCAGATCTACGGATGCCGCAGGTTCGAAGGGAGGAAGGGTAAGTTTCTTGAGAACAAAGTTCAAGTCCCAAGGGGAAGCAGGAGTCCGGACAGGGGGCCTCAGATGAAGGACCCATCTAAGAAAAGTCTTAGACACCTCTAATTGGGCAAAGGCTTTATCAGCGAAAGGAACATGGTAAGCTGAAATAGCGGCCATGTGCACTTTTAAGGAGGAATGACTGAGACCCATGTCGAAGAGATGACGTAAATATTCAAGCAGAACGGCCACTGGACAGGAGAAAGGCTCCACATTCCTAGAGGCGGCCCAAATAGAAAATCTCTTCCATTTTATGGCATAAGTGGACCTAGTGGAGGGTTTTCTAGCCTCCACCAGAATCTCAGTCACCTTTGGAGAGACACCAAAGCGAGATTGGGCTAGATCTGCAGGAGCTATGCATGAAGTTGCAGGGACTTGAGGCCTGGATGGACCAGGGTCCCCTGATCCTGGGTCAGCAATCCTCGAGATAAAGGAAGAGAAGAGGAAGAACCTCTGAGTATTGTTGTTGAAGAGAGAACCAGATTTGCCTGGGCCAGAAAGGAGCGATCAGAATTATTCTCGCTCCTTCGTTGTTAGTTTCTGCAGTACACGAGGGACCAGAGGAATTGGAGGAAAAGCATAGACAAATCTGCCCTTCCAGTTTAGAGACAGAGCATCGCTCCAAAAAGCACCTCGCTCTGGAGCGAGCGAGCAAAAGGTGGGAAGTTTTGCGTTTTGGGAAGAGGCAAACAGGTCTATCTGAGGAGTCCCCCAAAGCTGGATGATGTCGTCTAGAACCTTTTGGTCCAACTCCCACTCGTGTGACAGAGCAGAGGAGCGGCTTAGCTTGTCTGCCAGGGTATTGTCGACTCCTGGAACATGGATCGCCGTGAGGTGAAGGTTGTGAAGCATTGCCCAGTCCTAAACCCTCAGTGCTTCCCTGCACAGAGGGTAGGATCGAGTCCCTCCCTGCTTGCTGATGTGCCACACCACACACATGTTGTCCGTCTGGACAGCAAGGTGACCGGGAAGGATGTATTGGTGAAGGGCTTGGAGAGCACATAGCACTGCTCGTAGCTCGAGCACATTGATGTGGACAGCTAGGTCCAATCTGGAGCATAAACCCTGGGTTCGGTGAGGACCCAGATGGGCTCCCCAACCTTCGCCTGATGCGTCCGTGGTCAGAGTCTGGGAGGGGGGAGGATGACAGAAGGGGACCCCCCGAAACAGGTTCTCTCGAACCATCCACCATTGCAAGTCTCTTGTCATCGGCGAGGAGATCAGAACCAGCTGATCTAGGTCGTCTACGAGTTGATCCCACTGGGAGGGGAGAGTCCACTGAGATATCCTCATGTGGAGCCACGCGCGTGGAACTGTGGGGAAGGTGGCCGCATCGAGCCCCAAGAGATGGAGAACCGACCTCGCCAGAACCTTCCTGCGTTCTAATAGCAGGGAAATCTGTGACTAAAGAGAGGCCGCCCTGTCCAGAGGAAGGAAGGCCTTGCTCACCTGTCGTATCGAGGATAGCCCCGATAAACTGAAGTCTCTGGGAGGGAACCAGATGAGACTAGGAATGGTTGATGGTGATACCCAGGCAAGTGAAAACCTGCTGGGTGAGGGAGAGAAAATGCAGGAGCTCCTCCCTGGACGAGGCCGCCAGGAGCCAGTCGTCCAGGTAGGGGAACACCTGAACTCCATAGTACGCAGGTGGGCTGCTACCACTGCCAGGCATTTGGTGAAAACTCAGGGAGCCGAGGAAAGACCAGACGGGAGTGCTCGGAATTGGTAGTGGTCCCCCTGGAAAGCAAATCGGAGGTACTTGCGATGCGAGGGACGAATGGGGATGTGCAGATATGCGTCCTGCATATCCAGCGCACAAAGCCATTGACCCGGCCGAAGAAGGGGCAGAAGGGTTTGTAGGGAGAGCATCCTGAACTTTTTGTATTCCACGTAAAGGTTCAAGGAGCTGAGATCGAGAATGGGTCTCAGATCTCCCGTCTTCTTTGGGACCAGGAAGAAATGAGAATAGTAACCCGTCCCTTGAAGGTGAGGAGGAACAGGTTCTATGGTCTGCTTCACGAGAAGGGCAGATATTTCTTCCCTGACCGAAGGAAGATGGTCCCTTGGATAGGAGGACTTCAGAGGGGGGTGGTGGGTGGGTTCTGTAGAAACTCTATAGAGTGCCCTCCGCTATAATCTGAAGCACCCAAGAATCCGTTGTTATCCTCTCCCAACCCGGAAGGTGGAGGGAGAACCTCCCTCCTACCAGTTCCTCCGGTGTGTCCGGAGGCGGTGGGAGAGGGGAGGAGTCAGGTGGTGTGGGGCAGCGCTGCAGCTGGGGCACCCGCTGCTTTTTTGGGCGGTGGGGGCCTGGCAGCTATGGGGGCCCGGCGTTTAGTGGCCCGCCTTCCTTGGGGTTTTGCTTGTGGCCGACTGTATCTGCGAAAAGGACGGCGCTGTGGGGGATGGGGACGGTACATGGAATCCACAGATTTCAGAGCCGTCCTCTTCTCCTGCAAGTCGGTGATGATGTCCTTGACATCACCGCTGAAAAGCACTGAACCCCTGAAAGGTGCTTCCTGGATTGCTGACTGCACCTCCGGGACCAAACCTGACATGCGGAGCCAGGCATGACGCCGAAGACTTACGGCGAACGCGGAGCTCCGCCCAGCATTGTCCACTGCATCGTATGTCATCTGTAGGATGTGACGACTGGCAGAACGGACTAAGTCAGCTAACTCCTGCTTGACTTGGGAGTCAGATAAGGAGTCAATCTTGGATTCCGCCTGGGTAAGGATGGCCTTCTGGTAATCCCCCATATAAGCTACGTAATTCAGGGCCAGAATTCCCAGTGTGGAAGAGGCATATATTTTTCTTCCATACTGGTCCAGGAGGCGAGATTCCTTATCCAGAGGAGACGAGCTTAGATGTTTAGGATGTGCTGACCGGCCGTGAGCGGCGCTAATCACTACCGAGTCAGCATGAGGGTGAGAATCCAAAAAGTCTACACCCTCCGGAGTCTGGTATAGGCTGTTGGACTTCCTAGGAAGCAGGGCTAAGGCCAACGGTTGTTTCCAAATAGTGGAAACAAGGTGGGCATGAGGCTCGATCCAGGGTGGCACTGAAGTAGCAGCCGTAAGGGGCAGGTCCAGATGTTCGGCGAGTTTGACCCACTGAGGATCTGGTTCCAGAGAACGCCACTGATGTACTTCCTGGATCTTCCTGAGCAACTCCGTGAAGGAAGGATCCTCCAGAGGAGACTTCGGAGGAGTCCTCGGCCGGGGCTTGGACGGAGAGCGAGGCTCGTCGTCTCTCTCGGAACATCCATCAGAGGAATCCGAGGAATCCGAGAGCGAAGAAGAAGAATCAGAAGCAGAAAAAGACTCCCTGGCATGTCTAGGGGGAGGAACGGGTTCCTTAGGGGGGATCCCTGGACGTGTGTCCTGCCCCTCTCGGGATCCAGAGGGAAGGGCTCTGGGATCCGGAGGCGGTGAGGGTAGGCGTCTCGCGGCGCTGGGGCGGCACTACGCGTGAGGCAGCTCTCTTCACTTCATGGTGAGCTGAGCCTTGGCCTCAGCCCACCAGGAAGCCAGAGTCTCCTGCAGATCCACCGGCGGCCGGGGGGGCGGTGGAGGAGGAGGAGGAGGAGGATAAGTATACGGATTGTCTCCGTAAGGCGAGTATCCGAAACCCGACTGCGGGAAAACCGGTGCCAGGTACTGCGGCATCGGCGGAACTGGCGTTGGGTACTGCAGCGCTGGATACTGCGGACCCGGGTAAGACGGCGTTGGATAGGACGGCGGGTACCAGGGTGCCGGAGGAGCTGCCAGAGCAGGCGGCCAGAAGGAGGCCCCGCAGGCGGTCAACACTGAGAGGCCGGGGGGTTGGGTGGCCAGACGGAAGGAAATATCCCTGCCGGCGTCAGTGGGGCGGCAGCCGGAACCGCGCTTGGACTGGCGTCGGAGCCGGGTCAAATCCAGTTCTCTAGGAGGAGGGTCTGACAGGGTCGGAATATCCCTGCATCGCCCGGGGCGGTGGAGAAAATCTCCGGTGTCAGGCTGGGTGACTTGGGCTCCCGGATGGCAGCGGAGGCTGGGGAACAGGGGAAGAGGGGTTGGAGGGCCCGTCAGGGTTCCGCCGCTTCGCTGGGGAGCCGACGTAGCGCTTAGGGGCTGGTTCTCGGCGGGCGCCGAGGAGCCAGCGCCCAACTTATGGGGGTCCGCCGGAGGCGGGCCGAGGGAGGAAGCGCCCAGTCCGAGGGGACGAGGTGCTGCGCCGCTCAAGGGTCGGGCATCTTATCAACCTTCTCCTGACGGACGCCGGAGGAGCCGACGTCCGGCTTATGGGAGGTGCCCGCGCCAGTAGGCCGCAAGCCTGCGGCAGTACTGGGGGCAGAGGCCTCCTTTTGCCCGGAGGCGCCCGCAAGGCCCAATCGCGAGCCCGACGAGCGGGCCGACACCTCCTCCAAAGCCTTGGAGGCTGCCATCGGACGGTCCCCTGGAAGGGATGTTACCTGGGCCGCGACTCCGGCCGGAGTCGCAGGCGAGGAGGCCTCTCTCCCAGTGCCTTTCTTTGTCCCGCTTTTTACGATGTCCTTCAGGAGAAGTCGACGCCTGCCTGAGCTTCTTCAATTCTTTTTCCATTGAAGACATCTTCTTCTTTAGCAGATGGGCTTCCAGGGACTGTTGGAGTCGTCTGCAGGTAGCTGCGTTGAAGTGCAGGCAATGCGGGCACTTGTCAACCATTTGCAGGGGGGTTACACTAACTGCAGACCTAAAAGAATATATTTATAACAAAGATCAGCAAGTGGTCCCATCTTAGAGCTGTAGGATGAAAACAGCTAAAAATAGTAGCTTCCATTTGAAAGCTTAAGCTTAACAGGTATGCATTTTCTAAATTTCAGGGTACTACCTGTTACCAGACAGCCGTAACCTGCTCTGTAGTCACACTATCTGGTTCAAATGATAAAATGTCAGAAAATTTTCAGAGAACTCTGCCACGTGCTACCATCCACAGCAAGTGGCACAGTAAGACTGAGTGATTCTCGGTATGTTCATGTGCCTAGGATTCTGTACTATGGGAACCATCTGGTTTGAGACTGTGTCACTATCCTCTGGTAGAGTTGCACATTACCCATATGTATTAAAGCAGCAGTGCAACTAAATATAAGTTACTTACCTGTAACCGTAGTTCTAGGGGTGGTATGCAGTGCATATCCATACTCTGGCAGTTCCACTGGAATGCTGACATGAGTCACACGTTTTTAAGCTAAACTACTCCCACCACCCAGGTGGTATACCTTCCAGCTCTGCCCCATGATGTCAGATCTTTGCATGATGGAAGCAGGGATCTGTGTGCCCCTTCCCAGGGGAGGCTGGGTGGGTTATGTGAATGTGAATTTTACACAACCCTTAGAAATGAAAATTACGTACTCACCATAACTCTTGATCTTCCAGAACATCTTCAGTGTTCATTCACATGTATGGGTCTGTGCTGCAGGCACTAGGACCCCATGGGCGCAAAGTATTTTGCAGCCAACAGCTTAGTGGATCGACAGTGCTGGTGCCAACCACGAGGCAGACGTAATGATGGGACACTCATGGGTTGGCCAGTAACCAACACCAGCCTCCGACCTTCTTCAGTTCTGTTCGCCAAGAGAGAAACAAGTGGGAGAGAAAAAACAGAAAGGGACTAGAGTTTTAGCCCAAAAGGATATAGGATATCAAATCATAAAAACAATAAAACCTGACCACCAATGTAGAGAAAAAAACTAAGGTATGGGCCTAAGGGGCACGAGGGTAGTGGGCAAAAAAAAAGGGGAGTCAGAGGCCTATATACCATCCAGACAGAAAGGTGGCGAAGGGCAGCAGCCCTACTATGGGGCTCTGACTAGGCAGGAGAGGCTAAAGGAATCTCCTTAGAAAGAAAATAGGAAAGTAGGGCTTGTGCAACAGTAAAAGGACAGAAAAAGAATGAGGATATTCTTTTGGCACCCCCTAGAAAAAAAAGAATACAAAGGGAATGCTAATTATGTTCTCCCCTCCAAGGTAAGGCTGTTGGCAGCCACATGAGGCTGACTACCTCTGGCAGTAGTTAAACCCAAGAGGGCTGAGAACAGCAGCTGAAACCACCCCATAAAAGGAGAGACAGCCTTGGGTGAAAAATATCTATAAAAGAAGGAGGAGGACGACAGGACAAGAGAAGGAAGGAGTGAATAAACATGCACTTAAAGAAAAATATTTCTGGGATCATTCTCCCTTACTCCCCTCCTTTAAAAAAAAGGAGGGGGTCCCTGTCAAGAAGAGCAGGGAGACCTCAAGGAAAAATACATAGGATAGAAAAAGAGATGCAGGATGAGCTGCCAGAGGCCCTGGCTCCCAAATGAGTTGGGGATGGTGGGCGAGTGTGCAAATGAATGGTGAACATATTCTGGAAGATCAAGAATTATGATGAGTACATATCTTCCATGAATCAGCCTTTACCGTTCATTCCTACATATGAGTGAAAGTACTAAGCTTGCCACCCAAAAGGGTGGAGTTGGCTCACTCTGAGGGAAACGGTTGTTCCCTCAGCCCTCTGTGGGTGGTAACCACAGAAGGAATTGGACTCCTTATGGGTCTGGTGACACCCAAGACTGATCAGGGGCTGGCGGAGGCTCCTGTGGCCTGGGAGCAGGAGAGTGTCCTGACAACTCATGCCTGACCCTGCAGGATAACAACAAGTCCCCTTGTAATACGAGCTGAGCACCCAAAGCCTGGTCAGGCGTGCCAGCCGAGAAAGGAGAAGCCATACCGTCCACCAAATGCAGATTGCAGTTCCCACCAGCCTGGAAGCTACCTCATTGGCATCACTGGTGCCTCACCAGATCCAGGCCCTGGGTGGAAAGGCATATGGCCTGCCTGACTGTCTCACTGTCTGGCAGTTACACTTGGAGCTGGTCTAGCATCATCCACAGGCACTTGCCATAAGCCTCCTAATGAGCCTGATGGGCAGAAATGCACATTAAGGTGCGTGCCACTAAAAAAAAACATCTGCCCCAAACATCAAACTCTGCTGTGTTAGTGTCGGGGCACAGTCATGCACCAGGCGCCTAGGCCCATAGGGGGTGTGCATGACCAGAATCCCGGAAGAGAGATGAGGCATGACCACTGGAGAACCTGTGGGAGCGCAATATCCATGCTGAACCTCTCTCAGGGCTGAAGATGAGGAAGAGGGACGGAGTCAGATGTTCCTGGACACCTCCGTGAAAGGTCTCAGCCATGGAGGAATGACTGTTGAGTTTCTGATGTATTCCTCAAGGAATGCCAGCACCAGGGTAGCAGTATTGCAACCCATGAAGTGCTGAAGACTCAGTTTCTGCATCATCTCCCCCAGGAACTGATGATACTATAAGTAGTCAGCGCCAAAAGGACAGGTGGACAGAGGTATCCTCATCCTCAGAGGAGGAAGTGGTAAAAGAGGAAGAGCTGGAGTCAGGAGGCGGAGGTGCAGGGGCTTCAGGCCTGAAGATGGCCTGGTCAGTTCTAAGTTGGTGAAGGGAAAACACACCAGCCCTTGTCCTGAAATGATCCCAGGTCAAAGGTCCAAGAGGACCGAAAATGCTTGGGGGTGGCAGAGGAAGGGTAGGAGGAAAGAAAAAATTACTCACCTTAGTAATGTTGTTTCTTCTAATGTAGTCTTGCTATATTATGACTATTGCAGTTTGCCCCAGCCTTAGAACTGCTCCGCAGGTGAAAGAGTTAACTTCCATGCAGAGCATGGAGCTTAGAGCGCAAGCTTCGGTTCAGAAGCTCTGTTTGGCTGGTTTCAAACCAAACCGCTAGATCTTAATACAGCAAAAACTCACTAAGGTTCTGTGTGGAAGCTGTAACCTACACTAGCCAACTGGCTACTAATATATTAACACATTTTTACTGGTCCCAACACAAAGACTCAAGTCAGTGGACCAGAAAAATTAAGATAAAATAACTAAATGAACACAACACCCAAACATGAAAGAGGGCATCAATAAATGCCAACAGAGGACTACCCACCCCATACCCCCAAAGTAGGAGTTCTGAGAGGGGCAGGCTGGGGGGGAGGTCATAATATAGCAAGACTCCATTAGAAGAAACAACATTACTAAGGTGAGTAATTTTTTCTTCAAACAACATGAAGTCTTGCTATATTATGACTATTGCAGACTACACAGCAGTACCTCCATGGAGGAGGGACAGAACCTACTTAGGGGATCGGCTCTGAAGCACGGCTGTGCCAAACCGAGCATCCCTCCTGGCCTGAATATCCAGGGAGCAATGCTTGGTTAAAGTGTGTACTGTCTTCCAAGTAGCTGCCTGACATATCTCCAAGATAGGGATGTCTCTAGCAGCAGCTAGAGATGCAGCTGTACCTCTGGTAGAGGAGCCCTCAGGCCTGAGGGGCGAACCTTACCCAGCTTTGAAAGCAAAATTATACAAGAAACGATCCACCTGGCAATGGATCTTTTAGTGGCAGGTCTCCCTTTCCCAACCTCACCATAAGTGAGAAACAGTTGGAGGGAGTCAAACCTGTGACCCTTAGTGCACGCTCTATGTAATAACTTAGGCCCTCTTAACATCTAAGCTGTCAGCCTCCTCTCACCAGAGGAGGAATGGTCAGTGAAGAACACTGGAAGTGAAATAGACTGGTTAAGGTGGAAATCTGAAACCACCTTAGGCAAAACTTCCTGTTAGTCCTGAGGACCACTTTATCCCTGTGAAAGGAAATAAAGTCAGTTTCTACTGATAAAGCCTGTAACTCACTTATACGCCTGGCAGAAGTGATGGCTACCAGAAATACAGTTTTCCAAGTCAAATACTTAAGCTCTGCCGAAGACAGAGGCTCAAAGGGGGGTTGCATTAGCTGAGCAATGCATACATTAAGATCCCAAGCCAGGGCAGGGTCCCTGAATGGGGGATTGGTGTGAAGCAATCCTTTAAAAAACTTGGAAAATACAGGATGAGCAGAGAGAGAAGAGGGCTTCCCTGCTGAAATGAAGGCAGAGACAGCAGCCAAGTGCACTTTCAGGGTAGCTGGTCCTCAGTCCCAAAGAATTAAGATGGACCATGTAGTCCAATACAGTAGGTAGATCAGCAGATTCTGGGAAACATGCTTCCCAGAACACCATATGGAAAGCCTTTTCCACTTGGAGTTATAGGTAGCCCTGGTGGAAGGCTTCCTAGCAGCCTTCAGGATTTCGAGAACACTTGAGAAAGTTGCAAATCAGCACACTCTAACTGCTCAAGAGCCAAGCCTTGAGGTTGAGGGATTTGAGATTCGGATACCAAACTCTCCCCTGAGCACAGGTTAACAGATTGTGGTTCCTGGGGAGACACAAGGGAAGATGGACTGCTAAGGACAGAAGGAGTGGGTACCAGGGCTGCCTGGCCCAGTCTGGAGCAATCAGGATCATTTTGCAGGGCTGAGACCTGATTTTGACTAGTACTTTGAACAGGAGAGGGAAGGGGAAAGGCATAAAGAAACTTCCATTCCCAATCGAGGAGAAAGGCATCCAGGGGAACTGAGCCCAACACTGGGGGCCTGCAACAAAACAGTGGAAGTTGATAATTGTCTGGGGCTGCGAAAAGATCTATCTGAGGAGTGCCCCATCTGGCAAACACTATCCCCAGTACTAGGGGATCCAGTGACCATTCGTGATGGCCCTGGGAAATCCTGTTGAGGGCATCTGCCAAGACATTATCCTTGCCTGGGAGGTGAACTGCTATGAGGGAAGTGTTCAGGGAGTAAGCCAGAGACCACAACTTCATTGTCTCGGTGTACAAGGCCGAAGACCGAGTGCCCCCTTGTTTGTTGATGTGCCACATTGTAGTGGTGTTGTCTGTTCTGACCTGTACCACCTTGTTCTGAACAGATGCAGAGAAAACCTGAACTGCTAGAAAAACAGCTCTGAGTTCCAACAGATTGATGTGGAGCAGAGATTCCTGAGGGGACCATAATCCTTGGGTGGAGAGGTCGCCCATGTGAGCTCCCCATCCCAAGAGGGATGCATCCGTAGTAAGGGTCAAGGAATGGGACAGAGGGATGAAAGGCACCCCCTGTCTCAGATTGCTCTGATCCTGCCACCACTGAAGGGCCTGGATCAGGGTTCGAGTCACTGGGATTAATTTGGATAGAGGATCTCTTCTTTGAGACCAGAAAGCTCTCAAATGGAACTGAATGTCCCTCATCTGAAATCTTGCTCCTTGCACCACGGCTGTGGAGGCAGCCATGTGCCCAAGGAGCTGCAGAAATGCCGTGCTGGTCGAGAAACCTGCAGAGTGAAGGAGGCGGCCAGGGCCACTAAGGTCCTTACCCTTCCAAGGGAAGGAAGGCTCTGGCCTGCTTTGTATCCAGTTCTGCGCCTATAAAGGTGAGTACCTGGACAGGTTCCAAAACTGACTTTGGAAGATTGAGAAGAAACCCAGAGAGGTAAGCAGCTGCTGGGTAACTAGCAGGTGTGATTTGACCTGGTCTGGAGACTGACCCACAATGAGCCAGTCGTCCAGGTAGGGAAAAATGGCAATCTTTTGCCTTCTTAGGTGAGCGACTGCTACTGACAGACACTTTGTGAACACCCCTGGGGCAGAAGTAAGGCCAAAGGGCATTGCTCTGAACTGATAATGGCCTGAGGGCAGTTCGAATCTGAGGTACTTTCGATGGGAGCTTCTGATAAGAACATGGAAGTAGGCATCTTTGAGGTCCAGGGAGGCTAGCCAGTCCCCTGGCCTTAGGGAGGGTAAAATCATTCCCAGTGTCACCATTTTGAACTTTGGCTTTAAAAGGTGCTTGTTTAGATATCTTAGATCCAGGATAGGCCGCCACTCTCCTGTCTTTTTTGGGGTAAGGAAGTACCTGGAGTACAGACCTTTGCCCTGGTGAAGGGAGAAACCTTTTCTACAGCTCTGAGAGCCAGGAGGGTTGAGACTTCTGTTTCCAAAGCAAGAGTCTCTAAAGGGTTTGTAGGTGGAAAAGATCTGGCTCTCATCTTTGGAAATTTCTTGAAGCTGAGAACCAGACCCTGGCTCACTACTTCCAGGACCCACCTGTCTGAAGTTAAAGACTGCCAGTCCTGGACGAAGTGAGCCAACCTGCCCCCTACAGGTAGTGGAGAGCCGACCCTGGGCATCCCATCAGGGTGCCTGTTTGGCAGGGGCTTTAGGCTGAGGGGTGGGAGCAGGCCTGCTCGAACCCCGTCTGCCTCTCCCTCTGAAGAACCCCCTCTGTACACAGGCTGAAGAGGAGGGGGCCTGAGTCTGGTAAAAAGGCCTGTGAAAAGGCCTACCCCTACCCCTGGGGGGCTGCCTCTGAGGAGTGGCTTGCCGTTCCTTGGCTTGTGCACTCCTGTAAGTGGTTCTATATTCATCCATTTTCTTCATATAATTCTCTGTCTGCTCCCCAAACAGAGAATTTCCCACCCAGAGAAAATCCATAGCCTTAGACTGGGTATCCTGTGACAAAGTAGTACACTGAGCCAGGCCAATCTGTGAAAAGCCACAGATGTAGCCATGACTCTAGAGGATACATCATTAGAATCCACTGCAGCATGGAATTGCACCTTAGATGCCTCAATACCATCAAGAGCCACCTGCTCCAGCTCCTTGCTGAGCTGGCTAGGGACCTGTTTGGCTAAGGCCATGACAGTATCCCATCTAGATTTCTGGTATCTTGCAACATAATCATATAGTTAGCTTGTCTGAGTCCCAAGGATGCTGCCATGTATTGTTTTTGGCCATGGCATCAATCTTCCTGGAATCCTTGTCAGGAGGATGTGAAGCCAGTGGAATATTAGCTTTATCACAGGCTGCAGCCTGAACTACCAACATGACTGCATTGCTGTGAAAGAAAATCTGTATCAGGACCTGACAAAGTGTACCTCCTGTCCATCTTTTATCCACAGGAGGCACAGAATTAGGAGCTTTTAAAATTTTTACTGTTTGTTTGTTAAAGGATTTATGTAAAGGGATGGACAACCTCCTGGACTCTGGGATATCCATCATCTCCACATAGTCAGGCTCCTCTTGCTCATCCAAAGCCTCCTCTAAGGGAAGCTGGAGGGTCTCAGCAACTTTTTTATAAAACAAAAAGAGAAGGGACCCAGAAAGCCTAGGGGAGACTCACCTGAAGGTCTGTCTGGGGAGATGTCCGTTCAATGGGCACATCCAGACTTTCAAAATCACATTCACACTGATCATAATCCTCATCCCCCTCCTCTGGTTCATAGAACTCTTCTATATCATAATCCTGAACCACTGGAACCGACCGAACCGACCGAACCGACCTTTTGCTAGACAGTGGCGGTTCGGAGGGAACTGGGGACAGGGACTGGACAATCTGTATTGCCCTGGCTATCTCAGCAGCAGTTGGAGAAGGAATTTTGGACTCCAAACCTGCTGATTTTTTAGATTTCTTTGCTGGAACTGGCTCCTCAGAGCCAGCTTCGTTGCCAGAAGTCTAGCCTGGTCAGAGGGCACTCCCTCGGTTCGGTGTGGCACCGAACCGGGCTGGCCATCCGGTCAGCGGACTTTTGGCCTCTCGCTCCCTGGAGCTCACTCTCTTGTCCAGGGTGGCTGCAGGGAAATTTTTACAAATCTGGCAGTCTGAATTGAGGTGGTCAAACCCCAGACAATAGACACATGTAGTGTGTAGGTCAGCCTTGGCAAAGGCTTCCCCACAGACACTACAGTGTTGAAACCCAGTGGGCCCGGTTTTTCTTTTGGGTTTCTCAGACATGATGCCAGCCTAACCAACCAACTTGCCCTTTTGATGGCAGTGCCAGGCAAGACACCCTTATCGGTTCCAAACCGTGTCACGGGTCCTGGAAAAAACCGTAATGAAATCCGTTTTTTTTAGAACCGATAAGAACCGAGAACCGCACTCTAAAAAGCCTTAAAAGGCTTTAAACTTGTATTTAAATACAACTCGATCGGTTCAACCGAACCGATAATACTTTTAAAAGTTCCACACAGAAAAAACCCTATCTAATACTTACGATACCATAGACAGAGCCTGAACCGATCGGTTTTGCGGTTAAAATAATGAAATCGCGGTTAAATTAAACCGAGAAATAGTGCTTTAAACCGAAGAAATGAACCGAGCAACAGGAGGAATCTCCGGAGCGACTGTTCAGTGAGGCGGAGTAAAGAATCTGACGGTTTCGGTTTGAAACCAGCCAAACAGAGCTTCTGAACCGAGCTCGCGCTCTAAGCTCCATGCTCTGCATGGAAGTTAACTCTTTCACCTCCGGAGCAGTTCTAAGGCTGGGGCAAACTGCAATAGTCATATTATAGCAAGACTTCATGTTGTTTGAAAGGGTCATGGGAGACAAGGTCAGGTGCTCTGCCAGGGCTGCGAGAATGCTCAGGGGACCTCACCCAAGGGATGGCCTGGCAAACTTGCCTATCAACATGCGATCAACAGAAGCAGATCGGTAGAGACGGAAGCCCCCAGGTGAGGAGAGAGGAGCTGTGCAGATCCCATGGAGCGACCCTGATCCCCACCACTAAGAGAGTCAGTTCTGGGGAGAAAGAAGGGTCTGATCCAGTGCTGCAACTCCTCCTAGAGCTGCTTCCTACTCTATGCAGGAGTGAGACACAGGTCCAGAGTCCCAAATCCTCCCCTCCCCAAAGATGACTCTGCCCCTTGAGCAAAGCCCAGGCTCTAGGCTGGAGCCTAGAAAGGAGCAAGTGCCAGAGTCAGCACCGCGAAGAGTGTTGGCTCAGTCCCCAGCAGTGCAAACAGCGATAGGAACAGGGTCAGCACCAGGACCTGAATCGGCACTGTGAACAGTGCCAGAGGGTCAGTGTCAGCCACAGACACCACTCCTCCAGAAACTCCCGGCCCTGAGTTAGGCCCAGAAAGTCCCCCATCATCACCAGTCTCCTCTGCATGCCAGAGTTCTTCATCAGGTCCTCTCCTAGTCACCTGACTGCTCAGGAGAAGATATGATGGCCACCTCAGGGGCCCAGGAAGGACTGGCTCTGGAGGCTTTCCCTCTCCCAGCACACTGAGCAGCGCCAGAAGGGGGCCTGGTATCATCTCACTCACTGGTATTGGCCTGAGCACCAGCAGTCAAGGTGGCGCTGGGCCACAACATCAAGGTGCCCACTGGTGTAGAGCCAGCACACAGCTTTGGCCTCACCACAAGGGGCATCTGCTGCCCCATAGGACCAATGTACTACAAGGGGTGCTCAGCCAGTCCCCCGGGGGGCACCGACTGTCCACCAGACCCCTCCCTCAGGCTCTCCAATGCCTCTGCAGGGCGAGCGTGTGGTGAGAACGGGTCTTCCTCAGTACATATTGTACTGGGAAGGGGTTCAAGGGAAGAGCCAAAGGACCTTATCTTGGTGACTTTGATGTGATGCCTGCTTCTGAAAGTGGGGGGTTTGCAACCCCACTTTAACACTCGGCTCTCTACAAAGTGGTAGTCCATGGAAAAGCAGGTGTCGTACCCATCCATGTCGTAGTCAGCAGCAAGGCAGGTCCAACATGTGTCATGCTGGTCCTGGATGGCGATGTGTCCTCCACAGGAGCAGATACATGATGTAGGGGGGGGTCATCCTTCTGCTTCTTCTTCTTCTTGGAGGCCTTCTTCCTATGCTCTCTGGAACTGGACATGGCGCCATGAGAAAAAAAAAAGGCAAGGAAAAGGTTCTGTGCCACACTGAAGAGTAAAATAATAAAAATGGCTGTGAGAGGAGATGGTCCGAGGGGAATGGCATCAACCAAATGTGTGACGCAGAAACACACAACTGACTACCACTCCCATGGTGTGCACCTGACAGCAGGAAAAACACAACTGAGGAAGATAGGGGGTTGGTGTCGGTTACTGGCCAGCCCACAAGTGCCACATCAATATGTCTGCCTCGTGAGCAGTGCCAGCATCAACATCATTCACATAAGCTGTAGGCTGCAATAAAAAATTACTCACCTTAGTAATGTTGTTTCTTCTAATGGAGTCTTGCTATATTATGACATATGCAGTGAGTCCCAACCTTCGAACTGCTCCGGAGGTGAAAGAGTTATCTTTCCATGCCAGGCATGGAACGCTGAGCTTGAGCTTGGTTGAAACTCTGTCTGTTGTTCTTCAAACTCAAACCGTCAGATCTTTACGAGCTAAACTCACTGAGGTCCTGTGTGGAAGCTGTAAACCTACACTAGCCAACTGGCTACTAAACATAAGAACATATTTTTTGGTCCCAAAACAAAGACTCAGGTCAGGAGGCCCAAAAAATGAAAAACACAACACCAAGTCACCCCAAGAAAGGAGGGGTGAAAAACAACAAGGTGGGTACCTACTAAGTGCCAACACTGCACTGCCCACCCACATCCCAAAAACAGAGGTTCTGAGAGGGGCAGGCGGGGGGAGGTCATAATGTAGCAAGACTCCATTAGAAGAAACAACATTACTAAGGTGAGTAATTTTTTCTTCAAACAACATGAAGTCTTGCTATATTATGACATATGCAGACTACAAAGCAGTACCTCCATGGAGGAGGGACAGAACCTACTTAGAAATAGGCTCTGAAGCACAGCTGTGTTAAACTGAGCATCACTCCTAGCCTGGATGTCCAGGGAGTAATGCTTGGTAAAAGTGTGAACTGTTTTCCAGGTAGCTGCTTGACATATCTCTAGAATAGGGATGTCCCTGGCAGCAGCCAGGGAAGCAGCTGTACCTCTGGTAGAGTGAGCCCTCAGGCCTGAGGGAGGAACCTTACTCAGTTTTTCATAGCAAAATTGGATACAAGAGACAATCCACCTGGCAATGGATCTTTTAGTGGCAGGTTTCCCTTTACTAACTTCACCATAAGTGAGGAACAGTTGGAGGAAGTCAAACCTGTGACCCTGGGTACGTTCTATGTAGTAACTAAGGGCTCTTTTGACATCTAAACTGTGCAGCCTCCTCTCGCCAGAGGAGGAATGGTCAGTGAAGTACACAGGGAGAGACATAGATTGATTAAAGGGGAAATCTGAAACCACCTTAGGCAAGAACTTCCTGTTAGTCCTGAGGACCACCTTATCTCTATGAAAGGAGATAAAATCAGGCTCCACTGACAAAGCTTGTAATCCACTTATGCGTCTGGCAGAAGTGATGGCTACCAGAAACACAGTCTTCCAAGTCAAGTACTTAAGCTCTGCTGAAGACAAAGGCTCAAAGGGAGGTTGCATAAGCTGAGCAATGCAAACATTAAGGTCCCATGCAGGGGCAGGGTCCCTGAATGGAGGGTTGGTGTGAAGCAATCCCTTGAAAAACTTGGAGAATACAGGGTGAGCTGAAAGAGAGAACTTACCTGCTGAAATAAAAGCACAGCCAGCTGCCAGATGCACTTTTAGGGTAGCTGGTCTCAGCCCCAAGGTATTTAAGTGGACCATATAATCCAGGACTGTGGGTAAATCAGCAGATTCTGGGGAAATACACTTTCCAGAGCACCATATGGAAAACCTCTTCCATTTGGAATTATAAGTAACCCTGGTGGAAGGTTTTCTAGAAGCCTTCAGGATATCCATTACACCTTGGGAGAGGTGTAAATCAGCAAACTCTAACTCTTCAAGAGCCAGGCCTTGAGATTGAGAGATTTGAGTTTCGGGTACCAAACCCTCCCCTGAGCACAGGTTAACAGGTTGTGATTCCTGGGAAGACACAGGGGAAGATGGACTGCTAAGGACAGTAGGAGTGGATACCAGGGTTGTCTGGGCCAATCTGGAGCAATCAGGATCATCTTGCAGGGTTGAGATCTGATTTTGACTAGCACTTTGAACAGAAGAGGGAAGGGGGAAAAGCATAGAGAAACTTCCCTTCCCAATTGAGAACTAAGGCATCCAGAGGGACTGAGCCCAACACTGGGGGCCTGCAGCAAAAAAGGGGAAGTTGGTGATTGTCTGGGGCTGCAAAAAGATCTATCTGCGGGGTGCCCCATCTGGCAAATACCACCTCCAAGACTAGGGGGTCCAGTGGCCATTCGTGATGGCCCTGGGAAATCCTGCTGAGAGCATCTGCCAGGACATTGTCCTTGCCTGGGAGGTGAACTGCCGTAAGGGAGGTGTTCAGGGAATAAGCCAGAGACCACAACTTCATTGCTTCAGTGCACAAGGCCGTAGACCGAGTGCCCCCTTGCTTGTTGATGTACCACATTGTGGTGGTGTTGTCTGTTCTGACCTGTACAACTTTATTCTGAACAGATTTGGAAAAAGCTTGAAGTGCTAGAAAAACTGCTCTGAGTTCCAACAGATTGATGTGGAGCAGAGATTCCTGAGGGGACCACAACCCCTGGGTAGTGAGGTCGCCCATGTGAGCTCCCCACCCCAAGAGGGATGCATCTGTAGTAAGGATTAAGGAGTGAGACTGAGTGACAAAAGGAACCCCTTGTCTGAGATTGCGCTGATCCTGCCACCACTGTAGGGCCTGGATCAGGATTTGAGTCACTGGGGTCAATTTGGTTAGAGGGTCTTTCCTTTGAGACCAAAAGGCTCTCAAATGGAACTGAATGTCCCTCATCTGAAATCTGGCTCCCTGCACTACTGCTGTAGAAGCAGCCATGTGCCCCAGGAGCTGTAGAAAATGCCCTGCTGGTCAAGACACCTGCAGGGTGTATGAGGAGGCCAGAGAGACCAGGGTCCTTGCCCTGTCCAAAGGAAGGAAGGCTCTGGCTTTCTCTGTGTTCAGTTCTGCGCCTATGAAGTTAAGGAGCTGGACAGAAGAAGAAGAAGAATAATCAGCATTTATATAGCGCTTTTCATACATACAAAGCGCTTTACAAGCAATGCTAGACTGGTAGTGAAGTGACTGAATGTGTGGTGGCGGCCATATCGCACATCATCACCCACACACAGCCTGGATAATTGCATGAACCCGGTTTATGGGAAGGGGAATGTTGGCCAGGACACCGGGAATGTTCGCTACTCTTTGCGAAGAGTGCCCTGGGTTCTTTTACTTCCACCTGGACACCCACCAGGACAACACCAGGATGGGCAGAAGGAACCTCGGTTTAACATCTCATCTGAAGGATGGCACACCCCAACAGTACAGCACCCCCCTATACTGCACTCAGATGCCAGCAATTTTTAGGTGCAAGTCCAATCCCGCGGTGTGGGACGAGAACCCATAACCTTCTGGTCCAAAGGCAGATGTGCCACCAACTGAGCCACACTGACAGGCTCTAGAACTGACTTTGAAAGATTCAGAGGGAAACCTAGAGAGGTGAGCAGTTGCTGAGTTATCTGTAGGTGTAACTTGACTTGGTCTGGGGACTGGCCCACTATGAGCCAGTCATCCAGGTAAGGGAAGATGGCAATTCTTTGCCTTCTTAGAGAAGTAACTGCTACTGCCAGGCATTTTGTGAATACCATTGGAGCAGAGGTGAGGCCAAAGGGCATTGCTCTGAACTGGTAATGGCCTGAGGGCCGCTCGAACCTGAGGTACTTTCGATGGGAGCTTCTGATGAGAATATGGAAGTAGGCATCCTTGAGGTCCAGGGACGCTAGCCAGTCCCTGGCCTTAGAGAGGTAGAATAATTCCCAGAGTCACCATTTTGAATTTTGGTTTTAAAAGGTGCTTGTTTAAGTATCTGAGATCCAGGATGGGCCACCATTCTCCTGTCTTTTTTGGGGTAAGGAAGTACCTGGAGTACAACCCTTAGCCCTGGTGTAGGGGTGGAACCCTTTCCACAGCTCTGAGAGCCAGGAGGGAAGAGACCTCTGCCTCTAGGGCAAGTGCTTCTGAGGGATTTGCAGGTGGAAAGGATCTGGTTCTCATCTTTGGAAACTTTCTGAAGCTGAGAACCAGTCCCTGGCTTACTACTTCCAGGACCCACTTGTCTGATGTCAGAGACTCCCAGTCCTGGACAAAGTAAGCCAGCCTGCTCCCTACAGGTAGTTGAGAATCGGCCCTGGCAACCCCATCAGGGTGCCTGCTTGGCAGGGGCTTTGGGCTGAGGGGTGGAAACAGGCCTGCTGGCACCCCTTCTGCCTCTCCCTCTAAAGAACCCCCTCTGGGCATAAGCAGAAGAGGAGGCCTGGGCTTGGTAAAAAGGCCTATGAAAAGGCCTGCCCCTGCCCCTGGGAAGCTGCCTTTGAGGAGTGGCCTGCCTTTCCTTGGCCTGTGCACTCCTATAGGTGGTCCTATACTCATCCATTTTCTTCATGTAATTCTCTGCTCCCCAAACAGGGAATTACCCACAACAGAAAAATCCATGGCCTTAGTCTGGGTATCCTGTGACAGGCTAGTACATCTGAGCCAAGCCATTCTGCGAAGTGCCAAAGATGTAGCCATGACTCTTGATGACACATCATTTGAGTCCACTGCAGCATGGAACTGCACCTTGGATGCCTTAATACCATCAGCAGCCACCTGCTCCAGCTCCTTGGCAAGCTGGCCAGGGACCTGTTTTGCTAGAGCCATAACAGTATCCCATCTGGATTTCTGATATCTAGCAACAAAAGCCATATAATTTGCCTGTCTGAGTCCCAAGGATGCTGCCATGTACTGTTTCTTTGCCATGGCATCAATCCTCCTGGAGTCCTTGTCAGGGGGGTGTGAAGCCAAGGGAATATTTGCCTTGTCACAGGCTGCAGCCTGCACTACCCCAACATGACTGCACTGTTGTGAAAGGAACTCCGTATCAGAGCCTGACAATGTGTACCTCTTGTCCATTCTCTTATCCACAGGAGGTATAGTGTGAGGAGTTTTTAGAATTTTAAAAGTCTGTTTCCCAAAAGATTTATGCAAGGAATAGACAGTCTCCTAGACTCTGGGATATCCATCATTACCACATAGTCAGGCTCCTCTTGATCATCACAGCTTCCTCCATAGGAAGCTGGAGGGTTCAACCACTTTTTATAAAACATAAAATGAGAAGGGACTCAGAAAGCCTAGGAGGAGACACTCCTGAAGGTCTGTCTGGGAGATGTCCGGTCGATGGGCACATCCAGACTTTCAAATCCACATTCACTCTCCTCATACTCCTCTTCCCCCTCCTCTGGTTCATAATATTCCTCTAAATCATACTCTTGAACCGGTGGAACTGGCCGAACTGGGCGCTTACCTGATGGTGCCGGTTCAGTTGGAACCGGGGAAAGCGACTGGACAATTTTAATCGCTTTGGCTATTTCTTCAACGGTTGGAGAGGAAAGTTTTGGCTCCACACCAGCTGATTTCCTAGTCCTTTTTGCTGGAATCGACCCCTCAGAGTCGGCTCTCCTTTTGCCCGAGGAAGTCTCGCCCTGGTCAGAGGGCACTCCCTCTGGTTCGGTTGGAACCGAACCGGGCTGGCCATCCGGTTCAGCGGACTTTTTGGCCTCCCTTTCCTGAGCCTACCAACTCTCTCTTTTCCAGGGTAGTTGCAGGAAAATTTTACAAATCTGGCAGTCTGCATTGAGGTGGTCAAACCCCAGACAATAAACACAGGTGGTGTGGGGGTCAGCCTTGGCAAAGACTTCCCCACACACACTGCAGTATTGAAACCCAGTGGGCCCGGTTTTTCTTTTGGGTTTCTCAGACATAGTGCCAGTCCTAACCAAACTTACCTGTTTATGGCAATCCACCAGGCAAGACCCTCTTATCGGTTCCCAACCGTGTCACGGGTCTTGGAAAAAAACGTAATAAAATCTGTTTTTTTTAGAACCGATAAGAACCGGTAACCACACTCTAAATCACAGATTAAGATATTTTAAACAACCTGATCGGTTCAAACCGAACCGATAAACAGTTTACAAGTTCCACACAGAAGAGAATTAATGTAAACCTATCTAGTACTCACAAATACCACAGACAGAGCCTGAACCGACCGGTTGCGGTTTAAATTTGGTCGAAAACCAAGAAAAACAATACTTTAACCGACAAAATGAACCGAGCAGAAGGAGAAATCTCCGGAGTGACTGTTCAGTGAGGCGGAATAAAGAATCTGATGGTTTGAGTTTGAAGAACAACAGACAGAGTTTCAACCAAGCTCGAGCTCAGCGTTCCATGCCTGGCATGGAAAGTTAACTCTTTCACCTCCGGAGCAGTTCGAAGGTTGGGACTCACTGCATATGTCATAATATAGCAAGACTTCATGTTGTTTGAAAAGACTTTGCTCCCACAGGGCCTTAGTGCCTCCAGCACAAACCCATACGTCAGAATAAGCGGTGAAGA
The DNA here is from genome assembly GCA_016271365.2 of Neoceratodus forsteri. Taxonomy (NCBI): domain Eukaryota; kingdom Metazoa; phylum Chordata; order Ceratodontiformes; family Ceratodontidae; genus Neoceratodus; species Neoceratodus forsteri. The sequence continues at coordinate 136,807,271 of CM028137.1, forward strand.
TTGATCCCTGGAAGATCTATGGTTACAAAAGAGTAATCTGGTACTGCCCCCAGTGAGCCTTGGTGTCTGCTTTGGCCATATCTTACGTCGTGGTGTGATAGACTGAGAAGACCCTGCATCATTTCTGGGTGATCTTGCTGTTTGGAGTCACGGTCTGTGAACTGAATCAAACCTGGACTATCCAACCGTGTTCAGGGATCTGTGAACATTCCTGAGGATCAAGCCTCTTAAGGACCCTTCAATCTTCATCTAATATATGGTGGTACAGGGTTTTTTCTGTAATTATAGGAGTCTGTTTTAATTTGTGGGGTGTGTTGTTCACCTGTCGGTCTCCAGCCAGGCAGGAGTGCCTTGGGTGCTTCCAGGAGCTGGGGAGGCCAAGGCCTCTTCTAGGGTGCCTTGGGGTCAGCTGTAGTGTGACCTGCAGAGACAACTTTAGCTGTTGGCTGCTGTCCAGTGGGGGCAATACTCCTGCAGAAACATATTTGTCTCCTGATAGTATTTTATTGCTTTCGATAATTAATTACTGGCATCTGAGGAGCAGTCGCTGGAAGATTTTTGGATTTTTGTTTGCTTATTTGAATCTCCAAACTTTCTGCTAAGACTTTTCTGACTCGTCTGGACTTTACCGTTGGAACACCAGAATACTGTTCTAGTCTTTATTAATTACTGGACTATAGGTAGTGAGAGTGATGGTTATTTATTTTATTTTATTACAAATTTGAATTTGACTCCCTCCCATGTGAGAGGTGGTGTTGGGAGATTATTTAATATTTTTAGCATTTGCTGCATGTGAGAGGTGCTGCACTGTCTTAAGATATAAAATTGTTTTAAAATTCAAATTTGTTTAATATTTAATAAGTTATCTTACTGTGTTTTAAATTATCGGATTTCTATTTTAATTTTATTGTTTGGTTATTTTTGAGTTGATTTTGGTTTATGTTAGCTTATTGGTTTACTCTCCTTCCTCTGTGAGAAAGAGTGGGGAGAGTGCGTTAATGAGTGTGGTATTTTTAGGTTTATTTTAGTGATTTATTTAATAATGACGGTTGGGCATTATTCCCCCACTAGGCTCAGGGAACTTCGTCCTTTCAAGTGCCCACCATTATCATCCGACACCTATTTTAGGTGTCGGGCATTCTAAAGAGGCGAGGACGAAGGTGGAAGCTGGGCCTTGAGGGGGACAGGAGAGGGAGGCGGATTAGGTTTTAGGGTCCAGAAGACGTCCTGAGTTAAAATGAGGTCAAGATAGAGGTTGCTCTTATCTTGTCCCCATACCTAAGAGTCTCAAGATATCGGACAGGTACCGAGGTCTTCCCGAACATCTCATCCTGCCTTGGCGGTGTTGTGCAATGCCAGATCTATAAAAAACAAGACAGCTATTGTAGCTGATCTTGTTGGGTCAACTGATCTGACTTGCATTACGAACCTGGCTGGATGAAAATGCTGGCTTCATATTGGCCTTGGCAACTCCAGCTGGGTTCTCGGTAATACACCGTCCAAGGCAGGATCGTAGGGGCGGAGGTGTGGCCATTATGTTTAAATCTGAACTGGGCCTTGTGGATGTTCCAATGGGGAACACCAGATCTTTTGAATGTATCCTGGGCGAGGGTGCAGGTTGTGGGATTCTCTTCGTCTACCGTCCACCAGGTGATGGCGGCGAATTCCTACAGGAGATTGCAGACTTCATTGTCGACCTTATGTTGAGGTTTCCCAGATTAATACTTCTGGGCGACTTCAACGCTTGGTCGACGATGAACTCTCTCATTTGGTCAAAGTCTCCTCCAGTTGATGAATACACTGGGCCTGACACAGGTTGTTACCACCTCCACCCATATAGGAGGTCATTCACTAGATCTGGTCTTTCTCTTGGTATGGAGATCACTGACCTGGGGTGGAACCAGTCAGTTGGTCGGACCATTACACCATAAGGTTCAGCTTCAGGGCCCTCTAATGGGTCTGCCTCTGTGGAGATGGTCCAATGCGCCCTTTAAAGTGTTGGCCCCAGTGACCTTACGGTGGTGCTGGACCTATCGAGTTTGTCGGGTGAATGCATGAGTCCAGATGATCTTGTACATGCCTATAATAAGGCTGTGGGAGATGCACTGGACAAAATTGCTCCTGTTCGTGTTCGGCCTCTCACTATCCGTCCAAGGAGTCCATGGTTTGATGGCTCCTTGAAGGAATTAAGGCGAGTAGGCCGAAGGCTGGAGAGAGCCTGGCGGAAATCGGGCCTTGATGTTGACAGGCTTAGATTGTTAGCCCATTATGATGGCTACCAATCAGAAATCACTCGTAAGAAGGCAGAATTCCTGTCCAGAGAGATTTCTGCTGCAAAGAATCGACCGGCTCAACTTTTCCGGACTGTGGACAGGCTGTGCAATCCAGTCTGTCTTCAGCCTAGAGAAGCTTTTTCTCAACTTAGATGTGAGGAGTTTGCTCGCTTCTTTGCAGATAAGGTTGCTGGCATCAGGTCCGGCATCGGTCTGACCTCTCCTTCGGGGGGTTACGGTGGACAACCGGTGGTACTTAATCCTCGGCCTATCTGGTTGGATTTTCACCACCCGGAATTCACTGACATTGTGAAGATCATCAAACAATGTCCAACTAGCTGTAGTTTGGATCCGGTCCTACACCTCTGTTAGTAGGTTGTGTAGAAGTTATCTACCCAATCCTTGCTGACATTGTCTGGAAATCCTTGGAGAGGGGGGTTTTTCCTAATCCCCTTAAGGAGGCAGTAGTTCATCCACTCCTTAAAAAATCCTCCTTGGACCCAGACTGTCTAGCCAACTACCGGCCTATCTCTAACCTGCCATTTGTTGGTAAGGTTATTGAAAAGGCAGTTGCACTGCAATTGGATGAATATCTCACCTCTCATAATGTCTATGATACTCTCCAATCTGGCTTCAGGAAAAGGCATAGTACTGAGACTGCCCTTGTTTGGGTATTGAGTGACCTCTAATGGCCAGAGATCGAAAGGCTTGTACCATTCTGGTCCTTCTTGATCTTTCTGCTGCATTTGACACTGTAGACCATGAGGTGCTATTGGAGCGACTCTTGGGTTTTGTGGGCTGTCTGGTGCAGTCCACGAATGTTTCGTTCTTACCTCACTGGTAGTCTCAGAGAGTCGCCACCGAATTTATTCCTCTGACGCCTTCTCCCTACCATGTGGTACCTCAGGGCTCCATTTTAGCTCCCATGTTGTTTGCAGTGTATATGCTGCCATTAGGAGAAATCATCAGGAGATACAGCTTGAGTTTTCACTGCTATGCAGATGATACTCAGCTGTATCTATCCTTTCTCCCCGATCAGAGTGATGCACTCTCCGTATTTAACAACTGCCTGGATGAGATCAGAATTTGGATGAGTTAGAGCTGGTTAAAACTTAATCCGGATAAGACCGAGATATTGGTTGTGGGCCCAGGTCATCCTGGGAGGGGTTTGGGTGCGGGACATCCATCAGGCTTATTACTTGGTGGGGTACCGCTCTCTAGCTCTCGACAGGTCACGAAATCTGGGCGTTATTTTGATGACGGTCTGACCCTGAAATCACAGGTGTCAGCTGTTGTCAAATCCTCTTTTACCATCTGAGGAATATCGCCGGGTGAAACATCTGATTCCACAGGAGGATCTTCCGACTTTGGTTCACGCCTTTGTTACCACCGTTTGGACTACTGTAATTCCCTATACCTAGGGCTACCGGATTGATATCCTACCTGCAGCTGGTGCAGAACGCTGCGGCCAGGCTTTTGACTGGGACTCCAAGAACCATTACATATGCCTGTGCGAACTGCACTGGCTGCCTGTGCGGTGGCAAATCACCTTAAGGCTGGTTTACTAACCTTTAAAGCCCTACATGATCAGGGACCTGTTACCTGAAAGATCTTCTGGTTCCTATTGCCCCTCCGTCCCTCCGCTCCGCCAATGAGGGATTGCTAGAGATTCCCAGGGTCCGTTTGAAGTTGTCAGGATCTCGTGCTTTTGCCTTTTCAGCTCCTACCCTGTGGAATTCTCTACCTCATTGGTTGAGAGAATGCCCGACCGTTGACAGTTTTAAAATTGCTTTAAAAACATATCTTTTTAATTTGGCTTTTTCTTTATAGTTTGATTGTTTAATGTTGGTTTCTATTTTATTATTATGTATAGCGCCTTGATTTTGAAAGGCGCTTTATAAATAAACACGAATTGAATTGAATTAATCTACATTTCTAAGGGCATGTATATATTTCACTATCAATACTCTGGCAGACTCCTAGCAGTGCTTGGGGAGGAGGGGGCAAGGCGCACACACCTATCTGGCAAACAGAGACTGGAGAGCTGAGGTCCCAAAAACAGCATCCCGACATGACTCAATGTCGATGCTGTAGTGGTAAATGAAGATGTCTGCTGTCCTCCAGCTAGTAGATCTACAGATTTCCTGTATTGGAGTGTCTCTGGAAGCAGCCACCGAGGCAGTGGTATGTCTGGTGGAATGAGCCCTCTGGGAGGCTCCCTACCAGCCAACGTATAGCAAAGGCAATGCAGGATGTTCTTCACCTGCCAGTCATCTGCTTTATTGCCTGTCTGCCAGGTGCGGCTTCAGTGTATCTTACAAAGAGCCAGCAAGCCTGACTCCAAACTCCAGCCGTGCACTCCTTATAATAAGAAAACGCCCTCCGCAGGTCCAGGATATGAAGCTTACGATCGGCCTCAGAACAAGGGTTAGTGAAGCAGACTAGAAGATTAATCGCCTAGTTAAGGTGAAACTCCAAGACTACCTTCGGAAGGATCTTTGGTTGGGGGTAAAGGACTACCTTGTCTTTGTGGAAGACCAAATATGGAGACCCCACTGAAAGCACCTGGAGCTCACTAATCCTTCTGGCGGAGGTGATAGCCACCAAGAAGGCAGTTTTCCATGACAGGTATGACATCTCACATCTCTGCATGGGCTCAAAAGGCTTCCCATCAGCATTCCTAGAACCAACAAGTTCTAAGGTGGTGGTAGTTCACACACCAGAGGGAACAGGTGGTCCAGGCCTTTGAAGAAGTGCCCATCCTTCTTCTCCTGGGCCACCACCAGCATACTAGCCCACACCCAGCATGCAGAGATGACTGCCAGGTGCACCCTGAGGGTGTCATTTGCAATCCCGACTGAGAGAGGGACCAAAGGCACTCCAGGATGCTCACCACAGAGTATGCAAGGTGATCAAGCTCCTTGCTCTGGCACCCAATGGAGAACTTATTCCATGTAAAGGCATAGCACTGGCAAGTCAACTCTTTTTGGGAGACCTCCACAACATGGAAAGTACAGTTATGTAAGAACTTACTGTAACAGTAGACCTTTGAGAAGAGCTCCTGCAGCAGGCTACACCATAAGGACTATGCCACCAGAAACTAGGACTCCACAGAAAACTTCTAGTCAGCAGTACCCAGCTGTGGCCCACCCCCTTACATTGGTCCGCCCACCGACATCACCAGCTGTATAAAGGGGGGCAGCCCCCAGCCTCACCTCAGTTCACCGCCGGAGACCCGAAGGTTACTTAGCAGGTGAGTTCTGAGGCAGGTGCCGAAGCAAATCTCAAAGGGATAAATACAACAGGGGGATGGAGGGAGGGAAAATAGCACCTGCTGCAGGAGCTCTTCTCAAAGATCTACTGTTAAGGTAAGTTCTTACGTAACTGTACTATCTTACTTCGAGTAAGAGCTCCTGCAGCAGGCTACACCATAAGTACTGAGTCCCAAGCAGTGTCCCCAAAGGGGAAGAAAAAGGAAGGCAGGGATATAAACCTCTGAAATATTGAATTTTAGTTATTCATGAGATTAGGCCTTGGAGCACAGCGAGGCCAAATCCTGCTCTCTTTCTGGAAGCAATATCCAGGGTGCAATGCTTAACAAAAGTATGCACAGAATTCCATGCTGCGGCAGCACATATGTCTGCTGTAGAAACACTTTTCATGGCTCCCTCGTGGAATGTCCCTTAACCAGTCCCAATAAGGGTTTTTTGTACTTCTTGTAGATGAAAGTAATACAATTGGTTAACCATTAGACAACAGTTGAGCTCTGCCCCGATGAAGCCCATCACCTGAGACGGCACGAGTTCTGACTTGACCTCGTTGATCAGGAGGCCAAGTTGGAAGCAGGTCTGGAGGAACAGATCCCAGGACATCTCCACCTCCTACTGGGTGGATCCTGCTAGGTAAGGATAAATCATGTCGCCCTGATGCCTGAGATGGGCCGCCACCACTGCAATGCATTTGGTGAAGACCCGAGGGGCTGGTGACAGGCCGAATGGCATGGGTCGGAACTCATACGACCCTTCGACCCTGAAGCAGAGAAACCGCTGATGGGATGGATGGATTGGGACGTGAAAGAACGCGTCCTGCAGATCCAGTGAACAGAACCACATGTTTCGCTCCAAAGATGGTATGATCTTAGGAAAGAGTGACCATCTGAAAGATGTGTGACCCAAGATATTGATTCAGGTTGTGCAGATCTAAAATGAGGAGCCAGCCCCTCCCCCCCATATATCCGCTTGGGCACCAGGAAGTACCTGGAAACAAAGCTTAGGTCTGCTGGAGGATCCACCACTGGAGCTACTGCCTCCTTGAGGAGAAGCTGAGTGATGTCATCTCTGAGAGCCGACTGGGTCTGAGCGGTTACTCGTTCCTCCCGAGGGGCACGGGCTCGACTTGGAGAGTACTGCTCGAATTCCAGAGGCAGTCCCTGACCGAACACTTCCAGAATCCACCTGTCCGTGGTGATAACGGACCAGGCGGAAAGAAAGTGGCGGAGCCGGACCCCCCAGGAGGACCCAGAGCTGGCATGACGGGAGCGGGGTTGGCAGCCCCCGCCCCGTCACTGAACAGGCTTGAAGGAGGAGAAGGATCCAGGACCTGAACCTCGGCCTCCTTTACAGGCCTGCTGTCGGGACCCTGCTTGGGCCAAGGGCGCCAAGTTTCAGCCTGCTGCTGTTGCTGGTGCTGCTGTCCGCCTTGAAAGGAGGACTGCTAAGCCACAGGGGCAGAATGCCGAAAAGGCTTTTTCTTTTTTCCTCTGCTTGTTCTTGCACAAAGAATTCTTGGCAAAGGTAGTGTCCAAGGTGGCATTGGACTGCTCAATGCAGTGAAGGTGACCGGCCACTCCCGAGCCGAACAAGTCGGACCCAAGGAAGGGCACGTCAGCCAATTTGTGCTGCGTATCTGCCGGGAAGGAGGAAAGCCTCAGCCAAGCCCTGCGATGAGAGGCAACTGTGGCAGCCATCGAACGGGCACAAGAATCCCCAAGGTCCAGGGCTGTCTGGAGCTGCTGTTTGGCAACAGCTCAGCCCTGATTCCGGACTTGCTTAATTGTGGTCTGCATGTCCGCAGGGAGATGTGTGAGGACTTCATCCAGTGAACTCAGAAGGGCGTGAGAGAAGTGTGCCATGATAACAACCAAACTTGCCTGACGAAGGCCCAAGGAGGAAGCTGCATAGACCTTCCTGGCTGAATGGTCCAAAAGCTTGGACTCTTTATCAGGAGGTTGGTCAGTGTTGGCAGAACTGCCAGTATGCGGGAACACAGAGGCGGTCACCAGACTCACGGCCGAAGGGTGCTCTGTGAACCCCACAAGGAACCCCAAGGGCACCACATACTTGTGGGCCATGCGGGCAGATGGAGCTGGACAAGAGGTAGGATGTTGCCAAAGTTCTAGGGCTGATCCTACAATGGCCTCGGCCACAGGAAAGGCCTCCGTCTGTGTATCCCCTCTCTTAAGAATATCCGTAAGAGGCTACTCTGCCTTTTTCGGGATTGGCTCCAGTGGCATCTCTGTAGACTCAGAGATGAGGTGGAGGATCCCTTGGAAAGATGAGGGACCGTCCTCTGTCCCTCGGCTAGCGGTCGATTCATCATCCCCGGGATGTGAATATAAACCGGAGATGTCCGAATCTGAAGAATCCGGATACAGTGGCCTACCGCCCCTGTCACCTTCGACTCACTGGGGGCAGTCTGGGGTGACCGTGACCGACAAGCGCCAGGGAAGCCCAGTGTCTGGTCTATCTTCTTTAGAAGGAGCCCCTCCCACAAGCTGCTTGGGTGGTGGTTCCACCACAATAGGTGGAGAGACCATTTGGGGCTGAACAGGGGGTCTTGCCAGCTCTGTGGGTTGGGGAACCGATTGGGTCGGCTTCGGCTTGGGAGGCAAAAGCCAAGTAATGGCCGGGGTGGAAGCCATGGTAGGCTTATGCCTGGACAGAATTAGCTGCTGCCACATGAGGTCCTCGTAGCGCCGGAGTTTCCGCTGGAGCCTCTCCTCGCCCGAGGACGACCGATGGCATCGCCTCTTCTTAGAGCGCTTATGGCTCTTCCTCGGCTTGTTGGATGAGGGGGTCCTAGACCTCAACCGAGATTGGGCAGGCCGACTCGGTCGGTCGGGAGACAGTGGTGGGGCCAGTGACTTCCGGAGTCCGGGACCGGATCCTCGATGGGGACTCCAGCAAGCTGGGTCTCCTCATCAGGGAAAACGAGGATTGGAGTCCTCTCTAGGGAGTCGTCGACTGGAGTCGGTGACAAAGGGTCAAGAGGATCAGGGACAATCTCAATGTTGTCGACCAAACCCTCGGTCGGCTGGCTAGATGGCAAGTCCAAAAAGCCTGTGGCCGAGGAAGCGAGCTCAACCAAAGTAGAGACCGCATGCTCCTGGGACTGAGATCTCTCCCGGTCCCAGGACAATCTTCACCGAGACAAGGATGCACTTGGATCCTTATCCCGCTTTTCTGATCAAGAGGAGTGCGAGCCCGTGGGCATCTCTTCCTTGGTAGGGAGAGACTGGCACAACTCCCGGAAGGAACCCGAGAAGGTGGATCCCAGATTAAGCGGAATGAAGAAGCTCTGAGAAGACTCCGTGGCACAAGCTGCCTGCTCCTCGAACACTTGCATGCATTCCAACTGCTCGGCGGATCCTGCAGCTGCAGAAACCACCCACCGGGTCTCTTTAGATTTCACTGGAGGGTTCCTCTTCTACGGCCTCGCCAAATTCAGGTGTGCGAGACGGTCGTCGAGAACGTTGGAATGAAAGGCCAAACAGATACTGCACGACGAAGTGTCATGGCTGACACCGAGGCAGTACACGCACGCGGTATGAGGATCGGTATGCAATATTTTTTGGCTGCACGGGCACCGACGAAATCTTGGGGAAGATTTATCTTCCATGATTGAAACTGCAAACTTGATCGTTAATGCGAATTTTCAGCAAAACTGAAGGTTTGAGAGCCAGGGCCTACAAAATACTAGAGCACGAGGGAGGCAATCTGAATCTTCCAGCGGAAAGGAAGATCTGGCGTCATGGAGTGGAGCCGAGGTATATGCCACCCGGGTGGGTGGGAGAAGCCAGCTTGAAGACTTCCGGTTGATTTTAAAGTGGAAGGGGACATGCCAAAGAGTGTGGATGAGCAACATATCCACGTTCCTAGAGCACCTGATCCGATTGCCTGGTCAGTTTTGTATGGCTCAAATTATACCGAAGGATCCTATTTACATCTAGAGTGTGAAGACGGGTCTCCCCTCTATTCGAATACTCAGGATAGTAAACTGGAAGGGAGATGTCTTGATTCAAGGTTAACTCAGACACCCCCTCTGGAAGAAACTTAGGATCAGTGCACAGAGACACTCTGTCTCTGTGAAAAATTAAATAAGGTTCATTACACATCAAGGCTTGCAGCTCAGAAACCCACTGAGCTGAAGTGACGGCAACTAAAAATAACGTTTTCCAAGAGAGAAAACAAAGGTCGCAATCCACGGCCGGTTCAAAGGGAGGTAAGAAAAAATTACTCACCTTAGTAATGTTGTTTCTTCTAATGGAGTCTTGCTATATTACGACATATGCAGTGAGTCCCAACCTTCGAACCCCAACCTTCGAACTGCTCCAGAGGTGAAAGAGTTAACTTTCCATGCCAGGCATGGAACGCTGAGCTCGAGCTTGGTTGAAAACTCTGTCTGTTGTTCTTCAAACTCAAACTGTCAGATCTTTACGAGCTAAACTCACTAAGGTCCTGTGTGGAAGCTGTAAACCTACACTAGCCAACTGGCTACTAAATATAAGAACACATTTTTGGTCCCAAAACAAAGACTCAAGTCAGGAGGCCCAAAAAATGAAAAACACAACACCCAGACACCCCAAAAAAAGTCGGGGGGGGTGAAAAACAAGGTGGGCATCTACCAAGTGCCAACACTGCACTGCCCACCCACATCCCAAAAGAAAAAATTACTCACCTTAGTAATTGCTTTTCTTCTCATGGAGTCTTGCTATATTATGACTATATGCAGTCAGCCACTGCAGCTGAACTGCCCCGGAGAGGAAAAGTTAACCCCAGAGAGTCTGAGTTCCACAGCGAGGCTGCTATGCAAAAGCTCTATCTGGCCAGTTTCAAATGAAACTGTCAGATCTTTACGAGCTAACACTAAGCAACAAGTCATGTGTGAAAGCTCTACACTAGCCAAGTGGCTACCTACTAGTAGGAATAACAACAATATAAACAACAATATAAACAGCAATAATAATAATAACAATGAATAATAGTATTATTAGTTTCTCCCTAACAAGCACTATTAGACCCCCTTCCCCAAGACTCAAGTCCAGGAAGGGGCAAATATATTACTTAAAACAGAAATACCTAATTCCCAACCCTAAATAAAGGGGGTGAAGGGAAGAACTAAAATGGCATGACACAGTGCTTGCACTAATTTGCCACCCCTACCCAAGTAGAAGTTCTGAGAGGGGCAGGAGGGAGGGTGGTCATAACATAGCAAGACTCCATGAGAAGAAAAGCAATTACTAAGGTGAGCAATTTTTTCTTCAAACACCATGAAGTCTTGCTATATTATGACTATATGCAGATTACACAGCAGTACCTCCATGGAGAGGGTCAGAACCTACTTAGGAAATAGGCTCTGAAGCACAGCTGTGCCAAACGAGCATCCTCCTGGACTGAATATCCAGGGAATAATGCTTGGTAAAAGTGTGAACTGTTTTCCAAGTAGCAGCTTGACAGATTTCCAGAATGGGAATATCTCTAGCAGCCGCTAGAGATGCAGCTGTACCCTGGTGGAGTGAGCCCTCAGTCCTGAGGGGGTTCTCTACCTAGTTTTGATAACAAAATTGGATACAAGAGACAATCCACCTTGCAATTGTCCTCTTAGTGGCAGGTTTCCTTTGCCAACCTCGCCATAGGTAAGGAAGAGTTGGAGGATTCGAACCTGTGACCCTTAGGTGCGTTCCAAATAGTAGCTTAAGGCTCTTTGACGTCCAAGCTGTGCAGACTCCTCTCACCTGAGGAAGAATGCTCAGTGAAAAATACTGGAAGAGATGGATTGGTTCAGGTGGAAATCTGAAACCACTTTAGCAAAACTTTCTGTTAGTCCTGAGGACTACCTTATCTCTGTGGAAAGAATAAAATCTTCTTCCACTGACAGGGCCTATAGTTCACTTATGCGTCTGGCAGAAGTGATAGCCACTAGGAAAACAGTTTTCCAAGTCAGAAACTTGAGCTCTGCTGAGGACAGAGGCTCAAAGTGGGGTTGCATTAACTGAGCAATGCAAACATTCAGGTCCCAAGCGGGAGCTGGTTCTCAAAAGGAGGGTTGGTGTGAAGTAACCCTTTAAAAACTTAAAGCACAGGGTGAGAAGAAAGGAAGCAGGCTTCCTGCTGACAGAAAAGCAGAGACAGCTGCCAGATGAACCTTTAAGGTAGCTGGCCTAAGGCCTAAGGAATTTAAATGGACCAAATAGTCCGTAAAATGGGTAGATCAGCAGATTCTGGGATAATCTGCTTCTCAGAACACCAGATGAAAACCTTTTCCACTTAGAATTGTAAGTGGTCCTAGTGGAAGGCTTCCTTGAAGCCTTTAAATATCAAAACACCTTGAGAAAGGTGTAAGTCAGCAAATTCTAACTCCTCAAGAGCCATGCCTTGAGATGGAGGGATGTGGAGGTCCGGATACCACACTCTCCTGTGCACAGGCCAGTAAGTCGTGGACTCTGGGCAAGCTCAGGGCAGGGTGGACTGTCAAGGACAGAAGCAGTGGGTACCAGGGCTGTCTGGCCCAATCTGGAGCAATCAGAATCACCTTGCAGGGCTGAGATCTGATTTTACTAGTACCCTGAAAAGAAGGAAAGGGGAAAGGCATACAGGAACTTCCTTTCCAATCCAACTGAAAGGCGTCCAGGGGACTGATCCCAGCACTGGAGGCCTGCAACAAAACAGAGGAAGCTGGTGGTTGTCTGGGGCTGAAAAGATCTATCTGAGGGTGCCCCATCTGGCAAAGACTGACCCCAGCACCTGAGGATTCAGAGCCCATTCGTGATGGCCCTGAGAAATCCTGCTGAGGGCATCCGCCAGGACATTGTCCTTCCTGGAAGGTGAACTGCTATCAGGGAGGTGTTCAGGAGTAAGCCAGAGACCACAACTTCATTGCTTATTGCACAAGGCTGATGACCGAGTGCCCCTTGCTTGTTGATGTACCACATTGTTGTGGTGTTGTCTGTCCTGACTTGAACTACTTTGTTCTGGACAGAAGCTGAAAGCGCCTGAAGAGCTAAAGGACAGCTCTGAGTTCCAAAAGATTGATGTGGAGCAGAGATTCCTGGGGAGACCACACTCCCTGGTGGACAGGTCGCCAAGTGAGCTCCCCACCCTAACAGGGAAGCATCCGTGGTGAGGGTGAGGGGAGGGAAACTGGAAAGAAAGAACCCCTTGTTTTAGATTGCTTTGATCCTGCCACCAGTGTAAGGCCAGGATCAGGGTTTGGGTCACTGGAACCAATTTGGAAAGGGGGTCCCTCCTTTGAGACCAATAGGCCCTCAAATGGAACTGAATGTCCCTAATCTGGAATTTTGCTCCTTGCACTACAGCTGTGGAAGCAGCCATGTGCCCTAGGAGTTGCAGAAAATGCCTTGCTGGTCGAGAGACCCGCAGGGTAAAGGAAGATGCCAGGGCAATGAGTCTGTCTACCCTTTCCGAGGGGAGAAATGCCCTGGCTAACTTTGTGTTCAATTCTGCACCTATGAAAGTTAGTACCTGAACTGGTTCTAGAACTGACTTTGGTAAATTCAGCAGGAATCCCAGGAAGTGAGAAGCTGCTGGGTGACTTGCAAGTGGGATTTTACCTGATCTGGGACTGACCCACTATGAGCCAGTCGTCCAGGTAGGGAAACACAGCAATCCTTGCCTTCTTAAATGAGCCACTACCACAGCTAGACATTTCGTGAATACCCTTGGCGCAGAGGTAAGGCCTAAGGGCATTGCCCTGAACTGGTAGTGGCCTGAGGGTAGTTCAACCTGAGGTACTTTCGTGAGAAGGCCTGATCAGAACATGAAAATAGGCATCCTTGAGGTTCAGGGAAGCTAACCAGTCCCCTGGCCTCAGGAGGGCAAAATCATTGTCAGAGTTAACATTTTGAACTTTGGTTTCAAAAGATGCTTGTTCAGGTACCTTAAATCTAAAATGGCCGCCATTCTCCTGTCTTTTTGGGGTAAGAAAGTATCTTGAGTACAGCCTTTGCCCTGATGGCAAGGAGGGACCCTTTCTACTGCTTTGCAGTCCAAAGAGAAGAAACCTCTGCTTCCAAAGCAAGGGCTTCTGAAGGATTTGCAGGGGAAAATGTCTGGCTCTCATCTTCGGAAACTGTTTGAAGCTGAGAACCAGACCCTGGCCTATTCCTCCAGAACCCACCTGTCCGAGTTAGGGACACCCAGTTCTGGCTGAAATAAACCAACCTGCCCCCACTGGTACAGGAGAATCGGCCCTGGGCACCCCATCAGGGTGCCTGCTTGCAGTAGCCTTAGGCTGAGGGAGGGGATGGTTTACTTGTGCCCGTCTACCTCTGCTCTAAAGAAACCCTCTGTGCAAATGCAGAGGAGGCCTGAAGTGGTAAAAAGGCCTGTGGAAAGGCCTGCCTCACTCTCTGGGAGCGTGCCTCTGTGGAGTGGCATGCCTCTCCTTAGCCTGGGCACTTTTGTAGGTAGTTCTATTCATCCATCTTTTCATATAGTTTTCTTGTTTGTCCCCAAACAGAGAAATACCCACAACAGGAAAATCCATAGCCTTTGACTGAGTATCTTGGAACAGATTAGTGCATCTGAGCCATGCCAACCTCAGGAGAGCTACAGAAGTGGCCATGACCCTAGAGGAAACATCATTAACATCAACAGCAGTATGAAATTGAACTTTAGAGGCTTCAATGCCATCAGCAGCCACCTGTTCCAACTCACTAGCCAGCTGGCCATGGGCCTGCTTGGCTAACTGCAATACTGTGTCCCACATAGATTTCTGATATCTAGCCACATAAGCCATATAATTTGCCTGCCTGAGTCCCAAGAAGCTGCCATATACTGTTTTTGAAATGGCATCAATCTTCCTGGAATCCTTATCAGGAGGATGTGAGGCCAGAGGAATATTAGCCTTGTCACAGGCTGCAGCTTGTACCACACCTACATGACTACACTGCTCAGTGAGGAAGTCTGTATCAGAGCCTGACAAGGTATATCTTTTGTCCATTTTTTATCTACAGGAGGGACAGAATGAGATTTTTAAAATCTTTGTTGTTTGCTTCTAAATGACTTATGCAAAGGAATAGACAACCTCCTAGACTCTGGTATATCCATCATTTCTACATAATCAGGCTCCTCTTGCTCATCCACAGCTTCCTCTAAAGAAAGCTGGAGGGTTTCTGCAACCTTTTTGTAAAACATAAAATGAGAAGGGGACTCAGACAGAATAGGAGGAGATTCTAAAGGTCTGTCTGGAGAAATGTCCGGTTCAATGGGCACGTCCAGACCCTCCCAGCCACACATGTAATGATCAAATTCGTCCTCCCTCTCCTGTGGTTCATAAAATTCCTCAACATCATACTCCTGAACCACTGGGACTGAACGAACCAACCTTTTACCAACTGTAGGTGGTTCGGCAGGACCCTGAGACAGTGACTGGACAATCTGTATGGCTTTAGCTATTTCTGCAGCAGTTGGAGAGACAATTTTGGACTCCAAACCTACTGATTTCTTAGTCTTTTTCACTGAGACTGGTTCCCCTGAACCAGCCTTCCTTTGCCAGTCTCGCCTGGTCAGAGGGCACTCCCTCTGGTCCAGTGGGTACTGGACCGGCTGGCCATCGGTCCGCGGACTTCTTGCCTCTCGTTCCTTGAGCCGCCCAATCTCTTTTCCAGGGTGGCTGCAGGGAATTTTTACACACTGGCAGTCTGACAGGAGGTGGTCAGCCCCAGACAATAAACACAAGTGGTGTGTGGTCAGCCTTGGCAAAGGCTTCCCCACAGACATCACAGTGTTGAAACCCAGTGGCCCAGTTTTCTTTTGGGTTTCTCAGACATAATGCCAGCTAACCAAAACTTGCCCTTTGATGGCAGTGCCAGGCAAGACACCCTTATCGGTTCCTAACCGTGTCACGGGTATTTGAAAAAAACTATTTTAAAAGCAAGGTTTTTTAGAACCGATAAGAACCGGGAACTGCACTCTAAAAGCCCAACCACACTTTAAAACGTTAAATTAAGCGAACCGATAATTGAATTTCCACACAGACTTTAAATTTTCTATTTACGGTTTACCAGATAGAGCTTTTAACCGAAATGCGGGAAAATAAATACTTTTTGCCGGTTCAGATGAACCGAAAATACTCGCTTGAACCGAGAAATGAACCGATGTGAAGGAGCTGATCTCCGGAGCGACTGTTCAGTGAAGCGGTAAAGAATCTGACAGTTTCATTTGAAACTGGCCAGATAGAGCTTTGGTATAGCGCCCTTGCGCTGTGGAACTCCAGACTCTCTGGAGTTAACTCTTTCCTCTCCGGGGCAGTTCAGCTGCAGTGGCTGACTGCATATAGTCATAATATAGCAAGACTTCATGGTGTTTGAAATAGACGTTCTGAGAGGGGCAGGCAGGGGGGGAGGTCATAATATAGCAAGACTCCATTAGAAGAAACAACATTATTAATGTGAGTAATTTCTTTCTTCAAACAACATGAAGTCTTGCTATATTATGACATAGGCAGACTACACAGCAGTACCTCCATGGAGGAGGGACATAACCTACTTAGGAAATAGGCTCTGAAGCACAGCTGAGCCAAACCGAGCATCACTCCTAGCCTGGATGTCCAGAGAGTAATGCTTGGTAAAAGTGTGAACTGTTTTCCAAGTAGCTGCTTGACAAATCTCTAGAATGGGGATGTCCCTGGCAGCAGCCAGGGAAGCAGCTGTACCTCTGGTAGAGTGAGCCCTCAGGCCTGAGGGAGGAACCTTACCCAGCTTTTCATAACAGAACTGGATACAAGAGACAATCCACCTGGCAATGGATCTTTTAGTGGCAGGTTTCCCTTTACCAACCTCACCATATGTGAGGAGCAGTTGGAGGGAGTCAAACCTGTGACCCTTGGTACGCTCTATGTAGTAACTAAGGGCTCTCTTCACATCTAAGCTGTGCAGCCTCCTCTCGCCAGAGGAGGAATGGTCAGTGAAGTACACTGGAAGAGAAATAGATTGATTAAGGTGGAAATCTGAAACCACCTTAGGCAAGAACTTCCTGTTAGTCCTGAGGACCACCTTATCTCTATGAAAGGAGATAAAATCAAACTCCACTGACAAAGCTTGTAATTCACTTATGCGTCTGGCAGAAGTGATGGTTACCAGAAACACAGTCTTCCAAGTCACATACTTAAGCTCTGCTGAAGACAAGGGCTCAAGGGAGGTTGCATAAGCTGAGCAATGCAAACATTAAGATCCCAGGCAGGGCAGGGTCCCTGAATGGAGGGTTGGTGTGAAGCAATCCCTTGAAAAACTTAGAAAATACAGGATGAGCTGAAAGAGAAGAGGGTTTACCTGCTGAAATAAAAAGTAGACACAGCTGCCAAATGCACCTTTAGGGTAGCTGGTCTCAGCCCCAAAATGTTTAAATGGACCATATAATCCAGGACTGTGGGTAAATCAGCAGAATCTGGGGAAATATGCTTCCCAGAGCACCATATGGAAAACCTCTTCCATTTGGAATTGTAAGTAGCCTGGTGGAAGGCTTCCTAGAAGCCTTCAATATATCCATTACACCTTGGGAGAGGTGTAGATCAGCAAACTCTAACTCTTCAAGAGCCAGGCCTTGAGATTGAGAGATTTGAGGTTCGGGTACCAAACCCTTCCCTGAGCACAGGTTAACAGATTGTGATTCCTGGGAAGACACAGGGGAAGATGGACTGCTAAGGACAGTAGGAGTGGATACCAGGGTTGTCTGGCCCAATCTGGAGCAATCAGAATCACTTTGCAGGATTGAGATCTGATTTTGACCAACACTTTGAACAGGAGAGGGAAGGGGGGAAAAGCATAGAGAAACTTCCCTTCCCAATTGAGAACTAAGGCATCCAGAGGGACTGAGCCCAACACTGGGGGCCTGCAGCAAAAAAGGGGAAGTTGGTGATTGTCTGGGGCTGCAAAAAGATCCATCTGCAGAGTGCCCCATCTGGCAAATATTACCCCCAGGACCAGGGGATCCAGTGACCATTCGTGATGGCCCTGAGAAATCCTGCTGAGAGCATCTGCCAGGACATTGTCCTTGCCTGGGAGGTGAACTGCCGTAAGGGAGGTGTTCAGGGAGTAAGCCAGAGACCACAACTTCATTGCTTCGGTGCACAACGCCGTAGACTGAGTGCCTCCTTGTTTGTTGATGTACCACATTGTAGTGGTGTTGTCTGTTCTGACCTGTACAACTTTGTTGTGAACAGATTTGGAAAAAGCTTGAAGTGCTAAAAAAACTGCTCTGAGCTCCAACAGGTTGATGTGGAGCAGAGATTCCTGAGGGGACCACAGTCCCTGGGTAGTGAGGCCGCCCATGTGAGCTCCCCACCCCAAGAGAGATGCATCTGTAGTAAGGATTAAAGAGTGAGACTGAGTGACAAAGGGGATCCCTTGTCTCAGGTTGTTCTGATCCTGCCACCACTGTAGGGCTTGGATCAGGGTTCGAGTTACTGGGATCAACTTGGTTAGAGGGTCCTTTCTTTGAGACCAAAAGGCTCTCAAATGGAACCGAAGGTCCCTCATCTGAAATCTGGCTCCTTGCACTACAGCTGTAGAAGCAGCCATGTGTCCCAGGAGCTGCAGAAAATGCCTTGCTGGTCGAGAGACCTGCAGGGTGAATGAGGAGGCCGGAGGGACCAGGGTCCTTGCCCTGTCCAAAGGAAGGAAGGCTCTGGCTTCCTCTGTGTTCAGTTCTGCACCTATGAAGGTGAGAAGCTGGACAGGCTCTAGAACTGACTTTGGAAGATTCAGAAGGAAACCTAGAGAGGTAAGCAGTTGCTGAGTTATCTGAAGAAGTAACTTGACTTGATCTGGAGACTGGCCTACTATGAGCCAGTCGTCCAGGTAAGGAAAGATGGCAATTTTTTGCCTTCTTACGTAGGCAACTGCTACTGCCAGGCATTTTGTGAATACCCTTGGAGCAGAGGTGAGGCCAAAGGGCATTGCTCTGAACTGGCAATGGCCTGAGGGCAGCTTGAACCTGAGGTACTCGATGGGAGCTCTGATGAGAATATGGAAGTAGGCATCCTTGAGGTCCAGGGACGCTAGCCAGTCCCCTGGCCTTAGAGGGTAGAATAATTCCCAGAGTCACCATTTTGAATTTTGGTTTTAAAAGGTGCTTGTTTAGGTATCTGAGATCCAGGATGGGCCGCCATTCTCCTGTCTTTTTTGGGGTAAGGAAGTACCTGGAGTACAATCCTTTGCCCTGGTGTAGGGGTGGAACCCTTTCCACGGCTCTGAAAGCCAGGAGGGTAGAGACTTCTGCCTCTAGGGCAAGTGCCTCTGATGGATTTGCAGGTGGAAAGGATCTGGTTCTCATCTTTGGAAATGTTTTGAAGCTGAGAACCAGTCCCTGGCTTACTACTTCCAGGACCCACTTGTCTGATGTTAGAGACTTCCAGTCCTGGACAAAGTAAGCCAGCCTGCCCCCTACAGGTAGTGGAGAATCAGCCTGGCCACCCCATCAGGGTGCCTGCTTGGCAGGGGCTTTAGGCTGAGGGGTGGAAGCAGGTCTGCTTGTACCCGTCTGCCTCTCCCTCTAAAGACCCCCTCTGGGCATAAGCTGAAGAGGAGGCCTGGGCTTAGTAAAAAGGCCTATGAAAAGGCCTGCCCCTGCCCTTGGAAGGCTGCCTTTGAGGAGTGGCCTGCCTTTCCTTGGCCTGTGCACTCCTATAGGTGGTCCTACACTCATCCATTTTCTTCATGTAATTCTCTGTCTGCTCCCCAAACAGAGAATTACCCACAACAGGAAAATCCATGGCCTTAGTCTGGCATCTGTGACAGGCTAGTACATCTGAGCCAAGCATTTCATGTAAGTGCCACAGATGTGGCCATGACTCTTGATGACACATCATTAGAGTCCATTGCAGCATGGAATTGCACCTTAGATGCCTCAATACCATCAGCAGCCACCTGCTCCAGCTCCTTGGCAAGCTGGCCAGGGACCTGTTTTGCTAGAGCCATAACAGTATTCCATCTGGATTTCTGGTATCTAGCAACATAAGCCATATAATTTGCCTGTCTGAGTCCCAAGGATGCTGCCATGTACTGTTTCTTTGCCATGGCATCAATCCTCCTGGAGTCCTTGTCAGGGGGGTGTGAAGCCAAGGGAATATCTGCCTTGTCGCAGGCTGCAGCCTGCACTACCCCAACATGGCTGCATTGTTGTGTAAGGAACTCCGTATCAAAGCCTGACAATGTGTACCTCTTGTCCATTCTCTTATCCACAGGAGGTATTATGTGAGGAGTTTTTAGAATTTTTACTGTCTGTTTCCCAAAAGATTTATGCAAAGGTATAGACAGTCTCCTAGACTCTGGGATATCCATCATTTCTACATAGTCAGGCTCCTCTTGATCATCCACAGCTTCCTCCATAGGGAGCTGGAAGGTTTCAGCCACTTTTTTATAAAACATAAAATAAGAAGGGGACTCAGAAAGCCTAGGAGGAGACACTCCTGAAGGTCTGTCTGGGGAGATGTCCAGTTCAATGGGCACATCCAGACTTTCAAATCCACATTCACTCTCCTCATACTCCTCGTCCCCCTCCTCCGGTTCATAAAATTCCTCTAAATCATACTCTTGAACCGGTGGAACCGACCGAACCGTACGCTTACCTGATGGTGCCGGTTCAGTCAGAACCGGGGAAAGCAACTGGACAATTTTAATCGCTTTGGCTATTTCTTCAGTGGTTGGAGAGGAAAGTTTTGGCTCCACACCAGCTGATGTTCTAGTCCTTTTTGCTGGAACCGACTCCTCCGAGTCGGCTCTCCTTTTGCCCGAGGAAGTCTCGCCCTGGTCAGAGGGCACTCCCTCCGGTTCGGCTGAAACCGAACCGGGCTGGCCATCCGGGTCAGCGGACATTTTGGCCTCCCTTTCCCTGAGCCTACCAACTCTCTTTTCCAGGGTAGCTGCAGGAAAATTTTACAAATCTGGCAGTCTGCATTGAGGTGGCCAAACCCCAGACAATAAACACAGGTGGTGTGGGGGTCAGCCTTAGCAAAGGCTTCCCCACAGACACTGCAGTGTTGAAACCCAGTGGGCCCGGTTTTTCTTTTGGGTTTCTCAGACATAGTGCCAGTCTTAACCAAACTTGCCCGTTTATGGCAATCCGCCAAGCAAGACTCTCTTAACAGTTCCTCCTTCCCAATCGCGGTTATGGTCGTGGAAAAAAAATGTAATAAAATCCATTTTTTTTAGAACCGATAAGAACCGGTAACCACACTCTAAAGGACAGATTAATATATTTTAAACAACCTGATCGGTTCTAACCGAACCGATAAACCGTTTACAAGTTCCACACAGAAAGTAAATGTAAAACCTATCTAGTACTTACAAATACCACAGCTTTAACTGACAAAATGAACCGAGCAGAAGGAGAAATCTCCAGAGCGACTGTTCAGTGAGGCGGAGTAAAGAATCTGACAGTTTGAGTTTGAAGAACAACAGACAGAGTTTTCAACCAAGCTTGAGCTCAGCGTTCCATGCCTGGCATGGAAAGTTAACTCTTTCACCTCCGGAGCAGTTCGATGGTTGGGGTTCGAAGGTTGGGACTCACTGCATATGTCATAATATAGCAAGACTTCATGTTGTTTGAATGTCAATTTCTCTAGAACAAAAAGTAAGTTCCATGGGGGACTAGGATCCCTAATGGGAGGCTTCATATGAAGCATGCCCCTAAGGAATGTACGGGCAAGGTCCAGTTGTGCAATATTCTCACCCCCCACAGGAGCATGAGAAGCTGAAATGGCACAGAGATGCACCTTTATGGAAGAGTATCTCAGCCCTGCATCTGAAAGCGATAGGAGGTATTCCAGGAATGATCTCACCGAGCAAGACAGTGGGTCCAGGGAACATGCAGTTGCCCATATACAAAAAAAGTTTCCATTTCATGGCATTTGTTGCCCTTGTATAAGGTTTTCTTGCTTCTACTAGGACTTCTACCACCCTTTGCAAAACCTCATGCCTGGAAATAGCTAAGTCTGTAGGAACCATGCATGGAGGTGTAAGGACCGGAGGTCCAGGTGGACTATTGTCCCCATGTCTTGGGATAGCAAGCTGGGTAAAACTGGTAACTGAAAAGGAGGTTCCACTGCTAACTGTTGCAAAAGAGGGAACCATATCTGATGTGGCCAGAGAGGGGCTACCAGGATCATCGTGGCATGATTCATCTGTAGTTTGAGTAACAACCCCTGTGTAGGTGGAAAGGAAGGGAAGGCATACTGAAACATCCCTGTCCAGCAAAGGGACAATGCATCTTACCAGAAAACACCATGCCCTAGATCTAGCAAACAGAAACTGTGCAGTTTTCCATTGCACGGGGACGCAAAGAGGTCCAGCTCTGGACATCCCCATCTTTTGGATAGGTCGTCCACCACTTCTTGAAGTATCTCCCATGCATGGTTTCTGGATTGCGAGCAACTGAGCTCGTCTGCCAGGACGTTTTGGACCCCTGGAACATGAACCGTTGTCAGAGTGAGTCCGTGTTCTAGGGCCCAGTACCACACTCTCATGGCTTCTCTGCACAGAGGGTAAGAATGCCTGCTTGCTGATATAAAAGACCACTGACATGTTGTCAGTCTGGATAAGCAGTGGACCCTGGGAAAGGTGAGTCTGAAAGGCCTGCATGGCATACAGAATCGCCCTCATCTCCAAGATGTTGATGTGCAGGGATACTTCCATGTCCAACCATGTGTCCTGCGTACGGTGATTCTGAAAGTGAGCTCCCAATCCTGGACCCAATGCATCCGTTGTGAGAACCTGGCTCAGTGAGTCTGTCTGGAACGGAACTCTTGAATCCAGTTTGGGTGAAGACAGCCACCATGACAGCGTTTGTTGAACAAGTCTTGGTACCCTTATTGGGTGTTCGAGATTGTCGGACGTCTGGTCCCATTGCACCCTTAAGTTCCACTGAGGAACTCTCATATGCAAGCGTGCTAATGGTGCCATGGGTATGGCCACCGCCATATGTCCGAGGAGCTGTAACATGGTTCTCGCTGTGACTGTATTGGCCACAGCTACTCTGGAGGCCTGGTCTCTCAGTCGAATAACCCTGTAGGGTGGGAGGAAGGCTCCTCCCTGCTGGGTATCCAGGATCGTCCCTATGTACTGTAGATGCTTGCAGAGCCAGTGGGAGACTGACAATTATCGCCAGCACTTGGAACATCTGAAAAGTGTCTGAGAGGGTGTGGACTAACTGCGACCTGCTGGGAGCAGTTAGGAGCCAGTCCTCCAGCTAAGGATAGACAAAATAACCCTGTCTGCGAGGAGCAACTGCCACTACTACTAAGCATTTGGTGAACACCCTCAGGGCTGAGGAGAGACCGAAAGGCAAAGCCCGGAATTGGTAATGCTTCCCTTGAAAGGCAAACCAAAGATACCTCTTGTGAGCTGGAAACACTGGTATGTGCAAGTACGCGTCTTGCATGTCCAGAGAGCATAGCCAATCCCCTTGGCGCAGCATAGGTATCAGCCCTGGTAATGTTACCATTCTGAACCTTTTGTATTCGATGTACTGGTTCAGGAAACTCCGGTCCAAAATGTTTCTTAAGTCTCCCGTCTTCTTGGGTACCAAGAAGAAATGGGAGTTATACCCAGTCCCCCGTTGGGAGTGTGGAACAGGCTCTGTCACTCTTTTTGAAAGTAAGGTCTGTATTTCTTGTCTGATGAGGGATATGTGGATGAGAGGGTATTGAGAGGGGGCTGGAGGTTTGTTCAGAGGAAATTCTGAAAACTCCAGCGCATAACTCTTTTTTGATGATATCCATCACCCATGCATCTGTCGTTATGTTGGTCCACCCATCTAGGTAGAGGGAGAACCGACAACCTACTGCTTCCCCCATCGACTCCACTGGAGGAGGGGGGCTGGCAGGAAGTCTTGCATGTGCGCCTGGGGTGGGCAGGAAAGGTTCGGAAGATTTTGCATTCCTGGGTCCACTATTCCATGCTTGCTGAGAGGGTGCCTTACGTTTGAAAGGATCTCAGGGCTGTTGATTTTTCTGCTGGTTGGCACCTTGGCACCGAAATAGCTTGTGCCTAGGTTGCTGAGGGTCTGCCCGGTACATATGGCAAACTGACTAGACTGCTTTGCCCAAGTCTTACAGTTCTCTTATTATCTTTTGTACCTCCTGTCCAAAAAGGACAGACCCATGGAATGAGGCACTGAGGATTGAATCCTGGAGATCTTGCTGAAAACCAGAAACTCTCAGCCTGGAGTGGTGACGGAGTCACACCCAGGTGGCCGCTGCTCTGGCTGCCGAGTCGTAGGATGCCCAAAGTACGCGTTTTCCTACGTCCAGGCCAGACTGCAGTACATGCAGGATTATCAGGCTGCTTTTGGACCAACTCAATGGCTTTCTTCCATATGGATTTTTCATACTGCACCATACGGGCCAAAAAATGTAGGGACAGAATGGAGAAAGTGGAAGAAGCACTGACCCTCCTACCAAACTGGTCTAATTTCTTAAGATTCTTTGTCAGGAGGTTGAAAGCTCATATTTTTTGGTTGCTTTGTCCTGTTGTGAGCTGCGGTCAGGACCACAGAGTCTGCTCTTGGATTTTCTCCCAAGAATGGCTCTGCTTTAGGAGCTTTATATAGCCCATTTGCCTTCTTAGGAATGGCTGAAAAAGAGGAAGGGTGGTCCCAAGCCAACCTAGCTAAGTCCTGAAAGGAAGGACCAGAGGAGGCATGACCAAAGGTCTTGTGTCACTCGTTCCCAAAAAGGTTCGAAGCCTTTTTCTCTCTGGGTCCAATTCCTCAGTGTCCCATTGATTTAGGAATTGAATGTGATGCATCATGTCCATAAATGTTGGGTCATCTGGTGGGACCTGGGTGAATTATGGGGGCCCTCTGGCTTGAGAGAATAACCCTAGAAGAGGAACCTGAGGAGTGAGGGCTGCTTCTGGAAGAGTCAGAAGATGCTGACTGTGAGCGCTTACGCCCATGCCAATGGCTGCTCCTGTCATCTGAGGAAGACCTGGAGGAGGAGTGGTGATGTCTGCCCCATGCCTGGTATGCTCGAAGTCTGACTGTTTTGGAGTCAGGTTCCTGGGCGTGTGTGGAGACTGTGGCCGGGAGTCTGGGACTGGTACTTTATCCAGAACTGGTGTACAGGGTTGTGGAGGCGGTGGAGGAGGGAGGTCAACTTTCTTTAATAAATCTTTTACCGTGCTCCACCAGGAGGTAGAGTTGTCCCATGTCTGCCAGGGGAACCATCAGCACCTGGGGTGGCATTTCAGCTGGGTTCTGTGGGAGTGATGATAGGGTTGCTCAGTTCTGGAGTCTCCTCACGGGGTATGAAGACTCGGTGGAGTAGCACGGTCTGTCATCTGATCGCCTGTCATCGGGTCCCCCTGACATCAGGTCATCGGGTGCCGAGGGGGTTTTACCTGATGATTTATTGACAGGTGGCCTGTTGTCAGGCTGCCATATGGTCTCAGCTGACGCTGGCTTCTGAGGCGGCTGCTCCAGAGGCGTCTGAGTCTTAGTGGTCATAGTGGGCGTCTGGGTGGCTGATGTCTTAGTTTGAGATGTCTGCCTTCGATCCTTCCATTTGTCGGAAGACCGTTCATCAGGGACATGTGTCAGGGTCTTTCCTTTAGTTGCTGACAACTTGTCCCTGAGGGAGCATTCTCTAGAGTGGGAATGTTCCTGGCGTCCGTGTCTGTCATCCAATGTAGACGACTGGCTGTAGGACAAGGATGATGACACTGCAACCTTGTCGGTTGCAGTTCCCCTCTTAGGCCCCGAGAGTAGGTGAAAGGACCTAAGTATGAGGGATGGACCCGAGGGTCCTTGCCCTGAAGAGCTGCCACCCGTTGAAACTGCAAGGGCGGGAATCTTCATCAACGTCAGGCCTGATGAAGGGGCTGAGTCCGCTCTCTCTCCAGAGCGTGAACTGGAAGGCTTCTCTTTAGGAGGAGATTTAGATCTGGACTCCAATCTTCTGTGCTCCTTGTTCCGCTGATGGTGCTTCCCTCCTGAATGTTTCTCCTTTTGGGAAGTCGGCGATCGGGAGGCTGAGGAGCTGGCCTTCGACGGGCGCTGAAGGGTGGCATGCTGCTTTTCCATAATGTAGGCTTGGAGAGTCTTGAGGCGGCAGGTCCGGGTCCATTGGTTGAACTTGCCACAGTCTGGGCAGGCTCTGACATCGTGGGTAGGCCCCAGACAAAAGAGGCACTGTGAATGACCATCTTTGGCAGGAATCTGCCTCCTGCACGAACACTAAGATTTCTGTCATGATGTTGAGGAAGATGGAGATGACATAAACTAATGTTCATTCGATACTACACTTAGAAAATAAAAGGGAAAAACTAGTACTTTTGACTGAAGTAAAATGGCGGTCGACAGATGTAACAAGGCGTCCAATGGAGCCGAAGTACATGGGTCGATGGCAGGAAAAAGAACTGAGGTAGGGCTGGGGACCGCCTCCTTTATACAGCTGGTGACATCAGTGGGTGGACAGACGTAAGGGTCCTTATGATGTAGCCTGCTGCAGGAGCTCTTACTCGAAGTAAGATCCCATCTTCCGAAAGACTCAAGACCTAGAACTCTAGCTGCTCAGGAACCAGGCCACGAGGTGCAGGGAAGGAAGATCCAGGTGCAGGACCTTCCACTTTTGTTTGGACAGCAGGTTCAGGAAAAAAAGTAACTGTCACAGAGGCTTGTCACTGAGGCTGAAGAGATCTGGGCATCAAAACAACCTGGGCCAGTCTGCAGCTATTAGGATCATCCTCGTGTTGTCCTTCCAGGCCTTGAAACCTACCTTGTGGAGCAAGCTGAAGGGAGGAAAGGCATTCATGAGGCCTGGGTCCAAGGCCTTGTGAAGACATCCCCCAACAGTGTCCCAGACCGAGGGAGGGCAGGCACAAAACGGTCTCAGATTTCTGTTCTCCCAGGAGGCACACAGGTCCATCAGAACCACCTCCTGATGCTGGGACCACTCATGAAATGTGCCTCCCAAAGAATAGAGAGCATCTGCCAGGTGACTATGAACTCCCACGCCAGGAATTATCAGGAAATCTGCACCTAGGCTACGCACGAGCATCAAGGTGCAGATAGCCTCCCAACACAGAGGGAGAGAGTCCCACCCTGCCTGTTCAGGTAAAACATAGTCATGGTGTTATTTGTCTGGACCTGTACGACCTGACCCCTGACCACAGCAGCAAATTTTGTGAGAGCCAGCCACACTGCACTGAGCTTCAGCAGGTTGATGCAGTGATGGAAGTTCCTGGGCAAGCAGAACCCGTGGGTTCTATGGTCTCCCAGGTGTGCTCCCCAACCCATCAGAGATGTGTCTATCTTAAGTATTACGTTTGGCTCTGGGCAGACAAACAGGATTCCTTTCTCCAGATCTTGAGGGATCAGCCACCACTGGATGGCAGCCCACATTGGCTGGGTCACCAAGACTGACTGGTCCAAGTGACCTAGGCGCTGGGATCACTGAAAACCCAACTCACACTGCAGGTGGCACAACTGCCAGTGAGCCCAAAGGGCCACACTGGTAGTGGATGCCATGTACCCCAACAGCCTCAGGAAATCTTGTGCAGGGGGCCAACGCCTAGCCTGAAATGATTGGGCAAAGAAGGTAATGTCCTGAGCCCAGTCTGCAAGGAGACAAGTCTTGGCCTGCAGAGTATCTAATTCTCCGCCGATTAACTTTATCACCTGTGAAATGATCAGCTGGGACTTGTCTGAGTTGGCCTACAGGCCCAAGTCTCTGCAGGTCTGGAAGAACAGGTCTCTGTACCACTCTACGGCCTCCTTGAACAGCCCAGCTATCAATCAGTCATCAAGGCAGGGATACACCTTGACATCCCTGTACAGCAGTAAGGCTGCCACCACTGCCGTGCACTTGGTGAAGACCCTGGGCGTGGATGAGAGGCCGAAGGGCATGACCTAGATCAGAGAACCCCTTCAGCACAGAAATGAAAATTACGTACCTGCCGTAATTCTTGATCTTCTTGGACAAGTCTCCACCACTCATTCACACTGATGGGAACTGCGCCGGAGGCACTAGGACCCAGCGGGAGCAGACTTTGCTGGAGGGCCGGGCGCCAGAGATGGGGCGGGGACTGGCACCCGCGAGCCTCAGCTCGTGCGACAGATATCTCGGCGCTGACCCTCCAACCGCCCCAGTACCTTTTTCCGAGGGAGGTGCAGTGTAACCAACCTAGAAGGACAGCCTAACCAAAACCGGACATAAGATAGTCCAGACGACCGATAAGAAGGGTCACAAGAAGTCTTCACAGCCTAAAGATTTGAGGGAGTGAAGACCAACAACAGAGGTGAGCTCGGGGATGGAGGAGGTGGGCGTGTGAATGAGTGGTGGAGACTCGTCCAAGAAGATCAAAATTACGGTGAGTGCGTAATTTTCATATCTTCCTGGACATAAGTCTCCACCACTCATTCATACTAATGGGAGTGACCAGAGCTAATAATCCCCGAGAGGGCGGCAGGAGAGACCAAGAGCTCACAGTTTTAGGACAGAAGTCCATTAAGGATGGTTCTGTCAAGGAAAGATGTAGTCTGGCATGGACATCAGGGCATAGTGTTTAATGAAAGTATGCACTGAGCTCAGGTAGCCACGTTGCAAATATCTGCAATGGAGCACGTTGCAGTTTCCGCCAGAGATGCCGCGACCGCCCTAGTAGAGTGAGCGTAAACTCTGCCCTCCAGCTTAACCTGCGCCATGGAATAATAGTGGCGAAGGCATGCCACTAGCCATGCTGAGATACATCTGAAAGCGACAGGTTGACCCAGCCGGGTCTCGCTGAAGGAAACAAACAGTTGTTGAGCTTTACGAAAGTCTTTTGTTCTATGTAGATAGAAACGTAAAGCTCTCTTAACATCCAAGGAATGAAGAGAACATTCTCCTTCATTTTGGAAGTTCGCAAAGTAAGAGGGAAGGACCAAAGGCTGGTTTAGATGGAATTCCGAAACAACCTTAGGAGGAAATTTAGGATGGGGTCTAAGGACTACTTTGTCTTTATAGAACACAGTATATGGAGGGTCTGTGACCAAGGCATGTATCTCAGAGACCCTGCGGGCTGAGGTAATAGCTACCAGGAAGGCCGTTTTCCAGGTGATAAATTTTAGCTCACAGGTAGCCAGAGGTTCGAAAGGTTTCCGAGTGAGCATGTCTAGCACAAGATTAATGTCCCAGGCTGCGACTGGACATCTTGTAGGAGGTCCGGTATGCAGAATTCCCTTAAGAAACCTCTTAACCACAGGTAACTGAGCCAGTGACAAGGAAAGTACCGGCTCATGATAAGCTGAAATGGCACAAAGGTGAACTTTGACTGTAGAGTACTGCAGACCTGAATTTGAGAGGTCTAAGAGGTTACTCAAAATTTTATCTGGTGGGCAAGAAAGGGATTCAAAGAGGATTTTGCACACTAGAGCAAAAACGCTCCATTTGGCTGTGTAAGTTTTCCTAGTGACTGGCTTCCGCACAGCCAGAAGGATATCTGAAACCCTGCGAGACACACTGAACCTGTTCACTTCTACCTCTTCAGGAGCCAAGCGTGAAGGTGAGGCGACCTCAGGTTGGGATGAACAACAGGCCCCTGAGTCAAGAGGTTCGTCTGAAGGGGGAGTGGTTTCGGCGGAGCTGCCGACATATTGTTGAGTAGTGGAAACCACATCTGATGAGGCCAGAAGGGAGCAATGAGGATCATTTTGTCTCCCTGGGATTCGAACTTGAGAAGTACACTGAATTAGAGAAAGAGGCGGAAAGGCGTATAGAAAGAGTTTTGTCCACTGCAGCCTGAATGCATCCTGACAGAAAATGCCAGGCCCTGGATTTCTGGAGCAGAAGAGAGGCAGTTTTGTGTTGAGTGGGGATGCAAAAAGGTCCAGGTTTGGAGTTCCCCACTCTGCGAATATTGACTGAACTACAGCTGAGTCGAGAGACCATTCATGAGGATCTGCCTCTGTTCTGCTGAGGTGATCTGCCAGTTTGTTCTGCACTCCTTGCAGGTAGACCACTTGAATTAGACTCTTGTGCTGCAAGCACCATTCTCACACTCTCATCGCTTCTCTGCATAAGGGGTAAGAGTGAGCATCGCCCTGTTTGTTGATGTAATACATCACTGCTTTATAGTGTATGGTAGAACGCTGTTGAGCATGGAAATCCATGCTCCCAACAGCGTTGTTGTGCTTGCCTCAGTGCGTCACTATCTTGTTGTGCTGCACCGAGTACGTCACCGGTGCAGCACAACAAGATCGAACGCATTCCCGCATGCGCAATTGAGCGCCCACGGTGATGCGGAAGTCGGCGCGCTGCTACACATCCCAAAGTAAGCCTTATTTTAAGAGGTAGACTTGTTTGGGGGATCACAGAGCACTGATTATGCTTGCCCATACACTATAAAATATTGTGTATGAGCCAGCATACCTAAACACTAAGGCAGTTATTGCATCTCGAGGTTTCCAGGGTAACAGATCTCTCGAGCTAAGCTCTCGAGGTCTCTGGTTACCATGGAAACCTCTCGATCATAACTGCCTTGTTGTGTATGCTTGCTCATACACAATCCTCTATGTTTTCCGTTTGAAGGAGAATGTTCTTGTGACAGAGAATGTCCTTCAACACCCGGACCACATAAAGGACGGCTCTCATTTCTAAGACATTTATGTGAAGCTGGGACTCGACCTGAGTCCACATACCTTGAGTGTGGAGAGCCTGACAGTGAGCTCCCCACCCCATCAGGGATGCGTCTGTGGTAATGGAAATCTGATGATCCAGAGGAGCAAAGGATACCCTTCGAGGAGATTGTTCTCTTACCACCAGGTGAGCGACCTCTTTAGGGGTTCTGTCACCTTGATGAGAAAGGACTCTTGGTGCGGTTGGGGACCACTGAGTACTGAGCATCCACTGAGAAGTTCTCATGTGAAGGCATGCTGAGGTACAGTGAACACCGAGGATGCCATGAGACCTAGCATCTGTTGCATCGAGAGCTGGAACAGAGTCACTCTCCCGATGTGATGGGCCATCTGAAGAATATGCTCCTCCTGTCCTCTGGAAAAAAGCCTTCGCACAGGAGGTGTCAGAAGAATTCCTATAAAAGAAGCCTCTGCAGTGCAACTGCGATTTTTGAGGTTTACAGGACTCCCATGGACGGTGAAAGCCGGGCCATGTCTATGAGCCCAGAGTTCCCTGCCTGGAAGGATCTTGCAGAAGCCAATCGTTCAGATAAGGGAACACCTGTATTCCAATCTTTCTGAGATGCGCTGCGAGAACCGCACAACACTTTGTAAAAACTTGTGGCGCCGAGGATAGCCCAAAGGGCAGGACTCTGAACTGATAATGTTGTCCCAGAGCCACAAACCTTAGGAATTTGTGATGCTTTGGGTAAATAGAAATGTGCTGGTAAGCATCCTGCATGTCTAGGGAGGCTAGCCAGTTGTGTTGATGAAGCAAAGGTAACAAGGTTCCTAGTGAAATCATTCTGAATTTCTCCTTGGGCAGAAATTTGTTTAGTTTTCTGAGGTCCAAAATGGGGCGCATGCACCCGGTTTTCTTTGGAACCAGAAAGTAATGGGAGTAGAACCCTGTGTTCCATTGATGCAGCGGTACTACTTCTACTGCCCTGTTGTTCAGAAGGCCCTGAATCTCGGCGGCGAGAAGGTCTGACTGAAGGGTTGACAGCTTGAGCTGTCATTTGGGGGGACGATCCAGAGGGGCCTCCACAAGATTGAGTGAATACCCCTCACGGATTATCCGGAGGACCCATCTGTCTGAGGTTATGGACTTCCATTGATTGTAGAAGTGCGACAGATGACCTCCCACCACTGAGGAAGAGTCCACCTCAGGCAGCTGAGGTTGGACTTGAGCCAGCGACTCAGAAGGCGGCGCTGGGCGCTTTGGGTCTTTGCGCCTTCTGCTGCGTTTTCTTTTGAGGCTGGGGGGCTTGGTTTTTATGAAAACTTCCTCTGCCTCTGCCTCGAAAGGACTGACTGCTATGGAACTGGCGTTTATTAACACCCCCTCGAGAGGGGACAGGAGGAAGTCGAGCCAACTTAATGGTTGACCTAGTCTTTTGTGTAGCTTCTAGAGCCTCTTCTACTTGAGGGCCGAAGAGATACACACCATCAAAAGGCAACGCCATTACCTGCTGCTGTGCGTCATTGTGAAACCCGAAGTGCGTGAAAACAGGAATGACCATGGTACAATTACCAGCCGCCAGTCATTTGGAAGCAGTATCGAAAGCATCCATAGCCACTTTAACCTGCTGGTTGTTAGATTCGATACCCCTGGTAATGGTTTGAAGTAGCTCTGACTTTATGTCCGATTCCGATAGAGCTTCGACCATCTGTTTGAGTGAGTGCCAAAGGATATACTCATATTGAGAGAAATAGCCTTGGTAGCTGGCAATACGCATACCCAGGGTGGAGGCAGCAAAGACTCTCTTACCTAAAGTGTCTATCTTACGAGATTCTTTGTTAATAGGTCGAGCTGTAGTAGTCTGGGGGAGGACCTTATCATTCTCTGCCAAAACTACAATAGGATCTGCAAAGGCTTGGGATGCCAAAATGGGTCGATTCTTGGGGGCTGAGTATTTCTTATCTATGGATTTAGCCACCGAAGGAATGAGAGCAGGATTATTCCATACCATTTGAGACAGAGTCTCAAAGGAGGGCTGTACCGGAGGAGTCAAATCTGTAGGGATCTCCGGAACATGGAGGTATTGGAGTCTTAGCAATTTCCCAGGATCGATGTCTGTAGTTTGGAGAGAAAGAGTGGAAATCAAGTTTTTCAGCAGAGACTTAAAAGACAGGTCCTCGACCACAGGCTCTGCAGCAGGAATAGATCCTGTTTCTTCCATTTCATCACCCAGCCTAAGGTCTGGGTCAGGCTCAATGTCATCTCTGACAGTCCAGGAGGGACTGCATGGACAGGAAAGGAGGAAAATCAGAGGAAATGAGGAAGGAAAGGTTAAAGGAGGAGTCCTGAAGGTGGATGACGCCTTAAGAACCCCGGCGCCCGCAGAAATGCACGGCGCCGATGAAGCGCACTGAGGACGGCGCAACGAAGCAGCACGCACTGTGACTGCGCCGAGAAGCCACACAGCGCACAAGGATGGCGCAGAGAGGCCGGATGGCGCCAGCAGAGCCATGCGGCGCCGAAGACGACAGCGCCGAGGGCGCCGAAGATGGCGCCTGGCGCCACGACGCCGAGGCAAACACCCCAAGACTCAGAAAGACAGGATTTGAGGAGAAGGAAGGAAGAAGAGCAGAGATAGAGGCATCGGTGTGGCCCCGCGCCAGCAGCATA
Organism: Neoceratodus forsteri; assembly: GCA_016271365.2. Lineage (NCBI taxonomy): Eukaryota > Metazoa > Chordata > Ceratodontiformes > Ceratodontidae > Neoceratodus > Neoceratodus forsteri. The sequence goes on from CM028137.1 coordinate 136,840,066, forward strand.
TGAGGGGGACACCTAAGCGAAGGAGTCGACGGCACCGAAGACGGTGCCGCACAACCAGGGAGGCTCAACCACCCTATCTGGTCTCCCAAGAAGCCCGAAGGCCCCTGAGTGACCGGGCCATGCAGCTGGACCAACCTCCGAGCCCATTGCTGCATAAGAGCGGCCCACTGATGAAACTGCTCATCGGAAGACCTACCAGAGGGTGGGGTAGGGCTCCGTTGTCAAAGACGTTGGCTACCGGAAACAGAAGCAGGAGACTCCGAAGGAGGAGACCGGCAACTAGCCCCAATAACTGACCGTCTACACGCAGACATATCAGAGGGCGACCTCGAGTGATGCCTTCTGTTTTTTGACCTGTGGGCTGAAGAAGAGCTCGAGGCCGAATGGTGCCAGGAATGCGACTGTTTATTTTTATGCTTTCGAGGGGACTGCCCGCCCCCTTGAGCATTGGACTTGACCGTTGTTAGACCTCCGGAGAAGGCGGCGGATCCCGGACTCCAGCCCAACTGACAGAATAGTTTCATCTAAGTCTCCCTACCATCACCTGACCTGCTCATGGTCGACTCCGTCAAAGTAGGCTGAGACTTCTTTGTAAATAAGAATAAACTTAAGTGATACTTATTCGAGATATTACTACAAAATAACAAAACTGAAAACTATGCTGCTAGATTTAAGTTTGACTCCCGGCGGGCAAGCGACTTAGTCACTGAAGCGCACTCGACGGCAGGAAAAAAGGAACTGAGGCGGTTGGAGGGTCGACGCCGAGATAGTCATGACCGCACGAGCTGAGGCTTGCAGTGCCACTCCTCGTGGCCCCATCTCTGGCGCCAGCCCTCCAGCAAAAAAGTTTGTTTCCGCTGGGTCCTAGTGCCTCCGGCGCAGTTCCCATTAGTGTGAATGAGTGGTGGAGACTTATGTCCAGGAAGATCCTGAGTTACCACTGGTATGAAGGATGCACTGGGATGAGGAAGAACGTATTCTGAACATCCAGGGAGCAGAATCACATGCCCTGCTCTACAGATGATATAATGTGGCTAAGAGTGACCATCCAGAGCTTGTGCTTCCACATAAACTGGTTCAGATAGTGCAGATCCAGTGTGGGGCGCCAGACCACCATCTCTCTCAGGACCAGAAAGTACCTGGGCACATACCCTTGACATGCCAGGATGTCTGGGACATGGGCTATGGCGTCTACTGCAAGGAGCTGAACAATGTCTTCCTGTAGGACAGACATGTTCTGTGACACTGAGGACTCCTCAGCAGCATGGAGTCAGTAAAGTGGAAGAGCCTCGAAGATGAGGGGCAACTCTCTTCTTACCACCTCCAGTACTCAACTTGTCTGTAGTGATGATGGAATCAATGTGGCCAGAAGTGGCATAGCCTACTCCCTACTGAAAGCTGGGTCAGGGACTGGACAGGCAGGAGGATGATACCCCTCCGAACAGTCACTGGGTAGCTTTGGAGGGGAATTGACAGCTGGGATCTTAGGGACACCACTTCACCTACCATCACCTCTTTTTCGGCCCCTGACCACTGAACATGGTCTTCGTGCACCAGGCTTGGTACAGCTCCTGGTGGAGCTGATGCTCAGGTTGCTGTGTCTGAAAGGACCGACAGTGGAAGATCTTCTTTTTAGGTTCCTGAGTCTTAGTGACCTTTTAGGAGGAAGCCCCAGAATCCAGGGTGACTCTGGAGTTCTTTATGTTGGTGAGATGTCCTTCCACCCCAGGGCCAAAAAGGTCAGTGCCCAAGAAAGGGACATCTGTCAGCTTGTGCTGAATATCCCCCATGAAGGTGGAGAGCCTCAGCCAGGCCCTATGATGCATTCCGATGGCCACTTAGATGGCACGGGTACAGGAATTGCCCATGTCCAAGGCCATCTGGAGTGGGTGTTTAGCCAGTGCTTTACCCTGGTCCTTGACCAACTTCACTGGCAAGTGCCTGTCAGCAGGGAGGTGAAGGAGGATTTAATCCAGCACTCCTGACTGGAAGTGACCAAAGCTGGCCATAAGGACACCACAGATGGCCAGATGCAGACACAAAGAGGAAGTGGCATAGACCTTCTTGGCCACATGGTCAAGCTTCTTCAACTCCTTGTAGGGGGGTCTTATCTACATCCCCTTGGCCGCTGGATGTTCAGAAGGCCGAATCCAAGATTAACCCCAAAGGCTAAGGGGTGGTTCAAGAAACACGAAAAGGACCCTTTAGGGAATGTGTACTTGCAGACCATATGGGTATATCATAGAGGCACAGGTCAAGAAGCACAGGCAGACCAGGAAATGTTACACAGTTCACAAGAATCATTTTATTATTATCAATAACAATAAAATTAAAATTGTACAGGATAGCTCTTCATACAGGCAGTACAAACAAAGACAGACCAACATCTGAGAGTCTCTCTCATAATTTAAAACTCAGTCTCTCTAACTCTCTCTAAGCAAAACACTGCCCTCTTTCTATAAGATGTATTTGCCTGTCGGTTTAAACTCTGCATCCTGATTGTTGTAAGCTGCGTCTCCTGTTTCTCACAAAATGTACCAGAACTTTGTCAATTTCTTTTCTGAGGCCAGCCTGAAGAGCACATCTAGTCTTTAACTGGTGCAGCAAAATAGAACATTCTGTCCGAAAGCCGACCTCCTGTTGACAATTCTGTAAACAAGCTTGTGGAGGACAACCCCCTGTATTACAGACGGTTACATTTTTAAGAAACCCAAATAGCTTTCTGCAATCATTTCAACAATATAATTATATACATTTGTAAATCAAGGGATCCCACTTTCACATAAAGATACACATATATGTTTTTAACCACAGAGAAGCAAGGGGAGAAAGAAAGAACAGAAACAGCAACTGAAAGAAGGGAGATAGCAGGGGGAAATTGTGGGACCAATGAAGCGGCCAATTCCTAGATGCCACATGAAAAATTTGATTGCGCAAACAGACAGGCAAGAGACAGACAAGTGTCAAAAAAAGAAGTGAACAAAATAGATCCTTGCTTTTAACTTTCTCTGCATAACAAATGGGACAGGGTTTTACCCAACCCTGTCACAGGGTCGAGGGTGCCAGGCAGGATGTTGGATGCTGCCAAATCTCCAAGGTTGGTCCCAAAATGGCCTCAGCCATGGGAATGGCAGCTTCCGGGGAATTGTCCTTGTACAAAATGTCAGTAAAGGGATATTTAGCCCACTTCTGAAATGGTTCCAAGGACACATTCATGTACTCCGACATAAGGCGGAGGAGAACCACAAAAGACAGCAGCCCATGGTTGGTGGACAGTTCCTCAACCGCAGCCCAATAAAAGGTATGGGTCCTTGAGGATAACATGGATGACCCGTTCGAGTCATCCAAGGACTCTTCAAAAATGTCCCTTGACCGTTTGTCACAGTGGACCATCCTAGAGTCTTCTGACTGGGTGATTCCCACCAAAAGCTGGCCTAGCAAGCCAGACACAGCACAGGATTCCTTAAACAGGGCCCCCAACAAAGGCTGTGGTGGAAGAGTCTCCACCCACAAGGGTGGAGACGTCAGAGGGTGGACCAGCGTGGGCATAACTGGTGGCTACCTGGTGACTGAAGGTCCAGGGGGCAGAGCCCTATCCCACCCCACAGTGGCCCACTGCTGCCAAAGGAGCTCCTTGTAGCACCTATGCATCTTACGGTGGCGCCTCTCCTCACATGAGAACGAGAAGTCAAGCAGCATCAACTGCAGCACCTCCCGATCGAGTGGGATCGAGAGCGTGAGCAGTGCATCAATCTCAACGTCAAAGAGAAGCCTCCAGAGGGTCGTGGTAGACCACATGCCAAGCCATACTGACAAGTACTGGCTTTGGAGGGATGACCACCGGTGCAGGCTGATCTCTAATGGAATTGGCTGCCGGGCCACGTCCTCCTCGGAAAGGACCAGGAGAACCGAGGTCTGGGAAATCTAATCCTCATTAAAGGGAATCCATATGTATCCTTATGAAATTATTGTGAAGGTTACTATGAGGATCCAGTATGTAAATTGCTCGGTTATATTTAAAAAATTTGTTCATTAAGACAGAAAAATACATTTAAAATTGTGATGTGAAGGCATCCATTTTGTGGACAGAAAGGGTGCTGTGATGATGTCACTGCCTTACCAGCTCTAACAGTGTGCAATTAAGTAGGTAACACAAACTGCTCCTACAGACAGGGATCCTGTTCCATCATGAAGAAAAGCACTGGATTCTTTTCTTGCACTCTGCCAAACATAAAATCCTGGGCGTTCCTCAGAATATAATAGAATCTCTGACAGCACAGTCAAACTGTTCTCACCTGCTGCACTGCACACTGTTAACACTGGTGAGGCAGTGACATCATCACAACACCCTTCCTGTCCACAAAATGGATGCCTCCGCATCCCTACTTAAAAAGCATTTTTCTGTCTTAATGAAATCATTTTCTAAATATAACCGAGCAATTTACATACTGGATCTTCAAAGTAACCTTTACAATAATTTCATAAAGAAATGTACGGATTCCCTTTAATCTTCTCCAACAACTAGTCAACAGGCTTAAGAAAGAGATCTCGACCGCCTGCTCAACCGGATTTGAGGCTGACAAGCCCGATGGGGCCACTGAGGAGCTGTCGACCAAATCCTCAACTAAGGGAAACTTGACCGGAGTTAGTGGGGGAGACAAGGGAGCAGGAGGAACTCGATCTCATCTGATCTCATGACCAACACCAGTGGCACCTGTGTTTCTTACATGATGAGAAGGGCTCTCCCTTTATTTATGGCGGGCCCGACACATTTCATGAAACCAGGCCGTGAAGGACCCTCCGACGCTGGCTCCAACCGGAAGCAACATCAAGGCCGACCAGTTACTCACCACAACAGGCACCGCCTCCTTCTATAAAGCTACCAGTTATTCTGCCAACCTGGCCACAGCTGAGGCCTTCTTGTAACTTTTCATTCGAAGCTTTGAGTCCCTTTCAGCCGGTTGACCAAGGAAAAGCCTAGCTGTGCAATCATCCAGCGGCACTGAAAGCATAGCCTGACAAAGGCCATAGCCCTCCACGTTGTGCTGTCAGCCTAGGCAACAGAGGCAGGAAATGTGGGGGTTGATGTTCAACATCTTCTGTCAACAAGTGACACATAACTTGAAGCCGTGAGATGGCTTTCCTTCTTCCATCTTTTGGTGCTGAGTCTTTAGTTGATGTGGCAGAGCCAGAACAAAGGAGTAAGTGAGAGAAGCAATTCGAAGAGATTTGAACATTTTCAAAGAAGTTTTTGCCAAAGTGATAGTAAACCCCTGAATGCTGCAGAGCTATGGAGGAGGAGGAGACCTGTCCCTTCCTGCGTAAAGAAAGATCTGACATCATGGGGTGGAGTCGGAAGATATGCCACCCTGGTGGTGGGAGCAGCTTAGCTTAAAGACATCCGACTGATATCAGCATTCCAGCAGAACTGCAAGAGTGTGGGTAGTGAACTGTATCTACACCCTTAAAAAATGTTTTTCCAAAAAGCCAGTTTCAGCTACAGTTAGTAAAAATATTAGCACACCTGCTAACTCTTCTTTTCTACTTACCTCCTATACTTTGCACTATGACTTTTTTTTATTTCCTTGATCCTAACCCCTGTCTGGTCTACCATGCAATTTCTAAGTCAAATGTGGCTGCCATCTTTTTTTCTTGAGAAAAAACTAAATTAAACATTTATAAAATACTCAAATGTTGATGGAACTAGAACATTTTACCACCACATAAAAACTGAAGTGCCTGTAGTCTTTTGTAATTAAAAAATGTAGGATCACATTTTTTTTCTCAATTCCATTGCACTGCCGCTTTAATGACCTTCCCCAATGACAATGTGGCGTGAACAGAAATGGAATCAACTCAAGAGACAAGTCTATGGGGAAACCTCCGTGGTGGGTGTCATTAAAGCTGGGGTCTAAAAATTCAACAGGGACCCAAGAAACCATAAGGGAGTTCAAAGAAAACAGACATGCTGTAGCAGCCCCCACCACCGCCAAGGGGGGTAAGGGCTGAGAAGAATAACCTACATTCTATTTAATAAGGTCTAAGGAGACACAATCCCTAGGACGGAGGGAATTAATTCCTTTCTGAAAGAATTATGTAGCCAGGAAGAGCCAGGATCTGCAACACCCTGGCAGTAGAAGGTCTTGTTGACTGTTCTGAATGGTTCTGATGAGGATGTCTACTAGAAAAGTGAAAGTGAAGGATTCTCCTGAAAAGGAAGGTACCAAAAACTATTCCAGCCATCACAGAATCTGTACCATCGAATCCAGACCCAAGGAAGGGCCTCAACTTAGGAAAAAAGGCAGAATTAAAATGCTACTATATATTTTTGTAAGACAGATGCATAACAAGTGGAGACAGGCATCTGACAGAGCAATGGAGGCTAGACAACAACCTTTGCTTCGATTCTGTAATGGTCTGAACTGACTCCATTAACCCTTAGACTGCCGACAGAATTAGAACATATAGGAATCTTGGACTGATATATCAGTCCACAGCACAGCAAGGGATAAATCTGGAATGATAACAAATTTGTCCAAGCTCTGTAGATCTTAAGTTTGAAGAACTGAAACTCCCCATCTTAGAGATTACAAGGTAAAGTGATGAGAACCCCGGTCCTCTTGAGAGGGGGAGTTAGAAGGATCACTGTCACAAATATAATATACAACCAGGCGGGACTGGAAGAGAGAAATCTGTGGAATCTTATTAATTTGTCCTTGCGTTCTAGAAGGCATGGCAGAAAATGAAAGTTATGTACTTAGCTAACTGGTTATCTTCCAGAATATCTTCTCCATGGAGTATCACTAATGGGTCTAAGCTGGAAACACTAGGACTCTGCGGGAGGAAATCTTTCAGCCAGGGGGCAGGCAATGGCTACTGCCATGGCACTTGTGTGACATTCCATGGTGCCACATGCCTGCCAATTACCACTGCCAGCTGCTTCAGCTACCACAGTGCTGTTCTCCGGAAAATGAAGCATAAAGTGGAGAAATACTGCTTTGAAATAGAGACGATAAAAGAGATAGAAAGTATAGAAAAGGCTCCAGGATAGTAAACAACATTGTTTCATGGCAGGAAGGTCTTGTCAGATTAAACTGACTTTTTTCTTTGACTGGATGACCAAGGAAGGAGACAAGGGCCACGCTGTGGATCTGCTGTACTTTGACTTCAGCAAGGCTTTTGATTCGGTACTGCACAAAAAGTTGCTCAAAAAGATGAAAGACCTGGGTGTGGCTAAAACTGCAGTGCACTGGGTTGGTAGTTGGCTACAAGGAAGGCAGCAAAGGGAGAAGGTCAACAGGGTTAAATCAGAGGAAAGGAAGATTATGAGCGCGGTTCCACAGGGATCTGTCCTAGGTCCGGTCCTCTTCAACGTGTTCGTTAGTGACATTGGTGAGGGAATCTAGGGCAGGCTGTGTCTCTTCGGAGAAGACACAAAACTATGTGGGAGGGTGGATAGTGATGAGGGAATAAGGGATATGCAGAGGGACCTAAAAAAACTAGAGGGTTGGTCAAAGGTCTGTCAGTTAAAATTAAATGCCAAAAAGTGCAAGGTAATGCACCTAGGGAAAAGGAACCCCAAGACGGAGTACTGGATGGATGGGGTGAGACTTGGCACTACAGAAGAGGAACAGGATCTAGGAGTTATTAGTATCTCCTTTAAACAAACAAACCACTGCAACAAGGCCTATCGTAAGGCTAACAGAATGCTGGAATGTATCAGGAGGTGTACTGATAGCAGAAGAAAAGAGGCAATACTTCTCCATACAGATTCCTGGTTAGGCCTCACCTGGAGTACTGCATCCAGTTCTGAAGCCCTCACCTCAGAAAGGACAGAGATAGGTTGGAAACAGTGCAGTATAGAGTAACAAAACTGATTCATGGCCTGCAGGGCAGATCCTATGAGGAGCGCTTCAAGGCACTACATATGTATTCGCTGGAAACCAGAAGAGAGAGGGGAGATATGATAGAGATCTTCAAGTTCCTTAAAGGAATTAACAAGGTAAACTGTGGGGAATTATTTACCCTGAATACCAACTCGAGGTCACGTGGTCACGAGTGGAAATTAATAGGCAGGACGTTTAGGAAGGACATGGGGAAGTACTTCTTTATGGAAAGGGTGGTGGAACCTTGGAACAGTATGTCAGCCGAGGTGGTGGGTACAAACACAGTCAGGGGATTGAAGCAGGCATGGGACAGAAGAACAGGTTACTCACCTGTAACAGTAGTTCTAGGAGTGGAACATGTTGTTCATCCACACTCTTTGGCATGTCCCTTTCCCTTTAAATCTGGCCGGAAAGTCTTCAAGCTGCTCCTCCCACCCACCCGGGTGGTAAATATATTGGCTCCGCCCCATGACGCCAGATCTTAGCCTGCTGGAAGCAAGGTGGTGCGCCTGAAGCCGAGGAGGTTAGGTGGGTGCGTGTGGATGAACAACATATACCACTCCTAGAACTACTGTTACAGGTGAGTAACCTGTTCTTCTAGGAGCTTGGATATGTTGTTCATCCACACTCTTTGGCAGACTCCTAGCAGTTCTCTGGGAGGAGGGAGGCAAGGCACACACCCTACTTAGGAAACAGAGATTGGAGAACCGAGGCCCCAAAACCAGCATCCCGGCGTGACTCAAGGTTGATGTGGTAGTGGGAAATAAAGGTGTTTGCTGACTTCCAGGTAGCAGCCCGACAGATTTCCTGGATAGGGATGTCCCTGGAAGCAGCCACTGATGCAGCAGTATGGCGGGTAGAATGAGCTCTTAACCCTCTGGGAGGCTCCTTACCTGCCAACTCATAGCACAGACCTATGCATGATGTAATCCACCTTGCTATGGTCCGTTTGGCTGCAGGTCTGCCAGAAGCAGCTTCAGCGTAGGTGACAAACAGCTGGCGAACCTCTCCACGAATTTCCGCCTTGCGAGATGCCTCCACCACAGTGTAGACATCCTCGGAGAGACCCAGAGCCTGGAACTCTAGCTGCTCAGGTACCAGTCTGTGAGGTGCAGGGATTAAAGGTCCAGATGGAAGACCTTCCCCTGGTTTAATGATATCAGGTCCGGGTGTGTGCAAAGCCGCTCCGGGGGTCTGCAGCTCAGGCTGAGGAGATCTGGGTACCAGAATTGGCGCGGCCAATCCAGGGCTACCAGAATCACCTTCGCCTTGTCCCTCCTCACCTTGAGTAACACATTGAGGATCGAGGGATGGTGTAGAGGAGGCCTGGGGTCCACAGCCTTGAAAAGGCATCCCCCTGCAGCGAGCTCTGCTGAGGGGGGCAGGCATGGTACAGACTCAGCTTGGCATTCTCCCTGGAGGCAAACAGGTTCACCAACGGTTTGCCCCAATTGGAGAACAGACTGTAAGCTACCTCTGGATGGAGGGACCACTCATGGGATGTCTGGCCTAGGCGACTGAGAGCATCCACCAGCTGGTTCGAGACTCCTGCCACATGAATGGCTAGGAGATCCGCCTCCAACTGGCTGACAAGGGTCCAGATGCAGAGCGCCTCCTTGCACAGAAGACGGGAGTGCATGCTGCCCTGTTTGTTGAGGTAGTACATGGTCGTGGTATTGTCCGTCTGGACTTGAACCACTTGACCCTGGAGCTGAGGAGCGAATGCTGACAGTGCCAATCTGACTGCTCTGAGCTCCAACAGGTTGATGTGGCATCGGGACTCCTCGGGGGTCCAGAACCCGTGGGCCCTGTTGTGCCCCATGTGGGCCCCCCAACCCATGAGAGAGGCATCGGTCGTGAGGACGACCGTCGGCTTGGGGTGGACAAACGGGATCCCTTCCTGCAACCATTCTGGGATGGTCCACCATTGGAGAGCGTCCCACATCTTCTGGGTTACCGTGATCAGCTGGTTGAAGTGACCATGGCGCTGAGTCCACTGGGCGGCCAGCTCCCATTGGAGGGGGCGCATGTGCCACCTGGCCCAACGGACCACTGAGGTGCACGCCGCCATGTAACCCAGAAGGTGCAGAAAGTCCCAGGCAGGTGCAAGAGCCCAACCAGAAATGATCGGGCAAAGGAGGAAAGAATCTCCGCCCTGTCCGCCGGGAGCCTGGTTCTGGCTTGACAAGAGTCGAGCTCTGCCCCGATGAAGCCCATCACCTGAGACGGCACGAGTTCTGACTTGGCCTCGTTGATCAGGAGGCCAAGCTGAGAGTAGGTTCTGAGAGCCAGATCCCTGGATCTCTCCACCTCCTGAAGGGAGGAACCCGCCAGAAGCCAGTCGTCGAGATAAGGGTAAATTCGAACTCCTCGATGCCGAAGATGGGCTGCCACCACTGCAATGCACTTGGTGAAGACCTGGGGGGCTGATGAAAGGCCGAACGGCATGGCTCGGAACTCGTACAGGGTTCCCTCGACCCTGAAGTGGAGGAACCGCTGGTGGGACGGACGGATTGGGACATGAAAGAACGCATCCTGCAGATCCAGAGAACAAAACCACATGTTTCGCTCCAGGGATGGTATGATCTGGTTCAGAGTTACCATCCGGAAGGTGCGAGACCCGAGATACTGATTCACGTCATGGAGCTCTAGGATAGGGCGCCAACCCCTTGTCCGCTTGGGCACCAGGAAGTACCTGGATACGAAACCTGGGTCTACAGGTGGATCCAGCACTGGAGCTACCGCCTCCTTGCGGAGGAGCTGAGCAATGTTGTCTCGAAGAGCCGACTGCATGCGAGCTGAGATCCTTTCCTCCTGAGCGGCGAGGGCTCAGCTGGGTGGGTACTGCTCGAATTCCAGAGGCAGTCCCTGCCTGACCACTTCTAGAACCCACCTGTCCGAAGTGATATCAGACCAGGCGGAAAGAAAGTGGTGGAGCCGACCCCCCACGGGATGACCCAGGGCAGGTGTGACAGGAGTAGGGGTGGCAACCCCCAACCCGTCACTGAGCAGGCTTAGAGGAGGAGGAGGAAGCTCCTGGACCAGCGCCTCGGCCTCCTTTACAGGGCTGTTGAGGGCCCTGCTTGGGCCTAGGGCACCAAGCTTGAGCCTGCTGCTGCTGTTGGTGCTGCTGACCAACTTGATAGGAGGGCTGCCTGACCGCAGAGGAGGACTGCCGAAAAGGTTTCCTCTTCTGCTGGTTCTTGCCTGAGGAACCCTTAGCAGAATTGGCGTCCAAGGTGGGATTGGACTGTTCAATACGCTGAAGGTGGCCTGCCACTCCTGGGCCGAACAAGTCGGTACCAAGGAAAGGCACATCAGCTAACTTGTGCTAGGTATCCACCGGAAAAGAGGATAACTGCAGCCAAGCCCTGCGGTGGGTGGCCACTGCGGCTGCTAAAGAGCAGGCACAAGAATCCCCGATGTCTAGGGCCGTCTGGAGCTGCTGTTTGGTGACAGCACAGCCCTGATCACGGAGTTGCTTGACCGTGGTCTGCATGTCCGCGGGGAACTGAGGAAGTACTTCATCCAGTGACCCTAGGAGGGCATGGGAGAAGTGTGCCATGATTACAGCCGAATTGGCCTGATGAAGACCCACAGAAGAGGCCGCGTAGACCTTACGGGCAAAGTGGTCCAAGTTCTTGGACTCCTTGTCCGGGAGGTCGGTCGGTGTCGGCTGAGCTACCAGTCTGTCTAAAGATGGAAGCAGTCACCAGGCTCTCAGCCAAGGGATGTTCCGTGAATCCCAGTAGGGATCCCATAGGCACCGCACAATTACAGGACATACGGGCAGATGGTGCTGGGCAGGAGGCTGGATGCTGCCAAAGCTCAAGGGCTGGACCAGTAATGGCTTCAGCCACTGGGAAGACCTCTGTCGGGGGTATCCCCCCTCTTGAGGATATCCGTAAGGGGGTACTCCACCTTTTTCTGGATAGACTCCAGGGGCATTCCAGTGGAATCGGAAATGAGGCGGAGGATGGCCTGAAAGGAGGAAGGACCTTCCTCCAGGGCTGCCAAGAGTGACTCCTCATCACCTGGATGGAAGTGCAAACCGGTGGCATCTGAATCCAAAGAGTCGAGATACAGCGGTCTCCCGCCTATGTCCCCCTCGATACGCCGAGGGCGGGCAGGGGTAACCGTGATGGACAGGCATCGGGGAAGCCCGGTGTCTGGACGGTCCCCTTTCTCGAAGGAGCCCCTGAGATAGGCTGCTTAGGCGGTGGTTCCACCCTAATCGGTGGTGATACCGGTATGGGCTTAGGAATAATGGCCGGCCCCACAGGTGGAGGAACCAAAGATTTCGGGTCTGAAGGGGTCGGTGTCGGCCCTTGAGACGCAGGCCAAGTAATGGCCGGGGTGGATGGCGTAGCCGGCTTCTGCCCAGCCAAAATCAGCTGTTGTCACATAAGATCCTCATAGCGTCGACGGAGCTTCCGTCGAAGCCTCTCCTCATCCGAGGAGGATGAGGACCTGTGGCGGCACCTCTTTTTTGAATGTCGGTGGCCTTTCTTTGGTTTTCCCGCCGAAGAAGGAGACCGAGTCCTCGATCGAGACCGATGGGGTTGGCCAGGATCGGGAGAAACTGGGCTCGGTGAAAATCGAGGCTCCGGATAAATTCCCTTGATGGGGACACCCGAAGGGAGTGTCTACGCCATTGGAAGCGAAAGGACCGGGGTCCTTTCTAAAGAATCGTCGACTGGAGTCGGCAAAATCGGCTCGATCGGCTTGAGAACAATCTCAGCCAGATCAGCTGATTCCTCGGTCTCTGCCTGGCCAGACGAAGATCTGTGAAGCCGGTGACCGAGGAAGTGATCTCGACAGAAGTCAAGGTCGCAGTGTCCTGGGACTCGGACCTCTCTCGGTCTCAGGAATGTCTCCTCTTTGAAGACGTTGGATCCTTGTCCCTCTTCCAAGGGCAGGAGGAGTGCGAGCCCGAGGGCGCCTCACCCCTGGTGGGGAGAGACTGGCACATCTCCCTGAAGGAACCTGTGAAGGAAGAACCGAGGTTGAGAGGCACAAAGAAACTCCGGCTGGCCAAAGCTTGGGCAGCTTCTTCTTCAAAGGCCTTCATCTGCTCTAGCTGCTCGGCAGATCCCACAGCCGTGGAAACCACCCACCTCACTTCTTTTGATTTCACCGGCGGGTTCCTTTTCTCCGGTCTCTCCAGCTTAAGGCGCACCATGCGATCGTCAAGGACGTTGGGATGGAAAGCCAAGCAAAAGGTACAGGTGGTGGTGTCATGACCGACACTTAGGCAGTACAAGCAGGTAAGGTGGGCATCGGTGCACAACATTTTCTGGCCGCATGAACACCGGCAAAATCTGGAGGACGACTTGTCCTCCATATCTGATGTGCTATTATCGGAATCGAAAACTCTGACGAGTTTGAGAGATAAATGCAGTAAAAACCGACAATGCGAATCCAGGGCCTACGATGGCTAAAGTTAGCACAAGGGAACCTGATTATTCCAGCGGAAAGGAAGATCTGGTGTCATGGGGCGGAGCCGAGGTATTTACCACCCAGGTGGGTGGGAGGAGCCAGCCTGAAGACTTTCCAGCCAGATTTAAAGGGAAAGGGACATGCCAAAGAGTATGGATAAACAACATATCCACACTCCTAGAATGAAGGGAATAATGGTCGTCTGAGGCAACAAGACCAGGGAGGAGAATGGGGATAGGATGAGGAGGATTAGTATGCTGGAGGAACAATAGGTTCCAGGGATTATTGGGAATATGGGCAGACTGGATGGATCTCTGATCTTTTTCTGCCATCATGGTCTATATTTCTATATAAAAAAGACCAACTACCAATTACAAAAAACAAGTAAAACAAGAGTGTGTTTGGTGTCACCATGTTAGGGCTAGAGGTAGTATAAAAAACAATGGAGCCAAAATCATTGAATTTAAAAGGGCTTTCAAAAAGTAATACTTCCACAAGGGTCTATTAACTTAGACCTGAATCATACGGACAACAAAGTAGCAAACTCAAAAGATGCCAGCCCTTTGCTCTGGCCAATCATGGAAAAACTTGGGGAGAGTAAGAAGATTAGGACCCTGTTGTAATTGAGGTATGATTAAGGGAGCTCACCTTTTTATTTCTTTCCCAAGTTGTCACTGATAGATCTAAGCAGTTCCAGCAGAGGGTTGCTATTAGCACTCCAAGAGGTAGTAGGCAAAAAATAAAGAACATTTGCATCCGCACTTTTTAAAAACAAAACATGACCAAACCTGTTGATGCTCCCCTTCTCTGGGGGAGGTGTTGTCTGCACCACTGTTGCTATACAGCCACCTGGGTGACCACAGGTGGTGGTGTGTGTGTGTGTGTGGCTGGAATGTGTCTGTCTGACGACTACATCAGGCATGCCAACACCCGTTGACATCAGCGTGCTCCTGGGGGTGGAATGTAAAAAGGGGGAAAATGTCACCTGCTGGAGGATGAAGCCCTGCTGGCTCCCCACATCAAACCTGGGCTCCTGCCGCCAACTCCTGGGGACACCCCCAGCCTGTGCCTTTGTCGTGGGCAGCCAGATGAGAGTGGCCGGTATGCCAAAGGAACTGAAGGCTTAACCAGCAGGAGAGGGGAAAAGTCAGAGGGGGCAGTGCAGTGGTGTGCTGCAGAGCGGGACGTGGATCCCGGAAGTCCCATGGGCAGAACCTCAAGGGATGGGCAACAGAGTCACGCAAGTGGTGGAAGGAAGTCCCAACTGGTGGCATGGGAAAGAAAAAAACAGAAAACTCACTTCACATATACAAGGTATCTGCTGAAAATTAAGACCCAACACTAAGGACCAGACTGAGATCGTAGACCAGGATCGGCTTCCGAACCAGCGAGCTAGAATGAAGGATACCTCTTAGAAATCTGCAAGACACATCCAGCTGAATAATGGACTTACCCTCATCAGACTCATGAAAGGCTTAAACTGCTGAGTGGTGGGCATTAATAGAAGAATACTGTAATCCTGAACAAGAGTGGCAGAGTAAGTACAGCCCTTCAAGACACTGAATGGGGCATGAAAATGGACTGTGAACCTTGGACTGATACCAAATACTAAAACAATTCAATTTTAGACCTCAGGTCTTTCTGGGAGACTATTATTTTGCTGCTAGAAGGACTTCAGAGACTCCCTGACAGACTTGATACCGCCCAGTCGCTATGTCCTCAGATGCCAAGCATGTCATTGCAATGATGCTACCCAGGCCCTATCATGCTTTATGTGGCTGGCTTTAACTGGATGCTGAAAACATTATTTCTGCCTTCATATGCCATAAAGCACCCAGTGTCTCTTGGGTATAAGTTGCAACACATGCATAAGTCTGGGAACAACATCAGTTGTGGTTTCAGATTTTTTTTTTTATCTCCTCTGTCGACCGGACCCCATCCACCAGCCCCCCCCAAGCCCTGTCACCGTGGCATCCACTGGAACTCACCTCATGGCTTTGAAGTGACAACTGGCTGGGTGCGGAGCCTGCAGGGGATCGGCTTCATCTTGCCAGTTGGCAGGATTTTCTGCCTCCATTTTTTCTCACCTCCCCAAGTGCAGCGCGCAACGACGCCAGTGGCTGAGCCGTGTGCACTTCCGCACACGGCACTCCGGGCATCTGCTCCGCCTCCACCCCCTGCAGCTGTGGAACTGGTGTGCCAGCCCCCAGTGACAAGCACCAGTTTCCAAGCCCACCCCTCCCCAGGAGAGGAGAGCTATCCTCTGGATGCTCAATCCTCTACCTCCCCGGCCGACCCCGCACTGCGAAAACGGGTCACTGGTGTAGCAATGGCATCAGATTTTTAAATAAAAATAAATTAAGTAAAACTGAGGCATCAAAGAAATAAGTAGCATTTCTATATGGGAACACGTACCTTATACTTGCAGTCCTCTCCACCAGAGAGTATGAGATCACTGACTAGGTTCCAGTCTACTTTTAAAAGAACACCATCATGAGCTTTCCACTGTTAAAGAAAGTAAAATATTTTATTTAAATACAACAACAAAAAGATATCTCGTGATAAATTCCCCCTTCCCCATTTTTTCCAGTTGCCCCCCCCCAACCATGATCAGGGTCAGTTCAGCTGTACCCTTTCATGGACTAGATGGTCAAGAAAGCAACTGTCCTCACAGCCATTGCCAAAGCCACTCCAAGATCGGCCAGCACACTGTGCTCAAATACCCGCTATCCCATACCTTCTCTCCTTGGGAGCCATGCATCTCATCTCTGTGATACTCCCTAGCCCCACCCCAATCCTTGTAAGGGATTCTGAGGCATGCACACAGTGCAATGCTGTCCCAGGCAGCAAGGTACAGCCACAGCACCACTGTGCCAGACCAGATCAGATTTTATTTTAAATAATATGTTATTACACAAGTCATTAAGACACAACAAAAATTCATTGTTCATCATCAATACAATACTTAACTTCCTATTTTTTTCCTTCCCCTGTGTATATTATAATATTTTCCATAGAATATGTCCAGTAAGTAAAGCACCAGTGCAACGAAATTGGGTCAAAAATTTTTCCCTACCTTTTTTCACAACAGAAGATTCCAAGCATCTTCCAATTTGGTGGTACAATTTTCTAATTTCACCACAATTTTTGTGTTTTATAAATGTTTTAATTGAGTTTTTTCTCAGAAAAAAAAGATGGCTGCCACAAGGGTCAGGATAGAAACAAAAAAAAAAAGACTCATGGTGTTCAGCACAGGAGTTACCTAGACAAGTACATTTGACAGGTATGCTGATATTTCTCTTAATCGTAGCAAAAACTACTTTTTTTTGGAAAAACTATTTTCGTTGCACTGCTACTTTAAGGATGTTGCTGTTATGGAAATCTCAAGACAGTTAAAACGTGCCAGTTTCACATACAGAGCAAGAGACGCCCTGCACTTGAAGAACAGGCTAATGTTACCAGTGATGTTTGTCCATTATGCTTTATATTGTGACATTTCAATTTTATTGATCTGTATATGCAGTTAGATTAACACATGCATAAAAAATATTATAGATCAAGGGAGCTTCGCCGTTCTCTCTCGAGCAGAACGTGTGTGAAACCACTCTTATCCCACGAGTGGCTCCTGGGGACATGTAAATATATAACATAGACAGCATTAACAGTCAAAAAACAACAAACCATGTCTAGAAGGATAATGCCATGCTAACAGACTACACTGTTGTGTTCCATTTTGCCTAATAAAAACTCAGACCCTTGCAGAATCAGCTCAAGCTGCTTCTAACATATTTAGTTAATTATTACCAGTGTGTCTCAGAGGGTCCTACCTCCTGCATTGATCCCCACTGGGGGGGGGGGGTACAAATCTTTAGAGTTCTGGGACAGTAAATCACTTTGGTACCAGAAATGGCTCCCAAAATGCATAACATTTGTCTCTAATTTATTAAGCACATAAAAGCACACTTTCATCTGCTGACACCTTAGCCAGCCTAGTGACCCAATGGTTTGTGCCATTTAGATAGAAAAATAGGTTAGTCATCTGTAACCGTAGTTCCAGGAGTAGTATACAGCTCACACTGACACAATGGCAGTCCCACCAGAACTGATGATTCGCTGGAATGTCATCAAGTAAAGCTCCTCCCACCACCCGAGCGGCATACTTGTCCCGTGATGTCAGATCTTGCACGCTGGAAACTGGGATTCATGTGCCACTTGCCAGGGGAGGCTAGGTGGTGGTGTGAATGTGACTTACATACCACTCCCAGCAAGTACAGACCTTACCATAACAGTAGATCTTTGAGGAGTGTCTCTTGCAGCAGGCAGTACACTTGGGTCATCGCCAGAGGTCACTGTGGCGCGCACAGCAGCTCTTCTAGCAGTCTTTTTCCAGGGGCCACCCACACATGACATCACTTTCCTGTTTCTTATATAGGTGTGGGGGGGTCCCTGGTGTCTTCAGTTTCCCCGCTGGATTGAGCTCACTAAGCGAGGACTGAGGGGAAGCCGACGTACCATAGATATCCCAACCCATAAGTCATTGGACCAGAATTTATTCTCCTAGAGAAGGAGAGGGACGGAGGGCGGGATCGTACCTGCTACAAGAGACACTCCTTAAAGATCCACTGTTATGGTAAGGTCTTACATAACTAAACTATCTTCCACAGAGTGGTCTCTGTCAGCAGGTAATACACTTGGGATGAATCCCAAGCAGTAAATCCCAAGAAGGGTGGTCATTATGACAGGAGGCCTTGTAGGACAGCTTGGCCAAAGGCCATACTATGGCGTGAAGCAACATCTAAGTTATAATGCTTCATGAAAGTATGAATTGTGGACTAAAGGGACAGCGCCACAGAGCCTCCCATGGCGCCACTAGCACCATCAGCACCACAAACGGTGCTGACAGCAGTAACGGCACCGAGCGACGGACCAGCGCCGCTGACAGCGCCATCAGGGCCCATGGTGCGCGAATGGCACCGAGGCCCAAGACGGCACCGACAGACGATCAAGGACAGCGCCAACCCAGGCCTTCCAAGCAGTGGTCTGACACCGGGGAGCCGCCCAAGGAAGGCGATACAAAGTGAACCTCCCCGCCTGTCCTTCGGGGAACAGACTGGGGCTCCTGCATCAGCAGAAGGGGCCTCTGCCATGGCTAGGCTACAAGAGGCAGAGGCCCCCTTCTCCTCGGTCCGTATAGAACCTGGAGGAAAGGGCGAGAGAACGCAGCTTGGCCCGACGATTCCGTGCATGTCCCCCAAAAGTCGGCGGAGCTCGCCTCACTGAAATACTGGTAGCTCCAAGGATTGATTTAAGGTGTGTTTAGACACTACCTCACGTAGAAAGGAAGGGTTGGTACGAAGTGTCACTCTGTCTTTGTGAAACATTAAGTAAGGTTCTCTACTCATGAGGGCATGAAACTCAGAAATATGCTGAACCAAAGTGACAGCCACTAAGAATAGTGTTTTCCAAGAAAGAAAACAGAGGTCAGAAGTGGCCACCGGTTCAAAGGGTTCAAGAGTTAATTTCTCTATTAGAAAATTGAGATCCCACGGAGGAGTGGGTCTTCTGATAGGTGGCTTAATATGTAACATTCCTCTTAAAAACCTTTTGGCTAGATGATGTTGATACAGTAATCTGCCATCAAGGGGTTCATGGAAGGCCGAAATGGAGGCCAAATGGACTTTGATAGAGGAGTAGCTTAATCCTGTCTCGGCAATCAAGGCAAGGTAATCCGATATTTTCATTAGTGGGCAAGAATAAGGATCCAATGACCAGGAGGCAGCCCAAATGGGAAAACGCTTCCATTTGACATTATAAGTTTCCCTGGTCGCTGGTTTAGGTGAGGCCAGTAAAATATTGGCAACAGGGGAGGACACTTGTAGATGTGCTAAAAAAGGGTCCTCAGGAGCCAAGGGTGAAGGTGTAGAGCCTTTAGGTTGGGATGTAGAAGGGTCCCTTGATTCTGAGTCAAGAGATCTGGTCTTATTGGCAACGGGATGGGTTCCTCAACTGAGAACTGTTGAAGGAGGGGGAATCACAACTGCCGAGGCCACAGAGGTCTATGAGAATCATGGTGGCAGGTTCAAGTTGTAATTTCAGTAGAGTCCATTGCAGGAGAGGGATGGGGGGGGAACATATAATAAGAGTCCTGCCCATGATTGGCACAGGGCATCTATAGACCATCCCTTTTTGCTTGGGATAATGGAATAGTATCTGAGGAGACGGTGATTGACTGGGGAGGCAAACAGTTCCAGTTGTGGAGTTCCCCACAGAAGAAAGATTTTCTGAAGTACTTTGTGATGAAGTGTCTCTTCGTGTGTGGATGACTGGTGACTGAGAAGGTCGGCCAGGAGATTGTGACATCCTGGTAGATGGGACGGCTGCCAGTGCAAGGTGTTGCCGTATGGCCCCCTGCCAAATGGCAATCGTCTCTCTGCATAGAGAATGGGACTTCGTACCTCCTTGTTTGTTAAGGTAGAACACTACTCACACCACGCCAGCGACTAATGGCTCAGGAACGAGCTGGTTGGCCGGGGTGGAGAAGGACAGAGTGCCTGGCGGCAGCCTTTTCTCCGGGACAGCAGGCTCCAGCTGCAATGCTACCATCTAAGGGGAGTCGGATAGTGCGGTGAGGTGGAGAAGCAGCAAGGGGATTGGGGACTGTCGGCAGAGGAGGGAGCAAGAGGTACATTTCAGCTGCCTCCCAGCTCATAGCCCCTCATTGCAACGCACAACATCAGGGGAAGAAAGCGGAAAAACACCTCGTCCTTCCTAGGTGACGACACCTCCCTAGGACTTCTCCGACCACTCGTCAAGGCAGACTCTGCTGTGTCAGATCTACACGCACACACATAGAGTGCTGGTTTGGAGAGGTAAGCAGGAGGCATCCCCTCTCCACCCCTACCTGGGGGGTATACTGGGAGTCTTCAAGGAGAGTGTGTGTGTGATCGAGGCACTCTAGGAGCAGACCATGGTGGGGACTGGGGGGGGGTCCAATGACGATGTCCGAGAGAGTGTGGAAGGAAGAGGCAGGTCAGGCGGATAAATACAGGTTACTCACCTGTAACAGGAGTTCTAGGAATGGTATATGTTGTTCATCCACACTTTCTGGCAGGTATCCTTGCCGCTTTAAATCTTGCCGGAAGGTCTTCAAGTTGTCTCCTCCCACCCACCCGGTGGTAAAACTCGCCCGCCCCATGACGCCAGATCTGCCCGCTGGAAGCTCAGGTAGCACTGAAGCCGGGAGGTCGGAGTCAGGATGAACAACATATACCATTCCTAGAACTCCTGTTACAGGTGAGTAACCTGTATTTCTAGGGACATGGATATGTTGTTCATCCACACTTTCTGGCAGACTCCTAGCAGTTCTTCAGAAGAAGGGAGGCAAGGCACAAACCCCCTACTTAGGGAACAGAGACTGGAGAACTGAGGCCCCAAAACCAGCATCCTGGCGTGACTCAAGGTCGATGTGGTAGTGGGTGATGAAGGTGTGTGCTGACTTCCAGGTAGCAGCCCTGCAGATTTCCTGGATAGGGACGTCCCTGGAAGCAGCCACCGATGCAGCGGTATGGCGGGTAGAATGAGATCTTATCCCTCTGGGAGGCTCCATGCCCGCCAACCTATAGCAGAGATCTATGCAGGAGGTGACCCACCTGCTTATCGTCCGCTTGGCTGCAGGTCTGCCAGGTGCGGCTTCAGCGTAGGTGACAAACAGCTGGCGAACCTCTCCCGATTTCAGCCGTCGGCCCTTATAGTAAGCGAGCGCCCTTCCAGGGTCCAGAGTATGGAGCCTATATTCGGCCTCCGAGGTGTGATTGGGGTAGAACACCGGCAGAGTCAACACCTGGTTAAGGTGAAACTCCAACACCACCTTCGGAAGGAATTTCGGGTGGGGGCGCAGGACAACCTTGTCCCTGTGGAAGACCAGGTAAGGAGACTCGATGGAAAGCGCCTGGAGCTCTCCCATCCTTCTGGCTGACGTAATAGCCACCAAGAAGGCGGTCTTCCACGACAGGTGACAGAGATCACACCTGTGCATTGGTTCGAATGGCTTGCCCATAAGCTTTGCCAATACCAGCAGTAGATCCCACGGAGGTGCAGGTTCTACGGAGGAAATGTGATCAAGGCCTTTGAAAAAGCGCCAGACCACCTTCTCTTGCGCCACCGACTGCTTCCCGGCCCGCGCCCGGTAAGCAGAGATGGCTGCCAGGTGCACCTTTAGGGTCGTCGACCAAAGCCCTTGCTGAGAAAGGGACCATAGATAGTCCAAGATGCTTACCAAGGAACAGGAGGAAGGGTCTAGGCCCTTGCCCTGACACCAAATGGAAAACCTCTTCCATTTGAAGGCATAGCATTTCCTGGTCGACTCCTTACGGGACGCCTCAACTACATTGAGGACCTCGTCGGAGAGACCCAAGGCCTGGAACTCTAGCCGCTCAGGAACCAGGCCATCAGGTGCAGGGATTGAAGGTCCGGATGGAACACCTTCCCCTGATTGACTGAAAGTATGTCCCAGCGAGCTGGAAGCTGCCTCGGGAGCCTGGAGCTGAGGCTGAGGAGATCAGGATATCAGCGTTGGCCGGGCCAGTCTGGGGCTACCAGAATCACCTGTGCCTTGTCCCTCCTCACCTTGAGAAGCACCTTGTGGATCAAGGGAAATGGGGGAAAGGCATAGAAGAGGCCCGGGGTCCACGGCCTCGAGAAGGCATCCCCCTGCAGTGAGCCCTGCTGAGGGGGGCGGGCATGGAACAGCCTCAGCTTCACGTTCTCCCTGGAGGCAAACAGGTCCACCTGAGGTGTGCCCCAATGGGAGAACAGATCTTGTACTACCTCCGGCAGGAGAGACCACTCGTGAGACACAGCCCCTATCCGGCTTAGGGCATCGGCCAGGGTGTTGGAGACTCCTGCCACATGAATGGCTAGGAGATCTGCCTCCAGGCTGCGCATGAGTGACCAAATGCAGACAGCTTCCTTGCACAGAGGCATGGAGCGCGTCCCGCCCTGGTGGTTTAGGTAGTACATGGTCGTGGTATTGTCCGTCTGGACCTGAACCACTTGACCCCGTAGGAATGGAGCAAAGGCGGTGAGAGCTAGATGGACCGCTCGAAGCTCCAGCAGGTTGATATGGCATCGGGACTCCCGAGGGGACCAGAGGCTGTGCGCTCTGTGCTTCCCCAGATGGGCACCCCAACCCATCAGAGAGGCGTCGGTCGATAGAGAGACCGTCGGCTCGGGGCGGACAAACGGGATGCCCTCCTGCAGATGAGCTGGAACGATCCACCATTGGAGGGTATTCCACATCTCCTGGGTCACTGTCACGGGCTGGTCCAATGGATCGCAGCATTGTGATCGTTGGATGGCCAGTCCCCATTGAAGGGGACACATGTTTCAGCAGGCCCAACGGACCATGCTGGTGCAGGCCGCCATGAGACCCAGGAGGCACAGGAAGTCCCGGGCAGGGCGCGATTGCCCAACCAGAAATGATTGGGCAAAGGAGGAAAGAACCTCGGCCCTGTCCGCTGGGAGCCGTGCTCTGGCTCGAAGAGAGTCGAGCGCTGCCCCGATGAACAGAATCACCTGCTTCGGTTCGAGTTCCGACTTGGCCTCGTTGATGAGGAGGCCGATCTGAGAGCAAACCTGGAGGACCAGATCTCTGGACCACTCCACCTCCTGTCTGGAGGGGGCTGCTATCAGCCAATCGTCCAGGTAAGGGTACACCCGGACCCCTCGGCGCTGCAGGAATGCTGTCACCACTGCCATGCATTTGGTGAAGACCCTGGGAGCAAGAGACAGGCCAAGGGCATGGCTCGAACTTGAAAGGGATCCTCGCCAAAAGCCAAGGAATCTCTGGTGAGACGGACGATAGGAGTGAAAAAACGCCCTGTAGGTCCAGAAAGCAGAACCACATGCCGCTCCAGGGATGGTATTATCTGAGCCAGAGTGACCATCCTGAAGGTCCGAGACCTTAGGAACTTGTTTAGGTCGTGCAGGTCGAGAATGGGGTGCCAGGCCCCCGTCTGTTTTGGAACCAGGAAGTACCTGGACACAAACCCCGGATCTGAGGGAGGGTCCGCCACCTTTCTGATCACCTCCTTCTCGAGGAGCAGAGCGATGTCGGCTCGGCGAACCAACAGCGAGGCTGCGGACCCCGAGGCCCCCCAGGGGGCGACGGCTCAGAAGGGCGGGCCTGCTCGAACTCCAGAGGCAGGCTCTTCCCCACCACTTCCAACACCCACCGGTCTGTTGATAGTGGACCAGGCGGAAAGGAAGTGGCGAAGCCGTCCCCCCGCAGGGGGAACCTGGGGTGGGGTGACGAGGTTGGGGGCAGCACCCCTCAACCTGTCACTGAGCAGGCTTGGAGGAGGGACCAGCCGAGGAACCACCTGGGCCTTTACCTCCCTGCTTCCTGGAGGAGAAAGCCACGGGCTTGGGTTTAGGATGCCAAGCGCGAGCCTGCTGGCCCTGATGCTGCTGGGCCGGACGTGTCGCGGGCGCAGACGGATGAAAGGGCTTGGGTTGCGGTCTGCGGCCCTTGTCCCTCTGGGCGGATGAGACCGAGTCCAGAGTGGCATTGGACTTTTCGATCCTCTGGAGGTGACCTTCCACTCCAGGGCTGAAGAGGTCGGTCCCCAGGAAGGGGACATCCGCCAACTTGTGCTGGGTATCCACCGTGAAGGTGGATATCCTCAGCCATGCCCGACGGCGCATAGCCACTGCGGCCGCGACTGACCTGGCGCATGAGTCACCGATGTCCAAAGCAGTCTGAAGTTGCTGCTTGGCCACTGCCCTGCCCTGGTCCCACACCTGCTAAACCGTGGTCTGCAGGTCAGCTGGAAGATGAGGGACTACCTCATCCAGGGAGCCCAACAGGGCATGAGAGAAGTGTGCCATCAGCATGGCCGAGCTGGCCTGACGAAGGCCAAGGGAGGACGCAGCGTAGACTTTGCTCCCGGCGTAGTCCAACTTCTTGGACTCCTTGTCGGGAGGCTTGTCCACGTCCCTGGTGCTTCCGGCATGCCGGAAGACGCTGTCGGTAACCAACCCCTCGGCTGAGGGGTGTTCCGAGAAACTGGACAGGGAACCGGTAGGGACCGATACTTCCTCGCCATCCTGGCCGAAGGCGCAGGGCAGGAAGCAGGACGCTGCCAGAGCTCCAAGGCCGGGCCTACAATGGCCTCGGCCACCGGAAAGGCCTCCGTAGGAGAATCCCCCCGGTCCAGAATTTCCATGAGGGGATACTTGGCCCGCTTGGATACGGGCTCGAGCTGCATCCCGGTGGACTCTGAGATGAGCCTAAGCAAACCCATGAAGGACGATGGGCTACCGTCCAGCGACTGACCTCCTGAGGACTCCAAGTCGACCCGCCTGGAGAACAGGGAGGAATCGTCGTCTGACTCGGAGGAGTCCGCAAAGAGCTGCCTTGGGCCTGAGCCACCCTCCACCTGCCAAGGGCGGTCGGGAGTGAGGGTGACAGACAGCCTATGGGGCAGACCCTGGGCCGACCGAGAATTCTTGGTCGGGGCCCCAAACAACGGCTGTGGAGGCGGAGGTTCCAACAGAATCGGTGGGGCAGCTGGTTTTGGTCCAGCAACCGGCCTGGGAGCAGGCGCCTCGGCTAGAGTGAGGGGTTGCTTTGGCCGCTCCGGTGACAGCCACTTGATAGCCGGGAAGGCGACAGCATCGGCTTGCTCCGGGACAGAAGAAGCTGTTGCCACATGAGGGTCCTCATAGGCCGCGGCCTTTGGCTGGTAGCCTCCCTCATCTGAGGAGGAGGAGGACGAGGGACTGAGCGGCGATGCCGCTGCCATGGTACAGGGACCGAGACCGCCATGACGGCGGATCGGCTGGACCGAGAAGAAGTCCCGACACCGAGACCATGAACCTCGGCTTTCCGAGGAGGGTTCTGGGCAGGGCGGGAAATCACTCCCCCTCGGCTCGAGGGTTCAACCGTGGACTCCGAACTGGAGACAGGCAAGCCCACGGAACCCCACCCTCCGCCGGGGAACCAGGGAGTGAGGGTTTTCGCTTCATCGGGTCGCATAGCCCGCCCAACGGGTCGAAAATCTTGATCATGGCCGACAGGAGTCTCGGTCAACTGACCTGGACGGGATGCCGTGAGGCCAGTGGCCGAAGCCAAAGGATCGACCGAAGTCGATGGTCGACTACTCGGTGAGAGGGACCTCTCCCGCTCCCAAGATGGACTTACCTTTGTGGTCCTTCTTCTTGGACCGGGAGGAAGGCCCTGAAGATGTTGGTCCCTCTCCCTTAGTGGAGAGGGACAGACAGAGCTCCTTAAAAGAAGCTGAATAGGAGGATCCCAGGGAGAGCGGGATAAAGGCCGCGGCCGAGGAAGACGAAGATGCGGCCGCGCTGCCTCCTCCTCGAGGGCTATCATCTGCTCAGCTTGTCCGCCGAGCCCACCGGCCACGGAAACCGCCAAACGGGCCTCCTTCGACTTTACCGAGGGTAACGCTTCGGCGCCCAAGTTGCAAAACGGGCGGCGCGGTCTTCCAGGACGAGGCCAAAAAGAAGAGACAGGTCGCACGCCCACGTCGCGCTCAAGGCCCAGCAGTAGACGACGTGAGTGCCGGATCCATCCGAGACATCTTCTGACCGCATGGGCACCTCTGAAACCGGAGTCGATTTGTCCATCGCGAGCCGCCAGGGAAATAAAATGACCAAGTCTTGAAAACCTTAAAAGAAATTTCGGTAAACCAAGAAATAGGAACCAGTCTTATACGCAGAGCGTTAAGGAGGGAACCTGAGCGGTAAGGAAGATCTGGCGTCATGGGGAGGAGCCGAGAGTTTTACCACCCGGGTGGGTGGGAGGAGCCAGCTTGAAGACTTTCCGGCAAGATTTAAAGTGGCAAGGATACCTGCCAGAAAGTGTGGATGAACAACATATCCATGTCCCTAGAAATATAAAGATTAAAAAAAAAAAAAAAAAAAGGTAGCACACTACTGAGGTGTTGTTTGATTGAATCAGCAATGGTCCCGGGAATAAGTGAGGTTGAAAGGCCTGGAGGGCTAAGCGGACCACCCTCATCTCCAGGAGATTGATGTGGAGAGGAGGAGTAGAACTGGTCCATTTGCTTTGTGTCCTGTAAGGGCCCAGGTGTGCACCACATCCTTCTAGGGATGCATCCGTGGTCAACGTCTGCTGGGGCAGTGGGGATTGAAAGGGCATTCCTTGACAGAGATTGGCTTGGAGGGTCCACCATACTAGTGCAGACTGCAATATGGGAGTGACTGTGATTCTGTCTTTCAAATTTCCTGTTCTTTGAGACCACTGGTTCTGGAGAATCCACTGGGCTGGTCTCATGTGGAGATGGGCAAGTGCTACTGTAGGGGTGGTAGCGGCCATGTGCCCTAAGAGACGTAACATACGTCTGTCTGTGACTACTTTTTGGGTTTGCATCTGAGAAGCCAGAGATAGAAGCTTGTCTTGTCTGTCGGCTGGGAAGTAGGCCCTGGATGAGACAGTGTCTAGGACTGCTCCTATATATTGGAGCGACTCTGTGGGGGTCGGATTAGACTTTTGACTGGAATCCCTAGAGTGTGGAACAGAGTTAGGGTTGCTTGTAGGAGGAAAGCAGGAGGTTTTGGATCCCTTGATAAGCCAGTCGTCCAGATAAGGGAACGCGCTGAGCTCCAAAACCCCACAGTGCCGTGAACGACCCAGAACTGGACATGGCACTGTGCTCAACCATGGTGCTGCGAATGGCGCCAAGGCAAGAAACAGTCAGGGACAGCGCCGTAGAGCCTTCCACGGCGCCACTAGCACCATCGGCACCACGAACGGCGCCGACAGCAGTAACGGCACCGAGTGATGGACCAGCGCCGCTGACAGCACCATCAGGGCCCATGGTGCTGCGAACGGCGCTGAGGCCCAAGACGGCACCAACAGACGCATCAAAGACAGTGCCAACCCAGGCCTTCCAAGCAGCGGGAGACGACACTGGGGTGCCTTCACTGGCTGCAATTGCCAAAGCGGGTGCCCCGCCTATCCCCTGGGAACAGATTGGGCCTCCTGCACCGCAGAAGGGGCCTCTGCCACGGCTAGGCTATACAGAGACAGAGGCCCCTCCTCCTCAGTCCATATAGAACCAGGAGGGACCTGAAGGAAAGGACGAGAGAATGCAGCTTGGCCCGGACGATTATGCATGTTCCCCAAAAGTCGGCGGAGCTCGCCTACTTTCCACGCCTTATTGCTCACGACCCGCAGTCCCTGGAGAAGCAGGCGTCACACGAATCCATGTCGTGAAGCGGGCCAAGACACGCGAGGCAACGGTCATGCTGGTCGGTGACGGAGTAGTTACAGCCGCATGGGCACCGTCGCACAGGGGGCCGTTCCATCTTAGAAGTCTTCCTGTCCTCTGAGTGAGACATGACCTATGAGAAAAAGAACACCAAAACAAGACCCGACGTCACAAAATAAAATAAGGAACAGTCTTACCAGGTGACGTCGAGTGGAGCAAACAACAGGCAGGATACTCGGAGTCGACTGACTACGAAGCAACACGGGGTCAATGAAATGCGTAGTTGAAGGCTTCAACAGTAGAGGTAGGCCTGTAAAATTCTTCTGAGAGCTTCCCACGAGGTGACCTCGATGGCAGGAGCTAAAGAACTGGTGGGAGGGTGAGTCAACGGCGCCAACGGCCAACCCACTAGCGCCACGCAGCGCCGGCCCCGAGGGCGGGCGCCGATGGTGCGCTGATCTGCCCATCCCCCCAAAAAAGAGCTCTCCAAGAGGGTCATGACCTCCGTCAAGTACCCAAAGGTGATGAATGTGAAGACTGACACAGATAAGATCCAATAGGAATAAAAACATTTATAACAACCAGAACCAGAACCATAAAACTGTGCCCAAAATGCAATCCAAAGTTTAATATAGTGAATTTTAAGGCAAAAGACAGAGCCTTTGAAGGTTATCCGGGAGGATGGGTAGGAGTTACTTGATGCTAAAGAACACCTTGGAAGAAAGAAGATTACTACAGTAGTTTTTTCTTCTTACCCTAGGGGTCCTTAAGCATTAGTAATTACAGCAGACTACAAAGCAGTGCTGATGGGAGATGGGTAGAGAACCTATTTAGGAAAAAGGCTCTGCAGGACTGCCCTACCAAATCTGACATCAGACCCAGACTGCACATCTAAGCAATAATGCTTAGCACAGTCTTCCAAGCTGCTGCTCGGCAGACTTCCAGAAGGGGAATGTCCCTAGCAGCTGCCACTGAAGCAGAAGTACGGTGGGACCGAAAAGACAGCATCCGAGGCCGCAACCTCAACCGGGTTGACACTGGAGATTCCTGGGACCAAGATCTCTCACGGTCCCAAGAAAGTCTTCGCCGAGACGAAGAATCTCTCAGTTCCTTGTCCTTTTAATGGGACCGGGAGACATATGAGCCCAAAGGTCCCTCACCCTTAGTGGGGAGAGATTGGCACATCTCCCGAAAGGAGCCTGAGAAAGTTGAGCCCAAATTGAGCAGGACGAAGAAGGGCCTTGAGGAATGATCTGTGGCCCCAGCTGCCTCTTCCTCGAAGGCCTGCATCTGTTCAAGCTGCTCAGCAGACCCTGCAGCCATGGAGACCGCCCATCGGGCTTCTTTAGATTTGACCGGCGGATTCCGTTTCTCCAGCCTGCCCAATTTCAAACGTGCGAGATGATCGTCGAGCATGTTAGGATGGAAGGCGAGACACATCTCGCAGGCCTGGGTGTCATGGCCGACACCCAGGCAGTAAACGACATGGCATGCGGTCTGTGCAAGAATATCTTTGCCCCGCATGGGCAGCGGCAGAAACCGGAGAATATTTCTCTTCCGTGACAGTCGAGATCACGAAGCAATGATCGGTAACTCTGATGAGTTTAATTTTCAACAAATCTGAAGATTTAGAAGCCAGGGACTACTGAGCACAACAGCAGTAAGGAGGCAACCTGTATCTTCCAGCGGAAAGGAAGATCTGGTGTCACGGGGCAGAGCCGAGGGTTATACCACCCGGGTGGGTGGGAGAAGCCAGCTTTAAGACCTTCCAGCAAGAGTTAAAGAGGAAAGGACATGCCAAACAGTGTGGATAGAACAACATATCGATGTCCTTAGAAATTCTACTTGCAGGGGTCCGGATCTCACCCTGTTCCCTATTTTATGTCTATTTAGTTGTGGTCAAAAAGACACTTACCCAGTTGTGGATGCAGGCTACCCCACCAACTGTTAACACATGGAGGAGACTTGTTTCAGATATACATATCTTTTAATAACAGGATCACAAAAGATGGCAGGGGTGGGGTAGTAAATTGCATCACTAAAGATGCAGATTTTGTTCCATATTTGTTTTTTTTTTTCACAGCTGACTGTTTTATACAATTTGACAACTAATGAAGGGGTCATTGGAGAGATACAGTTTTTAGTCTACTTTATTCACTATTTTCCTCTGGCAGGAGGGAATGGACTTTGGTTACTACAGGTTCCTCTAGAACTAAAGAGATACCATCCTTCTGTATTCTGTATATGTTGATACCGCTGTCTTGTCTTGCATGTGGAATACCAACTGTACTGCCCTTCTGCTTCAATAAACTTTGAATTTTAATAAAAAAATAAAATATTTCTTTGTTTCAGACTAAAGCCATGAGAAAACTCAGGTTCCTGTAAAAGGGTTGGGTTCAGCCTCCATCACTGGGCAGTTGGCTTTCACCCCCACCATGCCTGAATTTGGGCAAAACTGGGGAATGACCGGGTAAGAAAACGACATTTACCACTGAACAGAACAGACCATCTCTAGGATTCCTGGTGGTCAAGATATAGTGAAGCCTGGTATACAGGTCATGGACTTGTAAATAATATGAATAGTATTAGCCATCAAGATGTTGGATACACAGTGCCAGAGGTCTGGATGAATGGGTTTCAATTTAAATACTTACATTATGTCGTCTTTGTTGAGCCAGACTCCGTAATAAATGACTCTACTGATGCAACAATAAACTAAAGAATATTCCTCTGAAGAAATTAAGAATGTTATGCTTGGAATTGGATCCAGTGCCGGCCCACCAAGTTGGATGGACTCGTCGACTCCTCCCGGTCCTGGTGCTTGTGATACTGGGGCCGTCTCCAGGCATCACTGGGTCTTTCCCGCTTTCTGGTCTTCCCCCTGCAATTGTCAGCACACCAGGAGGGACCAAGGAGACGAGGGCATGCATAGACGTGTCTTTTTCCGGTCCACGGCCCCTCCCAGTTGTTCCTGCCTCCTCAGCTGCACCTCCACCTGTGGTCACGCAGGTGGCAGTATCGCAATGAAGGTGCATCCCACCTTCCCCAGAGAGAGAGAGAGAGAGATACCCCGCGCTTGGGGTATGCCTCCCACCGCACTCGGGGTAATCGAGGGGCTGATGGCAGGAGAGGACCGTGGAGGACTGACAGTTCCCGGAAGACCTGGTGGGCAAGGTGCCTTGGGAGTCCCCGAGGAAGGCGGTCGCTGTGGTGGTGAAGGGGCATAAACAGTAAGTTTGCTGGCATGTGACGTACATTGACGTCACTATAGCGTGTCACGCCAGCTAAGTCAACTGTGCCCCTCAGTTTCTGAATTTGCACCATCTCTAAGTGCTCTGTTCCCCATCAGGTCCATAAAGCAACTAAAATATACACGAACAGGTGAGGTGCTAGCAGAGCTGGAGTGTACCTGCCACCAGAGGGAGCGATATGAGTGACCAACCGGGAGAGGGAGAGAGAGAGGAAAGACTGCGAGGAGATATCAAGACGAGGAGAGCAAGTGAGAGAGGAGACTGCACACCATACTCTGTAGTCCACCTCCTCTGCCGACTGCTGGCTGGAGAAACACTTCCCCAAAAAAGCTGAAATCACTGCCAGCAGTGGGCACCCACCAGCCTGCTTCTTTCAACTAGTGTGCTGCCCGCCTGCCACCAGAATTGCTGTTTCTGCCCAAGAGACTGCTGCTGCTGCTATTGGATTCTTCAGAGAATGCAGGTATGTTGTGCTGCAGTGTATAAAAGGCTGAAATGTTATTTTGGAGGAAGGGTTGCATTCAGACCTACTAAGGGTAAGGCAAGGGCAAAAAGGGTTAATATGCTGGTGTTGGGGTGGGAGCCCTGGAAGGGTCTGATGAGGGTGGCAAGTAGCTCAAAAATGTATGTTGGTCTATGAGGGATGGGGTTCAGGTAAGAGAGACAACTGTCTTAAAACAAACTGTGTTGCTCTCGGAGGGAGTGGGGAGCCCGGGATGGTTCCGACGATGGTGCAAGTAGTAAAAAAAATGTATTTTGGTTTCAGATGTATTGTGGGAGCCCTCTATGGTCCAGACTAGGAGGGAGCAACTGTCTTAAAAAAAAATTATGTTTCCCTCGGAGGGATGGGGGGAACCTGGGATGGCCCTGACGATGAGGCAAGTAGAAAAAAAAAAAAAAGTATGTTGGTTTCAGAGGGATGGTGGGAGCCCTGTATGATCCAGACTAGGGAAACAACGGTCTTACAAAAAAACTGTGTTGCTCTCAGAGGGAGCCCAGGATGGCCCTGACAACAGGGCAAGTAGTGAAAAACAAAAAGTAAGGGGGGATCAAGGGAGCTGGCAGGGAACTACAAGCCTGTCAGCCTGACATCGGTGGTGGGCAAGGTGATGGAGGGTATTGTCAAGGAGAGGCTGGGGGGGACCTGGATAAGTCAGGGTGCCTGGACGATAGACAGCATGGATTCATCCCAGGGAAATCGTGTCAGACAAACCTGGTGGAGTTCTATGACTGGGTGACAAGTGCCTTGGACCTGGGTAGACCAGTGGATGTCCTCTTTCTAGACTTCAGCAAGGCATTTGACTCTGTTCCTCACGTGGGCCTGTTGGATAAGCTAGGAGAAATGGGGGTGGAAACCAGATGATCAGATGGATAGGCAATTGGCTCCAGGACCGGACCCAGAGGGTCGAGTTGGTGGGATAGTCTCATCCCCAAGGAGGGTCATTAGTGGGGTCCCACAGGATCAGTCCTTGGGCCCTTCTGTTCAACGCCCTACGATCTGACATAAGGACAGGAATCAGGAGTGAGATGAGTCTCTTGCAGATGACTCGAAACTGGGGGCAGTGGTGGATGGGAGGAGGGAGGGTGGCCTGCAGGGGACCTGGAGGCTCTGGAAAGATGGTCTAGAAAGTGGAAGCTGAGGTTCAATGCAGGGAAATGCAAGGTACTCCACCTGGGGCCAGAAACCCACGCCAGTGTACACCCTGGGGGAATACCACAAGTCTCAATGGCTGAGAGGGACCTGGGGTGGTGGTGGATGTCAAGATGAACAACTCTGAGACTTGTAGGAGGGCAGCAGCCAAGACCAACAGGATGCTGGGATGCATCACTAGGGGATCACCTCCAGAAGGAGGGAAGTGATACTCCCTCTGTATAACTGCTTGGTGAGGCCGCACCTCGAGTACTCGTGCAGTTTGGAGGCCACACTTAAAGAGGGACATTAACCTCCTGGAGAGGGTCCAGAGGAGGGCAACCAAAATGATTTGGGGCTTGGGGACAGGACCTATGAGGAGAGGCTCAAGAGCTAAATATGTACACATTGGAAGAGAGAAGGGAGCGGGGGGACATGATAGAGGTCTTCAGGTACATGAAGAGGGTAAATAGGGAGGAACAGTCAGGGTGCTTCAAGGAAGGAGGGGCCACTAGAGGGCATGGGTGGAAGCTGGAGGGGGAAGATTCAGGGAGAAAGGAGGAGGTGCTACTTCACTGAGAGGGTGGTGGAGCCATGGAATGCACTACCTAGGGGGCTGGTGGAGGCAGAGACAGTGGAGGGGTTCAAGAGGGGGTGGGACAGGCACAGGGGAAGGGTTCAGGAAGCAAAATCCAATGCAGCAAGAATATCCGGAACTGGGAAGGGAGAAGCCAGAGAAGGCGAGGGGGACAGCAAGGTCAGCACCCAGGGTGGGGGCTGACCAAACAAACGAGCAGCCACGAAAGACCGTTAGGCCTATTCTGCTGGCATTTTAGTATGTTAGTAAGTGGGTTTCGGAGGGATGGTGGAAGCCCTGTATGGTCCAGACTAGGGAGACAACTGTCTTACAAAAAAATTATGTTGCTCTCGGAGGGAGTGGGGAGCCCGGGATGGCCCTGATGACAGGGCAAGTAGT
This sequence comes from Neoceratodus forsteri, assembly GCA_016271365.2. Classification (NCBI taxonomy): domain Eukaryota; kingdom Metazoa; phylum Chordata; order Ceratodontiformes; family Ceratodontidae; genus Neoceratodus; species Neoceratodus forsteri. The sequence continues at coordinate 136,873,503 of CM028137.1, forward strand.
AAGAAAAATGTATGTTGGTTTCAGAGGGATGGCGGGAGCCTTGTATGATCCAGACTAGGGGGACAACTGTCTTAAAAAATAATTGTGTTGCCTTCAGAGGGATGAGGGGAGCCTGGGATGGCCTTGACAACAGGGCAAATAGCAAAAACAAATGTATGTTGGTTTCGGGGGGATGGTGGGAGCCCTATATGGTCCAGACTAGGGGCACAAAAATGCAGTGGTGGGTCTGAGGAGGAGGGAGGGAGGGAAGAGACATGAAATGTACCATTCTGTGAAAATGTTTTTTGTTTTAAATGTACATGTTGAGCTGAACTTCCCTGGTTCCTCAGTGATGGAGGGTGGATGGACGTGCCTGGCAGACATGTCAAAAAAGTGCAGTTATGTAAGAACTTATCGTAACAGTATAGATTGAGAAAAAGGTTCCTGCAGTAGGTCATCACAGACAGGACTGCACCTCCTGGCATCAGGACCGCACAGCAAACTTTTCTAGCAATGCCTGGTGGGGAACTGCACACCAGATGTCACGTGACGGACATCAGCGTGGCCCTATATAGTGGCCGGTCCCCGTGCCCACCCTCCAGTTCTCCCACCAGAGATCCAAGTAGGATGAAACAGGAGAAAGGATGAAATCCTGGAGTCCAGTTCAGAAAAGGCTGAAAGAAATGCAAACATTAGGGGAAGGAAGGAGGAAAATGTGACCTACTGCAGGAACCCTCTCTAAGATCTACTTTCTGCGGTAAGTTCTTACGTAACTGTACTGTCTTACTTCAAGAGGGTTCCTGCAGTAAGTCAGCATAGACAGGACTGAATCTCAAGCAGTCACTCACAGAGAGACCGAGAGAGTCACGGGAGGAGGAACAACTGAAAAGACAGAATGGGACCGGCTTTAGGATAGTAGACCCTGCAGAACGGCGAGGCCAAACCCGGCCCTATGCCTCGTGGCAATATCCAGACTGTAATAATTTGTGAAAGTATGGACTGAACTCCAAGTAGCTGCTGCACAAATCTCCGCTGCAGAAAAGTTTCTCAAGAAGGCTGTGGACACAGCCATTCCTCTAGTGGAATGATCTCTGACTTCCCCCGGCAGAGGCTTGTCATACTTCTGATGACAGAAGCGAATGCAGTTAGCAAGCCATTTGAATAAGCACTGCTTAGACACAGCTGAACCCAAGGACTAAGGGACAAAGGAGACAAAAAGCTGATCAGAGTTTCTAGAGCCTTTAGTCCAGTGGACAGTAGCACACTGGAAGTTCTACCATCTGATTGATGGTGAACTCGGAAACCACCTTGGGAAGAAACTTAGGATTTGTCCGCAAGACTGCCTAGTCCTTATGATAAATCAAATAAGACTCCTTATATATCAGGGCCTGAAGCTCAGAAATTCTACAAGCAGAAGTAATGGCAACCAAAAATAGCGCCTTCCAAGAGAGATAGCACATGTCACAGCTCATCACTGGTTCAAAAGGAGGAAGCTAAGCTTCTCTAACACAAAATTTAAATCCCAAGGTGGGGTGGGTTACGGATGAGGGGTTTCAGGTGGAGAATCCTTTCAGAAAGGTTTTCAAGATCTCCAAATGTGCCACGGGTTCCCCCCCAACACATGGTAGGCCCAAATGGCCGACAGGTGAACCTTGAGGGAGGAGTAAGACAGACCGAATCAGAGAGGTGCAACAGATACTCCATAATCTGTGGAGCCGAGCACGTGAAGGGGTCCCAGCCTTAAACGCCACCTAAATGGAAAACACTTTCATTTCATGGCATAGGTCGATCTGGAAGAGGGTTTTCTGGCCTCTACCAGGACCTGAGCGACCCTGTGGGAGATCCCAAAACGAGACTTTATTATGTCTGCAGGAGCCACGATGAAGATGCAGGGTCCTGAGCCTGGGATGCACTAATCTGCCTTGATTCTGGTCAACAGGTCATGTCTGAGAGGAAGAGGAACTGGGGGTTCCACTGAGAGCTGCTGCAGGAGCAGAAACCAGGTTTGCCTCAGCCAGAGGGGGGCTATCAGGATCATCCAGTCTCCCTCTGCCTGGAGCTTTAGAAGCACTCTCTACAGCATGGGAAAGGGAGGGAAGGTGTACAAGAACCTCCCTGTCCAACAAAGTGACAACACATCGTGCCAGAAAGCACCAGGCTCTGGAACGAGCAAGCAAAACTGGGAAGCTTTGCATTGAATGGGGAGGCGAACAGATCTGGGTCTTGGCGACCCCATGTCTGAAAGAGAGAATCTGCTACTTCCTGACTGAGTTCCCATTCGTGAGTGAGGGACGAGGTCTGACTGAGGCTGTCTGCCAGGAAGTTTTGAACTCCTTGAACGTGCATGGCAGTTAGGAGCAGACCGTGCTGAATTGCCCAGTTCCACACCCGCATCGCCTCCATGCATAGGGGATACAACCGGGTGCCTCCCTGCTTGTTGATGTACCAGACTACTGACATATTGTCCGTCTGGATCAGCAGCGTTCCGTTTGACAGAAGGGACTGAAAGGCCTGGAGGGCACAAAAAACTGCCCACATCTCCAGGATACTGATTGGAGTGCCATCTCCAACTGGGACCACGAACCCTGGGTCTGGTGGTCCCCCAGATGGGGCCCCCCAACCCTGACAGAGTGGTGGGGAACTTCTGAATGGAAGGCTCCGGGGAAGATTCAGAGGATCTTGCCACCAAAGAAGATCCTTATTGACTGCACTGGAGACTAGAACCAGATGGTCCAGGTCGTCCAAGCGCTGATCCCTTTGGACACGCAAGGTCCACTGGGTGATCCTCATATGGAACCTGGCAAATGGGACCGTGGAGATGGAGGCCACCATCTGGCCCAAGAGGCATAGCCATACTCTGGCCAGAAGGTATCTGGAAGAGGTCAGTAAACTGACCTGCTCTCGACTCGCATGTGCCATGTCCGGGGTGGGGGGAGGAAGGCTTTGCACTGGACCGCGTCCAAGATCGCCCCAATGAACTGAAGGTTCTGAGAAGGGGTAAGAGTCAACTTGAGGAAGTTGACTGTGATACCTAGGTGAGAAAAAAGGTCCAGCATGCAAGAGAGGTCTGTCAGAAGCCAGTCATCCAGGTAAGGGAAAACTGCTATCCTCCAATGGCGCAAGACCACTGCCAACACCGCAAAGCACTTGGTAAAGACCCGAGGTGCTGAGGAAAGGCCAAAGGGGAAGGCTGTAAGCTGGTAATGCTCCTCTTGGAAGCAGAAATGCAGGAAGCGGCAGTGGCCCGGGAACACCGGCATGTGCAGGTAAGCATCCTGCATATCCAGTGCACAAAGCCAATGGTCCTTCTGCAGAAGAGGCAGGAGGCCCTGCATTGTCAGCATGCGAAACCTTTTGTACTCCACATCAAGGTTTCGACTGCTGAGCTCTAAGATGGGTCTGAGGTCACCCGTCTTTTTCGGGACCAGGAAAGAGTAGGGGTAAAATCCCTTCCTCCACTGGTGCAGAGGGACTGGCTCTATGGTCGCCTCCTGAATTAGAGACCGGATTTCCTCCTCGACCAGAGGTACCTGGTGTGGGGAATAAGACAAGCAACTTGGAGGGAAATCTGGAGGGAACTCCAGAAACTCCAAGGTGTGCCCTTCTGAAACAAGCTGTAGTACCTATGCATCTGAGGTCATGTCCCTCCACGCCTGCGCGTGGAGGGCGAACCTGCCTCCCACCAGCTCCTTGCCCACAGGCAGAGGAAGGGGAAGGGGTAGCCAGTCAGGAAGTGGAGGGTTGAGGAGGAGGGGGGTCTCCCGGACCCTCTCTGAGATTTGGAGGTGGGTGGGGTGATGAAAAGGTGGGGCCCACGGACTTTCTTTTTCCCTGTCGTCTAGCGAAGGGCTGTTTACCCTACCTTTTGGTCCATCTCAGAAAGAGCTGTTTTCTCTGAAATCTCGATCAGTACATGGACCTCAGAGCCTGGTTTCTGTCCTGAAGGCCCGTGATGATATCTTTGGTGTTCTCTCCAAAAGGCACCAAGCTCCTAAAAGGGGCATCCTGAATCGCAGCCTGGACATCGTTAGAGAGGTCAGAAATGTGAAGCCAAGCGTGTCGTCTAAGAGACACTGCCATGGTGGAGGAGCGGGCTACCGTGTCCACAGTGTCATATGTAGCCCTTAGCGTGTGTCGACATGATATTTTAGACAGGCGCAGGTCTTCGACCAACTCCTCTTTGAGCTCCGAAGATTCCATGGTCTGGATATGGGATGCAAGCTTGGCCATAGTTGCTTTTTGGAACGAGACCATATGTGCTATGTAGTTGAGGGAGCGGAAGACGCATGTAGCAGAAGAATAAACTTTTTTTTCATACTGGTTCAGCTACCGGGATTCCTTGTCTGGGGGAGAGGTGCTCATGTGCTTCAGAGTGGCTGAGCGATTATGGGCCACAGCTATAACAATCAAATCAGCTTTGGGGTGGGAGTCCAAGAAGGAAACTCCCTCCGGAGCATGGTAGATCCGGTCCGCCTTCTTAGGGATGGCTGGAATGGAATGTGTCAACTGCCAGATGGTACTGGTGAGGTCTTCATAAGGGGCTGTCCATGGGGAGACAGGGAAAGCTGTCTCGAGATCTAAATGCTCAGCGAGGCGCTTCCTCTTAGGATCCTGTTCCTCTGTAGTCTAGCCATTAGATTGCTGGATAATACGCAATAATTCTGTGAACGAAGGATCCTCAGGAGGGGACTTAGGAGAATCCTTCCCCTTGGCCGCAGAAGAATGTTCATCTGAAGAATCCTCCGAGGAATCTCCCCCAGAAAAAGAGGATTCATCAACAGGAGGCTTGAAATCAGGAAGAGTAACCTCCTTAGGAGTGGACCCCGATACATGCACTGTTGAGCGGACTGAGCTGATGGGTGACAAACAGCATGGGGAGCTGGCAGGCATTTTTCTAAGTCAGACTGGCTCAGACCTAGCCTCCTTCCACCAGGATTGGATCAAGCTTTGGAAGTCCTGCTGCAGGGGTGCAGGGGAAAGAGGAGGTGGAGGAGGAACATGGGCAGGTGGACAGTGGTAGGCAGGTGCACCCGGACCATGGAAATGATGCTGATGGGGATAACCCTGATAAGAGGGGTACCCCAGATACGGGTACCCTCAAGAGACAGAATGGGTTAGATGGTCTAACGAAGGGCCTGAAGGAGGATAAGCTGACGTCAGCCCATGGGGGAAGAAGCCTAGAACGTGAGGACAGGAAGGTCCAGGCGTGAATCCCTGCGAAAGGGTACCTGACATCAGAGGAGCTGACATCAGGGAAATCATCGTCAGACCAGCCATCGTGTAAGTAGAAAGCGTCAGGCACAATGAAACTACAATTAGCATCGGGATTGGACGCGAGGGCCTCGATGGAGGAGCCGACCAAATGCATTTTGGGGCCTCTGATGATGGGTGAGGCAGAATCAACGTGAGAAGGCATAACAGAGGGTCCGACGGCCCAGAGAATAGGACAGAGGCTCGGGGGGGTAGCATTGGAGCCTCTGGTCTGGAGCCTTCGAGAGGTGTTTGGAAGATCATCACTGGGGTGGGCGAAGGGAGAACCACCTCAAGGGATCCTGTTCCCTCCTCCGTATCTGAAGTGACCACTGGGGCCGGAGGAATCACCTGGGAAGGTGGGAAGGAAGGTTCCTGCCCAGGAGAAGTCTGGGAGGATGTATGGCTGGCAGCCAAAGTGGTGCTTGACCGGACATCAGGTGAGATGGCATGAGCCCCCGACAGGAGAGCAAGGCCCGGGCAGACATCAGAGATGGACGGCTGATCAGACGTGAGAGTTACCGAGTGGTGGAGGGAAGAACGCTCGACCGACTTATCGGTAGAGGCCAGGCAGGTCCCAAATAAATCCTTGGGACTCAGCTTAATGGTCGCCGGGCGGGCCCCGGAAGAGTCGGGGGCCGACTTATCAGTAACAACCGGGCGTTTGCCAGAGGAGCCAGCAGAAGGACTTACCAGTAGAGATTGGGAGAAAGGCAGCAGAAATACTTGGAAAAGCCCCGAGCATGGCCTGGAGAACCACAAGGGCAGGCGGCGGGGCAACGGCCTTACTGGTCGAGGGTCTGCTGGAGTCCCCTCGGTTCCAACAGTCTGAGCAGACCGCAGTGTCGTGGTCTGGGCCCAAAAAGAGGCATCGAAGGTGAGGGATCTGGGCGCTGCACTTCTCAAACTTCTTTGACTTTGTAGGTGGTGGAAAAGACATAAAAGAAATTACCAAAGGGCAGATAAAGAGTAAAAAACGGGTGAAAAATAGTGATTGGCTGAGCAAGTGTAACCGCATGCTACTATGCGCAGGTCAACGGCGGGAAAGAATTGGAGGGCAGGCGTGGGGACCGCCCCCTATATAGGGTCACGCTGACGTCCGTCACATGATATCTGGTGGGCAATCCCCCACCAGGCATTGCTGGAAAAGTTTGCTGTGTGGTCCTGACGTCAGTGGGCACAGTCCTATCTGTGATGACCTACTGCAGGAACCCTCTCGAAGTAAGATCTTTTGTTCTGGCCTCAGGTGTGGGAGCAGGGTGGGGGTCGAGCAGACTGCGGACTAGCACAGAACAATTTTTTCCAGCACGTATGCCAGGCAACTAGGCACGTCCCTTGCTCTCCTAGTGTGTCCGTGACCTGCTGCTCTGGTTACTTGATGATAGAGGGTGGATGGACGTACCTGGCAGACATGTTGAAAACTAGGCCAGGCCACCGAACAACACCACCATCAGACAGAGTTTACTATGGCTGATATTCTGACCCACCTAAAAGCAAGCCTTTAGACGGGAGCAATCACCACCACCATGATTTGCCTGCTTCAACCTGGCTCCATGATAAAGCAACCAGAGTAGCGGAAGGCTGGGGGGCCGGGGTGTTTGGAGTGTCCTCAATGATTGTTGCCATGTGGCGGTCTCACTGAGTTTCGCCTGGCCCTCCTTCCATATAAGTTTCCCACTTGCATCCTGGGGCTTAACTTTCCTGAATTTGCAAGCCTGCCAGTGCACTAAAAATCAGCTCACCTTTTGATGCTCCAAAGCTCTGACAGCTGAGGAGGTGATGCCCAACAAGGGCAGGCCCATTTCTCCGACCAAGCTTTCTCTGGTGAGCACAGCTTTAAGGATCCCAGGTTCCAAACATACACGGTGCAAGGTATCCCGATGCTAACTGTAGTTTCCTCCCTGGAAAGCAGGGGCCAAGATAGGGTCTGCTCCTGGCTACAGACATGCCAACTTCTTAACCCAGTGGCCTAGTTTTAACCTAACATTTCAGCACTGGGTTACTTGACTTCCCCATGAATCCCTTGGTGGGACGCCTCTGACTGTCTCCATCACCCTCTTTTCTACCTTTTACCTTTCCTGAATTTGCAAGCCTGGCCAGTATTTATGTATCGCATATGCTTGACTCAGGACCTCCTTGTGAATGAGCTTGCTCAATGGAGTCTTTCCTGCAATAAACTTGAACTTTTACACCACCCATCGGTGGTACTGGACTAGACTCAAATGGGTGTTTCCCTACTCCTTCTGACACTGACTCGGTATTCACTGCACATCTCCTGCACCACTGACCTTTGAAAAGCTAGGTTCCAGCTTGGCCTTCTATTCTGATTTTCTCACAGACCTGCAGTGGGTTACAGGACCACTGATAAGCAGTACTGTAAACAGTGTGAGTGGCTTGCTTGCCCCTGACTTGCTGGGCTGTTTACCATCTTGCCACCTGCAGACAAAAGCTTCTGCCTTGCCTCCCGTTTTTATTGTATCAGATCCCCACGAGATGCAGTAACATTGCATCAAAAACTTAACACTATACCGACTGATCAGTGTTGTCTCTAAACATACTCCAGATTTGGGCTCACTAACGGACATGGGACAGGATCGAACTGACCTACACATTATTTTACCTCTCTACTGCAGGTCTGAATGAGCACAAGGTAACAGCTGTTCTGTCCTAAACTGACCTTCCGCAGTGACAATCCCTGCTCTGCTAAGTTTCTCAGTTTATAACATTTGTTGAACATATGGATCTTGTTTTAGAGAAATACTTTAAGATGTTATTCTCTGTATTTTTTTTTTTACCTTTGATGTGTCTCCAGGTGCCTGCCGCATACAGAGTGTAGGTTGCTTTCTCCCCCTTCCCCCAATGTTCCCCCTACCGACCAGAGGATCTCTTGAGCGCCCGCCTCAGCCTTTCTGAAGACCAGATCTATATGAACATAAGAAGAATGCCAGCACATACAGGCCTGATGGTCTGTCTAGTCTGCTCGAGTGTGTAGCTAGCAGTCTGTTACACTGCAGCTGCTCCCCACTCTCCTACCTGCATATCCAATTTCATGTCCACACTAGCTGTTACCCCCCTACCCCGCAGTGCCTCATTGGCGGCCTTCCCCCTGACTTTGTCACATCCCATATTAAAACTGCTCACCATCTTCAAGGATACCACCTCCCCAGGCAGTGTGCTCCACCCTGTCACCACTCTATCCGTGAAATAGTGCCTTTTCATTTCCCTTCTGAATCTACCACCCTCCAACTTTAGATTGTGCCCCTTTCTCTCTCCTTAATCTTAAAATTCCTCTGTACCATCTTTATTTATGTCTTTCATACATTTGAAGGTTTCTATCACGTTTCCTCTATCCCTCCGTTCCTCCAGGGAGTATATGTTGAGCCCTCTCAGTCTCTCCTCATAGGGTTTGTCCTCCATACCAAGGATCATCCTGGTTGCTCTGCGATGGACCCCCTTCAGCAATTTAAGTAGGGGAGACAGAAGAAACAATTACTCACCATAATAATCTTCTTTCTTCCAGGGGATCCACTAATATTATTAACTTCTGCAGTGTCCCTTTAAGACAACACTGCCCCGGAGAGAAATGGAACTATATGCAAATAATGGAACCATTTTCCTTGTGACATTTTTCAAAAGCTGCCCAGCTAACTGCCAATGTTCTAACTCCTCAGATTTGGATGGAGCCTGCAAAGAGGCCCCACTACAAACATTTGATTAACACCAATAAACCCTCCCCACTGGGGCGACTACTACAATATTAACAACCCCTCTTCAATGTCAGAATCACCTGAGAAGAGGAAACAAGGCCCAACAGGGCTAAAAAAGATAAAGAAAAACATGCCAGTAACTGGCACCCCTACAGCTGATTAATCAGTCAGGGATGTAGAGGTCTCTAGTTCTAGAAAGGGAGGTAAGGGTGGGTAAGTTAATAATATTAGTGGATCCCCTGGAAGAAAGAAGATTACTAAGTAATTATTTCTTCTTACCCGAGGAATCCATTAATATTATTAACTTCTGTAGACTACGAAGCAGTACCTTTGGAGGTGGACACAGAACCTATTTAAGACAGAGACTCTGCAGAACTGCTGTGCCAAACCTGGCATCATTTCTGGACAAGTGTCCAGGATGAAATGCATTGTAAAGGTGTAGACAACTTCAGGGTAGCTGCTTTAGAGATTTCCAACAGGGGCACCTCCCTGGCAGCTGCTACAGTGGCAGCTGTACCCCTTGTGTGAAGATCTCGGAGCCCTGATGGGACTCCTTTTCCCACTTGGGAGTCGCAAAACTGGGTACACTGAACTATCCCACAAGGGTTAGTTTTTTTGGAAGATGGACTTCTTTTGCCCATATCTTTATAGGTCAAGAGGTGCACCTACCTGTGATACTTGGTATGAATTATGAGGTAATTCAGGATTCTTTTTACATCCAGACTGTATGGTCTGCTTTCGCCTGAGCAAGAATGCTCAGTAAAAAGACTGGCAAAGTTACAGACTGGTTTAAGTGGGCGTCTGGGTAGGAACTAATCATTTGTTCTCAGCACAACCTTGTCTCTGTGACAGGAGATATAGTCCTTTCACATGCACAAGGTCTGGAGCTCACCGATCCTTCAGGCAGAACTGATGACCACCAGAAAAACTGTTTTCCAACTAACACACTTGAGGTCTGATGAGACTATGGGGTCAAAAAGGGGAAACATGCACTTAACAATGCAGGTGTTTAGGTCCCAAGCTGGCACTGGTTTCCTGTGAGGGAAATACAGGTGGGATAACTGTGGAGGGGTTGTGGAATAACAAATGGACCAGACACCGAACTTCAAGTTCAACACAAAATCTCTGAATCTTAATCTCAAGAATGGCAGGAGCTACCTGTCACATATCCCCCACCTTAAGAGGGAAGCAGTTATTGTAGCCTGCTTACCACCTTCCTGTCCCAGGAAGGGATGGAGCTTCCACCCATCCATCTTCATAAGCTCTGTCTCAGGGTCCCTATTAATGATAAACAGTCCATCATAAACATGGTAGATATCAGCATTCTTTACCCTGAGGCATTAACACGTTTCTCAACAGAGATTAACGCTACCTTCCCATCTAAAGTTCAGTACCATAGAAACAATTTCTCTGGGGTGAGTAATTACCTGCTCTAACCGCACCAGACATGTCAGTTTTAAGCAGGGGCACAGTCCTAGGTTCAACCCCTCTATATAAACCCACTATGTCTCTTGATTCATTCATTTCACTTGCTAATGATACAGACACCTGAGGGTAGACACTGTTTTGGTGTTATCCCAACAAAGGTTCCAATCCATTTTCCACCCACCTCCTCTTTGGTAGGTTTTCCCTCAGAAAAGAATAAAACACATGTACCACCTCAGACTCCTTGTCTGCCCTTGGGTACCTCTTTCTTTGACATCAGGCCCGCCCCTGACCAGATATGCTACACTTTTGCCTACAGAAAGGAACCACTGCAGAGCCACATCTGGCCTTGTGCCTGCAACTACCGTGACCCCTCTGTCTTACACCAAAGTGTCTGCGGGAATATGGAAGGAGCAATAGTAGTTTCTACTCTTCTATTTCAACCTCTTATAACCTATGATCCCAAATCCTTGGTCATCTTATCCCCCGGAAAGTCTCTACAGAAACCTACAGGAAGCTAAAGAACCTCCCATGCTGAATACCCTGCAACGTTAAACAGCAGGTTCCTAAACCTTTTAACTCTGAGGTGTCTTAATAAAGATCCTTTTTAATCATTGTGCTATTTTCAGCCATCTGTTACCATCTAGTACCTTGTGACCTGTATGAGTTTTCCCTTTTTCCAAGGGTGCCATTTTTTTTTCTTTAATGACCTCTACCCTTAAGGACACTCTTTCCACACCCCGGGTACTAGTTCCACTGCTGTCCCCAGCAGGTACCTCTATCTGGCTGCACATAAGACAGGTCTTAAGACAGGCTGTCACCTGTTTGTACATACCAGGCCAGTAAAAAAAAGAGTCAGCCGAGCCAAGACACCGCTATGGCTCAGATGCCCACAGGGACAGGAGTGAGCAGCCTCCATCACCTGTTGTCTGTAGGCCTCAGGCACCACCACCTGGGCATCCACACTTTTTGTACAGAAGTTGGGTCTCATGTGGTATAGAACACCCTTCTTTAGTTTATATCACCAACATTGTTTTGCCCCCACACCACCATTAATCTGCATACCCTTCTTGACCTTAACATACTGTAACAGTTTGGCAACATTAGCATCTTTAGCCTGCAGTATACCCCAGTCAATACTGTTAATAAATTTAGCTGAATCAATACAAGAAAAAGTCCCTTCAGCCTCATAGGCTTCTTCTTGCTTACTTGGAGTCTTCAACCCCAACGCAGTATGTCTAGGTACAGTCTTACCTGGGGTTTCACATTCAAGTTCCATACTTGCATCTCCAACTTCCAACAGGTAACATCCTGGGAACACAGGAAACAAAGGAATATCCTGCTCAGTCAGGGGGTCCTCCTCCAGCTGAGTGCACAAAAAATAATCTTCCAATTCTTTATCCAAACTCTCTGGCAGGGACCTCTCGAGCACCTGGCATCAGTGTTCCACCTCTCTGCATAGTCAGTATGCCTCCAGCCATTGCCCATTCATCCAGTGGATCATCTTCATCAGGGTCTCCACCTCCTGGGTGTTGTCTTCGCACTTCCGGTCTGCCTCGACCTCATGGTAGTTCCTCATCCCTTTGCATCTCTTCGTCTTCAGGCTTGACCGTCTTCTGAGTTCCCAGGTCCGGTCCAGGCAGCAGCTTCTCTCCGTCTGTTGCCCATGGTTCTGGTCAGAACTCCACGGACTTTCTTCTCTGGGTTCTCCTCTGGCAACTCCTGGTGCATCGGTCCACCTGGGATAGCTGGGCAATAGCCACGAGAAAATGTCCATCTTTGGCCAGTCCAGATGCTTCCAGCAAGTTATCCCATTTCTGACACCAAGTCTGTGGAGGGGTTGTGGAATAACAGATGGACCAGATACCGAACTTCAAGTTCAACACACAATCTCTGTGTGATGTTTATTCAACATATAGAGGATAACCTTCAGAAATGGCATATCCCTTTTTCAATACATCAGTTTGCAGCAACAGACTATGCATGTCCTTCCTCTGCACTTAGTCAGCACCTACTGACTCAATGATCTCTGATCTAACTTACCAGTTGAGAGTCAGTCTCCCCTATGTGGGCCTGGTTTGTTTGGGTAGTGGGGGCTCAAATAAAAAAAAAAAAAGAACAGAAACTAAAGACAAAGAACCTCAGTGCAGAAGCACTGAAATAAGGGTTACCCCAAAGGGCATTGACAATAAGCCACGTTTCAAAGAAACACAACATTACACATACTTCCATAATGCAAATCATCATGGGATATATGTTAAATTTTCCTTTTACTGCACCTGTAATGTTATCCTCTGTTTTAATCTGCACTGTAATAACTGTCTTGATGTCTGCCCCCCGCGACGAGGTGCCTTTGTAAATGAGTCTCTGACTCAAAGGTTGCAAACCCGATTTGTAATGAATAAATAAATGAATAAAAATAAATGAATATATGCAAATCACCATGACATTTCAGATGTCTCAGTTTACAGCAATTTACATGCATTTTAAATAGCACAACTAAATTTGTATAATACAGTCAACTAGTACTTTTTACCTTTATCAAAAACACCTTGTGCCATGGTATTTTCAACATTTACAGGTTTCATAAAGTATACAATACAGTAAGGTATTTTATGACATAGTAGTGCTATTACATACTAAATCCAACAATGATAAACACAACCTGTTGTTTTACATATGCTCGGAGGTCACCATAATAACCTCCCTGTATGAGGACCTGAGAGGGAAAAGGAATATTAAAGAGGACACTATAGCATAGTCAAGAAAGATGAGGGGGTGCCCACAGATGGCCAACCTTATGGACTAGAAATTGTAAAGAACGGATTAGGCTAAGAAATAGAAGAATTGTTGCAACAAATTTAAGAAAAGGTCGGTCCTCAAGTGTGACAGGTGCTCCCTGTCACAACAACCCTTTAGAAAAACTGAAGACTGGAATGGATGCCATGGAGGCTTCCTTCCCAGCAGAGATATGATCAGGCACTGAAAACCAGTGTACTTATGAGGTCAAATGCTGAAAACCAGTGAGTGCAGGTGTGTTAGGTAATCCCACAAAGCTGGGATATCTGCCCATGTTGGTACCAAGCCACTAGAAGAACACCACATTAAAAATCTTTTCACTTTTTGCAGCACAGGTTTTCTTGGTAGCAGGTTTTCTGTATCCCCCTAAAAACCTCCAAGATACTTTTTAAGAGGTGCACACCTGCATACTCTCAGTCCTCAAGGGCTAAGCCTTAACATTGAGGAACCTGAGGTTGGTGTACATGAACCTCCCCCGGTAGGAGGTCAACAGGTTGTGACCCCTGAGGGGGGGTGTTTAGGCTTGGCAACAGACAAGGAAAACAGCTGAAAGTATCATGGCTGAATGGTCCAGTCCGGTACTAATAGACCCCTTGCTGCTGGCTGAGATCCCAGTTTGATCAATACCCTGAATAACAAAGGAAAAGGAGGGAATGCACACAGATACCTTCCCAACCCATCCCAAAATCAGAGCATCCAGGGGTACTGTGCCCCTGTGTGGTGGTCTACAGCAGTACTGAGGCAGTTGGTGATTCTCGTGGGATGCAAAGAGATTAATCACTGGGGTGACCTACCTTCTGAACACTACGACCAGCACCTGTTGTTCTGGATCCACTCGTGATGAGCCTGATTTATCCTATTCAGGGCATCTGCTAGGTGCTGTCTTTTCCTGGCAGATGGGTAACCTATAGGAAGGCACTGGGGGAGTAGGTCAGACTCCATGTGTCCATTGCCTGTATGAAGCAAGGAGTGGATCTTGTCCCTCCATGTTTACTGATGTAGTGCATTGTGATGGTATTTGTCTGTCCTGAGTTGTACCACCCTCCCCAAGTCAGGGTAACAAAGGTTTGCAGGGCTAGGAGCACTGTTCTCAATTCCAGCCGGTGTATGTGCTGGAGTCACGCCTAAGAACCATCAGTGATATGCTCTCCTAGATGGGCAACCCACCCCAGTAAAGATGCATCTGTCATAAGGATCACAGATGGAGACTCCTGGTGGAAGGGATACTATTTCTGAGGTTGTCTCCTTCTGTCCACCACTGAAGTGCCTACAGTAACTCTTTTGTTCCTGGGACTGGCTCTGAAGATGGGTCTCTTCTCTGGCACCAGTGGGCTCCAAGGGACTGTATGTCCCTCATCTGAAAACTGGGGCCCAAGACTGTACTTGTTGCTGAAGCCAGGTGGTCCAAGGGTTGTAGACACAGTCCCACACAAAAGATTAATAATTTGACACAGTTCCACACAAAAGATTAATAAACAAATTAGCCAGCCTGGGAGTGGGTCTCAGGGTGGTAGCCTGGGTAAAAAACTGGCTGGACAACAGGACACAGAGGGTAATAGTAAACGGAGTCCACTCTGAAGAAAGGGGGGTTACTACTGGGGTACTGCAGGGCTCAGTACTGGATCTGGTCCTTTTTAATGTCTTTATAAGTGACATTGCAGAGGGACTGGAAGGAAAAGTATGCCTCTTTGCAGACAACACAAAGATCTGCAACAGGGTTGATACACAAGGGGGGGTGGAAAGGATGAGAAGGAACTTGGCAAGGTTGGAGGAATGGTCAAAAATATGGCAGTTTAGATTCAGTGCAAGTAATGCACCTGGGAAACAAAACCCAGGGAACAGTACACAAAGGGGCGAGGGGAGGTATTAACAACAACAAAATGGAAAGGACCTGAGGGTAGTCATATCAGATGACCTAAAGGTAAGCAAGCAATGAGAGAAGGTAAGGATGGCTGGGGATACTGAGATGTATAGGGAGAGGCATCACCGGTAGAAAACATGCAGTTGTTATCCCTCTGTACAGACAGTTGGTGAGACCCCATCTGGAATACTGTGTACAGTTCTGGAGACCCCATCTCTGCAAGGACATAGACAGGATGGAGGCAGTCCAGAGGAGGGCAACTAAAATGGTGCAGGGTCTGCAACAGAAGCCATACAAAGACAGACTAAAGGAGCTTAATATGTATACCCTTGAGGAAAGGAGGGAAAGAGGGGACATGACAGAAACTTTCAAGCACTACAAGGGAATCAACAAAGTCCAAGAGGGTAGCATCTTTCAGAAAAAGAAATGTGCAAGAACAAGGGGACACAATCTGAAGATAGAGGGGGGACAGCTCAGGGGCAATGTGAGGAAGTATTTTTTCACAGAGAGGGTGGTGGACACATGGAACGGCCTTCCTGAGGATGTCGTGGGGTCAAAAACAGTGGGGGAATTCAAGAATGCATGGGACAGACATAAGGCAATTCTGGTGGGAGGTAGGAAGAATTAGGCCATTGGTTAACTAGGATCTGCAGCTTATGTTATAGGTAGGGAAATGGGCAGAATAGGTGGGCCAAGTGGTCCTTATCTGCCGTCAAAGTCTATGTTTCTACCTAGGTGCTGCTGTTTATGGTGCCAGCTGCAGAACGTTGCTTACCATTTCCTGAGGCAAGTAAGCTCTTCCCACAATGGTATTCAGTTTGTCTAAGAAAGTGCAGTTACGTAAGAACTTACTGTAACAGTAGATCTTCGAAAGAGGTTCCTGCAGTAGGTCTTCACATATAGGACTGCGCCCCTGGCGTCAGGTCCACACGGCAAACTTGTAGATAGCAATCATCAGCGGGGACCGCCCCTCACATCAGGTGTTGTAACGTCAGCCTGACTATAAAAGAGGCGGTCCCACGCCCGCTCTCCAGTTCTTCTCCAACAGAGACCTATAGAAAGGTAAGCATGAGACCAGAGTAAAAACTCCTCAGACCCCACTTCCACTCTAGTCCCGAAGGACTAGAAAGGATGGAAAATAAGGATAAAACATCCAAAAACTGGGGGAAGGAGGGAGGGAAACTAGACCTACTGCAGGAACCTCTCCCGAAGATCTACTGTTACGGTAAGTTCTTACATAACTGCAATATCTTACTTCGAGATGGTTCCTGCAGTAGGTCTTCACATATAGGACTGAATACCAAGCAGTCCCTGAGAAAACAAAAACATAGGTGCATCCGGGAGGAAGAGAAGTCGCCATGAGAAATCACGACAAGAGGCCTTGCAAGACTGCAAGACCAAAGCCAGTTCTGCACCGAGAGGCAATGTCCAGACTGTAATGCTTAGTGAAAGTGTGAACAGACGACCACGTGGCTGCCGCACAGATCTGCCATGGACACATTCCTAAAAAAGGCATTAGAGGTCGCCACGCTACGGGTGGAATGGCCTTTTACTGCCCCTGGAAGGGACTTCCCATATTTCGTATGAAAAATGGATGCAGTTAGCTAGCCATCGAGAGATGGTTTGCTTGATACAGCCTTGCCCTGGCATTGTGGAGCCATACACAACAGCTTGGCTCGATCAACCCTTTAGTCCTGTTCGTAGTACCTTCAGAACCGTGCACATCAAGGTGTGCAGAAGGTATTCCCTTGTTGAAATACTGTAGATAGTACACTGGTAATTCCACACTCTGGTTCAAAGTGGTTTCCAAAACCACTTTGGGTAAAAAAGAAGGATTAGTCCAAAGGACTACTCGGTCCTTGTGAAAAATCAAATAAGGTTCTTTACAGACAAAAGCCTGTAATTCATAAACCCTTCTGGCCGAAGTAACTGCAACTAAAAATAAGGTCTTCCAGGAAAGGAAGCACAAGTCACAGGAAGAAGCTGGTTCAAACGGGGGTAAAGTCAGCTTTTCGAGCATGAAATTCAGGTCCCAGGGAGGACAAGGATTCTGGATTGGAGGTTTTAAATGAAGGATGCCCTTCAGAAAGGTTTTGCCCTCCACCAGGAGGTGGTAGGCCGACACCGCAGAAAGTTGGACCTTAATGGAGGAGTAGCTAAGGCCCACCTCAGACAGATGTGCGAGGTACTCTAGGACCTAGGAAGCCGAGCACGAAAATGGATCCCAGCACCTTGCTTGGGCCCATATCGTGAATCTCTTCCACTTCACTGCATAAGTAGACCTAGTGGAGGGTTTTCTAGCCTCCACTAGAATATGCGCAACCTACGAAGATACCCCATAACGAGAAATTGCTATGTCCACAGGTGCCACGCATGAAGGTGGAGAGACTGAAGGCTCAGATGCACCAGGGTGCCCTGCTCCTGTGTCAGAAGGTCGTAGGAAATGGGCAAAAGAACCGGAGGTTCCACTGCCAACTGTTGCAGCAGCAGAGGATACCAAATTTGGCGCGGCCAAAGTGGAGCAATGAGGATGGTGTGAGCCCCTTCCTGCTGTAGTTTCACCAAGTCCTTCTGAATGAGAGGAAAGGGAAGAAAGAAGTACAGAAACCTCCCTGTCCATGAAAGAGACAGCGCGTCTTGCCAAAAAGCACCATGCCCGGGAATCAGTGAGCAGAAGATGGGTAGTTTTGCGTTGTATGAGGAGGCGAACAGATCTATCTCTGGCCAACCCCAGTGAAGAAAGAGATCTTCGACCACCTCTGACTTTAACTCCCACTCGTGGGCCCTTGCCACTGATCAACTGAGACTGTCCGCCAGGATGTTGCTGACGCCTGGGACATGGACTGCTGTCAAGTAAAGGCTGTGCTGAATCGCCCAGTACCACACCCTCATTGCTTCTCTGCAAAGAGGATATGAACAGGTTCCTCCCTGTTTGTTTAGATACCAGACTGTGGACATGTTGTCCATCTGGACTAGAAGAGATCCCAGAACCAGAAGCAACTGGAGTGCCTGGAGCGCGTAAAGAACCGCCTTGATCTCCAGAACATTGCTGTGGAGCATCAGCTCCTGGTCGGACCAAGACCCTTGTGTCTTGTGAGTCCCCAGGTGGGCTCCCCAGCCCAGGTCTGAGGCATCCGTGGTGAGAATTTGGGATGGGACTGAAGGATGGAAAGAAGTTTCCTTCGATAGGTTTGAGAGATCCTGCCACCAGGGAAGATCTCTCTGAAGACTGTTAGAGATCATGACCTTTTGGTTCATGTTGTCCGTCCGTCCTCTGGTCCCATTGGACTCAAAGAGACCATTGGGTGACCCTCATGTGAAACCTGGCCATGGGAACTGTTGAAATGGTGGCCACCATCAGTCCTAGGAGACAGAGCATGAAGTGTGCTGGGATCCATCAGGCCTGGGCCACTACAGTGGCCTGAGAAGCTTAGGTCTCGGCCCGATACGATGGCAGAAAAGCCTTGCCCTGAACTGTGTCTAGTACAGCTCCAATAAACTGGAGTCTCTGGGGTGGTACTAGGTGGGACTTGGAAAAATTGACCATTATGCCCAGAAGAGCAAACAAGTTCAGAGTGAAAGAGAGAGACTCTTTCAGGCTGGTAGGAGAGGGTGCTGCGAGGAGCCAGTCATCCTGGTATGGGAAGACATAAATGCCCTGAAGGTGTAAAAATGCCGCCACCACCGCTAGGCATATGGTGAACACTCTGGGAGCCGAAGAAAGGCCAAAAGGGAGTGCTCTGAATTGGAAATGCTTCTCCATAGAGACAAAACGGAGAAATCGGTGGTGGGCCGGGAGGATAGGAACATGCAGGTAAGCATCCTGCATGTCCAGGGAGCACAGCCAAGAATTTGGGTGCAGCAGGGGAAGGAGCCCCTGAAGGCTCAACATACGAAACTTCTTGTACTCGACGAAGATGTTTAGTGTACTGAGGTCCAGGATCGGTCTCAGGTCGCCCGTTTTCTTTGGTACCGGGAAGAAGTGGGAGTAGAATCCCCTTCCTATTTGGTTTGTTGGGACGGGTTCTATGGCCCTCTTTAGAAGAAGTGCCTGAATCTCCTGAGAGACAATGGGGACCTGATCCCAAGGATAGAAGGACCGTCCCGGCGGTTGAGGGGCTGGAATCTCGCTGAATTCTATTGAGTGACCTTGCTGGATGAGCTGAAGCACCCAAGCTTTTGCTGGTGATGAACCTCCAACCGTCCAGGTGGAGGCCGAACCTCACTCCGACCGGTTCCTCCTGTGTTACTGGAGGGAGTGGAAGGAGGGGAAAGGAGTAAGGATGCTGAGGGGAGGGAAGCTTTGCCCCAGAGGCCTGTTTAGGAAATCTGGCCTGTGGGGTTTGAGCTCCAGATCCAAGGGCGCGTTTCTTCACTTGGCGCTTAGCCTGGGATTTGTTCCACCTTCTTTGGCGGCAAAAAGGCTGCTTTTTCTGACCCGACTTATAAAAGGAACGGACGTCCCGCAAACAGCGTCCGCTCTCCTGCAGCCCAGTAATGATATCTTTAGTGTCGCCACCAAAGAGGACGGAACCTCTAAAGGGGGCATCCAGAAGAGAGGATTGAACGTCCTGCGCCAGGCCTGCTGTACGAAGCCAGGAGAGGCGACGGAGACAGATCCCCGAGGCTGCCGCTCTAGCCACAGAATCCACCGAGTCGTAAGTTGCCCATAGGGCGTGACAACACGATGATTTCTCCATCCTAACTTTGTCCAGTAACTTCTTCCTCAGGGTTTCATCCTGAACCTCTTGGAGGTCTCTTTCAAGAGCCAAAAGAGAAGCTTTTTGAAAGACGACCATATGCGAGACGTAATTAAGGGAACGTATCGCACAAGAGGTAGAAGAGTAGATTTTACGCCTAAATTGATCAAGCTGACGCGAGTCTTTATCAGGAGGCGAAGAGCTCAAGTGTTTGGGCTGGGCTGAACGGTCGTGAGCGGCCGTGATGACCATGGTGTCAGCCTTAGGGTGGGAGTTAAGGTGAGGGATCCCTTCCAGGGGATAATAGGTGTGGTCTGCTTTGCGTGAAACCACTGGTATGGAGGACGGTTGCTGCCAAATTGTGGTCACAAGGTCCTCATGGGGCCCCATCCATGGGGGAATGGGGACAGGGTCAGAGGTGGCCAGATCTAGGTGCTCTGCAAGGCGTTTTCCTTGCGGGTCTACCTTTTTGGACGGCCATCCAGCCGCCTGAATGGAATGCATCAAATCTCCGAAAGAGGGGTCCTACGGTGAAGACTTGGGAGAGTCTTTCGGGGGAACCTCTACGGGAGACCTAGGGTCTGACGGATCCAGGTCGGACTTGGTGTCAGAGGGCTCGGAACCGCTAGGAACAGAAGGGTCTGGGTCTGTGGTGCCCACAGTTAAAGAGCCCAAAGCTCTGGTCTGAGGAGGCGGTAAAGAGGTGACCCTGGGGGTGGGTGCTTCTCCCACCGATTGTCTTAACTCTGACAGAAGTTGCATTCTGGCATCCTTCCACCAAAGGGGAATGGACTCGTGGTCCAGTACCAGAGGTGGAGGAGAAGGAGGGGCTGGAAGCTCGGATACCCCAGATACTGAGGATACTGCCAGGAAGGGTAATAGTAAGAGTACCCGGGATAACCCGCGTGGAGTGTCCTGGGGTAGGATACCCCGGCGTCGGATAAAATGGCATCAGGTAAACCAGTGGCAGGAGGCCCGGCGACGGAGGCACATGGCTCGGCGTCGGGTACTGAGTGACCAACGGCGGGCGGCTCGGGGGTGAGAGGGAGGGTTCAGAGTCTGCAAACCCAACCGAAAGACCTGCGGGGGGCAGTGCCATAGTGCCAGCAGATGGCGTCAGATCCGGGAGCGTGCCCGAAGAACCAGAGGGTGGAGGCTCCATGGCAGGATCCCTGGCCAGCAATGGACTCCTGTCTGGAGATGGCGGAAGGCCTGGGGAGGAGGGGGGAGCGCGAGGGGTCCCCAACGGCAGGTCCGAGTGCAATCCGGCTAATGCAAAGAGCAAAGGATCGCAGGGTGAATCCCTAGGGTGAAGAACCCTAGAGGACAACAGGTTGACTTGTCCCTCACTTTGTCCAGCGTCGGGGGCCAAACTAGAGCCCGACGGGATAGTGGATAGATCCAGATGGATGTCTGAGGAGCCGGCGTCCGATATAGCAGATCCAGCTGAGCTAGAGACGCCTGTAAGGCCGCCGCTAGACTGATTGGCGGAGGCTGCGCGCCCTTCACTGGAGGCAAGGGGTGTCTTACCGGCAGGACAAGGCAAGGCAAGGAAATGACAGCTTCCAAGGAGGCTACCCCTGGCTGCCGGCTCACCTTGGCAGTAGGGAGAGAAGGGGCCCGGCCCAAGGAGGTGGACGGGGCGCCCGAAGAAGTACTCACAGTTGCAGGCCTCTCGTGTGGCGATGGACTCCAGTCCTGGTGCTTCTCTTTGCTTTTCTTCTTTTTTGGGCTGGCGACAACGACCTTTCCCTCAGTTTTTGGAGCTCCTTTTCCATAGACGCCAAGCATCAGGTCAGAAGATGGGCCTCAAGGGACCATTTGTGCCTGTTCTTGTCGCCTGGTTGAAGGCCTGGCAGATGGAACACTCCTGGACATTGTGTTTAGAACCCACTCAAAGGAGGCAGCGGGAATGGTCGTTCCCGTGCGGGATATGAGTGCCGCACTTGGAGCACTTTTTCTTCTGTCTAGAAGACATCAATTTGAAGAAAAACGTTGAGAGAAATATTAGTAAGAGGCGAAGAAAACTTCGACAAAATACAATGCGGACGTTGGATTGCTGTTCAAACACGAGCCGAACGCTATTGAGGTGACGGGCGGGAAAGAACTGGAGAGAGGGCGCAGGACCTACCTTTTATAGTTGGGCTGACATCACGACGCCTGACATCAAGGGTCCCCTGGCTGATGATTGCTATCTACAAGTTTGCCGTGCGGACCTGACGCCAGGGGGTGCTGTCCTATATGTGAAGACCTACTGCAGGAACCCTCTTGAAGTAAGATCTGCAGTGACTGCACAGGGATCAGAACTGACTCTCTTTTTTTTTTTTTTTACTACCTGGGACCCCAAGGACCCTGAAAGTGATATTTTACCTGCTGGGGAAACTGTCACAAGGCTATCAAGTCATCCAGGTAGGAAAAACTGATGCAGCTATTTTTTCTTTGGTGAGCCACCACCACTGACCAAAGGGAAGTGTTGGGAACTGTTAGTGACTTGAAGAGAAACAGAACCTTAGGTACTTCCTGAGAGATTCCCTATGGAAATAAGGAAGTATGCTTCCTTCAGGCCTAAGTAGTTTAACTTTTTTTGTAATGTTGGTAGAATTATTGCCAATATGACCCCTTTTTGAATCTGGAATTACTAGGTGTCAGAGTAGCGAGTCCCACTGCCCCTTACAGATACTTGGGAGGGCCTGAGAATCATGTCAGGGGTTTTGCTCTGGTTGTGGCTGGGCTTGTCCAGCCTGGGAGCCCCACCTGGGACCCCTTTTACTCCTACCCCTGTAGGGAGGGAGGGTACTGCAGCTGCATTGGTGCAGCCTGTGCCTGAAGAAAAGGTCTGCTGAACGATGCCCTACCCTTACCTCCCCTTCCATCAGGCTTAGGAGAAGGGGAGGGTTTCTCCTTAGCTGTGCTTCTGAAGGTGGTTTTATAAGTATCCACCTTTTTCAGGTAGGCCTCAGTTTACTTTCCACACAGAAATCCATGGCCTTAGCCTGCGTGTCCTGCATCAGATTAGTTGCCCTGAGCCAAGCAAACCTCCTGAGGGCAACTGTACCAGCCATCCATCTAGCAGTATCATTGGTATCAGCTGCCTTTTGAAACTGGTATTTTAAAGCTTCCAGACCCATTCTGGCAGTTTCAACCAGGTCTGGAACTGTGTTAGAAGGATTCCTTTCCAAGGTGTCCAGTACTGACTGCCACAGAGTCTTTTGGTACTGGGCAGCATATGCCTGGTAACTGGCTTGTCTGATTGCTAATGAAATAGACATATAGCCCCTTTTTGCCATGGTATCAATGTTTCTTGAATCCTTCTCAGGATGGTGTGAGACCAGAGGCACCTTAGCCTTTTCGCATGCCGCCTGCTGGATAATACCCTGATGATCAGGGTGAGAGAAAAGAAACTCCGCACCTGTCCTGTCAAGCTGGTACTGTTTGTCACACTCTTTGTCAAAAGGAGGAACAGTATTGGGTGCTTGCAATATGGCCATAATGTCCTTCCTAAAGAACTTACATAAAGGAAGCAAGAGTTTTTTAGTGGGTGTCAGCCCCATTAACTGCATATATTCAGCTTTCTCCTCATCTTGCACCTCCTCAGTGGGGACAAGATTCAAGGATTCAACCATTTTCCTCACAAATTAAAAAATGTGAGGAATAATCCTCAGTAGGTCTGGGGAGTGAACCAAACTCCTGTTCAGGAGAGACTTCAGGTTCAGTTCTCTCTTCTGCCTCAAACTCTTCTTGTTCCTCATACTCCATTTGTTCCAAGAGTGGCGGGGGAACAGAGGCAAACGTTTGCCCTGCAAGGGCTCGAACAGGTGGCTGAGGGGATATCAAGCCCTGCAGAACCTGAACCACTTGTAAAGCCTGTGCTATGATATTTTTATTTATTTTTTATTTAGTTGTTTAACCAGGTATAGCACACTAAGCTGAAAGCTTTTTTACAGGAGCGACCTGGGAGCGCAAGGAGGTTAAGTGACTTGCTCAGGGTCACACAGTATGCAAGTGGAAGCTGTGGGATTCAAACCCAGGTCTGGTCTGCTAGATGTCACCAAATTTGCAGCTCAGAGCCTTAGACCACTGCGCTATACTGCCTACCTATGATAGCGGGCGAAGGCTTAGAAGCAGGCACCTGAGGGGACCCTTGTTGCTTTCCAGCAGGGGTCTCAGCGTGCTTTGTCTTTACAACCTTTGGCAGCCACTAGGGAGTCAGCGGTTCACTACCTCTTTTGTTAGAGCCTTCGCCCGTATTAGGGGTGGTATGAGAGCCTTTAGCTGTTTCAGGCACAGTTTTTAAGGGAAAGGACTGGTCAGAGCCCATGGCACCCTTTTCAAGTTTTTTTTGCAGCCTTTCCCAATGTTTTTCAAGCATCTTTGGGGGAAAGGACTTGCAAATATCACAATCCATAGTAAGGTGTTGTTGACCAAGACAGACTACATATAGGTCATACTTGTCTGCCTTGGCAAACACCTCTGCACATTTAAACAATTCTTAAACCCAGGGGGTCCTGTTCTCCTCTTAGGCTTTTCTGACATTTTAAGAGAGTTAAAGAAAACAGGAACTGCAAACCGTTAAATAAACAATAAAGTTGAAGGTTGCAGCCGGTTCAGTAACTGAGAAAAATTTCAAAACCTCTCAGTTGCGGTTGGTTCGGAAGAAAAAATTACTCACCTTAGTAATGTTGTTTTTTCTAATGGAGTTTTGCTATATTATGACAATTGCAGTTTGACCCAACCTTCGAACTGCTCTGGAGGTGAAAGAGTTAAGTTCCATGCAAGACATGGAATCTTGAGCGCGAGCTCGGTTGAAAACTCTGTCTGTTTTGCTTCAAACCTAAACTGTCAGATCTTTACGAGCAAAAACTCACTAAGGTTCTGTGTGGAAACTGTAAGCCTACTCTAGCCAAATGGCTACTAAGCACTAACACATTTTCTGGTCCCAAAACAAGACTCAAGTCAGGGACCAAGAAAATGAAAATTCAACAACAACAAACAACAATGGCAAGCACTAGATGCCAACAAATCACTACCCACCCACATCCCAACAGCAACAAGAGGTTCTGAGAGGGGCAGGTAGGGGAGGTCATAATATAGCAAGACTCCATTAGAAGAAACAACATTACTAAGGTGAGTAATTTTTTCTTCAAACAACATGAAGTCTTGCTATATTATGACAATTGCAGACTACATAGCAGTACCTCCATGGAGGAGGCAGAACCTACTTAGGAATAGGCTCTGAACACAGCTGTGCCAAACCGAGCATCACTCCTAGCCTGGATGTCCAAGGAGTAATGCTTTGTGAAAGTATGAACTGTTTTACAAGTAGCTGCTTGACATATCTCTAAGATAGGGATGTCCCTGGCAGCAGCCAAGGATGCAGCTGTACCTCTGGTAGAGTGAGCCCTCAGGCCTGAAGGGGGAAACTTACCCAGTTTTAGATAACAAAACTGGATACAAGAAACGATCCACCTGGCAATAGATCTTTTAGTGGCAGGTTTCCCTTTACCTACCTCACCATAAGTGAGAAACAGCTGAAGGGAATCAAACCTGTGACCCTTGGTATGCTCTATGTAGTAGCCAAGAGCTCTTTTGACATCTAAACTGTGCAATCTCCTCTCACCAGAGGAAGAATGGCCAGTGAAATACACAGGAAGAGACATAGATTGATTCAGATGAAAGTCCGAGACAACCTTAGGCAGGAACTTTCTATTAGTCCTGAGGACCACTTTATCCCTATGAAAGGAGATAAAATCAGGTTCCACTGACAGTGCTTGTAGTTCACTTATGCGCCTAGCAGAAGTGATAGCTACCAAAAACACAGTCTTCCAAGTCAAGTACTTAAGCTCTGCTGAAGACATGGGTTCAAAAGGAGGTTGCATAAGCTGGGCAATGCAAACATTAAGATCCCATGCAGGGGCAGGGTCCCTGAATGGAGGGTTGATGTGAAGCAACCCCTTGAAAAACTTGGAGAAAACCGGATGAGCTGAGAGAGAAGAGGATTTACCTGCTGATAAGAAAGCAGAGACTGCTGCCAGGTGCACTTTTAGGGTAGCTGGTCTCAGCCCCAAAGCATTTAAATGCACCATATAATCCAGAACTGTGGGCAAGCCGGCAGACTCTGGGGAAATACTCTTACCAGAGCATCATATGGAAAACCTCTTCCATTTGGAGTTATAAGTAGCCCTGGTAGAAGGCTTCCTTGAAGCCTTCAAAACATTAAGTACACCGTGAGAAAGATGTAAGTCAGCAAACTCTAACTCTTCAAGAGCCAGGCCTTGAGGTTGAGAGATTTGAGATTCGGATACCAAACCCTCCCCTGTGCACAGGCTAACAGATTGTGATTCCTGGGAAGGCACAGGGGAAGGTGGACTGCTAGGGACAGGAGTAGTGGATACCAGGGCTGTCTGGCCCAATCTGGGGCAATCAGGATCATCTTGCAAGGTTGAGATCTGATCTTGACTAGCACCTTGAACAGGAGAGGGAAGGGGGGGAATGCATAGAGAAACTTCCCTTCCCAATTGAGAAGGAAGGCGTCCAGAGGGACTGAGCCCAACACTGAGGGCCTGCAGCAAAAAAGAGGAAGTTGGTGATTGTCTGGGGCTGCAAAAAGATCTATCTGAGGAGTGCCCCACCTGGCAAACACCACCTCCAGGATAAGGGGATCCAGAGACCATTCGTGATGGCCCTGTGAAATCCTGCTGAGAGCATCTGCCAGGACATTGTCTTTGCCTGGGAGGTGAACTGCCACAAGGGAGGTGTTCAGGGAATAAGCCAGAGACCACAACTTCATTGCTTTGGTGCACAAGGCCGAAGACTGAGTGCCCCCTTGCTTGTTGATGTACCACATTGTAGTGGTGTTGTCTGTTCTGACTTGTACCACTTTGTTCTGAACAGATGTGGAAAAAGCTTGAAGCACTAGAAAAACTGCTCTGAGTTCCAACAGATTGATGTGGAGCAGAGATTCCTGAGGGGACCACAATCCCTGAGTGGTGAGGTTACCCATGTGGGCTCCCCACCCCAAGAGGGATGCATCTGTAGTAAGGGTCAAGGAGTGAGACTGTGGGATGAAGGGTACCCCTTGTCTCAGATTGCTCTGATCCCGCCACCACTGGATCAGGGTTCGAGTTACTGGGATCAACTTGGATAGAGGATCTCTCCTTTGAGACCAGAAGGCTCTCAAATGGAACTGAATGTCCCACATCTGAAATCTTGCTCCCTGCACTACTGCTGTGGAAGCAGCCATGTGCCCTAGGAGCTGCAGAAAATGCCTTGCTGGACAAGAGACCTGCAGAGTGAAGGAGGAAGCCAGAGAAACCAGGGTCTTTGCCCTTTCTAAAGGAAGGAAGGCTCTGGCCTGTTGTGTGTTCAGTTCTGCGCCTATGAAGGTGAGAAGCTGAACAGGCTGTAGAACTGACTTTGGAAGACTGAGAAGGAAACCTAGAGATGTGAGCAGCTGCTGGGTGACTTGAAGGTGTAATTTGACTTGTTCTGGAGACTGGCCTACTATGAGCCAGTCGTCCAGGTAAGGAAAGATGGCAATCTTTTGCCTTCTTAAATGAGCAACTGCTACTGCCAGGCATTTTGTGAATACCCTTGGGGCAGAGGTGAGACCGAAGGGCATTGATCTGAACTGGTAATGGCCTGAGGGTAGTTCGAATCTGAGGTACTTTCGGTGGGAGCTTCTGATGAGGACATGGAAGTAGGCATCCTTGAGGTCCAGGGACGCTAGCCAGTCCCCTGGCCTTAGAGAGGGTAAAATAATTCCCAAAGTCACCATTTTGAATTTTGGTTTTAAAAGGTGCTTGTTTAGGTATCTGAGATCCAGGATGGGCCGCCATTCTCCTGTCTTTTTTGGGGTAAGGAAGTACCTGGAATACAATCCTTTGCCCTGGTGTAGGGAGGAACCCTCTCCACAGCTCTGAGAGCCAAGAGGGTTGAAACTTCTGTTTCTAAGGCGAGAGCCTCTGAAGGATTTGCAGGTGGAAAGGATCTGGCTCTCATCTTTGGAAATTTTTTGAAGCTGAGAACCAGTCCCTGGCTTACCACTTCCAGGACCCACTTGTCTGATGTTAAAGACTTCCAGTCCTGGACGAAGTAAGCCAGCCTACCCCTACAGGTAGTGGAGAATCGGCCCTGGGCATCCCATCAGGGTGCTTGCTTGGCAGGAGCTTTAGGCTGAGGGGTGGTAGCAGGCCTGCTCGTAGCCCGTCTGCCTCTTCCTCTGAAAAAGCCCCTCTGGGCATAGGCTGAAGAGGAGGCCTGGGCTTGGTAAAAAGGCCTATGAAAAGGCCTGCCCCTGCCCCTGGAAAGCTGCCTTTGAGGAGTGGCCTGCCTTTCCTTGGCCTGTGCACTCCTATAGGTGGTCCTACTCATCCATTTTCTTCATATAATTCTCTGTCTCCCCCAAACAGAGAGTTATCCACCACAGGAAAATCCATGGCCTTAGCCTGGGTATCCTGTGACAGGCTAGTACACCTGAGCCAAGCCATTCTACAAAGGCCACAGATGTAGCCATGACTCTGGAAGATACATCATTAGAGTCCACTGCAGCATGGAATTGCACCTTGGATGCCTCAATCCCATCAGCAGCCACCTGCTCCAGTTCCCTGGCAAGTTGTTCAGGGACCTGCTTTGCTGAGAACCATAATAGTATCCCATCTGGTTCTGATATCTTGCAACATAAGCCATATCATTTGCCTGTCTGAATCCCAAAGATGCTGCATGTACCTTCTTTGCCATGGCATCAATCCTCCTGGAGTCCTTGTCCGGGTGTGGGGCCAAAGGAATATTTGCCTTATCACAGGCTGCGGCCTGCACAACCCCAACATGGCTGCATTGTTGTGAGAGGAACTCCGTGTCAGAGCCTGACAAAGTGTACCTCCTGTCCATTTTCTTGTCCACAGGAAGTACAGAATGGGGGGCTTTTAAAATTGTTACTGTCTGTTTCCTGAAGGATTTGTGCATAGGAATAGACAGTCTTCTAGACTCTGGGATATCCATCATTTCCACATAGTCAAGCTCTTCTTGGTCATCCACAGCTTCTTCCATAGGAAGCTGGAGGGTTTCAGCTACTTTCTTATAGAAAATTAAATGAGAAGGGGAGTCAGAAAGCCTGGGGGAGAAACTTCCATAGGTCTGTCTGGAGAAATGTCCGTTCAATGGGCACATCCAGACTGTCAAAATCACATTCACTCTCTTCATAATCTCCTCCCCAGTTCATAAAAATCCTCTATATCATACTCCTGAACCAGTGGAACCGACCGAACCGACAGCTTGCCTGATGGTGCTGGTTCGGTCGGAACCAGTGACTGGACAATTTTGATCGCTTTGGCTATCTCTGCAGCAGTTGGAGAAGGATTTTGGCTCCAGACCTGCTGACTTCCTAGTCCTTTTAACTGGAACCGACTGTCTGAGTCAGCTCTCCTTTGCCGAGGAAGACTCACCCTGGTTAGAGGGCACCCTCTGGTTCGGTTGGACACTGAACCGGGCTGGCTATCCGGTCAACGGACTTCTTAGCCTCCTTTTCCTGAGCCTACCAATCTCTTATCCCGGTAGCTGCAGGAAATTCACACAAATCTGGCAGTCTGAATTGAGGTGGTCAAACCCCAGACAATAGACATGGAGTGTGGGTCAGCCTAGCAAAAGCTTCCCACAGACATCACAGTGTTGAAACCCAAGCGGGCCGGTTTTCTTTTGGGTTTCTCGGACATAATGCCAGCCTAACCAGAAAACTTGCCGTTAATGGCGCTTAAGAAAGACACCCTTATCGGTTCCAAACGTGTCACGGGTCGTGAAGAAAACCGTATTGAAAGCCGCTTTTTTAGAACCTGATAAGAACCGAACCGTGACTTCTAAAGCAATTTAAAGCAATTTTAAACCAACCCGATCGGTTCAGGACTGAACCGATAATATCGTTTACAATTTCCACACAGAATAAAAGTAAAACTTTGAATTACTTACGATACCACAGACAGAGCTTGAACCGACCGGTTGCAGTTTTATTTTAAAAACAAATGCGGTTTGAAACCGAAATTATACACTCTAAAACCCACAAATGAACTGAGCAGTAGGAGAAATCTCCGGAGCGACCGTTCAGTGAGGTGAGTAAAGAATCTGACAGTTTAGGTTTTGAAGCAAAACAGACAGAGTTTTCAACCGACTCGCTCAAGATTCCATGCCTTGCATGGAACTTAACTCTTCACCTCGGAGCAGTTCGAAGGTTGGGTCAAACTGCAATTGTCATAATATAGCAAGACTTCATGTTGTCTGAAACCGGGAAAAAGAAATGATAACTCGGTTAAAAATAAGATTTTTTAAAAGAAAAGTAACCAAAAAGCAAACGGAACAGAAATAATGGTTCTGATTTAAAATAAACAACCCTCTTTTTTCTCCGGTTCAAGGAACCTGAGAGGAACCGATTAACAAAATACACTAAAATAAGTTAACTTAAAACTAAAAACAACAAACTAGGCAGCGACTGAAAAGAAAAATAAAAAAATACTTAAGTATTTGAAATGACTGTGTGAGAGAGGAATCTCCAGGGCGTCTTGACTTGCAGACGGAGAGAAAAAATCTGAGGAGTTAGAACATTGGCAGTTAGCTGGGCAGCTTTTTAAAAATAGCACGAGGCAAATGGTTCCATAATTTCCATACAGTTCCATTTCTCTCTGGGGCAGTGTTGTCTTAAAGGGACACTGCAGAAGTTAATAACATTAGTGGATTCGTGGTTAGAACTGCATGCAGTACTCTAGGTGTGGCCTCACCAGTGACCTGTACAGTGGCAGGATGATCCTCTCCTGGATGTGATTCCTCTGTGTACACCCCAGCATCTTATTAGCCTTAGCTGCCACTTTTCTGCACTGCGCTGAATGGTTCATTGTCATGTTATTCACCCAAGATGCTTTCCTCCTCTGAGGATAACTGTACCCCATCAAGTCAGTAATGATTCCTTGGGTTTCTTGCTCCCAAGTCCATGACTTTGCACTTCTTTACGTTGAACCCAGCTGCCGTATCTGACCAGTGCTCAAGTCTAGCCAGATCATCCTGTAGCCCTGCCACCCTTCTATGTCGCCCATCACTGCACCTGTCTTTGTGTCATCCGCAAAAGGTTGATCTTATTCTTAATCCCAATCGAGATGTCAGCAATGAAATGCCAAACAACACTGGACCCAGTACTGAGCCCTGTGGTACCCCACTGGCTTCGACTCTTTGAGTTGAGAGTTCCCCCTTATGACTACCCTTTGTTTTCTGTCATTCAGCTAGTTCCTGATCCACTCCACCATTTTCTCCCCTGCTCCCTGGTATCTCAACTTGCTAATCAGTCTCCCATGTGGCACTGAATCAAAGGCTTTGCTGAAGTCTAGATACAGGACATCCACTGCCCCTGTCGAATGCCCTAGTCACCCAGTCATAAAAGTCGGTCTGACAAGATCTTCCCAAGACAAACCCATGCTGTCTGTTGTCTTGGAGACCATTCACCTCCAGAAAGGTTACTAGCCTTTCCTTAAGAATAGTCTCCATTACCTTCCCCACAGTGGATGTAAGGCTAACTGGTCTATCGTTGCCTGGTTCATCCATGGGACCACTTTTGTGGAGGAGCACCATGTGTGCCATCCTCCAGTTCTGGGGGATGCACCCAGTTCCCAGTGAGGTACTGAATAAGTCTGCTAGTGGTTCCGCCAGGACCTCTGACAACCTCTTCAGAACCCTGGGTGTATGCTATCTGGGCCAGGCCTTTATCTACCCGCATGGCTTTTGGGCCTTCATCATCCTGTTTGCTGGGATTTCTCCATCTGTTAATCCGCCCTCCCCGAGGCATTGGCTTAAGCTTCTCCCTGGTAAACATAGAACAGAAGTAGTCATTGCGTTTCTGCCTGGTCTGCCCCTTTTCCACCCACCCATCATCTTTCTGAGTCTAACGATTTGATCTTTGCAGCTCCCTCCCTCCTAATGTACCTGAAGAAATCCTTTGCTCCTTCTCTGATACCTTGTGCCAGCCTCGCTTCCTTGATGCCTTGGCTGCCCTGACCGTTCTGCTCACTTCCCTTGATTTCTTCGTGTACTCCTCCCTGTCCTCCCCCAGGTTGGATCCATACATTTTCTGAAGGCTGCTCTCTTATCTCTCACCTTTTCCTTTTTTTTATTTTATACTCTGTGTTTATTGTTTTAAGCGAAATAGACGCATCAATCCTCATACAGGGTAATAATGAGAATCAAGTGGAAACACAGTACTTTGTGATATTCGTTTTATCACCCTGTAATCTTTTACAATAGGAGTGTGGGATCCAAGAAAGTTCTTTAAAAGTCCATTAGATATCCAATAGTGCTAGCCATCTCAGTGGCTTTGGAGTATCTATGTTTAGGTAGAATTCAAGAGAAACGCTAAAGGCATTCTCTGAGGAATGCTATTTATCCATGCTTACTAAAACATTTAAGAACAGAGAAATAAATGCAGCCCATAACTATCTGCAAACAGTAGTGTATAAAGTACATGCTTATATTAAAATGGTTATTCAGCACCAAAAAAAAAAAGTCATTTAAACTTTTACAGTACTCAGCTAACAAACAGTAGTGTGAGCACACACGCATCAAAATTGGAGCCATCTATACTTCACCTCCCTTCACCCATAATCATGCAGGGAAAGAAAGAGAGGGCAACATACGTGACAACCTTCCCTGAAAGTCTGTACGACCCACAGACAGACCTTCACCCCAAAATTTTAACCTAACTCTGTACAACATAGGTAGAAGGACACAGGGCCATTATTAAAACAAGTCCTTAACTGCTCCAATTAGTGGGTCAACTTTTAACAGTCGGGAAATTTTATATGAAAGACCGACCAAATCTCTCAGTCCTCCTCTGCGCTCTCCTCTTCCTTGACTGGAACAGTGTCTCTGGCAGTGAACTCTTTCTCAGTTTTTTCCAGCCATCGTCCCGCATTGGCAGAATCTGTGAATTGCCAGGACTTTCCCCCATAAGTTATCCTGAGTCTCGCCAGTAGTAGAAAGGAGTGAATTACCTCTAGTGTTCTCAATCGTCGTCGGACTCCATCGAATCTTTTCCTGCTGAGCAGGTTTGGAAAGGTAAGTCCAGGAAAAGTTTTACATCCATTTCATTGATGTCTAATAGATATACTGCTTTTGCTGCAGATATCAAAGTGTCCTGAATGTCTGCTCCCGTAGTTTGCAGGAGCACCGTGCGGGGTAAGTTGGTGTTAGCAGGCCACATTCTGGGACTGACCCTGTATGCCTTCTGCAATGTTCCTCAGTTGAACTCTGCAGGCACTGGGATTGTAGTTTGCATCCACTCTTTAAGGAACACCAATAAGTTTAGGCCCTCCGCACCCTCCAAAACTCCTACCAGGCGCACATTCTTTGCTCAGGCCTCATTCTCTAATGCCTCGAGCCTGCCACGCAATTGCACATTCTCCTGGGTTAATGTAGCGACCACCACCTGAGTAGTGATAAATCTTTCTTGCTTTCAGCTACGGTACAGGAGAGTTCGGTGACAGCTGCAACATGCTTTTCTAGGCGAGCGAAGGTCTTTTCCATTTTGGCATCCATTGCCTTCATAGTAGCCAGCATCTGTTGCCACAGGAGAGCAGTCATAGTTTCAGACACATTTTCACCCTCAGGAGTCGGAGATTCCATGGCCTTAGTTGTTTTCACTGCAGCAGTTTTGGAGAGAGCTGATGCCGTGTTCTTCTGTTTCCACATTACAATATTGATATCTTCTGGTAGCTGTCAACTTCCCCTGCAAAAATATCTCAGTGTTTTTTTTTATTATTTTGATCTGGACTGCAGAAAATAAGAAATATATAGCGCTGATATGCAGAGCAGCTACGGACTGCTTCCTGCCAGGAGAACAGCTCTCTAGTGCCTCCCATCTCTCACCTTTTCTAGCACTTCCTCCCTTAGCTAGCTTGGCTTCCTGGACCTAGCCTTTTCACTTTGGTTCTTTGTACATGAGCTAGTGGCCTCTGCAAGGCCGAGCTTGATAATTTCCCGTTTCTGGTTAGCATCCATGTGTGGGCGGATGCTGGCTAAGTGCTCTGCCACTATGTTCCTCATCCAGCCAACGCCTGCTAGCCTGAAGCCCAACACCTTTGTCCTGGTACTGGCAGCCTCCTTACCCATACTGAGTGAGAACCACACCATATGGTGGTCACTCCTAGCCAGCGGATCCTCCAGCCTGAGTTCCCTGACAAGCTCCTCATTTGTCAGCACTAGGTCCAGAATGTTACCTTCCCTGGTTGGCTTCCTTACCATCTGCACCAAGAAGCTGTCCTGGAACACCACCAGGAGGACTGGTTCCCTGAAGCGTGAGTTGGCTGAGGTGCTCCAATCTACCCAGGCAAATTGAAGTCCCCCACAATCACAGTGTTACCCTTCCCACTGACCTTCCTTATCTGCTCCGTCAGCTCCCTGCTAATGTCCTCATTTTGAGATGGTGGTCTATACATGGCCCCCAACCTAACCCTCCTGCCCTTTTTGTCATGGATTTGCACCCATAATGTTTCCATCTTGCCCTCCTCCCCTTCCTGCTTGCTACACAGTATCCTCTCCCTTACATAAATAGCCACCTCACCCTCTTCCCTTTTTCCCCTGTATCCTCCGTTACAGCCTGTACCAGTACAGATCCCAGTCCTGGTATTGGTTGGCCCATGTTTCAGTGATGGCAGCTATGTTCACCTCCTCCTCTGCCATCAGAGCCTGCAACTGCTGCCCTTGTTCCCCAGAGCCTTGCATTCAAGGGACCACCTTAAAATATGTGCCCTGACTACCCTTCCCCATCTGATCGCACTTACTGCTAGCAGATTTGTACACTCACCTGATCCTTCCTCATTGGTTTGGGTAGGCCTGCTGGGCTCCCCTGCCTGGAGCCATAGTTTAATGTCCTCCACATGCTTCCCCCACACCCAGTTTAAATCCCTCTGGTCACTATGTGCTCCCAGCCATTGTTTTAAGACTCCTAAGCCCTCCCTATTCAAGTGTAACCTGTCTGGGGCATACAGGGTTTTGTTGTCCCATGTTCCTTTCCACCCCCCCACCAGCCCATACCCTTTTACTCTATTTATTTATTTTATTTATTTGGAATTTAGGTGACGATTAGTCCACTGAGACAACTGCAGTCCTTTTTTCAGGGTCGACCCGGGAGGGGTAGAGAACAAAGCAGTACAAGAACAGAAATAAGTTATACAAGGATGCTGTTAAATATGCAGAACAAGGTACAGAAACATATGATATAAAGCACAGGCAAGGCAATATCAAATATAAACATTATATACAACAGCCGCAATACCTTACAGGCAGTATGGTACAGAGTAAAAGTATCAGCGTGCTAAGGCTAGCTAGCAGGAAGGTTAAGCTTTATGAACACAACACATTTTATGCAAAGTACTGGCTGGTATTTACATATATACAAAATATGCCTGACAGACACAGTATCCATAAAGGACAGTCTCACTCTAGAAGCTACAACCCAAGGAAAAGGAGGCTAATGTAGGAAAAGAGATACCAGGTGAGACAGGAACAGGTCATCGAGGCTGAGAGTGAGGCATACAAGGAGGATTGGAATGCTGGAGAGAGGAGCAGGATAGAACAGGGGGTGGAAGGGAGTTCCAATCAGAAATCACAGCAAAGGAGAAAGACTTGGGTGCAGTGGCAAGATGCATATGGGGGCTTAGTTAGCAGGGGCAGTGAGGCAGATCTGAGGGAACCAGGAGCTTGCCTCAGACATACAAACTCACTTAGGCAGGGAGGGGTAAATTTGTGCACCAGTTTAAACAGGAGGCTAAGGGAGTGGTACCTTAACTTAGATGCACAGGGTAGCCATCCTAGTGCAGAGAGGACGGTACAGTGGTGCTGATGGGAGCTAACCCCCAGAGTGAACCTACCCACCTTATGATAGGCCTTGGAGAGTATAGACAGGGTCAAGGGAGGCAGAGAGACCAGCAAGGGTGCACCATAGGTTAGAAGAGGTATAAGAGACGAAGTGGCAATCTTGAGGCAGGAACCAGAAGATAGGAGAGGACGTATCCTGTAGAGCAGGCCTAGGCGTTGGTTCAGAGATTTCAAGACATTGGAGGCATGCATTTTAAGAGACAGAGATGAATCCAGAGTAATACCCAGATATTTAAAGGAGAGGACATTTTCAAGAATATCACCAGAGAGGGAAGTGATAGTGAGGTGCGAGAGAGTACACTGGGAGGAGGGTAGGTGGGAAAATATTACATATTTTGTCTTTTTTGTATTCAGGACAAGTTGTCTACCCTGGAACCAATCCTCAGAGCCGTGAATCTGGAAGCCACTGCATGGTTTACCTAGTCAGCATCCGGAGAGGAGCGATAGATTATTGCATCATCTGCATATGTGTACTGTTGCCCCTCCACGGAAGTTAGGTAGGTCATTAATGAATAACGAGAATAGCAAAGAGCCCAAAATGGAGCCTTGAGGAACATCATGAATTATGGGTTTCGGATTTGAGACCGAGCCAGCCCATTTTACACTTTGGAAATGGCAGGACAGGTAACTATTGATCCAAGATATGGCACTAAAGTCAAGGCTGAGGACCTGTAGCTGCTGGAGCAGAAGACCATGGTTCACCAGGTCAAATGCTTTTGTTAGGTCAACAAAGTTTTCTCCTGTGATAGACCTATGGTCCATCGCGTGGAAGATGTCAGAGGTCACCCTTATCAGCGCCGTAAGGGTACTGTGGTTCCTCCTGAAACCATGCTGATAAGGGGATAACAGGTCATGGAGTTCCAGGTAGTCCAGGAGGTGATTATATACAATTCACTCTTGTATTTTTGCCAAGGGGCAGAGGAGGGAAATGGGTCAGAAGTTATCAACAATGGAATTTGGTCCACCCTTATGTACAGGAACTACAGCCACTATCCATTTGTCAGGAACAGTACCAGTGAGAAACGAACGGTTGAAAAGATCGCGTACTGGGTGAGCAAGGGCAGGAGCTCCTAGTTTAAGAAATTTTGGTTCGAGGGAGTCGTGACCTGGGGAGCTCTCTGCTTGTAAATTGGCAAGTAGCCTCCGAACCTCTTTGAGGAAAGCCAGTTTCAAGTGAAATGCAGGGCGAGACCCAAAGTGGTCCAAAGGGAGTGGGTCAAGGTAGGGAGTAGTTATCTTGCTGAATGACGAGGTGTATTTATGAAGGTCCAAAAAGAAGTCATTAAACCCTGAAGCAATGGATGAGGGGTCAGTGTGAGTAGAGCCATTGGAGAGGATAGTACTGGGAACTTTAATAGTCTTCCCTTTTACTAGAGAACTGATCTGACGCCAGAATTCCTTTGGGTTAGATAGGTGCTCAATTTGTAGAGATTTGAGGTGAATGCGTTTGGCCTTGTGGAGCGAGTTCTTGCACTTATTTCTAAGCTGTCTATATACTTGCCAATCATTGTGCAGCCCATTTTTCTTAAAGGTGTGCAGCCTTGTCACGTGAGCGACATGGCGCGATCGAAGCCCTTTTGTAAGCCAGGGAGCTTTAACACCCTTGGTCCTGCATTTTTTCATTGGAGCATGGAGTTCAATAATTTTGGTAAGGGAGGAGATTAGAAAGTCCAAAGCTTGGTTTACATCAGGTAGTGACCTGATAGGGCTCCAGTCAAAGCTGCTGATAGATGTAAGAAAGCTATTGACATCAAATCTGGACATACTGTATCCCGAACCGGAGGGGGGGTTAGGACTATTGTTTCTCCAAACACAGAGCGTTGGGGAATGGTCATTTAAGTTATCCAGGAGGATCACCACAGTCTTAATCTTAAGAGGGCAACTGGTAACCATCCAGTCCAGTAGCGTGTGTTTACTGGACTTGGTGTTGAGACAAGTTGGTTCCTGAATGAGTTGCACCAGGCTGGAGTCAGCAAAAGATGCACGCACTTGGTCAGCATCCTGGTGTACCCAGTCGATGTTAAAGTCACAGCTGAGTATAAGGTCACGGTGAGGAAGATTAGCTAGGCAGGTTAGGAGGGATGGGAGACCAAGAGTAGTCTTATTAGGGGGAAGGTAGACACAGCCAATGTTAAGTTTCTTTACTTTACCAAGGGTTATGGTAAGAAACAGAGACTCCACATGAGACGGGTCATGAATGTAAGCAGAGAGCTCAACAGCATACAGATCAGACCAGGAGTAGATTAGAACACCTCCTCCCCTTTTTCCTAACCTATCATGTCTGAAACAGTTGTAACCAGGGAGTGCCACCTCATGCTGCTTAATTGACGGTTTGAGCCAGGATTCAGTTATACACAGTAAGTCAGGTGACATCTGCAGGGTCCACGCCTCGAGTTCTGCCATTTTAGGGCAGAGTCTACGCATATTAATATGAGCCACCTTTAAGTCTTTAGGCAGTTGTTGGAGTTGTGTGGGGGAAGAGGTGGACAGTGGACGAGTAAGGGGGCCCAGGATTAGGCTCAATATACCCAGCCCGTGCTAGCAGTAGGAGTAGTATAGTATTTGTACCCACCAACTTCTACCACCTTATTATACAATTGAGAGAAGAGGGGAGGGGCTCACACGGGGTAACATTGTCCCTGTGATAGTAACATTCCTTCTGTCCCTTTTTTACTTTTATCTCCCCACCTTGCTGCTTTTACTTTCCTTTGGGAATGACATGGTCCCCTTGGGTTGGGGGCCAGGGATAATAGAGATTTCAGCACTTCCTTCAGCTCAAAAGCTACAAATACACCTCTGCATACCTCCCTAGAGCCTCTAGGGTTGGTTGGGTATCTTGCCCCTCCTTTGGAAGCCACACTGTACCCAGCTATATGTACAATGGGGAGCTCACCAATTAGAAGAAGGCCACAATTCTCTGGTGATGCTTTTTTCCTGAACGATGGAGGTGGTTACTTTGCCGAAGTAGTCAGGCTTAATCATGGTTCAGCTGGATGATGAGAACAAGAACCCCTCCAAAATGTATGATAAATAAGAACACTGGAGTTACTTTAAAAAAATTGCAGGCTTTGAAGCAGCAAAAAGAGGTGGGGGGAAGAGCACTGGTACCTTAACTATATGCTTTTGTCTGGTCACACACTAGGTGCCTCCCCACAAATTTTACTGAGATGCATTGTAAATGCAGGAGTTGAACTTGCCAAACCCTTTATATTGATTTGAATGCAGGAGAATTGTGGCCTTCTTCTAATAGGTGGGCTCCCCATTGAACACCTCTGAGCCTCTTATTGGCCAGAACACACTATATAAGCAATAAAGCCGGAGAGTGGTTTCCCCACAAAAAAAAAAAAAAAACATAGAGAAAGCAGGGGGACCTCAGCTCTGTAAGGCAAGTTAAAATATGATGCTTTTTTCTAACCGATGGAGGTGGTCACTCTGCCGAAGACGTCAGGCTTAATCATGGTTCAGCTGGATGATGATACCAAGGACCCCTCCAAAATGTATGACAAGTAAGAACATTGGAGTTACTTTAAAAAACCCGCAGGCTCTGAAGCAGCAAAAGGGTTGGGGGGGAGAAGAACAAATTACTCACCTTAGTAATTATGTTTCTTCTATTGGAGTCTTCCTGTATTCTGACTAATGCAGTTAGCCCCAGCCTTTAAACTGCCCCGGAGAACAAAGGGTTAAACTTTCTATGCAGAGCATAGAATGCTGAGCTCGAGCTCAGTTGATGTCTCTGTCTGTTTCCCTTTGAAATCTTACCGTCAGATTCTTATAAGCAAAAACTCACTAGCTATCCTATGTGGAAATTGTAAAATTTTTACAAGCCAACTGGCACCAAAAAGTTTTGGATTCCCAAAGGAAGATTCAAGTCAGGAAACACAAAACACAAAACCAATTCAAATAAGAATAACAACAAAAGAAACACCCAAACAAAAAGCAGAGGGTGTAAAGGAGCACCCCTGAGGTGCAACACTGCGCCTGCCACCCACTTCCCAAAAACAGGTTCTGAGAGGAGGCGGGAGGAGAATACAGCAGACTCCAATAGAAGAAACATAATAACTAAGGTGAGTAATTTTTTCTTCAAACAACATGAAGTCTTGCTGTATTCTGACTAATGCACTACTAGCAGTACCTCCGGAGGAGGGACAGAACCTACTTGGGAATATAGGCTCTAAGCACTGCTGTGTTAAATCGAGCATCACCCCAGCCTGGATATCCAGAGGTAATGCTTGGTAAAGGTATGGACTGTTTTCCAGGTGGCTGCTTGACAAATTTCTAAGAGAGGAATATCCCTGGCAGCAGCCAGGGAAGCAGCTGTACCTCTTGTAGAGTGAGCCCTCAGGCCTGAGGGTGGAATCTTTCCTAGTTTCTCATAGCAGAACTGTATACAAGACACAGTCCACCTGGCAATAGTTCTCTTGGTGACAGGTTTGCCCTTTCCCACTTCTCCATAAGTGAGGAACAACTGGAGGGAATCAAACCTGTGACCCTTGGTACGCTCTATGTACTAGCTAAGGGCTCTTTTAACATCTAAACTGTGTAGCCTCCTCTCTCCTGAGGAAGAATGGTCAGTGAAGAAAACAGGAAGAGACATAGACTGATTCAAGTGGACATATGAAACCACTTTGGGCAAGAACCTTCTGTTGGTTCTAAGGACCACTTTATCCCTGTGAAAGGAGATAAAATCAGGTTCCACTGACAGGGCTTGCAATTCACTGATACGTCTGGCAGAGGTAATGGCTACCAAAAACACAATTTTCCAGGTCAAGTACTTAAGCTCTGCTGAGGACATAGGCTCAAAAGGAGGTTGCATAAATTGAGCAATGCAAACATTTAAATCCCAGGCAGGGTCTCTAAAGGGAGGATTGGTATGAAGCAAATCTTTAAAAAATTTACAGAATACAGGATGAGATGATAGTGAGGAAGACTTCCTCACTGACAGAAAAGCAGAAACAGCTGACAAGTGTACCTTGAGAGTAGCTGGTCTGAGGCCTAGGCCATTAAGATAGACCATATAATCCAGAACTGTAGGCAATTCAGAAGTAGCTGGAGAAATATGCTTCTTGGAACACCAAATGCTGAATCTCTTCCATTTGGAGTTATAAGTCTTTCTGGTGGAGGGCTTTTGAGAAGCTTTGAGAATATCCAGAACCCCTGAGACAGATGCAATCTGCAAACTCTAACTCTTCAAGAGCCATGCCTTGAGATTGAGAGACTGAAGACTGGGGTACCAAATCCTTCCCTGAGAGGAGGTTAACAGGTTGTAATTCCTGGGAAGAGGCAGGGGAAGATGGACTGCTAGGGAAAGCAACAGGGGGTACCAGGGCTGTCTGGCCCAGTCTGGAGCAATCAGAATCACTTTGCAAGGTTGTGACCTTATCTTGACTAAAACCTTGAACAGAAGAGGGAAGGCATATAGAAATTTTCCTTCCCAGTTCAGAATCAGAGCATCCAGGGGGACTGAGCCCAAGACTGGGGGTCTGCAACAAAAGAGAGGAAGCTGATGATTGTCTGGGGCTGCAAAAAGATCTATCTCTGGAGTGCCCCACCTTGTAAAAATCACCTTCCATACCAGAGGGTCCAGGGACCATTCGTGATGGCCCTGTGAGATCCTGCTCAGTCCATCTGCTAGCACATTGTCCTTCCCTGGGAAGATGAACTGCTATCAGAGAAGTTTGCAGGAATAAGCCAGGGACCACAACTTCATGGCTTCTGTGCACAAGGCCGTAGACAGAGTGCCTCCCTGCTTGTTGATGTACCACATGGTGGTGGTGTTGTGTGTTCTGACCTGAACCACCTTGTTCTGTACTGACTGAGAGAAAGCTTGCAGGGCCAGAAAAGTAAGGTTGCCCCTTGGACCACTGCCGTAGAAGCTGCCATGTGGCCCAAGAGCTGGAGGAAATGCCTTGCTGGTCGAGATACATGAAGGCTGAAGGAAGAGGCTAGTTCTATAAGAACCCTTGCCCTTTCCAAGGGAAGAAAGGCTCTTGCTTTGACCATATCCAGTTCTGCCCCTATAAAGGTAAGAAGCTGGACTGGCTCGAGAACTGACTTGGGAAGGTTGAGAAGAAATCCTAGAGAAGTGAGCACTTCCTGGATCACTTGCAGGTCTGACTTGGCTTGGTCTGGAGACTGGCCCACTATTATCCAATCGTCCAGATATGGAAAAATGGAAATCTTTTGCCTCCTTAGAATGGCAACTACTACTGCCAGGCACTGTGTGAAGACCCTTGGGGCTGAAGTTGGGCCAGAGGACATTGCTCTGAACTGATAGTGGCCTGAGGGCAACTCGAACCTGAGGTACCTTCTGTGGGAGCACCTGATGGGAATGTGAAAATAGGCATCTTTGAGGTCCAGGGAGGCTAGCCAGTCCCCTGGCCTTAGAGAGGGAAAGATTATTCCCAGAGTTACCATCCTGAACTTTGGTTTTAAAAAATGTTTGGTTAGGTATCTTAGGTCTAGGATGGGTCACCACTCCCCTGTCTTTTTTGAGGTAAGGAAGTACCTGGAGTACAGATCTTTTTCCCCAGTGTAGGGTAGGTACTCTCTCTATGGCTCTTAAAGCCAGCAGAGATGAAATCTCTGCCTCTAGGGCAAGGATTTCTGAGAGACCTGCAGGTGGAAAAGATCTGGCTCTCATCTTCGGAAATTTTTTGAAGCTGAGAACCAGTCCCTAGCTTACTACTTCCAGGACCCACTTGTCTGATGTAACAGACATCCCGTCCAGGACGAAGTAAGTCAGCCTGCCCCCTACTGGAATAGGAGCGTCGACCCGGGCAGGCCCATCAGGGTGTCTGCTTGGCAGGGGCCTTAGGCTGAAAAGTGGATGCAGCCCTGCTCATCCCTCTTCTGCCTCTCCCTCTGAAGAACCCCCTCTGTGAAAAGGGAGAAGAGGCCTGTGCTTGGTAAAAAGGCCTATGAAAAGGCCTGCCCCTGCCCCTAGACTGCTGCCTTTGAGGAGTTGCCTGCCTCTCTTTGGCCTGAGCACTCCTGTAAGTGGTCCTGTACTCATCCATTTTCTTCATGTAATTCTCTGTCTGCTCCCCAAACAGAGAATTACCCACTACAGGAAAATCCATGGCCTTAGCCTGGGTATCCTGCAAGAGGCTAGTACATCTGAGCCAAGCCATTCTCTGAAGAGCCACAGATGTAGCCATGACTCTTGATGACACATCACTGGAGTCCACAGCAGCATGAAACTGAACTTTTGATGCCTCAATCCCATCTACAGCCACCTCCTCCATCTCACTGGCTAGCTGGGGGGAGGCCTGTTTAGCCAGTGCCAGTACAGTGTCCCACCTGGACATCTGGTACCTGGCTGTATAAGCCATATAATTCACCTGCCTGAGTCCCAAGGAAGATGCCATGTACTGCTTTTTGCCATGGCATCAGTCTTCCTGGAGTCTTTGTCTGGGTGTGAAGCCAAGGGAATGTTTGCCTTATCACAGGCAGCAGCCTGCACAACCCCCAACATGGCTGCATTGCTGATATAAAACTCCATATCTGAGCCTGAAAGTGTATACCTCTTGTCCATTCTTCTATCAGCAGGAGGTATAGAATTGGGAGACTTCAGGATTTTTGTGTCTGATTCCTAAAAGATTTGTGAAGGAACAGACAGTCTCCTGGACTCTGGGATGTCCATCATTTCCACAAAATCAGGCTCCTCTTGATCCTCCATTGCCTCCTCCATAGGAAGCTGGAGGGTCTCATCCACCTTTCTGTAGAACATAAAGTGGGAAGGGGACTCAGAAAGCCTAGGAGGGGATACACCTGAAGGTCTGTCTGGGGAGATGTCCGGTTCCACAGGCACATCCAGACTTTCACCATCACCATCATCATATTCAAACTCCCCCTCCTCCTCAAACTCCGGTTAATAAAATTCTTCAGGGGTATAATCGTGAACCGGGGGAACTGACCGAACCGAGCCCCTGCCAAAAGGTGCTGGATCGGTCGGAACTGGGCTAAGCGATTCCACAATCCAAATCACTCTGGCTATTTCCTCGGCGGTCGGAACATGGGTTTCTGGATCCGAACCGGATGATTTCTCTTTGCATTTTCTTTTTGTTGGAACTGAACCCTCGGGATTGGCTCTCCTTTTGCCCGAAGAAGTATCGCCCTGGTCAGAGGGCACTCCTCCTGGTTTGGTCAGAACCGAACCGGGCTGGCCATCCGGGTCAGCGGATTTCTCTGCCTCCTTTTCCCTCAGTCTACCTAATCTCTTTTCAAGGGTAGATTTGGGAAAGTTTTTACAAATTTGGCAATCTGAATCGAGGTGTTCAAACCCCAGACAATAAACACAGGTGGTGTGGGGATCGGCCTTGACAAAGACCTCCCCATACTCACTGCAGTGTTGAAACCCAGTGGGCCCGGTTTTTTTTCTTGGGTTTCCCCAGACATGGCCAACCTAACCAAACTTACCCTTTTTTCGGCAACCGCCAGGCAAGACTCCCTTATCGGTTCCTAACCGTGTCACGGGTCTTGGAAAAAAACTTACCATACGTGTTTTTTTTTAGAACCGATAAGGACTGGTAACCACACACTAAAGTAAGGTACAAGAATCAACAAATGATCGGTTCAGCTGAATCGATCCACACTTACAAGTTCCACACAGAAAAACAGTACAAAACTTATCTAGTACTCACGGTACCACAGACAGAGACTGAACTGACTAAGCGGAAATAAATTTCGGTTAAAAACCGACAGTAAACCGACACTTCAACCAACTTTCGAACTGAGCTGCAGGAGAAATCTCCGGAGCGACTGTTCAGTGAGGCGGAGTAAAGAATCTGATGGTTAGATTTCAAAGGGAAACAGACAGAGACATCAACCGAGCTCGAGCTCAGCATAGAAAGTTTAAGCCTTTGTTCTCCGGGGCAGTTTAAAGGCTGGGGCTAACTGAATTAGTCAGAATACAGCAAGACTTCATGTTGTTTAAGCTCTGGTACCTTAACTATATGGTTTTGTCTGGTCACACACCAGGTGCCTCCCCACATATGTTATTGAGATGCATTTTTTCATCCAGCATCTCCTTCTCAGATGTTCTGCCTGTCTGGGAAAGGGGTACAAACGAGCGGAATGTCCGAGAAGGAGAAACAGGGGAACTAAGCAAGTGGCTAAAGGACTGGTGCCAGGGGAA
This sequence comes from Neoceratodus forsteri, assembly GCA_016271365.2. Lineage (NCBI taxonomy): Eukaryota > Metazoa > Chordata > Ceratodontiformes > Ceratodontidae > Neoceratodus > Neoceratodus forsteri. Next base: position 136,918,260 of record CM028137.1, read on the forward strand.
AAAGAACCCAATTTTGTAGGCAACTGGCAACATTTCTGGCAGAGGAATTTCTTTAAATACGACGGCTTGCATCTGACCAAAGAGGAAGTCAGTGCACTGGGACAGAAGTTCAACATGTTTGCAGGATGTTTAAACTAGTAAAGGGGAGAGGGGTGCAGCTCCCAACATGACATATGGAACAAAGGACACCCCCCCCCATAGCTAGTAATCAAAACATGGAAAACAGGGCAAGGAATACAGCACTGGGAACATTGTGCAGGCAAAAAGACACCTCTTCCTCCTTGGCTATCAATCAAATGGTTGTAAGGGAGAAGGGTGCAGCACTCAATACAGTGTGTGGTAAAGAAGGCACCACCTCCTCCCTCAGACAGCAAGCAAACTGAGGCTCAGTAACTGCTTTGGTCATATATACCAGCAAGAAGGGAAAAGGGACCAACTCCTCGCAAATCACAAAAAGAAAGGGGCAAACCTCCCACCACAGCCAACAAGTCACCGACTGGCACATGGAAAATCATGTACACAAATGCCCGCTGCCTGGGAAACAAGATCCCAGATCTGGAGGCTACAATGACAAGAGGCTAAACTTGACATAGTAGCCATTAACGAGACATGGTTCTCCAGTAACCACACATGGGAAATAATGTTACCTGGCTATGTACTGTTCAGAAGGGACAGGGAGGAGAAGAAGGTGGGGGGGTAGCCCTATATGTCAAGGAAAACATAAAAATGACTGAAATTCACAATACACAGGACGAAGCGGAAGTATTGTGGGTCACCATGGAAACTGGAAAAGGGTCAGCCATAAGAACAGGGTGGTCTACAGACCACCTGACCAGGGGGAGAGGGTTGACAGATCATTGTTAGAGGGCATAGAAAGGATGCCAGGAAAGGGGGTACTGCTAATGGGGCATTTTAACATGCTGAATGCAGATTGATCAATACCTACCGGAGTACTGGCCAGAACCAGGGATATAGTAGACTCCCTGCAAGGGAAGGGCTTCAAACAATTGGTGCAGAAACCCACCAGAGACGGGGCTATCTTAGATCTGGTGCTGTCAAATAGGGAAAGGATCTCGGACCTCCAGGTCAAGGGTCACCTGGGGTTGAGCTACCATCAAATGGTATGGTTCAGTTTGGCCACAGGAACACAGTCAACTCATTCCAAGGTAAAAATCTTAGACTTCAGAGGGGCTGACTTTGAAAAGATGGGTGAAAGGATCAAACTAGCCCTAGGGAGCAGAAATACAGAAGAGGACGTAGAAGGGAAATGGATGTGTATAAAAGAAGCAATAGTTGAAGTAACAGGTCAATGTATTAAAGAGAAAAGTAAGTGCAAAAGAAGGAGGAAACCACTTTGGTTCTTTACAACAGTGGCAGAGAAAATCAGAGCCAAAAGGGTGGCCTTCAAGAAATATAAGGAAACTCAGAGGGACACAGAAAGGGAGGCATACCATACTCAGGGAGGGTGAGGGTGGTGGAACAGAGGCGCATCCCTCCAGTTGTACCTCTCCATAATCCCTATGCCATTCTGGCAAAGTGTGGTTCCTCTATGGAGGCACCCGCAGTGAAGACCAAGGAGGATGCTGGGAACCTCCACAAAGGAGACCCACAGGAGGGTGGCATGGGACCCACAGGGAAGGACAACTCCTGGTGGGGACTCCATTTTAGGAAGGTAGAACTGGGGAGGAAGGGAGAGGCAGGTAAGGTGCCTGCCTGCCTGGCGCCATGGCTTGAGGGACAGGAAGCGAACCTCAGGATTGCCAGAGCAGCTGCTCAGGGAAGGGAGCTGGATGTCATTGTCCACCTAGGGACAAATGAGCAGGCAAGAAAGGGATTAGAGAAGTGCAGGAAGAGTTTGTGGAATTGGGGAGGGGCCTTAGACAAGTAGCACACACGGTAACCTTCTCAGAGGTGCTGCCCATCTATGGCGTAGGAGTGGCTAGGGTGTTCCATACCATGGGATTCAATCAGTAGCTGAAAACTGGTGCGGAGCTCAGGATTTGGCTTCATTGGGGACTGGGGTCCACCTGGAGTGATGCAAGCCTATACTGGCATGATGGGGCTGCATCTGTCCAGGAGGGAACCAGGATCCTAGGTGATAGGTTTAAATGCTTTATTGGCAAGCATTTAAACTAGCCAAGGGGAGGCACAGAAAGGATCAGGGAAACCTAGCCCCCAAAAAAATTATACGGTAGTAGTGCGTAAACACCAACATAGAGGTGTCGATAGGAAGAAGGGCAGGGTAAATGGGGAAAGTGACAAAGGCAAGAAGGACAGAGATGGGGCAAAAGGAGTAAGGCCATCAGGAAATGGAGGTAATGAGTACCAATGCCATAGTCTGGGCAACAAGCTCCCTGAGCTGGTGGCCTTGATGGAAGAGGGATGCCTGGATATCGTAGCAGTCACAGAAACATGGTACACACAGAACCATGACTGGATGTTAACATACCAGGGTACATAACCTACAGGAGAGACAGGCAGGGAGAAGAGGGGAGGAGTAGATCTCATGTAAAGGAAGGGATAAAGCAACTGAACCAAAGAGTAAACAGGGATAGAGGAGGCACTGTGGGTCACCTTGAGACTGGAAAGGCACCACAATCCGCATAGGGTTGTGTACAGACCCCCATGTCAGGGGAGGGAATGGACAAGGATATGATAGAAGGCATTCTTAGGATGGCAGAGAAAGGGAGATACTGTTGATGGAGACCTGAATATGCCAGATGTTAACTGGAGCACATTTGCTTGCAGCCACATCCAAGAGCAGGGCCATTCTCGATGTCCTACAGGTGGCAGGCCTCAGACAGCTAGTTTCGAACCCACTGTGAGGGAGCAATCTTAGACCTCATTCAAATGGGGCAGCAAGAGGATCTCAGATCTAGAAGTGGGTTGCCATCTGGAACAAGTGACCATCAAACAGTGTGGTTCACGTTAAACTCAGCTACAGAGTCAAGCCATACAAAAGTTAGGGTACTGGACTTCAGGAGGGCTGACTTTGGCAAGATGGGAGAGTGCCTCAGAAAAGCACTAACAAACAGGCTAGAAGGAGGGGTAGAGCAACAATGGGGAATCATCAAAACTGCCATCACAGAAGCAACAAGCCTTTGTGTGAAGCAAATAAACAAATCAAAACGAAAGAAAAAGCCACTATGGTTCTCAAAAGAGGTGGCTGGGAAAAGTCAGGGAGAAAAAGATAGCATTCCGGAAGTATAAGGAAACACAGAAGGAGCAGGACAGAGAGCTGTACCAGTTAAGGCAGAAGGAAGCAGGGAAGGAAGTCAGAATAGCAAAGGCCCAAACTGAGGAAAATATAGCCAACTCGGTTAAGAAGGGGGATAAAACCTTTTATAGGTACATCAGAGAGCGTAGAAAGACAAAGGGAGGGATAGTGAGGCTGAACAGAATGAACGGTGGGTGGGCAGAGGGGACAGTGAAAAAGCAGGGATACTAAACGAATATTTCTGCTCAGTATTCACAAAAGAGGAGGGGGAAGTGCCTAATCCAATTAACAGAAGCACTCTTGATAGGGGTCGATCCCAGTCCTTTCACAGAAGAAAGGGTTCTGAAAGAACTCCTAAAACTGAAGGTGGACAAAGCAATGGGGCCTGATGGAATTCACTCCAGAATTCTAAACAATTATGGGGAACTAGTGAAACCACTGGATACTCTTTTTAATAAATCATGGGAGGATGGTGGTACCGAGGACTGGAGGAAAGCGGATGTGATTCCCTTCACAAAAGTGGGACCAAGACAGAGGCAGGAAACTACAGACCTGTCAGTTTGACCTCTGTGGTAGGGAAAGTGATGGAGTCACTTCTGAAGGAAAGAATTGTTGAGTACCTAGAGGCTAGTGGGGCACAGGACCCAAGGCAGCATGGGTTCACAGCGGGAAGGTCATGTGAGACGAATCTAATAGATTTCTTTGACCAGGTGACCAAAGTAGTAGACCAGGGAGGGGCTGTGGACATGGCCAACCTAGACTTTAGCAAGGCATTTGACACAGTCCCACACAAAAGATTAATAGTCAAATTAACCAGCCTGGGAGTGGGTCCCAGGGTGGTAGCCTGGGTAAAACATTGGCTGGACAACAGGAACAGAAGGTAATTGTAAATGGAGTCCACTCTGAAGAAAGAGGGGTTACTAGTGGGAATGCAGGATTCAGTACTGGGTCCAGTCCTTTTTAATGTCTTCATAAGTGACATTGCACAGGACTGAAGGAAAAGTAGCCTCTTTGCAGATGACACAAGATCTGCAACAGGGTTGATACACAAGGAGGCGTGGAAAGGATGAGAAGGGACTTGGCAAGGTTGGAGGAATGGTAAGAAGTATGGTAGTTAGGATTCAATGCAAAGAAGTGCAAAATAATGCACCTGGGAAACAAGAACCATGGGGAAGATTACACAATGGGGGTAGTAACAACAACAAAAAAGGAAAGGGACCTGGGGGTAATCATATCAGATGACCTTAAGGTTAGCAAGCAATGTGAGAAGGCAGTAGGAAGGGCTGGGGATATACTGGGATGCATAGGGAGAGGCATCACCAGCAGAAAACAGGAAGTTGTTATCCCTCTGTACAGACAGTTGGTGAGACCCCATCTGGAGTACTGCGTCCAGTTCTGTAGACCCCATCTCCGCAAGGACAAAGACAGAATAGAGGCAGTCCAGAGGAGGGCAACTAAAATGGTGCAGGGTCTGCAAGAGAAGCCGTATGTGGAGAAACTAAAGGAGCTTAATATGTATACCCTTGAGGAAAGAAGGGAGAGGGGGACATGATAGAAAATTTTAAGTACCTCAGTGGAATCAACAAAGTCCAAGAGGGTAACATCTTTCAGAAAAGAGACGTAAAAGAACAAGGGATACAATTTAAAGATGGGGGGGTGTCTAGGGCAATGTGAGGAAGTATTTTTTCACAGAGAGGGCAATGGATGCATGGAACAGCCTTCTTGAGGAGGTTGTGGGGACTAAAACTGTGGGAGAATTCAAGAATGCATGGGACAGACATAAGGCAATTCTTGTGGGGGGATAGGAAGAAATAGGCTGTTGGTTAACTAGGATCTGCGGCCTATCCTGTAGGTAGGGAAATGGGCAGACTAGATGGGCCAAGCAGTCCTTATCTGCCGCCAAAGTCTATGTTTCTAGAGTCGTCTAAAGAAAGCCGGTAAAACATTGAGGCCCAAACCGAGGAGGCACTAGCACAATCAGTAAGGAAAGGAGACAAGGCATTCTACAGGTACATTAGTGATAAAAGAAAGACAAGAGGGGGGATTGCTAAGCTCAGAGGGGATAAAGGGGAGTATGTAGAAGATAACCAAAGAAAAGCATCTATACTAAATGGATATTTCTGCTCAGTCTTTACTGAGGAAAAGGATGGACAGGGCCCTCAGCTGGACACAACAGACACAAGGGGAAGACAGATGAACTCAGAACCTTTCATAAAACAAAGGGTTCTAGCAGAGCTTGCTAAGCTCAGAGTGGAAAAAGCAACAGGGCTAGATGGCAAACATCCCAGGATACTCAAAGAGCTGAGCAGGGAACTAGCAGAGCCATTAGCAAACCTGTTTAGTGAGTCACTGAGCACAGGGGAGGTCCCTGAGGACTGGAGAAGGGCTCATGTAATCCCACTTCAACAAAAGTGGTAGCAGGGAAGAAGCAGGGAACTATAGGCCAATCAGTCTAACCTTTATTGTAGGTAAGATCATGGGGACACTCCTTAAGGAAAAGATTGTAGAACACCTGGAATCCATAGGAGCACAGATTCCAAGATAACATGGATTTACAACAGGAAGATCTTGTCAAACAAATCTGATAAGATTTCTTTGACTGGGAGACCAGGGAGGTAAATCAAGGGGGCGCAGTTGATGTAGCCTACCTTGACTTCAGTAAAGCTTTGTTACTGTTCACACAGAAGATTGGTAAACAAGCTAGGTAGACTCAGGGTGGGCCAAAGGTGCTCAGCTGGGTTGGGAACTGGTTAAAGGACTGAAAGCAAAGAGTGGTGGTAAACAGTGCCCAGTCAGAAGAGAAGAATGTCACATGTGGGTTCCTCATGATCAGTCCTAGGGCCAGTCCTCTTCAATATCTTCATCAGTGACATAGCGGATGGCCTGGAAGGTAAGGTTTGCCTGTTTGCAGACGATACCAAGCTCTGCAACAGAGTTGATGACCCCGGAGGGATGGACAAGATGTGGAAAGAGTTGGAAACATTTGAGAAAGGGTCTGAGGAGTGGCAACTGAGGTTTAATGCAAAGAAATGCAAAATTATGCATGTGGGGAAGAGGAAACCAATAGCAAGCTATAGGCTGGGGCGGGGGCTATCACAAGGGAAGAAAGGGACTTGGGGGTCATCATCACAGATGACATGAAAACCTCTAAGCAGACAACAAAAGTGGTAGGAAAGGCTAAAATAATGCCAGGGTGTATTGGTAGGGTACTACTCAGCCGTAGGAGGGAAGTAAGCCTCTACAAGACACTGGTTACGACCCCATCTGAATATTGCGTGTACCACTGGAGGCCGCACTTATGCAAAGACATTAACAGGATGGAGATTGTCCAGAGAATGGCAAGCAAAATGGTGCAGGGGCTGCAGCATAAGACATATGAGAACCAATTGAAAGATCTCAATCTGTACACCCTAGAGCAGAGGAGGGACAGGGGCAACATGATTGAAACTTTCAGTTACCTCAAGGGCATTAATAGTGAATGGGTCGATTATGTTTCAGCTAAAAAAATAATAGTAGGACAAGAAGTCATAACATGAAAATAGAAGGAGGCTGTCTAAGGGGAAATGGATAAAGTTATTTTTCACTGAAAGGGTGGTGGACGATGGAATGGCCTTCCCAGGAGGTAGTGGAGCTACTACAGTACAGGGAGAAAAGGAATGGGATAGGTACAAGAGAATCATAGAGACAGATAGGGTATATAGTCAAAGAACTAAGAATAGTCTTAGGGCACATACATCAGGTAGGTAACATGGGAAGATTGGATGGGCCTGGCGGTCCTTATCTGCCATCAACTTCTATGTTTCTATGCATTGTAAATGCATGGGTGGAGCTTGCCAAACCCTTTATATTGATTTGAATGAAGGAGAACTGTGGCCTTCTTCTAATTGGTGAGCTCCCCATTGAACACCTGTGAGCCTCTTATTGGTTGCAGCACACTATATAAGCAATAAAGCCTGGAGACTGGTTTCCCTACAAAAATACAGAGAAATCAGAGGGACCGCAACTCTCTAAGGCAAGTTAAAATGTGATGTTTTTTCCTGACTGATGGAGGTGGTCACTTTGCCGAAGTGGCCAGGGTCAGTCATGGTTCAGCTGGATGATGAGACCAAGAACCCCTCCAAACTGTATGACAAGTAAGAACATTGTGGTTATTTAAAAAAAACTGCAGGCTTTGAAGCAGCAAAAAGGGAGGGCGTGGGGAGCTCTGGTACCTTAACTATATGCTTTTGTTTGGTCACACACCAGGTGCCTCCCCACAAATTTTACTGAGATGCATTGTAAATGCAGGGAATGAGCTTGCCAAACCCTTTATATTGATTTGAATGCAGGAGAACTGTGGCCTTCTTCTAATCGGTGAACTCCCCACTGAACACCTGTGAGCCTCTTATTGGCCAGAACACACTATATAACCAATAAAGCCAGGAGAGTGATTTCCCCACAAACAAAATATAGAGAAAGCAGGGAGACCTTAGCTCTGTAAAGCAAGTTAAAATGTGATGCTTTTTTTCTGACCAATGGAAGTGGTCACTTTGCCGAAGTGGTCAGGATTAATCATGGTTCAGCTGGATGATGAGACCAAGAACCCCTCCAAACTGTATGACAAGTATGAACATTGGAGTTACTTTAAAAAACCTGCAGGTTTTGAAGCAGCAAAAGTTGGGGAGAGCTCTGGCACCTTAACTATATGCCTTTGGTCACACATACCAGGTGCCTCCCCACAAATATTACTGAGATGCATTGTAAATGCAGGGGTTGAACTTGCCAAACCTTTATACTGATTTGAATGCAGGAGAATTGTGGTCTTCTTCTAATTGGTGAGCTCCACACTGAACACCTGTGAGCCTCTTATTGGCCAGAGCACGCTGTATAAGCAATAAAGCCAGGAGAGTGGCTCTCCCCACAAAAAAATATAGAGAAAGCAGGGGGACCTCATCTCTGTAAGGCAAATTAAAATGTGATGCTTTTTTCCTGACCGATGGAGGTGGTCACTTTGCCAAAGTGGTCAGGCTTAATTATGGTTCAGCTGGATGATAAGACCAAGAACCCCTCCAAAATGTATGACAAGTAAGAACACTGGAGTTACTTTAAACAAAAATTGCAGGAGGGTGGTGCTAATGAGCAGCGAGGAGTGCAGATGTGGTTTCCCAAAGCTCCCACCTCCACGAATTAAAATCCACATTAAATCAACGGTATCTATACAGTAAATCGAAAAAAACTCATCTAGCAGAGAAGAACAATCATTATAGATGAGTTTCTTGTCCAGAATCCTGGGAGAGGACAGCGGCTAAAAATCCAAAGAAACAGACGACTGCTAAACAACCCAAGGCACTGGGCCCAACTTTGTTCTCTGCCGCCAAGATGTCCTCACTGGGATGGGAAGTCACCTCGCAGGTCATGGAGGCACTAGATTTGCGGTTGGGCAAAATGGAGCAAAAACTGGACACCCACCTGCAGGCCATAATGGACCAGTCAGCATCCCAAGCAGCCAGAACTGCCGAGGTGCAAATTGTGAGCCTAGAGAATGTAGTGGACCCACTCCCGGGCAAGATAGTGGCACTGGAGAAGGAGTTAGCTGACTTCAAGGAACTGCATGACTACCAGGAAAATTACCATCGACGTCTTGATCTAAGGATTAGAAGGCTACCAGAGGGTCCAGATATTTTAAACCTTTGCTCGGTGAAGCTCCCAGCCCTGCTTGGACTTAATTCCAAGAATGGACATGTCAAGCTGAAATGGGCCCACAGAGCGGTAGCCCCAAAGCCGCCAATGGGCCAACCTCCCAGGCAAATCATATTTCAGTTTCATAATTACCAGGATTGGGAGGCTGTCCTGAAGGCCTACTGAAGAATGAAGGAGCTGATATATGAAGGAAGCAGGCTGTTTATTTTTCAAGACTACTCTAATCGATTGCTAAAAAAACGCAGCGGTTTCAACCCAATACTGGCTCACCTCAGGGAAATGAAAATCAAAGGTTTCCTGATTTACCCTGCGGTCATTAAAATAAAGCACAAAGGAGCCTCCTACTCCTTTTGGAATATGGAAAGAGCTACTAGCTTTATGAAAGAGTTAAAGAAGAAGGTGGGCTGAACATCGGGAGTTTTGAGGCCTGACAGTCCGTGGCCTGGTTAGCCTGTTTGCTGAGACGACATGGCTTACTCACAGATGATAATAGACTCTGATGTTGAATATTAATTGGGAACCTCCTTCTGTTGTGTTGGTGCCTTTGGACACCCTTTTGTTTCTGAGGAGGAACCCTTGACCTGAAAGGGAATTACTGTGCAAGTCATTTGTGAGTCTTGCTGGACTGTCCCCTGCCCGAATAAAACCTTAGAGAGACTTGTAGAGACGCTGGTGCCCTGTGACCTTCGGCCTCCTTGGAGAAAATGACAACGCAGAAGTACAGTTAAAATAGGAACTTTCCTGAATTGGACATAAAGAGTGAATAAATCTTCAACCCTCTGAGATATGGGAGGTGAGTCAAGGGACGTGGGGATGACGGGCAGACGTGTGGGATATGATTCATACCATCTCCCCATTGCCCTTGTGGATCTTCCATGGTATGGATGAGGGTCTGAGGTGTTAGCGGGCTTGTAATGAGGATGGGGGGTGGGACAGAATGTGCACATGGTGGTTTTCATGGTATTATCTACATGCCCTAGATCTGAGAAGTTGCAAAACATAACCACAGTGAACTGTAAGGGGAATGGGGCCTGGTGCTGCGCAGGGGTGGCCTGGTGGAAGGAGGGGCCTTGTTGTGTGGGGATGGCTCCATCTCACAGCAGTATTATCACAGGGGGAACACTGTGCACATGTAGCTGGTTCGGGAGAGCCTTTACGTAATTTTTTTTTCTCGGACAGTCAAGATGCCAGTTGGCTAACATGGATTGGAGTGGGGGTGGGGGGGAAAAGGGGCATCTACTATGAGGTGGGGCTTGCTATTCCTTTGAATGGCAGAAGTTAAGAGCATTGTTGGGTTACTGAAGAGAGTGGGGGAAGTGGGAGGAGTGGGAAGGGATAAGGAGGGATATATGTATATAGGTTGGAGATATATAAGTTTAAATGTTTGTATTGTTACTATATGCCTCATTGAATATCTTGTCCTTGAAGTTCAAGGAGTGTTGATCCTAGCCTATTTACCAGAAGCTACAATATAAGAAAACACACACTGTTATTTTATGTTATGTTGCTAACAGAAGAAGGGGTGATAAGGGGAATACTGGGGAGACAATATGGCTACTTCTGAAAGCTTAACCATCACTTCTTAGAACGTAAGGGGGGGGGGGTCCTCTCCAGTAAAGAGGACCAGCCTGCTCTCAGCCATCTGAAGACAGGGGGTGCAAGTGGCGCTTTTGCAAGAGACACATTTAACCCCACAGGAGCATCAAAAGTTGGTACGGGGATGGGTGGGGGCATACTATGCCTCAACATATAATTCGCATAAGAGGGGGAGTGGCTATATTAATTAATAAGCATTTGCCATTTGTTGTCTCCCAGGTAGTCTCCGACCAAGAAGAGGGTAGGTACATCTTCATGGAGGGAACTTTATATGGTGAAATTACTATACTGGCAAGTGTTTATGCACCAGCTAATTTTGATCCCACTTTTTACCAGAAAATACTGGTCAGTTTAATTAGGGAAGAATTTAGAGGACTGATCATGGAGGAAGACTTTAATGCCACAATGAATCCAAAACTAGATGATTCAGAGGCTAAGGGCAGAAATATTGGGGGCTGAGACCCTGGCAAGAAGGTCTGACAGATTTGGACATGACTGATAGCTGGAGGTCAGCTTACCCTGGGGTAAAGGAATTCACATTTTTTTCTAACCCCATATGTCACGGTCCAGGGTAGATTATATATACATACCTCAAAATTGGACTGAGAGGGTACAGAAGAAAAAATTACTCACCTTAGTAATTGTGTTTCTTCTAATGGAGTCTTGCTGTATTCTGACAATTGCAGTTAGCTCCAGCCTTTGAACTGCCCCAGAGAGTATAGGGTTAAATTTCTATGCAGGTAATAGAACGTTGAGCTTAAGCTCGGTTGAAGACTCTGTCTGCAGTACTTTGAATCCAAACCGTCAGATTCTTACGAGCTAAAAACTCACTGACCTATCAGAATGTGGAAATTGTAAAATTTCTACTAGCCAACTGGCAACTAACGGTCTAGGTTCCCAAAGGAAGACTCAAGTCAGGAAACCCAAAAAAACAAACAAAAACCAGATAATAAATCATAACAAATTCTTAATAACCAAACTAAAGCACCCAACAGGAAGTGTGCTGAAGACACCCCTGGGGTGCAACAGTGCACCTGCCCACCCACTTCCCAAAAACAGGTTCTGAGAGGGGAGGCAGGGAGGGAGGTCAGAATGCAGCAAGATTCCATTAGAAGAAACCCAGTTACTAAGGTGAGTAATTTTTTCTTCAAACAACATGAAGTCTTGCTGTTTTCTGACAATTACGAACACTAAGCAGTACCTCCAAGGAGGAGGACAGAACCTACTTTGGGAATAGGCTCCAAGCACTGCTGTACAAATCTAGCATCATCTCCACCCTGGATATCCAGGAGTAAAGCTTTGGCATGCATGAACTGTTTTCGTGGCTGCTTGGCAAATTTCTAACAAGGGAATATCCCTGGCTGCAGCCACAGATGCAGCTGTACCTCTAGTGGAATGAGCCCTCAGGCCTGAGGGAGGAATTTTTCCAGTTTCTCATAACAGAATTGGATACAGGACACAATCCACCTGGCAATAGTTCACTTGGTGGCAGGTTTGCCTTACCTACTTCCCCATAAGTGAGGAACAACTGAGGGAGTCAAACCAGGTCCTTTGCAAATGAGCCTTGCTCAATGGTGCCACCTGGATAAATAAAGATTTTGATTGATTGATTGACTGAAACCTGTGACCCTTTGTACGTTCTATGTAGTAACTAAGGGCTCTTTTAACATCTAAACAGTGTAACCTTCGCTCTCCTGAGGAAGCATGATCAGTGAAGAACACAGGAAGAGAAATGGATTGGTTCAAGTGGAAATCTGAAACCACTTTGGGCAGGAACCTCCTATTGGTTCTAAGGACCACCTTGTCCCTATGGAATGAGATGAAGTCCAGTTCAACTGACAGAGCTTGCAGTTCACTGATACGTCTGGCAGAGGTAACAGCAACCAAAAACACAGTTTTCCAAGTCGAGTACTTGAGCTCTGCTGAGGACATAGGCTCAAAAGGGGGTTGCATAAGATGAGCAATGCAAACATTCAAATCCCAGGCAGGAGCAGGATCCCTAAAAGGAGGATTGGTATGAAGCAATCCTTCGAAAAATTTACAGAATACAGGATGAGATGACAGAGAGGAAGGCTTTCCCACTGACAGAAAAGCAGAAACAGCTGACAAATGTACCTTGAGAGTAGCTGGTCTGAGGCCTAGACAATTAAGATGAACCATATAATCCAGAACTGTAGACAATTCAGCAGTATCTGGGGATCCCTCACACAGACCCACAGCATCTTTCAACTTAAAACAGGCCTCAAAGCTCACCTCCTTGAGAGAGCCATATGTGGCTGCGGCTAACTCAGCTCACCCGGTTAATCTGCCCTCCCCCCCCCACGCTCGACTCAGGGCCACACAAGGCCCCACGTATCTCACCAATAATCCCCGCCTGGGTATCCCAAGATTGCTGCCTAACTTCCTCAACAGTCACTAAGTTTGACTGGACTGCTCCTTTGATTTTTTTTATGTATATTCTGCCTGTTACATGTATGTTCTCAACTGTATTTGTCTACCCTCCACCCTTGTAACCGACGTGGAGCCTTTGCAAAAGAGTTCAGACTCAAAGGGTTGTAATCCTGATTGTTTCCAAATAAATAAATAAATATATGCTTCTTGGAACACCGAATGCTGAATCTTTTCCATTTGGAGTTGTAAGTTTTTCTGGTGGCAGGCTTTCGAGAGGCTTTGAGAATGTCCAGAACCCTTTGGGACAGATGCAAATCTGCATATTCTAACTCTTTAAGATCCATGCCTTGAGATTGAGGGACCGAAGACTGGGGTACCAAATCCTCCCCTGAGATGAGGTTAACAGATTGCACTTCCTGGGAAGAGACAGGTGAAGATGGACTGCTAGGGACAGCAGCAGGGGATACCATGGCTGCCTGGCCTAGTCAGGAGTAATCAGAATTAGTCTGCAGGATTGTGACCTCATTTTGACCAGAACTTTGAACAACAGAGGAAAAGGAGGGAAGGCATACAGGAATTTCCCTTCCTAGTTCAGAACCAAAGCATCCAGAGGGACTGAGCCCAGTACTGGAGGTCTGCAACAAAACAGAGGAAGTTGGTGATTGTCCGGGGCTGCAAAGAGATCCATCTCTAGAGTGCCCCACCTGGAAAAAATCACTTCTAGCACTAGGGGATCCAGACACCATTCGTGATGGCCCTGGGAGATTCTGCTCAGTGCATCTGCTATCACATTGTCCTTTCCCAGAAGGTGGACTGCAACTAAGGATGTCTGCAGAGAGTAAGCCAGAGACCACAGTTTCATGGCTTCCATGCACAAGGCCGTGGACCGAGTGCCTCCCTGCTTGTTGATGTACCACATGGTGGTGGTGTTGTCTGTCCTGACCTGTACCACCTTGTTCTGTACTAACTGACAGAAGGCTTGCAGAGCCAGGAACACTGCCTTGAGCTCCTAAAGATTGATACGCAGGAGGGACTCTTGATGGGACCACTGTCCCTGGGCTGTGAGAGCCCCGAGATGGGCTCCCCAACCCAACAGAGAAGCATCTGTGGTAAGGACCACAGAGTGGGGCTGACTGATGAAAGGAACCCCTTGCCTGAGACTGTCCTTATCCTGCCACCATTGAAGTGCCTGGATCAGAGTCTGAGTCACTGGAACTAGTTTGGTAAGAGGATCCTTCTTTTGGGTCCAGAAGGACCTTAGATGGAACTGAATGTCCCTCATTTGAAACCTGGCTCCTTGGACCACTGCTGTAGAAGCTGCCATGTGACCCAGAAGTTGAAGGAATGCCTTGCTGGTCGAGAGACCAGAAGACGGAAAGAGGAAGCCAGCTCTGAAATGGCTGTAACCTCTGCATCGGGAGAAAAGCTCTTGCCTTGACTGTATCCAGCTCTGTTCCGATAAAGTGAGAAGCTGTACAGGTTCGAGAACTGACTTGGAAGGTTGAGAAGAAACCCCAAGGAAGTGAGCACTTGCTGGGTCACTGGAGGTCTGACTTGACTTGGTCTGGGGACTGTCCCACAATGAGCCAGTTGTCCAGATATGGAAACACTGCAATCTTCTTCCTTCTTAAAAAGGCCACCACTACTGCCAGGCACTTTGTGAACACCCATGGAGCTGATGTTAGGCCAAAGGGTATTGCTCTGAACTGATAATGGCCTGAAGGCAATTCGAACCTGAGGTACTTTCTGTGGGAGCACCTGATGGGAATGTGAAAATAGGCATCTTTGAGGTCCAGGGAGGCTAGCCAGTCCCCTGGCCTTAGAGAGGGAAGAATTATTCCCAGAGTCACCATTTTGAACTTTGGTTTTAATAGATGCTTGTTCAGATATCTTAAATCCAGGATGGGTCACCACTCCCCTGTCTTTTTTGGGGTAAGGAAGTACCTGGAGTACAGACCTTTGCCCCTGTGTAGGTAAGGCACCCTCTCTATGGCTCTTAGAGCCAACAGAGATGAAACCTCTGCTTGCAAGGCAAGGGATTCGGAGGTGCTTGCAGGTGGAAAAGATCTGGGCCTCACCGTTGGAAGTCTTTTGAAGCTGAGGACCAGTCCCTGGCTTACCACTTCCAGGACCCATTTGTCTGAAGTAACAGACTTCCAGTCCTGGACGAAGTAAGCCAGCCTGCCTACTACTGGTATGGGGAGTCAACCCGGGCTGACACCTCAGGGTGTCTGCTTGGCAGGGGCCTTAGGCTGAAAAGTGGATGCAGCCCTGTTTATCCCCCTTCTGCCTCTCCCTCTAAAGAACCCCCTCTGGGAAAAGGGAGAAGAGGCCTGCGCTTGGTAGAAAGGCCTGTGAAAAGGACTGCCCCTGCCCTGCTGCCTTCGAAGAGTTACCTGCCTTTCCTTGGCATGTGCACTCCAGTAAGTGGTCCTGTATTCGTCCATTTTCTTCATGTAATTCTCTGTCTGCTCCCCAAAGAATTACCCACCATAGGGAAATCCATGGCCTTAGCCTGGGTGTCCTGTGAAAGGCTAGTACATCTGAGCCTAGCCATGACTCTTGATGACCCATCACTGGAATCCACAGCAGCATGAAACTGAACCTTGGATGCCTCAATCCCATCAGCAGCCACCTTCTCCGGCTCCTTGGACAGCTGGGGGGAAGCCAGCTGAGCCAGTGCCAGTACAGTGTTCCATCTGGACTACTGGTACCTGGCTGTATGAACCGGAGGAACCGACCAAACCGAACCCCTACAAAACCGGGACCGGATCGGTCGGAACCGGACAAAGCGATTCCACAATCTGAATCGCTCAGGCAATTTCTTCTGTGGTCGGAACACGGAGTTCTGGATCTGAACCGGCTGATTTTTCCTTTCTTTTCCTTTTTGTAGGAACTGACCCCTCAGGATCAGCTCTCCTCTTGCCCAAAGAAGTATCGCCCGGGTCAGAGGGCACTCCTTCTGGTTCGGTGGTAACCGAACCAGGCTGGCCTTCCGGGTTAGCGGATTTCTCGGCCTCCTTCTCCCCAAGTCTACCTAATCTCTTATCCAGGGTAGACTTGGGAAAATTCTACATATTTGGCAGTCTGAATTGAGGTGGTCAAACCCCAGACAGTAAACCCCATGGTGGTGTGGGGATCAGCCTTCGCAAGGCCCTCACTGCAGTGTTGAAACCCAGTGGGCCCGTTTTTTTTCTTGGTTTCTCAGACATGGCCAACCTAACCAAACTTACCCTTTTTTCGGCAACCGCCAGGCAAGACTCTCTTATCGGTTTCTAACCGTGTTACGGGTGTTTGAAAAAAACGTTAAAAACATGTTTTTTTAAAACCAATAAGAACCAGTAACCACGCACTAAAATGACTAAATCAAAAGACCTAAAGGATCGGTTCAGCCGAACCGATCGGGACTTTTACAATTTCCGCAATCCAAAAACACTATCTAAGTACTTACTGTACCGCAGACGGTGTGAACCAAATTGCGGTAAAATAATTCGGAAAACTGAGACTTTAACCAACACTTTAACTGAGTCTTTGAACTGAGCAACAGGAGAAATCTCCGGAGCGACTGTTCAGTGAAGTGGAGTAAAGAATTTGATGGTTTGGATTCAAAGTCCTGCAGACAGAGTCTTCAACTGAGCTCGAGCTCAACATTCTATGCCCTGCATAGAAATTTAACCCTATACTCTCTGGGGCAGTTCAAAGGCTGGAGCTAACTGCAATTGTCAGAATACAGCAAGACTTCATGTTGTTTGAAGGTGCAACACAGTCCGATTTTTATATCGGACCACATCATAGTTATACTGACATGTGGGTTTGGAGAAGGTGGGGGAGATCCTCTGCCATGGAAATTCCCCAGGTATTTATTGGGCAACAAGGAGTTTCTAGAATATGTGAAAGCACAGTAGAAGTTATACCAGGAGCTGAATGAGGGATTAGTACAATCTTCCAGAGTATTTTGGGATGTTGGTAAGGCCTATCTTAGGGGAGCTATTATAAGCTTTGTGGCGAAATATAAGAAAGAAAGGCAACTTAGAAGGTAGGAATTAGGGCAATGGGTAATAATATTGGAGAGGGACCTGGCAGGGGGAATTTTGGAGGCATGGTTGAGTGAGTTAATGGCTGCAAGGGAAGCGCTTAATGCTTTTCTCCTGGGGAGGCCTGGACAGCCTCTTTTTTTGCCAGCAATAAATATTTTGAATGGGGCAATAAACCTGGACCACTTTTGGTCCGGTTGATAAAGGGGCAGAGGACATACACACACATTTCAGAGATTAAGAATAACCAAGGAGCCTTAACCCATGATAAAAAGTCAATTAAGGTTCAGTTTAAGCAGTTTTACCAGGAGCTATACAGGGCTGAGAGCAGAGGTACGCTGGATAAGGTTGGGAGCTTTCTGGACGGGATTGCCCTACCACAGTTTACGGAGCGGCAAATGTTACAATTGGGAGGGGAAATATCTAGGCTGAAATCAAACAAGCTATACAGAGTTAAAAAGAAGGGAAGGCAACTTGGCCGGATGACTTTCTGCAGAATATTATAGGTTATGCAGGACCAGGTGGTTGAGGCCTTGTGGAAGATGTTTGCAGACGGCAAGGCAAGGCAAATTTTATTTAAGAAAACGCCCATCCGGAGGCTCCGGTGCCAAATATATTAAAATTTCATTATACAAATCATAGTAATTACATAAACAACATACTATAAACATAAAATACTGTATTCCAATAATTAAAACAATATTTTATAAATACTACCTCAGCAGCAGCACCACCTAGACTCAAAATAGTCAAGGGTGAATTTAAACCTAAAATTCTGAGACCAGGTAAGGCTATAAGCACTGAAGCTCAGGGAGGCCTCCTGCCTCCTCTAATGAAGCTGTTACATGTCTAGTATCTTAGCCGGAAAAGATACAGAAAATGCTGCTCTTATCATCCGATATCACTATTAAATTGTGATGCAAAATCCTTGCAAAGGTTCTGTGAAAGCGTCTGGATCAACTCCTTCCGGAGCTTGTCCACCCAGACCAGACTAATTTTGTTTGTCCATGGTAGATACTCCTAACATAATACGATAGCTATTAAATGTTGTGTGGAGGGCCTCTCGGTGCATGAGCAGCACTATGATGCTGCCCATGAACACTGATGAAGCCTTTCGATTGCATTGAATGGGAGTATTGTATGGAGGTGCTTTTGCGGTATGGTCTGGGAGACAGTTTTGTGGGACTGGTTAAGAAAATATGCCGGGTGCTAACAGCCAGGGTTCTGGTGAATGGTTCACTCACCAAACAAATCCCACTGTTTAGAGGTACAAGGCAGGGATGCCCCCTCTCCCCTTTACTGTTTACCTTGGCCATTGAGCCACTGGCGGTGGGAATCTGGGAACATCTGCACATTAAAGGCATACTGAGCAAATCAGGGGAGTCTCACAAGGTCACGCTGTATGCGGACGATATGCTCCTTTATGTGATGGACCCATCCAGATCTATCCCACCACTGCTCAGCCTGATTGAGACCTCTGCAGCTTTTTCAGGTTACAAAATCAATTTTGGTAAGTCAGAGGTCATGTTATGGGGAAAGATGGAAGAGGGATCCAGACAGGGGACCTGGGGCCTGAAAAGGGTCACAATCTCTTTTAGGTACTTGGTCATCCAAATAGGAAGGGACTAAGGCTCTCTGTATCAACTTAACTATACCCCGCTCATTAAAATTATAGAAGAGGAACTGCAGCAATGGAGGGAGCGCCCTGTGTCTTGGATGGGCAATATTTGTATTTATTTTTTTAACTTTATTTATGAACCAGTACTCTCCGAGACATCCTTCAGAGGTGCCCACTCAATCCTACCCCTTCTTCTCCCCACCGTGGCCATCCATCAGTGGTTCACCCCCTCCCAGAGGAACTTCCCAGCACTCCGTTTCACCCCCTCCCACCCTCGGCAGCTCTTTCTGAAATTAGAGGGTCCATCCCTCTGGGGGGTTGGCTATGGATCCCCCGTGTGGCCTGTCCTGGCATTGGGGATAAGAGGGAGATCCCTGGGGCCCTTGTCATCTCCTTGGTGAGCCGAGAGTTTGTTGTACTTTAGTTCCCCCCTCTCCCCATGAGCCGGCCAGCAAGGCAAAGTGCCGTGGCTCAGCCCCAGGCACACGCCCACGCCTCACAGTTGGCGATCCTCCAGCCGCCGCCAGAGATCACCCAAGAGAGAGTGCATCCTGAATCCACCTCGGGAAGAGGGCAGTCCACGGACGCTCAATCTCTCCCCGCTGACCCCGTGGCCCTGGCTCATTCCGAACCGGATCGCTGGCGTGGCCGAGGTGTGGCATCCAGCACCTCAAACCTCAGTGCCACTGGGCGGCATGGATGGGCAGTATTAATCTGCTAAAATGAACATACTGCCACGAATACTATACATGATGCAGATGTTACATATAGGACTTGTTAAGGTGGATTTTAGGAGAATCGAGTAAGCCTTTACCGGTTTTCTGTGGCGGAGAGGCCGCCCAAGGACAAGTCTTCGTAGACTTCAGGCAGACGGCTCCAGGGGTGGGTTAAATCTTCCAAACCTCCAGAACTATTATTTGGCCATGCAATACAGATACCTGAGTGACTGGGTTAATAGGCCTAGACCAGCGGGATAGTTAGACTTGGAGGAAGGGATGGTCCGGTTAGACTTCTCGCCTATCTAATGAAGGAAGGCTGGAAGGCCTAAAACAGGCTGGGTACTGGAAACCCTGGTGCTGTCATTTCTGGATGGATGGACACAGAACAGGTGGTCACTTTGCCAAAGTGGTCAGGCTTAATCAGGGTTCAGCTGGAAGATGAGACCAAGAACCCCTCAAAATGTATTACAAGTAAGAACTTTGGAGTTACTTTAAAAAACTGCAGGCTTCAAAGTAGCAAATGGAAATTAGGCGCTCTGGTACCTTAACTATATGCTTTTGTCTGGTCACACACCAGGTGCCTCCCCACAAACTTTACTGAGAGGCATTGTAAATGCAGGTTTTGAGCTTGCCAAACCCTTTATATCGATAAAAAGTTTACAGGTGACTCCCATCCCGAGGTCAGGCCTCGCCCGGGGACACCCTACCTTCCTGAGTGCCCTCCTATATTAGGTCCTTCAGGACAGCTGCTCAGGTCAGTGAGGTGCCCTGCTGGGACCTCTGTGTTGGGCTATACTCCCCTAGCTGCTATGGCTCCCAACCCCCATATTCTTTAACCAAATTTTTCCTCAGCTATTGCTATGACACCAGTCACCATTTTTTCGCAGAACGTAAATGGTCTAAATGACTAAGTGAAATGTACAAAAGTTTTACAATATATCTGAACCCAGCAAGCTGATGTTATATTTGTATAAGAAACACATCTCTCCTCATAAGAAAAAACATTCTATACTCTCCTGGGGAGAATGATACCAGATATATGCCTCCTTTTACAAACAAGAGAAAGTCAAGGGGCATCTATACTAATCCCTACCACTATCCAGTCTGTGCTGCAGCAGGAATATAACGATCTTGCTGGACAATATGCAATTTTGCAAGGCCTACATGACATGGAGGTCACTTCAGTGAATGCTTACTTTCCACCCAATTCAAATACCTTGATTGTCCGCCATTTCCTGAACAAGTTGTTGGACCTCCTCCACAGCCAACTCATCCCTGGAGGAGACTTCAATTTGACTATGTCTTGTAGTTAGACACTTCCAACCCAACTACATAGAGCTATTGCTACCCAAAAATTTGTTCGCTCCAACCTAGCAACCTCAAAATAACTGACATCTGTCAAAAGTTTTTCCCCATGGGACAAGCCTATATATACTACTCTCCCAGTCACAGTAGCTATTTCTAAAATGACTACTTCTTATCTACCTGCGAACACTTTAGCACTGTCCAAGACCTCGCTAAGGCCTGCAGATTTTATCACACCACAGTCGGGTAAAATACCCACATCTATCTTTGGAGGCTTTAACACCCTTTTCTCAAAGATGAAGCATATAAGAGGCCAATTCAAGAGCGGGTGCATCAGATTATATCTAAAAATTCTTCCCCTGACCTACCAGCCCCATTCCCTGGGATACTTTAAAGACTATTTTGTGGGGATATTATTTCTTATTCTTCCCTGAAGAGGTGGCATCCCATTGAGAAGTATATCAGTTAGGGAAGCAACTCCACTGACTCCAGCTACTATATAGCCATGGTGACTCATTCTGGATTCCCAAGTCCACCAGGCCATCACTTTCATTAAGCATTCATTCTGAGAGTGGGGAGTCAGAGGTATACGTTTGTCAGCCCGATGACTCTGTAGTCAGGGCGAGTGGCTTGTGTGCCCAAACTGCATGACCTGAATATGGGTAACCTGTCCCTACACTCTCACTGAATCTTATCAGTCTTTTGGAAATGCTACCAAAATTTATATATGGAAACTTCCCCCTTTAACCCTCTCAGCTATCTTGACCTATCTTATAAACTTCCCTCTTCCCACACTTGGGAATACTACCAACATTTATATATGGAAACTTCCCATTTAGCCCTCTCAGATATCTTAACCTAACTACAAACCTCCTCTTCCCAGCTACTGACTCTCAGAAAGAGATATTAATGGTCCCAGTACACACTGAGGAGTTGTATTCCATACTCACTGATGTTAAAACTCAGAAATGCCCAGGACCAGATGGATACCAGGTTGAAAGTAATAAAGCTTTCTTGGAACTTCTCACTCTGTATTTACATCAGGCCTCTGAGGCAGTACATGCTGGTGTCACCCCCCCCCCCCTTACTGGACATACGTCAGTCTCTTGGCTATGCCCAAACAGGGAAAGGACCCCACACTCCCATCCTATTTCCAACCAATCTCTATTTTAAACGTTAATTATAAATTATATATGCTAATTGGGCACACAGGTTGGATCAAATTCTTCTGATGCTAATACATCCCCACCAGGAAAGCTTTATTTGTAGGAGTCAGACCATGGACAATATCCACCACGCACTTTTACTGATGGAGTACACTGCCTAGCAGTCTATTCCCACAGCACTGTTAAGTTTAGACACTGAGGAGGCTTTTGACAGTGTTCTGGACCTTTCTCAGGGCACCCTGTTGGCCTTTGCCTTCCCTGACCTATTCCTCACCTGGCTGTGCAACATCTACGCAGACCCACAGGCATACATCAGCATAAACAGATCCTGTGCACCCCCCATATCTCTCCACTAGGGTACCTGGCAAGGTTGCCTCCTATCATCCCTTCTACCTATGCTGAAAGATGCTGAATGACACGATGCTGGGATGTATTGGGAGGGGTATTGATAGCAGAAGAAAACAGGTAATACTTCCCCTTTACAGATCCCTGATGAGGTCTCACCTAGAGCACTGTGCCCAGTTCTGGAGTCCTTGCCTCAGAAAGGATAAGAATAGGTTGGAGACAGTGCAGCGCAGAGTAACAAAAATGATTCAGGGCTGGCAGGGCAGATCCTAGGAAGGATGCCTCAAGGCACTAAATATGTACTCAATGGAGACCAGAAGAGAGAGGGGAGATATGACAGAGACCTTCAAGTTCCTTAAAAGAATTAACAAAGTGAACTGCTGGGACCTATTTAGCCTGAATACCAATTCATGGTCATGTGGACACGAATGGAAATTAATAGGAAGTAGGTTCAGGAGAGATGTGAGGAAGTAGTACTTTATGGAAAGGGTGGCGGGACCTTGGAATAGTCTGTTGGCTGCAATGGTGGGTGCAAAAACAGTCCGGGGATTCAAGCAGGGCTGGGATATAATGAACGGAACAGTGGTTACTGGGGACAACAAGACCAAGGAGAATAGAAAAGAGGATGGGGAGGGTTAGTCCCCTGGAGGAACAGTAGGATCCAGGGATTATAGGGAACCTGGGTAGACTGGATGGGCTTCTGGTCTTTTTCTGCCATCACTATCTATGTTTCTATGTTTCTAACTGCAGTTCATTTTGAGCATTTAGCCACAACATTTCAGCAGGTGCAGACAGTAGAGGGGGTTCCACTGGATGGAACAGAAATACAGGTTACTCACCTGTAACAGGAGTTCTAGGAATGGTAATGTTGTTCATCCACACTTATTGCAGGTTCCTTGCTGCTTTAAATCTTGCGGAAGGTCTTCAAGCTGGCTCCTCCCACCCACCCGGTGGTAAAACTCTTAGCTCCGCCCCATGACGCCAGATCTGGCCTGCTGGAAGCTCAGGTTGTGCGTCGAAGCTGGGAGGTGGTGGAATGTGTGGATGAACAACATATACCATTCCTAGAACTCCTGTTACAGGTGAGTAACCTGTATTTCTAGGACATGGATATGTTGTTCATCCACACTTATTGGCAGACTCCTAGCAGTTCTCCGGGAGGAGGGAGGCAAAGCACACCCCCTACTTAGGGAATAAAGACTGGAGAACCGAGGCCCCAAAACCAGCATCCCGGCGTGACTCAAGGTCAATGTGGTAATGGGTAATAAAGGTGTGTGCTGACTTCCAGGTAGCAGCCCTGCAGATTTCCTGGATAGGGACGTCCCTGGAAGCAGCCACCGATGCAGCAGTATGATGGGTAGAATGAGCTCTTATCCCTCTGGGAGGCTCCATGCCCGCCAACTTATAGCAGTGATCTATGCAGGAGGTGACCCACCTGCCTATCGTCCGCTTGGCTGCAGGTCTGCCAGGTGCGGCTTCAGCGTAGGTGACAAACAGCTGGCGAACCTCTCCCCGAATTTCAGCAGTGTGCTCCTTATAATAAGCGAGCGCCCTTCTAGGGTCCAGAGTATGGAGCCTATATTCGGCCTCCGAGGTGCGATTGGGGTAGAACACCAGCAGAGTCAGCACCTGGTTAAGGTGAAACCCACACCACCTTCGGAAGGAATTTCGGTGGGGGCGAGGACAAATCTTGTCCCTGTGGAAGACCAGGTAAGGAGACTCGATGCAAAGCACCTGGAGCCTCCCATCCTTCTGGCTGACGGATAGCCACCAAGAAGGTGGTTCTACCACAGGTGAGAGAGATCACACCTGTGCATTGGTTCCAATGGCTTGCCCATGAGCTTTGCCAGTACCAGCAGTAAATCCACTGGAGGTGGAGGTTCTCGCACCGAGGGAAATGCGATCAAGGCCTTGAAAAAGCGCCCGACCACCTTTTTCCTGCGCTAACGACTGCTCCCCTCGCCCGCGCCTGCAAGCAGAGATGGCTGCCAGGTGCACTTTAGGTCGCGACCCAAGCCCTTGACTAGAAAGGGACCATAAATAGTCCAAAATGCTTGCCACAGAACAGAAGGAAGGGTCCAAGCCCTTGCCCTGACACAAATGGAAATCTCTTCCATTTGAAGGCGAGCATTTTCTGGTCGACTCCTCACGGGACGCCTCAACAACATTGAGGACCTCGTTGGAAAGACCCAAGGCCTGGAACTCTAGCCGCCTCAGGAACCAGGCTGCCAGGTGCAGGGACTGAAGGTCCGCTGGAACACCTTCCCTGATTGACTGAGAGCAGGTCCGGGCGAGCTGGAAGCTGCCTCGGGAGCCTGGAGCTGAGGCTGAGGAGATCTGGGTACCAGAACTGGCGGGGCCAGTCTGGGGCTATCAGAATCACCTGCGCCTTGTCCCTCCTTGCCTTGAGAAGCACCTTGTGAATCAAGGGAAATGGGGGAAAGGTGTAGAAGAGGCCCGGGGTCCACAGCCTCGAGAAGGCATCCTCCTGCAGCGAGCCCTGCTGAGGGGCGGGCATAAAACAGCCTCAGCCGCGTTCTCCTGAGGCAAACAGGTCCACCTGAGGTGTGCCCCAGTGGGAGAACAGATCTTGTACTACCTCCGGCAGGAGAGACCACTCATGAGATGCAGCCCCTATCCGGCTCAGGGCATCCGGCCAGGTATTGGATGCTCCTGCCACATGAATGGCTAGGAGATCCGGCCGGCGAGATCGAGTGACCAAATGCGGAGAGCTCTTGCATAGAAGCATGGAGCGCGTCCCGCCCTGGCAGTTCAGGTAGTACATGGTCGTGGTATTGTCCGTCTGGACTCGGACCACTTGACCCCGGAGAAACGGAGCAAAGGCGGTGAGAGCTAGGCGGACCGCTCGGAGCTCCAGCAGGTTGATGTGGCATCGGGACTCCCGCGGAGACCAGAGGCCGTGCACTCGGTGTTCCCCCAGATGGGCACCCCAACCCATCAGAGAGGCATCGGTCGATAGAGAGACCGTCGGCTCGGGGCGGACAAACGGGATGCCCTCCTGCAGATGGAATGGAACGGTCCACCACTGGAGAGCGTTCCACATCTCCTGGGTCACTATCACTAGCTGGTCCAAAGGATCGCAGCGTTGTGACCACTGGCTGGCCAGTCCCCACTGAAGGGGGCGCATGTGCCAGCGCGCCCAATGGACCACGCTGGTACAGGCCGCCATGAGACCCAGAAGTAGGAAGTCCCGGAGGATGCCGATTGCCCAACCAGAAATGATTGGGCAAAGGAGGTAGAACCGGCCCTGTCCGCCTGGGAGCAGTGCTCTGGCTCGAAAGAGTCGAGCTCTGCCCCGATGAACAGGATCACCTGCTTGGCTCGAGTTCGACTTGGCCTCGTTGATGAGAAGGCCAACTGAGAGCAAACCTGGAGGCCAGATCTCTGGACCGCTCCACCTCCGTCCTGGAGGCTGCTATCAGCCAATCATCCAGGTAGGTACACCCAGACCCTCGGCGCAGGAATGCTGTCACCACTGCCATGCATTTGGTGAAGACCCTGGGAGCTGGAGATAAGCCAAGGGCATGGCTCGAACTCAAGAGGGATCCCTCCGCCGAGCGGAGGAATCTCCGATGTGATGGACGGATAGGGACGTGAAAGAACTCGTCCTGTAGGTCCAGAGAGCAGAACCACACGCCGTGTTCCAGAGATGGTATTATCTGCGCCAGAGTGACCATCCTGAAGGTTCGAGACCTTAGGAACTTGTTCAGGTCGTGTAGGTCGAGAATGGGCGCCAGCCCCCGTCGTTCGGAACCAGGAAATACCTGGACACGAACCCGGGTCTGAAGGTGGGATCCTCCACCGTGATCACCTCCTTTGGAGGAGGAGAACGATGTCGCTCGCCGCCAGTGAGGCTGGGGATCCGAGGCCCCCGAGGGCGACGGCTCTGAAGGGCGGGCCTGCTCGAATTCCAGAGGTAGGCCTTTTCCCACCACCTCCAGTACCCACCTGTCCGTGGTAACAGCGGACCAGGCAGAAAGGAAGTGTCTGAGCCGTCCCCACAGGGGGAACCAGGGGTGAGGTGACAGGGATGGGGGCGACACCCCTCAGCCCGTCACTGGGCAGGCTTGGAGGAGGGACCGGCCGAGGGACCTCCTGGGCCTTTACCTCCCTGCTTCCTGTTGGAGGAAGCCGACGGCTTGGGTTTGGGATACCAAGGTCGAGCCTGCTGGTCCTGAGCGTTGCTGGGCAGGCCATGGGTGCAGAAGGACCAAAGGCTTAGCTGTGGCTTTGCGGCCTTTGTCCTTCTGAGTGGAAGAGACCGAGTCCAAGGTAGCATTGGACTTCTCGATCCTCTGCAGGTGACCTTCCACCCCAGGGCGAAGAGGTCAGTCCCCAAAAGGAACATCCGCCAACTTGTGCTGGGTATCCGAGGTAAAGGTGGATATCCTCAGCCAAGCCCATGACGCATAGCCACTGCGGCCGCCACAGACCTGGCACATGAGTCCCCGATGTCTAACGCAGTCTGGAGCTGCTGTTTGGCCACCGCCCTGCCCTGGTCCCACACCTGCCTGACCGTAGTCTGCAGATCTGCGGGAAGATGAGGGACAACCTCATCCAGGGAGCCCAACAGGGCGTGAGAAAAATGTGCC
This sequence comes from Neoceratodus forsteri, assembly GCA_016271365.2. NCBI lineage: Eukaryota > Metazoa > Chordata > Ceratodontiformes > Ceratodontidae > Neoceratodus > Neoceratodus forsteri. Next base: position 136,944,943 of record CM028137.1, read on the forward strand.
ATGAGGACGGCCGAACTGGCCTGACGAAGGCCGAGAGAGGACGCAGCATAGACTTTCCGCCTGGCATAATCCAATTTCTTGGATTCCTTGTCAGGAGGTTTGTCCACATCCCTGGCGTTCCCGGCACGCCGGAAAACGCTGTCGGTAACCAACCCCTCGGCCGAGGGGTGTTCCGAAAAACCGGACAGGGAACGGTGGGGACCGCATACTTCCTGGCCAACCTGGCCGAGGGCGCAGGGCAGGAAGCAGGACGCTGCCAAAGTTCCAAGGCCGGACCCACTATGGCTTCGGCCACCGGAAAGGCCTCCGTAGGAGAATCCCCTCGGTCCAGAATCTCCATGAGGGGATACCTGGCCCATTTAGAAACGGGTTCGAGCTTCATCCCGGTGGACTCCGAGATGAGTCGAAGCAACCCTAAGAAGGACGAAGGGCTATTGTCCATTGACTGCCCTCCTCAGGACTCCAAGTCCATGCGCTTGGAGAAGAGGGAGGAACCATCATCGGACTCAGAAGAGTCCTCAAAGAGCTGCCTCGGGCCTGAGCCACCCTCCACCTGCCGAGGTTTATTGGGAGTGAGGGTGACAGACAGCCTATGGGGCAAACCCAAGGCCGACCAAGAATTTTTGGTCGGAGCCCCAACTAATGGCTGTGGAGGCGGAGGTTCCACCAGAATCGGTGGGGCAGCTGGAATTGGCTGAACAACGGCCTGAGAACAGGATCCTCGACTACAGCGAGGGGTTGTTTGACTGCTCCGTGACAGCCACTTAATGGCGGGGAAGGCGACTGGGTCGGCTTATTCCCGGTCAAAAGGAGCTGTTGCCACATGAGTTCCTCATACCTCCGACGCAACTAGCGCCGAAGCCTCCCCTCGTCCGAGGAAGAGTGGTGGCGCCACTTGCCGAGGTGCCGAGACCGAGACCGCCTATGGCGGCGGGATCGGTTGGACCGCAAGGATGTCAGAGACCGAGACCGAGAGTCTCGACTAGGCCGAGGAAGGCGAGGAGAAGTGTCTGAAATCGGCACTCCCCTCGGCTCGGACGATCCCACCGAAGGCTCCGGAACCGGAGGCACAGACGAGCCGACGGGATCCTCAACTCCCACCGGGGAACCCGGGAGAGGGGATTCTCAGCTTCTCCAGCCGACAACCCGTCCTAGCTGGGTCGAGAAAAATCGACCGCGTCGTGGAGTCTCGGTCAACTGGCCTGACGGGACACCGGAAGCCAGTGGCCGGTTGAGGGTCGACTAAGTCAACTGTCGACAAGGGGAGGGGGATCTTTCCCGCTCCCAAGAGCGTCCACGGAGAGACTTACTTTTGCTCTTTTTGGACCTGGAAAAAGGTCCCGAAGAAGTTGGACCCTCACCTTTGGTCGAGAGGGTCAGACAAAGCTCCTTAAAGAAGCGAAACAGGCACCGAGAAAGAGCGGGACAAATGCGCAGCCGAGGTGAAAGGCGGCCCGCGCGCCTCCTCTTCGAGGCGATCATCTGCTCAAGCTGATCCGCCGAGCCGCCGCTGCGAGACACATGTCAGGCCTAGCTGGGTTCACGGTGGAATTCTTTTCTCGGGCGCCCCAGTTGTAATCGGGCACGGTCTTCAAGGACATAGGCCGAAAAGGAAGAGCACAAGTCGCAGGCCTGCGGTTCGTGCTCAAGGCCCAGGCAGTAGACGCACGTGGAGTGCAGATCCATCCCTAGACATCTTCTGCCCACAAGGGCACCTCCCGAAACCAGAAGTCGATTTGTCCATCATGGCCCTTGTTGAAGAAGACCAAGTCTTTTAGCAAAACTTTTGATTTCGAACTTTCGAAGAATTAGGAACTAGTCTTAATCGCAGCACGTTAAGGAGGGAACCTGAGCTTCCAAGCGGTAAGGAAGATCTGGCGTCATGGGGCGGAGCCGAGAGTTTTACCACCCGGGTGGGTGGGAGGAGCCAGCTTGAAGACCTTCCGGCAAGATTTAAAGCGGCAAGGAACCTGCCGATAAGTGTGGATGAACAACATATCCATGTCCCTAGAATACAAGGCTGTATTATATGAGGATGACATTCTCCTTTCTCTTTTAAATCCTGAACACTCGATCCCATTGCTTGGACCACAATAACTGCCTTTGGCCGACTAGCAGGTTTCTCTCTATCTATAAAACAGAGGTGCTGTAAGGAACTTTTGACTTGCGGACTATGGACATTCACTATAAATACCATGCAGCTCATGGGCTCGAACATAGCCTATTTCGCTTAGGTTACTCACGGAACCAAATAGCGCATCTTTTAGCTTTGATAGCGATTTGAATGTATTAAGAGAGTGCTGCTCTGAAGCCGGCCTGGTGGTGCTGAGTGGACACCACACCTCATGCTATGCCAGAAATCAGGGTTCGGAGGCGAGCTCATGCTGCCAGGGGTCGGCAGAGGAGGGAGAGGATTGAGCATCTGACAACAGCTCTCCTCTCCTGGAGTGGGTGGGTATGTCGTCCCGCTCTTTGGCTGCCCCCTGGTGGAGGATGGGGAGCAGTGTTAAATCACAGGAGACAAGTAGAGCGGCAACGTGATGTGCACACGCTTCCACGGTTTTGAGTGGCAGGGGACACAGAAAAACGGCTGCAGACTCTGTGAAGTCCCCTCCGGTTTGACGGTGCGCCACCCCGGACTGCCCGTAATTGCCAAGTAATCAGGGCTCAGGGTGGGGGTGACTGCCAGGCTGGAAGGAGGGATGGACATCATCGGCAGGCCAAGGAGAATAAACACAATATGAAAGAGGACTGCTGCACTCGTGGCTTTAAATGTTATTTTATTGTGACATCAAAGCTAGTGAATGTAACAATATGTTTGATTTATAATCAATAAACAGTAATTTTAAAAAAAAATAAGACAGGTGCTGCTGCTGAACTTTTTCCATTCTCCTGCACTACAATGAAGTCTTTCCTTGCGATGGAGAGAAATGCAGTTTTAAATATCTGGGAATATACATCCCCAAGGATTTAGGTAACCTAGAGTTCCTGATTTTTTTTTCTTTTCCTCACCCCTGCCCCCCCCCACACACACACACATAGGTATTTCCCCGGTATGACCAGGGTTGTGACTTCAACTATTGTTATACTTTATATGACTGCTGTTACTGCATGTAACTTTATTCCGTAAACCACTGATATATTGTGCCCTTTTATTATCTGTATTCCACCTGTATGTTACCACTGTAACCATTTCTACCCTCCCTGTGATGAGGTGCCTTTGTAAATGAGTCCCTGACTCAAAGTTTGTAAATCTGACTTTCAAAAATAAATAAATAAATAAATTTACGACCCTCTCTCTGGCACCTTAACGGAAGATATCACTAGATGGAGCCAATTGCCGCTCCCCTTTTACTCTAAACTGGAATCAGTCCAGATGAATATTTTACCCCATCTACTATATCTCATAGGGGTGGGGAAGAATAAGGTAAGATGGACTGAAAATTGGTTGAAGGGCAGAACCCAGAGTGTACTGGTTGGGGGCGAGTTCTCTAGCACCAGGAGGTCACCAGTGGGGTCCCACAGGGATTGGTGTTGGGGGCCAGTGTTGTAAGTGACATCGGGGAAGGCATTAAAAGCAAAATATGCCTGTTTGCAGACAATGCCAAACTTTGTGGGAGGGTGGACACCAAGGAGGGATACAGGACCTGAGGAAGACCTTGCCAGACTAGAGAGATGGTCAGGAATCTGGCAACTTGGTTTCAATGCCAAAAAGTGCAGTGATACACATAGGGGCCAAGAACCCTTGGGTAGAGTATTACATAGAACTGGTGCAGGTAAATGCTTTTGAAGAGGAAAAGGATCTAGGAGTGGTGATTACAAGTGACCTGAAACATTCCTCCCAGTATAAGAAGGCAGTGGCGAAGGCCAACAGGATGCTGAGTTGCATTGCAAGGGGATTCAGTAGCAGGCGGAGCGAGGTCATTTTACCACTATATAGGTCACTGGTAAGACCACATTTAGAATATGGGGTGAGGTACTGGCATCCACACCTTAAGAAGGACATCAGCATGCTGGAAGGGGTCCAGAGGAGAGCAACCAAGATGACAGAAGGGCTACAGGATAGGACCTATGAGGAAAGGACTGGAGCCCTGGGGATGTACTCCTTGGAGGAGAGGGCGGATATGATAGAGACCTTCAAGTATATGAAGGAATTAGTGCAAAAGGAGGGTCTCTTTGAAAGGAGAGAAAACAACACCACTAGGGAGCGCAGCTTAAAACTGAATGGGGGAGGAGGTTCAGAAGGGATGTAAGAAACATTTCTATACAGACAGGGTAGTGACCACCTGGAATTAGCTGCCAGAGGAGATGGTATCAACAAAGATGGTGGGGCCATTCAAGAGGGCCTGGGACAAACACAAAGGGAGACCTTGGGGCCATGGAAAGTGGGGAAGTGGGGGTGAGGGAGGCGGTAGGGAGGAGGGCAGGGTCAGTGAAGTCAGTGTAAGACCAGATCCTGCACCATTACGAACAGACATGATAGAGCAGACGGTCTTCTTCTGCTGGCTCTTTTAAGTATGTTTGTACATTTGTATCTCTTCGGACTCTTCCAGTAATCCCGTCCAATTTCTATTTCACCTCATAGAATCTGATGAAATTAATTTCCTGATACATATGGGAAGGAATGCCCTCCACGAGTTTGCTACTCCCTGCTGCACTTACCTACTATCAAAGGGGTACTTATTCTCCCAAACTTGCTTAGCTTTGTGACAGCTTCCTACCATCGTATTGTGTCATACTAGCCAAGTCCCCAGGTTCCTCACCTTGAAAGCAAACTGAATTCACCCTCAATGATATGTACAACATAAGTCCACTATTGTTTACCGATAGGGCCTATCCCCTGCCACTGGCAGTATATACATTAAATTTACAGCTAACTCATTACAAGTTTGGTTTAATTTACAACACCTCCCTACACTGGCCTTAGTGTTTTACTACTGCCGAATACTGTTGGCGGATCCAGACTTCCTCCCAATGCAAACTGACCATACTCTTGCCAGGTGGAGGCAACCAGACCTTGCATATATCTTTTAATTTCTTGAATGCCACAGGGTGACACCTTTTGAAACACTGCAACAACAATTTGGCCTCACAGGCAGGAAACACTTTCGATACCTAGAAGTCAAAACATAGTTATTACACAAAACAAATGATTGGGCTTACTTCCCAGATCTGGAACCATTGTTGTTACATTTTCTCCTTGGGGCCCTACAGGCAGGGTGTGCAAATCTTATCGCCCCCTGTCCAGGGCAAGTAAAGTTCATTGAAGGGCAAGTACAAAAACAGAGCTAATTTCATTGTAATGAATAGGGGCAAGTGAAAATTCAGCTGCTGTCCTAAAAGTTTTGATTTGAACACCCATGCCGACAGGGGCACTTTGGGGGCATCTCATAGGTAATTCATAGATAATTACTTTAAGGGGCAACAGGATCTGCTTGGGGATTCCACACAGTCTGGGTTAGATAAATGGAACCAGGAGCAGGGCAACATTACTTGCCAGTAACATTAGTTCAAGGAGTGGAACATGATATTCATCCACTCTTCTGGCAGTTGCTTTTCCCTTTAAGATTTGCTGGAAACATCTTCAAGCTGGCTCCTCCCACCCACCTGGGTGGTAACTCCCTCAACTCTGCCCCCAGATCTTGCCCGCTGGAAACAGCGTTGTGCACCAAAGCCAGGGGAGGTCAGGTGGATCCGTATGGATGAACATCGTATACCACTCCCAGAGCTACTGTTACAGGTGAGCACCCTGTTCTTCTAGAGACCTGGATATGATGTTCTATTCACACTTCTGGCAGACTCCTAGCAGTTCTCCGGGTGGAGGGAGGAGGAGGCAAGGTACACACCCTACTTAGGAACAGAGACTGGAGGAACTGAGGCCTCAAAACCAACATCCGGCAGTGACTTGAGGTCAATGTCATAATGGGAAATGAAGGTGTGTGCAGATCTCCAGGTAGCAGCCCTACAGATTTCCTGGATAGGGGCGTCCCAGGAAGCAGCCACTGAGGCAGCGGTATGATGAGTGGAATGAGCCTTTAGCCTCCGGGAGGCTCCTACCCGCCACCCTATAGCAGAAGTCAATGCAGGATACAATCCACCTGCCAATTGTCCACTTATCTGCCGGTCTGCCAGGTGCGGCTCCAACATAGGTGACAAATAGCTGGAGAACCTCTCCCCAAACTCCAGCTGTGCGCTCCTTATAGTAGGCAAGGGCTCGCTGCAGGTCCAAAGTATGGAGCCTGTGCTCGGCCTCTGAGGCATGATTGGTGAAGTACACCAGGAGATTAATCACCTGATTAAGGTGAAACTCTGATATAACCATCAGGAGGAACTTCAGGTTTGGGCGCAGGACAATCTTGTCCCTGTTGAAGACCAGGTAAGGAGACTCCACTGAAAGCGCCTTGAGCCAACTGATCCTTCTGGCTGACGTGATAGCCACTAGGAAGGTGGTCTTCCATGACAGATAAGATATGTCACACCTGTGCACTGGTTTGAATGGCTTGCCCATGAGCTTTGCCAAACCCAGCAAATAGTCCCACGATGGTGGTGGTTGCGTGTCGGAGAAGAAATATGGTCAAGGCCTTGAAAAAGTGTCAGACCACCTTCTACTGTGCCAACTGCTGACTGGCCCATGTCTAGTAAGCAGAGATGGCTGCCAGGTGCACCTTAAGGGTTGCCCGACTTAGAGAGGGACCACAGGTAGTCAAGGACAGGACAAGGGGTCCAGCCCCAAGCCCTGGCACCAAATGGAGAACCTCTTCCACTTCAAGGCATAGCATTTCCTGGTCGACTCCTTCCAAGATGCCTCCAAAACAGTGAGGACATCTTTGGACAGAGACCCAAAGCCTGGAACTCTAGCCGCTTAGGAACCAGGCTGTCAAGTGCAGGGAATGAAGGTCCAGATGGAGTACCTTCCCCTGACTGATGAAGAGCAGGTCCGGGCAAAGAGGTAGGCACCTTGGGAGCCTGCTGCTGAGGCTGAGGAGATCGAGGTACCAGAACTGATGGGGCCAGTCTGGAGACACCTGGATCACCTGTGCCTTGTCCCTCCTGGCCTTGAGCAACACTTTGTGAAACAAGAGAAGTGGAGGGAAGGCATAAAAGAGGCCAGGGATCCAGGGCCTTGAGAAGGTCTCCCCTGCAGGATTCCATGCTGAGAGGGGGCAGGCACAAAACAGCCTCAGCTTTGCGTTCTCCCTGGAGGTGAACAGGTCCACCTGAGGGGTGCCCCACTGGGAGAACAAACTGTGTACTACATCTGGGTGGAGAGACCACTCATGAGACGCCTCGCCCACACAGCTGAGAGCATCCACCAGCTGGCTAGAGGCCCCTGCCACATGGATGGCTAGAAGATCGGCCTCCAGACTACACATGAGGGTCCACATGCTGAGAGCTTCCTTGCACAGTGGCAGGGAGTGCATCCTGCCCTGTTTGTTGAGGCAGTACATGGTCGTGGTGTTGTCTGTCTGGACCTGAATCACCTGACCCTGGATGTGTGGAGCGAATGCAGTCAACACCAGCTGAACTGCTCAGAGCTCCAGCAGGTTGATGTGGCATCAGGATTCCTCAGGGGTTCAGAGCCTGTGAAATAGCAGTTACGTAAGAACTTACGTAACAGTAAATCTTCGAGAGAGGTTCCTGCAGTAGGTCTTCACATATGAGACTGCCGCCCCAGCATCAGGACTGAGCAGGCAAACTTCACTTGCTAGCAATCTATAGCAGGGACCACCCCAGGCGTCACATGACGGGATGCTGGCATGACTGTATATAGGGCGGTCCCGCCCGCCCTCCAGTTCTCCTGCCGGAGAAACTCCTCAAGCCCTGACCTGCTAAAACAAAGCCCTGGGAAAGGAAAAGAGGCAAATACAGAAGCTGGGGAAGGCAGGAAGAGATGAGACCTCTTGCAGGAACCTCTGTCAAGATCTACTGTTACGGTAAGTTCTTCACGTTAAAGTACAGTTCACGTAAAACTTACTGTACCAGTAGATCTTTGAGAACAGCTCTGCAGCAGGTTACACCATTAGGACTGAAGCCAGAAGGCACCAGGATCCCAGGAAAAATTCTACCTAGCAGTATCCAGTGGGGACCACCCGGCGTCAGGCATTACATAAAAGAGGGTGGTCCCCCCGCATCAGCAGTTCTCCCGCCAGAGACTCCTGGCCCAAAGGTGACATCTGAAGGGGAGACCGAGGATCCTCTTCCAAAGGAAGGTTTGTAATAGGATGGTGTCAAAGACGCTATAGCCTAGAAACTAGGTCAGAAGACTCAACCTCCAGAGAGGAAGGTGGGAGGAAAACTACCTGCTGCAAGAGCTGTTCTCGAAGATCTACTGTTACGGTAAGTTCTTACGTAACTACTATCTTACTTCAAGAAACAGTTCTTGCAGCAAGTTACATAATTAGGACTGATTCCCAAGCAGTTAGGGAACTATTTCCTGATCGGGAGGAGGACAGGAGATGTTGATCAGATTTCAGGACAAAAGTCCTGAAGGACCGCCAAGCCAAAACCTACTCTGTGCCTAGAAGCAATATCAAACTGCAATGCCTGATGAAGGTATGTGTACAGTGCTGTAGGTTGCTGCTGCACAGATGGCTGACGTAGAAACTTTCTTGAGCGCCACGAAGGAGGTAGCCACCCCTCTCATGGAGTGAAACACAGAAACATAGAATTTGACGGCAGATAAGGACCGCTTGGCCCACCTAGTCTGCCCACTTTCCTACCTAACAGATAAGCTGCAGATCCTAGTTAACCAACAGCTTACTTCCTCTTACCCGCCACTAGGACTGCCTTATGCCTGTCCCATGCATTCTTGAAGTCCCCCACTGTTCTTGACTCCACAACCTGCTCAGGGAGGCTGTTCCATGCATCCACAACCCTCTCAGTGAAAAAATACTTCCTCACATTAACCCTGAGCCGTCCCCCTCTATCTTCAAATTGTGCCCCCTTGTTCTTGCACATCTCTTTTTCTGGAAGATGCTTCCCTCTTGGACTTTGTTAATTCCCTTGAGGTACTTGAAAGTTTCTATCATGTCCCCTCTCTCCCTTCTTTCCTCAAGAGTATACATAATAAGCTCCTTTAGTCTTTCTTTGTATGTCTTCTGGTGCAGACCCTGCACCATTTTGGTTGCCCTCCTCTGGACAGCCTCCACTCTGTCTATGTCTTTGCGGAGATGGGGTCTCCAGAACTGCGCACAGTACTCCAGATGGGGTCTCACCAACTGTCTGTACAGAGGGATAACAACTTCCTGTTTTCTACTATTGATGCCTCTTCCTAAGCCTATGAGTGACCTTTTACCAGTCCCACTAAAGGTTTGTTGTGCTTCTGGTAACAGAATGAAATACATTTCACGAGCCATCTGGAGAGCAACTGCTTAGACACAGGTGCGCCCTGCATCCTGAGTGCAAAGGATGCAAAGAGCTGGTCCAACTTGTGATGGATCTGGTTCTAGCCAGATAGTATCTGAGGCTCCTATGTACATCCAGGGTGTGTAACAGGGCTTCTCCTCTGTTTGAATGACTAGGGTAGTACACCGGAAGGTCTATATCCTGGTTGAGCGTGACAGCCGAGACCACTTTGGGAAGAAACTTAGGATTTGTCCTTAAGGACACCCTGTCCTTGTGAAAAACAAAATAAGGATCTTTGCACATAAGTGCATGAAGCTCAAAAATTCTTCTGGCAGAAGTAACAGCAACAAATAGCATCTTCCAGGCGAGGAGATGCAGCTTGCAATCATAGCTGGTTCAAAAGGGGCAGTGTGAGCTGCTCTAGGACAAAGGGAGATCCCAAGGTGGAGTTGGGTCTTTGATGGGAGGTCTCAAATGTAGGATGCCGCGTAAGGAAGCTCAGGAAGCCTCTAGTTGTGCTAGAGACTTGTGATCTACCGGTGAATGGTACGCAGAAATGGCACAGAGGTGTACCTTAATGGAGGAGTAGGCAAGCCCTGCTTCATTCATAGAGGGATAGGAGGTAATCTAAGGCTGACCTCTCTGAGCACTCCAATGGGGTCAGTCCACGAGCCTGAGCCCAAATGCAAAATCTGCGCCACTCCATGGCGTAGGTGGCGTGAGTGGAGGGCTTTCTTGCCACGACCAAATTGTCTGCAACATCATGCGAGACCCCGTATCTCATGACTGCTATGTCTTTATGAGCCAGGCATGCAGGTTCAGCGACCGAAGACCCGAATGGACCAAGGACCCTGCCTGCTGGGACAGCAGGTGAGAGCTGAATGGTAGAGGCACTGGAGGTTCCTGGGCCAGTTGGTGCAATAGAGGGAACCAAATTTGCTTGGGCCAAAAGGGCACTACCATAATGAGAGATGCCCGCTCTTGCTGGAGCTTCAAGAGAACCCTCTGGATCAAAGGAAAAGCGGAAAGCATAGAGGAACCTGCTCGTCCAAGATAGGGACAATGCATCTTGCCAAAAAAGACCAGGCCCTGGAACTAGTGAGCAGAAATTGGGCAGTTTTGTGTTGGATGGGAGGCGAAGAGGTCTAATTCTGGTGTCCCCCATCTGCGAAACAGGTCCTCTGCGACTTCCTGGAGCAGTTCCAATTCATGGACGCTGGCCTGTGATCGGCTTAGACTGTCCGCGATGGTGTTGTCCGCTCCGGGGACATGTACTGCAACGATTTTGGCGCCGTGTTGTAGTACCCAATCCCATACCCTCTTGGACTCCCTGCAAAGGGGGTAGGAATGAGTGCCTCCTTGTTTGTTGAGATGAAAAAGTTACTCACCTTAGTAATGTTTCTTCTAATGGAGTCTTGCTGTATTCTGACAGTAGCAGTGAGTCCCGACCTTCGAACTGCCCCGGAGATGAAAGAGTTAACTTTCCATGCCAGGCATGGAACGCTGAGCTCGAGCTCGGTTGAGACTCTGTCTGTTGCTGTTTAAACTCAAACCGTCAGATCTTCTGAGCAAACTCACTAAGGCCCTGTGTGGAAGCTGTAAACCTATACTAGCCAAATGGCTACTAACATAGAAACACATTTTGGTCCCAAAACAAAGACTCAAGTCAGGAGACCCAAAAATGAAAACACACACAAAAAACATCCAGAAAGCGGGGTGAAACAACAAGGTGGGCATCTACTGAGTGCCAACACCACTGCCCACCCACATCCCAAAACAGAGATTCTGAGAGGGGCAGGCAGGGGAGGTCAGAATACAGCAAGACTCCATTGAAGAAACAACATTACTAAGGTGAGTAATTTTTCTTCAAACAACATAAGTCTTGCTGTATTCTGACATAGCAGACTACCAAGCAGTACCTCCATGGAGGAGGACAGAACCTACTTAGGAAATAGGCTCTGAAGCACAGTTAAGCAAACCAAGCATCACTCCTAGCCTGAATATCCAAGGAGTAATGCTTGGTAAAAGTGTGAACTGTTCTCCAGGTAGCTGCTTGACATATCTCTAAGATAGGAATATCCCTGGCAGCAGCCAGGGATGCAGCTGTACCTCTGGTAGAGTGAGCCCTCAGGCCTGAGGGTGGAACCTTACCCAGTTTTCCATAACAACATTGGATACAAGACACAATCCACCTGGCAATGGATCTTTTAGTGGCAGGTTTCCCTTTACCAACCTCACCATAAGTGAGGAACAGTTGGAGGGAGTCAAACCTGTGACCCTTGGTACGCTCCATGTAGCAGCTAAGGGCTCTTTTCACATCTAAACTGGGGAGCCTCCTCTCGGCAGAGGAGGAATGGTCAGTGAAGTACACAGGAAGAGACATAGATTGATTAAGGTGGAAATCTGAAACCACCTTAGGCAAAAATTTCCTGTTAATCCTGAGGACCACCTTATCTCTATGAAAGGAGATAAAATCAGGCTCCACTGATAAAGCTTGTAACTCACTTATGCATCTGGCAGAGGTGATGGCTACCAGAAACACAGTTTTCCAAGTCAAGTACTTAAGCTCTGCTGAAGACAAAGGCTGAAAAGGGGGTTGCATAAGCTGAGCAATGCAAACATTAAGGTCCCAAGCAGGTGCAGGGTCCCTGAAAGGAGGGTTGGTGTGAAGCAATCCCTTGAAAAACTTGGAGAATAAAGGGTGAACTGAAAGAAGAGGGCTTATCTGCTGAGATAAAGCAGAGACAGCTGCCAGATGCACCTTCAGTGTAGCTGGTCTAAGCCCTAAGCCATTTAAATGGACCAAATAATCAAGGACTGTGGGCAAATCAGCAGACTCTGGGAAGTTTGCTTTCCAGAGCACCATATGGAAAATCTTTTCCACTTGGAATTATAAGTAGCCCTGGCGGAAGGTTTCCTAGAAGCCTTCAGAATGTCCATTACGCCTTGGGAGAGGTGTAAATCATCAAACTCTAACTCTTCAAGAGCCAGGCCTTGAGATTGAGAGATTTGAGATTCGGGTACCAAACCCTCCCCTGAGCACAAGTTAACAGGTTGTGATTCTTGGGAAGACACAGGGAAAGATGGGCTGCTAAGGACAGAAGGAGTGGATACCAAGGCTGTCTGGCCCAGTCTGGAGCAATCAGAATCATCTTGCAGGGTTGAGATCTGATTTTGACTAGCACTTTGAACAAGAGAGGGAAGGGGGGAAAGGCATACAGGAACTTCCCTTCCCAACTGAGAACTAAGGCATCCAGGGGGACTGTGCCCAAGACTGGGGGCCTGCAACAAAAAAGAGGAAGTTGGTGATTGTCTGGGGCTGCAAAAAGATCTATCTGTGGGGTGCCTCATCTGGAGAATATCACCTCCAAGACCAAGGGATCCAGGGACCATTCATGATGGCCCTGAGATATCCTGCTGAGAGCATCTGCCAGGACATTGTCCTTGCCTGGGAGGTGTACTGCTGTGAGGGAGGTGTTCAGAGAATAAGCCAGGGACCACAACTTCATTGCTTCTGTGCACAAGGCCATAGATCGAGTGCCTCCTTGCTTGTTGATGTACCACATTGTGGTGGTATTGTCTGTTCTGATATGAATAACTTTGTTCTGAACAGACTTGGAAAAAACTTGAAGTCCTAGAAATACTGCTCTCAGCTCCAACAGGTTGATGTGGAGCAGAGACTCCTGAGGGGATCACAACCCTTGGGTGGTCAGGTCACCTAAGTGAGCCCCACCCCAAGGAGGCATCTGTAGTAAGGATTAAGGAGTGGGACTGATTGACAAAGGGGACTCCTTGTCTCACATTGCTCTGATCCTGCCACCACTGTAGGGCTTGGATCAGGGTTCAAGTTACTGGGATCAATTTGGTCAGAGGGTCCTTCTTTTGAGACCAGAAGGCTCTCAAATGGAACTGAATGTCTCTCATCTGAAATCTTGCTCCCTGCACCACTGCTGTGGAAGCAGCCATGTGCCCCAGGAGCTGTGGAAAATGTCTTGCTGGTCGGGATACCTGCAGGGTGAATGAGGAGGCCAGAGAGATAAGGGTCCTTGCCCTATCCAGGGGAAGGAAAGCTCTGGCCTTTCCTGTGTCTAGCTCTGCACCTATGAAGGTAAGGAGCTGTACAGGCTCTAGAACTGACTTTGAAAGGTTCAGGAGGAACCCTAACGAGGTGAGCAGTTGCTGAGTTACCTGTAAGTGTGACTGGACTTGGTCTGGGGGCTGGCCTACTATAAGCCAGTCGTCCAGGTAAGGGAAGATGGCAATCCTTTGCCTTCTTAGAGAAGCAACTACCACTGCCAGGCATTTTGTGAACACCCTTGGAGCAGAGGTTAGTCTGAAGGGCATTGCTCTGAACTGGTAATGGCCTGAGGACAGCTCGAACCTGAGGTACTTTCGATGGGAGCTTCTGATGAGAATATGGAAGTAGGCATCCTTGAGGTCTAGGGATACTAGCCAGTCCCCTGGCCTTAGAGAGGGTAGAATTATTCCCAGTCACCATTCTGAATTTTGGTTTTAACAGGTGCTTGTTTAAGTATCTGAGATCCAGGATGGGCTGCCATTCTCCTGTCTTTTTGGGGTAAGGAAGAACCTGGAGTACAACCCTTGCCCTGGTGTGAGGTGGAACCCTTTCCATAGCTCTGAGAGCTGGAGGAAGAGACCTCTGCCTCTGGGCAAGTGCCTCGAGGGTTTGCAGGTGGAAAGGATCTGGTTCTCAGCTTTGGAAATCTTTTGAACCTGAGAACCAGTCCCTGGCTTACTACTTCCAGGACCCACTTGTCTGATGTTATAGACTTCCAGTCCTGGACAAAGTAAGCCAGCCTGCCCCCTACAGGTGGTGGAGAATCTGCCCTGGCAAACCCATCAGGGTGCCTGCTTGGCAGGGGGTTTTGGCTGAGGGGTGGAAGCAGGTCTGCTTGTACCCCTTCTGCCTCTCCCTCTAAAGAACCCCTCTGAGCATACACAGAAGAGGAGGCCTGGGCTTGGTAGAAAGGCCTGTGAAAGGCCTGCCCTGCCCTGGGAAGCTGCCTCTGAGGTAGCCTGCCTTTCCTTAGCCTGTGCACTCCTGTAGGTGGTCCTATACTCGTCCATTTTCTTCATGTAATTCTCTGTTTGCTCCCCAAACAAAGAATTACCAACAACAGGAAAATCCATGGCCTTAGTCTGGGTATCCTGTGACAGGCTAGTACATCTGAGCCAAGCCATTCTACGAAGTGCCATAGATGTAGCCATGACTCTTGATGACATATCATTTGAGTCCACTGCAGTATGGAATTGCACCTTGGATGCCTCAATACCATCAGCAGCCACCTGCTCCAGCTCCTTGGCAAGCTGGCCAGGGACCTGTTTTGCTAAAGCCACGACAGTGTCCCATCTAGATTTCTGATATCTAGCAACATAAGCCATATAATTTGCTTGTCTGAGTCCCAAGGATCCTGCCATGTACTGTTTCTCTGCCATGGCATCAATCTTCCTGGAGTCCTTGTCTAGGGGGTGTGAAGCCAAGGGAATATTTGCCTTGTCACAGGCTGCAGCCTGCACTACTAACATGGCTGCATGTTGTGTAAGGAACTCTGTATCAGAGCCTGACAATGTATACCTCTTGTCTATTCTCTTATCCACAGGAGGTATAGTGTTAGGAGTTTTTAACATTTTAAATGTCCGTTTCCCAAAAGATTTATGCAAGGGAATAGACAGCCTCCTAGACTCTGGGATATCCATCATTTCCACAAAGTCAGGCTCCTCTTGATCATCCACAGATTCCTCCATAGGAAGCTGGAGGGTTTCAGCCACTTTTTTATAAAACATAAAATGAGAAGGGGACTCAGAAAGCCTAGGAGGAGACACTCCTGAAGGTCTGTCTGGGGAGATGTCTGGGTCAATGGGCACATCCAGACTTTCAAATCCACATTCACTCTCCTCATACTCCTCTTCCCCCTCCTCCTCCGGTTCATAATACTCCTCTAAATCATACTCTTGAACCGGTGGAACTGGCCGAACCGAGCGCCTGCCTGATGGTGCCGCTTCAGTCGGAACTGGAGAAAGCGACTGGACAATTTTGATCGCTTTGGCTATTTCTTCAGCGGTTGGAGAGGAAAGTTTTGGCTCCACACCAGCTGATTTTTCCTTTCTAGTTCTCTTAGCTGGAACCGACTCCTCAGAATCGGATCTCCTTTTGCTCGAAGAAATCTCGCCCTGGTCAGAGGGCACTCCTTCTGGTTCAGTTTGAACCGAACCGGGCTGGCCATCCGGTTCAGCGGACTTTTTGGCCTCCCTTTCCCTGAGCCTACCAACTCTCTTTTCTAGGGTAGCTGCAGGAACATTTTTGCAAATCTGGCAGTCTGCATTGAGGTGGTCAAACCCCAGACAATAAACACAGGTGGAGTCGGGGTCAGCCTTGGCAAAGACTTCCCCACACACACTACAGTGTTGAAACCCAGTGGGCCCTGTTTTTCCTTTGGGTTTCTCAGACATTGTGCCAGTCCTAACCAAACTTACCCTTTTAATGGCAATCTGCCAGGCAAGACCCTCCTATCGGTTCCTGACCGTGTCAGCTCGTGGAAAAAAACGTAATAAAATCCGTTTTTTTTTTTTTTAGAACCGATAAGAACCGGTAACCACACTCTAAAAGTACAATTCAAGATTTTTAAACAACTTGATCGGTTCAAACCGAACCGATAAACCATTACAAGTTCCACACAGAATAGAATTAATATATAACCTATCTAGTACTCACGAATACCACAGACAGAGACTGAACCGACAGGTTGCGGTTTAAATTCAGTCGAAAACCGAGAAAAACGGTACTTTAACCGACAAATTGAACCGAGCAGAAGGAGAAATCTCCGGAGCGACTGTTCAGTGAGGCGGAGTAAAGAATCTGACAGTTTGAGTTTAAACAGCAACAGACAGAGTCTCAACCAAGTTCGAGCTCAGCGTTCCATGCCTGGCATGGAAAGTTAACTCTTTCCTCTCCAGGGCAGTTCGAAGGTTGGGACTCACTGCTACTGTCAGAATACAGCAAGACTTCATGTTGTTTAAAAGTACATCACCACGGTATTGTCTGTTTGTAACAGGAGGGTACCTGGTGGAATCTCCGACTGGAACGCCTGCAAGGCATACAGGACCACTCTCATCTCCAGAATGTTTATGTGAAGATGACATTCCAAAGACGACCAGGAGCCTTGGGTCCTGACCCCGTTGAGGTGAGCTCCCCATCCGGACCCCGAGGCGCCTGTGGAGAGTGTCACTGTTGGAGGCGGCACTACAAAGGGGACTCCCATAGACAGGTGCTCTGGGATGATCCACCATTGCCAGTCTCAGATGACGGCATTCGTAATCCGGACTGGATGCTGCAGTTAATCTTGCTTTTGGTCCCATTGGGCTCACAACATTCACTGGGTGACCCGCATATGGAGTCGAGTTAGGGGAACCATTGCAATGGCAGCCGCCATGTGTCTGAGCAGGCAAAGAATGGTCCTGGCCGGTACCGCTTTCTTTTCTTATGTCCCTTATGAGGATCTGATGCATTCTGCCCTGTCCTGAGGTAGGAATGCCCTCCTTGAGTGGTGTCTAGAACTGCCCCTTTAAACTGCAATTTCTGAGATGGAAGAAGGCCACGACTTCTCCTGATTGATGGCGATGTCCAGTGATTCAAAGAGGAGCGGTGTCCTGAATCGCAGTCATCAGTGCCTCCTCGGAGGGTGCCATGAGAGCCAGCGTCTAGGTACTGAAACATGTAGTGGCCCTGTCTTCTGAGAGCTGCTGCCATGACTGCCACACACTTCGTGAACACTCGAGGTGCTGAGGACAGTCTGAAGGGGAAAGCTTGGAACTAGTAGTGGTGTCCCAGAAGAAAAAATTACTCACCTTAGTAATGTTGTTTCTTCTAATGGAGTCTTGCTATATTATAGACATTAGCAGTTTGATCCAGCTGTAGAACTGCCCCGGAGTGAAATGGTTAAAACCATTCCAAAATAGAATTTTGGCACGAGAGCAGCTCTATCTGTGTCATTTCAAACTTGAACTGTCAGATCTTTCCGAGCCAAACTCACTAAGGTCTGTGTGGAAGCTGTAACCTACACTAGCCAAATGGCTACCTAAATAATAACAACCATTGATGGTCCCAACACCCAAGACTCAAGTCAGGGAACCAGAAATACTAACACCATTCTAATAATATGAAAATGGAACATAAGTATAATAAAACACACACACACGCACATACACACCCCCAAAGTCCCAAAGGGGACAAAATGCTAACAGGACATAAGCAGTGCCCACACTAAGTTGCCCGCACCCCACCAAGTAGAGGTTCTGAGAGGGCAGGTTGGGGAGGTCTATAATATAGCAAGACTCCATTAGAAGAAACAACATTACTAAGGTGAGTAATTTTTCTTCAAACAACATGAAGTCTTGCTATATTATAGACATTAGCAGAATACAAGGAGTACCTCCATGGAGGAGGGGCAGAACCTACTTAGGAAATAGGCTCTGAAGAACAGCTGGCATAAACCGAGCATCTCTCCTGGCCTGGACATCCAGGGAGTAATGCTTGATAAAAGTGTGTACCGCTTTTCCAAGTAGCAGCCTGGCAAATCTCTAATAAAGGGATATCTCTGGCAGCAGCTAGAGACGCAGCTGTACCCTGGTAGAATGAGCCCTCAAACCGGGGCTCTGCCCACTTTCTGATAACAAAATTGGATACAACAGACAATCCACCTGGCTATTGATCTCTTAGTGGCAGGTTTTCCTTTCCCAACTTCACCATAGGTAAGGAAAAGTTGGAGGGATTGAACCTGTGACCTTTGAGTACGCTCTATATAATAACCAAGAGCTCTCTTAACATCCAGGCTGTGCAACCTCCTCTCACCAAGAGAAGTGATCAGTGAAAATACTGGAAGGGAGATAGATTGATTAAGATGGAAATCTGAAACCACCTTAGGCAAAAACTTCCTATTAGTCCTAAGGACTACCTTATCCCTGTGGAAAGAAATAAAGTCAGTCTCCACTGACAAGGCTTGCAATTCACTTATGCATCTGGCAGAAGTGATAGCCACTAGAAAAACAGTTTTCCAAGTTAGGTACTTAAGCTCTGCAGAAGACAGAGGTTCAAAAGGGGGTTGCATTGACTGGGCAATGCAAACATTAAGGTCCCAAGCAGGGGCCGGTTCCCGAAAGGGAGGATTAGTATGGAGTAATCCCTTAAAAAACTTGGAAAACACAGGATGAGAGGAAAGAGGGGATGACTTTCCTGCTGACACAAAAGCAGACACAGCTGCCAAATGAACTCTCAGGGTAGCTGGTCTGAGACACAAGGAATTAAGATGTACCATGTAATCTAACAAAATGGGCAATTCAGCAGATTCTGGGGAAATATTTTCCTAGCACACCAAATGGAAAACCTTTTCCATTTAGAACTATAAGTAGCTCTAGTGGAAGGCTTTCTGGAAGCCTTTAGGATCTCAAGAACACCCTGAGAGAGGTGTAAATCAGTAACTCTAACTCCTCAAGAGCCAGGCCTTGAGGTTGAGGGATTTGAGGTCCGGATACCAAACCCTTCCCTGGGCACAAGTCAACAGATTGTGATTCCTGGGGAGGCACAGGGAAGATGGACTGTCAGAGACAGAAGGAGTGGGTACCAGGCTGCCTGGCCCAATCCGGGGCAATCAGAATCACCCTGCAAGGCTGAGATCTGATTTTGACTAGTACTTTGAATAGGAGAGGAAAGGGGGGGAAAGCATAGAGGAACTTCCCCTCCCAATCCAGAAGAAGGGCATCCAGGGAAACTGAGCCCAGCACTGGAGGCCTGCAACAGAACAGAGGAAGTCTGTGATTGTCTGGGGCTGCAAAAAGATCTATCTGAGGGATGCCCCACCTGGCAAAAACTATCCCCAGCACTTGAGGATCCAGGGACCATTCGTGATGGCCCTGGGAAATCCTGCTGAGGGCATCCACTAGGACATTGTCCTTCCCTGGAAGATGAACTGCTATGAGGGAAGTGTTCAGGGAATAGTCCAGAGACCACAACTTCATTGCACAAGGCTGAAGACCGAGTGCCCCCGTTTGTTGATGTACCACATTGTTGTGGTGTTGTCTGTTCTGACTTGTATCACCTTGTCGTGGACAGATGCAGAAAAAGCTTGAAGAGCTAAAAAGACAGCTCTGAGTTCCAGCAAATTGATGTGGAGCAGAGATTCCTGGGGGGACCAAACTCCCTGAGTGGAAAGGTCGCCCATGTGGGCTCCCCAACCCAGAAGGGAAGCATCTGTAGTGAGAGTCAAGTCGTGAGAAGGGGAAATGAAGGGACCCCGCTCTTAAATTGCTCTGATCCTGCCACCACTGGAGAACTAGGATCAAGGTTCGAGTCACTGGGACCAACTTGGAAAGGGGGTCTCTTCTCTGAGACCAAAAGGTTCTCAAGTGAAACTGAATGTCTCTCATCCGAAATCTGGCTCCCTGCACAACAGCTGTGGATGCAGCCATGTGCCCCAGGAGCTGCAGAAAGTGTCTTGCTGGTCGAGACCTGCAGGTGAAGGAAGAGGCCAGAGCCACTAAATTCCTTACCCTTTCTGGGGGAAGAAAGGCTCTGGCTAGCTTTGTGTCCAATTCTGCCCCTATAAAGGTGAGTACCTGGACTGGTTCCAGAACCGACTTTGGTAGGTTTAGCAGAAAACCCAGGGAGGTGAGAAGCTGCTGGGTGACCTGCAGGTGAGATTTTACCTGTTCTGGGGACTGGCCTACAATGAGCCAGTCGCCTAGATAGGGAAAACAGCAATCCTCTGCCTCCTTAAGTGGGCCACTGCCACTGCTAGACACTTTGTGAATACCCTTGGAGAGTAAGGCCGAAGGGCATTGCTCTGAACTGGTAATGACCTGAGGGCAGTTGAATCTGAGGTACTTTGGATGGGATCTTCTGATTAGGACATGGAAATAGGCATCCTTGAGGTCCAGGGAAGCTAGCCAGTCCCCTGGCCTTAGGGAAGGTAAAATCATTGCCAGAGTTACCATTTTGAACTTTGGTTTCAAAAGATGCTTGTTCAGATATCTGAGGTCTAAAATGGGCGCCATTCTCCTGTCTTTTGGGGTAAGGAAGTATCTGAATACAGACCCTGCCCTGATGCAGGGGAGGAACCCTTCTACTGCTCTGAGAGCTAACAGGATGAGACCTCTGTTTCCAGAGCGAGGGTCTCTGAAGCACTTGCAGGTAGAAAAAGTCTGCTTCTCAACTTGGGAAACTTTTGAAGCTAAGAACCAGACCCTGGCTTACTACTTCCAGAACCCACTTGTCTGAGGTTAAAGAAGCCCAATTCTGACTGAAGTAAGCCAGCCTGCCCCCACTGGTACAGAAGAATCGGCCCTGGGCACCCCATCAAGGGTGCCTGTTTATGAAGCTTTGAGGCTGGGGGTGGGAGCAGGTCTGCCCACCCTCGTCTGCCCTGCCTCTGAAGAAGCCCTCTGAGCATAGGCAGAGGAGGCCTGAGTCTGCAGAAAGGTTCTGTGAAAAGGCCTACCCCTACCCTACCCCTGGGGGCATGCCTTTGAGAGTGGCTTGCTGCTCCTTAGCCTGGGCACTCTTGTAAGTAGTCCTATATTCATCCATCTTCTTCATGTAATTCTCTGTCTGCTCTCCAAACAGAGAATTTCCCACCACAGGAAAATCCATAGCCTTAGTCTGGGTATCCTGTGACAAACTAGTACACCTGAGCCAGGCCAACCTACGAAAAGCTACAGATGTGGCCATGACCCTAGAGGAAACATCATTAACATCCACAGCAGCATGAAACTGAACCTTAGAGGCTTCAATGCCATCAGCAGCCACCTGTTCTAGTTCACTAGCCAGCTGGCCATGGGCCTGCTTGGCCAATTGCATAACAGTATCCCATCTAGATTTCTGATACCTAGCTACATAAGCCATATAATTTGCTTGCCTGAGTCCCAGAGAGGCTGCCATATACTGTTTTGCCATGGCATCAATCTTCCTGGAATCCTTGTCAGGAGGATGTGAAGCCAAGGGAATATTAGCTTTATCACAGGCAGCAGCCTGAACTACCCTCAACATGCTGCATTGCTGAGAAAGGAATTCTGTATCAGGCCTGACAATGTATACCTTCTGTCCATCTTTTATCTACAGGAGGCACAGAATTAGGAGCTTTAAAATTTTAATTGTTTGTTTCCAAAAGACTTATGTAAAGGAATAGACAATCTCCTAGACTCTGGAATATCCATCATTTCTACAAAATCAGGCTCCTCTTGCTCATCCACAGCCTCTTCTAAAGGAAGCTGGAGGGTTTCAACAACTTTTATAAAACATAAAATGAGATGGGGACTCAGACAGCATGGGGAGATTCTAAAGGTCTGTCTGGGGAGATGTCCGGTTCAATGGCACACCAGACCTTCCCAGTCACATTCATACTGTTCATAATCCTCCTCCCCTCCTCCGGTTCATAAAATTCCTCAATATCCAATCCTGAACCACTGGGACTGGACGAACCGACCTTTTACCAGATAGTGGTGGTTCGGACGGACCCTGAGACAGTGACTGGACAATTTGTATGGCTTTTGCTATCTCTGCAGCAGTTGGAGAAGGAATTTTGGACTCCAGACCTGCTGATTTTCTTGTTTTCTTTACTGGAATTGGCTCCTCAGAACCAGCTTTTCTTTTGCCCGAGGAAGTCTGGCCCTGGTCAGAGGGCACTCCCTCTGGTTCGGTTGGCACTGAACCGGGCTGGCCATCCGGGTCAGCGGACTTTTTGGCCTCTCGTTCCCTGAGCCTACCCAATCTTTTTTCCAGGGTGGCTGCAGGGAAATTCTTACATACCTGACAGTCTGACTGGAGGTGGTCAAACCCCAGACAATAAACACATGTGGTGTGTGGGTCAGCCTTGGCAAAGACTTCCCCACAAACATCACAGTGTTGAAACCCAGTGGGCCCGGTTTTTCTTTTGGGTTTCTCAGACATAATGCCAGCCTAACCAAAAACTTGCCCTTTTAACGGCAGTGCCAGGCAAGATACCCTTATCGGTTCCTAACCGTGTCACGGGTATTGGAAAAAACCGTAATAAATCCGTTTTTTTTAGAACCGATAAGAACCGGGAACTGCACTCTAAAATAGTAAATTTTAGTTTTAAATGGGTTTTAAACCCACTGGTCGGTTCAAAACCGAACGATAACCACAAGTTCCACACAGACAAAACCTTCATTTACTTACGTTACACAGATAGAGCTTGAACCAACGGTTTTGCGGTTAAAATAAAACTATTCTCGGTTAACACTTTTTAAACTGAGAAATGAACCGAGCAGAAGGAGAAATCTCTGGAGCGACTGTTCACTGAGGCGGAGTAAAGAATCTGACAGTTCAAGTTTGAAATGACACAGATAGAGCTGCTCTCGTGCCAAAATTCTATTTTGGAATGGTTTTAACCATTTCACTCCGGGGCAGTTCTAGAGCTGGATCAAACTGCTAATGTCTATAATATAGCAAGACTTCATGTTGTTTGAAACTCTAAGCGCAGAAACTCTCTATGCACTCGGGAGATGTAGGTAAGTGTCCTGCATGTCCAGCGACGCAAGCCATGCGTCCTCTTTGAGCATGGGAATGAGACCTGGGAGGGTCACCATGCGAAAGCATTTGTACAACACGAAGGTGTTGAGATCACTGAGGTCTAGAATCAGGTGCAAGTCCCCTGTCTTCTTTGGAACCAGGAAGAAGTGAGAATAATACCCTTTTCCTCTCTGGTTCCATGGAACATACTCTATGACCTCCTTGTCCAGGAGTGCAGAGATCTCCTGCTGAATGAGCAGGGCATGCTGACCTGAATAGCAGGAGGAGGCGGGGAGGTCTTGAAGGCGGGTGGTCAAGGAACGCGATAGAGTGCCACTGACATACCAGCTGTAGCACCCAACGGTTGGACGTTATCCTCTGCCATCCCGAAAGGTGATGAGAGCTGCGACACCGACCTTCTCTTCCCTTAGATCCAGAGGCAGGGGGCCGGGAAAGAGTCATGCTGTAGTGGTATTTGTCCCTGCGGGCTGGGCGGACTTAGGATGTTTCTGGCCCTGGCCCGTGGGGAACCTAGCTTGACCTTTGCGAACTAAGTTGCCCCTTGATTGCTGGCTGGAATGTGGTTGCTGCCTTTGTTGCCGGCCGAAAAAGCGATTCTGGTTCCTATGAAAGGAACCAGATTTGGGCCTGTACATAGCCTGTACAGTCCTGACTGCCTTCCCAGCATCCTGTAGCCTTGGTGATCACTCTTTCCGATTCCTCACCGAACAGGACCACTCCATTGTAAGGGATGTCCAAGATGTTCTTTTGGACATCTGGAATAAAACCGGAGACTCTCAGACAACTGCTATATCTCACTTCGAGAGGGTTCTTGAAGTAGGTCTTCACATATAGGGCTGAATACCAAGCAGTCAAAGAAGAAGAAAGGAAGTCAGAGACTAAGTGCTGGGATGAGGAAGAGTCTGCCAACTAGAGGCTTGCTTAGGACAGGAAGTCTTGCAGAACTGTGAGGCTGAAACCAGTCCTGTGCCTATAGGTGATGTCCAGACTGTAATGATTGGTGAAGGTATGGATGGAAGACCAAATGGCCGCTGCGCATAATGTCCGCAGATGGACATGTTCCTCAGGAAGGCCATCAAAACAGCCATGCTCCAAGTCAAGAGGCCTTTCATGTCCCCCTGAAGGGGCTTCTCGTACGTCTGGTAAATGTTCGAGATACAGTTACCTAACTATTAAGACAAACTCTGTTTGGAAATGGCCTTGCCCTGACATTTGGGTGCGAAGGCCACAAACAACTGGTCAGAACAATCAGCCTCTTTGGTCCTAGAGATGTAATATCTCAGAATCCCATGCACATCTAAAGTGTGCAAGAGGTATTACCCCCTGTTGGAATACTCTGGGTAATATACCGGCAGTTCAACATTCTGGTTCAAAGTAAATTCTGAGGCTACTTTTAGAAGAAAGAAAGGTTTAGTCCACAGAGCTACCTAGTCTCTGTGGAAAATCATATATGGCTCCTTACAAACGAGGGCCTGAAGCTTTGAAATCCTTCAAGCTGAAGTAATAGTGACTAAAAAGAGCATTTTCCAGGACAAACAACACATGTTGCAACTTGCTGCCAGCTCAAAAGGGGGCAAAGTAAGTTTCTCTAAAATAAAATTCAAATCCCAGGAGGGAACCGGATTATGGACCAGAGGATTACGGTGGAGGATTTCCTTAAGGAAGGTTTTGGAATCCTCCAACTGAGCAAGGGTTTTGCCCTCCACTGGAAGGTGGTAGGTGGAAACAGCAGAGAGGTGGACTTTCAGAGAGGAATCGCTGAGGCCCGAATCAGACAGGCACAAGAGGTACTTGAGGACCGGGGGGGCTGAGCAGGAAAAAGGGTCCAAGCCTTTGGCTGTGGCCCAAACAGAAAATTTCTTCCATTTCAAAGCATACGTGGATTTAGTGGAGAGTTTTCTGGCCTCCACTAGGATCTGAGTGACTCTGGAAGAGATGCCAAAGCATGAGATGGCTATGTCAAAGGTGCAACGCATACAGGTGGAGAGATATGAGGCTCAGATGCACTGGGCTGCCCGGCTCCTGAGGCAGAAGGTCGTGGGAGAGAGGAAGAGTACCGGGGTTCCAACGTCAACTGTTGTAGCAGAGGAACCAGATCTGCCGAGGCCAAACAGGGGCTATGAGAATCATGTGAGCCCCTCTGCCTGAAGCTTCAGCAGAATCTTCAGAAGAATTGGAAAGGAGGAAAGCGTGCAGAAATTTCTCTATCCAGGATAAAGATAGCACATCTTGCCAAAAAACACCACACCTGGGTACAAGTGAGCAAAAGCTGGGTAGTTTCAGCACTGGATGGGAGGCGAACAGACCTATTTCTGGCCGACCCCAATGAAGGAAGAGATCTTCCTACTTCCTGCCTTAGCTCCCACTCGTGAGCCCGTGTGACAGTGCGGCTGAGACTGTCCACCAGGAAGTTGTGAACTCCTGAAACATGGACTGTTATCAATATCAGGCCATGCCAGACTGCCCAAGATCACCTCCCTGCAGAGGGGGTATGACCGGGTACCTCCCTATTTGTTGATGTACCAGACCGTTGCTGTGTTGTCAGTCTGGATCAGAAATGTTCCCAGAAGTAACATGGATTGGAAGGCTTGGAGAGCACAGAGCACATCTCTCATCTCCAGAATGTTTACATGCAGATGCTCTTCTAGGGGAGACCATGACCCCCGAGTCCAATGATCTCCCAGGTGGGCTTCCTAACCATGGCCTGAGGTGTCCATCGTGAGGGTCATGAATGGGTATGGGGATGGAAAGAAATCCTCAGGAAAGGCTGGATAGATCCTGCCACCAGAGGAGATCCTTCTTCAAGATGTTGGAGACTAAGACCATGTGATCCAGGTCATCCATCGTTGATCCAATTGGATCCTGAGGGACCACTGGGTCACCTTCATATGCAGTCTGGCCAAAGGGACTGCGGGATGGCAGCCACCATGAGACCCAACAGGCGGACGATAGAGCGCACTGCAATCCAACATGAGGAGGACACTAAAGCAGCTTGCTGAATCAGGGGTTTCGCCCTGTCCGTGAGTAGGAAGGCCATGCCCTGGACCATATCCAGCACCACTTCAATGAACTGAAGGCACAGGGAGGGTAAAGCTGAGACCTGGGATAGTTCACAGTGATGCCAAGTATGGAAAAGAGGTCCAGGGTGGTGGAAGAGATTCCATCAGACTATCCTGCTAAGGGAACATGTATATCCTCATGTGCAAGGCCGCAGCCACCACCGGCAGGCACTTGGTAAAACCAGAGGTTCCGAGGCGCCAAAGGAGGGCCATGAACTAATAATGGGTGTCCTGAAAGGAGAATCTCAGGAAACAGTAGTGGGCTGGGAGGATTGGAATGTGCAGGTAAGCATCGCATGTCCAGCGAGCACAGTCAATGATTCTGTTGGAGCAGGGGTTAGAGTTTTGGAG
Source organism: Neoceratodus forsteri (assembly GCA_016271365.2). NCBI lineage: Eukaryota > Metazoa > Chordata > Ceratodontiformes > Ceratodontidae > Neoceratodus > Neoceratodus forsteri. Next base: position 136,971,259 of record CM028137.1, read on the forward strand.
GGTTAGCATGCAAAACCTCTTGTATTCATGAAGAGCTGAGCAGACTGAGATCTAGAATGGGTCTCAGATCTCCCATCTTTTTGGGCACTAGGAAGAAGTGGAAGTAATATCCCTTCCTATTTGCCCTGGCGAAACCCACTCTATGGATGACTTTGTCAATGAGGCTTAGATTTCCTGCTGAATAAGGCTTTGATGGCCTGACAGGTAGTGAGACCTTGCTGGTGGATTGCCGGAGGTCTGTCCAGGAATTCGCTGGAGTGCCCTCTTGCGATGGGCTGAATACCCATGCATCTGCAGTTATCACCTTCCACCTGGAGAGCAGACACACCTCCCACTGGTTCCTCTAGAAAATGGGAGAAGGTGGAGGGATCCCCTCGAGTCAGGACGCAGAGGGAGGCCACTTTGCCACCACTGCCAGCCTTTTGGGGACTCGCCTGAGGAGTCTGGGTACGGAACCAGTGGCACGACACTTGCCCTGTCATCTGCCCTGGTTCTGCCTATTCCACCTCTTCGGGGGTGAAGAAAAGTCTGCTTGGTTTGGCCTGAGCGGTACATGGAGTGGACATCTTTAAGAGATCTCCCGCTCTCCTCTAGTTCCGTAATTATATCTTTAGTATCTCCCCCAAAAAGGACGGAATCCCTGAAGGGGGCATCCAGCAGGGTGCTTTGTATGTCTTGTGCCAGTCCCACAAGACAGAGCCAAGCCAGGCACCTCAAGCAAATTTCTGTAGCAGTGCAATGGGCTACAGAATCGACAGAGTCGTAAGTGGCCTGGAAGGCATGGTGGCAGGAAGACTTGTTAAGTCGTACTTTCTATAAGAGCCTACTCCTGAGGTCCTTGTATGGAATGGCCCAGAGTTCCTTCTTCAAGTTGGATAAAGCCCACTTCTGAAAGGACACCATATGAGCCACATAATTTAAGGAGTGAATGGCACAGGTAGACGAGGTGTAGACCTTGCAGCCATACTGGTCCATTTGCTTGGACTCCTTGTCTGGTGGGGAGGCACTCAGGTGTTTAGGTTGAGCTGACTTATCGTGAGCTGCTATAATAACAATGGGGTCGGCCTTAGGCTGGGTTGTCAAATGACAAACCCTTCCGGGCTGATAAGTCCGTCGGCTTTTTTGGAAATGCCGAATACAGGATGGTTGAGACCCAAATGTTCTGCCAGCCTCTTCTCTTAGGGTCCATTTCCTGGGATGCCCAGCCACAGGCCTGTTGAACAGACTGAAGGAGTTCCGCAGGATGGATCCTCCGTGGCAACTTTGGAGATTCCTTAGGCTGAGGCTCTATTGGTGAATGAAGCTCTGACTGGCCCCCAGAGTCAGGAGTCCAAATCTGAGTCGGAAGACTCCGGTCTGCTGGGCAAAGAAGTCACATCTGGGACCACCTCTGTTATCCGAGCTCCTGGGGAAACCCGTTGGACTACTGCTCGAATCCCTATCGGACATCCGGCCATAGGGATGGGCTCCTTGCCCTATGGGTCGGGGTGACAGTCACGACCAGTTGGGGTCATCCCAGCTCTTGTAAAAGTTTGGACTAGCGTCCTTCCACCAAGCTGGTATTGACCACTGGGGTTCTGGCTGGGGCGGAGGAGGTGGAGGTGAGGCGGTGAAGGCTGGTAGCCTGAGTACCCGAAGGATAAGGGGTAGCCAGGTGTCTGGTACCAATAGTGGTATGGGTGGTAGCCTTGGGCACAAATGGCCCAGGCCCGCATCCGGGTACCCTGGCATCGGCACCTACAGGTAACCCCGGCGACGGCCTCCTAGTGCGTCAGATAGTAAGGGAACTGAGGCGTAGATAGAGAGAGTGGTGGTGCTGAGGGATCACTGGGGCTAGTAGATCCATCAGCAGGCATGGGGTCGAGTAAGGGGACCCCTGAAGGGCCAATGGGTGCTCCGTCATGGAATGAATAGTCCCTGGTCCATATCCAAATCAGCAGGAATGTGTACTGGCGATTGGCCCAGCATCGGGGGGTCTAAAGCCGCCCGGCGCGGATCTGAGAAAGGCGAGGCGTAAGGGAATGGAACCCTCCATCGACAGGTCTGCCGGGGAGGCAGGAGTCTCAAAAAATAGGCCCGATGCAGGAGAGGTATCCTGGACAGCAACGCTTGATTCCCGGGATCGGGAGAACGAGGCATCAGCTGGGTCATGGAGGCAAGGAGGGAGAACCCTCGTGTCGAGGGAGCCTGGAAGCTTGCTCTGTGCAACGCCAGGAACCACAGGACTATCCAACAGAAGAGCAACCACTGAGCGGAAGTCAGGCAAGCTGGCGACCGCTAACAGCATCAACCTGGTGGGCACTGGAAGAGCCAACGTCCGACTTATAGGGTCGCAGTCAGGCCAACAACAACCAGAAGGTTGGAGTCTGGCTGGTCGACTGAGGCCGAGCACCCGTGGCAGAACCAGAGGGAGACTTATTAACCGAGCTTACAACAGGCCTTGAAGGAAGATCCTCAGAACAGGAGACCCCTGATTGTCCACTGACTAAGGCAGGAGGGGGAGAAGGTGTCCGGGGTGGATGGAGACCTAAGAGGTGGGATACTCGCCGATGTGGAGGCCCCACCTGATGTGGCGTCGGAAGCCTGGCGATGTTGAGTGGATGGAGAATGGTACCGCTCCCAGCACTTCTCCTTCTTTTTCTCTGGATTAGGTGAAGAAGAACATTCCTTCAGCTCCTGGAGCTCTTTTTCCATCGATGTAAGGCATTGTTTCAGGAGATGAGCATCAAGGGCCTTCTGGCGGCAGATGCATGTCGCCTAGTTAAAGGATACATAGATTTCGCAATCCACTACCTTGTGCTTTGGGCCCAGGCAGAGAATGCAGCGGGAGTGGTCATCCCCATGCGGGATCTGCGCACCACAGTTCGAACACTTTTTCTTCGGTCTACACAAAGACATACAACATGATTTTTAAAGAAATATATATAGAAAACTTACTACAATACTTTAGTAAAGTAGGCGGTCAACTGAAACTGTTCAATCATGAGGTCTGACAATTCAGGTCAACGGCGGAAAAGAACTGGAGGGCAGGCGTGGGGACCACCCATATATATATATATATAGTCATGCTGACGTCCTGTCATGTGATGCTGGGGGCGGTCCCCAGCTATAGATTGCTAGCTAGAAAATTGCTGTACGGTCCTGACCGGGGGGGCAGTCCTATATGTGAAGACCTACTGCAGGAACCCTATTGAAGTAAGATCTCTGTGTTCCTCCAAGTGGGCACCACAGCCCACGAGAGAGGCATCGGTCGTCAGGATGACTGTCGGTTCTGGGGGGACAAATGGGATCCCTTCCTGCAGATGTTCTGGGACTTACCACCACTGGAGGGTGTCCCACATCTGCTGGGTCAAAGTGACCAGCTGGTCGAAGTGACCCCTGCGCTGAGACCACTGGCTGGCCAGCTCTCACTGCAGGGACTGCATTCTCCAGCGGGCCCAGTGGACCACGTTGGTGCAGGCCGCCATGTAACCCAGCAGGTGCAGGAAGTTCTGGGCAGAGCACAATTGCTCAACCCTAAATTTTTTATTTATTTTATTTTATTCAAGTCTCAGATTACAAAGGTTCCACGTCAAATACATTACAAAACTGGATTAGCAAGCAAATACATAAGCAGGTATGAGAATTATAACAAGAACAGTGAAGAAACTCTAGAGTATATACAACATCAATTATAACAACAACAATGCAGCATCTTTGTACAGAGCATATACATTGAAGTAACAAAACTTTTTTTTTTGCCATTCAAACTTTATTAAGATTTTTACAATACAGAGAACAGATCTACAGTATACATGGCATAACCAACATTTACACAGGGATTTAATGGATCTACCCTCACCCCTCCCAAAGTAACACAACATTTTGCAGAGTATGTACAGTAGAGGCAATACGAGGGGAGATGGGATGGCAAACACAATACTAAACGGAGAGAGAGCCTCCGCCTTCCACTGGGAGCCAAGCTATGCCTCTGCAAGAGTCGAGATCCGTCCTGATGAGGTGGATCACCTGCAAAGGTACAAGTCCTGACTTGGCCTTGTTGACTAGGAGGCCAAGTTTGAAGCAGGTCTGGAGGGTCAGGTCTCTGGACCACTCCACCTCCTGTCTGGAGTGACCCACTATCAGCCAGTCATCCAGGTAGGGGTGAACCTGGACTCCTCAGTGCTTCAGGTAAGCTGCCACCACTACAATGCACTTGGTGAAGACACTGGGGACCGAGGACAGGCCAAATGGCATGGCCTAGAACTCGTAGCGGGCTCCCTCGGCTCGGAAGCAGAGGAACCTTCAGTGTGATGGAAGGATTGGGACGTGGAAGAACACGTCTTGAAGATCCAGGTAGCAAAACCACATGTCCTGCTCTAGAGAGGGTATGATCTGAGACAGAGCTACCATCCTGAAGGTGTGCAACCTGAGGAACTTGTTTAGGTCATGCAGATCTAGAATGGGGTGCCAGCCCCCATCCGCTTTGGCACCAGGAAGTACCTGGAGAAAAACCCTGGGTGTTCCGGAGGATCAGTGACAGGAACCATAACCTCCTTGTGGAGGAGCTGGGCTATGTCGTCTCTGAGAGCTGACAGAATGTCTGCGGATGCCGAGCCCTCCTGTGGGGTGCAGGCTCGTCAAGGAGGGTGCTGCTCGAATTCCAGAGGCAGACCCTGACCCACCACCTCGAGGACTCACCTGTCTGTGGTAACAGTGGAGCAGGTGGAAAGAAAGTAGCAGAGCTGGCCCACCACAGGAGGACCCAGGGAGGTGTGATGGGCATGAGGGAGGCACCCTCATCCCATCACTGTGCAGGCTTAGAGGAGGAGGTCTGGCTGAGGGACCACTGGAGCCTCTCCCCAGGCTTACAGATTACTGAGACCACTGACTTCAGCTGAGGTCGCCAGGCTTGGGACTGCTGACCAGCCTGGGATTGGGCTGGTTTGGCTGCAGGTGTAGAAGTGGACCAAAAGGGCTTCCTTTTCTGCTGCTGCTTAAAGCCCTTGGGGGTCCTTTTGGGCAGATGTCACAGAGTCCAAGATGGCATTAGACTTCTTGATGCAGGTGAGATGACCCTCGACCCCGGGCCCAAATAAGTCAGTTTCCATGAAAGGAACATCTGCCAGCTTGTGCTGAGTGTCAGTTGTCAAGGTCAAGACCCTCAGCCAAGCCCTGTGGCACATGGCCATTGTGGCCGACACGGAGCAGGCATCTGGTAGTCCCCAATGTCCTTGGCTGTCTGGAGCTGCTGCTTAGCTATAGCCTGGCCCTGTTTGACTGTGGTCTGAAGGTCTGTCAGCAGATGAGGAAGTACCTCACCCAGGGCATGGGAGAAGTGGGCCATAAGGAGAGCTGAGCTTGCCTGGCAAAGACCAAGTGAGGAGGCAGTGTAGACCTTTTTAGCTGTGTGGTCTAATTTCTTGGGCTCTGTCAGGTGGCTTGTCAACATCCTGCAGTGTTGTCAGAGTGCTTAAACACAGAACTGGCCACCAGCCCCATGGCCGAGGGGTGTTCTGTGAATCCCAAGAGGAAACCGGAAGGTACCACATACTTGTGGGCAATCTGGGAAGAGGTGCAGGGCAGGAAGTGGGCATTGCCAAGCTCCAGGGCAGGGCCAAGAATGGCCTCTGCCACTGAGAAGGCCTCCATAGGAGTATCTCCCCGGTTGAGGGTCTCGTCAACGGAAACCAGCCCACTCTGGATGGGCTCCATTTTCATACCCGTGCACTCTGAGCAGGCGTAAAAAGCCCATAAATGAGGAAGGGCCTTCGTCTGTCAAGAGATCTCCCACCAACTCCATGTTGACTGGATGGGAGTGCAGGGAGGAACTCTCTGACTCCGAGGAGTCATTAAAGAGGAGTCAACTGCCCAAGTCCACACTCACCCTCTGTGGACAGTCAGGGGTAACAGTGTCCGACAGCCAATGGAAAGTTCCTTGGTCGGCCGAGACTCCTTGGCTGGAGCACCAGTTAGCAGCTGTTTAGGCAGCGGCTCCACCAAATGGGGTGGAAACGCCAGGAGTCAACCAAGCCAGGGCCATCTTGGTCGGTTCTTTGGTGGAGAAAGCGTTGTCCTCTGAGGTGTAAGCCAGGCGATGACTGGCATAGTAGACGGAGCTAGCTTCACACCGGTGAGCACCAGCTGTTCCCATATGAGATCCTCACATTGATGACACAACTTGTGCCGAAGCCTCTCCTCACCTGAGGAGGATGAGAATGAAGAGTAGCAGCAGCAGCGTTTTTTGTGGTGTCGAGAGCAGGAACGTAGATGTAGGTGGGACCTACTCATCCCATGGGAAGAAGACTGAGACCTCGACTTCAACCGCTGGGGGGGACCAGCGGCAGGGCTCGGAGGGATTCAGCGAACGCTGAGGCTCCTCTTGGTCTTGGTCATCGACCAGAAGTGGTGGGTCAATGGACTGATCTGTCCCAATGGTCTGAGTCAGGACCAGAGTCCTGGATAAGGAAGTGTCGGCTCTTTCAGTTGACAACTGGTTGACCGTTCAAGAAACATCTTGTCCAGAAGATCAACCAGCATCTCAGCCAACTGGCCCAAAGAGGACTGGCCCAATGGGGTTATCATGGAGCCAGTGGCCTGGGCCAAGGATTCACCTAAGTCAGATCTAGAGAAGCGGGAATCCAAAGCTCTCAATTAAGAGTGCTCCCAGGGGTGCTAGAGAGCACTCTACCGAGAAGATGCACTTCATTCAAGGGCTCGTGGTTGAGACATAATTTACCTGTTTCGCAATTTTTGAATGAATCTGGACTCTGAACAACAGCAGAATAATATTTAGAAGAGTCTCCTGAAGTGATTGGTACCAAATACTACAATGGAAAACCACAGAGAAATGCCCCAGAGGCTCCAAATCTCAGCCACCCTCAGCCTCACAGGTCGCAGTGGTTGGGCCCTCGGAATTGCCTGCTGAACCCCATGGAAGGCCCTTCAAAATTCAATGAGAGCCATCTACACAAAGGTGGAAACTATCCTGCAGCGTTTTGTTGAATAAGACCTAAAAACAGAGCCAGCGCTTAAGACTGCAAGTTCTGCCGAAAGTTGCGCACACGAGCATTAGCTTCCTCAGCAAAGCTGACTCAAGAGAACACCCAGCTGAGGTACTGGCAGAAGCCCTCGAAAACGCTAACAGAGCCCCAAATGTGAGGGTGGTAGGGCTTCCCTAGGGGGCCTAAGATCCGGATTTGGTGACTTTCATGCGGAGCTGGCTACCGAAAGCTCTCCAGCTGCCATTGGCAATTGGCCTAAAGTTCATCAGGGCTTACAGATTTGCCCCAAGATCAGCGGACGCACAAAAGGACTTACCCTGAATGGTACTTCTTGTTACAGACAATGCAACTACGAAGGAGGAGATTAAGCGTGCAGCGAGATCAACAAATAATTTGCACTTCGAGGGGAAAACTCACCATGTCTTTCCAGATTTATCATATGCCACCAGAGCCCGTCGTAAGAAATCTGACGGTGTCAAGGCCCGCTTGAAGAGCCTCGGAGTAGCACATTCTTTACTAATGCTGGCTCGCCTTCGTATTTATTACGGGGGCCATACATTTCAATTCAACGATCCAGTGGAAGCTAGCAAGAGTGAGAGAATCCAAGCAGAGTTAGAGGCTCTCGTAGTGGTGCACAATCAGAGGTAGAATCGAGGACGAGGTGGATACCGAGGAGATTTTCAATCAGAGACTTTGTGCCTTATCTATATACTGAGGACATTAAAACATCAGCAGTTTAAACTTGTCTTAAAAGTTTGCTTAAAACACTTAAATGATACTCCTCATATTAATCTTAAGTCACGATATCTCTACAGTGTCAGTGGCTCAATAGGAGCACCGCCTCTGAGGCCGAGATCAGAGGGCTGTGGGTTCAGTTCCCACATCTGGCACTTGGGTTAATATCCCAGTACTGACACTGTAGTGCAGCATGAGAGGGGTGTTGCATCTTGAGGTGCCGCTTTCGGATGAGACGTTAAACCGAGGTCCCTTCTGCCTGGATTGGTGGTAGTTCAGGTGGATGTTAAAGATCCCATGGAACTTATCGAAAAGAGTAGGGGAATTTCCCCGGTGTCCTGGCCAAATTTCCCTCATTCACTAAAAATACCACCAACAGCTTAATCTGGTTCAAGGTCAGTTGGCATTCATCTGTGTGTCCCCCCCCCCCCCAAGGTCGTGCCTGAAAATAGGCAGGATTTGTCTAGTGCACACTGACACTTACCCGGTCAACAAAAACTAAATAAAATAAATAAAAAGTATGCAACTTAGATGCTGTTATAGCTAAAACATAAGGGTTGGATGTTCTTAGTCCAGAATTCAGAATGTATATCTGTCTAACTATAAAAGGAGTTATTGGAGGAGTGCTAAAACATTTTTGTTCTTGAGAATGTTTGGAGGTATGGTCTAATCAACACTGGAGGAAGAGTGAGTATGTTTGGTTCTCATTTTATGTTATGGAGCGACCATACATTCTTGTAGCGTGTGGCTATCCTTAGGAACTTACATGAATTTTTTTTTTTTACCTTTAAGGATTACCCCCTTATATGAACTAAATATATCTAGACTACTGCTCCTTCTATCATTTGATGATCTCTGTATATTTTTTATCTGATGTCTGATATATGGATAAAACTGTATGTTTATCTGATACTTTAATAAACAAATAATACAAAAAAAAAAAAAAAGAGTGCTCGATCCCACAATTGTCGATGAGACCGCTTTTTTGACTCTATCTTCAACTTGGATTTCATGAAGGGTCCCTGGCTGAGGGTCAGCAAGGACTGGCACAATTTTTTTTTTTTTTTTTTTTTTTTTTATTTATTTTTATTATATAGAGGTGACAGATAGAAATATGGCTGATACAGCCAGTGACATACAGTAAAACGTCATAGTTTATATACAAATACTTCTTGTCTAATCATCTTAAAACTGATAAATCATTCTGTCCCCCAAACAGGTGATTGTTCTGCAAATGACTGAAAATTAGCTGAACAGACATATAGCTCCCAGAAATATTTGGAAATGAAATTTCCCCAGGACAATGGATTTTGTTTATTTGTTTATTGAAATCTAAGATTACAACCTTTGAGCTTCAAGCTCATTTACAAAGGTTCCACGTCAGGCAGAAAGGAAAGAATAAATTCACCATACATTACTAGAAAGTGAAAAAAAACAGAGAGAGAGCTGTAGGGAAACAAATCACAATGAGTAGAACAATTGTTACAGTTACTATACTAGTTCTAGGAGATTGCAGAGAGCTGTTTAGGTGAGGAAGGTTATTAATCAGCACAGTAGGCCTTAATGAGATGAAGGGGGAATAGATAGAGGAAGAGGGGGTGTAAAAGTATGGCAGTAACCTCAGGCCGGGGTTACTTTGTAACGGGGAGGGGAGGGTGGCAGGTGGGGTGGCAAAGGAGAGGAATTGGTAAGTGGGGTGAGGTGAGAACTAGGTGAGGCAGTATAGGGTGGGGGAACAGGGAAGATGGGATTGGTCCTTGAAAGAAAGGCCTGCTTCCTCTAAACATGTAAGACCTCTTCACTCCCAAAGATCCCAAAGAATGATATATGGAGAGGCTCAGGGGACAAAATCAGGGTCATGCCCAGAAAGATACGTCACCCATGGTCTCCACAACAGTTCAAACCTTAGTTGTCTGTCATGAAGTGTAGCCATTAGGGATTCCATATAATACATTTCTGCCATCAACCCCTCCACTCTTTAACTGTAGGAATGACGGGGGATCGCAACCGTCTTGTTATGGCCTTTTTGGCTGTCAATATATAAATGGGCAGCAGGGTTCGGTACCAAGATGGGTTATAAGTCAGATATATAGACAGCAATACCATCTCAGCTGTGAGTTCGAGCATCTCTCCCAGGCAGTCTGAAATTTCTTGTTGTAAAGAGCACCTGAAGGGCATTAAATGGGGACATAACCAAAAAATGTGGCTGTGATTGGCGAAGTCGCATGAGCATTTCCGTCAACATTTTCTGTATGAAAGCAGAAGATATTTGGTAATACAGCCAGAGAATGAAAAAAGCAACTTCGACATTTCCCGCAAATTCACGCCACTTGGTAGCATGAGTGACTTTACATGCCTGGGAGACGCCCGGAGCCACTCCTGTTCTGAGATATCCATTTCTAGGTCCTCACACCAGCTATTCAAAATTAAAATTGATGAGTCACTCATCACCTCTCTTAAAATTTTGTAAACATAACCCACTTGGTGGGGCCACAGCTGGCCTTTAATATTATCTTCTAGATATTTCCAGGCCATAGGTATTGGTTCCGGTAGTTTAGAAGTAACATCTCTTTGCTGTAAGAGATAATTTCTAACCTGAGTGTATCTGAAATGGTCATTATTAGTGAGGCCAAAATTATTTTTTAAAATTTCAAATGGGATGATACCTGATGGAGAGAGAAATTGTTTAAAAAACTGAAGTCCTTGCCTTCTCCACCTTAAAAAGGTATGGTCAAGGGATGCCAGGAGGAATCGGTCATCCTCTGAAATATATGTATAAAAAAAGAAAAGTTCTCTAAAGCCCTGTTGTTTTTTTTTAGCTCGTACCATAATTTTAAAATTTGAGCTGCATTAGGTGAAGTCCCATGAGCGGTATCTTGGCTGGCATAGCCAGAGTTACTTAGTGATATCATATAAGTCATTTATTGAATTCCAGATCTTTCCAAGGTGCCTGATATGCTGGTGATAGCCACAAGAACAATATTTTAAAAGGCTGCTGAAGCATACAGTTTCAAATTTGGAAGGTTAGCCCCTTGGGAGAGCAGAAGCTGTAGATGGCACAGTTCTTTGAAGGATCCGTGAAAGTAAGACCCAACTGAAGCGGCACAAAGGCAGCTGCTGCAGAGGACTGAGAAGCAGCCTGGACCGCAGCCTCCTCAAAGCGCTGCAAGCTGTTCAGCGGACCCGCAGCTATGGAGATCACCCAACAGACATCCTTAGATTGGACTGACGAAGTTCTGTTGACTAGGTCGGCCTAACTTGAGTCGGGCGAGATGGTTCTCAAGAACAGTAGGATGAAAAGTTTGACAAATGTCGCAGGCCTGGGGAGCATGCTAGTGCCCCAAGCAACAGACGCACGTGGCATGTGGATTAGTTCGGGACATCTTCTGCCTGCAAGGGCACAGATGGAACCCAGAGGTGGACTTGTTGTCCATCGCGGTCACAATCGATGATCGAGCTGAAGACAAAAAGTATTAAACTTTTTAGGAAGTAAATCTGTAGATTTAGTTGCAAGGGCCTACTCAGCACGTGAGCTGTAAGGAAGAAAAAATTACTCACCTTAGTAATTGCTTTTCTTCTCATGGAGTCTTGCTATATTATAACAATAGCAGTCAGCCACTGCAGCTGAACTGCCCCGGAGAGGAAGGAGTTAACTCCAGAAGATCTGGAGTTCTACATCGCGAGGGCGCTGTGCCCAAAGCTCTATCTGGCAGTTTCAAATGAAACTGTCAGATCTTTTACGAAGCCAACATCAAAGGACGGAAAAAGTCTGTGTGGAAAACTACACTAGCCTATGGCTACCTACTAGTAGTAATAACAACAATATAAACAACAAAGAAACACCCAGAACCATAATAACAAAGATTGATGGTATTATGGTTCGTTTTACCACCCTTGACAAGCACATATGAACCCCCCTTCCCCCCAAGACTCAAGTCCAACAAGGGGGCAATAAAAAATAACCTAAATGAACAATCTAGATCCCTAACCCAAAGGAAAACAGGGTTAGGGGAAAACTAAAATGGCATGACACAGTGCTTGCACCAATTTGCCACCTCTACCCAAGTAGGAGTTCTGAGAGGGCAGGAGGGAGGTGGTTATAATATAGCAAGACTCCATGAGAAGAAAAGCAATTACTAAGGTGAGTAATTTTTCTTCAAACACCATGAAGTCTTGCTATATTATAACAATAGCAGATTACACAGCAGTACCTCCATGGAGGAGGGTCAGAACCTACTTAGGAAATAGGCTCTGAAGCACAGCTGTGCCAAACCGAGCATCCTCCTGGACTGGACATCCAGGAATAATGCTTGGTAAAGGTGTGAACTGTCTTCCAGGTAGCAGCTTGACAAATCTCCAGAATAGGAATGTTCTAGCAGCCGCTAGAGACGAGCTGTACCCTCAGGGAGTGGGCCTCAATCCTGAGGGGGTACTCTACCCAGTTTCTGATAACAAAATTGGATACAAGAGACAATCCACCTTGCAATTGTTCTCTTAGTGGCAGGTTTCCCTTTGCCAACCTCGCCATAGGTAAGAAACAGTTGGAGGGATTCGAACCTATGACCTCTGGTGCGCTCTAGATAGTAACTTAATGCCCTTTTGACATCCAAGCTGTGCAGTCTTCTCTCACCTGAGGAAGAATGCTCAGTGAAAAATACTGGGAGGGAGATAGATTGATTCAGGTGGAAATCAGAAACCACCTTAGGCAAAAACTTTCTATTAGTCCTAAGGACTACCTTATCTCTGTGGAAAGAGATAAAATCTTCTTCCACTGACAGGGCCTGTAACTCACTTATGCGTCTGGCAGAGGTGATAGCTACTAGAAAAACGGTTTTCCAAGTTAAATACTTGAGTTCTGCTGAAGACAGAGGCTCAAAGGGGGTTGCATTAACTGAGCAATGCAAATATTCAGGTCCCAGGCGGGAGCTGGTTCCGAAAAGGAGGTTAGTATGAAGTAACCCTTTAAAAACTTGGAGAACACAGGGTGAGAAGAAAGGAGGCAGGCTTCCTGCTGACACAAAAGCAGAGACAGCTGCCAGATGAACCTTCAGGGTAGCTGGTCTAAGGCCTAGGGAATTCAGATGGACCAAATATTCCAGAAGAATGGGAAGATCAGCAGATTCTGGGATAATCTGCCTCTCAGAGCACCAGATGGAAAACCTCTTCCACTAGAATTATAAGTGGCCCTAGTGGAAGGCTTCCTAGAAGCCTTTAAAATATCCATGACACCTTGAGAAAGGTGTAAGTCAGCAAATTCTAGCTCCTCAAGAGCCAAGCCTTGAGGTGGAGGGATTTGAGGTCCGGATACCACACTCTCCCTGTGCACAGGCCAGTAAGTCGTGAACTCTGGGCAGGCTCAGGGCAGGGTGGACTGCCAGGGACAGGAGCAGAGGGTACCAGGGCTGTCTGGCCCAATCTGGGCAATCAGAATCACTCTGCAAGGTTGAGATCTGATTTTCACTAGTACCCTGAAAAGGAGAGGAAAGGGGAAGGCATACAGGAACTTCCTTTCAATCCAACAGAAAGGCATCCAGAGGGACTGAGCCCAGTACTGAGGCCTGCAGCAAAAGAGGAAGTTGGTGGTTGTCTGGGGTCACAAAGATCTATCTGAGGAGTGCCCCAACTGGCAAAGACAGACCCCAGTACTTGTGGATTCAGAGCCCATTCGTGATGGCCCTGAGAAATTCTGCTGAGGGCGTCCGCCAGCACATTGTCCTTCCCTGGGAGATGAACCGCTATCAGGGAGGTGTTCAGGAATAAGCCAGAGACCACAACTTCATTGCTTCGGTGCACAAGGCTGAAGACCGAGTGCCCCCTTGCTTGTTGATGTACCACATTGTGGTGGTATTGTCTGTCCTGACTTGAACCACTTTGTTCTGGACAGAATCTGAAAAGACCCGAAGAGCTAAAAAGACAGCTCTGAGTTCCAGAAGATTGATGTGGAGCAGAGATTCCTGAGGAGACCACACTCCCTGAGTGGTAAGGTCGCCCAGGTGAGCCCCCCACCCTAACAGGGAGGCATCCGTGGTGAGGGTGAGGGAGGGAGAAATGGGAATGAAGGGAACCCCTTGTTTCAGATTGCTTTGATCCTGCCACCAGTGTAAGGCCAGGATCAGGGTTTGAGTAACTGGGACCAATTTGGTAAGGGGTCCTTCCTCTGAGACCAATAGGCCTCAAATGGAACTGAATGTCCCTCATCTGGAATCTTGCTCCCTGCACAACAGCTGTGGAAGCAGCCATGTGCCCGAGGAGTTGCAGAAAATGCCTTGCTGGTCGAGAGACCCGGGGGTAAAGGAGGATGCCAGGGCGATGAGTCTGTCCACCTTTCGAGGGAAGAGGCCCTGGCTAACTCGTGTCAATTGCTGCGACTATAAAGTAGGGCCTGAACTGGTTCCAGAACTGACTTTGGTAAGTTTAGCAGGAATCCCAGAGAAGTGAGAAGCTGCTGGGTGACTTGCAAGTGGGATTTCACCTGACCTGGAGACTGACCCACAATGAGCCAGTCGTCCAGGTAGGCAAACACAGCAACCCTTGCCTTCTTAAATGAGCCACTACTACAGCGAGACATTTTGTGGAATACCCTTGGCAGAGGTAAGGCCGAAGGGCACTGCCCTGAACTGGTAGTGGCCTGAGGGCAGTTCGAACCTGAGGTACTTGGTGGGAAGGCCTGATCAGAACATGAAAATAGGCATCCTTGAGGTCCAGGAAGCTAGCCAGTCCCCTGGCCTTAGGGAAGGCAATATCATTGCCAGAGTTAACATTTTGAACTTTGGTTTCAACAGATGCTTGTTCAAGTATCTTAAATCCAGAATGGGCGCCATTCTCCTGTCTTTTGGGTAAGAAAGTATCTTGAATAAAGCCCTTGCCCTGATGGCAAGGAGGAACCCTTCCACTGCTTTGCAGACCAGAAGAGAGAAACCTCTGCTTCCAAAGCAAGGGCTTCTGAAGGATTTGCAGGTGGGAAATGCCTGGCTCTCATCTTTGGAAAATATTTGAAGCTGAGAACCAGACCCTGGCCTATACCTCCAGAACCCATCTGTCCGAAGTTAGGGACAGCCAGCTCTGGCTGAAATAGGCCAACCTGCCCCCACTGGTACAGGAGAATCGGCCTGGGCACCCCATCAGGGTGCCTGTAGCAGCAGCCTTGGGCTGAGGGAGGAGGCGGTCTACTTGCGCACGTCTACCCCTGCCTCTGAAGAAACCCTCTCATGAGACAGCAGAGAGGCTTGAAATTGGTAAAAGGCCTGGAAAAGGGTCTGCCCCTACCTCTGGGAGCATGCCTTTGTGGCATGGCATGCTTCTCCTTAGCCTGGGCACTTTTGTAGGTAGTTCTGTATTCATCCATCTTTTCATATAATTTTCTGTTTGCTCCCAAACAGAGAATTTCCCTACAGGAAAATCCATAGCCTTTGACTGAGTATCTTGGGACAGATTAGTGCATCTGAGCCATGCCAACCTCTAGGAAAGCTACAGAAGTGGCCATGACCCTGGAGGAAACATCATTAACATCAACAGCAGTATGAAATTGAACTTTAGAGGCTTCAATGCCATCAGCAGCCACCTGTTCCAACTCACTAGCCAGCTGGCCATGGGCCTGCTTGGCTAACTGCAATACTGTGTCCCACCTAGATTTCTGATATCTAGCCACATAAGCCATATAATTTGCCTGCCTGAGTCCCAAAAGAGCTGCCATATACTGTTTCTTCGCCATGGCATCAATCTTCCTAGAATCCTTGTCAGGAGGATGTGAGGCCAGAGGAATATTAGCCTTGTCACAGGCTGCAGCTTGTACCACACCTACATGACTACACTGCTCAATAAGGAAGTCTGTATCCGAGCCTGACAAAGTATACCTTCTGTCCATTTTTTATCTACAGGAGGGACAGAATGAGGATTTTAAAATCTTTGTTGTTTGCTTCCTAAATGACTTATGCAAAGGAATAGACAACCTCCTAGACTCTGGAATATCCATCATTTCCACATAATCAGGCTCCTCTTGCTCATCCACAGCCTCCTCTAAAGGAAGCTGGAGGGTTTCTACAACCTTTGTAAAAATAAAGAAGAAGGGGACTCAGACAGAATAGGGAGATTCTAAGGTCTGTCTGGAGAAATGCCGGTTCAATGGGCACGTCCAGACCCTCCCAGCCACACATATATTGATCAAATTCCTCCTCCCTCCTGTGGTTCATAAAATCCTCAACTTCAAAGTCCTGAACCACTGGGACTGAACGAACCAACCTTTACCCACTGTTGGTGGTTCTACAGATCCCTGAGACAGTGACTGGACAATCTGGATGGCTTTAGCTATCTCTGCAGCAGTTGGAGACACAATTCTGGACTCAAACCTCTGATTTCTTTGTCTTTTTACTTGGGACTGGTTCCTCTGAACCAGTCTTCCTTGCCCGAGGAAGTCTCGCCCTGGTCAGAGGGCACTCCCTCTGGTCCAGTGGGTACTGAACCGGGCTGGCCATCCGGGTCAGCGGACTTTTTGGCCTCTCGTCCCTGAGCCGGCCCAATCTCTTCTCCAGGGTGGCTGCAGGGAAATTTTTACACACCTGGCAGTCTGACAGGAGGTGGTCAGCCCCCAGACAATAGACACAAAGTGGTGTGTGGGTCAGCCTTGGCAAAGCGTCCCACAGACACATCACAGTGTTGAAACCCAGTGGGCCGGTTTTCTTTTGGGTTTCTCAGACATAATGCCAGCCCAACCAAAAACTTGCCTTTTGATGGCAGTGCCAGGCAAGACACCTTATCGGTTCCTAACCGTGTCACGGGTATTTGAAAAACCGTAATAATTTCGGTTTTAGAACCGATAAGAACCGGGAACCGCACTCTAAAACCCACAGTACAGTTTTAAAGGCAGAAAAACCAAGCGATCGGTTCAAAACCGAACCGATAATTAATTTTCCACACAGACTTGAATTTTTGTACTTACGGTTTACCAGATAGAGCTTTAGAACGAAATCGGTAAATAATGACTTTTGCGGTTCAAATGAACCGAAAACTACTCTCTTGAACCGAGAATGAACCGAGCTGAAGGGCTGATCTCCGGGCGACTGTTCAGTGAAGCGGAATAAAGAATCTGACAGTTTCATTTGAAACTGCCAGATAGAGCTTTGGGCACAGCGCCCTCGCGCTGTAGAACTCCAGATCTTCTGGAGTTAACTCCTTCCTCTCCGGGGCAGTTCAGCTGCAGTGGCTGACTGCTATTGTTATAATATAGCAAGACTTCATGGTGTTTGAAGGAACCTGCTTCTTCCAGTGGAAAGGATGATCTAGCATCATGGGGTCGAGCTGAGGGAGTTACCACCCGGGTGGGTGGGAAGAGCCAGCTTGAAGACGTTGCCGGCAAGTCTTAAAGAGAAAGGCAACTACCAAAAGTGTGGACAGAACATCATATCCACATCCCTAGAAACAGTAGTTATATACAAGGAATGGCTCAAGTTTGCTGTACCAACCTCTAAAATGTCCTCACCTCCACAGTGGAGGAGTCTGCCTGGAAATGCAAGTATAGGTTTTCAAGACCCCGCGAGTTCTGGCTAAATTTAATGTCCACATAATATGGTCATTGTTGGAGACTGTGTGGACATACTCAGGCAGATCAGGCAGACATATTTTGGCTTATGTGCGATTGCGACTGCATTCTGGTGTAATATAGCCAAGTGGCTTTATCCGAAAATTATCTGCCTACAGTGGTAGTATTCGATCCACCTACTGGCCTCCACCTGAACCCTCACTCTGTGGCTTTCTTATGTGTTAGCTGTAGAAAAAGGTTATTACGAGATGATGGATACAGGTCTAGCCACTGACTGTAAAAGTGTGACAGACGATTATATCTGACATATATAACATGGAACAAATAACTTCACTCCTACATGACAGACTGCCCCAATTTCATTCAAAGCGGCAGAGTTGGCTTACCTATATAATGTCTTAAGATGAATCTTTTGTTCCAAAGTGTATAGCTTATTCCATTTAGTTTCTAAATGGAGAGCCTACCATGCAAGGTATTAACACTGCTGCATTACTACTATCTGGGTTAATCATTTACTGTAATTTCTCTTGATTGGGGTTTACAGTATATCTTTCAAAGCTACTATCTGACTTGCCTCTGTACCACAAGCTATAAATGTAAGATTCTGAACATGCCTTCTGTATCTGCTGTGTAATGCTCTTTGTCTTAATAAAAGTATACCAAAAAAAAAAAAAAAAAAAAAAAGCCTAAAAACGTTTGTGCTGTTCGCATGGGTGTGATATACAGACCTCCAGCACAGGGTGAGGAGGTGAACAGGGTTCTAGTAGAATCCATCCACAGAATGGCAGCTAAAAGGGGAGGTGCTGCTGGTAGGTGATTTTGGTCTGTAAGATGTGCACTGAAGCATGCCAGCTGCTGCCTCAGCCAGGAGCAGGGACATCTTGTACTCTGTACAAGGGGCAGGCCTCAGGCAGCTAGTGATAGAGCCTACCAGGGAGGGTGCAGTTTTGGACCCGATACTCACCAATGAGGATAGAACTGAGGAAGTCAGGATGGATAAACACCTGGAATCCAGTGATTATCGCACAGTGTGGTTCAGTATGAGTACAGTGGCACAGTCAAGCCACACAAAGGCGAGGGTCCTGGATTTCAAGAAGGCAGACTTTACTAAGATGGGGATATGTCTCCAGCATGCCCTGGCAGGGAGGGACAAAAGGGTGGGGGTGAAGGAGCAGTGGGCCCATCTGAAAGGAGCCATAGTGGAAGCAACAAACCTTTGCATTAGGCAAGTAAACAAGGGCAAGAGAAAGCCACTATGGTTCTCAAAGGTAGTGGCTGGGAAAGTAAGGGTGAAAAAGATGGTTTTCAGGAAATACAAGGAGACACAGAGTGTATCTGGATAAACAGAGGGAGGCAGGGAAAGCAGTCAGGAGCGCAAAGGCACAAACGGAGGAAAATATGGTACAGGAGGTAAAGAAAGGAGACAATACTTTTTATAGGTACAGTAGTGAAAGGAGAAAAATCAGGGGTGGGATAGTAAGGCTTAAAAGGGGAAGAAGGACAGTGTGTGGAAGGCGACCTGGAAAAAGTATCAGTACTGAACAAATATTTTTGTTCTGTATTCACAGAAGAAGATGATGAGGGACCACAGTAAGGCAACATGAACAAATATGGGAGGGAGATGGACACCAGTCCATTTACAGGAGAGAGAGAGAGAAGTCCTAAAGGAACTCACCAACTGAAAGTGGACAAGACAGTGGGACCAGATGGGATACATCCTAGAATATTAAAGGAACTACAGGAGGTGCTGGTGCCACCACTGGCATTGCTGTTCAATGAGTCACTCGAGACAGGAATGGTTCTGGAGGACTGGAGGAGGGCAGATGTAGTTCCTCTTCACAAAGTGGCAGTAAGGAGGAGGCTGGAAACTGCAGACCAGTCAACCTCACCTCAATAGTCTTGGGAAGATTATGGAATCACTACTTAAACAAAGGATAAGTGGAACATCTTGAAGCCAGCGGACACAGGATCTGAGACAGTATGGATTAACAGCGGGAAGATCATGTCAAACAAATCTAATTGATTTCTTTGACTGTGTGACTAAGGTTGTGGATCGGGGTGGTGGATGTTGTCTACCTGGATTTCAGTAAGGTCTTCGATACCATTCCACATAGTAGACTTGTGAACAAGCTGGGCAGCCTGGGAGTGGGTCACGAGGTGGTAAACTGGGTTAGGAACTGGTTGTGTGATAGAAGACAGAGGGTCATGGTAAATGTTGCTCAATCTGAGGAAAGGAGGGTGATCAGTGGGGTGCCACAGGGATCAGTCCTGGGCCCAGTCCTGTTTAATGTCTTCATAAGTGACATTACGGAGGGGCTAGAAGGGAAGGTGTGGCTCTTTGTGGATGACACTAAGATCTGCAACAGGGTGGACACTCCGCGAGGGGTGGAAAAAATGAGGAAGGACCTAGATAAACTGGAGGAATGGTCCAGGGTGTGGCAACTGAAACTGAATGCAAAAAAGTGCAACATAATGCATTTGGGATACAAGAACCATGGGGAAGATTACATAATGGGGAGGGGGGAGAAACTAATGGACATCAAACAGGAGAGGGGTTTGGGGGTAATCATATCAAATGACCTAAGGATGGCCAAACAAAGTGCCAAGGCTGTGGGGAGAGCCAGTGGGATGCTGGGGTGCACAGGGAGAGGTATCACCAGCTGAAGAAAGGAGGTGGTGATGCCACTGTATAGATCAGTGGTGAGGCCTCATTTGGAATATGATGTCCAGTTCTGGAGGCCGTGTCTCTATAATGGGTAGGCAGGGTGGAGGCAGTTCAACGAAGGGCAACAAAGAGGGTGCAAGGCCTGCACCAAAAGTCATATGAGGAGAGACTGGGAGACCTTAATATGTATACCCTGGAGGAGAGAAGAGACATGGGAGATATGATAGAAACCTACAAATATCTAACAGGTATAAACAAAGTACTGGAGGGTAGTATCTTTCAGAAAAGATGTCCAGAAACGAGAGGGTATGACATGAGGTTGTAAGGGGGCAGGCTAAGGGGTAGCGTGAGGAAGTATTTCTTCACAAAAGGGTGGCGGATGCATGGAATAGACTCCCAGCAGAGGTGGCGGGGGCAAACACAGTGGGAAGATTCAAGCATGCATGGGACAGGGGTAGGGGAACCACAGAAATAGGAGCGAGGAGGTAAAACCGTAGATCAAGTAGGGTCTGCAGCTTTTACAGTAGGCAGGGAAAATGGGCAGACTAGATGGGCCTAACGGTCCTTATCTGCTGTCAATGTCTATGTTTCTAGAATCTAAATTCAGTAGCAGAAACTGTTAAAAAGGAGACCAGTTCTTCCCAGTGAAAGAAAGATCTGAGAGCAGTAGGGGCAGAGGTGAAGGAAACATGGTTGATTGGTAGAACAGTCAAGCCCGAAGTCTGTTTCAGGTGAATGAACATGCAAAGTGGAAGACTGCCAAAGTGTAGACAATGAACTGAATATAGGCAGTTAGAACACTACTTTTCTTTTCTTTTTGTATTTAAATTTAAATACAAAGCATCCCATATCCTCAATGCCACTGTTATATCCGTTTCCTCTGCTTGGGAAGAGTAGACCTACCCCAGCCCTTGCCAAGAATCAAACCTGAGATCCTAAATCCCAACGGTAGGAACTGTAACCATTCAGGTAAAAGGTAATCTCCCCTTGGCTGGGAGGTTACAATATTTTGACACATGGTTGTTATCCACAGAACACCACTAGATGGCTGTGTGCATTTGACTGTTATTCATAGTTTTCATCACTAGATGGCACTAGCGCTGCATAAACTGACTTTCTCATATACAATACTCTTCTCATTCATGCCAACGTGGACAAAGATGGCCTGCTCCTTCCCCAGCTGCACTGCATGACATTGGGTAGCACTAAGTCATTTTGCGCTGCAGCAGAGAAACCATCTCCACCGCAGCAACCAACTTGGTCCAGCAAAGCCACCTTCACTTCACCAACTGATCTAAGAACAGAGTCAGTAATGACTGTGACCTTCTTGCAACTCTGCCCAATTCTTTCCTTCCTCCTCCTTGACATTTCAATGCCTTTGTGCCTGGATGGCTATGCCCTTACCAGACTTAGTAACCTCTTGACCCCTCCTCCCACCTGGCCATCTAGATACTGATTCATATTATTGGTGTCCACTGCTAAAGGTGCTCCCTTAGGACCATGCCTGACCATAACTGCTATGTCTCTTCTTCACTCTGATACAAACTATCCCAACCCACTGGAGATTAGTCACTGCCATCCAGCCCCAACCATACCTGTCCCTAAAATCTGCACCACCTTCCTCTCCTTATCCACCTCAGGTGCTGCTCCAACACCCATGTTGCCTCTGACCCAGCACTCAAACCAGGCAGGATCAGAAGCCGGCTGGTCGGCAGAAGTGAAACTAGTTCTCATGATACCAGTAGCCCAGGTTCAAGACTGCACCTGGATCACTGAGGGCCAGCCAGGGGGAAGAGAACTGTGTATACTAAAGAATGCTCACCTTCTCGGGGTGGGAGGCCATCCACTCCCCACTGCAGGAGAGTAACCTGGCAACTCACAGGTGGAGCCAGAGAGTGTGAAACAGTGCCAGCCCATCAGCGCCAGTGGTGCTGCTCTCAGTGCCGGTGACCAGTGATTGGAAAGAGTCCAGGATGTGGGAGGGCTGATGCTGGGGGCGAGGGTCATGCATTCCAGAGGACACTCACTTCAGGGGAAGGTGGACTGCCAGTGCTACACTGCACCACCACCTGAGGTTGCCTGGGTGGTAGTACCAGTGGTAAGGCTATTTAAGGGGTGGGATGGTGGACATTGAGGAGCTAAGTATGAAGATGTAGGCACAGAGCTCAGCCCTCATGACCTAAGCTGAGGGAATGGAAAAAACTCAGGTGGAATAATGCTGGGCAGTGTAGTAGCATAATGCTGTAGGGTACTATCAGACCCTGCACTGCTGCAAGTGTGAGGGTCCAATAAGAATGACCCATGAGAGACACAGCTGTGGGATATGACAATCCCCAGGTTTGGCCAAAGATAAGGTTGAGAGGTCACTGAACTTGACCATGATTAAGGTAGGCAGCTGAATATAGAGAAAAAAAAAAAACAAGTGAAATAATAAAAGACAACAAGAGAACATAAGGACAGGGAGACGCTCGGCTTCAGCACACCATGCTTGCCTGTTGCATGCCTGAAACATGCACATTCACAGCTGCTGTCCCAGGAGTGGGAACACAATGGGACATCTCTGGCTCTGCTGAGTGAAGCACAAACACATTCAGGCCCTGCCCTGGCTGTCAGCCTAGCACAAGGGGACCCTGCCATGAATTTTGAAGTGTTCTGGAGTGGCTGCCTCCCCCTTAAAGCCTTACTATGGGGGGTACAAGTAGGCGACCCCCATCAAGTTTAGGGTTAGGTGTCGGGACTAGACAGGTGCCAAAAAACTAATGGAAGCTGCATTGGCAGCAGGACGGTAAGATGACAACCTGGTCTGTGCACTGTTATTTTGGGATTTTGTTTCTCTTTGCCAGTGTTATTCTAGTTTAAATTTCATTTTAAGCAATTCAAGCTGATCTTGTTCACCAAACTCTAAATGGTTCAATACATTCCAATCACAAATGTCTGGGGGGAAGGGCAGATTTTTGTTAAACTGGTCTGCCTATCTCTATGAAATTGTGATTTTTTTCAACAGCAGTTTCACCGAAGCCCTCGTTGCGGAATTAGGAAACATACCCACCT
The DNA here is from genome assembly GCA_016271365.2 of Neoceratodus forsteri. Classification (NCBI taxonomy): domain Eukaryota; kingdom Metazoa; phylum Chordata; order Ceratodontiformes; family Ceratodontidae; genus Neoceratodus; species Neoceratodus forsteri. The sequence continues at coordinate 136,994,228 of CM028137.1, forward strand.
TTTCAATAAAGAACAGTTATATAAGAACTTACCGTAACAGTAGATCTTTTAGGGGATCTCAGTCATCAGGTTACACTGTAGGAGCCTTCGCTGTTGGTGAAGGGGAATCCACACGTAAGATTTCCAGCAGTACAACTGGAGCTGCCCACGCTGTCGACATCAGCAACTCTATACAGGAGTGAGCAGCCCCGCTCCCTCCTCAGTTCTTTCCCCCCAGAGACAAAGAGCTAGGCCCCCACCCTGCGGGACAGAGGAGATAAAGAGGTACCCAGATCTGATAAAAGCTGGATAACACCAGATAGCCAGTTCCTAGACAGGAACCCTAAGAAGGAGGAACGCGGGAGGAAAATATACAGTACCTGATGACTGAGATCCCCTCGAAGATCTACTGTTATAGTAAGTTCTTACACAACTGTTCTAACCTCTTCATGGGTATCTCAGTCATCAGGTTACACCATAGGAATGAGTACCAAGCAGTGACAAGAGGAAACAGACAGACTAGGAGGAAGGTACCCCATAAACTTAAGACAGGAGTCCCTGCAACACAGCCCTGCCAAATCTTGCACAGGCTCTTGAGGCAATGTCCAGACTGTAATGCTTGGTGGAAGTGTGGACTGTACTCCAGGTGGCAGCCACACAAATGTCAGTGGATGAGACCCCTTCGAAACAAGCCACCGAGGCAGCCATGCCTCTGGTGGAGTGAGCTTTGACAGCACCAGGAAGTTCTTTGCCATACTTGTTGTAGCAAAACACTATGCAGTTTGCCAACCATTTGGATAAACATTGCTTAGAAACTGAAGCGCCTTCTCTACCTGGGGCAAAGGAAACAAACAATTGCTTTGACTTTCTGGACCCTTTAGTCCTAAGCTGGTAGTACTTCAAAGTTCTGCACACATCTAACGTATGGAGCAGTGCTTCCCCTGGATTGGCATGCTCAGGAAAATAAACAGGAAGGTGGCTAGACTGGTTTAAAGTGAACTCCGAGACCACCTTAAGCAAAAACGTAGGATCTGTGCGCAAAGACAAAGTCTTTGTGAAAAATCAAATAAGGCTCCTTGCACCAGAGGGCCTGAAGCGCTGAAATTCTTCGAGCAGAAGTAATTTGCAAACAAAATAACGCTTCAAGAGAAAACAAAATTACAAGACACGATTGTTTCAAATGGAAATGGTCAACTTTTCCAAAATAAAATTCAAATCCCAAGCCGAGACAGGGGGACAGATTGGAGGCTTCAAATGCAGGATGCCCCTAAGGAAGGTACGGAAGACATTCAACTGAACAATCGTGCGGTCACCCATGGGCTCACGAAAAGCAGAAATATCCTAAAGGTGGACCTAGAAGGAGGAATACTGGAGGCCTGGATCAAACAGTGAGATCAGGTAGTCCAGGATATGATTCTCTGAGCAGGCAGAAGGATCCAGAGCATGTTTGGTGGTCCAGATGGCAAACCGCTTCCACTTCATGGCATAAGTGGCTCGAGTAGAAGGATTCCGAGCAGCCACCAAGACGTCCACCACTCTGCTAGTGAACCCAAACCTGGCAATGGCTATGTTCTCAGGAGCCAGGCATGCAGATGAAGGGATCTGAGGTTGGGATGGACCACAGTCCCCTGATCCTGGGTCAGCAGATTCCTGCAGAGAGAAAGAGGGACCTGAGATTCTTCTGCCAGCTGTTGAAGTAGAGGGAACCATATCTGGTGAGGAGGGAATGCAGAACCTACTTTGGGAACAGGCTCTGCAGTACCGCTGTGCCAAACCTAGCATCACTCCTAGCCTGGATGTCCAGAGAGTAATGCTTGGTAAATGTATGGACTGTTTCCCAGGTGGCTGCTTTACATATTTCTAGCAAGGTTATATCTCTGGCCACAGCTAGAGAATCAGCTGTACCCCTAGTCGAGTGAGCCCTCAGGCCTGGAGGGGGTGTTTTGCCCAATTTGTCATAGCAGAATTGTATACAAGAGACAATCCACCTGGCAATAGTCCTTTTAGTTGCAGGCTTACCTTTCCTCACTTCACCATAAGTGAGAAACAATTGAAGACGGTCATTTCTGTGTGCCTTAGTATGCTCTATGTAGTAGCTAAGAGTCCTTTTAACATCCAAACAGTGTAATCTTCTTTCTCCTGAAGAAGAATGGTCAGTGAAAACACAGGGAGAGACACAGACTAGTTCAGATGAAAGTTTGATACCACTTTGGCCAAGAACCTCCTATTGGTTCTTAGGACCACTTTATCCCTATGAAAGGAGATGAAGTCACGTTCTACTGACAAGGCCTGTAATTCACTAATCCTCCTGGCCAAAGTAATGGCTACCAGGAACATGGTTTTCAGGTCAAGTATTTCAGCTCAGCCAACGCCATGGGTTCAAAGGGGGGGCTGCATGAGCTTAAGATCCCAAGCAGGGGTCTGTTCTCTAAATGGAGGGTTTGTATGAACCAGACCCTTGAAGAACTTTTTATTTTTTTTTTTGTGTGTAATATTTTTATTTGCGTTTTCCAACCATTTTCAACAAACAAATAAATGTATGCCTTGTTCAGCCACTGGCAATATACAATATAAGAATCCTCATACCCATTTCACCACATTCCTTACACAATGTAAGTTTAAACATTTAAGCTAAATTAGATAAACGATTCTCCAGTGGCATAGACCATTTCCAGTCCTAAGGAAGAAAGAAAAAAAAAAAAGAGTTTTATTTCCCCCCCTCCCCCAAGCAAAACCAATTTAATCAAGAAGGGTATAAACAACTATTTACAAATATCCGCATCTACTAAGACATATGAACTAACAAAAAATTAATTACAGTCACCACAAGGTTACGCATTCATTATAGATGGTAGGCACAGATCATTAATGTTTCAGTTAATCTACTTGGGGCTGGGATTCGAGATACAAGCACTTATTGCACTATTCCACTTCTCAAAGCCTCCTTCTCAGAGCCCAAATCTTGCTGCAGAGAGCGAGAGGAGTGGGCCCCATATAATACCAAAGATCTCTGCTCTTTCCTGGATCTGATAAGCCCTCCTCTCATATCCAGAGCCAACACTGTCATATTTTCCATTGACGAGAGAGGGTCTCTTGCCGAGATCCAAGTGTTTAGAATACATTGCCTGGCAATTGCCAAGGCCACCTCAGCCACTTCCTATGCATACTCCAATCGCCCCATCCTCCCAATCGATTCCAAATAGGAGCTCTATCGGATGAAGGATACCCTGGCCTCTGTCTTCCCATTTAAAACTCACTAATTCCCCCAAAATCTCTGCAGCTGGGGGCATTTCCAATACAATGTATATATGTGCCACTACCTTTTTGCATCGGGGCATACTGGTATCTCTGGACGGCTTTTATGAACCATCGCCGGGGTAAAAGTCTATGAACGAACTTATAGGCCGACTCCTTATATCTATTTGATAATAGCAGGCCCATATGTGTTTCAATATCAGCTCCCAGTTCGACTCTGAAATCAAGATCCCAGGTCTCTCTCCCATAGTGCTCTCCTACCGAGCTTTCCTCCACCAGAACCTTTCTAAAGATTCGCACTGCGGTGCCTATTATCCCCTTAGGATTATGCCGGGCTTTACAAATTGTCAATTCCAGACTCGACTGATAAATGGACTGAGAGCCTGGTTCACCCAGACTACGGGCGAAGTCTCTAGCCTGCAAGAATCTAAATGTATGGTTACCCGGAATCCCCCTCCTTGCCCTTAACTCCTCGAGGGAAGAGATATGCGGACCATCATACAGATCCTTCACACACTGTATACCTCTCTCATCCCATTCCCTAAAACCCTGGTCCTCCAGGCCAGGGAGAAAGAGGGGTTACCACTCAGGGAAGGAGTAATGTCTCCGCCTTTACCATCACTAACCCTTGCCCTCATCTGTTCCCACCTCTAAAGTCCATACTACCATCGGGCTGGGATGCGATAGGTGCAGATATGTCCTTCTGCCTCCTTCCTCAGATAGGCTGAAAGCGCCCCTGCCCCCTCCTCCCAGGTCCAGCCAGCTTGCTGCCTCTGGCGTGCCCACCAGTCCTTAATTATCCTTGCCTGCGAGGCCAAAAAATAACTTTGACGCCTGGGAAACTTAATCCCCTCCCTCGCCTCCAATTTCAGTCTTTGGAGGCTAATTCTAGGCTTCTTCCTTTGCCAGAGATAGTCAGAGAACCCCTATCTAGTCTCTTCATATCCTTTTGGTGATGCCCAGAGGAAGCATCTGTAGGAGATACAAGATCCTGGGTAGGATATTCATTTTTATAATATTCATCCGACCTAGCCAAGATACCGGATATGCCCTCCACCTTTTCATATCTCTTAACACACCTTCAATCACTGGCGTATAGTTTAACCTGTATAGAACAGCCAGTGATCTTCCAATACCTACCCCCAGATACTGCAGAGACCTTTCCACTTCCCTCAAACCCCATTTCTGTAGGTCCGCTGGCTTCCCCCCACCTAAAACACATTGCCTCTGATTGCCAAATTTATTTTGTAGCCAGAAAACAATGAGAAGCTCTCAATCAGGTCCAGCACAGCAGGAAGGGAGTCTTCTATCTGACTCAGATACAGGATCATGTCATCAGCATATAAAGATAATTTATGCTGCCGTCCCCATACCCAACACTCCTTTCACCTTCTCACATTGTCTAATAGCGGTAGCTAAGGGTTCCAAAGCGAGATTAAACAGAGAGGAGAAGGGCAGCCCTGCCTAGTCCCTCTAAACAGTTCAAAGACCTGTGAAAGGTCACCATTAACTCACCACTGCAGCCTTTGGTGAACGATATAGGACCCCCACCATGTTAAGAAACCCTTAACCAATCCCAAATCGCCCTAAGGCCTCCATCATATATTCCCATTCAATGCGGTCAAAAGCCTTCTCGGCGTCCAGTGCCAAAACAAGAGTGGCCCCTGGACGCAGAGAGGAAACGTGCACTACATTCAACAACCTCCGCACATTATGATAGGAATGTCTCCCTTTTATAAATCCAGTTTGATCTGGGTCTACAAGACTAGGCATCAAAATCTCAAGCCTACCAGCCAATATCTTCCACATATATCTGGCGTCCACATTCAGTAATGAGATAGGACGGTAGGCAGCATTCCCTGGGATCCTTACCTGCTTGGGGATCACGCACATGGTCGCCATTTCCATAGAGGGTGGCAGACCGACTCCCTCCTAGTACCTCTGTACACTTCCCAAAGCAGGTCCACTACCTGGTGCCCCACTGCTTTATAGAATTCAATAGGGAACCCATCTGGTCCAGCCGCCTTGCCCGACCTAATACCCCTAATGGCCTTCCCTATTTCATCCCTAGTGATGCTGGTCTCTAGAGCTGCCCTTTGCTGCTCGCTCAGCTGCTTCAGCCTGATCCCATCAAGAAATTGCCTCATCCTGTCCAGTGTCCCCTCTGCTTCTCTTTGATATAGTGTACTATAAAATTCCCTAAATCTTTCCCTGATAGCCTGAGGGTCTCTCATTGTATTCCCTTGTCTATTCCTTATTTCCAACACCCTAGCTTTCCCTCTTCTGCCTTTAATCAGGTTAACAAGAAGGGGCCAGGCTTGTTTCCATTTGAAAATCTCTGTTTCACCATCCACAGATGCCCTTGCTTGCTCCTCCAGCATGCTATTTAACACTCCTCTAGCTGCCGCCAGTTTTGGCCCACTAGCTCGTCTCCTTTGAGTACTTGTCCTCCAGTTCTTTAACCCTTTGGAGTAAGGCCTCATATTCCCTGTTCCTTTTTTTATAACCCGATACAAAGCCAATAACAGCCCCTTAGGTAAGCCTCCCTCGCCCCATAAAATCTGTGGGGAGGGAGCCGTTTCTTGTTCAACTCCACATATCTCCTCATCTGCTCATCTAGAAACACCCTAAACTTCTCATTCCCCATCAGGTATGAAGGAAAATGCCACATATTGAGCCTCTCCTCACTTCCTCCTGTTCTACCATCAAGGTGACCATAGCATGATCGATATGTGGATGGGTTCATGCTTGCACCCACCACCTTTTGATACCACCCTCCTCAATGTAAATATGATCTATCCGACCAGCTCTTATGAGGGTTAAAAAAGGTATATTCTCTTAGTTTTGGGTTCGCCGTCCTCCACACATCAATTAAATCTAAATCCAGCAACCCTTCCCTCCATTCCTTCAAAAATCTGCCCCCCTTTCCCCTCCCCTTCGAATGGTCCATCACCGTGTCCGGGGTGCAATTAAAATCCCCCCCCAGTATTAACCCCTTGAATTGTTCCTTCATCATTACTTCTATTAAATGCCTATAAAACTGGGGCTCAGTGACTGCAGGGGCATATACACTGCCGAATGTGATCGAAGTTCCCCCAAGCACACCTTCCACAAACACAAATCTTCCTTCCCTCTTATCCAGCACAACTCTAGTTACTTGGAAAGGGAGATTCTTATGGATAAGAACTGCGACCCCCCTCTTATGCGAGGAGAAGGAAGATGTGTGTACCTCCCCTACCCAGTTCCTAACTAACTTCCTATGCTCCGCTGGAGTCAGATGAGTCTCTTGCAAAAGGGCTACCTGTGCTCCAACCCTCCTTAGGGCAGTGAGAAGCAGAGTCCTCTTAACTGGGGATGACACTCCCCTGACATTCCATGACACGACTTTCAGTTTTTCTTTCAAAACCATCTATCTTGTAAACTCCTACTTTTCCTTTTCCTTCCCTTTCTCAACTCTTCCCTTAGCCCACTGTGCCTAGTAACCTGGTGACTTTTCTCTTGAAATGTGGATCGGACGTAACAAACTTTTTTTTTTTTTATTTTCATCTTTATCCCTCCTTACTGCCTCCGGTGCCCCCTCCTTCCGTCCGCTCATGTCCCCCGGTACCTACCTTAGGGATCTGCCCCTAGAGTGCCCATCCTCCTCTCCCTCATTGGGGTCTGTCCTGTAGGTGGTCCGGTGGACTTAGGCGGACTTCATCTAGGGCTGCCGGAGGGTATTCCGGTTTCTCCCTGGCGTCCCCACTCCCCAGGATGCCTTGCGCTGGGGACATACGTCCCGAGTGGTAGCGTGATACGTCACGCAGACCCTCATGCGCCGAGACGCCCTCCCGGCTCCGACAGCGAAGCCGCCTCCACCCCTTCCCTCTGCCGGTGCTTCCACCGGCTATGGAAGGAATGCAGAGCGCAATGCGCTCTTGGTAACCCACCCCTGAGGGAGGAGAGCACCCATTGGGACGCTCGATCCTCCCTCCCCCCGCCGACCCCCGGCCACCCGAGTCCGTTCCCGAACCCGGGTTGCCAGCGCAGCACGAGGTGTGGCGTCCAGCGCCTCAACCCTCAGCGCCACCGGGCCGGACGTAACAAACTTAACACAGCAAACCCCCACCCAACAATTAACCCCACAACTTATTTACAATGTACCCCAAGTCAAACCCATACAAGGCGTACGTACGCGCCAGTATGTTCCCTCCCCAGAAAGCAAAGTAGGGCTTGAACCAGGAAAGATCTCTCACGCTCAACCTCCCCCTTCTCTCAGGCAAGTCAAAGGCTTCTTTCCACCATCAGTATCCACTTCCCCAATCAAGCACATTTAAGTTCCTCCTCCTCCTCAGATGCTGTGGTACAACAAAAGAAAGTCTGGCGTATCCTTGGATCCCCTTCAAAAGAAAAAGAAAAAAAATTAATCAGGGCAAGATGGTACCCTTAAGTATCCCCCACCCAGCACCATATATAATCTTGCCTCCTCTTGTATATAATGCGCCATTAGTCACCCCCATAACTTTAACTTATAAAATTAGGAGATCTGCAAGTCCTCAAACCTCTTAACAGTCCACAATAGTCCCCTTCCATTTCCAGTGCCAGACTCCACCGTTGATCCGTGAAATGAGGCCCACCCCACGAGGATCTCCGGGCTAGGCCGCACAACGAAATATCCACGGGCCGGCTCCCCCGGAGGCCCGTGTGCCTTTTCTCCGGTCAACGAGCCAAAGTCCACAGTTTCCACAGTCGACCCCTTAAGATGGGGTAGGAACTAGTCACAAATCATGGATGTAGTACAGCTGTCCCGACTGAACTCAATATAACGTAAATCAAGCAACGGCCATTTATTCTTCTTGCAGCATGCTGCCAGACACCACCAGTTCTCGTAGGCTTCAAAGATATCCTCAGGCCACTTCGCCAGTTACCCAATTTTCTTTTGTAGCTCCAAAACGAAACTCTGCGCCTTCTCCACCTCCCAGAAACTGTAGGTAGCTCCTTCGTGCTTAATTTTAAGTATGGCCGGGAACACAATAAACCATTCCACTCCCATCTTCTGGCAGGTCGCAATCACATCGTTGAACTCTCTTCTTTTTTTCCCTATCCGAGACGAGTAGTCTTGGGACAGGAATAATCGTGCCCTCGCATTGAAGCTCAGGAGGAGATTTATAGGCCCGCCATCTCCTGCCTATCCTGGTAATTATGAAACCGGAGGATGATTTGTCTAGGCGGTTGTCCATTCTGCAGTTTGGGCAGGACAGCCCAGTGTGCTCTCTCAAGCTTCAACCTCCCACCCTTTAGCTGCATCCCGAGAAGTTAGGCAGTATTTTAGCACAGAAGCCAAGAATGTCAGGGCCTTCTTTCCCCTCCGGTAGCCCTCTCAGCCTCAAGTTGTTTCTTCTCAAATAGTTCTCTTGGTAATCGAGCACCTCTCTCATCTCCGCCACTTGCCTCTCCAGCTCAGTAACACGTCTGCCAAGAGGGCTCAGCGTATCTTCCGCGGTCGAGATTCGACCTCCAACTCCTCCACCCTCTCATTTTGCCTCTCGGCTTACGTCCACTCAAGGCCAGTCTCCCTCGATTTTATTCTCCAGGCTCTCCAGTTTGGGTGCGAGCCGCCATAAGCTGATCTTTCAGCTCCACCCAAAGCCGACATCTCTGCCGCCGAGAGGAGATGGGGCCTGCACAATTTATCGCGGGGCCCGACGGCCTTCCTGCTGTTTTAGCCGGTGTTCTCTCTGCAATTACTTGCCGTGGTGACCACATAATCATCCATTATGATCTCCCAGGCACACCAGTAATACAGATCGGGTATTAAAATGAGTTCAAGGTGGTTTTTCCTAATAGTTCGAGCCTGAGGAAAGGAGCACTGAAAGGCACGCCTCTACTCCATCTTGTGGTCACGTGACCAAGAACTTTTAAACACATGATGAGAGGCCAGGAGGAACCCTTCACTGCTGAAAGGAAAGCAAAAACTGCTGCTAGGTGAACCTTTAGAGTTGCAGGCCTAAGACCTAGGCCATTGAGGTGAACCAGATAATCTAAGGCCGTGGAGATGCTTGCAGAATCAGGGACAATGCCTTTCTGAGAACACCAAATGGTAAACCTCTTCCATTTGGAATCATAAGTCTTTCTAGTAGTTTCCTGGAAACTTTCAGGATATCCATGACTGCCTGAGAAAGATGCAGGTCTGCATATTCTAGCTCCTCAGAGCCAGGCCTTGAGGGTGAGAGACTGGAGATCGGAATACCAGATCCTCCCCTTGGAAGAGGACAAAAGATTGTGTCTCTTGGGAAGGGACAGAGGACGAGACACTGTCAGGGACAGGAGCAGAGGGTACCAAGCCTGTCTGGCCCAGTCTGGAGCCACTAGAATCACTGTGCAAGGCTGAGTTTTGATCTTGATCAGGACTCTGAACAGCAGAGGGAATGGAGGGAAGGCATAGAGGAACCTGCCCTTCTAATCCAAAATCAGGGCATCCTGGGGTACAGTTCCCAGGAGTGGAGGTCTGAAACAGAACAGAGGGAGTTGGTGATTGTCGGGGGCTGCAAAGAGATCTATCTCTGAGGTGTCCCATCTGGAGAAGATGATCTGCAGTATGAGGGGATTCAGGGACCATTCGTGATGTCCCTGGGATATTCTGCTCAGAGCATCTGCCAGTACATTGTCCTTCCCTGGAAGGTGAACTGCTACTAGGGAAGTCTGAAGAGAATAGGCCAGCGACCACAGTTTCATGGCTTCCGTGCACAAGGCCGAGGACAGAGTGCCTCCTTGTTTGTTGATGTACCACATTGTGGTGGTGTTGCCTGTTCTGACTTGGACCACTTTGCTCCTGACTCAATCTGAGAAGTTCTGAAGGGCTAAGAAGACTGCCCTGAGTTCCAGGAGATTGATATGGAGGAGAGAATCCTGTGGAGACCAGACCCCTGAGCTGTCAGGGTTCCCAGGTGGGCTCCCCAACCTAGGAGGGAGGCATCCGTAGTTACAGCCACTGATGGGACTTGAGGGAGAAATGGAACCTCTTGTCTGAGGTTGTCCTGGTCCAGCCACCACTGGAGAGCTTGGACTAGAGTCTGAGTCACTGGAATTAGTTTGGTAAGTGAATCCTTCTTTTGAGCCCAGAAGGACCTTAGGTGAAACTGAATGTCCCTCATCTGGAACCTTGCTACCTGCAACACTGCCGTGGAAGCTGCCATGTGGCCCAGGAGCTGGAGGAAATGTCTTGCTGGGCGGGAGACCTGAGATCGAAAGGATGAAGCGAGATCCACCAGGGCCTTTACCCTTACCAGGGGAAGGAAAGCTTTTGCTTGTACAGTGTCCAATTCTATGTCTATAAAGGTGAGAAGTTGAACTTGTTCGAGGATAGACTTTGGAAGACTGAGAAGAAACCCCAGGGAACTGGGTAGTCTGTAGAGCTGACTTGACCTGTACAGACGACTGCCCCAGGATGAGCCAGTCGCCAGATATCGGAAGATGGTGATACTCTGTCTTCGAAGTAAGCCACCACTACTGCAAGGCACTTTGTGAACACCCTTGAGCTGATGTTAATAATGGCATGGCTCTGAATTGGTAATGGCCTGAAGGCAACTCGAACCTTAGGTATTTTCTGTGGGAGCACCTGATAGGAATATGGAAGTAGGCATCCTTGAGGTCCAGAGATGCTAGCCAATCTCCTGGCCTTAGAGAGGGAAGGATTATTCCCAGAGTTACCATTTTGAATTTTGGCTTTAAAATGTGTTTGTTCAAATACCTTAGGTCTAGGATGGGTCGCCACTCCCCTGTTTTCTTTGGGGTAAGGAAGTACCTGGAGCACAGTTCTTTTCCCCTGTGTTGAGCAGGAACCTCCTCTACAGCTCTGAAAGCTAAAAGAGAGAAAATCTCTGCCTCTAGGGCAATGGTTTCTAAGGCTGATGCAGGTGGAAAAGACTTGGCCCTCTTTTTTTGAAACTTTTTGAAGCTGAGGGCCAGTCCCTGGCTTACTACTTCCAGGACCCACTTGTCTGAAGTCACAGACTTCCAGGCCTGGAAGTAGTAAGCCAGCCTGCCTCCTACTGGAAATGGGGAGCCGACCCGGCTGACACATCAGGTGTCTGTTTGGTAAGAGCCTAGACTGAGAGGAAGAGGGAGCAGCCCTGCTCATCCCCTCCTGCCCCTCCCTCTGAAGAACCCCTCTGTGGGAAGGGAGAGGAGGCCTGGGCTTGGTAAAAAGGCCTGTGAAAGGGCCTGCCCTCACCCCTAGACTGCTGCTTCTGAGGAGTGACTTCTCCTTGTCCTGTGCACTCCTGTATGTGGTCCTGTATTCATCCATTTTCTTTATGTAAGCCTCTGTTTGTTCCCCAAACAGAGAGTTACCTACTACAGGAAAATCCATACCCTTAGTTTGGGTATCCTGTGAAAGGCTAGTACACCTGAGGCAAGCATGTCTCCTGAGAGACACAGATGTAGCCATGACTCTAGATGCCACATCACTGGAGTCCACAGCAGCATGAAATTGCATTTTGATGCCTCAGTTCCATCAGCAGCCACCTCCTCCAGCTCCTTGGCTAGCTGGGGAGAGGCCCTGTTTAGCCAGTTCCAGAACCGTATCCCATCTGGATTTCTGGTATCTGGCTGTGTAGGTGATATAAGTAGCCTGTCTGAGTCCCAAAGAGGATGCCAGGTATTGTTTTTTGGCCATGGCATCCACTTTCCTGGAGTCCTTATCCGGGGGGAGGGGGTTGAAGTCAAGGGATGTTAGCCCTGTCACAGGCTGCAGCCTGCACTACCCCAACATGGCTGCTATGACTATAAAGGAACTTCGCAACTGAGCCTGATAACATATACCTCCTGTCCATTCTCTTGTCCACAGGAGGTATAGAATTAGGAGTTTGTAAAATTTTTTGTGCCTGTTTCCCAAAGGATTTATGAAGAGGGATAGACAGCCTTTTGGACTCTGGGATGTCCATCATTTCCACAAAATCGGGCTCTTCCTCCTCCTCATCTGTAGCTTCAACCAAGGGAAGCTGCAGGGTTTCTGCCACCTTTCTGTAGAACAAAAAAATGTGAAGGGGACTCAGAGAGCCTGGGAGGAGAGACATCCGAGGTCCTGTCTGGGGAGATATCCGGTTCAATGGGCACATCCAGCCCCCTGGTCATCGTCATCACAGGGATAGTCTTCGTCTCCCTCCCACTCCTCATAATAAGCATCTGGATCATACTCCGGAGGAGACGGGTCTGACTGAACCGACCGCTTAACCGGCAGTACCAGTTCGGATGGAACCTGCCCGTATTGAACAATGCTAATCGCTGGCTATTTCGCCCACGGTTGAGAGTGCGACACCGGATCTGAACCGCAGACTTACACTTTTTTTTCCTTTCGCTCGAGGAGGTATCGCTTAGGTCAGTAGGCACCTCCTCAGGTTCGCCGCGAACCGAACCGAGCTGGCCATCTGACTCCATGGACTTCGCCTCCCTTTCCTTCAGCCTACTCAGTTTTTGTTTAGAGTGGATTTAGGAAAGTTTTTACAGATTTGGCAGTCTGACTTGAGGTGGTCAAACCCCAGACAATAAACACAGATGAGGTGGGGGTCAGCCTTAGCAAAGGCCTCCCCACACTCAGTACAGTGTTGAAACCCAGTGGGACCAGTTTTCTTCTTGGGTTTCTCAGACATGGCCAACCTAACCAATTACCCTATTGCAGCTTTCAAGCCAGGTAATACAATAACCGATCGGTTACAAATCATGTCACGGGCTTCTAAAAGAACCAGCAAAAGATCCAGTTCTTTTGAAACCAATTGGTACCGGAACACCACTCTAATCCCAGAAATAAAATTAAAACAGAACGAATAAGGTCGGTTCCAAACTGGACCGACCGAAAGAAACCGAGGAAAAGAACAATTTCCAACTTTTTCACAAAAATAAAACGCAGTCACTACCTATCTACACACTACCTGTACCGTAGACAGAGGCTGGAAATCCGAAAATAACAAAAATAAATGATTTAAACTGAACGCTTTTACTTTTACCACATCGAGCAGAGGAACTCTCTCCGGAACGACTTCACTGTTAGGCGGAGTAAAGAATCTGACGGTTACACTGGGAAGTACCACAGACAGTGGTTTGAAAACCGAGCTCGAGCTCAACGTTCTATGCTTCTGCATAGAGTTAACTCTTTCCTCTCTGGGGCAGTTCAAGTGCTGGGGCTAACTGCATTATGTCAGAATACAGCAAGACTTCATGTTGTTTGAACAAATAAAATGGATGGTAAACTGACGATTTTTACTCTGTTTAACCGAGAAGAAGAAGAGCAATCTCCGAGGCTGCCTTTCACTGGTGGCTGAGTAAAGAATCTGATCAGTTACTAGAATGTACCGAGGATGGTGGTTTGAAAACCGAGCCCGACCTCAAAGTTCTATGCATTTGCATAGAGGTTAACCTTTGTTCTCCGGGCAGCTGAACCGGTCAGTCATATTGCATTGCTCAGAATACAGCAAGACTTCATGTTGTTTCAATTACACCACATTTAATCTATTATATTTCAGCTACATTTCATTGAAAAGAATATTTTACTAGGTCAGCATTTCTGACTTCCTGTACCTGTAGAGCTTTGGCACTTGGTTGAAGTGGTTTGATGATTAGTTGTTTTCCTGATGTGTAAAGGATCTTATCTGAATCTGGACCCCACGCCACTGAGTAAACCGGTGTTCCTGAAACAACAGAAGAAAATATCCCACTTTAGCTTTCAGGTTTCCAAAAATGGGTTGTAAATAATATTTTGCAGAGTAAAACATAATTTAAATCTAAATTAAATAAAAGACAGCCTACTGCACTGAGCCATAATCTTGAGTCCCATCCATCACTGTGCAGAATCTTTGAAAAAAATCTAATTTAAGGAAAGTATCCATACATGGGTAGTGAAAATGTCCCGGCTGCAGCCTGGTAGTAGTACATTGTGCTGTCACATGGGAGACCTGTGTTCACATCACAATCCTGCCTCCAAGTCTGGGACTGAGAATCTAGGAGCACTGGGCAGCAGTGCTCAAGACTCAATATGGGAGGGGGGCATTACTTACCCAGCTGCAACAGTACCTCTTTGGCAGACAGTACTCTGTTCCTAGTTCTTGCTCTTTAAGAAAGCTAGGAGCAGCCATACTCAAGGGAGGTGAGAAAAACGACAAACCAGGGAGAAAAATCAAAAGAGGATTAAGTTCAAGCATCCCCATGCCCAAATAGCCCATGCCAGCGCCAGACAACCGGACCCTATGTTGGATCCTGGGGAAGTTAGGCTGGCTCCAAAGGTGAGGGTTAGACTAGGGGCACCTGGATGGCAACTGGAAGTGAAAGGCATAGTGATGAAAGTGGAATTGAGCAGCAAGGACCAAAGGTACTATGGGGCCTCCAAAGATATACGGTTGGATTAAAAAAATAATGCGGATTGCTGCCCAATTTCTGTAATGTAAAACATAAATTCAGTAGCAGAAGAAAAACTGTGTGTAGTATCTTGCACACCCTGCAAGCTTGTGTGAAGCAACTGCACAACCATGAAATCAGATGTGTAGCAAGTCAATGACATACAAGAACAAAATATTGTGTAGCAACACATGAAAATGTAGTCAGCTTTTTGTTATACCTCGGCAGGTAAAATTTCCCCTAAATTGTAATTTAAGGTTGTAAGAGAGTCTAGAACCATCATGTGCCCCTCCCCCCCCCCGGGTCATAAGCAGATATAAGCACGTTTTGTGTGTAAACATGTGCTAACATAAAGGGGTTCCCTACCCATTCTACTACACAGGGTTTCCAGTGATTCTCTTGGTAATCAGAAATGTGTCCAGTCTTACCCTAAAGGTCTGTACTGTCTTCATGTCCACTGTCTCTACTGTTAAGCTGTTTCACAGGTTCACCACCCTTTGAGAGAAGAAGCAGTAAGCTGTTCCATAGATTCACCACCCTCTGAGAGAAAAAGTGGTAAGCTGTTCCACAGGTTCACCACCCTCTGACAGAAGAAGCGGTAAGCTGCTTCATAGGTTCACCACCCTCAGAGAGAAGAAGAGGTAAGCTGTTTCACAGTTTCACCACCCTCTGAGAGATGAGGAGGCCGTATGGCGCAGTGGTTTAAGGCTTTGAGCTGCAAACCTGGAGACCTGGGTTTGAATCCCACAGGCCCCATTTGCATACTGTGTGACCCTGAGCAAGTCACTGAACTTCCTTGTGCTCCCAGGTCATACCTGTAAACAAGCTTCAGCTTAGTGCGCCTCTCCTGGTAAAAAATAAAACAAAACAAAACAAAAAAGAAGCGGTAAGCTGTTTCACAGGTTCACCACCCTCTGAGAGAAGAAGTGGTAAGCTGTTCCATAGGTTCACCACCCTCTGAGAGAAGAAATGATAAGTGGTTTCACTGGTTCATCACCCTCAGAGAGAAGAAGCGGTAAGCGGTTCACAGGTTCACTACCCACTGAGAGAAGAAGTGGTAAGCTGTTCTTTAGGTCCAACACCCTCTGAGAGAAGAAGCCGTAAGCTGTTCCACAGGTTCACCACCCCCTGAGAGAAGAAGCGGTGAGCTGTTCCATAGGTTCACCACCCTCTGAGAGAAGAAGTGGTGAGCTGTTCCATAGGTTCATCACCCTCTGAGAGAATAAGCGGTGAGCTGTTCCATAGGTTCACCACCCTCTGAGTGAAGCGATGAGCTGTTCCATATGTTCATCACCCTCTGAGAGAAGAAGCGGTAAACTGTTCCATATGTTTACCACTCTGTGAGAGAAGAAGTGGTAAGCTGTTCCACAGGTTCACCACCCTCTGAGAGAAGAAGTGGTAAGCTGTTTCACAGGTTCACCACCCTCTGAGAGGAGAAGTGGTAAGCTGTTCCACAGGTTCCCCACCCTCTGAGAGAAGAAGCAGTAAGCTGTTCCACAGGTTCACCACCCTCTGAGAGAAGGAGTGCTTCCTTTTTTGTTTTGTTTAATATTTCTGTCTCTAGTGAACGTGGACCTGACCTGGGATACTTCTTTTATTTCATTCAAGGTCTCCTTCACATAGCTTAAAACTTCAGGGAAACTACACTCTTACTGCCTTTTATCACATATATTGCAGGGCCCTGAACTAGCACCTGTAGCTTATCCCCCACAGGTGGAACCTCAAAGGGGGACCAGGCCTGCAAAGGCATACTTTGCTAAGCTGAACTGGAGACCAGAGGAACAAGCCTGCAAAGGGGAGGTGGGCCAGGAAGCTCATGTGGGTTTGGTGGAATGAGGGGACTTCATCTGTTCAAAGTCCACCCTCTTTTTTTTGCCATGTGACACAACCCCTTATACAAAGTGTGCTCCTGTGAACCATCAAGGCATTTCACCTATTAGGGCTGTCTGATTATTATGATACGAGTATGATGCCAGCTGAAATGAGTATAACATGCCAAAATGGGTATAACACATGATGAAACAAGTGTAAGATATACTGAACTGAGTACAGCATATAACAAAATAGTGTAATCCATGCTGATATAACACACACAGTACCAAAATGCATATAACATACATCAAAATTGGCTCAACAATTATTGAAATATGTATAACATACACTAAAATAAATGTAATGTATACTAAACTTTGTGAAACACATACCAAAAGGAGTATAACATTTAATAAAATGAGTATAGCATGCTGAAATCTGTAGAACACATACGAACATATGAAAAAGTTAAACTACACACTGAAATGAGGATAGCACATGCTGAAGTGTGTGAAAGATACATTAAATGAGTACAGTATAACACATACCGAGAAGCACATGATGTCAAGGACCAATCACAATGCAGCTGGAAGACTGCACAGGAAAGTAACCCCCCAGCTCCTCTATCTACCTATCTTAATTCCTTCTTGTCTACGCCACACTGCTGCTCCATCCCCCCTGCCTCGCCTGCTCTCTGTCCCACTTTTCCCATCTACTGCTCCTCTTCCTGGCCCTTTGTCCTGAAAAGTTTTGCTGTAATTGGTGCTGAAGGTTAGTCGCCCCACCCTTCTTTCTGCATAATCTTCCTCCTCGTTATCATCTCTTGTCAGCGCTATTATTTTACCCTTGACATTCCTGACTGCCCACCCAGTTTTCTAACCTTTTGTCCCCTCTGCCTATTTAAACTCTCCTTCTCCCCCTTCCCTTCTCTGGCTGTAGGTGCGGTCCTGGACCTCCGACTGGCGGGCCGCATCCTTCCTCCCAGAGCCACCGATCCTTCACCCGAAGACTTCAACTTGCAGCCAGCCGTGCGCACAGCTTCTCCGATCCCTGCTGTGCTCCACCTCAGAAGCCACCTGCCCTTCCCTCACCAGGAAAGCACAGGTATGCGCCCCAACTTCAGAGGGAACTGCACAGCTTGAAAGCTGCGTTTCCAATTGGACGCTCAGCGCTACAGCAGGCCACCCATTGGCTGCTGTCACACTTTCTGATTTCTTTCGAACTTGGCGCCTGCCCACTTGCTTGCGGCATCCCAGACTAACTCACATTCTATCTATATTTTTGTCCCACTCGCCCTCCCTGACCCCGACCTCCATTAAATGCTCTCAGTATCTCCTACCCCAACTAGCTTGATATTGTTTGGTCCTCTTAGCCGCTCCTTACGCACTCCCTCCCCTTAAAGTTATACCTGCTGCAGCTTCATTCTGCCTATTAATGCCTCAATAATGTCTCCACCTAACGCACTGCTAGTGAGGGGTGCTTTTATTCTCTCCCCATACGCCTGAACAACCACCTACACTGCATCCCAGCACAGGACCCTGCTCTGTCCCTTCCAGGGACATCCCTTAATGTCCACTCCACAGGGACGTTGTCCCATACTGTCTCGCTACCCACTCCTCTTAGGGAGCTGAAAACTACTACACTGGACAGTCTCGCACACTACCCTAGGTGCTTGCACCCAATGGTTCTCTATCTTAGGTTGATCAACGTCAAGGAAGGTCACTCGTACCATTACAGTTATGGTAGACTGCAGAAACTTAAGTCCAAACTGCTGAAGGAATACCTCTGCTGCATAGCCCTCCTGCTCTTGCTTATTTCTGGGAAAATTCACCCCAACCCAGGACCTCGTACTCCCTCAGAGGTGACACAAGGCAGTGTTGGGCAACAAATAATTGGCTCACTTTATATATGTAATCTCCTCCCAAAAATGGACAACCCATTCGCTTGGACACAGCAATATAACTCGGCCGTCCTGTCAGTAGTAGAGACCTGGCTCTCCCCCAATATTGCAGATGCTTCAATCTCAATCCGTGGATACACCGTGTTCGGGGCTGACCACCTCACCAAAAGAGGTGGTGGTTGCGTAATCTACCTCAGGGATTACCTACAGGCTCACATCCTACCTTTACCCGACATTGGGTCCAGCATGCAAGTCCTCGCAGTAAAAATATTTCTAAGAAATCACAACAGAACCCTTACTGTCCTCTCTGTGAATATTCCACCGGGCCTGAAAACTCCTGGTCTTGACTCTTTACTGGTGTCTCAGCATCCTTAACCTCAACACTGAAACGCTGCTGCTGGGTGACTTCAACGCCAATTGGCTCTCCCCAGTGGCAACTCCATACAGGAATGCAGTGACTGTGGTGCACCTCTCCCACTCGTCACTACATCCACCAGGGTAAACTACAAGACTTGCACATCTACATTACTGGACTGGGTTCTATTTAATCGGCCTGAACATATCTCTGAGACCACTGTCCTCCCTGATGCCTATAGTGACCATTCACCTGTTCTCTGTCATTGGTCCTGTTCCTACTCCAAATCCCCTGCTAGAACTGTCACAAATAGAGTCCTTAAACAAAGACATCTGGACCAACTCAGAGCAGACCTTTGGCAACAAGACTGATCCCAAGTCTACTCCTCTAATACTGTTGATGCAGCCCTTCTGTGTTTCATCTGGTTATTCAATGCAGTCTGGGATGTACACACCCCAATAAAAAAGTGAAAAATAAAAGGATGTACCAACCCTTGGTTCTCATCTACGCTTCTTGCGAGCTTGAAAGCTAGAGATCGCCTATGGTACACAGCCCGCGAGACAGGCAAACAGGCTGATATACAAAATTATAAAAAAGCTTGCAACTACTGCACTAGGGCTATATGGGCAGCAAAAAATCAATACTACTAGGAAGCGCTCTCCTGGTCCTGGAGTGATGGTAGAAAATTCTGGGCTAACCTCAAGGAAGTCATGGGGGAAAGATAGTAAGTCAGCCCCTACAACACTTAACACTGAAGGCCTACCTACAACTAACCCGGTGACAATTGCAAATGCATTCAACAGAGCGTTCACAGATCTTGCTGGAGCGTTACCCCCGGACTTCTTTAACCCCATTATCTCCACTGCCCATGCGCAAACTGAAGTCCAGCCACCCCCAAGCCCTCCATTCCACTTCAGAACCATCTCTTTAAATGAAGCCAGGAAATACATGCTAAAGGTCCTGGGCAAATCCAGCTACAGTGGGGACTCCCTTGACCTTAAATTTGTAGCTCTTGCCTTGGAAGACATTCTGGAGCCTCTTACCTACCTTTCAGTGCCTCACTACGACTCTTGCAGTTCCCTCAACTTTGGAAAGCAGCACTAGTGACTCCAGTTTTCAAGCGTGGTGATCGTTTCTCACTTGGAAACTAAAGACCCATTTCTATTCTCCCACCCTTATCAAAGGCCCTAGAGAGGACAGTTATGGATCAATTAGTGGAATACCTGGATAAGTATGACATACAGTGTACTGAACAACATGGCTTCTGCAAAGGCCACAGCACCACTACTGCTCTGTCGAGTTCACTGGCTATATTCACAACTCCTTCGAGCAGGGCAACCTGGTCGGCACTACTTTCATTGACCTGTCAAAAGCGTTCAACTCAGTTAATCACAACCTCCTAGCTGAGCAATTAATGGCCACTGGTCTCTCTGATGACAAAATTGGATGGTTCAAGTCTTACCACCCCAACCAGTCCCAGCAAGTCAGGACTGACAATGCCCTATCTGACAGCAGACCAGTTCACTCTGGGGTTTTCCAGGGCTCTATACTGGGTCCCTTAATGTTCAGCATATTCCTAAATCAGCTCCCACATGCCTGTCTCTGCAATATTTTGCTCTATGCAGATGATGCAGTCCTATTTTCCAATGACACTGACCTTTTTACCCTGGAGCACACCCTGCAGGACAACTTCACTGCAGTTGAAAGGTGGCTCAAGGATCATACACTTGTCATGAATTCTAAAAAAAAACTAAGGCTATGTCGTTCTCGAGTCCGCAGAACAGGCATCGAACGCACCCTCTCACCATTACGAATGTTGATGGTGTATCTCTGGACCAGGTAAGGCAATTTAAATACCTGGGGGTTACAGTTGACAGCTCCCTGTATTTTGCCAACCATACTAACAATATCATAAAGGCACTCAATGTATGTATCGGCCTACTATATAGGCATAAGCACAGTCTCACACCCGAAGCTCTGAACCTGGCCAGTGGTCTCCTTTGTTGAGTATGGTATTGTAATCTATGGGGCTGCTACGGACTCAGCCCTCAACTGCATCAAAATTGCCTTAAATAAGGCTTGCCATCTCTCCACCTGTGCTGAATCAATCAATCAATCACTTTAGTTAACCAGGCTGAATGGTACACGCACACTTGTGACCTACATGGCTGTGCCAACTGGTTTCAATTCGAGGGCAGGCTTAAGTTCCAGACCTGCTTGCTGGCCAAAAAAGCAAGTCTAGGTATGTTGCCAGCCAGTATCCAGAAGCTCCTCACCCCCAATGAAAGTACCCACCCCACAAGAAGCTCCAGGAATATGATCTTCAAGCTCCCCAGATGCCATACATCTCTTGGACAACAAGCTTTTTGGTTTCTTTTTTTTTTTTAACAACTCTATTTATCCTTCTCAGCAGGCCACCTGCTTGTCTGACAACCTACCAGACTTGGGGTCATATGGGGACTTGTAGAGCCATGCATGCCCCGGTGGAACCCCAGAGCCGGCCCGAAGGCGTCATCCTTAGGTGGCCCCCGACATTTCCTCCGTTTTCTCCCTGTTCGGTCTTACACCCGAGACCCCACAGCTCCAGTACCAGTCTCTTCCGCCGTCCCTCGGCCTAACGCCAGCACTCCTTGGAGCAACGCAGTCACTGTGGGCTCCACCAGGAGGCGGCCAAGCTCCAAGGAGACCGAGTTCTCCCTCCCGAGGCAGAGGGCCGCCAGCTGTTCATATCCTCTCCCTCACCCCCTCACCTGCAGGCTCATTCCCAAACCCGGGTCACCAGTGTGGAGCGAGGTGTGGCGTCCAGTACCTCAACCTTCTGCGCCACCGGGCCAACAACGAGCTTTTGCCTATCGGGCGCCTAAATGGTTAAACAACCTGCCTGCAAGCATCACTTCTAAAGCAACGTAAGGCCCCTTTAAACGTGAGCTAAGAACTTATCTGATTGTCAATGCTAGCTGTGGCTGTTTCCTATAGGACCCCCAGCCAAACTCACAGTATTCCAACCATACCACAGCCCAACCACTTCCCTCCTCTCTACTCCTACTCATCCCCCTGATCCATCCTGTGCCCCTCACCCTCTCCCCTGTTCTTCCTCACCTCAACTTTCTGTAGCTCCAATCCCATCTCCCCGATTCGTGGACCTGCTACCTAATGCTGGTCCTGCTTCAACCTTATGCCTGGTGTCACAGCGTGTGATAATAAACTTCAGACAAGGCAAATTTACAGGTTTAAAACACACCTTGGTGTGATATTTATTTTTCAAAAGTTGGAAAAATAAATGAAAACAAAAAAATTGCAAAGAAAATCACTACTTAGCATCAGTAGTTTCTCACAAAATACAGTCCTGGATTCTAGAGCTCCTAAGACCCTTCTCATCTGCATTCAACAGCTTGTCTAGAGTAGCAGTAGAACATCTCCTCCTCTTTCAGGACTGAGCCCCACTGGGTTGAGCTGAAGTGAACTCAGTGAAGAGGTATTTATATATTTTGGTGGGGGTCACCTGACTAAGCCCTTTCTTTTTACAAGTCTGGACATGCTGTTTCATGTCTGAACATGCTATTTCAAAACCAAAGGGGGAAGGGATTGTGTCAGGGGATTTCCTGGTTCAGTTAAAGGTACAGTGTATATATATATATCCACAGATATTGACTTTCTATATCTCTGATCCACAGTGACTAAGCTCTTTTATACATATAACCTTATACAGTAACAGGTTTATAGTGTGAATTTATGAAAATACCTTAAGGATTTCTTATAACTGTACTAATCATGAAATTATTATTTTATATGGCTTCTAATCATTTTTATTTAAAAAGGCTTTATTAACTGTATTCATTCCTGCTACCTAAAATAGCCTTCATGCTTTTTGTACACAAAATGCACTTATGCACTTTACACAACACATCTTCGGGTGTTTGTCATCATTCCAGGGACTGGATGGATGGAAATGGAAAAAGAATGAAAAGAGAGAACTAGTAGGAAGTTTCATAGGAACAGTAAAGAGCTACGCTAGGTGGCCAACCTGGGGAAGCAAAGAGAAAAGTGTTAACTGTTGCTAGGAAATAAGGAGAAAGAAAAGTGGTCCATCAGTCACAGCCAAGGGTGTTGCCTAACTCCGCCACACCTGGCTCCCCATGGTTATCTGCACCTGCTACCTAGTATTTGGTTATTGCTCCTCCCCACGCCTGGCTCCCTAGGTATCTATGAATCTCCTTGATGAAGCCCACAACCTGGGCTGATTCTTGCAATATTGCTCCTCGTAGTTTGTCTTCTCACTGCTGCCCTCCTCTCCCTGTGTTTATTCTCTCCCTCACCCCACTTCCCATGAGTCTTTGTCACTCTTAGTTTATATAGCGTTATTTATTTAAGTCTTACTTCCCTGTACTTTTTTTTTTTTTTGCCTAAATGTATATCCATTGTTGTAATCCTCCTCTTACGGCTTAACCGTAAATTTATTATGTCTCTTGCTGTCTTACCTTGACGTGGAACCTATGTAATGAGCCTGTTCTCAAAGGTTTAATGCGAGATGTTCAATAAGTAAATAAATAAAATAATGTTCAGTGTACCTTTCTGCTCTGTAACAGGGCATAAGCATTTCAACTGTATTTAAGTCTCAGCTATACGTAGTATGCAATTATATTATAACTATAATAACTAAGGAGAAGGTGATAAATAGAATCAGAAGATTGAAGGCTGATAAGGTGGCAGGACCAGATGGGATACATCCATACTTTCTGAAGGAGCTGGAAGAGATGTTTTGACACCAGTTATTACCCGGTTGGGCCAAAAATCAATGGCAGAAGGTGTGGTACCTGAAGGGTGGAGGTTGATATATGTGGTGCCAATATATAAGAGAGGGAAAAGGAGTGAGGCAATAAATTATCAACATGTGAGCTTAACCTCTGCTGTGGGGAAGATTATTAAAGTGTGCTGAGTGAGGCCATTACCGAAAGTATGATAAATAGGGGTTTAATAGATAAAAATCAGCATGGTTTTGTGTCTAGTAAGTTGTGTGAAACAAACTTAATTACCTTCTGTGATTACATCAGTAAGTGTATTGATGAAGGAAAAAATGTGGGTATGGTAATGCTCGATTTTAGTCGAGCTTTTGATACAGTTCCACACTACAAAATAATTGAAAAACTTATTGGTATGGGGATAGATACGATTATCGTGAGATGGGTTGAACAGTGGTTGACAAACACAAAGCAGCAAGTAGGAATACAGGGTCATCTGTCTGAAACATTGATGGTGGGGACAGAGTGCCCCAGGGCTCAGTGCTGGGTCCACTGTTGTTTAGTATTTTTATACAGGGTTTTATTTAACTCTAAAAATTGATTAACGTTTTGCTCATAAAAGTTCTAAAACATTGTGAAAATGCATAGCACTTGCCTCACTGTGTTTAACAAACATAACACTTCTAGAAAACCTATATAAATGCTTTCTGTACAGTTAGTATTGTCCCAAGAAAAAAACTGCTGATCAATTATTTAAAACCCTGTTATAAATGTTTTGGGAATACTTAGTAAGAATAAGTTAAGAAAATTTGCTGACGGTGTTAAAATAGGGGGAGTAGTGGATACATTCAATGATAGACTGATTTTTGGGCAGGATTTAATTCATATTACAGAATGGGCAAAAATGAATGGGATGACCTTTAATAAGGATAAATGCATAATTATGCATTTAGGCAGACATAATATTCAGCACACCTACTATATGCATGGTCTAAAGCTTAAGGTTTCAGAGCGTGAGAAGGATTTGGGGGTCTGTATCCAAAATGACCTGAAGAATGGGGTTCATCGCAAAAAAACATCAAATAAAGCTATGCAGTTGGTAAACTGTATAAGGAGGGGTTTCCATTCAAGAAGTGGTGAGATTTTATTGCCATTGTATGGGTCCTTGGTAAGGCCCGTTCTGGACTATTGCTCTACTGTGGCTGGTCCCTTTTTTTGTGAAGGATATTAAACTAATTGAAAGGCCACAGAGATCATTTACTAGACTGATTTCAGGTTGTGAGGGGATGTCATACGAGGATAGATTGGAAAGATTGTGACTGTGGTCATCAGTGAATAGAAGGGCAAGGGGGGACTTATTGTTACTATATAAGTCATTGAAAGATGAGGATCTTAAATCTGAGTTGGGATTCGTGATTAGGGAGAAATCATATCAGTTGAGGGGGCACGATAGGCAACTGAGGGAAGAAATGAGTAGGACTGAACAAAGAAGGAAGGGTTTTAAGTGTACGGCGATTAGGATGTGGAAAAGACTGCCTCAAGAGGTGGGGGAAGCTGAAAATCTGAGTATCTTTAAAATTAGATTGGACAAGTTCTTTTTTGAAGTTGGTGACGCTTGTTACTGCCACTGAATTGTGGGGGAAGTGTATATGGACCTTGACTTCCTGACTTTCCTATTCATCCAGTATGAACTCCAGTATATTAGTTTTGTAATACAAAATATTAGACTGAACAAGTTCATTACTAGTTCATCTTTTGTAGCCTAGCACAGATAAATAATGTACAATCTATACAGCAACCTGAAGTGCTATATTGATCAATGGAGCATCAAGAACAGCCACCTTCTGGTGAAATGTTATAACCGCCTCAGTTAGATAAGTACATTAAATGTAAATGAAAAGCTTATGTCCTGCTACAGTGCAGAAAAGTACACTGAACTTCAGGCAGTTTATTTATTATCATGTTGGATTTGTTATATTACTTTTATGTAAAGCACCTTGGTTTTCAGAAAGGCGTTTTTAAATAAAGTATTTGTCTGTCTGTCTAATTTCCAGTTTGAAGATCAAACAATTCCAAAAGCCTCCTAAAACAGGAAGGATTTGAGACTCCTCTTAAAATTCTCCAATGAGGGGGACTCTTTCAAAACCCTGGGAAGCCTGTTCCAAATCACAAAGCCAGCAGATGAAAAGGTCCATCGACAGAGGATTTCAGCCTCACCTCTGTAATGGTTAAGAGGCCCACTGCAGAGAAGCACAGGGAGCGAGAGGTCTGATAAGTAGTCAGTAGGTCACACAGGAAGCCAGGACCAAATCCGTACAGGGCCCTGTAGGTCACCAAGTCGACCTTGAAGGTGATATGCCACTTTGCTGGCAGCCAGTGCAGTTTACACAGGACTGGGGTTTTATGACATGACCTTGAAAGGCCTATTGACAACTGGGCCACTGTGTTCTGCACTAGCTGCAGACATCGTAAGATACCTCTACTCTCCCATAGGTATAAAGCGTTGCAGTAATTAAGTCTAGAGGTAACGAATGCATGCATCAGTGAGGACAAGTCTTCTGCAGGATCAAGATTTTAATCCGGGCAATGTTCCTGAGATGATAAAAGCCATTCCAGACTGCAGCCGACATCCGAGATTCAAGTGTCAGCCTCCCATCCAGAAAGACTTCTTGATTCTTAACCTTAATAGAAAAACTATAACAGGAGGCAGGAAAAACGAGAGCAATAATGACGCTGGGGATGGGGGCAAGCACTAACCTCTAAAAAGACCCTTAAAGAACTAGGCACCATGAGCAGACAAAATCTAGCAAAGAACAAAATTTAAAATTATATTTAAATTTTGTTAAAACACCAGGCAGTAAGCAGAAGGGCATTCAGACCTCCAAGAATGAAGCCAGAATGCACTGCCAACTTGTCAATTTACATTTTTGTTTAAAACAGGCATGGTTTTAATTTAAAAGAAGGCTGCCTGTAGACACACACACACACAGCTCTTACCTGCCAGAGTTACTTGACTTGCTCTAAAAAATAACAAAACACAATGGCAAGCCACGGTAAATCCAATATATAAAATGAAAATGCCTGCATAGGGGACATCAAAATTTACACGAAGAATTTTGGCACAGATGGGTGCTTTACCAATGAGACATGGATTCCTTGTTTATCCCATGAGGGAGGGAGATGCTTTGAAAAGCTTCCAGTCAAAGATAACTCTAGTTGTAGGCAGTAGGACTTGTGTAGACTTTCTAATTAACAGAACTGTTTGAGTTAATTGTAAGAAGATAGCAGGTAACTCTGCAGTATTCAGATTTGGTCCTAGATTTAGTCCTTGGAAGGATGCGTTTTTTTTTACTTAAGAAACCAGAGTTCTTACAGCAGGTCATTTGTGCAGTCACTACAGATCTCAGATGTTAATCTGTATTCTACTTCACTGCCTGCATCTGTATGGATTTGTGGTACTGCCTCAATATGTAAAGCTGCAATATTTTGTAATCTCTGTCTTAACTTGCTGTCTGTTACTAAATAATAAACAATTAAAAAAAAATTAATAAATAAATAAATTTACTAAGTACACCAAGATGTAGGCACAGCTTCTTAAAGCTATAGCTGCACACGTGACGTGCCCTCTAGTCGGGTTGCATTTATACTCATGTGCAAAGATTCTCATTGAAAACATGAAGCAACACAAAAAAATTTATAGTCATGCATGTTCAGAGTACTCTTACAACCTTTTGGATCTGGGGTGGGGAAGAGGGAGGTTGGGGGCAACACAAGTGAGTCTGCTTATGGCACCATGACATCCCAAACCAGCACTGACTTATTTCCCAGTGACCACAAACACACCACAAGTGGGAAGCAACAGATTATGAAGGAGACTAATGTGCTGCAGACAAAGGCTGTTTATAGAATAATCCATGGCAGGGTGTGGGCTGGGATTTACCCACACAGGTATGGATAAATCTCAGCCCAACCCACACCCTGGAGGGGATTATTCCAATTATGCAATTTGAAAAGATTACTGATACACCAAAAAAGTGAAGAAAAAATTTTTTTTAATCTTTTTGTGCTTGACAAAGCAAAAATATCATTACGCAAGATTAAATACTTCCTCATTTTAACTTTCTGTTTGTGGACTGGAGCAGTAGTTGTAGCCGAGCAACTGGGTCCACCTACATTCGCCAGGCAATCGTGCTTAGCCACCAACAGCAGTTATGAATTAAAGAGAGCCGCAATTAAGTTACTTAAGAGTGGATAACACGTTCAGTGAGAGAGACAGCGTGTTAAGAATGAAGTTAGAGATTGATGACCGTGTTTTACAGTACAACTGAGCCAAACACAACTGTGGCCAGAGAGGGAGACGGTAGCCGGATAGTGTGGCTTTCAAATGTCTTAGGATTGGGAATTGTGATGCACAGGAGGGAGGTACAGAGCAATGTTTATTTAAACACTTAGGTGGGTGTAGTGACTTTGCTCACATGTGCGGTCAGCTGGTACTTCATGAGATGGCTATACAAAAATTACCCCATAGCATAAAGTATCAGTCAGCCAGTCAGAAAACAGAATTTGTGGACCGCATTGTATAATAAAGCATCGATAGCACTTCAGTTTTAAACTGGCAAGGGAAATGAGTAATCAGACAGTGACCCGCAAAGACTGACAGAAGGTTCACACTGCATCATGATGCACAACATTATTATAATTACTATAATATTATAATAACATTACATTTAATGATCAGATAATGTGCTGCGATCAAACACCAAATAACCAGGTACAATGTCATACCCGGTTATTACAGCTTTTTCTGTCCAGGTCTGGGGGCTGATTTGTGCAGTTGTGGCTCTTTGCTCCTGGACTTTACTCTACATCTCCCACGCCGACTCCTTGCACCAGTAACTATAAAAAATAAAACACAGACTGTGTGTCTGTGGCTTTTTTTTTTTTAAACACACCCTCACAGTATGACGACCTCATAAATCTCTCGAGCTTCGCTCTTGAGGTTTAGAGGTTTTCACACACCTTGGGTGTGTAAAAAGTTTATAATACACAGTCGCCTATGAATTATTCTCTATGTAATTAATGGAATATTGCGTTCTTTATCCTGACAGATGGTGCACACCTGAATGTAAATTTATATATAACCCCTAGGCAGCACTATCCCTAAGGTTACTACCCCTGCCTGTATTTCTACGCACAGGTTGAGGGGCCTGGATTCAGTATTCAGGTGCCTCCACCCAGAGTAACAATACTGGGGGTATCTGCCTAACCAGTTATAGCCCTCATGGAAGCTATAACCACCCACTAAACCTCCTAGTGGCTTGGAACCTTTACCAGCGGTTAACACAGTCAGTAAATAACAGTAATAATATGCACACACCTTTCACACTTACCACCAGGGTCTGGACTGCAGCAATATCCCTGGACACCCCCTGTAAGACAAGGTTAGCAAGACAACTATACACTTTCAGTACTGTAACCCAACTAACAATATGCACATAAGCCATGTTAAATGTGAAACAACAATCAGATTTAGGGGATGTGAACAAGGAGGGGGTGTGAATTTAGTTAAATGATTGGAATTCTGATTAAATTTGGGTTCTTGGCATGCACTTTTAGTCCCCAGATAGGCAGTTCTACAACACTGGCTACCCAGGATGGAATGCTGGCTAGCCAGAGGCATTGCCCGGGGGTGGCCAGCATTGCAGCTGTTGTTGGGGCCCTTGATGGAAAGAAAAGGCAGTTACCATGCACAACAACAAGATGATTATTTGTGCTCCTGGCCAGTTGGCCCAATCTTGTGAACACAAGAATTTGAAAAGAAATCAGATGGTATCACAGATAATTAAATAACCTGTTGCAGGGAGCTACCCTCATTGTACTCACGCTACCAGTTGGCTATAGTGTTGCAGGCAATATGGAAATCTCATGCTGTTCACCAATAAGCATGGGGAAGCAGGGCTGTTATGATGCACCTCCTCTTCAAGGCCTTTCCCTCCAGGTGGCCGCAACCTGAGAGTTGTTTCTGCACAGGAGCTGGATCCCCAAAGTTGGTCTCTCGCCGAGGACAGTTTCTGGTGCAAGGCAGTCAGTCTGAACTGGGATGGGAAAGGCCGAGGTGTGATGAGCATGTTGGCAAAGTTCAGTTCCAATGTTGCCTCCAGCTGGTATAACAAATCGGGTTGCGATCAGGCAGGTCTCGACCCACGAAGAACATTCAGCACATTCAAATCAAACAGCATTAACTTCTCACAGATCTGATACAGTCCGGTTGCTATTGCAGTAGAATCACTGAGCAAACTTCTCGATCCAGAATCAGTCTTGCACACTAGCTGGGCCGATCACTTCAGAGGAGCAAAGCTTTGGTCCGAAATGCAAACGGTGCTTTCAAACTCTTCAATACTTTCTGCTGCAGTTCCAGTCTTAAATCAGATGATTCCCATTTCTGCAATCAGGCAGCCCAATGCAGGAGAAACAGTGGCAGGGAGGAATGTTAGGCCTCTTCCTGCTGATTCCCCTATGCTCCATTCAGGGAGCACCTGTTCAAAAGCTCAAGCTGTTCACTCCTCAAGTTCCAACTCTAACTGATACACTGTCTCTTACAGTTCTGGGCATTTCCCTTGGATTCCTGAGTTCAGGTTGGCTGGGGAAGCTGTCAGTCACAGGTTGGACTCCCCCTTCTGGTCAGTTTAGGCGCCAACCCAAAAACTACATTTTTTCTTCCCACTAGACACTTGGGCTGAGGACCCTTTCTGAGATCCCTGGAGTCCTATTGGTCCACATACTGGAAGTCCCAGAGCAAACATGGTAGCTCCCATTCCAAAAGGCAAATTGCAAAGAAAGCAGGTTAAACAACCTCTCTGTCTCAAATACAACAATACATTAGAAGTAAATAAGTACAGTTCCTATACAGGCTCCATCTGCACTATTATCGACTGCAGAGTGGAGCAAATCAGAGCGGTGTCTGGCCAGTCACAAGCTTTAAATCAATCGGACCCATCTCAGACCATTCACTACACATATATTGGCTAGACTCTTAAAGGGACAGGCATGGAGGCACAACATGGCACTCTCATGTAAATGAACAGAAGCAAACAGATATCCCTGGATCTACTACTTCTACAGGATGTCAGCCTGGCAGTGGGCATGGAAGGAGCCCAGGAAGACATTAAGGTAAACCCCAAATTAATGGTGGTTTACACTCTTCCCAGCCTGGAAAAACTTGGCATACACATCACATCTACATATTATAAACAGTTCTATATAGAAAACACTATACGTGAATATATGTATGTGTGCATATATACACACACACACACACACACACACACACACACACACACACACACACAGTTTGAAACTATAACCATTACATTCATATAACATAAATGATGCATCAGTAGAAATTAAGCATGCTTGTCAATAGGTT
Organism: Neoceratodus forsteri; assembly: GCA_016271365.2. Classification (NCBI taxonomy): domain Eukaryota; kingdom Metazoa; phylum Chordata; order Ceratodontiformes; family Ceratodontidae; genus Neoceratodus; species Neoceratodus forsteri. Next base: position 137,025,061 of record CM028137.1, read on the forward strand.
TCAGTACTGCTTAAACATTTCACATTTTGCAATGAATACTGTACATGAAACATGTTACTTTCAGAAAACTAGCCACATATAATCCTTGTCTGGATTACCTCATGTACACTAACCCACATGGTTGGGGGTCTGACCCTATCAGCAAATCTTGGGCTGTATGGGGAGGGATCATTAGAATACTGACTAGAGGACTTGATTATTAGCTTAGAGGCTGCAATGTAACCTATCTTTGGAAGAGAATTTGCTGAAATGTAAACCCCTTTATGAACTACACTCATAGGAAGATCTACAGGCCTTCCTGGGAAATCATAGCTAAGGCATACTACAGGCTTAACGGTTCTTCCAGATTTTCTGGGAGGAGCAGGCACATGCTCAGTCCTTTCAACATTGGCATCTGGGTTGATCAGTCCCAGCTCATTGTCCAGCAATAAGTCAGCATCTGACAAAAGGGGCACCTCTGCACTTGCTGTCAGTTCAGAACCAGAAGGAGCACTTGCATTGGCTTGTTCTGTAGACTCTGGTTCAGAAGAAACACTTGCAATTGCTTGCTCAGGAATTTCAGGTTCATCATTGAGAGGAAACTCTATGGAATTTCAAACATGTAATACATTGCTGATACTTTCAGAATCATCATTTACATTAGCATCATTGTCATCATGATATCAGAGTTACCATCTTCAGACATTTCAGCTTCATCTGGTATTTCACCAGTCTGGCTCTCATGGTCAGGATTTGCCTCTTGAGGTTCAATTAGTTCCACGAGACATAACGAGTCATCTGCGTCAGACGTTATACTTTGCACCTCACTATCAGGGGCACAGGGGTGATGGAGAGGGCTGGATGATTAGACCGTCCTGAGGATCCAGTCTCATCTCCCATGTTACACAGGGGATTTCCTTGAAACAACTGGCTCAGTTCGTAAGAAAGATAATAGGTGACCCCGCATTCACTATCATCAGATTCAGATTGGCTGTCATTTTCAATGAGGACATTACTGGTGGAAGGCTTTGGATTCGGAACAACAGGAGAGTTTAACTGTCTCTTTTTAGCTGCAGCTCAGGTCACAGGCTCGGTGGGGGCATTATCTTGGAGTGCAGAGTCAATGATGATTTGCCCAATTGGTAACAAGTGATTTCTGTGCATTGTCTTTACAGCTCGTGGGTCATTCTCTGGACGTACTTTGTGAACTGGCAGATCTTCCAGCTTGCGGACAACAATGTATGTAGTGTGATGCCACCTGTTAGCTATCTTGTGTTTTCCATGCAGTCCCAAGTTTCTTAACAAAACACAGTCTCCACGTTGTAGCTCTTGGGCCTTGACACGTTTGTCATGTCTTTCTTTATTTGCTAGATTCCTCTTGGCAGCCATTGTATTCACTTATTGATTGGCTAAGCTTTGAGTTTTTGTATGTACTGGAAATAGTTCTCCGTTTGGATTCCATCTGGGAATACTCCAAAAGAAAAAAATACTCACCATAGTAATGTTGTTTCTTCTAATGGAGTCTTACTGTATTCTGACTATATGCAGTTAGCCCCAGCACTTGAACTGCTCCGGAGAGGAAAGAGTTAACTCTATGCCAGAACATAGAATGCTGAGCTCAAGCTCAGTTTTCAAACTTCTGTCCCTGGTACATTCTAAAGTAACTGTCAGATTCTTACGAGCACTATACCAACTAACTGATAGCTATAGAAATTGTTTTGAAATTTTTAGCCACAGGCAACAAAAAAGTGGGTCCAGAAAAGACTCAAGTCGAGAACCCAAAAAGAACCTTATGCAGATAGTGATAAATACAAAAACCCAATAAATCAGAAATACTGGGGGCGAAGCCAGCAACCGAAGAGAACAGGCAGCTCAGAGAGAGCTCCTTACACTTGGAGACAAATCTAAAAAAATATTTAAACAGATTTCTATTAAGGCAAAATATTTCTATACCTACTTCAACAGCCTTTGAAATGGCACAGTTTGATTAAATTTTTGTCTGTTTTAACCATGGTAAACCCGGAAAAGAAGTCATCACAAGATGCTGGAGCCCCAAAGCAGAGGAACCTGGCAGATCGACGGGGAGAACCTGCCACCAGCCACGAGGCAAGCACTTCAGAACCAACTAACGGAGCTTTTTTACAAGCTATCCAACTTCTAGATAAAAAGTGGATAACTTATCAGACTGAATTGCTACAATGGATACTAAAATCGCAAAAGCCACAGCAACTGCCGATGGAGCGGCTGAAATGGCTAATAACACAGCCGTGGTGATTACAGGAATGTTGATGAAGAATAAAACGTTAAAACTAAGAATGGAACAGCTTGAAAATGCAGTCCAGTCAATAAATTTACATATCTTGGGAGTCCCTGAGCAAACGGAAGGACAGGACATTGTGGGATACATGGAGACTCTGCTAGCCAATATATGGGGACTTGATATGAATGGGAGCATCGTGAAGGCATACAGGATTACTCCTAGACATCGACAGCCTTCAGAAAATTCACTCCGCACCATATTGGCGGTTACTACAGGACAGTACACCAGAGATAAAGTTCCTGCAGCAGCTAAAAGTAAAGGATCAGTTTCCCTTTCAACTGGTGAACAAATACATTGTTTTCTGGATCTAAGCTATTCCACCCGACAATGCCACAAAGCATTTGATGCAGTCCAGTCCGGCCTATGTGCTTTAGGGGTTACTCACGCACTACAGGTCCCAGCGCGACTTAAGATTCTGTATGCAAGTAAAAGATACCTATATTCTGATCCTGCTGAAGCGTGGGAAAAGACTCACTATCACCCAGAAAGACATTGCACAGCAAGGAACTACTAAGGAGCTGGATGACAGGGACTGAGGAAAATATAACATAATAAATAATAGTGTAACCCCCCTACAAATGGGGGTTCCTAAAAGCTTCCCAAGAGCTTGTTTAAATGCTACATGCTTGACTGGTGTCCGGCGAATGGCCGATTAAATGTGGTTGCCAGGGAGTGCTCTTAGAGCCTCCGCGTACTGTCTCTTTAAGGGCTGCCTGTTTGTAGTCCTAATTAGCTGAAATGGGGGCTGTGGTTTTATGCCCGAGTCCTGCCCGGCTGCTCAGTAAGTGCTCCGTTCTGCTCTCGCTATGTTGTGCAGAGGGAGGCCTCTGGAAAGATGTAACTGGTTATTGATAATAACTCAGAGTAATAATGATAATGTGGTTGTTCTAACCTGCCTTCTTTGCAGCAAAGACTGTCCTGATTATCTCCTCCATTTTGGTCCCGAACTGCTGAGCTGGACCAGTCAGTACACTGGAACTCTAGTAGAGCCGTCCAACCAATAGAGGAACTGCTTGTAATTTTGGGAAAGGCATTATGGGCTATGGCGCTTTTTCGTACCACTGAGGGCCAGAGTAACTGACTGGCATGTGGCGCTAGCCAATGGAATCGGGTAGCGCCCGAACTGTAAGGAGTACCCCATGCTGTTAGGGGCAGTTTTGTTGCGACTGTGGAGAAGGGAGCTCTGAGCTTCTGTGCCACTGAGTGTTTGCGCGGGATACGCGTGAAAGGCCTAAGTCGGCCATTTTTCTAGCCAGAAAGCTTCGGACTAAATCTGCTGGCGTGCGGTCAGAGGAGGCTGTGTATAAACACAGCTACCTACCAGGCTTCACCTGAAGAAGACTGGAGAATCTGCTGAATCGCGTTCGGTCTGTCAGGACGTTTGAAGTCGCTGCTACTGCCCGAAATTGCTGTGAGTTCATTCGGTCCTGAAAGCCGCTGCCTGGTATGGTACCTCTGTTGTTCTCCATATAAATGTGAGGAGGTTTCGAAGTGCAGGCTCAGCCCTGCAAGTGGTGAAGGAAGGGTGTTTGCTGGAGTAATGAGTACTTGATCAGGGCAGCTCCCTGTTAAGCTTATACAAGCAGTGGCTAAATGTCATTTTGTTGTACGTTGACTGCACTAATAGATCTTTCTGCTCATTCTGATCTGCTCCGGAAAGTGAATGCTCATTTGTGTCAGGGCCCCAACCAGCTGCCACGAGGGACTAGCCATTAGGGCTTGGGTACCCGTGGACAATAACTGATAGGTTCAGGCCTGTGCACAGTGCCATAGGTAGTTAAATACAGGTAATAGTGACAAGCTAATCACCCTGATTTCCCCCGGCCCTTGTTATCCCCCTTCTAATAAATCAGATTGTTCATTTTGCAACTGTACCCAGGCTGGTTGTGTCTTACTGAGGACATACTGCACAGTGAATGTTTGATAACTGTACCTTACTTTCCAGGGAGTCCCCGGAGTGAGCTGAGTGTTTCGAGCCTGGGTGTAAGTGTTTCGGGTGAAAGCAATGTAATTACTCTGTTTGAGCCACTAGTGGGAAGAAGGGGGTGTTGCAGCAACCCAGAGGGCTGTGACACAGTCAACTTAGACTGTCCTAACCCCAACCTCTGGGTGGAGGCACCCGACAACGGATATGGGCTCCTTACCCTGTCACGGCTGAGACAGGCAGGGGTGGTAGCCCTTGGGATAGCACCCCCTGGGGGTTACAATAGGTTTACTTTAAAGGTCTGGTTTACTAGACTACACGTGGCATAATTGATGTTAACTGCGCCACACTACCGTTCAGTTACTGTTCACAAGCTTTATAGCAGGTTTTTACTTTGTCTGTTTTCAGAGCAAATTACTCTTATTATCAGAGTAATCAACAAACAGATTTTAGCTGATGGTCACTGTTAATTAATACAAGGATAAATGTTGTTGTTTGCCTTTGTAAAGCAAAATTAAAGATACATTGAGGTGTCGCTGGGTGAGGGGAAGCTCTCTTATAGGCGTCTGCAGGTCTGGGAACAAAAATAATTATTGTGGTACATGGACCATAATGCTGCTTTTTAGTAGCATCTATAAGTGCCTTATATGGCACAGGACACAAGTATCGGATGGACTTATTTTCAAGAAACCTCCATGTTCTTGTTGCAAGGCTATTTAGTATAAAAACTGCTTACTTATTCAAGAATTAAGAAAACTGCTCTCCACTAATGTAACTGTGGACAATAAGTATGATATCCTAGTTATTTGGTGTATAGTTCAAACTGCTTATACTGAAACCCAAGGATGTATGATCATGTACTGTATGTATGTACTATGAAAAGAAATAAAAATAAAGTATATATATAAAAAAAATCAGAAATGCTCAACCTGGTCAGGAAGGGTAAGTAGGTGCACCTCTGGGGTGCAACACTGTACCTGCCAACCCACTTCCCAAAAACTGGGTTCTGAGAGGGGAGTCAGGGAGGGAGGTCAGAATACAGCAAGACTTCATTAGAAGAAACAACATTACTATGGTGAGTATTTTTTTCTTCAAACAACATGAAGTATTGCTGTATTCTGACTATATGCAGACTACCAAGCAGTTCCTCCTGGAAGAGGGGATACAGAACCTATTTTGGGAACAAGCTCTGCAGTACTGCTGTGCCAAACCTAGCATCACTTCTAGACTGGGTGTCCAATGAGTAATGCTTGGTGAATGTGTGAACTGTTTTCCAGGTGGCTGCTTTACAGATTCCAACAGAGAAATATCCCTAGCAGCTGCCAAGGAGGCAGCCATACCCCTGGTCAAGTGTGCCCTCAAGCCTGAGGGAGGCTCTTTTCCCAGTTTTGTGTAACAAAACTGAATACAAGAAACAATCCACCTGGCAATAGATCTTTTCGTGGCATATTTACCTTTCCCCACCTCACCATAAGTGAGAAACAACTGGGTACATTTCTTCCTGTGGCCCTTAGCATGTTCTCTATAATAGCTAAGTGCCCTTTTCACATCCAGAGTGTGCAATCTTCTCTCACCTGAAGAAGAATGGTCTGTGGAAAAAAACAGGCAAAGTCATAGACTGGTTAAGATGAAAATCTGAAACCACCTTAGTAAGGAAGTTTCTATTTGTTCTAAGGACCACCTCATCCTTATGAAGGGAAATAAAGTCAGGTTCCACAGACAAGGCCTGCAATTCACTGATCCTTCTGGCAGAAGTAATGGCTACCAGGAAAACAGTCTTCCAAGTCAAGTACTTTAGCTAAACTGAAGATAAGGATTTGAAAGGGGGCTGCATAAGCTGTGCAACACAGATATTCAGGTCCCAAGCAGGAGTAGGCTCCCTAAAGGGAGGGTTGATATGAACCAGACCCTTGAAGAACTTAATAAGCACAGGATGAGAGGCCAGGGAAGCAACCTCCCCTGCTGAGAGGAAAGCAGACACAGCTGCCAAATGAACTTTAAGAGTAGCAGGCCTGAGGCCTAAGCTATTCAGATGAACCAAATAATCTAAGGCTGTAGCAATGCCAGCCATATCTGGTTGAATATTTCTCTGGGAACACCAAATAGTAAATATTTTCCATTTGGAGTTGTAAGTCTTTATAGTGGAAGGCTTCCTGGAAACTTTGAGAATATCCAAAACACATTAAGAAAGGTGTAAGCCTGAGTATTCTACCTCCACAAGAGCCAAGCTTTGAGTCTGAGGGACTGTAGATTGGGGTACCAAATCCTCCCGAGAGCAGATCAGGAGGTCATGCCTCCTGGGCAGAAACAGAGGGAGTGTTACTGAAAGAGACAACAGTAATGGATACCAAGGTTGTCTGGCCCAGTCCGGGGCCACCAGAATCACTGTGCAGGGCTGAGACCTGATTTTGATCAGTACTCTAAAGATCAGAGGAAAAGGAATAAAGGCATAAAGGAACCTGCCTATCCAATTTAACAGGAGAGCATCCAGGGGAACAGACCCCAGGAGTGGAGGTCTGCAACAGAACAGAGGAAGTTGGTGATTGTCCGGGGCTGCAACCAGATCTATCTCTGGAGCGCCCCACCTCTTTAAAATGATCTGAAGAACATGCTGATTCAGGGCCCATTTGTGGTGACCCTGTGAAATCCTGCTTGGGGTGTCTGCCAGCACATTGTCCTTCCCTGAAAGATGCACTGCTACCAAGGAAGTCTGGAGAGATTAAGCCAATGACCACATCTTCATGGCTTCTGTGCACAAGGCCATGGACCGAGTGCCCCCTTTCTTATGTACCACATAGCGGTGGTGTTGTCTGTCCTGACTTGCACCACTTTCCCCTGAACTGACTCTGAAAAAGCCTGAAGAGCTATGAACACAGCTCTGAGCTCAAGCAGGTTGATATGAAGAAGAGACTCCTGTTGAGACCAAGTGCCCTGTGCAGCGAGGTCTCCCAGATGGGCTCCCCAGCCCAAGAGAGAAGCATCTGTGGTGAGAACTACTGAGGGTGTCTGATGCAGAAAGGGAACACCTTGTCTGAGACTGTCCTTCTCCATCCACCATTGGAGAGCCTGGACAAGAGTCTGAGACACTGTAACTAGCTTGGTGAGAGGATCCTTCCTCTGAGACCAGAAGGACCTGAGGTTAAACTGAATGTCCCTCATCTGAAACCCGGCTCCTGGTACCACTGCAGTGGAAACTGCCATGTGGCCTAGCAGTTGAAGAAAGTGTCTGGCTGGACAAGAAGAAAAAATTACTCACCTTAGTAATGTTGTTTCTTCTAATGGAGTCTTGCTATATTATGACTATTGCAGCTTGTCCCACCATTAGAACTGCTCCGGAGGTGAAAGAGTTAACTTCCATGCAGGGCATGGAACTTAGAGCGCGAGCTCGGTTAGAAAAGCTCTGTCTGGGCTATTTCAAACTGAAACTGTCAGATCTTTACGAGCAAAACTCACTAAGGTTCTGTGTGGAAGCTGTAACCTACACTAGCCAACTGGCTACTTAAATATTAACACATTTTCCTGGTCCCAACACCAAGACTCAAGTCAGGGGACCAGAAAAAGATAAGATAAGAAGATAAGATAAAATAAAACACAACACCCAAACACCCCAAAAAAGAAGGGGTGGAAAACATAAAAAGGGGCATCAATAAGTGCCAACAGTGGACTGCCCACCCCATACCCAAAGTAGAAGTTCTGAGAGGGGCAGGCTGGTGGGGAGGTCATAATATAGCAAGACTCCATTAGAAGAAACAACATTACTAAGGTGAGTAATTTTTTCCTCAAACAACATGAAGTCTTGCTATATTATGACTATTGCAGACTACACAGCAGTACTCTCCATGGAGGAGGGACAGAACCTACTTAGGAATAGGCTCTGAAGCACGGTTGTGTTAAACCGAGCATCCTCCTGGCCTGGATATCCAGGGAGTAATGCTTGGTGAAAGTGTGTACTGTTTTCCAAGTAGCTGCTTGACATATCCCTAAGATAGGGATGTCTCTGGCAGCAGCTAGAGACGCAGCTGTACCTCTGGTAGAGTGAGCCCTCAGGCCTGAAGGGGGAACCTTACCCAGTTTTTGATAGCAAAATTGATACAAGAGACAATCCACCTGGCAATGGATCTCTTAGTGGCAGGTTTCCTTTCCCAACCTCACCATAAGTGAGAAATAGTTGGAAGGAGTCAAACCCAGACCCTTGGTACGCCTCATGTAGTAACTTAGGGCCCTCTTAACATCTAGCTGTGCAACCTCCTCTCACCAGAGGAGGAATGGTCAGTGAAGAACACTGGAAGTGAAATAGATTGATTAAGGTGGAAATCTGAAACCACCTTAGGCAAAAACTTCCTGTTAGTCCTGAGAACTACCTTATCCCTGTGAAAGGAAATAAAGTCAGTCTCCACTGACAAAGCTTGCAACTCACTTATGCGCCTGGCAGAAGTGATGGCTACTAGAAATACAGTTTTCCAAGTCAAGTACTTAAGCTCTGCCGAAGACAGAGGTTCAAAGGGGGGTTGCATCAGCTGAGCAATGCAAACATTAAGATCCCAGGCAGGGGCAGGGGCCCTGAATGGTGGATTGGTATGAAGCAATCCCCTAAAAAAGTTGGAAAATACAGGGTGAGCATAAAGAGAAGAGGGCTTCCCTACTGAAATAAAAGCAGAGACAGCTGCCAAATGCACTTTCAGGGTAGCTGGTCTCAGTCCCAAAGAATTAAGATGGACCATATAGTCCAAAACAGTGGACAAATCAGCAGATTCCGGGGAAATATGCTTCCCAGAACACCATATGGAAAACCTTTTCCACTTGGAGTTAAAGGTAGCCCTAGTGGAAGGCTTCCTAGAAGCTTTCAAGATTTCGAGAACACCTTGAGAAAGTTGTAGATCAGCAACTCTCTAACTCCTCAAGAGCCAGGCCTTGAGGTTGAGGATTTGAGATCTGGATACCAAACTCTCCCCTGGGCACAGGTTAACAGATTGTGGTTCCTGGGGAGACATAGGGGAAGATGGATTGCTAAGGACAGAAGGAGTGGGTACCAGGGCTGCCTGGTCCAGTCTGGAGCAATCAGGATCATCTTGCAGGGCTGAGATCTGATTTTGACTAGCACCTTGAACAGGAGAGGGAAGGGGGGGAAGGCATAGAGAAACTTCCCTTCCCAATCAAGGAGAAAGGCATTCAGGGGGACTGGGCCCAACACTGGGGGCCTGCAACAAAAAAGTGGAAGTTGATTGTCTGGGGCTGCAAAAAGATCTATCTGAGGGTTGCCCCATCTGGCAAAAACTATCCCCAGTACTCGGGGATCCAGTGACCATTCGTGATGGTCCTGGGAAATCCTGCTAAGAGCATCTGCCAGGACATTGTCCTTGCCTGAGAGGTGAACTGCTATGAGGGAAGTGTTCAGGGAATAAGCCAGAGACCACAACTTCATCGCCTCGGTGCAGAAGGCCGAAGACCGAGTGCCCCCTTGTTTGTTGATGTACCACATTGTAGTGGTGTTGTCTGTTCTGACCTGTACCACTTTGTTCTGAACAGATGCAGAAAAACCTGAAGTGCTAGAAAAACAGCTCTGAGTTCCAACAGATTGATGTGGAGCAGAGATTCCTGAGGGGACCACAATCCCTGGGTGGAGAGGTCGCCCATGTGAGCTCCCCCCCCCCAAGAGGGACGCATCTGTAGTAAAGGTCAAGGAGTGAGATAGAGGGATGAAGGGCACCTCTTGTCTCAGATTGCTCTGATCCTGCCACCACTGAAGGGACTGGATCAGGGTTCGAGTCACTGGGATCAACTTGGATAGGGAATCTCTTCTTTGAGACCAAAAGGCTCTCAAATGGAACTGAATGTCCCTCATCTGAAATCTTGCTCCTTGCTCTACAGCTGTGGAAGCAGCCATGTGTCCTAGGAGCTGTAGGAAATGCCTTGCTGGTCGAGAGACCTGCAGAGTGAAGAACGAGGCCAGGGCCACCAGGGTCCTTACCATTTCTAGGGGAAGGAAGGCTCTGGCCTGCTTTGTGTCCAGTTCTGCACCTATGAAGGTGAGTACCTGGACAGGTTCCAGAACTGACTTTGGAAGATTGAGAAGAAAGCCCAGAGAGGTAAGCAGCTGCTGAGTAACTTGCAGGTGTGATCTGACCTGGTCTGGAGACTGACCCATAATGAGTCAGTCGTCTAGGTAGGGAAAGATGGCAATCTTTTGCCTTCTTAAATGAGCAACTGCTACTGCCAGACATTTTGTAAATATCCTTGGGGCAGAGGTAAGGCCGAAGGGCATTGCTCTGAACTGATAATGGCCTGAGGGCAGTTCGAATCTGAGGTACTTTCAGTGGGAGCTTCTGATAAGAACATGGAAGTAGGCATCCTTGAGGTCCAGGTAAGCTAGCCAGTCCCCTGGCCTTAGGGAGGGTAAAATCATTCCCAGAGTCACCATTTTGAATTTTGGTTTTAAAAGGTGCTTGTTCAGATATCTTAGGTCCAGGATGGGCCACCACTCTCCTGTCTTTTTTGGGGTAAGGAAGTACCTGGAGTACAGACCCTTGCCCTGGTGTAGGGGAGAACCCCTTTCTACAGCTCTGAGAGCCAGGAGGGTTGAGACTTCTGTTTCCAAAGCAAGAGTCTCTAGAGGGTTTGCAGGTGGAAAAGATCTGATTCCCATCTTTGGAAATTTTCTGAAGCTGAGAACCAGACCCTGGCTTACTGCTTCCAGGACCCACTTGTCTGATGTTAAAGACTCCCAGTCCTGGACGAAGTAAGCCAGCCTGCCCCCTACAGGTAATGGAGAACCGGCCCTGGGCATCCCATCAGGGTGCCTGTTTGGCAGGGGCTTTAGGCTGAGGGGTGGGAGCAGGCCTGCTTGTACCCCGTCTGCCTCTCCCTTGAAGAACCCCTCTGAACATAAACTGAAGAGGAGGCCTGGGTTGGTGAAAAGGCCTGCCTCACCCTGGGGCTGCCCTGAGGAGTGGTTTGCCGTTCCTTGGCTTGTGCACTCCTATAAGTGGTTCTATATTCATCCATTTTTATTTATTTATTTATTTAAACAGCAGTTTGGAAAACCTTTGAGCCATAGGCTCATTTACAAAGGTACCTTGTCACAGTAAGACAAACCAAAATACACAGTATAGCAGTACAACACATAGGTATAACAGTAAATTAAGACATAGATATAAACAAGCTGGTACAGGTAGGATGGACATTTTCTTCATATAATTCTCTGTCTGCTCCCCAAACAGAGAATTTCCCACCACAGGAAAATCCATAGCCTTAGCCTGGGTATCCTGTGACAAACTAGTACACCTAAGCAAAGCCAATCTACGAAAAGCCACAGATGTAGCCATGACTCTAGAGGATACATCATTAGAATCCACTGCAGCATGGAATTGCACCTTAGATGCCTCAATACCATCAGCAGCCACCTGCTCCAGCTCCTTGGCAAGCTGGCCAGGGGCCTGTTTGGCTAAAGCCATGACAGTATCCCATCTAGATTTTTGGAATCTTGCAACATAGGCCATATAATTTGCTTGTCTGAGTCCCAAGGATGCTGCCATGTATTGTTTTTTAGCCATGGCATCAATCTTCCTGGAGTCCTTGTCAGGAGGATGTGAAGCCAGGGGAATATTAGTCTTATCACAGGCTGCAGCCTGAACTATCCCAATATGGCTGCATTGCTGTGAAAGAAATTCTGTATCAGGACCTGACAAAGTGTACCTCCTGTCCATCTTTTTATCCACAGGAGGCACAGAATTAGGAGCTTTTAAAATTTGTATTGTTTGTTTCCTAAAGGATTTATGTAAAGGAACAGACAATCTCCTGGACTCTCGGATATCCATCATCTCTACAAAGTCAGGCTCCTCTTGCTCATCCACAGCTTCCTCCAAAAGAAGCTGGAGAGTTTCAGCAACTTTTTAAAAAACAGAAAATGAGAAGGGGACTCAGAAAGCCTAGGGGGAGATTCTCCTAAAGGTCTGTCTGGGGAGATGTCCGGTTCAATGGGCACATCCAGACTTTCAAAATCACATTCACACTGTTCATAATCATCCTCCCCCTCCTCTGGTTCATAAAACTCCTCTATATCATATTCTTGAACTGGTGGAACCGGCCGAACCGACCTTTTGCCAGATAGTGGCGGTTCGGACGGAACCTGCTGATTTTCTAGTTCTCTTTGCTGGAACTGGCTCCTCAGAGTTAGCTTTACATTTGCCCGAGGAAGTCTGGCCCTGGTCAGAGGGCACTCCCTCCGGTTCGGTTGGCACCGAACCGGGCTGGCCATCCGGGTCAGCGGACTTAGTGGCTTCTCGTTCCCTGAGCCTACCAACCTCTTATCTAGGGTAGCTGCAGGAAATTCTTGCAAATCTGGCAGTCTGCATTGAGGTGGTCAAACCCAGACAATAAACACATGTGGTGTGGGTCAGCCTTGGCAAAGGCTTCCCACAGACACTACAGTGTTGAAACCCAGTGGGCCCGGTTTTTCTTTGGTCTCAGACATAATGCCAGCTCAACCAAAAACTCCTCGTCTTCTTTTTTCGGCAGTGCCAGGCAAGACACTCTTATCGGTTCCCAACCGTGTCACGGGTCGGAAAAACCGTAATGAAATCTGCTTTTTTAGAACCGATCAGAACCGAACTGCACTCTAAAAAGCTTTTAAAAGCTTCAGAATAAAGTTTCAAATAACCTGATCGGTTCAAACCGAACTCGACAACATTTACAAGTTCCCACAGAAATAAACCTATTACTTACAATACCACAGACAGAGCTTGAACCGATCGTTTATGTTAATATAATAATAATCGCGTTGAATTTAACCGAGAAAAACTCTTTAAACCGAGAAAATGAACCGAGCAGTAGGAGGAATCTCCGAAGCGACTGTTCAGTGAGGCGGAGTAAAGAATCTGACAGTTTCAGTTTGAAATAGCCCAGACATAGCTTTTCTAACCGAGCTCGCGCTCTAAGTTCCATGCCCTGCATGGAAGTTAACTCTTTCACCTCCGGAGCAGTTCTAATGGTGGGACAAACTGCAATAGTCATAATATAGCAAGACTTCATGTTGTTTGAAACCAAAGGTTTAAAAGAAGAAGCCAGATCTGTAACAGCCTTTACCCTTGAGTGAGGCAGAAAAGCATTTGCCTGAATGGTATCCAGCTCTACCCCTATAAAAGTGAGAAGCTGAACAGGTTCCAGAACCAATCTGGCCAGATTGAGGAGAAATCCTAGAGAACCCAGAAGCCTCTGGGTAACAGCCAAAGCTGACTTGACTTGGTCTGATGATTGGCCTACAATGAACTAGTCATCTAGGTAAGGAAACACTGAAATGCCCTGCCTTCTGAGGAAGGCTACCACAGCTGCCAGACATTTTGTGAACAACCTTGGTGAAGATGTCAGGCCAAAGGGCATTGCTCTGAACTGGTAATGCCCTGAAGGCAACTCGAACCTGAGTTACTTTCTCTGGGAGCACCTGATAGAGATGTGGAAATAGGCATCCTTGAGGTCCAGGGAGGCTAGCCAGTCTCCTGGCCTCAGAGAGGGAAGAATGATTCCCAGAGTCACCATTTTGAACTTTGGTTTTGTGATATGTTTGTTCAGATATCTTAGGTCTAGGATAGGTCGCCACTCCCCTATCTGTTTTGGGGTAAGGAAGTATCTTGAATACAATCCTTTTCCTCTGTGAGGTAGAGGTACCTGCTCCACAGCCCTTATGAGCAACAACTGAGAAACCTCTGCCTCTAGAGCAACTGTTTCCATTGGGGAGGCAGGTTTGAAAGACCTTGCTCTGATTTTGGGAAATGTTTTGAAACTGAGAGCAAGTCCCTGGCTTACTACTTCCAGGACCCACTTGTCCGAAGTGACAGACTTCCAAGCCTGGAAAAAATACGCCAGCCTGCCCCCCCACTGGAACTGAGGAGACACTCGGGTCTGACACATCAGGTATCTGTTTGCAGGGGTCTCTGCTGGAGAAGAGGATGCAGCCCTGCTCATCCCACTTCTGTCTCTCCCTCTAAAAAAAAACCCTCTGCTGAAAAGAAGAGGAAGCTTGGGCTTGGTAAAAAGGCCTCCAAAAAGGCCTATCCCTGCCAGCCCTACACTGCTGCTTTTGAGGAGTGGCCTGCTTCTCCTTGGCCACTGCACTCCTGTAAGTGGTCCTGTATTCATCCATCTTCTTCATGTATTTCTCTGTCTGCTCCCCAAACAGAGAATTATCTGTGACAGGGAAATCAATGACCTTAGCCTGGGTATCCTGTGAGAGGCTAGTACATCTGAGCCAAGCAAACCTCCGCAAGGAGACAGATGTAGCCATGACTTTTTATGCAACATCATTGGAGTCCACAGCAGCAACATGGAATTGTACCTTGGATGCCTCTCTGCCATCCACAGACACCTGCTCCAGCTCCTTGGCTAGCTGGGGAGAGGCACTTTTAGCTAGCTCCAGAACTGTATCCCACCTTGATTTCTGATATCTAGCAGCATAAGCAATATGAGAGGCTTGTCTGAGTCCCAAGGAAGATGCCAAGTACTGTTTCTTTGCCATGGCATCTACCTTCCTGGAATCCTTATTGGGGGGGGGGGTGACGCCAAGAGAATATTAGCCTTATCACAGGCTGCAGCCTGCACTACCCCAACATGGCTGCAATGAGAATATAGGAATTCCGTTCCTGAACCTGACAACATGAACCTCTTGCCCATTCTTTTATCCACAGGGGGTAGGGAAAAGAATTTATGCAGGGGAATAGACAGTCTTTTTAACTCTGGGACATCCATCATTTCCACGATGTCAGGTTCTTTTTCTTCCTCAACAGCTTCCACTCCTAGCAGCTGGAAAGTCTCTGTCACCTTTTTATAAAATAAAAAGTGTGAAGGGGATTCAGAAAGTCTGGGAGGGGAAACATTGGTAGGTCTGTCTGGGGAGATGTCAGGCTCTACTGGCTCATTTAGGCACTCATAATCATCCTGATCATCACTTTCAAACTCAGGATCCCCCTCCCAATCCACTTCATAATACTCCTCCTCCAGTTCAATTTCTGAAGAAGCAGGACAGATCAAACTGATCGTCTGTCTGTCGGTGTCAGTTCGGTCGGAACCAAGCAGAGCAACTGCACTATATTTATCACTCTGGCAATCGCTTCTGTGGTTGGGGTCTGAGAAGGATCCGAACCAGCAGATTTATTTTTCCTTTTCGCCGGAACCCATCCTTCTGAATCCGATTTCCTTTTGCCTGAGGAGGTATCACCTGTGTCAGCAGGCACCTCCTCTGAATTGATCGGAACCAAACTGGGCTGGCCGTCTGGGTCAGCAAATTTTTCAGCCTGCTTTTCCTTCAGCTTAGCAAGTCTTTTATCCAAAGTAGCTCTAAGAAAGCTTGCACAAATTTGGCAGTCTAATTTGAGGTGGTCAAACCCCAGACAATGAACACAGATGATGTGGGGATCTGCTTTAGCAAAAGCGTCCCCACACTCAGTACAGTGTTGAAACCCAGTGGGACCGGTTTTCTTTTCGGGTTTCTCAGAAATGGCCTTACTACCAAAATTACGCTTTACAGCTTACATGCCAGGTAATACAAAAACTTTTCGGTTTCAACCACATCACGAGTTGTTTAAAAAACTGGCATAAAACATTGGTTTTCTGAAACTGAAAAGTTACCAGACCACACACCACAAAGTTTAAACAGAGATTTTTTCAGTTCCCAACTGGACCGACCAGCAAAGAACCGAAGAAAAAACAATTTCTACCACTGTTTACCTAAAATACACTTACTGTATCGTTGACAGAGATTTGATGACCAAAAAATAAGAAACGGAAAATCTGATCAAAAGAACTAAACCGAACCGAAGTAGCGAGGAGAAATTCTCTGGAGTGTCTTCACAGTTAGGCGGACTAAAGAATCTGACAGTTACATTAGAATGTACCAGGGACAGAGGTTTGAAAAATGAGCTCGAGCTCAACATTCTATGCTCTGGCATAGAGTTAACTCGTTCCTCTCTGGAGCAGTTCAAGTGCTGGTGCTAACTGCATATAGTCAAAATACAGCAAGACTTCATGTTGTTTGAACAAATACCAACAGGTAGCCTGGCTTCTCAACCAAACATCAGATGGTAGGGGGAAAACCCAGTTGCATCATTATGAGTACAGTTATACGCATGAACTAAAGTACTTATTTGCTGACCCCATCTCGGCTTGTCTCTGGGATGAAGTGTGCCCGGCATGTCCAGTAACATCCGATTAAATCTTTCAGGCCTTGAGTCCCCCTGAGGGTGACAGGGGGTAGTTCTTGATTTTCTTACCCCCAAGAGTGAGAGCATCTCTTTAATTAAACGGCTTTCCAAGTCTCTCCCTTGGTCAGAATGAATTATTTTTTTGAGCACCTTAATGGATGAAGAATTTCTCCACGAATAGTTTGACTACCATGGCTGCTTTTTGGTCTTTGGTCGGATAGGTCTGAGCATAGCAAGAAAAATGGTCAGTCACAACCAGCACATTACCAATGTTCTTTTGATCGGGCTCTAAACACAAGAAGTTGACGCATACAAGCTCCATGAGATCACTGGTGGAGATGTTAACTAAAGATGCGGTCCTCTCAGGCTGAGCTTTTCTCTGGAGAAAACAACTACAGGTTTTGATGTGGGCTTCAATATCAGCACCCATCTTAGGCCAGTAGAAATGGGCATGGGCTACGTCTGAAGTTCTATCACAACCCAGGTGTCCCATTTGGTTATGGAGGACATGTAAAACCGCACTAGCTGTTGTCTGACAACTTGAACTTATCTATTTGTGGTCTCTTGGTAAAGTAGCTTGTTGCGCAACTTGAGCCTAGGCCCTTCTTGGAATAACAAAGCAGTTCTCTGGTCTTTAGAGCGCAGCTTGGAAACATTTTTCCCAGCATTTATAGCATCCACCACAAGCTTAATCATGGGGTCGCTGGATTGTTCCCTCTGGATGTTGGTGGGTGTAAGTTGAGGCAGAGTACTGAGATCCAATGCTGCGAAATTGTAACAGGCTGCAGGAACACAGGTGTCAGGAGGGCCTAAGCAACTGACCAGGCAACCAATTGTTTCAAAGGATGGGTGTTCATCTTTGTCAAACTTTTGGCAAAGTGCTTTAATAGATTGTTCGGACATCCTCACCCACTCAGGGCTGGATACGGGCCTTCTAGATAGGGCATCAGCATCAATGTGATTCAGGCCTGGACAGTATTCTACTGAATAATCATAGGTTGAAAGTGCTGATAACCAATGGTGCCCAGTGGTATCCAACTTGGCTGAGGTTTGAACATACGTGAGGGGATTGTTGTTGGTCTTTACCAGAATCTTTACACCATAAAGGTATTCGTGAAATTGATCTACTGTCACCCACTTCAATGTGAGAAATTCCAGTTTGTGTACTGGGTAGTTCTTTTCAGGGGGAGTCAGACTTCAGCTGGAAAACACCACTGGGCATAGTCCTTCCTCATACTCTTGGTAAAGCACAGCTCCAAGTACCTTTAAACTGGCATTGGTGTGCAACACGTAAGGCTTAGATGGGTCTGCGTAAACAAGCACAGGGGCACGGGTAAGCTGATGAATGATATCATAACAGGCTACATCACTCTCTTTAGTCCACCTTGCCAATGGTTTATGGGTTCTGAAATAGTCTTTGTCACCCTCTTTTTAACAATCTTTTAGTATTTGTGGTTTGTTGGCGGGTATCCTTGGGTCAAATTGAGCAGAGGGCGGATGACTGTGGTGTACTCTTTCACAAACCGATGATAGTAGCCGTAGAAAACCCAAGAATCTTTGTAGTTCTTTGAGATTGTTAGGTTGCGGCCAGGTGTTCAAAGTTTCCACTTTGCTTGGATCAGTTTGAATTCCTTCAGAGGACACAATGTGGCCTACATATTTCACAGGTTGCTGGAAATATTCACATTTGTTGACAGTTTTAAGCTGAAATCTTCTAACCGGTCCAAAACCTTGAACAAGCGAGTCTCATGCTCTTCAAGTGTCTTGCCAAACACAATGACACTTTCCAGATAAACTAAGCATTCAAGCAGGTTCATGTCTCCTACAGCTCACTCCAGTAACCTCTGGAAGGCGACAAGTGCCCCAGACATGCCCTGAGGCATACACAATAATTCATAAAAACTCAAAGGACAGATAAATGCAGTTTTCTCTCTATCCTCTGGTGCCATCGGGATTTGGTAATACCCACTCCTGAGGTCTAAAACAGAAAACCACTGGCTCCCATTAAGGCAATCAAGAGCATCCTGGATGCGGGGCATTGTATATTGGTCTGGTATAGTTCTTTGATTGAGGGTCCGGAAGTCCACACACATCCTCAGTCAGCCATTCTTCCTTCAGACTACCAAACGGGAGATGCGTACAAGTTACAGGACTCTCGTATGATTCCAGCTGCTAGCATCTCTTGGAGGTGGTGTCGAACATCGACAATATCTGCTAGTGCCAATCTGTGGGATCTTTCGCAAAATGGCCTCTAGTCATGGAGCCTGATGTAATGCTCTGCACCAGTGACACATCCAACATCCCATTCTCTCAAGGAATACACTTTGCTCTGATGGCCCAGTTTTGTGCTGACTTTTGCTTTCCAATCTTCAGGAATGGGGGAATTCCCCAAAGTTGAACAAATCTGGAATTACTTCTTCATCCTCTTCGATACGGTGCTTGCTAGGCAGCACAGCAGTATCTGCACAATACACAATAGCCAGGGTGCAATTTTGGTTGACTCTAATATCCTGGTCAGACATGTTTTGAATTTTCACCACCACACTCCGAACACAGGCATCAGCCTGGATAGGCAGGATGCTAGGCTTTACTAGTAGGCCCTCTAGCAGCTTCCCCTCTTCTGGGGCATCCAGCATCAGGATCTTAGTGACATCTTTCCTTATTCGTACTTCACCACTAATTGTACACTGAGCATTGGGTGTAGATACAAGTGGTGCTGGATTATTCTTCCATACAACTCTCACCTGCTCATCCTTGTCAACCGCTTTGGCTTGCATCTGTAGGTCATACGCTCTATGCACCATGACAGGGATGTGAAAGGCCTGGTCCGTTTTCTTGGCTTGCATCTCCTGGCAAAGCTGGGCAAGTCGGACGAACATGTATGCAATGATAATCCACTGCACTCCCCCACACACACACACTACTGTACTATACATGTCTAGTTGAACCCCCGGTTCACTGTTTGTATGCTTTCTGTACATGATGGTACTATGTTTATTTTGCTTGTACTGTTGCTTTGTAATTATTAGCACCTATGTTGTTTGCCAAGATCTGGCCCAGGCTGGGCCTGAAAAAGGTCTTCAGATCAGTGCCCCAACCCGGTTATCAAATAAATAAATAAATGTGGGCATTAGTGTCGATTAACAAAGGGATGCCATCATACACTCGATTTGGCGGGCATACCAAAGTCAAGGTCTCTACTGATTCATCCACACCAGCAACAGCAGTAGGAAATGATAGCCACAGTTGTACAAAACTCAGGTATTGGTTGGATTTGTCACTTAAACCCCATACATGAATGAAGTCCTTCAAGGGGTTGCAGTGGGATGTCAGACAAGTGCTGGTCATACCAATCTTTAAACACAATAGTTACCTGAGATCTGCTGTCCAACATGGCTCAGGTCGAGATGCCATTGATGCTTTTGATGCTTACTGCAGTCTTCATTGAAGGGCCCACTATCTCTGACCAATCCAGAGGTGTAGGCTTAGCAAGTTGGTCCACGGCTGTCTTAGAGGAAAAAGAATTTTGTGATGGTCCTGGCTGCAGCTTTATGTTGCTTTGTAGAACCTGGTTGAGCAATCTAGCCATGACCCATCATAGGTTTTCTAGAGCATCGCAAGTTCGTTTGGTGTGCCCATCCTCTCCACACTGATTAAACACTTTAGTTCTAGGTTCAGTAGGATGGGGCGAGTCTTCATGGGGCTTGTAGTGGTCGGGAGGAGGAGGCCTACTTTCTTCCTTCGACTGAGGTTCAGGCACTGCTCCCCCCATAGCCCCTCCAGGGGGCAGACAGTCGTGCAGCATAAATGAGGTCTCTCACCATAGCTCGCAAACTCCCTCATTTCTTCTGCTATGTTACTGTCAAATCAGGATTCAGCAGCATGGGCACTGGCCCCTGTACAGACAGGTTGGGTCTCGCAAGTGGTCTCGGTACTGGTGGGGCAAGGACCATGCGTTTTAGCTGGTTCAGCCGCAGCTTGCCTGCTGGCTTTCAGTTCTTTCAATTCCTTCAACAACTTACCGATTTGTTGTGATTCTGAGGTGCCCTGTTTCTCATTGGGCCTATCTGGGGTTGGGGCAGTTTGCGCAACCCCAGCATAGGGGGGTCCCAACTATCATCTTTGTTCTCCGCCTCCCTGATTTCTTTCATTAACCAACAGTATTCAGTAGGGTGGGCTTTGTGATCTTGAAATTTTAACTTTAACATGAGCACACTTGAATAGCGGGCAGACTTAAGGATGTGTTCCAACCTCACTCGATTTAGCTCACTAGCCAGGATGCCCCCCTTGCGGTACGCCCTTTGCAAGGCCCGCTCTACACGAGTCACAAACGCAGACAGTCGCTTTCACTGCTTGGTAGACTTAAACTTCCACATCAAATCCTCTCCTGACTTGGTGCTACCAAATACCTCTTCTAAAGCAGACAAATACTCAGCAGCAGAGGTCTCTGGGTTGGTGGACCAGAGGAACCGGATGGCTTCCAGTGCAGGGCCCCTTAAGCTCTCCATAAGTCTTTTGCGTTTTTACCCTTCAGAGCATTGCCACTCTTGGACCAGTGGGGTGGCATAGTCCATCCAGGTTTCCAAATCATCTTCCCCCACAGGAACAGGGATGGCCCCTGAAAACAGCCTGGGCCTGTGATAGCAGTCCAGGTGTACAGAGGGTACCACTATAGGGGTTGCTGCAATGGGACATGACATGGGCAAGGGTGGGGAGGATGGGGGAAGAGTGTATAGGCGTGACCCCCTCAGAATCCTCCAAAGCCCTTTGCAAGTCCTTAACAGTCTGTACTTCAGTAGCTAACAGCTTTAGCAACTTATCCCTAAATCCTGCCATCTTGGGAAATCCCCCAGGAAAAGACGGGCCACTATGCACGTGAATGACCTTTCACCCCATCTGAGATCCCTCAGGCATAATCTAGGGTGTACTGTCTCTGGATCTGTAGGGACGCTACATGAAATGAGGGCCGAGTCTGTTCAAACAGGTCAGTGTCGCGCCCTCACACTGAAACTTTACCCAAACACTTAATCTTCTCAACAGTTTCCTCTATGGTAGCACTGTTTGTCCCCATGGGGATACCCAGCAACAATAGGGCGTGATGGGGATCAATCCCTTGTGCCTCACTCCACCCCATCATGTGGTGCATGACCATTTTATGGAGGGGAAATATTTAACTTAGCAGTAATGAGGCTCTCCATTTCAAAATTAGCAGAAAATTCACAACTGACTGAAATGTTATACTTTATCCACTAGGAAGCACTAATCCCAGCAGTGCCCCCAAGATGTAACTGCTAGGCAGCGCTATCCCTAAGGTTACTACCACTGCCCGTAGTTCTAAGCACAGATTGAGGGGCCTGGATTCAGTATTTAGGTGCCTCCACCCAGAGTAACAGTAATGGGGGTGTCTGCCTAACCTGTTATAGCCCTCAGGGAAGCTGTAATCACCCACTAACCCTCCTAGTGGCATGGAACCTTTACCTGCAGTTAACGCACAGTCAGTAAATAACAGTAATAATATGCACACGCTCTTGACACTTACCTGCCAGGGTGAGGACTGCAGCAATATCCCTGGATAACCCCTGTAAGACAAGGTTAGCAAGACAACTGTACACTTTCTGTACTGTAACCCAACTAGTAATGTGCACATAAGTCAGGTTATACCTGAAACAACAATCAGATTTATTTAGGGGACATAAACAAGGAAGGGGCGTGCATTTAGTTAAATGATTGGTATTTTGATTAAATTCAGGTTCTTGGCATGCACTTTTAGTCCCAAAATAGGCATTTCCAGAAGCAGTTCTACAATGGCACGGGGTCATTATGTCGCAAGACATATTGCCGCATGGCACAATGCGCACTCGCGATTTATGTCATGAGGCATATGTCTGTTCTGTGGAGTGGTTCTGCCCCCACTAAAGATTCTCAACTGCGGGGGGGTCCAACTCGGGGAGCACGCAGGTCCGGGTTCGCTATAATGTCGTACGCTATTAAGCGTGCGACATTATGACCTGGTGCATTCTACAACACTGGGTACCCAGGATGGAATGCTGGCTAGCCAGAGGCATTGCCCGGGGGTGGCCAGCATTGCAGCTGTTGTTGGGGTCCTTGACAGAAAGAAAAGGCGGTTAGCATGCACAACAACAAGATGATTATTTGTACTCCTGGCTGGTTGGCCCAGCCTTGTGAAACACAAGAATTTGAAAAGAAATCAGATGGTACCACAGATAATTAAATGACTTGTTGCAGGGAGCTACCCTGATTGTATTCATGCTACCAGTTGGCTGTAGTGTTGCAGGTGATATGGAGACCTCGTGTTGTTCACCAATGAACATGGGGAAGCAGGGCCGTCATGACGTACCTCCTCTTCATGGCCTTTCCCTCCAAGTGGCCACAATCTGTGAGTTGTTTCTGCGCAGAGGCTGGATCCCCAAAGCTGGTCTCTCACTGAGGAGTCTCTGGTGCAAGGCAGTCGGTCTCGGCTGGGATGGCAAAGTTCAGTTCGGGTTTTGCTGGTGAAGCCTCCAGCTGGAGTAACAAATTGTGTTGCGAACAGGCAGGTCTCGACCCACGAGGAACATTCAGCACATTTAAATCAAACAGCATTAACTTCTCACAAATCGGGTACAGTCCGGATGCTATTGCAGTAGATTCACTGAGCAAACCTCACGATCCAAAATCAGTCTTGCACACTAGCTGGGCCGATCACTTCAAAGGAGCAAATCTTCGGTCCGAAAAGTAAACGGTGCATTCAAACTCTTCAATACTTTCTGCCATAGTTCCAGTCTTAAATCAGATGATTCCAATTTCTACAATCAGGAAGTCCAATGCAGGAGAAACAGTGGCAGGGAGGCAAGTTAGACCTCTTCCTGCCGATTCCGCTATACTACGTTCAGGGAGCAGCTGCTCGAAAGCTCGAGCTGTTCACTTCTCAAGCTCCAACTCTAACTGATCCACTGTCTCTTACAGTTCTAGGCATTTCCCTTGGATTCCTGAGTTCAGGTTGGCTGGGGACGCTGTCAGTCACAGGTTGGACTCCCCCTTCTGTTCAGTTTAGACACCAACCCAAAAACTAGTTTTTCTTCCCACAAGACACTTGGGTTGAGGACCCTTTGAGATCCCTGGAGTCCTACTGGTCCGCTTACTGGAAGTCTCGCAACAAACATGGTGGCTTCCATTCCAAAAGGCAAGTTGCAAGGAAAGCAGGTTAAACAAACCTCTTTATTTCAAATACAACAGTACATTAGAAGTAAAGAAGTGCAGCTCCCATACAGGCTCCCTCTGCACTATTATCAACTGCAAAGTGGAGCAAATCAGAGCGGTGTTTGGCCAATCGCAAACCTTAAATCACTCGGATCCTGCTCAGACCATTCACTATACATATATTGGCTAGACTCTTAAAGGGTCAGGTGCGGAGGCACAACATAGCGCTTTCACATAAATGAACAGAAGCAAACAGATACCCCTGGATTTACTACTTCTACAGGACGTCAGCCTGGCAGTGGGCATGGAAGGAGCCTAGGAAGACATTAAGGAAAACCTCAAATTCGAGAGGAGGGTTTACATAAATAGTTCAGAAATTTTTAATTTGTTAGAAAAAGTATCTTTAAGGATACTGTTTTGTGCTTGTATCAAAAAAAATGCAGCTCTGAATCAATCTTCATATCAGATATATTAACACCAAGCAAACTTTTAAGTCTGTGTTAACAAGTGAAAACCACAGTGAATTTATGAAAGAATTGCTTAAAAACCTAAGTTATCTTGCCTCCAACTGTGGTTAAAAAAATGTCAAGGTTAAAAAAAATCTAATGTTTTTGTTTTAGGAAGAGATAAGAGGCTGACATTTAACTCAAGCCCAGGTGCGTGTGGTTTCTATAAAATGTCAAAGGTCACATGATCCAATTGTACAGCATCAGAAAAAACAAACGCCAGAAACTGCAGATGCCTTGCCTCCTAACTTATTAGCAACCATATGCACACTTTCTCTCACAGTAAATTACACACTCAAATTTACCTTAAATATTCAGGCAGAGGCTTCGTGCACGTGCTGCTGCCATGCCTCACTCTGCCAACCAGTGGCACACACATCAGGACACTTGGGCGCTCAAGCTGCAGGAGGCAGCTTTAACTGTGAAAGTAACAGACTACCATGCTCAGGGTGCTGCACTGTAGTCAGCAGCTGCTGATCTCTAACTTCTGGCAGGAAAAGCAGTGCAGCCATGAGGCCACAGTAAGGGAAGAGTTTTAAAATATTTCACATGGGAGAGATTTATCTGAATATGACTGTGCTTATTTGTCTTGTCCATACATAAAAAATACACAAAACAGGGGTGTGGTTAATACCTATCAGTATCACTGTTGTCAAGTAGCCCAATTACAACTACAAAATAAATTTTGAAAATAAGCAAATATTTAATGCATTTGTACACTAGGAAGAGGAGCTACATAGTGGAAGATAAGATATACCCTTCCTTTCTTCTTTTCCACAAGTTAATAGTTTTCATTTGTTTGATTATATCTCTGTGTCATTTCACATTGTCAGTGGGTTATTCATTTTAGGTCTAGGAAGTGCTCCCAACTAACTGGAAGGCTCCTTTCCTCTGCCCATGAGACACACTTACTTTGTGAAGAATGTCTCACCCACAGCTGCCCTGGAAATGGGTACGTTCTGGGAAACATTTTTTAAATTTCAATATACTACTGATCAGTCTTGATCAATAATATATTAATATGGCCACTGAGACCACTGATCCTACAAGGGACATTGATACAGTCACAAAGATGTGACATCGTCACGGAAAACTGCATCCACATTCCACTGGGTAGATACTACCTAGTAGTTCTGTGTCAGATGGAGGGGCAAGAAGCAAGCCTTTGAGGCTCTTTATCATTTATTACCCCGTAGTAATTCGCAGCATAGAAATTCTGTTTGTTTCCAGGAAACAGTCTTTTTAAATTCAAAGTGTACCTGTTTTTGTTAGTTAATTATCTTCCTAGTGTTTTAACGTCAGCTTCTGCAGAGGTCTAGGTGTTCCGTCAGTCTGCATGCCTAAATTATTTAAGGGTATCAGTATTAAAAAACGTTGTTGGTTACTGGCCCAGTGGCGTAGAGGGCTGAGGTGCTTGCATCTTACCTCTTGTCATGCTGGTGACCCAAGTTCAGGAATGGAATTGGGTCTCCGGGGGTCGGCCGGGCAGGACAGTATTGAGAGACGGAGGGTTTGATCTCCTCTTCCAGGGTGGGGAGGCATGTCTGGCTGGCTTACAACTGCCACCAACAGTGCAGCATGGGCGGCATGGATGGAAGGGGCCTAGGTTGCATTGAGCATGTGCACCTCCACACATGCGTGTGCTGCCTACGGCAAGGGGTGGGAGAAAGGAGAAAAAAGGACATCAGGGGCTTTGTGAAGCCTCGCCTATCCACCCTGGAGCTCACCTGCAGTCCGTGCTGGATTGAGGTACTGGGGCAAGGATGGCCCTCCTCCCTCCAGCCCTGCCAAGAGGGGACTATACAGGCAGTAACTGAGAGACTGTAGGTGAGTCCTGGGGTAGGCAGTAGCCGACTCGGGGGATGCAAGGACAAGGCTGATAAGCTGCCTTTGGATGTAGAGGATTAAAACCATGATGGAAAGTGTTGCTATGCAGGCGACCTGGGAAGGAACCAAAGTCACCCATCAGGAACCAGTTCCGCTGGTCCATGAGGTGACCCCGAGCCTTGAAACTAACTCATAAATTCAAAAATATGACGATCATAAATTAGCAACATTTTCTAATTTGTGTCAGTTTTTCGATGCAAACTCACATCTGCTGTATTTTCTGTACCAAAATGACTTAGCAACATTTTCATTTGCTTCTTTTTTTTTTTTTTAATGTAAACTCGCATTTGTGGCATTAACTAATGCAGTTGCTCTTAGTCCTCAAAAATTCAGACGCAAGACTGCACAAGTCTGGTGCAATGACCAGATGCAAGTGGTCTCCAAAGATAAAAATAACCCTACTGAACCTCAATATCCTGCAGATCTCAAGGGTTCTGATTCCAAATAAGAAGCAAATGAATAATAAGATGAACCACAGCCGTCCTCAGCACTATCCTTACTAACAGTCAATGTAAGACTTGCAGACTTTCATGGTTACTAGAGACCCTACTGCCATGCTGCAGGAAAGCCTGATACAGTCCACATCAGGAAATGCTCCAAAAATGCTTTCCTGAGCTGGAAATGTTCACAGCACTGCCTGCAGCCTCATACTTCGGCACACCAATGAAATGCCTATATCTCCCAAAAAACACACATAGTGCCATATGGTACTGTCCTCTTATAAAATGGCAAGAAAAAATCATCATTGGCTAAAACAATGCCCATAGATCCATGGTCAGGTCTCCGCTCACCTTTCAATGCCCCTCCAAGCTGGTACAATAATATATTTCAAGGTGTGCATTAAAGCATTTGTTATGCATTATCAAGAGTTTGCAGGGATACCTGGCCTTTGGCCTTGTGCCTCACAGAACCACCTGGGCATGCATTACAAATGCTACAATGCACACCCTGGTGTGTATTGCTTGCATATCTTGCAAGTTAGGTATGTCATAAACAAAGCCATCAGTCATCTTGCCATTTGTATCTCCCTTAGTGCTGTATGAGCACAGAATATAACTTGGGCTTCTTTGTGATACAAGAAATATATTTTATGAGCGGGGACTGACCCCAGAGAGGCATGACAGGAGTGAGGTCAATAGTGTTCAAGAAACAAGACACCACAATGCAGGTAACCCAGGTTCAGAAATCAGCCCAGGATGTTGTAGAGTCAGTGGGGTAGGAGAGAACTGAGCATCCCCCAGGATGCTTGCTTCCTTGGGGTGGGTGGATGTCCACATCCTGCTGTGTGAGCACCTCCTGGGGGTCCACAAGAGGTACAGACAATGCAGGACAGAGAAAGGGAGGTGCAACTCGATGTAGGGGGTGGCAATGAGATGGTTTGGGTTTATTATTGTGGGCAAATTCAAATCTCGGTGGGCCCGTGCAGCTCGGGTATGACTTACCCAGCTAGGCCAATCCATAAAAAAAGTTGTACGGAGTGCAATTGACAAAGACAGAAGTCAAACAAGCCAAAATAAACTGAGCAATGCTTTGCAGGAGAAACTGTACTGGAGACTAATGGCAATGTCAGATCCACATATGGGCTATGGTGTGCAAAAACACTGCATGCCCAAGGCTGCACAATTGCAGACACCATCGAAGTTCTTGACATCCAGGGGAAGGGGGGCCTGGCACACCAAGACTGCAGAGTTGGAAAGATATCCTCACAGAAGATAAATGCTTTCCTGCTAAGTTAGATGACTGCTGCCTCCCCTGATGTACAGGATTAATTCTCTGAAGCACTTTCTCCAACATAGAAAACTTAGAAACAGAAACATGACGACAGAAGGAGACCAAAGGTATATCAAGTCTGCCCTCATGATCGCGAGATCCTAGGTGATCCTGGGTACTAGCTGGTAGATTCTCTTGTGGATTTGATTCTAGCATATTCCTTATCCCAACCCCTTTTGAATGCTGATATGGTACTAGCTCCTACCATCTCCACAGGTAGTTTGTTCCAAGACTCCACAATCCTTTTTGAGAAGTAGTGTTTCCTAAGATCCCTCCTGAAACTCCCACCCCTCAGTTTCCATCCATGCCCCAGCATGTTTGAGCTGGGAGCCTTGGTGAATAGTTCAGCATAGGGTACTGAATTTAAACCCCTCATGTACTTTAAGGTTTCTATCATATTCCCCCTTTCTCTCCTAGATTCAAGTGAGTACATGTTTAATCCTTTGAGAACTGAATATGTGTGAACGTATATAGATTCTGGACTTATATATACGTCCACAGTCTTCTAAAGGTTAATGCCTCTAGCCGCCCTCGTACGGCAGCCCCTGAAGCCCCTGTATCATTTTGGCTGCCCTTCTCTGAATGGTCTCTATCCTGTCCTTATCCTTCTTAAGGTATGGTCTCCAAAACTGTACACAGTATTCCAAATGGGGTCTCACCATAGATCTGCACAGTGGAAGTATCACCTCCCTGTGCCTACCGTCAAATCCTCTCCCCAAGCATCCCAGCATTTTGTTGGCCCTACTATATGCTGTGTTGCATTGGCTGGTTTGTTTAAGAGTGTTGATAATAATAACTCCTAGATCCCTTTCCTCTTTTGAGTCACTGAGTTTGACTCCGTTTTGCCAATAGGTTGCTCTAAGGTTATTCATACCAATATTCATCACTTAACATTTCTTGACATTAAATTTCAGCTGCCAGATACTAGACCATTGTTCTAACCTTTTCAAATCATTTTGTACGATTCTCACTGCTTCTTCACTGTCCACCCTTCCCCCTAATTTAGTGTCATCCACGAACAGTGCAATCTTGCCCTGGATACTTACTCCAATGTCACTGATAAACACATTAAACAGGACTGGGCCTAAGACCGAGCCCTACGGGACCCCACTCGTCACTTCTCCCTCCTCTGACATCTCCCCATTGACCACCACCCTTTGCCTCCTTCCATTCAACCAGTTTCCCACTCACTTAACGATGCAGCTTGCTATGCCCAGATCCATCAAGTTTACAACACTTCCTCTCCCTGGTGGAAACAGGGGGTTCTCCTTGCAGCATAGATTGTAAGTATCTGGCAGTGGTTTCCTGGGGGTACTGGAAGAAGCTTTTGGGGAGACTGTGGAGTGTTCAGATGGGAAAAGTGTTTCAGGCTGGCCCAAAGGAGTGATGAACCAACAGCATGAAAAAGAAAAAAAAAGTGTGAAGGAGATTAATCTGTCTACTACAGCTGGCAGTTTTTTAACATAACATGCAGAATGCTTACACCCAAACTCTGTTAGTGATCAGAAGGCCACACATATTGGTGTAACCTACAGGCTACAGTTACTGCAGAAGACAAGAATTTCCTTCAGTGATATTATCAGCACGCCACAGAACGAAGGCTACCTACCTGCTGAAGTCATGCAATGCTGCTTCCAAGATTAAGTTACAAAACATTACAGACTGAGGGAGGGCTCTTGACCAATCAGAACACTCCATTCCACACACACTTATCCACAAGAATTTACCTTAGAAACAGCCATGGTCGGTTGGGTGGTCAAATCTGTGTTAATGTTTTTTTTTACTTTCTGTTTTCCTCCAAGCTCTATATCAGGATCTCTTTCAAGGCCACTACCTGGCCCCCGTCACCTGCCTACCATGCTGCCATGCCAACATCTATCCATTTTTCTCCCAGGTGGGACAGACAGTCAGGGCACATTTCCGATTTTTCATATGGAGAGTTCACGGAGAGGTGGGGGTCTGGAAGCACTACAAAAGCCATCATTCTGTGGATGTACCAAATATTTACCTCCATATTTCTCCCAGCCCACAGGACGCCTCAGCATGGACACCATGGTGGGCGCATGCACGCTAAGCATGACATCCCACTGACAGCAAGAGGAGTCCTCCTCCTGTGGGTGTCTACATCAGCACTGCCACCTGGGGTCACACAGGTGGCACTATCGCAGTGGGATACACAGCCCTCCCTCCCTCACTCGAGGAGGAAAGCACCCGCTGGAATGCTCTGTCCTCCTCCCGCCAGCCGGTCCACCATGGCCTGAGCTCATTGCCAAACTTGAGTAGCTGGCATCACAAGCCATAGCCGTACTGATGCATCAGCGGACCAACAGTTTTTTCACTTATTAAAGTATCTTTGGTCCCTTTTGATATATGACATGACATGAAGAGGGTATAAAGAAATCCAGAAACCTGATTAGCTGAGGCACCCAGAACCCAGCACTGGAAAAATATCTGTGACCTCACTGAGTGACCTGTGTACATTGGGGTAGTAGCAGCTACCATCTTACTGGTCAAACAGCAAAATTACAATGGCTCAACTGGACTACTTTTTTCCTCTTTTTTTCTCATCTTTACTTATTTAAATTAAAAATAATTTTCCCAAAACATTATTTTTCATAATTACTAGTGAGCACTTTTAATTGTCAGATAACTGGCTTGTAAAAATTCATTACAACCGCCCGGTTATAAATATGTGTCACATCTGAGCAACTGTAGTCACTCCCTAACAATCAAGCTTGCAATGTGAGTGGCGCAGTGGCTGTATCCATTTAGTATTCCCAATAAGGCACTCCTGGGTGTGCTCTGTGTTGGGATAATGGCACTTTCCTGTAGGTGGATGCACTCAGCCTTTGGCCTTGTACTTCTACCCACATGAGACGTGTGGTTATCCCAACAGAAAGCACACCCTGTCATGCCTCACTGCTTAATTACTAGGTGCCCCAAAGGCACTCTTCAAGCTATAAAAGTGGTATCACTTACATACTTAGGGTGCCAGAAGTGCTAGCCATTAATTTGCAGTTCTTCATGCTCTATTAATGTAAGAACACTCTTATAGCAATGAGAACCCCATAGGGGACCAATTAAGATGAACAGAACAAAAGCTGGAAAGCTGCTGAAACAATTTCACACTCTAAACATATTCATGGTGAAGGAAGAAAATGTTACTCACCTTTGTAACTATATTTTTTCTAATAGCATAGATTGAGTGGCAGCTCCCGAGTATGAGTGGTGCTGTACAGTAAAGCAAGGCAGTCCAATATCATCGAGATAGCTAGGCACTCACAATCTCTATGACCTTCAGGTAGACATACGGTATGGGTGATATCGTACCTTTATTAAGCAATAAAACAACAGAAATACAGACCTCTCCCAGTGCCAGTAGTTTCGTACCTCTTGTGCTTTTTCAAAAGGTAAGCTCTGTGGTCTCACAGGTGAAAACCATACCCACCAATGACGCATCTGCTGTCAATATGAGGGTTGCTTTGCCTCAGAAAAAGGAAATTCCCTCTGAGATATTCAAAGGGCACAGCCAGCACTCAATGGCATTTCACATTGTTTGTCTTACCTAAACAGGCTGGGTCAGGTGGCCATGGTATTGTTGTTTCTGCTGCTGTTGCTGGTATACGCAGCCATTAAATGCCCTTCAAAAGGAGCCCGTTTAGGCTTAGGTGGCTACCCCAGAATCCTACATGACTTAGGATTTCTGGATGTGGGTGAGATGGTTCTCCATGCAAGGGCCAGAGGGGTTGGTGTCTAGGAAGGGCAAATCCTCAACCTTGTACTGCAACTCCAACATGAAGCTAGAGAAAAAAAGCCAAGCCCTCCTGCACAGAGACACTACCACTGCCACTGCATGAGCAGACAAATCAGCCGAGTTGACAGCTTTCTGCAACTGGTGCTTAGACAGCAAGAACCCCAGATTTTGAAGTGCACAGCCTTAGGTTGGCTATCCACCAAGAGCAGAGGCAAGGCAAATTTTATTTGTTCTGTGCCCTTTCCATCAGGCTCAGAGCACCTTATAAATCACAATATAAACAATAAATATATATAAAAGAAAACGCATCACAATTTAAAACCATATTCTGGGTTAGCCTATGCAAATAAGAAGGTTTTTAAAAGGTTCTTAAAACCCTCCACAGTCTGGACTGAATGTATCGGTTCTGGAAGTGCATTCCAGAGCAGGGGGACAGCAACCCCAAAAGCCTTGTCCTCCAATTGCTTCAAGCAGGAACGAAGGATCTGCAACAAGCCAGTATCTTTGGAACAGAGGGGGAAGTAGGTGTGTAGGACAACAAGAGGTCTTTCAGGTAACTTGGACCCAAACCGTGTAGGGACTTGAATGTTAAAAAGCAGATCTTGAAGGTGACGTGCTGCCGAATTGGTAGCCAATACAGACCGCACAAAACCAGCCTTGTGTGGTCCCTTTGAGAAGTTTCAATCACCAGCTGGGCCGCAGCATTCTTTTTTTTTTTTTTTTTTATTTAGTATGCTTTATGGCCGAGTCGATCCATCAGGATCGGTCCCTGGCCACGGACGCCCAAGCCTCCACCTCTGAAATTGCCGGCGCTCCCCTGTCACCCCTGGCTTGCCCCCCAGAGGGTGGGGTTGTGGCTTCGCCCCTGCTACCGGGGCCACACTATTGGTATCTGGTCGGGGAGCCGGCTTCAGAGGCTGATAGAGGCTGGGGGCAGTGCATCATAGAGACAGCCTGCTCAGTAATTTTCTTTCCCCGTTAGTAGGGGCGGGGACGTGCAAAGATGCCAGCGTCCACCCCGCCCCTCACGCATTATGGTGCCAGGCGCATGGGATCTCCCAGCCTCCGCCAGGAGTCCTCAGTGTGCTGGCACACAACCCCCCCTCCCCGGGAGAAGGAGAGCAGTCCATAGGACGCTCAAGCCTTCTCCCCCCGGCCGGCCCTCTGGTTCCCCGGATCCATTCCTGAACCCAGGTCACCAGCGTTACAGACGGAAATCTAATCACTGTGCCGGCAGGCCGGCCTGGGCCGCAGCATTCTGGGCCAACTGCAGATGGTGCATGACACCTCCAGATAACCTTAAGTAAAGAACGTTGCTGTAATCCAGTCTACAGGTGACAAAGGCATGGACTACTGTCTCCAGGTCAGCTGGCACTAGATGTAGTTTGATTCAGGCAACGTTACACAGATGGTACAAGCCACTTCAGACTACTGCTGAAACCTGCTGTTCTAGTGTCAGCCTGTGGCCCAAAACGACCTACAGATCTTTCACCGCATCCACAGCTCTAGGAGTATGACCGTTCACAGATGGTAAAAGATGGTCCTTGCTTGTCACAGCCAACACAACTAGCCTAGATCAACAATCATAACCTTTTGTCTTACCTGGATTGAGATATAACCAGCTGGAGACAATCCAGTTATTGATTTCCTGTAGACACCGGCCAAGCACCATTGCTGCATTCGACCCATTAGGAGTGCAAGACAGACAGAGCTGAGTATCATCTGCAAAGCAGTAAAACTCAACCCCATATTGTCCAATGATCTCACCCAATGACAGCATATACATGGAGAACAACACAGGTGCCAAAACTGAGCCTTGAGGAACCCAAGAGGTAACCACAGCCACTCAAGAGATGAAATTTCCTAGAGCCACCTGCTGTGATCTCCTGATAACATAGGACTCAAACTAGCATAAACCAGTTCCAGTGAATCTCAAATAGCTTCTCAGATGAACAATCAGCACATTGTGATCTCCAGGTAGAGGGTCACCTGGGGGCCAGTGACCATCATATTGTATGGCTCAAGTTGGCCACTAGAACTAAATCATCCCATTCCAAGGCAAAAATATGAAACTTTAGAGGAGCTGACTTTGATAAGATGGCCAACAGAATTAAGCTACTCCTGGCAAGAAGAAATACAGGCGATGGGGTACAGGCAAAGAGGGCAAGCATTAAGGATGCAATATTTGAAGCAACATCCCACTGTGTTAGGGAGAAAAGAAAGAGCAAAAGAAGGAGGAAACCACTTTGGTTCTCAAAAACAGTAGCAGAAAAGATTAGAGCCAAAAGGCTGGCCTTCAGGAAAAATAAGGGAATGCAGCGGGACGAAGATAGGGAGGCATACCAAACTTGCCTAAGGGAAGCAGGGAAGGCAGTAAGGTAGACAAAGGCCCAAACCGAGGAAACACTAGCATGAACAGTAAAAGAAGGGCACAAGACTTTCTATAGATACATTAGTGAAAGGACAAAGTCTAGATGGGGTATTGCTAAGATCAAAGGGGATAAGGGGGAGTGTGTGGAGGAGGACCAAGGAAAAGCACCTATTCTAAATAGATACTTCTGCTCAGTATTTACTAAGTGTAACCCCCTACAAATGGGAGTTCCCAAAAGTCTTCCTTGGGCTTGCCTAAATGCCCACTGCCAGGCTGGTGTCCTGTGTCCTAGCAATTTAAAAGTGTCTGCATATGAGTGCCCTGTTAGCCTCTGTGCCTGTCTCTTTAAGAGTTGCCTATTTTGTGGTGTTAAATTAATCTGGGTAGGGGCCCCCCCGAGTAGTTTCAGGCTCAAGTTCCGCCCAGTCTGCAGTGTTATTGCTCCATTCTACCATCGCTATTTGCGCAGAGGGAGCCCTGCTAGGAACCGTGACTGTTTACTGTTTATCTATTTTAATAATTATAATATTGTAGTTTGTCTAACCTACCTTCCTTTGCAGCATGGACATTTCTGTATGGCACCACCATCTTGGTTCTTGACTGGAAGTTTGGACCAAGAATCAGCATTTGAAGAAGAATCAGCATTTATATAGCGCTTATCATACATCCAAAGCGCTTTACAAGCAATGCTAGACTGGTAGTGAAGTGACTGAATGTGTGGTGGCGGCCATATCGCACATCATCACCCACACACAGCCTGGATAATTGCATGAACCAGTTTTATGGGAAGGGGAATGTTGGCCAGGATACCGGGAATTTCCCTACTCTTTACGAAGAGTGCCCTGGGTTCTTTTACTTCCACCTGGACACCCACCAGGACAACACCAGGATGGGCAGAAGGGACCTTGGTTTAACGTCTCATCCGAAGGGCGGCATACCCCAGCAGTACAGCACCCCAATACTGCACTCGGATGCCAGCTGCATTTTTAGGGTGCAAGTCCAACTCGATGTGGGACGCAGGTAATCTAATCTTGTGGTTCAGAGGCTGATGTGCTCACCAACTGAGCCACGCTGGACACCAATCAGTACCTTTTGGGGACCCTAAAATGGTATCTGTCCTCAGGGTCTTGTGGGGAATTTCTGTAGGAACTGTAGTTTTTACACTTTGGTGTCTAAATGGAGCTGGAGGGGGAGCTCTAGCTGTGACAGACAGATGGATCAGCCAACCGACCCTTTTAATTTCTAAGGAAGTAGCAGTGCTGCCTGTAGCAGAAGTCAGCCTGGAGTTAGAGTTTGGAGAGTGAACAGCTCAAGTGATTCATGCAGCTGCCCCTGCGTAGTAGCGTGGGAAACTGGTGGGAAGGCTGTGTTTGGCCTGCCTGCCTCATCTTCCCTTGGAGGGAATCTTTCTGAGCCAAAGAGAATTTGGACTTTCTCTAAAGTTGCTGTGCTGTGACCAGAATCCTGAATTGTGACGATCTGAATCTTCCTGAAGGGGACCGAAGATTTGCCTCAGTGCGATCGGCCTGTCAGGAGCTGAGACTACCACAGAGTGTCGGTTTGCGCAGAGACACTGTTAATTGCAACCGGACTGCCATCCGAACTATGGTACTGTTTTTCTTTATTGTAAGTGTGCTGAATGATGTTAGTGGGTCGCAATTTCGTTCCCCACTGCCTGATTGTGTCACGCTTGCTGGAAGCTGCATCCAGCACTACCGGAATGCCATCAGAATTCTTCACCTGGCCTGGGCCCTGCTACCTTGGCCTAGACAGCAGCTTATGCCACAGAGAAGAACATGATGAGAGACCCTGCCTGGGGATCAGCCCCCTGCTCAACATCACAGACAGGAACGACACCACAGTGAATCGTATGGGCCCTGCTTCTCCTGGTAAACCAGCAAGTCATCCTGCAATCTCCATTTCATCCATCCTGTGTCCTGTACTGGGTAGCATGAGTAAACACCAGGGTAGCTCCCTGCAACAACAGCTCGATCAAAGTGTGTCATCTGATTTAATTGTTTTGCTTCATTATCATGAAGTGAGCCATCTGGCTCCAGATGACAAATTGTGGGTTACTGTGCATGGCTATTTCTTGCCACCTATAGGGCCCCAACCAGCTGCAACGCCGGTCTACCCTGGGCAACACATCAGTCTAGCCTACTTCACCAACTGGGTACCCAGAGTGTGTGTGACTGTGTTGAGGAAATCTAAAGTGCATGCCTTGTAGACTGATTGAATCAATACTTAAACCAATCAACCTGATTACACCCCTTCCTTGTTCATTCCCCCTGAATAAATCAGATCTAAATCATTTTTCACTTAAACTGTTTGTGGTGCATCTCTGTACTAATAGCACAGGATTCCTATTGCTTGCTTTGTCTAAACTTATTTTACAAGGGGTCTCCAGGGCCAAGCTGATAGAACCAGCCTTTGTAGTTAGTGCAACAAGTGTGGTGGTACACCTGCTGTTTGGGGGTTGTGGTAATTATGTGTTCAGAACATTGTTTAGGCCACTAGAGGGTAAAGAGGGGGGTAACAGTGTTCCAGAGGACTGTACCCAGGTCAGCTACATTAACACCAACCCTATTCACCGGGTGGAGGCACCCGTTTTCAGTACCCAGGCCCCTCAACCTGCACTTGGTCAAGCAGGCAGGGGTAGTAGCCCTTGGGGTACCACCACCTAGGGTCTACATAAGGAGAAGGTAGGGCAGGGCCCACAGCTCAGCACCATGGACACAGCGGGGAGGGAGGTGTGCACAAGTTCCTTCACAAAAGAAAGGGTCCTATAAGAGCTCGCTAAGCTCAGGATGGACAAGGCAATACAGCCTGATGGCATACATCCCAGGGTACTAAAGAAGCTAAGGGTGGAACTAGCAGAGCCATAAGCAGAACTGTTTAGTGAGTCTCTGAGCACAGGAGAGGTCCCTGAAGACAGAGGAAGGGCTCATGTGACCTGACTCCACAAGAATGGAGGCAGGGAACTACAGACCAGTCAGTCTTACCTCAGTAGTGGGCAAGATTATGGAGGCACTCCTTAAGGAAAGGATAGTGCAACACCTAGAATCCATAGGAGCACAGGATCCAAGACAGTATGGGTTTAGAACAGCAAGGTCCTGTCAAACTAATCTCATAGATTTCTTTGACTGGGTAACCAGAGTGGTGGACTAAGGGGTGCAGTTGATGTCGCCTACCTTGACTTCAGCAAAAGTTTTCGATACTGTTCCACAAAACAGATTGATTAATAAGTTGGGTAGGCTTGGGGTGGGTCAGAGGTTGGTCAACTGGGTGGCAAACTGGTTGACGGGCAGAAAACAGAGAGTGGTGGTAAACGGTATACAGTCAGAAGAGATGCAAGTCACAAGTGGGGTACCTCAGGGGATCGGTCCTGGGGCCAGTCCTCTTCAATATCTTCATCAGTGACACTGCAGATGGACTGTAGGGTAAGGTTTGTCTGTTTGCAGAAGACACCAAGATCTACAACAGAGTAGATGATCCAGATGGGGTGGGCAGAATGAGAAGAGATCTGGATAAACTGGCAAAATGGTCGGAAGAGTGGCAACTGGGGTTTAACGCAAAGAAGTGCAAGATCATGCACATAGGGAAGAGAAACCCTGAAGCTATCTATAGGTTGGGAGGGGAGTTGCTGGCAATCACAAGGGAAGAAAGAGACTAGGGATCATCATCACAGATGACCTGAAATCATCCAAGCAGACCGCTAAAGCAGTAGGTAAGGCTAGAGGGAGGTTGGTATGTATTATTAGGGGTATCACAAGTCATAATCCCTCTTTCAAACAACATGAGGTCTTGCTGTATTCTGACTATATGCAGTTAGCCCCGCGCCTGAACTGCCCAGGAGAGGAAAGGGTTAACTCTATACAGCAGCATAGAACGTTGAGCTCGAGCTCGGTTTTCAAACCTCTATCTCCGGTACATCTCAGTGTAACCGTCAGATTCTTTACTCTGCCTAACTGTGAAGTCGCTCCGGAAATTTCTCCTATCGCTTTGGTTCGGTTTAAGCGTTCGGTTGTTCAACCGATTTCTTTATTTTTTCGGTATCGAATCTCTGTCTACGGTACAGGTAGTGTTGTAGATAGGTAGTGATATTTTAAGTTGTTGGAAATTGTTTCCTTTGGTTTCCAATCGGTTGGTCCAGTTGGATACTGAACCACTGTGTGTTTTTGAATTATCTAGGATTTAGTAGTGGTGTCCGGTTCCTATCGGTTTCAAAAAACTGAACTTCATATTTTTTTTCCACAGCCCGTGACACGGTTGATAACCGATAGGGGAGTATTACCTGGCGTGAAAGCTGTAAAGAGTAATTTTTGTAGTGTGGCCATGTCTGAGAAACCCAAGAAAAAAAATGGTCCCATTGGGTTTCAACACTGTTCTGAGTGTGGGGAGGTCTTTGCCAAGGCTGACCCCCACCTCACCTGTGTTTACTGTCTGGGGTTTGACCACCTCAAAACAGACTGCCAGATTTGTAACAAATTTCCCAAAGCCACCCTGGAAAAAAGACTGAGTAGGCTGAAGGAAAAGGAGGCCGAGAGTCTGCTGATCCGGATGGCCAGCCCGGTTCGGAGGAGGTGCTCACTGACCTGGGCAATACCTCCTCGGGCAAAAGGAGGGCCGACTCTGAGGGGTCGGTTCCGGCAAAGAGAAAGAAAAAGTCGTTCGGTTCAGATCCAGTACCGCATACTCCAACCGCCGATGAAATAGCCAAAGCAATAAGTATTGTTCAGTCGCTTTGCCTGGTCGCGTCCAAACTGTCGCCACCGGTTAGGCAGTTGGTTCAGTCTGATCCACTTCCATTGGATTACGATCCGGATGCATATTATGATGTGGAATGGGAGGGATGAAAATATTACTCACCTTAGTAATTGCGTTTCTTCTAATGGAGTCTTGCTGTATTCTGACAATCTGCAGTTAGCTCCAGCCTTTGAACTGCCCCGGAGTGTAGAGGGTTAATTTTCTATGCAGTGCATAGAACATTGAGCTCGAGCTCGGTTGAGATCACTGTCTGCAGCACTTTGAAACCCAACCGTCAGATTCTTACGAGCAAACACTCACTGACTAACTATTTGGAAACTGTACAATTTTTTTAACTAGCCAACTGGCAACAGAAAGTTTTGGATTCCCAAAGGAAGACTCAAGTCAGGAAACCCAAAACCAAAACCTATCCAAAAATAAAAGATTATAATACAAAGCACCCAGATAAAGTGGAGGGTGTGCTTGAAGCACCCCTTGGGTGCAACACTGCGCCTGCCCACCCACTTCCCAAAAACAGGTTCTGAGAGGGGAGGCAGGGAGGGAGGTCAGCATACAGCAAGACTCCATTTGAAGAAACATAATTACTACGGTGAGTAATTTTTTTCTTCAAACAACATGAAGTCTTGCTGTATTCTGACTATTGCAGACTACCAAGCAGTACCTCCATGGAGGAGGGACAGAACCTACTTTGGGAATAGGCTCTGAAGTACTGCTGTGCCAAACCAAGCATCACTCCTAACCTGGATATCCAAAGAGTAATGCTTGGTAAAGGTATGGACTGTTTTCCAGGTGGCTGCTTGACAAATTTCTAAGAGAGGAATATCCCTGGCAGCAGCCAGGGAAGCAGCTGTATCTCTGGTGGAGTGAGCCCTCATGCCTGAGGGTGGAATCTTTCCTAGTTTCTCATAGCAGAACTGTATACAAGACACAATCCACCTGGCAACAGTTCTATTGGTGGCAGGTTTGCCCTTTCCCACTTCTCCATAAGTGAGGAACAACTGGAGGGAATCAAACCTGTGACCCTTGGTACGTTCTATGCAGTAGCTAAGGGCCCTATTCACACCTAAACTGTGTAGCCTCCTCTCCCCTGAAGAAGAATGATCAGTGAAGAAGACAGGAAGAGAC
Source organism: Neoceratodus forsteri (assembly GCA_016271365.2). Classification (NCBI taxonomy): domain Eukaryota; kingdom Metazoa; phylum Chordata; order Ceratodontiformes; family Ceratodontidae; genus Neoceratodus; species Neoceratodus forsteri. The sequence continues at coordinate 137,064,852 of CM028137.1, forward strand.
ATAGACTGATTGAAGTGGAAATCTGAAACCACTTTGGGCAAGAACCTTCTATTGGTTCTAAGGACCACTTTATCCCTATGAAAGGAGATAAAATCAGGTTCCACTGACAGGTCTTGCAATTCCCTAATACGTCTGGCAGAGGTAATGGCTACTAAAAACACAGTTTTCCAAGTCAAGTACTTAAGCTCTGCTGAGGACATAGGTTCAAAGGGAGGTTGCATAAGTTGAGCAATGTAAACATTTAAGTCCCAGGCAGGGGCAGGGTCTCTAAAGGGAGGATTGGTATGAAGTAATCCCTTATAAAATGTACAGAACACAGGATGAGATGATAGTGAGAAAGACTTCCCCACTGACAGAAAAGCAGAAACAGCTGACAAGTGCACCTTGAGAGTAGCTGGTTTGAGGCCTGAGCCATTCAAATGGACCATATAATCCAGAACTGTAGGCAATTCAGCAGTGTCTGGGGAAATATGCTGCTTGGAACACCAAATGCTGAATCTCTTCCATTTGGAGTTATAGGTCTTTCTAGTTGCGGGCTTTTGAGAGGCTCTGAGGATATCCAGAACCCCCTGAGACAGATGCAAATCTGCATACTCTAACTCTTCAGGAGCCATGAATTGAGACTGAGAATGAAGATTGGGGTACCAAATCCTCCCCTGAGAGGAGGTTAACAGGTTGTAATTCCTGGGAAGAGACAGGGGAAGATGGACTGCTAGGGACAGCAACGGGGGTACCAAGGCTGTCTGCCCCAGTCTGGAGCAATCAGAATCACTTTTCTAGGTTGTAACCTTATCTTGACTAAAACTTTGAACAGTAGAGGAAAGGGAGGGAAGGCATACAGAAATGTCCCTTCCCAGTTCAGAATCAGAGCATCCAGAGGGACTGAGCCCAAGACTGGGGGTCTGCAACAAAAGAGAGGAAGTTGGTGATTGTCTGGGGCTGCAAAGAGATCTATCTCTGGAGTGCCCCACCTTGAAAAAAATCACCTTCAACACCAGAAGGTCCAGGGACCATTCGTGATGGCCCTGTGAGATCCTGCTCAGTGCATCTGCTAGCACATTGTCCTTCCCTGGAAGGTGGACTGCTATCAGAGAGGTTTGCAGGGAATAAGCCAGGGACCACAACTTCATGGCTTCTGAGCACAAGGCCGTAGACCGAGTGCCTCCCTGCTTGTTGATATACTACATGGTGGTGGTGGTGTCTGTTCTGACCTGAATCACCTTGTTCTGCACTGACTGAGAGAAAGCTTGCAGGGCCAGAAAAACTGCCATGAATTCTAGGAGATTGATATGGAGAAGGGATTCCCGAGGGGACCACAGTCCCTGGGCAGTGAGGGCCCCCAGATGGGCTTCCCAGCCCAGAAGGGAACCGTCCATGGAAAGGACCACTGAATGAGACTGAGTGACAAATGGGACCCCTTGCCTTAAATTGTCCTGATCCTGCCACCACTGAAGGCCTTGGATCAGAGTCAGAGTCACTGGAATCAGTCTGGTAAGGGGATCCTTCCTTTGGGACCAAAAGGCCCTCAGATGGAACTGAATGTCCCTCATATGGAATCTTGCCCCTTGGACCACTGCTATAGAAGCTGCCATGTGGTCCAAGAGCTGAAGGAAATGCCTTGCTGGTCGAGACACCTGAAGGCTGAAGGAAGAAGCCAGTTCTATAAGAACTCTTGCCCTTTCCAGGGGAAGAAAGGCTCTTGCTTTAACAGTATCCAGCTCTGCCCCTATAAAGTTAAGGAGCAGCACTGGCTCGAGAACTGACTTGGGAAGATTGAGAAGAAATCCTAGAGAAGTGAGCACTTGCTGGGTCACTTGCAGGTCTGACTTGATTTGGTCTGGAGACTGACCCACTATGAGCCAGTCGTCCAGATATGGAAAAATGGAAATCTTTTGCCTTCATAGAAAGGCAACGACTACTGCCAGGCACTTTGTGAAAACCCTTGGGGCTGATGTTAGACCAAAGGGCATTGCTTTGAACCGATAGTGGTCTGAGGGCAACTCGAATCTGAGGTACTTTCTGTGGGAGCACCTGATGGGAATGTGAAAATAGGCATCTTTGAGGTCCAGGGAGGCTAGCCAGTCCCCTGGCCTTAGAGAGGGAATAATTATTCCCAAAGTTATCATCTTGAACTTTGGTTTTAAAAGATGTTTGTTCAGGTATCTTAGGTCTAGGATGGGTCGCCACTCCCCTGTCTTTTTTGGGGTAAGGAAGTACCTGGAGTACAGACCTCTGCCCCAGTGTAGGGTAGGAACTCTGTCTATGGCTCTTAAGGCCAGAAGAGATTAAACCTCTGCCTCTAGGGCAACGGTTTCTAAGAGACCTGCAGGTGGAAAAGATCTGGCCCTCATCTTCGGAAATTTCTTGAAGCTGAGAACCAGTCCCTGGCTTATTACTTCCAGGACCCACTTGCCTGAGGTAACAGACATCCAGTACTGGACAAAGTAAGCCAGCCTGCCCCCTACTGGAATAGGAGAGTCGACCCGGGCAGACCCATCAGGGTGTCTACTTGGCAAGGGCCTTAGGCTGAGGAGTGAATGCAGCCCTGCTCATCCCCCTTCTGCCTCTCCCTCTGAAGAGCCCCCTCTGAGAAAAGGGAGAAGAGGCCTGTGCTTGGTAAAAAGGCCTATGAAAAGGCCTGCCCCTGCCCCTAGACTGCTGCCTTTGAGGAGTTACCTGCCTCTCCTTGGCCTGAGCACTCCTATAAGTGGTCCTATACTAGTCCATTTCTTTTTCATGTAATTCTCTGTCTGCTCCCCAAACAGAGAATTACCCACTAAGGAAAATCCATGGACTTGGCCTGGGTGTCCTGTGAGAGGCTAGTACATCTGAGCCAAGCCATTCTCCAAAGAGCCACAGATGTAGCCATGACTCTTGATGACACATCATTGGAGTCCACAGCAGCATGAAATTGTACTTTTGATGCCTCAATCCCATCAGAAGCCACCTCCTCCAGCTCCTTGGCTAGCTTGGAGGAGGCCTGTTTAGCCAGTGCCAGTACAGTGCCCCACCTGGACTTCTGGTACCTGGCTGTATAGGCCATATAGTTCGCCTGCCTGAGTCCCAAGGAAGATGCCATGTACTGCTTTTTTGCTATGGCATCAATCTTCCTGGACTCTTTGTCTGGGGGTGTGTGAAGCCAAGGGAATATTTGCCTTGTCACAGGCAGCACCCTACACTACCCCAACATGGCTGCATTGTTGGTAAAAAAACTCTGTATCTGAGCCTGATAGTGTGTACCTCTTGTCCATCCTTCTGTCCACAGGGGGTACAGTATTGGGAGTCTTTAGGATTTTGAGTGTCTGCTTCCCAAAGGATTTGTGGAGGGGAACAGACAGTCTCCTGGACTCTGGGATGTCCATCATTTCCACATAATCAGGCTCCTCTTGATACTCCATGGCCTCCTCCATAGGAAGCTGGAGGGTTTCAGCCACCTTTCTGTAAAACAGAAAGTGGGGAAGGGACTCAGAAAGCCTAGGAGGGGAAACACCAGAAAGTCTGTCTGGTGAGATGTCCGGTTCCACAGGCACATCCAGACTTTCACCATCGTTACCATCATCTTCGAACTCCCCCTCCTCCTCAAACTCCGGTTCATAAAAATCTTCAGGGGTATAATCTTGAATTGGGGGAACCGACTGAACCGAACCCCTGCCAAATGGTGCCGGATCGGTCGGAACCGGGCGAAGTGATTCCACAATCCGAATCGCTTTGGCTATTTCTTCGGCGGTCGGAACATGAACCTCTGGATCCGAACCGGTCGATTTCTCTTTGTGTTTCCTTTTTGTAGGAACCGACCACTCAGGATTGCCTCTCCTCTTGCCCGAAGAAGTATTGCCCTGGTCAGAGGGCACTCCTTCTGGTTTGGTCGGAACCGAACCGGGCTGGCCATCCGGGTCAGCAGACTTCTCGGCCTCCTCTTCCCTCAGTCTACCTAATCTCTTTTCAAGGGTAGATTTAGGAAAATGTTTACAAATTTGGCAGTCTGTATCGAGGTGTTCAAACCCCAGACAGTAAACACATGTGGTGTGGGGATCGGCCTTAGCAAAGACCTCCCCACATTCACTGCAGTGTTGAAACCCAGTGGGCCTGGTTTTCTTCTTAGGTTTCTCAGACATGGCCAGCCTAAACAAACTTACCCTTTTTATGGCAACTGCCAGGCAAGACTCCCTTATCGGTTCCTAACCGTGTCACGGGTGTTGGAAAAAAACGTTAAAAACACGTCTTTTTTTAGAACCGATAAGGACCGGTAACCACACTCTAAGTAAAAGATCATAAAGTCTCTAAAAGTGATCGCTTCAGCCTAACCGATCAAGCAAGATTAGAATTTCCACACAGAATTTAGGTAAAATCTATCTAGTACTCATGGTACCGCAGACAGAGACTGAACCGACTAAGCGGAACAAATTCAGCTTAAAACCGACAACTTTACCGACACTTTAACTGACTTTTCGAACCGAGCTGAAGGAGAAATCTCCGGAGCAACTGTTCAGTGAGGCGGAGTAAAGAATCTGACGGTTGGATTTCAATGGGCTACAGACAGAGACCTCAACCGAGCTCGAGCTCAGCATTCTATGCTCTGCATAGAAAGTTAACCCTTTGTTCTCCGGGGCAGTTTAAAGGCTGGGGCTAACTGCAATAGTCAGAATACAGCAAGACTTCATGTTGTTTGAAAAGAAGGTGACAAGACTTTCTATAGATACATTAGTGAAAGGAGAAAGTCCAGAGGGGGTATTGCTAAGACAAGACCATAGGGGATAAGGGTGTGTGTGAGGAGGAGGACCATGTAAAAGCATCTATCCTAAATAGAGACTTCTGCTCAGTATTTACTGAAGAGAAGGTAGGGCAGGGCCCACAGCTCAGCACCATGGACACAAGGGGAGGGAGGTGTGCACTAGTCCCTCTACAAAACAAAGGGTCCTACAAGAATTGATAATCTCGGGAGGACAAGGCAATGGGACCTGATGGCATACATCCCAGGGTACTAAAGAACTAAGGGTGGAACTAGCAGAGCCATTATCAGAACTGTTTAGTGAGTCTCTGAGCACAGGAGAGGTGCCAGAAGACTGGAGAAGGGCTCATGATCCTGCTCCACAAGAGTGGTAGCAGGGAGGAGGCAGGGAACTACAGACCAGTCAGTCTACCCTGTAGTGGGCAAGATTATGGAGACACTCCTTAAGGAAAGGATAGTGCAACACCTGGAATCCATAGGAGCACAGGATCCAAGACAGCATGGGTTTACAAAAGGAAGGTCCTGTCAAACTAATCTCATAGATTTCTTTGACTGGGTAACCAGAGTGGTGGACCAAGGGGGAGCAGTTGATGTCGCCTACCTTGACTTCAGCAAAGCTGTCGATACTGTTCCACATAGAAGATTGATTAATAAGCTGGGTAGGCTTGGGGTGGGTCAGACGTTGGTCAACTGGGTGGCAAACTGGTTGACAGGGCAGAAAACAGAGTGGTGGTAAATGGTATACAGTCAGAAGAGATGCAAGTCACAAGTGGGGTACCTCAGGGATCAGTCCTGAGGCCAGTCCTCTTCAATATCTTCATCAGTGACATTGCAGATGGATTGGAGGGTAAGGTTTGTCTGTTTGCAGATGGCACCAAGATCTGCAACAGAGTAGATGATCCAGATGGAGTGGGCAGAATGAGAAGAGATCTGGATAAACTAGCAAAATGGTCAGAAGGGTGGCGACTGGGGTTTAGCAGAAGTGCAAGACCATGCACATAGGGAAGAGAAACCCTGAAGCCACCTACAGGCTGGGAAGGGAGTTGCTGGCAGTCACAAGGGAAGAAAGAGACTTGGGCGTCATCATCACTGATGACCTGAAATCATCCAAACAGACCACTAAAGCAGTAGGTAAGGCTAGTGGGATGTTGAGGTGTATTAGTAGGGGTATCGCAAGTCGGAAGAGGATGGTAATAATCCCTCTTTACAAGACACTGGTTAGGCCCCATCTGGAGTACTGCATGCAATACTGGAGGCCACACCTTCACAAGGACATTAACCAAATTGAGGCAGTCCAGAGAAGGGCAACCAAAATGGTACAGGGACTGCATCAGAAAACATATGAGGACAGATTAACTGAACTAAATATGTATACCCTACAGCAAAGGAGGAGAGAGGTGATATGATTGAAACATTCAAACACCTTAAGGGCATTAACAAGGTGAAAGAGTCTAACATGTTTCAATATAAGAAAAATAGCAGGACAAGAGGACACAGCATGAGATTAGAGGGAGGCCGATTAAGGGGTAATATGAGAAAGTTCTTTTTCACAGAAAGGGTGGTGGATGCATGGAATGGCCTACCTCAGGAAGTGGTGGATATGAATACAGTGCAGGGCTTCAAACAGGCATGGGATAGGCATAAGGGAGCAATACAGATGAGTATGAATAGATAGGCCATTGACAGAGCAAAGGCCAATGGCACACCTACAAGGTAGAAAAGAAAGAAGACTGGATGGGCCTTTATGTCCTATCTGCCATTAACTTCTATGTTTCTATGTAAGGTGGATACCATGGCTAAGAAACAATACTTGGCATCCTCCTTGGGACTCAGGCAGGCAAATTATATCGGCCTATACAGCCAGATACCAGAAGTCCAGGTGGAATATGGTTCTGGAGCTGGCTAAAGGCTTCCCCAGCTGGCCAAGAGCTGGAGGAGGTGGCTGCTGATGGAAGTGAGGCATCCAGGTGCACAATTCCATGCTGCTGTAGACTCCAATGATGTGGCATCAAGAGTCGTGCTACATCTGTGTCTCTCAGGAGATTTGCTTGGCTAAGATGTACTAGCCTTTCTCAGGACACCCTGGCTAAGGCCATGGATTTTCCTGTGGTGGGTAATTCTCTGTTTGGGGAGCAGACAGAGGCTTACATGAAGAAAATGGATGAATACAGGACCACCTACAGGAGTGCACAGGCCAAGGAGCAAGCCACTCCTCAGAAGCAGCAGTCTAGGGGCAGGGGCGGCCTTTTACCAAGCCCAGGCTTCCTCTTCTTTCCCTCAGGGGTTCTTTCGAGGAGAGGTAGGAGAGGATGAGCAGGGCTGTATCCTCTTCCCAGTCCGAGGCTCCTGCCAAACAGACACCCCGATGTGTCAGCTCAGATCACCTCCCCTATTCCAGTAGGAGGCAGGCTGGCTTACTACTTCCAGGCCTGGAAGACTGTTACCTCAGACAAGTGGGTCCTGGAGGTAGTAAGCCAGGTACTGGCTCTCAAGTTTCAAAAGATTTCCAAAGATGAGAGTCAAGGAGGCAAGGAGAAGTTAGGAGGCAGTACAGTGCAGTGGTCTAAGGCTCTGAGCTGCAAATCTGGTGACATCCAGCAGACCAGACCTGGGTTTGAATCCCACAGCTTCCACTTGCATACTGTGTGACCCTGAGCGAGTCACGTAACCTCCTTGTGCTCCCAGGTCGCTCCTGTAAAAAAGCTTTCAGCTTAGTGTGCTATACCTGGTTAAACAACTAAATACAAAAAAAAAAAAAGTCCTTTCCATCTGCAACAATTTCAGAAATCACTGCCCTAGAGGCACAGGTTTCTTCTCTACTGGATCTCAGAGCTGTAGAGAGAGTTCCTACACAGCACAGGGGCGAAGGTCTGTACCCGAGATACTTCCTTACCCCAAAGAAGAAAGGGGAGTGGCGACCCATCCTAGACTTGAGGTATTTGAACAAACACATCACAAAAGCAAGATTCAAAATGGTGACTCCGGGAATAATTCTTCCCTCCCTAAGGCCAGGGAATTGGCTAGCATCCCCGGACCTTAAGGATGCCTATTTCCACATTCCTATCAGGTGCTCCCACAGAAAGTATCTCAGGTTCAAGTTGCCTTCAGGCCATTATCAGTTCAGAACCATGCCCTTCGGCCTAACATCAGCTCCAAGGGTGTTTACAAAGTGCCCTGCAGTAGTAGTGGAGGGGAGGGGAGGTAGTAACAACAACAAAACAGGAAAGGGACCTGGGGGTAATCATATCAGATGACCTTAAGGTTAGCAAGCAATGTGAGAAGGCAGTAGGGAGGGCCGGGGGTATACTGGGATGTATAGGGAGAGGCATCAGCAGCAGAAAACAGGAAGTTGTTATCCCTCTGTACAGACAGTTGGTGAGACCCCATCTGGAATACTGTGTCCAGTTCTGGAGACCCCATCTCCACAAGGATATAGACAGGATAGAGGCAGTCCAGAGGAGGGCAACTAAAATGGTGCAGGGTCTGCAAGAGAAGCCGATGAGGAGAGACTAAAGGAGCTTAATATGTATACCCTTGAGGAAAGAAGGGAGAGAGGGGACATGATAGAAACTTTCAAGTACCTCAAGGGAATCAACAAAGTCCAAGAGGGTAGCATCTTTCAGAAAAGAGACTTGCAAGAACAAGGGGCACAATTTAAAGATAGAAGGAGGGCGGTTCAGGGGCAATGTGAGGAAGTATTATTTCACAGAGAGGGTAGTGAATGCATGGAACAGCCTTCCTGAGGAAGTTGTGGGGTCTAAAACTGTGGGAGAATTCAAGAATGCATGGGACAGACATAAGGCAATTCTTGTGGGGGCAGGAAGATATAGGCTGTTGGTTAACTAGGATCTGCGGCCTATCCTGTAGGTAGGGAAATGGGCAGACTAGATGGGCCTAGTGGTCCTTATCTGCCGTCAAGGTCTATGTTTCTATGTTAGTAACCTTCCTCAGAAGGCAGGGTATCTCCATCTTACCTTATCTGGACGACTGGCTCATTGTAGGTCAGTCCTCCGACCAGGTCAAGTCAGCTCTGGAAATCTCTCAGAACTTGCTCAGTTCCCTGGGGTTCCTTCTCAATCTTCCCAAGTCAGTTCTCGAACCAGTACAACTCCTTACTTTTATAGGAGTAGAGTTAGATACTGTCCAGGCAAAGGCCTCCCTTCCACTAGTAAGGATGAAGGCCCTTGCAGATCTAGCTACTCCTTTCGCCTCTGGTCTCTCGCTCAGCAAAACATTTTCTTCAACTCCTATGCCACATGGCAGCTTCCAGTGCAGTGGTATAAGAAGCCAGGTTGAGATGACAGACATTCAGTTCCACCCAAGGTCTTTTGGTCTCAGAAAAAGGACTCTCACCAAACTGATTCCAGTGACCCAGACTCTGGTCCAAGCTCTCCAGTGGTGGCTGGATCAGGACAATCTCAGACAGGGTGTCCCATTCCTCAGTCAAGCTCCCTCAGTGGTCCTAACCACAGATGCTTCTCTTCTGGGTTGGGAGCCCATTTGGGAACCTCACGGCTCAGGTGTTTGGTCAGAACAAGAGTCTCTCCTTCATATCAATCTCTTAGAACTCAGGGCAGTATTCCTAGCCCTCCAGGCTTTCTCAGAGTTGGACAAAGTGGTGCAAGATAGACGGACAACACCACCACAATGTGGTACATCAAGTAAGGGCACTCGGTCCATGGCCTTGTGCACAGAGGCCATGAAACTGTGTTCTCTAGCCTATTCCCTTCAGGCTTCCCTGACAGCAGTTCATCTTCCAGTGAAGGACAATGTGTTAGCAGATGCTCTGAGCAAGATCTCCCAGGACCATCACGAATTATCCCTGGACCCTCACATCCTGAAAGTAATTGTTACCAGATGGGGCACTCCAGAGATAGATCTCTTTGTAGCCCCACACAATCACCAACTTCCCCTGCCATGCTGCAGACCTCCAGTCCTAAGGACTGTCCCTCTGGATGCTCTCATATTAGATTAGAAGGGCAGGTTCCTCTATGTCTCTCCCCCCCCCTTCCCCTGTTGTTCAGAGTTCTAGTCAAAATCAGGTCTCAACCCTGTACAGTGATACTGGTGGCTCAGACTGGGCCAGACAAACTTGGTACCCTCTGCTGCTGTCCCTGGCACAGTCACTCCCTATGTCTCTTCCCAAGAGACACAATCTCCTAACCTCCTCTCAGGGGAGAATTTGGTACCCCAATCTCCAGTCTCTCAATCTCAAAGCCTGACTCTTGAAGAGTTAGAATATGCAGGCCTGCATCTTTCTCAGGGAGTACTGGATATTTTGAATGTCTTTAGGAAACCTTCTACCAGAAAAACGTATAATTCCAAATGGAAAAGATTCAGCATTTGGTGTTCTCAGAGAAGCATTCAGCCGGATACTGCAGACACTGCTACAGCCTTAGATTATCTGGTTCACCTTAATGGTCTAGGCCTTAGGCCTGCAACTCTGAAGGTTCACCTAGCAGCTGTGTCTGCTTTTCTTTCAGAAGGGAAGGGCTCTTCCCTGGCATCTCATCCTATTTTCAGTAAGTTCTTCAATGTCTGCATTGCTCAGCTTATGTAGCCACCCTCTGAGCCTCTGGCTTCGGTGAGCTTAAGTACTTGACCTGGAAAACTGTGTTCCTGGTAGCTATTACTTCTGCCAGGCAGATTAGTGAACTACAGGCCCTGCCAGTTGAACCTGACTTTATCTCCTTCCATAAGGATAAGGTGGGCCTTAGAACAAATCTAAAGTTCTTACCTAAAGCGGTATCAGATTTTCATCTGAACCAATCTATGTCTCTACCTGTGTTTTTCACTGATCATTCTTCTTCAGGAGAAAGAAGATTACACAGTCTGGATGTTAAAAGGGCACTTAGCTACTACACAGAGCATACTAAGGCACACAGAAATGACTGTCTTCAATTATTTCTCACTTATGGGGAAGTGGAGAAGGCAAACCTCTCTACTAAAGAACTACTGACAGGTGGATTTTCTCTTGTATACAATTCTGCTATGCCAAGTTGGGCAAAGAACCCCTTCAGGCCTGTAGGCCCAATCGACTAGGGTACAGCTGCTTCTCTGGCTGCTGCCAGAGATATACCTTGTAGAAATCTGTAAAGCAGCCACCTGGAAAGCAGTCCATACATTCACCAATCATCACTCTCTGGACATCCAGGCTAGGAGTGATGCTAGGTTTGGTACAGCAGTACTACAGAGCCTGTTCCCAAAGTAAGGTTCTGTGTCCCCTCCTCCTGGGGGAACTGCTTGGTAGTCTGCCTATAGTCAGAATACAGCAAGACTTCATATTGTTTGAAGAAAAAATTACTCACCATAGTAATGTTGTTTCTTCTAATGGAGTCTTGCTGTATTCTGACCTCCCTCCCTCCCTGCCTCCCCTCTCAGAACCTAGTTTTTGGGAAGTGGGCTGGCAGGTACATTGTTGCATCTCAGGGTTGTACCTTGTACTCTTCCCTCTTCAGGGTGCGGTAGCTATTTTATTACTGTTGCTTTTATAATTATATATTTTTTCACTACCTTTTTCTTGGGTTCTCGACTTGAGTCTTTTGGACCAAAGTTTGTTGCCTTTTGGCCTAAAAGTTAAACAATTTCCATATCTATAGTTAGTTAGTTTGCTCGTAAGAATCCAACGGTTACACTGAGATGTACCAGAGACAGAGGTTTGAAAACCGAGCTCGAGCTCAATGTTCTATGCTGCTGTACAGAGTTAACCCTTTCCTCTCCGGGGCAGTTCAAGTGCTGGGGCTAACTGCATATAGTCAGAATACAGTAAGACTCCATTAGAAGAAACAACATTAGCATGGTGAGTAAATTTTTCTTACAAGACACTGGTTATGCCCCATCTACAGTACTGCGTGCAGTACTGGAGGCCGCACACCAGGACATTAACAAAATGGAGGCAGTCCAGAGAAGTGCAACCAAAATAGTGCCGGGACTGCATCAGAAAACATATGAGGACAGATTAATGGAGCTCACTATATATATATATACCCTAGAGCAAAGGAGGGAAGAGAGGTGACATGATCGAAACATTCAAACATCTTAAAGGCATTAACAAGGTGAAAGAGTCTAACATGTGTCAATATAAGAAAAATAGCAGGACAAGAGGACACAGCATGAGATTAGAGGAGGCCGCTTAAGGGGTAATGTGAGAAGTTCTTTTTCACAGAAAGGGTGGCGGATGCATGGGGAGCGCCTACCTCAGGAAGTGGTGGATATGAATACAGTGCAGGGCTTCAAACAGGCATGGGATAGGCATAAGGAGCAATACATATGAGAAATGAATACATAGGCCATCGACAGAGCAAAGGCCTATGGCACATTCATAAGGTAGAAAAAATGGGCAGACTGGATGGGCCTTACAGTCCTTATCTGCCATCAACTTCTATGTTTCTGTGTTTTAAGACTGTGTCAAACACTGATCAGAGATTCAAAGAGACTAAGATTGTACAACATTCCTGGTCTCTCTAATAAAGAGATCATGTTGCACTCTGACTAGAGCAGTTACAGTATTGTGACAGGGTCCAAATCCCAATTGCTGAGGCTCTTAGGGTGTTAAATAGCTCCTGTTGAATCAATGAAAGAAGGTTACTACTACTACCTTCTAGAAAGGAAAGGTCTGAGAAAGGTCTGTAATTCACCAGTCAGAGCACAGAGATGGCTTCTTTAGGATGGGTTTCCCACTGCCCTTTCAGGACTGATGGAAAAGCACCCTCCTGCAAAAACATCTGACAATCTTGGCGTAAACTGGCCTCAGCAATTCAAGGCTGCCATAAGCAGCCAAGCAGGGCCGGATTCCAGAGTACAGTAAGTAGGGTGCAAGCCCAAGATCACCCAGACCCCCTCCTTTTCAACAACTGGAAGGAACTCCCCCAGGATGGCAGAATGCTATTGCCCCTCTCTTCCTAAACACCACTGGCCTATGGCAGACAACTTGAGGGGATCCCAGTCCAAATGGAGGCCACCTTGTCAAGGAAAGAAACAACTAAACTCGTTGCACTTTGCTGCTGAAAAGCCTCGACTGGGTTGTAGACAGGTACGATTTATCAATCTGATCATGGTGCAAAAGAACTAAGGGATCATGTCCACAAGTTTATTAAAAGACTTGTGCCAGAACAGGGCTATCAGGGCAGCATAGCTGGCCTGAAGGATCCCTAGGGAAGCTGTCATGTAGACCAAGGAAATCCTGCTTTTGGACTCCTTGTTTGGCAGTTTGTCCATATCTTCCTGCACCTTCAGTTTATGGAAAGGCCGAGTACGTCACTAAGCCCTCCACAGATGGGTACTCTGAGAAGCAAGAGAGACCACCAATAGGGACAGCATACTTGCAGTGAATGCGATGGGGAAGGATCTGGCTTGAACCCTGGTGCTGCCAAATACTGAGTGCTTAGCCCAGGATGGCATTAGCAATTGGGAACCCTACCTCGGGTGAGGAATCCTGCTCCAGGATGTTTGTCAAGGGGTAAGACTCTCTCTTCTAGATTTCATTTAGTGGATCATCCAGAAATGAGGACATGTGCTGCAAGAGAGTAAACAAGGATGTCAGGCTGTTAGGGGCTTACCAGATGTCAGATGACTCGATGTCCGTCCAACACTGTGATGAAGCCATGGAAGAATCCTCTCAGTCGAAGCCACCATTCTGGAATAAAGACTGGGGCTAATATTCAGAGGTATTGTATGGACTACCCGCTTAGTTGGGGTGATGACCACTGACAAAAGCTCAGGTAGCCCAGACACTGGTCTACAGTCCTTGGTGGGAGACCCATCCCCCATCTCTGAAGTTGGGTAGCTCCACTAGAATTGGCCACTGCAGTACCATCGGACCCACCAAGGGGGAACTGCTGGACGCAGCCACACAGACTGCATTCCCAAAGGTACCAGGAGCTGGCCCACTGACCCTAAAGCCCAGTGTTGCCACATGAGATCCTCATACTTGCAGTGCAGTTGACACCATCGACCCCCACCCAAAGAGTGCTGGATGAAGGCTGATGGTGAGGATGGCACTGATCTGGGCAAGATCAAGATCAAGACTTCAAACATCAATCTTAAAATCAAAACTGGCCAAACAGACATGGAGTTGAGTACATCACAGCTGGGACACTCAATCTTAAAATCAAAACTGGCCAAACAGATGTGGAGTTGAGTACATCACAAGCTGGGGCACGCAATCTTAAATCAAAACTGGCCAAACAGATGTGGAGTTGAGTACATCACAAACTGGGGCACTTTCACTATTATGGATGGTACCAAAATCTTGACCAGCATAGGGATCTCTAGTAGAGGCTGCACGTGAGTAGGTTCAACCAGAGGCGTAGTATGAACCATGTCCGCAACCGGGAAAGGCGCCTGCAGCACTGATGTCTGGGAGAGAGAGACAAAGCCTCACCTTAGTTTGACTCCAGGTCGAGAAATGGAAATTACGTACCTACCGTAATTCTTGATCTTCTTGGATGAGTCTCCACCACTCATTCACACTATTAGGATCTGCGCCGGAGGCATTAGGACCCATCGGGAGCAAACTTTTTGCTGGAGGGTCGGTGCCAAAGATGGCGCCGCAAGGAACAGCGCTGCGAGCCCTAACTCGTGCGGTAATGACAATCTCACCGTCGACCCTCCAACCGCCTCAGTACCTTTTTTACCAAGGAGGTGCAGCGTAACTAACCTAGAAGGGTAGCCTAACCTAAAAAATGAACATAAGATAGTCCGGGCTGCCCATGTAAGAAGGGTCAACAAAGAAGTCTTCACAGCCTAAAGATTTGAGGGAGTGAAGACCAACAAGAAAGATGAGCTGGGGATGGAGGGGGTAGAATGAGTGGTGGAGACTCATCCAAGAAGATCAAGAATTACGGTAGGTACGTAATTTCCATATCTTCCTGGACATAAGTCTCCACCACTCATTCACACTATTGGGAGAGTACCAAGCTAATAATCCCGAGAGGGCGGCAGGCGAGACCAAGAGCTCACGTTTCTAGGACAGAAGTCCACTGAGGATGGCTCTGCCAAAGGAAGAATGTCGTCTGGCATGGACATCTAGTGCATAATGTTTAACGAAAGTATGCACTGAGCTCCAGGTGGCCGCATTGCAGATGTCTGCAATGGGCACGTTGCGGATTTCCGCTAGGGATGCTGCGACCGCCTGGTAGAGTGAGCGTAAACTCTACCCTCCAACTTAACCTGCCGTGTCTCACTGAGGGAAACGAACAGTTGCTGAGCTTTATAAAATCCTTGGTTCTATCTAGATAGAAACGCAAGGCCCCTTAACATCCAAAGAATGAAGAGAATGTTCCCATCATTTTGGAAGTCCGCAAAATAAGAGGGAAGGACCAAAGGTTGGTTTAGATGAAATTCTGACACAACCTTAGGAAGAAATTTAGGATGAGTACGAAGAACTACTTTGTCCTTATGGAGCACAGTATATGGAGGGTCTGTGACCAGGGCATGTATCTCAGAGACCCTAGGGCTGAGGTAATGGCCACTAGGAAGGCAGTCTTCCAGGTGAGAAATTTTAGCTCACAGGTAGCCAGAGGTCTCGAAAGGTTTCCGAGTGAGCATGTCTAGCACAAGATTAATGTCCCAGGCTAAGACTGGACGCCTTGTAGGAGGTCTGGTATTCAGAATCCCTTAAGAAATCTCTTAACCATAGGTAACTGAGCCAGAGTTAAGGAAATAACGGTTCATGATACGCTGAAATGGCACTAAGATGAACTTTGACTGTAGAGTACTGCAGACCCAATTTGAGAGGTCCAAAAGCTACTCCAAAACCTTATCTGGTGGACAGGAAAAGGGATTCAAAGAGGACTTTGCACACCAGAGCTTAAAACGCTCCACTTGGCTGTGTAAGTTTTGAGTGGCTGGCTTCCTGCAGCCAGAAGAATATCTGAAACTCTTAGAGACATTGAACCGGTTTACTTCACCTCTTCAGGAGCCAAGCATGAAGGTGAAGTGATCTCAGGTTGGGATGGACCACCGGTCCCTGAGTCAAAAGGTTCATCTGCAGGGGAAGTGGTCTCGGAGGAACTGCCAACATATTGTTGAGTAGTGGAAACCACAGCTGCCAAGGCCAAAAGGGAGCAATGAGAATAATTTTGTCCCCTGGGATTCGAACTTGAGGAGTACCCTCTGAATTAGAGGAAAAGGTGGAAAGGCGTAAAGAAAGCGTTTTGTCCACCGCAGCCTGAACGCATCCTGACAGAAAATGCCAGGCCCTGGATTTCTGGAGCAGAGGAGAGGCAGTTTTGCGTTGAGTGGGGATGCAAAAAGGTCCAGGTCTGGAGTTCCCCACTCTTCGAATAGTGACTGAACTATGGTTGAGTCGAGAGACCACTCGTGAGGGTCTGTCTCTGTTCTGCTGAGATGGTCTGCCAGTTCGTTCTGAACACCTGGCAGGTACACGTCTGAATTAGAGCCTTGTGCTCCAAACACCATTCCTATACCCTCATTGCTTCTCTGCATAAGGGTAAGAGTGAGACCACTCTTCTTGTTGATGTAATACATCACTGCTTTGTTGTCCGCTTGAAGGAGAATGTTCTTGTGACACAGAATGTCCTTCAAAGCTTGGACCACATAAAGGACGGCTCTCATTTCTAGGACATTTATGTGTGAGCTGGGACTCGACTTGAGTCCACGCACCTTGAGTGTGAGAGCCTGACAGTGAGCTCCCCACCCCATTAGGGATGTGTCCGTGGAATGGAGATCTGATGGTCCAGAGGAGCAAGGGATACCCTCCAGGAGATTGCTCTCTTGAGACCACCAGGTGAGTGACCTCCTTAAAGGTTCTGTCACCTTGATGAGATAGGATCATGGTGAGTGGTTGGGGACCACTGAGTACTGAGCATCCACTGGGTGGCTCTCATGTGCAGACATGCTAGGGGTACAGTGAACACTGAGGATGCCATGAGGCCTAGCATCCGTTGCATCGAGAGAGCTGTGACTGAGCTGTTTTCCCTGACGTGACGGGCCATCTGAAGGATATTGTTCCTCCTCTCTTCTGGAAGAAAAGCCTTCGCACAGGAGGTGTCCAGAAGAGTCCCTATAAAAAGGAGCCTCTGGGAGGGCTGCAGTTGCGATTTCTTGAGGCTGAGCAGAACTCCCATGGATGTATAGAAGCGCGAGGCCGTCTTCACAGCGTTCAGAGTCCCTTGCCTGGAAGGGCTTGCTAGAAGCCAATCGTCCAGATAAGGAAACACCTGAATTCCGACCTTTCTGAGGTGCGCTGAGAGAACTGCACAACATTTTGTAAAAACTCGCAGCGCCGAGGATAGCCCAAAGGGCAGGACTCTGAACTGATAGTGCTGTCCCAGAGCCACAAACCTCAGGAATTTGTGATGCCTCGGGTGAACAGGAATGTGATGGTAGGCGTCCTGCTAATCTAGGGAGGCTAACCAGTCGTGTTGGTGGAGTAGAGGTAACAGGGTTCCCAGAGAAATCATTCTGAATTTCTCCTCAGGGAGAAATTTGTTTAGCTTTCTGAAATCTAGAATGGGCGCATTCACCGGACTTCTTTGGAACCAGAAAGTAATGGGAGTGAGAACCCGTGTTTCGTTGGTGCAGTGGCACCACTTCTACTGCCCTGTTGTTCAGAAGGCCCTGAATCTCGTGCGGAAGGTTTGACTGAAGGGTTGACAGCCTGGGCTGTCATTTGGGGCGATCCGGAGGGTCTCCACAAGATTGAGTGAATACCCTCGTGAATTATCCGAAGGACCCATTTGTCTGAGGTTATGGACTTCCACTGGTTGTAGAAGTGCATCAGAGCGACCTCCACGGAGAGGAAAAGTCCACCTTGGGCAGTTGAGATGGAACTTGGGCGGCAATTCATAAGGTAGCGCTGGTGCTTTGGGCTTGCTCTTGACTCTTCTTTTGAGGTTGAGCAGGTTGGTTCTTATGGAAACTTCCTCTGCCTCTGCCTTGAAAGGACTGGCGATTATGAAACTGTCGCTACTGGTATGCCCTCGAGAGGGGCAGGAGGGGCCGAGCCAACTTATGGCTGACCTAGTCTTTTGTGTAGCTTCTGAGCTTGCTCTACCTGAGGACCAAAAAGATACGCACCGTCAAGGGCAATGCTATCACGTGCTGCTGTATCATTATAAAGCCCAAGTACGCAGCCAGGAATGACGCTGGTGCAATACCAGCAGCCGCTGAACGGGAAGCAGTGTCAAAAGCATCCATGGCTGCTTTAACCTGCTGGTTGTTAGATTCAATACCTCTGGTAATGGTGAAGAAGCTCTGGCTTTGAATCTGACTCGGTAGGGCTTCAACCATCTGTTTAATAGAATGCCACAGGATATACTCATACTGGAGAAAATAGCCTTGTAACTGGCAATACGATACTTAGAGTAGAAGCAGCAAAGACTCTCTACCTAGGGTGTCTATCTTATGAGATTCTTTGTTAATAGGTCGAGCTGTAGTAGCTTGAGGAAGAACGACCTTATAATTCTCTGCCAAGACTATAATAGGATCCGCAAAGGCCTGAGATGCCAAAATGGGACGATCCTTGGGGGCTGAATATTTCCTATCAGTGGATTTAGCCACCGAAGGGGTAAGAGCAGGATTATTCCATACCATTTGAGACAGCATCTCGAATGAAGGCTGAATCGGAGGAGTCAAATCCGTAGGGATCTCCGAGGCATGAAGATATTAGAGTCTCAACAATTTCCCACGATCGATGTCTGTAGTCTGGAGAGAAAGTGTGGAACTCAGATTTTTCAACAGAGACTTAAAGGATAGGTCCTCGACCACAGGCTCTGTAGCAGTAATAGATCCTGCTTCGTCCACTTCATCACCCAACCGAAGGTCTGGGTCAGGCTCAACGTCATCTTCTGACAGTCCAGGAGGGACTGTATGGACAGGAAAGGAATGAAATTCAGAAGGGAGGAAGAAGGAAACAAGTGAAAGGAGTCTGAGAGCTGCGGCTTGGCACCGAGAAACGACGCCCATGAGGCCATAACAGCAGTGTGCCGAAGCCGCGACAGTGCCGAGGACGGCGTCATGAGCCGTGAGACGGGCGCCGAGTGATGGCGCCGAAGCTGCATGGCACC
This sequence comes from Neoceratodus forsteri, assembly GCA_016271365.2. Classification (NCBI taxonomy): domain Eukaryota; kingdom Metazoa; phylum Chordata; order Ceratodontiformes; family Ceratodontidae; genus Neoceratodus; species Neoceratodus forsteri. Next base: position 137,083,611 of record CM028137.1, read on the forward strand.
AAGACGGCACCGAGTGCTGCATCGATGCCGAGGATAGCCGAGAGGCCACACACGCCGAGGGTGCCAAAAACACTCCCAGACTCAAACAGGTTTTGAAGAAAGAAGAGCAGGAGATAAGGGCATCGGTGGCCCCCTGCACCGCAGCCATGTGAGGGGGAAACACCTGGCGCTGGAGTCGACGGCACCGAAGAAGGTGCGCGCAACCAGGAAGGTCCAACCCCCTACCTGGTCACCCAGAGAGCCCAGGCCTCACGGCGACGGAGCCAGGTAGCTAACCAACCTCCGAGCCCACTGCTCCATAAGAGCGGCCCACTGATGAAACTGCTCATCTGAAGACCTACCTGCGGGCGGGTAGGGCTCCGATGTCCAAGCCGTTGGCTACCAGAAGCAGAGGTTGGCGACTCCGAAGGAGGAGACCGGCAACTAGCCCCGATAACCGAGCGTCTACGCGCAGACATATCAGAGGGCGACCTCGAGTGATGCCTTCTCTTTTTAGACCTGTGGGCCGAAGAAGAGCTCGAGGCCGAACGGTGCCGAAAGTACGACCGCTTATTTTTTATACCGGGACCACCCATCCCCTCGGCTTGACTGACTGTTGTCAGACCCTCCTCCGGAGAAGGGCGGCGGACCGACTCAGCCCGACTGACTGAACAGCTTTCATACGAAGTCTCCCTACCGTCACCTGACCTGCTCATGGTCGACTCCATCAGGTAGGCTGAGACTTCTTTATTGTATTCACTTTAAAAATAAGAATAAATTTAAGTGATACTGTATCGAGATAATACTACAAAATAATAAAAACTGAAAACTATGCTGCTAGTTTGAAGTTTGACTCCCGACAGACGAGCGACGTCGTCACTGAAGTGCACTCGACGGCGGGAAAAAAGGAACTGCGGCGGTTGGAGGGTCAACGCCGAGATAGTCGTTACCGCACGAGCTACGGCTCGCGGCGCCATCTCTGGTGCCGACCCTCCAGCAAAAAGTTTGCTCCCGATGGGTCCTAGTGCCTCCGGTGCAGATCCCAATAGTGTGAATGAGTGGTGGAGACTTATGTCCAGGAAGATCAATCTCAACCAGATCTTCAACTGTGGTGGACAACTCTGCTCTCTCAACTGGGACTAACATGACCAAAGTGGAGTGGTCAGGGAAGACCATAGATCGAGAAAAGCCCGAATGTTTCCCCTCCTATGACTGACAACGGTAGTGCATCTTGTGCCTCCTTCAATATGAAGAACCTTCACTGAAGGTCTCCATGGCCATAAAATAGCTCCCAAAAATTCAGGGGCTCCTAGAATGGTGTCCAGTCCATGGAAGACCCCACTGGGACCTAAGCTAGGGATGATGAGGCCCCTGCTGCCTCTTCCTCCATGGCTTGAAATTGGCCTCCAAACTCCCGGCCAGTGAGGCCTTCTTTTCCAGAGTCCTACCAAGAGAAGCGTACCTGGTGCTTATCAAATGAAGGTGGATGCATGGCCCTGGCAGCATGGGCAGTTTGCAATATCATGCTGGGTCCCCAGACAGTGAAGACAGAGACTGTGTTCATCCATGACTGACATCTTTACCTGCACCTGATGCAGTGCTTAAACCAGACTTTTGCATTCCATCTCAAAATAAATTCTAGAAATAGCAACAGTTTATGCTTGAAAACTTTCAGAATTATCTAAGGCAGCAGAAGCAGTGAAGGAGGAGATCTGTCCTTTCCAATGGAAAGAAAGATCTGCTGTAAATCAAGGCACAGCCAGAGGATGACACTAGGAGTGGTGGAAGAAATCTAGTTTGAAGACGATTCTGGTGAATTTAGCTATACTCAGCTACTGCCCAAGAGTGGATGGAACACTGAATTCAGGTAGTAAGAAATATTATACAATGGCAAGAAAAAATCCTGGTCTCTGATTGGTCAGTTTGTGGCTGGACCCATAGCGTTATCCCAGCACAACGCCACAGGTCTAGTCTCAGCAATGTGAACCAATGCAGATGAATTTTTTGGATGATGATTTTTTGGACCTAATAAAAACATTCTTTAAAATTATTTTTTTAATTTATATATAAACAGAACCATTGTATAATAGAATAATGCATTCTAGGGTGTGTGTCGTTTGGGATAACACCACACCTGGGACAGATTACACCGCCCGCGGCCCGCGCTCAACCCCCCAGGCGTGGCGTTATCCAGCACGATACACACCCTGTCATGCATTATTTTATTATTACCTAGTGGAATCTGAAATCCTTGATTTTATTCTTCACTAAAATGAACAAGTAATTAGTGTTAATAAGTTGCTCACTAACTATCACACTGTTTCCACACTCAACCACAGCTACTGCCCTTTGCAAAGGAGGAACACTTTTCCCAATTCTGTGTTCAACTCTGCACCTATGAACACAACTCTGCACCTATGAACACCAAAATCTATCTAGGTTGGGTTCCAGGTGTTATTTTCTAAATTCAGAAGGAAATCAAAACTCTGCAGGGTGCTCCTCGCTGTTTGAACAGAGCACAATGCCTCCTCTTCTGTTTTTCCATACAGTACCCAGTTGTCTAGGTGAATATATATCACTCACTCCAATCTGCACAAGTAAGCTACCAACTCTGGAAGCACTTTGTGAACACTTTGGGTAGTGTGGTCAGACCAAAGGCCACTGCTTTGAAAAAACAAAGCATGCCATATTGACAGCTTCAAATACTGTCTGAGGCAGGATTGGGATGTGGTAATTTACATCCCTTAAGTCCAGTGACCCAGCCAGTCCCCTTGAGGTAGGGAAGGAACATTGTTTGCAGTGCTACTATTCTGGACATCTCCTTTTTCAGGTACCTGATCATAAGGCTCAGGTCCAGAATAGGTCACCAGTCCCTATTTTACTTCAGAGTAAGAAAATACTGGGAGAAGAAACCAGCTTGAAATGGGAATCCTCTCAACCACGGCTGGAGATGGCCATACCTGGCAACAACATATTCAGAAGAGACAGGGCAGGTAGGAAGGAGGAGGAGGGCACTTGATGTGAAAGATGACATAAAGGCCACAGAGATCAAGGAGGAACAAAATGGGGGAGAGATACTGTGGGTTAAGCTGGAAAGGAAAATGGGGACAGCCATCCGCAAAGGTGTGGTCTACAGACCACCAGCCCAGGAGGAAGAAACAGACAGGAAGCTGATGCTAGCCATCCAAAGGATGGCAGGCAAGGGTGAGATAGTGCTGTTTGGAGACCTCAATATTCCAGAAGTGGACTGGAGCATCCCAGCAGCAGCAGCAACCAGGAGCAGATTTATCCTGGACTCCCTTCAAGGTGCCTTCCTCAAGCAACTGGTCATCGAACCAACTTGGCAGAAGGCAATACTGGACCTTGTAGTCACAAACAGGGACAGTGTGATGGGGGTAATAGTGGGGAGAACCTGGGAACAGTGACCACCAGTCACTGTGGTTTGAAATCACAGAAGGAGCAGAACCTAACCACACAAAACACGTATCCTGGATATTGGGGGCAAACTTTGGGAAAATGGGGATGCTTGAAATAGCCATTAAGAGGAATGGGGTGGGAATCAGGGGTTGAGGAACAGTGGGCAGTATTTAAAATGGGGATTACAACAGCAACAGAATTATGCATTAAGCAGGTTAGAAAGGAACAGGAAGAGGAGGCCATTATGGTTTTCCAAGGAGGTAGCGGAGAAAGTGAAAGCCAAAAGAATGCATTCAGGCAATACAAAAAGACATAGGCAGAAGGGGATAGGGAGAAGTACCAGGAGAAGCAAAGGGAGGTCAGTAAGGGAAGCCAAAGCTCAAACAGAAGAGCACATTGCAAAATGAGTGGGTAGAGGGAACAAAACGTTTTACAGGTACATAAGTGAAAAAAGAAAGACAAAGGGAGGGATAGTGAGACTGAAGGGGGAGGATGGGGGCTGTGTGGAGGATGACAACAGTAAAGCTGACATATTGAACAGGTATTTCTGCTGTCTTTACTGAGGAAGAGAAGGGTAATGGGCCTGAAGGGGTGAGAATGATGCAGAAATGGACACAAGTCCCTTTACACGAGAAAGGGTCCTGAAGAAACTGGAAGGAATAAGAGTTGATAAAGCAATGGGGCCAGATGGGGTGCACCCCAAGGTCCTTAAAGAACTAAGAGAGGTGGTGGCTGAACCTCTGGCAATCCTGTTTAGCCAATCACTGAAAACAGGGGAGGTACCCAAAGACTGGAGGACAGCAGATGTAGTCCCCTTATACAAAAGTGGGAACAAAGAGGAACCGGGGAACTACAGACCAGTCAGCCTTACCTCGGTAGTGGGGAAGATCATGGAAGCACTACTGAAGGAAAGATTGTGTGGAACATCTGGTTGTCAACGGACTACAGGACCCAAGGCAGCATGGTTTCACCAGGGGGAGGTCATGTCAGACCAACCTTGTTGAATTTTTCGAATGGGTGACTAGGGAGGTGGATCAGAGGAGGGCAGTGGACATGGTCTATCTGGACTTCAGCAAGGCCTTTGACACTGTGCCACACAGAAGGCTATTACACAAACTGGGGAATATGGGTGTAGGCAGGACAGTAGTGCTGTGCGTATGTAACTGGCTGGGCGGCAGGACACAGAGGGTAGTGGTAAATGGCTGTCACTCCACAGAGGGAAGAGTGACCAGTGGGGTACCACAGGGATCAGTGCTGGGACCGGTCCTATTCAACATCTTCATCAGTGACATTGCGCAGGGCCTAGAAGGCAGAATTTCACTGTTCGCTGATGACACAAAGCTCTGTAACAGAGTGGACACACCAGAGGGTGTAGACAGAATGAGAAGAGACCTGCAGAAACTTGAAGAATGGTCAGGGGTTTGGCAGTTGAAATTCAATGCAAAGAAGTGCAAAATAATGCATATGGGGCACAAAAACCCTGGCACAATATATCAGTTGGGGGGTGAGGATATAGCATGTACTAAGCAGGAAAGGGATCTTGGGGTTATCATCTCTGATGAACCTCAAGGTAGGGAAACAGTGCGACAAGGCAGCAGGTAAAGCAAACAGGATGCTAGGATGCATAGGCAAGGGCATTACCAGCAGGAAAAGAGAGGTCATAATTCCACTATACAAGACACTAGTGAGGCCCCACCTGGAGTACAGTGTACAGTTCTGGAAACCTCACCTACATGAGGACATAGACAGGGTAGAAGGTTCAGAGGAGGGCAACAAAGATGGTACATGGATTGCATCACAAGTCCTATGAGGACAGGTTGAAGGACTTGAATATGTACTCCCTGGAGGAGAGGAGGGAAAGAGGGGGTATGATAGAGACATACAAGTATCTTACAGGGAGGAACAGGGTGCAGGAATACACTATTTTTAAGCGATAAAGATATTCTAGGACTAAAGGGCATGGGATGAAGTTGGAGGGAGGACAATTCAGAGGAAACATGAGGAAGAATTTCTTCACAGAACGGGTGGTGGACAAGTGGAACACCTGCCAGAGGAAGTGGTGGGGGCTGAAACAATCACGGGATTTAAGAATGCATGGGATAGACATAAAGGAATTCTGGAGGCTAGGGGTGAGGGGCAACAGACTTCTAGGAAAACATAAAGTGAACTTACAAGCTCAAATGTGCAGACTGGGTGGGCCGTCGGCCCTTATCTGCCAACACTGTCTATATATCTATGTATTTAAGTAACTCTAACAGCTTTCACACTTTCAATTCCAGTAGGAGTTTTTGCTCTGGTAACTGAGCTGAAAACACTCTGAATTTGCTTAATGTTGGGAATTTTGCAAATTCAAGGGTTAGCCTTGTCTTACTACAGTACCCCAAAACCCTCTTGTCTGTGGTAATTCTTCTCCATTCCTTGAGGTAGTAAGATATGCCCTTCCCTACTGGCAAATGATCTATGAGAACATGGACAGAAGTGGCAAGGGGCTTTGCAGGGCTGGAGGAGCTGTGGTAGATTTCTGTCTGGCTCCTCTTCTACCTCTGCCTCTTGTTCTGCCCCTCTGAACTGTGCATTCATGATGCACATACTGTAGACTCTACTGTAATAACCAGTTCCTATACCTCCCCTTCTATAAGGCATATAATGCACTGAGGCCCTCTCAGTCAAATGGTAAAAGCTGTTTTCTGTTCATCAACATTGCTATGTACGCTTCAGTTGTCACCAAACAAGCAGGTAACTTCAAAGGGTAAATAAATTACTTTACTTTGCTTGTCCTGTGACAACCCAGAGTCCTAGATGCAGTGTCATTCACTTAACAGTCATCTGAGATTGATATTGAGCAGCTTCCTGACTAGCTTTAATTGAGTGTGCACAGAAACACTTCTCCTGAAAGGCCATTTGCTTTCTCGCAGGCAGCTGCCTAAATGACTCCCTCAAGGTCAGGGTGAGTATAAACGAACTCAGTGTCCTCTTTGGTTACCACATAAATATTTTACATTTTCTTGTATATAGCCATAGAGGCTGACAGTAGCAAGAATCTTTTTTTTTTTTTTTGGCACTTTTTTCCCTGGCTACCAGTCTGCTTACCTCACGCCTCCAGGCACCCTCCTGAGGTATCCAGCCGCCATCCCAAAGACACCCCGGCTCCACGTTCGGGTCCACGGCATACCCCCGCGGCGGGGAGGTGGAGAGCTCCCCTCTCACCCTCATACCCAGACAGAATCCAGTAGATCCGAGCACCCTCGGAGCCGAGCAAGTCCCACTTGGACACGGCCATCAAGCCGCCATGACTGGTGCCCATATTTTCCTTTTTTTCTTCCCATTGTGGACGTTTGTGATGTGCAATGACGCCAAGGGACAGGAGCGTGCACGCTACCGCACGTGTCCCTTCCTGGCATCGGTCACAGTACATCCCCCCACGTCTGCCTATGGCCTGCCGTCACCCCCAGCCACCACTAGAGGCCAACAGGCCACCAAGGTGTTCCGCCCCTCCTCCCCAGAGAAGGAGAGCAGTCCTACGGACGCTCGATCCTTCTCCTCCCCTGCCAACCCCCGACGACCCAGGTCCGTTCCCGAACCTGGGTCACCGGCGTGGAGCGAGGTAGTAGCAAGAATCTTTTAAGTGGCATTCATTCTGAAGAACCTTATGGATGTATATGGATACTTGTTTTGTTGAGATCATGCTCACAATACTCATAAATTCTGCCTCTGTGTCCACTTCTGTCTCAGTGGGTGACAGATTCAGCACACCAACCATTTATTCAAAAATGTAGTCTAGGGTGAACAGTCTTCGTCCACCCTGGATGGGGAACCAAATTCCACTTCAGCAGTAACCTCTGGGGAAATAGGTTCATCCTCCTCCTCCTCCTCCTCCACCAAGCCCTCCTCTGGAGGAATACTAGGGATTCATCACATGCAGTTTTCAAAGCTTTGCATTGTTTTAAAAATCTGTCACATTTGTTTAATGCCCTCTAGAAAGCCATATTTTATTCTTGCACTGGTTCCTGTTATTTGCTTTTTAAGCCGAGGGACCTCAAAGGGATTTTCTTTCTGCTTTCTTTGCCAATCGTGGTACCTGGCTGGTGTTCTGAAACTTTATTTTTTAATGGCTGCAATCAGAAGCATCAGAACATTTCTGGCTGGAAGCCCTACACTCTTTTACTGTAAGATGACTTAGCAGTCTTTTTTTTAACTTTATGTTTACTGTATTTTGACAGTACAAGGAGAGATATACCATTACATACATATGGATATATAATATTAACAACTTCTTATCTTCACAGGACATATCTTCAAGTTTTCAATATACTCTTTACAAGGAGGTTATGGTGGGACTCAGGGAGAGAGAAAGTAGCATATCTGCTATGGGGATGTTGGGCAGGACAGGAACCTGTAAGTACCCTTTATTTTCCATAAGGGTGGCCGAATCCTGATGGCTAAACCAAAGCATTCAAATGGGCTGACCGGACGGCTAGGGGAATCCAGAAACTCTCTTTAGCCAGGGGTTATGGCACTAGATCTTTATTTTATTTATGTATTCAAGCGCTTCACCAGGAAAGTATACAGAGCAATAAAAACAGGTTACTCACCTGTAACAGTAGTTCTAGGAGTGGTATATGTTGTTCATCCACACTCTTTGGCATTTCCCCTTCAACTTTAAATCTCACAGGAAGTCTTCAAGCTGGCTCCTGCCACCAACCTGGGTGGTATATACCTCGGCTCCACCCCATGATGCCAGATCTCAGCCTGCTGGAAGCCAGGTTGTGTGTGTCCGCAGCCGGGGAGGCCGAGTGGGTCTGTATGGATGAACAACATATACCACTCCTAGAACTACTGTTACAGGTGAGTAACCTGTTTTTCTAGGAGCGTGGATATGTTGTTCATCCACACTCTATCGTAGACTCCTAGTAGTTCTTTGGGAGGAGGGAGGCAAGGCGCACACCCCCTATTTAGGGAACAGAGATTGGAGAATTGAGGCCCCAAAACCAGCATCCCGGCATGCCTCAAGGTCGATGTGGTAATGAGTAATGAAGGTGTTAGCTGACTTCCAGGTAGCAGCCCGGCAGATTTCCTGGATAGGGATGTCCCTGGAAGCAGCCACCGATGCAGCAGTGTGACGGGTAGAATGAGCTCTTATCCCTCTGGGAGGCTCCTTGCATGCCAACTCATAGCACAGACCTATGCATGATGTAATCCACCTTGCAATGGTCCACTTTGCTGCAGGTCTGCCAGAAGCGGCTTCAAGCGTGGTGACAAACAGCTGGCAACCTCTCCCAATTTCACTGTCCTCTCCTTATAATAGGAGAAAGCACGTCTCAGGTCCAGAGTATGTAGCCTGTACTCTGCCTCCGAGGTGTAATTTGGGTGGTATACTGGCAGAGTTAACACCTGGTTAAGGTGAAACTCTGACACCACCTTCGGAAGGAATTTTGGGTGGGGGTGTAGGACAACCTTGTCCCTGGGGAAGACCAGATAAGGGGAGTCCACCGAACGCACCTGGAGGTCCCCTGTCCTTCTGGCAGACATGATAGCCACCATGAAGGCCGTCTTCCACGACAAGTGTGACGAGGCACACTTGTGCACTGGTTCGAATGGCTTGCCCTTGAGCTTTGCCAGTACCAGCAGTAGATCCTACAGAGGTGGAGGTTCACGCACTGGAGGGGATATGTGATCCAGACCTTTGAAAAAGCGCCTGACCACTGTCTCCTGCACTGCCGTCTGACCGGCCCACTCAGTAAGCAGAGATGGCTGCCAGGTGCACCCTAAGGATCGATGACCAAAGACCCCTTTAGGAGAGAGACCAAAGTTAGTCGAGAATGTCAGTCACGGGACAGGACAGAGGATCCAGGCCTTGCCCTGACACCAAATGGAAAACCTTTTCCATCTGAAGGCATAACACTTCCTGGTCGATTCTTTCTGGATGCCTCCACCACGTGCAGACATCTTCGAAAGATCCAAAGCCTGGAACTCTAGCTGCTCAGATACCAGGCTGTGAAGTGCAGGGATTGAAGGCCCGGATGGAATACCTTCCCCAATTGAGTGACATCAGGTCTGGCCATGTGCAAGCTGCTCCGGGGCCTGCAGCTGAGGCTGAGGAGATCTGGATACCAGAACTGGAGCAGCCAGTCTGGGCTACCAGAATCACCTTCACCTTGTCCTTCCTCACCTTGAGAAGGGCCTTGTGGAACAAGGGAAATGGAGGGAAGGTGTAGAGGAGGCCTGGGGTTCACGGCCTCAAGAAGGCATCCCCATGCAGTGAGCCCTGCTGAGGGGGGCGGGCATGGAACAGCCGCAGCTTGGTGTTTTCCCTGGAGGCAAACAGGTCCACCATCAGTTTGCTCCAACAGGAGAACAGGCTTCTAAGCTATCTCTGGATGGAGAGACCATTCGTGGGATGTCTGGCCTAAGTGGCTGAGAGCATCCACCAGATGGTTTGAAGCTCCTGCCACATGGATGGCTAGGAGATCTGCCAATTGACTCATAAGGGTCCAGACGTGGAGCACCTCCTTGCACAGCAGACCGGAGTGTGTGCCGTTCTGTTTGTTGAGGGAGTACATGGTCGTGGTATTGTCCATCTGGACTTGAACCACTTGATCCCGAAGCTGAGGAGCGAAAGCTGACAGTGCCAGTCTGACTGCTCTGAGCTCCAACAGGTTGATGTGGCATCAGGACTCCTCGAGGGTCCAGAGCCCGTGGGCCCTTTTGTCTCCCTTGTGGGCTCCCCAGCCCATGAGAGAGGCGTCGGTCGTGAAGATGACTGTCGGCTCGGGGCGGACAAATGGGATCCCTTCCTGCAACTGGTCTGGGGCAGTCCACCATTGGAGAGTGTCCCATATCTTCTGAGTTACAGTGATCAGCTGGTCGAAATGACTGTGTGCGGAGTCCACTGGGCGGCAAGCTCCCACTGGAGGAGGCGATGTGCAACCGGCCCAACGGACCACTGAGGTGCATGCCACCATGTAACCCAAAAGACACAGAAAGTCCTGGGCAGGCGCAAGTGCCCAACTAGAAATGATCGGGCAAAGGAGGAAAGAACCTCCACCCTTGTCCGGGAGCCGCTCTGGCTTGACAAGAGTCGAGCTCTGCCCCGATGAAGCCCATCACCTGAGAAGGTACGAGTTCCGACTTGGCCTCGTTGATGAGGAGGCTGAGTTGGGAGCAGGTCTGGAGGGCCAGGTCCCTGGATCTCTCCACCTGCTGGGTGGAACATGCTAGGAGCCAATCGTCGAAGTAAGGATAAATCCTGACCCCCCCGCGTGATGCCTGAGATGGGCTGCCACCACTGCAATGCATTTGGTGAAGACCCATGGGGCCGATGACAGGCTGAAAAGCATGGCTCAGAACTCATACAGGGTCCCTTTGACCCTGAAGCAGAGGAACCACTGATGGGATGGATGGATTGGGATGTGAAAGAACGATCCCTGGATCCAGTGAACAGAATCACATATTTCGCTCCAAGGATGGTATGATCTGGGACAGAGTGACCGTCCGAAGGTGCATGACCTGAGATATTGATTCAGGTCGTGGAGATCTAGAATGGGGCACCAGCCCTGTCTGCTTTGGCACCAGGAAGTACCTGGAGACAAAGCCCTGGCCTGCTGGAGGATACGCTACTGGAGCTACTACCCTTGAGGAGGAGGAGCTGAGGATGTCGTCTCGAGAGCCGACTGGGTCTCAGCGGATACTCTTTCCTACCGAGGGGCATGGGCTCAGCTTGGGGGGACTGCTCAAATTCCAGAGGCAGTCCCTGACTGACCACTTCGAGACTCCATCTGTCCGAAGTGACAACGGACTAGGCAGAAAGGATGTGGTGGAGCCAGCCCCCCATGGGAGGACCCAGAGCTGAGGTGACAGGAGAGGGGTTGACAGCCCCTGCTCTGTCACTGAGCAGGCTTGGAGAAGGAAGCTCCAGGACCTGAACCTCGGCCTCGTTTACAGGATTGTTGGGGTCCGGGCTTGGTCCGGGGGTGCCAAGCCTGCTTCTGTTTACTGGTGCTGCTGTCCACCTTGGAAGGAGGACTGCTGAGCTGCAGGGGAAGAGTGCTGAAAAGGCTTCTGCTTTTTCTTCTGCTGGTTCTGCCCAAGAACCCTTGGCAGAAGTGGCGTCCAAGGTGGCATTGGACTGTTCAATGCGGTGAAGGTGACCAGCCACCCTGGGCTGAAAACATCAGTCCGAGGAAGGGCATGTCAGCTAGTTTGTGCTGGGTATCCACTGGGAAGGAGGAGAGCCTCAGCCAAGCCCCGCGATGAGAAGCAACCACGGCAGCCATCAAGCAGGAACAAGAATCCCTGATGTCCAGGGCTGTCTGAAACTGCTGTTTGGCAACAGCTCGACCCTGATCCCGGACCTGCCTGATCATGGTCTGCATGTCTGTGGGGAGATGTGGGAGGACTTCATCCAGCGACCCTAAAAGGGCATGAGAGAAGTGTGCCAGGATGACAGCCGAACTTGCTTGATGAAGGCCCAAGGAGGAAGCCGCACAGACCTTCCTGGCTGAATGGTTCAAAAGCTTGGACTCTTTATCAGGAGGTCGGTCAGTGTTGACAGAACTGCCAGTATGCGAGAACACAGAGGTGGTCACCAGGCTCTCGGCCGAAGGGTGCTCTGTGAACCCCGCAAGGGACCTCATGGGCACCGCATACTTGCGGGCCATGCGGACAAACAGAGCTGGACAAGAGGCAGGACACTGCCAGAGTTCTAGAGCCGGGCCGACAATAGCCTCAGCCACAGGAAAGGCCTCCGTCAGTGTATCCTCTTCTTAAGAATGTCCATAAGAGGGCACTCTGACTTTTTCTGGATGGGCTCAGGGCATCCTGTAGAAGTGTAGATTCAGAGATGAGGCAAAGAATCCCTTGGAAAGATGAGGGATCTTCCTCTGTCTCTAAGCTAATGGTTGATTCATCATCCCTGGATGAGAATGTAAGCCAGTGACATCTGAATCCAAGGAATCCGGGTATAATGGCCGACCACCCAGGTCACCTTTGACCTGCTGAGGGCGGTCTGGGGTGACCATGCCCGACAATCACTAGGGAAGTCCAGTGTCAGGTCTATCTTCCTTGGAAGGAGCCCCTCCCACAGGCTGTTTGGGTGGTGGTTCCAACACAATCTGTGGCGAGACCATTCTGGGCCAAACTGGTGGTTTTGCCAGCTCTGCGGGCGGGGGAACTGATTTAATTGGCTCCAAAGGAGTCTGCTTGAACCTAGGAGGCGAAAGCCAAGTAATGGCCGGTGTAGAAGCCAGAGTTGGCTTCTGCCCGGTCAAAATTTACTGCTGCCACATGAGGTCCTCGTAGCGCCAGAGCCTCTCCTCGTCCGAGGAGGGTGACCGATAGCGTCGCTTCTTCTTACAGCGTCTATGGCTCTTCCTCGGCCTGTCGGTCGAGGGGGTCCGAGACCTCGATTGAGATTGGATGGGCTGACTCGGCCGCTTAGGAAACACCGGCAGGGCCGGTGAATTCCTGGGATCAGGGACCACATCATCGATGGGAGTCCTAGCAGGCTGGGTCTCATCATCTGGAAAGACCAAATTAGGGGTTCAATCAAGGGAATCGTCGACCAGAGTCGGCGATATTGGATAGATCGGATCGATCACAATTTCCACCTCGTCGATCGATAATTCGGTCGACTGACCAGACGGCAGAGCCGAAAAGTCAGCGGCTGAGGATCCTTATCCCGCTTACGGGATTGAGAGGTGTGCGAGCTCACAGGCCCCTCTCCCTTGGTAGGGAGAGACTGGCACAACTCTCGGAAGGAACCCGAGAAGGTGGAGCCCAGGTTGAGCTGAACGATGAAGCTCCGAGAGGAATCTGCAGCACGAGCCACTTCCTCCTCGAAGGCTTGCATGCGTTCCAACTGCTCGGCGGATCCCGCAGCCCCGGACCCGGAAACCGCCCACCAAGCCTCCTTGGATTTCACCAGAGCGTTCCTCTTCTCCGGTTTCCCCAGTTTCAGGCGTGCGAGATGGTCGTCGGGGATGCTGGGATGAAAGGTAAGACACAGATTGCATTTTGAGGTGTCATGGTCGACACCGAGGCAATAGACACATGCGATGTGGGGATCAGTGCACGATATCTTCTGGCCGCAAGGGCACCAATGAAATCTGGGGGAAGACTTGTCTTCAATGATCGAAGCAGCAAACTTGCAATCGCTACGCGAGAACAATGCAATTTCGGTAAAACCGAAAGGTTTGAAAACAGGGCCTACAAATGCATGAGCATGAAGGAAGCAACCTGAATCTTCTAGCGGAAAGGAAGATCTGGCATCATGGGTTGGAGCAGAGTATATACCACCGGGTGGGTGGAGGAGCCAGCTTGAAGACTTCCGTGAGATTTAAAGCAGAAAGGGACATGCCAAAGAGTGTGAATGAACAACATATCCACGGTCCTAGAAATTGCTTGTTTCCAGATATCCTGGGTGATGGGGAAACTAGAGGTACAGGGACAGCAGTGCAAAATTACAATTGAATTATTTCTAACAATGTGATAAAACATAATTCATATAATACAAGATACAAAATTGTGAAAAGAAGTGCAATATGAACAGTAAAGTGCAAAGAGTACAATTTACAGAGACCAGAAGCAGGAACAAGAGAACATAAGGGTTACAGACAAACAGTGATGCATGGTTAGAAAATCAGGAGACAAAGGAAATATGTTACAAAACAAAACACACAAAAGAACAGGGTGCAACCTGGGTACTGAAATATCAGTTAAAAAAGGAGAGTGGAGGGAAATCGTCTTAGTGAGTATTTAGGCGATAATATCGAAAAGCAATTGGGCATAGCTAATTGGGCCCTGGGGCAGAGAGAAGGACCAGAAGCTTTAAGTGGTACAGAACTCGGATGCAGTCAGGAGGATTGGCATGAGCAGGAATGGGATGAATACACTCAAAGGAGGGACAAGAGAGCTTTGGGCAAAGGTGCACTGCGGATGGCAAAGGGTAGGGCATTCGATATTTTTAGAGCAGTGGTAGGAAAAGGCATATTGGTCAACAGTAGTGAAGCAGTGGGGGTTGGTGAATGAATGAGAGTCAATATTTCAGAGGGAATAGGGGCTCAGTGAAGAGGCAGAGATGAGAGAGGAAAGTTAGGCGGGGAGATTCCCAGACCAAAATTTAGCCATGAAAGTTGCAGTATGAGCTAGACGCCTGACTCCAGTGAATGGAAGGACTTGGCAGCTGGCGACGCAGTGGTGAGTAATGGGAGGGGGGACCAAAGGAATTTAAGAGAGTGTCCAGTCTGGCCAGAGTAGCTTTGGGGACAGCACTGTGACTATGTCTGCATAGTCAAAGGTAGGAAAGATCTTTTCTGCACACTAGCGCAGCGGGATGATGGAGGAATGCAGTCCCTGTTTCTATATAAGGCTCCAAGCTTGTGGAGTAGTTTCTTATGGACTGCATCCACATGTCCTGAAAAGTCCAAATGGTGGTCTAGCCAGACCCTGAGGTATCTGAAGGAAGTAACACTCTCAATCAGGGTACCATCCAGCGTGTAGAAAGCTGGGGATGCATTAAGGGAAGATAGCCTCTGTCTGGTGCCGAAGGATATGGAGACTGTTGTAATCCCCCCTTGAGGGCTTACATTATTTGCCCCTAGGTTCTTTGCTTACAGTTTCTCCTCCTGCTGCTGGTGTCCTGCTGCGTCTCCACTTCCACAGCCCGATTCCTCTAGTGCTCCATAGTCCTTAATTTCTTTCCCAGTTTCTCCATGCAGCCCATACTATTATTTTGGCCCAGTCTTGGCTTGGATGCGAACGGCGATCCTCCCACTGCTAGTAGTGCACACCTCAGTGCAAGTGGGGATCTCCCAGACACACACACAGCGCCTTTGATCTGCCAACCAGTGATTTTTCCGTCAGCAGAAAAGTGATCTTGAGGTCCCGGCACCTCTCCTCTGTTAAATTAGGGCCGGTGAGCAGAAAGCTGTGGCAGAGAAGCAGCCTAGGGGGGAAAATAAAAAGTTTGAGCAAGGGCAAATGTCGGGGCTCATTAACATGCATGAGTCCTGTATAAATATGCATAAGATGCTGCCTGCCGCCTAGGGGGACAGTATATCGGTGGCAGCGACAGCTGAACCACAGGGCAAATACATAAATGTTGACTCGCTTGAAAGGGCACAGCCAGGGCTACATGGATGTGAAGACACAGTACCACCACTGCACTGCTGGCATACTCTGACTATGCGCACAAGGCGCTGGATGAAGGCAAATTGGTGGGTCCATCTTCATGACTTCACTAAAGTCTTTGACACCATCAACCACCCTCTACTGGTACTCCAGCTCCAAAGACTGGGAGTGGCTCCAAATGCCCTAAATTGGTTCAATGATAACCTATCACAAAGGAATCAGCGAGTCAAAATCGGGCAGACGTTATCCAGCTCCAGAGATGTACTCCTAGGAGTTCCTCAAGGATCAATCCTAGGTCCCTTGCTTTTCAGCCTCTTTGTTAATGAATTACCCGTGGCCTGTGACACCAAACTTATCCTGTATGCGGACGATGCTGTGCTGCTGAGTAGCAGCACCTCCCAGGCTGCACTACAAACAGAACTACAGACTTCTTTCAACAAATTTGAGGACTGGTTCTGTAAGCAAAAGCTGCTACTGAACTACAAGAAAACCAAGGCCATGCTTCATTCCAGCCACTACAATAAATGCAGGCTCATTTCCCTCGAAATCACCAATAACGCTGGTGAGCAGACTGAGCAGGTGCAATCGTTTAAGTACCTAGGGGTCACCACTGATGACTCTCTCACTTATACGAACCATACTGACTCCCTTGTCAGATCAGTAAATACAAAGATCGGGGTCCTCTATAGACATAAGAAGTCCCTCACCCCGGAAGCACTCCGGATCTCAGTCTCCAGCTCCATACTCCCCATGATAAACTACGGGCTAGTGGTCTATGGAGCTGCCACTGATACTGCACTCAACAGGGTTCAAATTGCACTAAATAAGGCATGCTGCCTGACCCTGTGCGCAGACCAATACACTCATACTTGCACCCTATATGAGCATACAAACTGGCTTAACCTAAAAGACAGGATCAAATACCAAACCTGTCTCCTGGGTAAGAAGGCACTCCTCGGAAAAACCCCACTCTGCATAGGAAACCTGCTCGAGGCCACTCTCTCATCCCACATCACCAGAGGAAGGAAGAATAGAGAGAGCACTGTCCATCCCACTTCGGCGAACCTCACTTGGGCAGCACACTTTCTCCTACCAAGCCCCCCTCTGGCTAAATGAACTCCCGTTGGAACTACAAACACACAGCCTGCCACAGTTCAAAACAGGCCTCAAACAGCACCTAAAGTCTAGCTCACAATGCACTTGTTTCTCAGGTCATGCTTGAAAGACTAACCTACACCATCGGTAATACCCAGCATGGATACCTAGAAAACCTGCCCTCATCCCAGCCTAGCCAGGAGCACTAGTAAGCTATTAATCCTCTTTACCGCTCTGTGTACTGCCCCCCCCAACCCCCCTCACCCACTTTCTCAACCATAGTCTATCAACGGATTTTGGTGGTCTCCAGGGCTGAGTTACCCAGAGTATCATCCTAGACATAGCCTGAATCCTCCTACAAGCACTTTGTTTTCCACTGTTTGTCTATAATTCTCATGTACTGCTCTTTAATTGCCTAATGTGCTGAACCCTGTAACTACTGTACTTGTGTCTTGTATTATTATTTGTTCACCCTGACGTGGAACCTTTGTAAAAGAGCTCACGCTCAAAGGTCTTCCGATATAACAAATAAATAAATTAATTAAATAAATAATGTTTATCCTGGCTGCACCAGAGTTTAAAACGTGGGAAACTATATGGACTGCATCAAAACATTTACAGCAGCCACCATTTTGTGAGTGCCTTAACCAATCACGAGCCAGAATTTCAGCCAGAGACTCGTAGGTCAAGACAAGTGACTTGTGGAAGAGAAACAGGGGTTTACTCCTGGTGCCAAGGATCCAGCCAATTAAAAGGCTCAGACTGCAATTGACAGCTTGCTCACCCAACCGGATTCCTGTAACTCTGTTCTTTGTTTTAATAAGGACTGTCTGAATTCAGTCAGTTGTTCTTCAGCTCAAGACATCGAGAAGAGGGGAGCCTGTGTGGCTCTGTGCTGCCTTTTCACAGGGAAGGCCCTGTGACTAATCCTCTGGTCCAAAAGGGGACTGGAAATTGGAACTCCCTGCCAGCAGACCAGAAAGAAGTGTTACCAGTGCTACGTGTGATTTGGACCAAAGATTTTGCTCCAGTGAAGCGATCATCCCAGCTTGTGTGTGAGATGTCCTCGGATTGAAAGGTTTGCTCAGTAAAGCTGCTGAATTACAACCGGACTATATCCGAACTGTTCAGTAAAATAGCTGTCGATTTTAAATGTGCTGAATGTGTTAGGTGGGTCGAGACCTGCTTGCCCACGGCCAAACCTGTTATGCCAGCTGAAGGCTTCACCAGCAGAAGATTACGAACTTTGCCAGACTGCTCATCCTGCCTGGGCCTTGTCAATTCGGCCCAGACCACAACTCCTGTATTAGAGACTGTTTTGCTGAGAAACCAGCTTCAGGGATCCTGCCCCTGTGCAACATCAGCTCGCAGGTTGCGGCCACCTGGAGGAAAGGCCATGAAGAGGAGGTGTGTTGTGTCGGCCCTGCTTCCCCATGCTCATCGGTGAACACCATGAGGTCTCCATATCGCCTGCATTCCAGCAGAAACCTGGTAGCACGAGTACAATCAGGGTAGCTCCCTGCAACAAGTGTTTAAATCATCTGTGGTACCATCTAATTGCTTCATTTCACTGGGTTTTCAAGAGACTGAGCCAATCGGCTTGGATTACAAATAATCTGGTTGTTTTGCATGTTAACTGCATTTCTTTCCATCAAGGGTCCCAACATCAGCTGCAACACTGGCCACCCCCGGACAATGCCTTTGGCTAGCCAGACTTTCCACTCTGGGTACCCAGTAGTTGCTAGACTGATAAACTCAGGGACTGAAGTAATGAAAAGTAATCTAGCCTGTTTTAAATATAGTAAAGTAATTGTTTACCTAAATTTCTGCCCCTCCCTTGTTCACGTCCCCTTTAATAAATCAGATTTACTATTTTGATATTAACCTGGCTGGTGAGCATATTATTACCTAGTCTAGAGTAACTGAAGTACTGCCAAGCATATTGAAAGTGCATGTTGGTACTGTTGAAACTGTCTTTTACAGGGGGTTACAGGGCAGGAGCCAGATATCCAGACCCTGTTGGTAAGTGGGTTGAACTTGAGCATATCATTAATGGTCAAACTGTTTGGTATTTCAATTCTCGAACACTGCAACTGTTCAGGGTTTCATAAAAGGTGACTAGGTGGGACTGTGAGTGCTATTAGCTTCCCATGGGGCTGTACCTACTGTGATAGCAACCCATGTAATTACTCTGGGTGGAGGCACCACAAGTATAGCGCTACTACTGGTAGGGATCCCCCACCCATACTAGGTAGTTGCAAACCCAGGCCCCTCAACCTGTTATTAGGGATACAGGCAGGGGTAGTAGCCCTTGGTATAATGGTGCCAGGGTTACAGCTTTGGAGGCACTGCTGCGTTACTGCCCCCTAGTGGCCAAAACAAAAAATGTCAGTTAAAATTTGTATGGGTACCCATGAAGAGATGGTTAGTTAGTGCACAAGGAGTGAAACTGACCCCCAGAAAGCTTTGTTAATACTTGATATACCCCTGTGCACTAGTAAGGAAACAATTGAGGGGGCGCTCTCAAAAATTGATTGTTTGGGGGAGGCTGCGGTAGTAGGTCGACAAGCTGATCTGACCACCCAAACACTAATGGTTCTGGTGAAGTGTAGTAACCCCATAGACACTACTAAAGTGCCAAAAATTATCATCATTCATGGGTCCCCAGCAGCCTGGAGGGTGCTAACCAAGGACTGTGAGAGTCCCTCAGAGCCAGACCCCCCCTCCTTCTGAAAGTCTTGAAGAGAAGCTTGCCAAATGGTTACATGCTGAGGGTCAGACCCTCGAGGACTTAAAGTTACTGAAGTCTCCCTTAGGGCCTGCATCCGTCACGGCATCTGCACCAGCTTCTGTGCCCACACTGATACTGGTACCTGTACCTAATCCTGTGCCCGCATTTCGTCATGACTCCTATCGCAGACTGCAAAAGTTTTCTGGCGCCTCTTCCCACACCCCCACGGGAAGATGATATAGAGACTTGGATGGACTATGCAACCCCGTGGTCCATGAGTGGCAGTGTGCAGAAGCTAAAACGTGGAAAAGACTTATGGAACATTCAAGAGGTCCTGCACTTGAGGCTATAACATTTTTGAGGTCCACAAACCCTGACGCTTCAGCCCAATAATATCTGTCTGCTCTAAAAGGTGTTTTTGGTAGTATGGAAGCCAAGGAAGATTTGATATGGAAATTCAAATCCATCAAGCAATGGAAAGGTGAAAGTCTGTTTGAATATGCCATTCGACTGAAAAGGGCTTTACAGAAAGCTTACAGAAAATGTGGGGTATGGGGCAGTGACTTGAATCATGTGAGACTAGACCATATACTCAAATCTCTCAAATACTCTTGACAGCTAATCCTCCAGTTAAAGCTCCAGGATAGAAGAGATGATCCTCCTGCTTATTGTGATCTAATAAAAGAATCAAGAGAGGCTAAAGGCGAGGAAGAAGTCTGGGATCCTAGTGCAGGCGTTGCTAGAGTAGCTTCGGGGCTCAGACGGCCCAGCGAGGAAGAGACTGTTGAGAATGATCCACCATGGAAAGAGGTACTTAAAGAGATCAGAGAAATGAAAGCTAGTGCCCTAGCTAAGGCTATCACTGATAAAGGGCAGGACACCCTTCAAAATGCATCTGCTATGGGAGTGGGAGTGCATGCCCAGGCGCCTCCTGTAGATGGCAGTCAAAAGACTGAACTAAGTGAACCGACTGCTGTGATGAAAAAATGTATGGAACGCAGTATTCAAACCCAACAAAGGCCCATTGCTGCCAGCAGGGCTCCAGATAAGGTGTGTACCAGCCTATTTTACTCACCTCATTTTAGGAAATACTCTTCAGAAATTTTTTTTAATGAGTACCAGTACTCACCCAACATTTGTAAATACTCCACACGCCAAAGAATAGTGTTTCATAACATAACTGGTGATTCAAATGAACAGTTTTTGCCAGATTTACAGCACCTGCATGCATCCCACTTTGTTTTACTCACTATGTTTTAAAACTGGCAAGTAATTCCTGCCTGCCAACACTATTTGAGCATTGTTGGCACCTTAAATTCTTATCTAGAAAAAAAAAACTACATTTTTCTTTAATAAATGTACTCCTCAGTCCACTCTAGCAAGACATTTGTATACATCTGAATTTCGTTTTACTCACCTCACTTTCAAAATGAGGAGTACAGGTACTCATCCCCAAAAATCTTATTTAGAGCCCTAGCTGCCAGCACCGATGCCCAAATTCCTGACACGTATCCTTCATGTCCTACCAATTGTGACTACCGGCCAAGTCCTGATGTCCTGTCGCAGCCCAGGCGACCTAGAGAAGGTGGATTCTGCTACAAATGTGGTAAGATGGCCACCTGAAAAGAGCGTGCTAACACAGAGAGGATCCAGTAAGGGTCAGAGACAGGCCGTTCGCGCAAATGCACTCAAGGTAAGGTAATGCTAGTGAGCCTTGTTCCAGTCTTTTTTTTTTTTTTTATTTGGCCGGACCACCAGTCATTTCTGGCCCTGGTCACGGCCCAGGAAGCCTCAGCCACCATCTATGGCTGCCGGGGTCCCCCAGTCACCCCCGGCTTACCCCCCGGAGGCCGAGGCCGTGGCCACGGTCTTCCCATGGTCACGGAACTGTATCTAGTCGGGGGACCCGCAGCGATGGTAGCCACTCGAGGTCTTTCCCGGGAGGGCTTCATAGAGACTGTGGCCCTGCCCACCTGATTTTCTATTTTTCCTTTACGGAGGTGGGGATGTGCAATGACGCCAGCATCCGCCCCACCTCCTGGATGTTGAGCGTCGGCAGCGTGAGATCTCCCGGCCTCCGGGATCTCCAGTGCTCAGCGCTACCCTCGCCCCTCCCCAAGAGAGGAGGCGGTCCATGGGGCGCTCCATCCTTCTCCCCCGGCCAGCCCTCCGATGACCCAGGTCCGTTCCCGAACCCAGGTCGCCGGCGTCGCAAGCGGAAATCTCACTGCTGTGCCAGCGGGCCGGCGCCTTGTTCCAGTCTTGATACAAAGCATCTGTGACCCAGGCCTCTGTTCCCGCTTCTGCAATGTCTGTATCACCTCACTGGATTGGTCGGAGGTGGTAGGTCCCTCAATAGAGACTACCATGCGGGTAGATGGCATCCCAGCTTGAGCTGTTCTTGACAGTGGGTCCCAAGTTACGATAATATTTAAGGACTGGTACAATCAACATCTGTCTGACCATTCCTGACAGCCTTTAGAGGGACTGTATGTGTGGGGCTTAAGTGAAATGCCTTATCCATACCTTGGATTTGTGAGAGTGTGACTTTATTCCCATCCACCATGGCTGGTGTGGATGAACCAGTGGAAACCACTGCACTAGTCTGTTCACCTTCTCGTTTATATGATGGAGTTCCAGTGCTCATCGCACCAACACTCACATGTTCAGCCGCCTGGCTCAGATGTGCCAAGAACAACAAAAGAAGAGGACTGGGAACGCGATGCATGTACATGCTGTAGTCAAGAAGGCTTATCATAAGCACCTGCAACCAGAAGAAAATGATAAAGATGAACCGGTGGGGTCTGTATGGAAAAAGAACCCCGAAACCATTATTTTTCCTCCGAACGCACAGTACAGTATCAGTGGGGAGGTGTGCATCCAAAAAGCTATACATAATAAAATCCTGATGCTGGATGCTCCTGATGAGGGAAGACTGCCTGATGGGCTCTTAGTCAAACCAAGTGTGTTTCTTGTTCGTGCTCATGCCTATACCAGAAGAGCTGTGGTACAGATCCAAAATGTCACCGACAGGGATGTAAAAATCACTCGAAGATGAACCTTGGCCAAAGTGTACTGCGCAGATACTGCTGTCCTGCCGTCCAAGTGCCACCGAGGAGAAGATGGAGAAGTCTCCCCAGACATGTTCGACTTTGGAGAATCACCCATTCCTGAAGGCTGGAAAGAGAAAATTAGCCGAAGACTCGCCAGAGAGGCAAAGTGTTCTCCCTGAAAGAGTGGGATGTAGGTTGTGTCACCGGTGCCCAACACCACACACGCCTTCACGATGAAAGGCCCTTTTGCGAAAGATCCCACTGATTGGCTCCTGCAGATATCGATGATGTTAGATGACACCTGCAAGAAATGTTACCAGCTGGGATTATCCAAGAGTCATGTAGTCCTTATACTGCTCCAGCTGTGGTGGTTCGTAAAAAGAATGGCTCGGTGTGCATGTGCGTTGACTACAGAACTTTAAATAAAAGAACTGTCCATGACCAGTATACCATGCCCCGCATTCAAGATGCACTAGACTGTCTAAATGGGAGCAAGTGGTTTTCCGTACTAGATTTGTGAAGTGGCTATTACCAAATCCCAATGGCTCTAAAGGACCGCGAAAAAAATGCTTTTATTTGTCCTCTAGGTTTCTATGAGTTTCTTCGCATGCCCCAAGGCATATCTGGTGCACCAGCTACTTTCCAATGCTTAATGGAATGAGCAGTGGGAGATGCAAACTTGTTAGAACTTGTTGGAATGTCTTGTTTATTTAGACAATGTCATAGTTTTCGGTAAGACCCTTGAAGAGCAGGAGGCTCATCTTTTTACAGTATTGGACAGACTTGAAGAATTTGGGTTAAAGTTATCAATTGACAAATGCCAGTTCTTCAAAGCTCAGTAACATATGTAGGCCATATTGTGTTCTCTGCAGGAATCCAGACTGATCCCAGCAAAGTAGAAGTACTGACCACCTGGCCAAAGCCCAACAACCTAAAAGAACTACAGAGATTTCTGGGTTTCTGTGGTTATTACTGACGCTCCGTCAAAGATTACACCAAAGTTATCAGGCCACTGCTGAACTTAACCCAAGGGTACCCACCCACTCATCAAAAGTTCAAGAAAAGTGCTGTCAGAGACAGAAAAGACATATTTTCGGCCTAATGAACTGTTTGGTCAAAGATGGACTCCAGATTGCGATTCTGCTTTTCGCGAGATAATCTACCAATTTACGCATGCATCAGTTCTTGCCTATGCTGATCCATCTAAGCCATATGTACTGCACACAGATGCTAGCCTGAGTGATCTAGGAGCAGTGCTCTACCAGGAGTACACTGAAGGACTGCGCCCAGTGGCATCTGCAAGCGAGATTTAACCCCATCAGAAAATAACTACCTGGTTCTACAGATGGAATTTCTCGCTTTAAAGTGGGCAGTCGTGGAACAGTTTCACGAATACTTATATGGCAAAGATCCTAGTAAAGACAGACAATAATCAGTTAACTTACGTTCAGACATCTGGCAAGCTAGATGCAACGGACACCGATGGCTCGTAGCATTATCCACGGATGACTATGCAGTCGAATACAGACTTGGTTTAAATCACACTGATGTCGATGCTCTCCCCAGGAGGCCAAATTCCTCTCAACAGTGGGTGCACATACTGTACCAGAACATTCTGTCAAGGCCCTATGTCATAAATTTGAAAGAGATGAAACCCCATCTCCTGAGACAGTAAACTGTTCAGCTGATTGTTCAGGACCACCTGATTCCTGTTTGCCACCAGCATTCTGTAGCTTTGCAGCATTAGACCTAAGTACTCTGCCTCAAATTACTCTGGTTGACATTTTAAAAAAACAGCATTATGACCCTATGATCCGACCAGTCTTAAATGCATTAGAAAGGGAAGATGTATCCAAGTTAGCTCAAGTGATCAACATACTGCCTTGTTATTCTGAGAAGGGCCTAAACTCAAGCTCAAGAGATTATTGTACAGAAGACTTACAGATAGTCAGGGTACAGTGGTGAAGAAACAGCTAGTACTCCCTTCCAAATTCAAGAATGTGGTTTTAAAAGCTCTTCACGATCAGATAGGACATTTGGGTAGTGAAAGAACTTTAGACTTGGCCCGTGCATGTTTTTACTGGCCCAAGATGGGCATGGACATTGATCAATATATTAAAACTTGCAGCAGGTAGCGACTGGATTTCTGCTTGCAATGCCGGCGACCCAGGTTCGGGAGCAGACTCGGGTCACTGGACGGCTGGCCACGGGAGAGCGAGCAGGCGTTCTACAACAGCTCGCCTTCTCTGGGGGTGAGTGGGGCAAATGCCTACAACACCTGACCCCAAGTGGAGGCTAGAGGTACAGCAAGCCCTGCTTGGAGGGAAGGGCAGCCAAGACACGTGGTGGATACTGGTGCGTAGTGCCCTGACGTAAGGGGCACAGACTGTGTGAGGGGGAGTAAACGGGAAAATGCCTGCCGACTCCAGGAAGAAGGACTGCCTGGAGCGTGCCTCCAATGTGCCCCCGCTCACCCAGCCACTTCCAGACTGATGAAAGGTAGAATTACGGGGTGTCTGCCACACCACCTTGTCCCCACTCGGGGTGGGGGGCAAGCTGCAGCTCCATGGGGGCCAGGAGATAGGTTTGGGTACAGCAGGAGGCTGGAGGATGACTCCTTGGCGTCCCCGAAGGATTGGGGTCGGCAGGATGTAGGTGGGATAAATAGCAATTAAAAAAAAAAACTTGCGGCAAATGTCGTCAGCAAAAGGCATAACCTCAACGAGCAGCTCCTTTGGTTAACATAACCACCAGTGCACCTATGGAGCGTGTATGCATTGATTTTCTAAGCTTAGAGCCTGATTCCTGGAACACTGGAAATGTGCTTGTTGTTACTGATCACTTCACCAGGCCTATCAATAAAAGATCAGAAAGCCACCACAGTAGCTGAAGTCCTAGTGGAGAAATTCTTGTTCATTATGGTGTTCCTCAGCACGTACATTCTGACCAACGTCAGGACTTTGAAAGCCGTTTAATGAAATAAATGCTATATGTCTGGGGTGTTCGAAAATCCAGGACCACTCCATCTCACCCACTATGAGACCCTCAACCCGAAAGGTTTAATAGAACACTTAAATATGCTTGACACCCTGCATCCAAAAGACAAACCGAAGTGGAGCCAACGAATCAGTGTGCTAGTCCACGCATACAACTGCATGAAGAATGACGCCACAAGTTTTTCCCCTTACCAACTTGTGTTTGGTCGTGAAGCTTGACTACCTGTTGACATCTGTTTTGGAGTTTCTTCCGATGGAGCACATTCAGACAACTATCTGCAGTATGTTTAAAAGCTGAAAGCCCAACTGAACCATGCATATCAACTTGCTCACACCATGGCTGCCAAGAAAAACCTAGCAAATAAAGTAGATCACGACAAAGGGTCAAAGCTCAAGAGTTGCAAGCTGGGGACCGAGTACTACTGAGAAATCTGGGATTCCAGGGTAAACATAAAATTGCTGACAAATGAAGTCACCAGCTCTACATCGTAATCGGTAAACTAGCTGACTTGCCAGTATATAAAGTACGTCCAGAAGGCGACCCCAAGGCTATTCATAGAAACCGTCTGTTGCCCATTGAACAAACAGTAATATACACTGCATTGCCAGATCCTGCTCCAACAGGTCCTATCACTCGTTCTACTGCATGCAAGCAATCAAAACCTCAAGTCATTGCTAATCCACAGTTGTTACCCTCTGCTACAACCAGTACAGAACATGATGATGAAAGTGACTTTGGGACTGTCTTCTTTCCTATGTTTGAACTAGCTTAAGTATTTCAAGAAAACCCTTTGTGCAACAGAGGAGACAATCCAGGTAGTCCAGTAATGTCAAGCCATCCTGACTCCTCCATTGAACCCAAACCTTCTGACAGTGATGTCCAAAGTGTGAGCTCTGACATAGCTAACTCTTTATGTCTGGTGAAACTATCAGAAATTGAGATATCGGATTCTGATCAAGAAAATGGTGGATCTGTCAGTGAACCTTCAAGTGATGCTGAAGCAAGTGGGCCTAATGATCTAGATCAAGAGCCAGACGATAATGTTATTCCTGCAAGTGCTAACAGTGTGTTGAGTGATTCGAACTTTGTTGAAATAACTCTCTGACAAATCTGAGTCTTGAGAACCGAAAGTTCAAGTGCTACACTAAGTACTATTAATACATCCAATTCTGAGCCTCAGCCAAGTGCAGTGGTACCTCTTTCTTCAAAAGCTGTCTTACTGGTGGACAATGAGCTGGGAATAGCTGACCCAAATGCTAATCCTGAAAGACAGGTGCCAGTGCCCCTTTCACCTAGACGTGCTGACAGAGCCATAAAGTCAGTGGTTCGACTCACGTATGACACACCAGGAATGCCTGTAGGTCTGCCCATGAATGTAGCTCACAAAGGGGTGTAAGTTACAGCAAATTACCTGCTCAAACTAGTGTTCACTGCATCTTCCCAAGTGATAGTTAAGCCTTCCATCCAGTATTTTAGGGGTCACCCTTACAGAGTTAGAGGGATCAGTTAAAAGGTGCCCAATATATTTGTTGATCAAACAAATGCTTAAGGTTTAAGACAAAAAGGTCGAGTCATTCTTATGGTTAACTTAATGAAAAACAAAGTGTAATGACTGAATGCAAATACCATGATAAAGTGCCAAACTGAAAGTAATAGCATGCTAAACTGTATATAGTTGTCATCTATCAGGCCTGATAATGTTATAGTATTTTAATATAGAACATGGGTCTAAAAGTGGGTATAGTAAAGTGTTATTATAAGTGTTAATTTATTATAGTCTTGCTTACGGATGCCAAGCTTTTCAAGCAGGGAAAAGTAACCCCACTCGGTAACACCTTGTTTGCCCCTAGGTTCTTTAGCTTCCCATTTGTCGTCCTGCTGCTGGTGTCCTGCTGCAACGGACTATATCCGAACTGTTCAGAAAAATAGCTGTTGATTTTAAATGTGCTGAATGTGTTACGTGGGTCAAGACCTGCTTGCCCACGGCCAAACCTGTTATGCCAGCTGGAGGCTTCACCAGCAGAAGATTACGAACTTTGCCAGACTGCTCATCCTGCCTGGGCCTTGTCAATTCGGCCCAGACCACAACTCCTGCACCAGAGGCTATGTTGTCGAGAACCGGCTGCGGGATCCAGCCCCTTGCAATATCAGCTCACAAGTTGTGGCCACCTGGAGGAAAGGCTGTGAAGAGGAGGTGCATCATGTCGGTCCTGCTTCCCCATGCTCATTGGTGAACACCACAGGTCTCCATATCGCCTGCATTCCAGCAGAAACCTGGTAGCACGATACAATCAGGGTAGCTCCCTGCAACAAGTGTTTAAATCATCTGTGGTACAATCTTAATTGCTTCATTTACTGGGTTTTCAAAGGACTGAGACAACTGGCTCGGATTACAAATAATCTGGTTGTTTTGCATGTTAACTGCCTTTTCTTTCCATCAAGGGCCCAAACATCAGCTGCACGCCAGCCACCCCAGGGAATGCATTTGGCTAGCCAGACTTTCCACTCTGGGTACCCAGTAGTTGCTAGACTGATAAACTCAGAGACTGAAGTAATGAAAAGTAATCTAGCCTGTTTTAAATATAGTAAAGTAATCATTTACCTAAATTTCTGCCCTCCTTGTTCACGTCTCCTTTAATTTTTTTTGTTTTCTTTCTGCCTTACCTCCTCGGCTGGGGTGGTCCTATGGTTCCCAACTTCAGGTCTGACCCAGGCGGCTCCCACACCAGACGCTGTGCCTGAGCTTCTACCTCCTTGCCTTCACCATTTCTGAGGTTGCATCACACGCCCCCACAGTGCATAAGACCGAGGGGTCAGGACCAGAGGGAGCTCCTGGGAGCATCTGATGTTGCGCCACAGGGTGGACCCAGTTTGCAAGAATGCCATCTAACAAGGATTGGGGCCATTTTTAGTTTGGATCCCCACACCCACATGGCATGGGCGTGCAAGGACGTCAATGACGCTGCAGCACATGCTTCCATGCACTGCTTCTTTGGATATCTGCCCGTGCCGACCCCTCCATTTGCACTGTGGTTTATACCAACTCCCAGCCGCCGCCAGGAGCCAGCACATTTGCAGGTATCCCTTCCAACCCTCCCTGGAGGAGAGCAGTCCCTGGGATGCTCAATTCCCCTCCCCCCGGCCAACCCACCGACATCTAAGGTCACTCCTGACCCTGAGTCATCAGCATGGCGCAAGGTGTGGCGTCCAGCGCCTCAACCCTCAGCCACTGGGCCGGCTACATCCCCTTTAATAAACCAGATTTACTGTTTTGATGTTACCATGTCTGGTGAGCATATTATTACCTAGTCTAAAATAACCGAAGTACTGCCAAGCATATTGAAAGTGCATGTTGGGCCGGCCCGTCGGCGCAGCAGTGGGATTTCCGCTTGCGACGCTGGCGACCCGGGTTCGGGAACGGACCGAGTCGTCGGAGGGCTGGCCAGGGGGAGATGGATTGGCGTCCGTTGGACTGCTCTCCTTCTCCGGGGAGGATTCGGGCAGCATCCGGGCGATGGGGACTCTGGCGGAGGCTAGGAACACCCACGCTGCCGCGCTCAAAGAGCATTGGAGGCGGGGCAGGGCGTCATGCGTCATTGCACTTCCCCGCCTTCCCCAGAAAACGGAAAAAGGGACGGTTGCCGGCCACCCTCCATGAAGCCCGCCGCGGCTCCGATTAGCCCCCCAGGCCAAGTCCTCCGACCGATTACGGTCTCTGCGGGATGTTCCCTCCTCCATCCCGTGGCCCCGCCGTGGGGGGTAAGCCACGGGGTATCGGAGGACTAGAGGCCGATTTGGGGGTGTGGAAGTCATGTCCACTGGTTGAGAGTACTGGTACGGCAACCAGGTTGGTGGAAAATGTAAATAAAAAAAAAAAAAAAAAAGAAAGTGCATGTTGGTATTGTTGAAACTGTCTTTACAGGGGTTACAAGGCACAAGCCAGAGATCCAGACCCTGTTGGTAAATGGGTTGAACGAGGCATATCATTAATGGTCAAACTGTTTGGTATTTCAATTGCTGAACAGTGCAACTGTTCAGGGTTTCGTAAAGGTCATTAGGCGGGATTGTGGGTGGTATGGGCTTCCCAGAGGGCTGTACCACTGTGATAGTTACCACATAATTATTCTGGGTGGAGGCACCATAACTATAGCGCTACTACTGGTAGGAATCCCTCCATACTAGGTAGCTACAACCCAGGCCCCTCAATCTGTTATTAGGATCAAGGCAGGAGTAGTCCTTGGTATAATGGCACCAGGGTTACGCTGTCTTTTTGGCATTCAGGAAAAGATGATTTGACTGGAACCATTTCTGAACCAAAGTGAAATCCTGTTGCAGTGTAGACTGGGCATCACTGGGAGATTTGTAACACATGTAGAGGACTGTATAGTCCACATACATATGGATTTGGGAAGTGGAACAGGCAGAAGGGAGGTCGTTAAGGAAAATGGAAAATAATATAGAACAAAGTACAGAGCCCTGTGGGACTCCAGTAGTGACTGGGAGTAGTGAGGAGAGGGAGGAGTTAATCTTAACAGATTGGGTTCTGCCTGTCATGTAGGAACTAAACCAAGCTGCAGCAGTTGGGGTTAAACCAGCCCCAGCAAGTGTCTGGAGAAGAAGAGCATGGGATAACGGGTCAAAGGCTTTTGCCAGATTGACAAATATGGCCAAGGTTACATGACCCAGATCCATACTGGAGAGTATAGAGTCTGTGAAGCATATTAGGGAGATGGTGGTGGAGTGGGACTTGCAGAAGCCAGTCTGGAAAGGAGTGAAAAATGAGGTGGAGTCAAGGTAGGAACCGAGTTGGGCAAGGACAACACATTCCTGTAGTTTTGCTACGACTGGGAGCAGGAAGATAGGGCGATAGTTTCCAGCAGAGGTGGGGTCACCACCTTTGGGGAGAGGAATGACTGTAGAATGTTTCCAATTGGTGGGAACTGAGAATAGGGCAAAAGAAAGGTTGAGGAGGGAGATCAGCAGACCAGCTATAGCAGGTGCCGAGATGTGGAGCAAATTGGGATCAAGGCCATCTGGGCTCCTGCCTTTGGAGGGGTATAAGGCTAGGAGGGCCCGGAGGGCATCATTTGGAGTTATGGGAGAAAAAGAAAATTGGTTCGGGGTGACAGTGTGAGGAGCAGCTTGAGGGACAGCGGAGGCAAGAGGTGTGCAAGTGGGAAGGGAGGAGAATAGCGAGGAGGCACAGGATGTGAAGAAAGTGTTGAAATTGGTTGCGACAGAAGGAGGAGGATCAGAAATAGTTGCATTACCATGGACAAGAGTAGGGATTGGGGAACTAGAGGGTGGCGAGAAAAGAGATTTGATTACCTTCCAGAACTTAGAAGGGTGATTTAGATTGGTACGGGAAGATGAAGAGAAGTATTCTGCCTTGGCATATCTAGTGGCTTTTGAACAAACATTGTGGAGTTGTCTGTAGCGGAGGAGGAAAGTGGGAGTTTTAGAGTGAGTGTAAGCCTCCCAGACCTGATCTCTTGCCCACAGACATGCCAGTAGTTCGGCAGTGATCCATGGAAGATGAGAGCCTCTGACCTTGGTTAGCTTAAGTGAGGCATGATGATCACAAGTGTCCATGAATTTAGATTGGAAGTGGCTAAGGGCAGCGTCGATGGAGGTCTCCATGGAGAGGGTGAACCAGTCTGATTAGCGGAGGTCATTTAAAAGGGAGCTAGGTATAAGGAGCGGAAGGCAATATGGATCAATTTAGGGGGCTTTAAGTTGATGGACTTTATGGATGCAGTAAATCATATGGTGGTCACTAAGAGAGTCTGGGAGGATGCCAGAGTCGATAACATGGTGGGTGGAAAGTGACGGTCCAGTCAATAAGAGTATGTTTTGGGTTTTGTGATTGAGCCTGGTAGTAGAAGTTATTAGCTGAACCAAATTTAGGGATCTGACTTTGGGGGGTATGGTGGCATTGGTGAGTGAGGTCCAGTCCACATTTAGGTCACCTAACAA
Organism: Neoceratodus forsteri; assembly: GCA_016271365.2. Classification (NCBI taxonomy): domain Eukaryota; kingdom Metazoa; phylum Chordata; order Ceratodontiformes; family Ceratodontidae; genus Neoceratodus; species Neoceratodus forsteri. The sequence goes on from CM028137.1 coordinate 137,114,985, forward strand.
GTAAAGCTCACCCAAGGTGGTATGAGAGGTGACAGTAGTAATGAGATCTAAGATGGTAGCTGACGGGAGGCCAGGGCGACAATAAATGCCTGTAATAAATATAGCAGTGTAAGGGAGAGAGAATTTTATTAAAAGGAGTTCATATTGGGAGGGGATGAGACTGACAGGACAGAAAAGTATTGAAGGTTGGATGAGATAAACATTGCAATACCTCCACCCTTGCTAGGTCTGTCCTGCCTTAAGAGTGAGTAGCTGGCGTTGTGATAGTGGTATCTGATATTTTCTTGGATAGCCAGGTTTCAGACAATAACATGACATCCATCTGTAGGTTTAGCATGATTGTCTGGAGGAGAGTGAGTTTGGGGAGAAGGCTTCAAATATTGAGGTGGTCAATTTTAACATTGAAACATAGAATTTGGACAGATAAGGACCGCTTGTCCCACCCAGTCTGCCCATTTCCCTACCTGATGGGATAAGCTGCAGATTCTAGTTAATCAACAGCTTACTTCCTCCTGCCCCCCACTAGAATTGCCTTATGCCTGTCCCATGCATTCTTGAATTCACCCACTGTTCCTGATTCCACAACCTCCTCAGGAAGGCTGTTCCATGCATCCACAACGCTCTCTGTGAAAAAATACTTTCTAACATTACCTCTGAGCCGTCCCCCCTCTATCTTCAAATTGTGCCCCCTTGTCCTTGCAGATCTCTTCTTCTGAAAGATACTACCCTCTTGTATCTTGTTAATTCCCTTGAGATACTTGAAAGTTTCTATCATGTCCCCCCTCTCCCTCCTTTCCTCAAGGGTATACATATTAAGCTGCTTTAGTCTCTCCTCGTATGTCTTCTGGTGCAGACCTTGCACCATTTTGGTTGCCCTCCTCTGAACAGCCTCCACTCTGTCTATGTCTTGTGGAGATGGGGTCTCCAGAATTGCACGCAGTACTCCAGATGGGGTCTCACTAACTGTCTGTAGAGAGGGATAACAACTTCCTGTTTTCTACTGTTGATGCCTCTCCCTATGCATCCCAGTATCCCCCCAGCCCTCCTTACTGCCTTCTCACATTGCTTGCCCACCTTTAGGTCATCTGATATAAATACTCCTAGGTCTCTTTCGATTTTTGTTGTTGTTATTAACTCACCCCCCATTGTGTACTCTTCCCCTGGGTTTTTGTTTCCCAAATGCATTACCTTGCACTTCTTTGCATTGAATCTGAGCTGCCACGTATTTGACCATTCCTCCAACCTTGCCAAGTCCCTTTTCGTTCTTTCCACCCCACCTTGTGTATCAACCCTGTTGCAGATCTTTGTGTCATCTGCAAAGAGGCATACCTTTCCTTCCAGGTGCTCTCCAATGTCACTTATAAAGATATTAAAGAGGACTGTTAAACCCTTAAGGTGCAGGGTGATAGGAGGGGTTGGACCAGGGTTTGCTTCTATATCTCCAGCAGAGATCAGGAGCATGTTGATAAACAGTTTGGAAAAGTATAGATTAGTTTGGGAGTTTCAGAGTTAGCAGCATGGGTGGGTGGGAAGGAGGCTTTGGAGGAGTGGAGAAGATACTAGGGTAAGTAAGAATAGCTAAAATAGATTGGGGGGAGTATAGTAGCTGAGGGGGACCAGGAGTATATGGCAGGAATGGGTTCAATGGGAAAAGTGGAATGAGTTGGGACATGGATGGGTGGATGTGTGGGGGCAGGGTATGGAAGGCTCCGGGGGAGCAACAAAGGGAGATGAGGAAGGGCTAGGCAGAAAAGGACAGGTTGGTGCATTATGAATGGGAGCAGAAACTTATATGAGGGGTAAGAGGAGAAGACAAACTCAGAAATGGTGTACAGCTCAGATTGAGCTAAAGACACAATTAGCAGTACATAGTGGTACAGTACCACCTGTGACCACTAGATAGCAGAAGTAAGAATGGCTATGGAGTTTGGTACTGCTGGGAGGAGCCAACTGGTATGGGAAGATAGGTGCCAGAGAAGGAAGGAGGGAGGAACCACTACATAAAGAAGAATGGAGGAAGGGCAGGGGGAGTGCTCATTGGTTCAGATACACTATAAATTAAAAACTAGCTTAGGGTGGGAGGTGTGGCTGGGGTCCGGGGACAGAGGGAGGCATTAATAAATTTAAATCAACTGTGCTTGGCTGAGGAGGTCTCCACCTGGCAACGCTGTTGGCTGCTCTTGGTCTTTGGAGTGTGGGCTGTAAGACTGAGCACTGCAGCATAGGAAAAAGAAGTAAAATAGGGCTTGAATGCAAATTGACATATGGGAGACAAAGAATGAGACCAGAAGCTGGAACTGAGGAGCAGAGGGGGAGGGTACTCAGTACTGAGCATGTGCAAGCACAGACTGGCGAGCAAGAATCAGGAGAGAGAAATTTAGGAACAACTGAGTCAGGTAAAACAGTGCTTCAAACCCAATTACTCAGAATATTAAGGCTACAGACTCTTCATACCTAACCATAGTGCACAAATAGGTGTACACAGAACAGCAGAACTTAACAAATTAGATCTGGTCTGCGGGAGGCTATATACATAAACCAGGTATTCCTTCTATTCATGACAATTGGGGTTCTGTTTTATAATTCTGCTGTCATACTCTCCATTCTGTATATATCGTATATTGTGTCTTCCCAAATCTTAATCGCTGGGGGGGCGGGGATGGCTGAAGCCGTAGTCTGGTGATGACCTTTTTAGCTGCTGCGAGGAGAATGCTAACCAGATATACCTGGTGTCTGTTTGACCTGTTTAAGTAAATGTAATAATATAGCACCTCTGGTGTGAAGGGTCCCAAAGCAGGGAATATTTCCGTCAGAGTCCTCCCCACCTTCTTCCAAAACTAGTACGGGTAGGACAGAACCAAAAGACATGAGCATGTGTTGATACCTCACATCCACAATGCCTCCAACAGGAGGAATCTCCAGATGTCATGTATTTAGCTGTAGTTTGTGGGATATGGAAAAATTGCACTACCACTTTATAATCAAACTCCCTCCAACTATATGAGCTTGTTGTCTTATGTTGTTGTTGCCATATCCTAAGCCAGTCCTCCAATGTGAGCTCTGTCATCAATACTGCCTCCCAGTTTGCATGAATGCCATCTAACAAGGTTGTCAGAAGATATGTCAGGGCCTTATAGAAACGAGAAATCAAGCCACTTGGGGATGGTTCCTTTGGTATCTGGTTGAGCAGTGTAAATAACGGGGGAACTATGCTGGAGGGGATATGTCTAGGCCTAAAACAGTACCAAGATAATGGTGTATTTGTAGATATCTAAAACATCTTTTTTGGGAGGAAGAATTCAGTCTGCAGCTGTGTAAAGGGTTTAAAAATGCCATTGCAATAGAAATTATATGCATGAGTGGCCTTGCCTATGCCAGCCCCGAACTCCTTATCCAATCTTGCAGGGACAAAAGTCTGGTGGTATGCTGGTATTCCCACCCATTTGGCCCCCAACTGATTTTCAGGTTGTCGCAGATGTTATCCAGTGGTTTATTAAGGCTAATGTGTATGGGGATTTCTCTCCAGCTAGAGCTATAGCATTGGGCTGGAATATAGTAGAATAGTCAAGGGGAAGGCAAGAGAGGTCCCGCTCGACCTGCACCCACACAGGGACCTGCGTCAAAGAGGCAAACCAGTAGGCCATATGAGCAAGCATAGCTGATAAGGCGTAATTATGGAAATCAGGGAGAGCTAGTCCTTCTCTGTCTCTGGGCAGCTGAAGTTTCCACAGAGCCACCCGTGGTCTGTTTCCCTGCCACATACAGATATGATGAGATAATTCTATTACATCTGTTTACCTCCCTCCCTGGTGGAGGATATGGAATGTTCTGCATTAGGTATAATATTTAGGGAGAATATTCATTTCTATGTGTTGGACCCTGCTAAGCAATGAGACTGGGAGAGGAGTACATCTCAGTAAGTCTGCTTTAATCTGCAGAAACAGGGAATCATTATTTTGAGAAAATACTTTTTATGGGTCTGGGGTAAGGTGTATGCCTAGATAAGAAATGTAAGGTTGGTTCCATTTAAACGGATATTTGTCCATCATGGATGAAGGGAGAGCATTCTGTATCAATAATACCTATGTTTTACCTTGATTAATTTTTTATTTTATTTACTTCACTGGGAACCTACGGCATCTCTCCAGGGTATCCACTCGACTACTGCCTCTATTCCCTGCCTGAAACCTCCTTACCTGGTCTTTCCTGGCTCCACAGCTTTATTTTGTCCAGCCCCCCCCCCCAAGATCACCGCCCCCAAGGGGAGGAGGGAGGTCTTGTCCACCCTTGGCGGCCTTTCTGAGATTAGAGAGACAACCGAGGAGTCCGCTCAGGGCAGGAGAACCAGGAGGCAAGTCCAGCAATGGGATGTGGGCAGGTCATTGGAGCCCCTTCACCTCCAGCTAGGCCACCAGGGCTTTTTCCTCTAGTTACTCCCCTGGAGCATGGATGTGCAATAATAGTAGCGCACCTGATGTATAGCCGTCCACCGTCGCTCCGCCCCCCCCCCGACACTGCGTCGAGCCTTCGCTACCGGTAGGGTCCCTGGTCTCCACCGGGGCTGCTATGGAGCAAGGCTTACCCCAGAGCCCACCCCGGGAGGGGAGAGCAGTTCTCTGGACACTCAATACCCTCCCTCCCCTGCCAACCCAAGTCCGTTTCCGAACCCAGGTTGCCAGTGTGGTGCGGGGTGTGGCATCCAGCGCCTCAACCTTCAGCGTCACCGGCCTGGCATCTTAATTAATTTTATAGCCTCTGACCTGTTCAATTAAAGTTAGCCTTTCCTCTAGGGCTGTTAGCAATGCTTCCAGGTTAGTAATGTATAGCAAAAGGTCAACTGCATAATAAGCTAGTTTGTGTGCATGGCCGGCTATCAAATATCCCTGGATCTGTTCTGATTGGCATATGTATTGCGCTATGGGCTCCACGAATAATGCGAAAAAGTAAGGGGGAGAGGGGGCATCCCTGCCGGGTCCCGCGGAATAGGGGGAAACAAGCAGAGTGGGACCCATTAACTTTGACCGTGACCTCTGGGTTAGTATATATTCCTTTAATATTGTCCAAAAATTCTTGAGGGAAACCAAACTTCAAGAGAACGAATTGTAAAAATAACCAGGAAACCCTGTCAAAGGCTTTTTGGGCATCTAAACTCAAAATCATTAATGGGGTTTTAAAAGTATGGGCATGGTCAATTATGTAGAATGTTCTCTTAATGTTCTCTGTCATCTTTCTGTACTTAATAAACCCAGACTGGTCTGAATAGATCGAGAGGGGAAGTATATCATCAAGTTGATGTGCCAGAATGCTGGTATAGATTTTATAGTCTTGATTCAAGACAGAAATTGGACGATATGAATCATAAAGGTGTGGGGGGCTTATTCGGTTTCAAAAATAGCAGATATGGCATATCTGCTATTTCTGGAAACCTAATAAGCCCCCACATTTTTAGGAGCAGAGCCTTTGCTTTGCAGACAAGCCGCATATCATATGCGGCTTGTCTCCACGAAATAGGGTACTTAGCCATGGTATGACTCTCCTTGAGGGCCATCAGAAAAGGCTCTTTTATTAATTAAAATGTACCTTTATAAAATTCAGCCCCATAGCCATCAGAGCCAGGGCTTTTCCCATTCTTGAGGTTTTGGATCGTATAGTAAAGTTCTTGGGATGTGATTGGGCATTATAGTTGTTCATTATGATGGGATCCAAGAGTCTGAAGCTTTAGGCTAGACAGGAAGGAGGTAACTAGTGTTGAGTTTGAGGGATGTCAGAATATAAATCCATGTAATACCATCAAAAACTAGAGCTAATTGTCAAAGTGGGTAGTTTAATCTACCTGTGTGGGGATCCTTTATTTTAGTTATTGTGACCATTTGGGTTTGTTTGCTGAGTCTGTATGCTAGAATCCGTGATGCCCAGGCCCCCATAATATTTCTAGCAAAACCAGATTAGGGCCTATTCTGTTAGTCAGTAGTTGTTATATTTCTTGTTGAGTTAGGAGAACTTGGTTTGCCAGAGTATGGTCTCCTTGCAGATGAGCCTCCCGAAGTAATTTTAGTTTATCTTGCATTTCCCCAAGACATGCCTCACACAGCTTCTTTTTCCTGGCAGCGAAAGCAATAATATAGCCTCAAGGGACTGATTTGAGGGTGTCCCATAAAAGCTGGAGTGAAATCTGTGATGAGGAATTATCTCTCAAAATCTCCAGAATTTTTTCCTCCAGTAAATCCTTAAAGGCCAGGTCCTTCAATAAGGAGGGATTAAACACCACATGGTATTTTTGGTTCCTGGATTATAGCTAATTCCAGACTGATAGGGGCATGATCAGAGCGGTATATATTTTGATCTCAGCATTATGGACACGTTTCTAGGTGCTCCCCGCTGATACAAAAATAATCAAGTCTTTTTTTCTACACTGCTATTTTAGCGCCCAGCCGGCAGCCCCCATCTGACCGACCCTCCAGCCCTGTCCCCGGAATTACCAATGGTTACCTTGCCCGGCCCAGGAGCGGTGCCTGCAGGGAGTCAGTCTTCATCCTGCTTCCGGCACGTATTTCCCCTCTGATTTTTCTCCCAGGGGCACCAGGAGTATGAACACATATGCATGGAGGCACGCATGCGCCATACAGCCCCAGTCACAACCCCTTTCCCCCACCCCATGGCCTAATGCCTGGGCACCCTCTAAGCCCATGCTTCCCCTAGCCTCCACTGGGGGGTTGCCATCAGCTGAGGGATGCCGCACTTCCTCCCCGGAGAGGAGAGCTTGCCTGCCGGCAGCTCCATCCAGTTCCGCCCTCCCCCCCCGGGCTACCGTCCTGATGACCCGGCTCGCCCTCAACCCGGTCGCTGGCATGGGCTGAGTTAAGGGCCAGTGCCTCATTCCTCTATGCCACGGGCGGCAAAATAATCAAGTCTTGAATAGTGTTTATGAGCATGGGAGTAAAAGACAAATGTCTCAGGGAAGGGTGCAAGTGGTGCCAGGCGACCACCAATCCCACATCACGGAGCAGTCACATGAGATGTTTCTCTCCCAAGGTGAGTGATGGAGGCCTAGATGCGGAAGTATCCATAGATGGGTTTAATAGACAATAAATCCACACCACCACTAACATTCCCTGTTTATGCATTAAGATTGAGTCCATGATTTGCTGAATCGATGAGACATCACTACCTGGCGGTATGCATGTATGTACTACACACTGTCAAATTTGTCCCTGGACCATACCCGTAACTAGTGCTAGATGGCCCTCTTAATCCATATAGTGGCCTGTGACCATAAAGGGGGAAGTTTTGGGGACCAGAATCACTGTCCCCCTACATCTGCCGTGTTGGTATGCTGAATCTACTATCTGAGTAAAACCAAATTTGAGGAGCTTCTGGTGTTCAAACATAGATAGATGAGTCTCCTGCAGCAGCAGTAGTTGTTGCAGTTTAAGATTTTCAAAGGCTGTTAAAGGAAGCATCGCTTTGCAGGGTGAAATGTCACCCCGGTTAAACTTTTTGCTAAAAAAGCATTTTTATGCGCAGCAAAGTAGTTACAGTAATTTAAGAAAGCAAGTCCACTACCGAGTGTGGCGGACTGTCGGGCAGCACCATTAACTCTAGCGAGTAACGTGGCACCTGTGCTTCAATCCAAATGCATTGAAGCACAGGGTGCGCGCCACCATTACAGTTAATGGTGCCACCCGATAGTCTGCCATACTTCTGGGTAGCGGACTTAAACTACTTTGTTAGGGCATTAAAAATGCACTTTTAGCAAAAGCTTAAGGGAGGGTGACGTTACAGGGGTGGGAGCCCCAGCAAACGACAGCTTCCCTTTAACGTTTTGTAGCACTTAATAGGTCTGAGTCAGCACATTTATTTTATTTTATTTAAAAGTTGATAACTGGGAAAAGCACCAATGAGCCAAGATTTGTTTCCAGTTACAACCTGGGGAAAGGCAACATGGGAAAATAGTACATTTACAATATGACAAAAAAAAAAAACACATCAGTAACAAGAAACAAGGGTCACAGTTACAAGACCCATAACAGTAGGTAACATCGAGGTACAGGAGTACAACACTAAAGCAAAAAAAAAAAAAAAAAAATTTATCCACAGATAGCACCTCAGTCCAGTTGCAGAACAGGCTGTTGCACCAAATTATAAATAATGGGTCAGGGCAAAAGAAATACAGAGAGCAAGGCACAAATTACAACAGCGAGGTTCCTATTGGGCAAGGAGATTTGGCTGTCAGGGTTTGCAACTGTCGGTGATTGCTTAACTAATACTTAGGAGGCGGGCTAGGTACAAAAAGAGCACTGTGGGTGAGGCAGAAGTCTGAGTAGCCCTATGAGTGAAAAGGGGGAGGAGGATTGTCTGAGGTCAGAGGGGAGTTTATTTCAGAGAGAAAAGAAACGAAAGGAGAAAGCAGATTGGCCAGATGCAGAGAGGGGGCGTGGGATGGCAAAAGTATGCGGATCCCGGTGACGAAGGGAGTAGACAGAGGGAGCAACTTGGGAGAGGTGGGCAGATAGGTAGGTAGGGAGAGTTCCAAACCAGAAGTTTGCAACAAAGGAGGCACAGTGAACCATTCTCCTGTGGGACAGGGGTGCACGGGTGAGGGCGGCGTACAGGAGAGAGTGGTGGTAAAGGGGGATGTGGTAGTGAAGTGGCAGAAAGAGTTCAGGAGAGTGCCTAGTCTGGTAAATGAAGATTGAGAGGCAGTACCATAAACCACATTAACATAACTGAAGACGGGAAGGATAATTTTGGTAACCAACTCACGGCGGATGGGGAGGGGGAGGCTGGCCTTATGTCGATAAAGGACAGCCAGTTTGGGTGCAATTTAGTGGAGATGGCATTGATGTGGTTACAGAAGTCCAGATGGCGATCCAACCAAACCCCTAGATATTTAAAAGCAGTAACATTCTCTAGTGGAGAGCCATCCAAGGTTGTGAAGATGGGAGAGGACAGTTGGGTGGCCAGTTTTTGGTCTGCAGCCAAATGTCATGGCCACTGTTTTTTTGGCGTTAAACTTGAGTTTGTTTTTCTGGAACCAGTACTGAACTCTATTGAAGTCTTCCTGGAGGGGGACTGTACACTGATGGCAGAGGACTCGGAGATGAAAATAATGGTATCATCAGTGTACATGTGTATATTTGAGGATTTGCAGACTGAGGGGAGGTTGTTTATAAATAGGGAGAAAAGGACAAGACCAAGGATTGTGCCTTGGGGAACACCGGACAGGATAAGGAGCGGGAAGGAGAGAGCATCACCTATTTGAACTGATTGCTGCCTGTTGTGACAGTAAGAATGGAACCAGTTTACAGCGGATTCAGCATGGCCAATCGCATTTCTAGGCTTTGAAGCAGTAGGGGTAGGAGACTGAATCAAAAGCCTTGGAAAGGGATTAAAGATGGCAGCAGTAATGTGGCTTTGATCCATAGCTGTAAAATCGAATCCGGACCGTAATCGCAGCAGAGAGGAGGTGGGTCGAATGTCGCTTTCTAAAGCCAGATTGTACTAGAGATAGTGTGTTGGTCGTGGCCAGGAATTCAGACAGCCTTGAGTGAATGAGGGAGGGATTCCTGAGGTTTGCAAGCGAGGGAGGAGGATATAGGTCTACAGTTTCCGGGTGCAGAAGGGTCACCTCCTTTGTGGAGGGTAAGACTTGGCAGACCATTTACATTGTGCAACACTATTTTAAAAGAGGTAGCCATGGTTATCTAGTGTGAAAGCTGACAGAATAAAGACCTCCCCCCTGCTGAACCAACAGGAAGTAAAACCAAATTACCTCAAGTCCCCACACCCAGTTTAAAACAGAGAATAAGATAATCCTGCGAATGAATGAGAATGATATCCAAGACAAAATCAAGATATAACCATTTCCCTGTACCGTGTGCATGAGGCAGAAAGTATCCAAAAAAGTACCTAAGTTGAACTGGTTTGCCAATGGGCAGTTCATAAACAGGAAGGTCTGTGGGCCAACTAAGTTCCAAACAGTTAAACCAGGAGTAAGGGTAAAACCTCCTCTTCTCCTTGGAGTACAGGAAACAATAAGTTGACACTTCCAATGTCAGAAATGTGAAAAGCATTCCTGACTGAAGCGAGTGTATCAGTCTGCCTGACGGATACAGAGAACATAGACTTTGACGGCAGATAAGGACCACTTGGCCCACCCAGTCTGCCCATTTTCCTCACCTACTGGATAAGCTGCAGATTCTAGTTAACCAACAGCCTGCTTCCTGCCACCCCCCACTACAATTGCCTTATGTCTGTCCCATGCATGTTTGAATTCTCCCACTGTTTTAGACCCAACCTCCCCAGGAAGGTAGTTCCATGCATCCACCACTCTCTCTGTGAAAAAAAAATGTCCTCACATTGCCCCTGAGCCGTCCCCCCTCTATCTTTAAATTGTCCCCCCTTGTTCTTACACATCTCTTTTTTTGAAAGATGATACCCTCCTGGACTTTGTTGATTCCCTTGAGGTACTTGAACGTTTCTATCATGTCCTCCCTGTCCCTCCTTTCATCAAGGGTATACATATTAAGCTCTCTCAGTCTCTCTTCATATGGTTTCTGATGCAGACCCTGCACCATTTTAGTTGCCCTCCTCTGGACTGCTTCCATCATGTCTATGTCCTTGCATAGATGAGGTCTACAAAACTGCACACAGTACTCCAGATGGGATGAGCATCTTCCAATCTGGGATGGTCCCCTCGGGGTAATCTGCACCCTGTACACTGGGAACGGGGGAGGGGTCTAGGGGATAACCAAAATAACATTAACAAATGATGGGGGAAAGAACCAGGGAAGGATCCAAGCGTCGACTGGGTAAAAAGGTGCGGCAGCTCCTTGTGGCCGGTTAGATCTCTTCCCACCTCCTTCATAACCCTTATTTTGTTCTGAAAGGGAGGCATTGCCTCGCAGGTTAATGTCTTATTATTGCTGACACATTTCTCATAAAATTCCATACATGGCATCCTACATCACTGCAATAACATCTCTATATAATTAATCTCCAAAAAAGTCTTATAGCTAATTCCACCATTAAGGATGTAGACCAAGGCTAGTATAGAGCATCTCTGAAACAGGATTAGCATATGCAGCAGTAAGTTCTAAAAGGCAGCCCAATATTCTTGAAGTGACAAACTGAGAGCCAAAGTAAGTCTGCCAAATTATAGATCAGGCCAGGAGAGATAGTGCTAGAAAGCAGGTGCTGCTGGACACGATCCAGGAGGGACTCCTGACACAGCTGGTCACTGGATCTACTAGACTAAGTAACACGCTAGATCTGGTACTGTCGAATGGTGAGGCAGTGAGGGAAATAAGGGTGGAGGACCCATTAGCTGAATGCGATGACCAAACAGTGTGGTTCACTATCACAATGATCAGGGAGTCAGGGGGCTCACTAACAACGGTGGTGGACTTCAGGAGGGTGGTCTTGGTGGTGGACTTCAGGAGGATGCGGAGATACTGAAAAGGAAACTTGAGGCACAGGCCAGGGATGGAAGCGGAGCAGAAATGGAGACATTATTAAACAGGGATTACAGAGGCAACGGAAACTTGCACAAAGTTACAGAGTAAGAGGAGCAGAGCAAGGAAACCATGCTGGCTGAACAGCGAGGTGATGGAGGGGTGAGGGCAAAAGAGCAACGTATGAGAGGTTCAGAAGGACAGGAAGGAGGAGGACAGGCAGAAATATGCAAGATGGTCCAAAGAAGTGATCAAGAGGGTGAGGGAAGCTAAGACCACAAGGAAGCTATGGTTAGCTAAGGAATTAAGGGGAGAAAGACTTTTCAGATACATCAAAGAGAAAAGGAAGTGCAGGGATAACATAGTGAGGATAAAGAGGGTGGGGTGGGCAGAAAAGGGAGGAACAAGCAGAAGCACTGAATGAATACTTTTGCTCAGTGTTCACGCAGGAGAAGGGGAACCACTACCACCTTGGACTGGGAGGATGGGGGGGGAAGAGGTGACGGAGGGAAGTAGAGTACTAGAGGGACTGAGGGAGCTAAAAGTGGACAAGGCACCAGGGCCAGATGGTATCTACCCCAGGGTGCTGAGGGACATGGCGGACATGCTGGTGGAACCCCTGGCGGATCTGTTCAGCACCTCTCTGGATACGGGTTGTGTGCCTCAGGACTGGAGGATGGCCCATGTGGTGCCGATACACAAGAGTGGCCCAAAGAACGAACCGGGCAATTATCGGCCGGTCAGTCTCACTTCTACAGTGGGCAAGCTTATGGAGACAATACTAAAGGAGAGACTGGTGTTATTTCTAGAGGACAGCTACCTCCAAGATATGAGGCAACATGGGTTCGTATCAGGGAAGTCCTGTCAAACTAACCTAATACAATATTACGACTGGGTAAAAAGAGAGCTGGATAGGGACCAAGCAGTGGATGTCCTCTACTTGGATTTCAGCAAGGCCTTCGATTCAGTACCTTATGGGCAGCTTGGGGGAAAGCTAACTGGCGTGGGAGTGGGGGCAAAGATGGCAAACTGGATTACAAACTGGCTGCATGGGAGGCTACAACAGCTGATGGTGGTGGTGGGAATTCTCAATACCTAGACCAGTGACGAGCGGAGTGCCGCCTGAGGCTCAGTGCTGGGCCCGGTGCTATTTGGGCTCTTCATCTCAGACATTACGCATGGAGTGGTGAGCAGGGTAAGTCTGTTCATAGAAGATACCAAAATGGGCAGTAGTGGACAAGGAGTAGGGATGGAAGCAACTGCAGGGGACCTAACCAAACTGGAGGAGTGGTCGGAAAGAGTGGCACCTGGGGTTCAATGCAAAAAGTCTAAGGTTATGCACTTCAGGACAAAGAACCCAAGGAGATAATACTGGTTGGGGTGAAGCTGGGATCACTGAGAAGGAGAAGGACCTGGGGTGATGGTAACAGGGAGCATGAACAACTCTGCCCAATGCAGGAAAGTGGCAGCAAGGTGAACAAGATGCTGGGGTGTATAGCGAGGGGTTCTCATCCAGGCAGAGGGAGGTGATCTTGCCCTCTACAGGTCACTAGTCAGGCCGCACTTGGAGTACTGTGTGCAGTTCTGGAGGCCATACCTGAGGCGGGATATTGAGCTACTGGAAGGAGTGCAGCGGATTGCAATGAGGATGATACAGGAATGGAGGAGAGATTGCGAGAACAGGCTGGGGAACTGAATATGCACACCCTGGAGGACAGGAGGGATGGGGGAGCATGATCAAACTTTCAAGTATCTGAGAGGAATCAACAAGGATGGAGCTGATGCAGTTTTAAACTGAGGAAGGAAGGGACACTAGAGGGTACAGGCTTAGAATAGAGGGGGAAGATTTAGAAGGGAGATGAGGAGGCATTACTTCACAGAGAGAGTGGTGTCAAGTGGAACACCCTACCAGAGAGAGTGATATCATGCAAAACTGTGAGTAGCTTTAAAAGGGCATGGGACAGAGAACAGGGAGCGTGACGGGTGGGTGAGGCTGAGAATGGCAAAGAGCGGACAAAAGGGGAGGGGGTAGGGCAGCTGCAACTTACGGGTGCTAGCTGCACACTCGAGCAGATGTTGATAGACCAGGAGGTCTGTTTCTGTGGGTGTAGTCATATATAAAATGCCCAGTCTGTGAGTTCATGATACAGCCTTCGAGTCGTGGGCATCCAGCCCCCTTCCCCGGAGGTGGAATGGGAAGAGAGCATCAAGGGGGCACAAAGCTTAAGAAGTCATCCCCCCGCTGGCAGATGCACCCAGTGACCACCTCCATGCCCACCTCTGAGGCCAGGGAGATAAGGAGAGAGGGCCACACACCCCAGACTCCCATCAGCCAATAACTGAGTGTCCCCAAAGCCAAATATACATGCCAATCTCGAGTCCTCTCTCCAGGTCCACTAAGTGTGGGAGGCTCCACATGGCTGCAGGCCAGGGCCCGGCCTCATACATTCTATTAACAAGATGAAAAAAAGCCTCACCGGGAGCCCTAGCTCAGTGGGGACCGCAGGAAATGAGGTCCCTCCAGGCCTCATCAGCCACCACTGCCCCTGTGATCACAGGATTAGAGTTGTTCTAGTATCAGGCCTGAGGGGGGATAGCAGCCAACCTAGTTGCACCCTATTTAATGGGTATAATATCCTTGTAAGACTCATGCACAGGGAGCCGAGAACACTAGGCTCTCATCCAACTCGACCCACATTAATAGCATAAAGGATGGTGCCTCACAGTTAGTGGAAGGAAGCAAGAAGCCTAGACCTATGCAATCCCCATCTAACAGGAATCACATGTACCAGAAGGTCCAGCTCTCCCCATCCAAATCCACCTTTCCCCCTCTCAAGCCAAGCCTTAGTAAACGGACTGCAAGTCCTGGCTCGCTGCCACTAGAGCTCCACCACACCCCAAGGAGAACTAACAAGGAATAGGACCACCTTACTCATACAACAGATGTCCAGAGAGAAGACTGGCTAAATTAGTGTTGGGAGGCCACACGAAGGCACTGGGATCTAAAGGGACCCCAACACACACATCTCAGCCGGGCCCCATGGAGCTTAGGCCCAGGCAGCACTACCAGTCACACCCCCCCCCAAAGGAGGAACAGCTAGGCCATAGAATGCCCCAAACCCAACAGGTTACTAACTGTGTTGAAGCAATAGTATCAGACCAGCTATTCAAGTGTCCTGGTTGGAGAACTGTGGCAAAAGTTTCTTTATTGAATCCAAAGAGGATTGTTGAGCCCGAGAGTCCTGCAAAGCAGCTCTCATTGAGGAGTGGCTGGGCTGAGATCTTTGAGGTAGGGCTGTGCAGGTTGGGATAGTAAAGTCCCTCTTTTGCAACTCCTCCACTGCTGTAGACGCAGTATCATAAGTTTGTTGACCAGAAGGATACTGTACAATCAGCTTAGCAGGGTATGGGGTACAGAATTTGTTTGTTCTGATGCAGTATGGGGGAACAAAGGGATGTACTCTCTTCTACGTTATATAGTAGTTGGAGCGTAATAATTATCAATATCCCCATAAAATACTTTTCCCTATGCCCAGGCCTTCTTGAGAACCAGCTCTTTGGTTTGACAGCTCAGGAAGTGAATTATTATGGATCTAGGGAGGGCATTAGGATTTGAGAGTTTAGGCTCCAGGGCACGAAGTACACGCTCAATTTCTAATTGAAAGCCCGGGTCTAGTGTAAGAGAAGTACGCAGAAGTGTTTCTACAAAATCTTGAATGTCCGTACCCTTGCTGTTCTCTGGCACTGCATAGATGAGGAGATTCTGATGACAGTGTCTGTTTTCTGCATCCTCTTGGCTTTCCATGGTGAGCTGGCAGGCCTTGAGTACTGGGGCCATGGTCGATTGAAGCTGAGATGTGTGGTGTGCCTGTGTGGTCGAGGATTCCTCCAGGAAGAAACTTGCCTGTAAATCAGTAAGGTCTGTACATAATGATTCTTGAGTTTGCTTGAATGAGTGGAACTCCACTTTGAACTCCTAGAGCTTTGTTAGTATCTGGTCCAGTTGACTTAGCAGTCTTATCTTTTCTCTCTGGGAGCCAAAGAAAAGTTCCATTTTATAGAAGTGTGCTTGCAGGTTTTGTTTCATTCCTTGAGTGTCGGACATCATTGAGGAGAGAGCCACCTGAAGCATACTTTCTACCTTCAAGTGCCATTCTCTATCTTTCACATACATAGCTTTCTTTGTTACAGGAGAGCACAAATGAAAAGCTGTTGTAGAAACTGGTGCAGATGCTGACCACCATTTAGTTGACCTTTGTTTTGCTGCTTTAGGGTAGAAAACTTTGCAGAGTTCACAGTTTTTGAAATTATGATCTGGGTCAAATAATTAAGGTAAAGGTCATGGGTGTCTACTTTTGAAAACCAATGCTTACAGGATCTAACACTGTTTAAATTCCTGTAGGCCCAATTTTCTTTTATATTATTTATTTGGGTTTTGGTGACCAGATAGGTACACTAGATAACTGAATGCCTATTTTCAGGTATGACCTGGGAGGGTACAAAACACAATTTTCAAAAAGAATACAGGTACAAATTTAGAGAGCTCACTGTTCCTTTTGGGTGTGGGCAGATCTGAGGTGCAGACAAATTAATTAAGGAGTTGAGCAAGTACAGTCAAGGTGGCTAAGGACAGGTGCAGGTCATATATAAAGCTAGATGAGACTTAAGTGCAGATTCAGATTTGAAAGATGACATGGTGGGAGAACTATGGACACTGGAGGGGAGGGAGTTCCAAAGTTCAGTTCCAGTAAGTTGGTGCCGCAAACTTCAGTGCAGGGCCAGTGCATACACAGGGGCAGCCAGCCCCAGAAACACACAGACAAGTCCCAGCAGTGTATGCATTCAATGATGAAACAGGCAGGCACCACAAGTTTCAGCTCAAAAACTGTAGTTTAATTATAATGCTCACGAGACATACGTAAAGTAGTTCCATACAAGGTGCAAATGTTTGTAAAGTGCAGTCCAGTGCATAGAAAAGTACACAGAATTTGACCGCCACAACAGCCCGACAGTTCAAAACAACCTTCCCCAGCACTTTGACTCCAAGTCTGAGTCTTCCTTAAGAGCTGAAGCACTGAGGAAGGTTGTTTCAAACTGTTATGCTGTTGTTATGCACCATTCTGCACAAACAATTGCACCTTGTTATGAACTGCTACATATGTCTGTTAAGCACTATCATTAAGCACAGTTTTTGAGCCGCAACTTGTGGTGCCTGCCTGTTTCATTCTCGAATGCATACACTGCTGGGACTTGTTTGAGGGAGTTCCAAAACTTGTGTGCAAACAAGGAAAAAGCCTGGGCCTTCTTGTCATACCAGTTTGACAAAAAGAAGCATAAAAATTGCTTTTAGCGGTTATATTTAAGAAAAGATGCAACTGTTTTAAAAATAAAGTCCAATTTAAACAAAATTATTATATTTGTGTTTAATAGAATCCGACTGCTGCTCTTGTGCTGTAACTTGAGACTTACTCCTAGCAACTTTTCCTCCCCTTGGCACTTACTGTTTCCCTGCTTGTTTCTAAAATCTGCATGTTCCTACATCCATCAGGAATCCTAATGTTATAAAGCTACTTATTTCAAGTTTGTTTGCTGTTTGTCGTTCAATTAGTCAATGATGTTTCATCTGGCGAAATTAATTAATGTAATGTTATTTGTTTTTCTCTTAGCTGTCACTGATAAGGACTGTACTTGTCAGTATACTGTCTAATGTTTTGTTCTCACTTCATGCTGCGTCATGAAATACTTTTTAATGTTGACTCTGGTCTCTCCTGCCTGTACTTTCCCAGGTCGTGCCTGAATATAGGCAATATTCTCGTCTAGTGTACTTACCCGGTAAACAAAAAATAAATAAATTTACAACCAGAGACCCAAACCATGAACCCATGAAAATACAGGTTACACACCTATAACAGTAGTTCTACTTTGAGTATTCAGTTCACATCCACACTATGGCAGTTATACAGGGCATTGCTCAAACATCTTCCAGCTAGGCTCCTCCCACCATCCATGGTGTTGTCCTCTGGCTCTGCTCCATATCACATTAGATCTTGCAGCCTAGATGTAGGTATCCAGGCATCAGTTGCCAGGGAAGGTTGGGTGGGTTGTAAAGATGAGAACTGAATGCCCATAGAAGAAGAAAAAATTACTCACCTTAGTAATTATGTTTCTTCTATTGAGTCTTGCTGTATTCTGACTAATGCAGTTAGCCCCAGCCTTTAAACTGCCCCGGAGAACAAAGGGTTAAACTTTCTATATAGAACATAGAATGTTAAGCACGAGCTTGGTTGATGTCTCTGTCTGTTTCTCTTTGAAATCTAACCGTCAGATTCTTATGAGCAAAAACTCACTAGCTATCCTATGTGGAAATTGTAAAATTTTTACTAACCAACTGGCAACAAAAAGTTTTGGATTCCCAAAGGAAGACTCAACTCAGGAAACACAAAACACAAAACCAATTCAAATAAGAATAACAACAAAATAAACACCCAAACAAAAAGGCAGAGTGTGTAAAGGAGCACCTCTGAGGTGCAACACTGCGCCTGCCCACCCACTTCCCAAAAACAGGTTCTGAGAGGGGAGGCAGAAGTCAGAATACAGCAAGACTCCAATAGAAGAAATATAATTACTAAGGTGAGTAATTTCTTCTTCAAACAACATGAAGTCTTGCTGTATTCTGATTAATGCAGACTACCAAGCAGTACTTCCATGGAAGAGGGACAGAACCTACTTTGGGAATAGGCTCTGAAGTACTGCTGTGCCAAACCGAGCATCACTCCTAGCCTGGATATCCAGAGAGTAATGCTTGGTGAAGGTATGGACTGTTTTCCAGGTGGCTGCTTGACGAATTTCTAAGAGAGGAATATCCCTGGCAACAGCCACGGAAGCAGCTGTACCTCTTGTAGAGTGAGCCCTCAGGCCTGAGGGTGGAATCTTTCCCAGTTTCTCATAGCAGAATTCTATACAAGACACAATCCACCTGGCAATAGTTCTCTTGGTAGCAGGTTTGCCCTTTCCCACTTCCCCATAAGTGAGGAACAACTGGAGGGAATCAAACCTGTGACCCTTGGTATGCTCTATGTAGTAGCTAAGGGCTCTTTTAACATCTAAACTGTGTACCCTTCTCTCTCCTGAGGAAGAATGATCAGTGAAGAAAACAGGAAGAGACACAGACTGATTCAAGTGGAAATCTGAAACCACTGTGATTGATACGGAGAAGGGATTCCTGAGGGGACCACAATCCCTGGGCAGTGAGGGCCCCCAAATGGGCTCCCCAGCCCAGAAGGGAAGCATCCGTGATAAGGACCACTGAATGAGGCTGAGTGGCAAATGGGACCCCTTGCCTTAAATTGTTCTGATCCTGCCACCACTGAAGGGCTTGGATCAAGGTGAGAGTCACTGGGATCAGTTTGGTAAGGGAATCCTTTCTCTGAGACCAAAAAGCCCTCAGATGGAACTGAATATCCCTCATCTGGAATCTTGCCCCTTGGACCACTGCCGTAGAAGCTGCCATGTGGCCCAAGAGCTGGAGGAAATGCCTTGCTGGTCGAGATACCTGAAGGCTGAAGGAAGAGGCTAGTCCTATAAGAACCCTTGCCCTTTCCAGGGGAAGAAAGGCTCTTGCTGTGACCGTATCCAGCTCTGCCCCTATAAAGGTAAGAAGCTGGACTGGCTCGAGAACTGACTTGGGAAGGTTGAGAAGATATCCTAGGGAAGTGAGCACTTGCTGGGTCACTTGTAGGTCTGACTTGACTTGGTCTGGAGACTGGCCCACTATTAGCCAATCGTCCAGATATGGAAAAATGGAAATCCTTTGCCTCCTTAGAAAGGCAACTACTACTGCCAGGCACTTTGTGAAGACCCTTGGGGCTGAAGTTAGGCCAAAGAGCATTGCCCTGAACTGATAGTGGCCTGAGGGCAACTCGAACCTGAGGTACTTTCTGTGGGAGCACCTGATGGGAATGTGAAAATAGGCATCTTTGAGGTCCAGGGAGGCTAGCCAGTCCCCTGGCCTTAGAGAGGAAGGATTATTCCCAGAGTTACCATCTTGAACTTTGGTTTTAAAAGATGTTTGTTTAGGTATCTTAGGTCTAGGATGGGTCGCCACTCCCCTGTCTTTTTTGGGGTAAGGAAATACCTGGAGTACAGACCTTTGTCCCAGTGTAGGGTAGGTACTCTCTCTATGGCTCTTAAAGCCAGCAGAGATGAAACCTCTGCCTCTAAGGCAAGGGTTTCTGAGAGACCTGCAGGTGGAAAAGATCTGGCTCTCATCTTCGGAAATTTTTTGAAGCTGAGAACCAGTCCCTGGCTTACTACTTCCAGAACCCACTTGTCTAATGTAATAGACATCCAGTCTCTGGACAAAATAAGTCAGTCTCTCCCTACTGGAATAGGAGAGTCGGCCGGGCAGGCCCATCAGGGTGTCTGCTTGGCAGGGGCCTTAGGCTGAGGATGGATGCAGCCCTGCTCATCCCCCATTCTGCCTCTCCCTTTGAAGAACCCCCTCTGTGAAAAGGGAGAAGAGGCCTGTGCTTGTTAAAAAGGCCTATGAAAAGGCAAGCCCCCCTGGACTGCTGCCTTTGAGGAGTTGCCTGCCTCTCTTTGGCCTGAGCACTCCTGTAAGTGGTCCTGTACTCATCCATTTTCTTCATGTAATTCTCTGTCTGCTCCCCAAACAGAGAATTACCCACTACAGGAAAATCCATGGCCTTAGCCTGGGCATCCTGTGAGAGGCTAGTACATCTGAACCAAGCCATTCTCTGAAGAAACACAGATGTAGCCATGACTCTTGAAGACACATCACTGGAGTCCACAGCAGCATGAAACTGAACTTTGATGCCTCAATCCCATCTGCAGCCACCTCCTCCAGCTCCTTGGCTAGCTGGGGGGAGGCCTGTTTAGCCAGTGTCAGTACAGTGTCCCACCTGGACTTCTAGTACCTGGCTGTATAGGCCATATAATTCACCTGCCTGAGTCCCAAGGAAGATGCCATGTACTGCTTTTTTGCCATGGCATCAATCTTCCTGGTGTCTTTGTCTGGGGGTGTGAAGCCAAGGGAATGTTTGCCGTATCACAGGCAGCAGCCTGCACAACCCCAACATGGCTGTATTATTGATATAAAAACTCTGTATCTGAGCCTGAAAGTGTATACCTCTTGTCCATTCTTCTATCCACAGGAGGTATAGAATTGGGAGACTTCAGGATTTTTTGTGTCTGCCTCCCAAAAGATTTGTGAAGGGGAATAGACAGTCTCCTGGACTCTGGGATGTACATCATTTCCACAAAATCAGGCTCCTCTTGATCCTCCATTGCCTCCTCCACAGGAAGATGGAGGGTCTCAGCCACCTTTCTGTAGAACATAAAGTGGGAAGGGGACTCAGAAAGCCTAGGAGGGGTACACCTGAAGGTCTGTCTGGGGAGATGTCCAGTTCCACAGGCACATCCAGACTTTCACCATCACCATCATCATCTTCATCCCTCCTCCTCAAACTCCGGTTAATAAAATTTGTCAGGGTATAATCGTGAACCGGGAACCAGCAACCGAGCCCCTGCCAAAGGTGCGGATCGGTCGAAACCGGCAAGCGATTCCACAATCTGAATCGCTCTGGCTATTTCCTCGGTGGTCAGAACATGGGCTTCTGGATCCGAACCAGACGATTTCTCTTTGCGCTTTCTTTTTGTCGGAACCGAACCCTCAGGATCGGCTCTCCTTTTGCCCAAAGAAGTATCGCCCTGGTCAGAGGGCACTCCTTCTGGTTCGGTCGGAACCGAACAGGGTAGGCCATCTGGGTCAGCGGACTTCTCGGCCTCCTTTTCCCTCAGTGTACCTAATCTCCCTTCAAGGGTAGATTTGGGAAAGTTTTTACAAATTTGGCAGTCTGAATCGAGGTGTTCAAACCCCAGACAATAAACACAGGTGGTGTGGGGATTGGCCTTAGCAAAGACCTCCCCACACTCACTGCAGTGTTGAAACCCAGTGGGCCCTTTTTTTTCTCTTGGGTTTCTCAGACATGGCCAACCTAAACAAACTTACCCTTTTTTCGGCAACCACCAGGCAAGATTCCCTTATCAGTTCCTAACCGTGTCACGGGTGTTGGAAAAAACCGTACCAAACACGTTTTTTTTAGAACCAATAAGGACCGGTAACCACACACTAAGGTAAAATACAAGAATCAACAAATGATCGGTTCAGCTGAACCGATCCACACTTTTACAAGTTCCACACAGAAAAACAGTACAAAACCTATCTAGTACTCACGGTACCACAGACAGAGACTGAACCGACTATGCCGAAATAAATTTCGGTTAAAAACCGACAGTAAACCAACACTTCAACCGACTTTCGAACCGAGCTGCAGGAGGAATCTCCGGAGCCACTGTTCAGTGAGGTGGAGTAAAGAATGTGATGGTTAGATTTCAAAGAGAAACAGACAGAGACAACAACCGAGCTTGTGCTCAGCATTCTATGCTCCGCATAGAAAGTTTAACCCTTTGTTCTCCAAGGCAGTTTAAAGGCTGGGGCTAACTGCATTAGTCAGAATACAGCAAGACTTCATGTTGTCTGAATGCCCATCATTTGAAATCTGGCTCCCTGTACCACCGCAGTGGAAGCTGCCATGTGGCCCAGGGGCTGAAGAAAATGTCTTGCTGGTCGAGACACCAGAAGGCGGAAAGAAGAGCAAGATCTGTAAGGGTCTTCACCCTTACCAAGGAAAGAAAAGCCTTTGCTTGGACAGTATCCAACTCTACCCCATGAAGATAAGGAGTTGTACTGGTTCGAGAACTGACTTTGGTAGATTGAGAAGGAACCCTAGTGAAGTGAGCAACTGTTGTGTCACTTGTAGGTCTGACTTGACTTGGTTTGGAGACTGTCCCACAATGAGCCAGTCGTCCAGGTATGGAAAAATGGAGATATTCTGTCTCCTGAGAAAGGCCACTACTACTGCTAGGCATTTTGTGAACACCCTTGGAGCTGATGTTAGGCCGGAAGGCATTGCTCTGAACTGATAATGGCCTGAAGGCAATTTGAACCTGAGGTACTTTCTGTGGGAGCATCTGATTGGGATGTGAAAGTAGGCATCCTTGAGGTCCAGGGAAGCTAACCAATCCCCCGGCCTTAGAGAGGGAAGAATTACTCCCAGAGTCACCATTTTGAATCTTGGCTTTAAAAGGTGCTTGTTTAGGTATCTTAGGTCTAGGATGGGCTGCCACTCCCCTGTCTTTTTTGAGGTAAGAAAGTATCTGGAATACAGACCCTTGCCCCTGTACGGAGCAGGAACCCTCTCTACAGCCCTGAGGGTTAGTAGAGAAGACACCTCTGCTTCTAGAGCAGTGGTCTCGGAAGGGTCTGCAGGTGGAAAGGATTTAGTCCTCAATTTTGGAAACTTTACAAAACTGAGAGCCAATCCCTGGCTTATACCTCCAGGACCCACCTGTCTGAGGTAATAGACTTCCAGGCCTGGAAGTAGTAAGCCAGCCTGCCTCCTACTGGGATTGAGGAGTCGACCAGTGCTGACACATCAGGGTGTCTGCTTGGCAGGAGCCTTGGACTGAGAGGAGGATGCAGCCCTGCTCATCCCCCTTCTGCCTCTCCCTTTGAAGAACCCCCTCTGAGGAAAAGGAGAGGAGGCCTGTGCCTGGTAGAAAGGCCTGTGAAAAGACCTGCCCCTGCCTATAGACTGCCTTTCCTTGGCCTGTGCACTCCTGTAGGTGGCCCGGTACTCATCCATTTTCTTCACGTAATTCTCTGTCTGCTCCCCAAACAGACAATTACCCACCACAGGGAAATCCATGGCCTTAGCCTAAGTGTCCTGTGAGAGGCTAGCACATCTGAGCCAAGCAAACCTCCGAAGAGACACAGATGTAGCCATGACTCGTGATGCCACATAATTTGAGTCCACAGCAACATGAAACTGAATCTTGAATGCCTCCATCCCATCAGCAGCCACCTCCTCCAGCTCTTTGGCTAGCTGGGGGGAGGCCTGTTTAGCCAGTTCCAGAACAATATCTCATCTGGACTTCTGGTATCTGGCTGTCTAGGGCATGTAATTTGCCTGCCTGAGTCCCAAGGAGGATGCCAAGTACTGCTTTTGGCCATAGCATTCACCTTCCTAGAGTCTTTATGTAGGGGGTGTGAAGCCAAAGGTATGTTAGCCTTGTCACAAGCTGCAGCCTGAACTACCCCAACATGTCTGCATTGGTGGAACAAGAACTCTGTACCTGAGCCTGAAAGCATATACCTCCTGTCCATTCTTTTATCTACAGGAGGTAAAGAATTTGGAGTTTGAAGAACTTTCTGTGCCTGTTCCAAAAAGAATTTATGAAGGAATAGACAACATTTTGGACTCTGG
Organism: Neoceratodus forsteri; assembly: GCA_016271365.2. Lineage (NCBI taxonomy): Eukaryota > Metazoa > Chordata > Ceratodontiformes > Ceratodontidae > Neoceratodus > Neoceratodus forsteri. The sequence goes on from CM028137.1 coordinate 137,138,785, forward strand.
GATGTCCATCATTTCCACAAAATCAGGCTCCTCTTGTTCCTCAACAGCTTCAACCAAGGGAAGCTGGAGGGTCTCAGCCACCTTCTTGTAGAACAAACAGTGGGATGGGGACTTAGAAAGCCTGGGGGATGAAACATTAGAAGGCCTGTCTGGGGAGATGTCCAGTTCAATGGGCTCATCCAGACCTTCATTACCATCATCGTCATCCTGTTCTTCCTCCCCCTCCCATTCTGGTTCATAAAATTCATCCGGAATATATTTTGGAACTGGGGAACCGACCGAACCGGATGCCTACCAATAGGCGCCGGATCAGAGGGAACTGGACGGAGCGATTCTATACTGCTTATCGCCCTGGCTATTTCTTTGGCGGTTGGACGCTGTGGTTCTGGATCAGAACCGTTCGACTTCCTTTTTCACTTCGACGGAACCGACCCCTCAGGATCGGATCTCCTCTTGCCCAAGGGAGTATTGCCCGGGTCACTGGGCCCAGGTTCGGTCGGAACCGAACCGAGCTGGCCATCTGGATTAGCTAGATCTCGGCTTCCTTTTCCCTGAGCCTACCCAAACTCTTTGTAGGGTGGCCTTCAGGAAATTTTTACAGATTTGGTAGTCTGAATCGAGGTGGTCAAACCCCAGACAATAAACACAAGTGGTGTGAAGGTCTGCCTTAGCAAAGGCATCCCCACACTGACCACAGTGTTGAAACTCAATAGGCCTGTTTTTTTTTCTTGGGTTTCTCAGACATGGCCAGGCTACAGACTTACCCTTTACATCTTAATAGCCAGGTAAGACCCTCCCATTAGTTACCAACCGTGTTACGGGTTGTAGAAAAAAACGCATAAAATGCCGGTGTTTTGAAACCAATAGGATCCGGTACCTCACACTACAGAAAAGAAAAATAAATAACCCTAACACAATCGGTTCCTAACTGGACCGATCGACAGGTTTTACAATTTCCACACAGAAAATATGCACAAATAAACCAATAGTCTACTACCTACAACACTTACTGTACCGCAGACAGGCATTTGAAGCCGAAAAATTGACAAAATCAGTAGTTAAACCGACGGATTTTTAAACCAAACTGACTAAGCGAAGAAGCAATCTCCGGAGCGACTGTTCAGTTAGGCGGAGTAAAGAATATACAGGTTACTCACCTGTAACAGGAGTTCTAGGAATGGTATATGTTGTTCATCCACACTTATTGGCAGGTTCCTTGCCGCTTAAATCTTGCGGAAGGTCTTCAAGTTGGCTCTTCCCACCCAACCGGGTGGTAAAACTCGGCCCACCCCATGACCCCAGATCTAGCTCGCTGGAAGCCAGGTTAGCGTCAAGCTGGGAGGTCAGAGAATATGTGGATGAACAACATATACCATTCCTAGAACTCCACTTACAGGTGAGTAACCTTATCTAGGGACATGAATATGTTGTTCATCCACACTTATTGCCAGACTCCTAGCAGTTCTCCAGAGGAGGAGGCAAGGCGACACCCCTCTACTTAGGTAGAAAGACTGGAGAACCGAGGCCCGACCAACATCCTGGCGTGACACAAGGTCGATGTGGAAGGGGAAAACTGAAAACCTGCTTCCAAGTAGAAGCCCTGCAGATATCCTGGACCACAGTATCCCTCGAAGCAGCCACCGATGCAGCAGAAGGGCAGGAAAATGAGCACTTATCCCTCGGAAGGCTCCATGCCCACCCACCTACACGGAGACCTAAGGCATGAGACCCACCATTCATCAGCTGGCTGCAGGTCTGCCAGGCACGGTCAGCTGTGAGATGACAAACAGCTGAGAACCTCTCCTCAACTTCAGCCCAATCCCCCTGGTAGGCGTAGCATTTAAATAGGGTCCCCATGAACCTATGTCGGCCTCCGAGGCGTGAATGATGAACCCCGCAGAGGCAATACCCGGATAGGGAAAACTCACACCGCTAATGGAAGGAACTTCGGTGAGGCGCAGGACAACCTTGTCCCTGTGGAAGACCAGATAGGAGATTCAAAGGAGGCCTGAACTTCCTCCTTCTGGAGGCAGAGTAGCCCCCAAGAAGGTGTTCTTCCACAACAGGTGGGGAACTTGCACCTGTGCAAAGGTTCGGAAAGCTTGCCCGTGAGCAAGCTCCATACCAGCGAAGATCCCACAGAATGGAGATACTCTCCCGAAGGGAGGAGATCGAGGCCTGTAAAAGCCAGACCACCTTTTCAGCTACATCGACTGCCTTCCGTCCTCCGCACCGGAAGACAGGGGAGACCAACAGAAGCATCCAGAGGGTCGTCGGCAAGCCCTGGTTCAAAAAGAACAGACCGCAGATGGTCCGGAATGCTCACGAGGATGGGAGAGGGGCCCCTGCCCTGTCCCAACATCAAATGCAGAACTCTACCATTTGAAGGCGAGCATATTTGGCTGACTCCCAGCAGGACACCGAAAACGCCGAGGACCTTGTCGAAGACTCCCAGGCCTTTGCCCCTAGCTGCACAGGGACCAGGCCTTTAGGTGCAGGGATTGAAGGTCCAGATGGAAACCCTTCCCTGAAAACAGAGATCAGGACCGGGGCTGGAAGCCGGGAGCCTGGGCTGAGACTGAGGAGGCTGGATAGCAGAGCTGGACAACCAGTCTGGGGCCACCAGCATCGCCTGCGCCTAGTCCTCCTCGCCTGCCCGTGGGTCAAGGGAAATGGGGAGAGAAGGAGGCCCGGGTCCGCGACTAATGGCATCCCCTACAGCAAACCTTGCTGAGGGGGTGGGCATGAGACAGTCTCAGCCTCAGATTCTCCCAGAGGGAAGGAGGAGAAGATCCCCAGCATCCGGCAGGGAAGACCACTCGTGAGGCGCAGCCTATGTCCGGCTTAGGGCATCGGCCAGGGTGCTGGAGGCTCCTGCCATCGAATGGCTAGGAAACCGCCTCCCACTGTGCAAAAGACCCAATACGGAGAACCTCCTTACGAGATGCAAGGGGCTCGTCCGAACCTGGCGGGGTAGGTAGCACATGGTCGTGGTGTTGTCCGCCTGGACTTAAACCACTAGACCCCGCACAAACGGAGTGAGCAGTGCAAGCAAAGCGGACCGCCAGGAGCTCCAGCGGGTAGGAAAGACATTGGGACTTCCGAGAGGACCAGAGGCGGAGCACTCTGTATTCCCCTAGATGGGCACCCCAACCCATCCGAGAAGCATCGGTCAGAGCAGACCGTCGACTCAGGGCGGATGAACAGGATGTTCTCCTGCAAGAGCTGGAACGGTCCGAAGGAGACTGCTCCTCAACTCCTGGGCTGTAGTCACTTAACTGGTCCAAAGGAACGCAGCACTGTGACCGCTGGCTGGCCAGTCCCCACAAGGGAACGGATGAACCAGTGGGTCCAACAGACCACGCAGAACCGGCCACAGAAGCCCAGGAAGAGCAGGAGGTCCCGCAGGGCGCAATTGCATGTCAGACCTGACCAGGTAAGGAGGAAGAACCCCAGCCCTGTCCGGCCAGGAGCCGAGCTCGGACTCAAAGAGTCGAGCCTGGTCCCGAAGAAGGATCACCCACTAAGAAGGTAGTTCCAACATGGCTCCAATAACAGGAGACCAGCCTGAGATCCAGAACTCTGGATCAACCCCTTCCACCTGGAAGGGTTGCAGTCAAGCCGCCATCCGGGTGGGGTTACGCCTGGGCCCCTCGATGCCACAGAGAGCTGCTGGGCAGAGACCGGAGGCCTGGCCTGGAACTCATAGGAGATCCCCACCTAGGAAAGGGAGGAGTCTCCAGGAAACGGACGGAACGAGGGAGGCATGTCCTGGAGGCCCAGGACCGAAGCCACACGCCCGCTCTGAGGATAGGATATCGTCAGAGAGACCACCCAGGTGTAATGGAAGAATGGGCACAAGCCCCCGTCCATTTGAGACCAGGAATACCTGGACATGAACCCAGGGTCAGAAGGAAGGATCCGCAACCTTCCTGATCACCCCTATTTAGAGGGCTAGGCAAGCCGGCTCAGCTGGCCGATTTAAGAGGCTGTGGACCCCAAGATCCCCTGCGGTGGCACGGAGCTCAAAAGGGTGGAACCTCGCAGCAAACCTGAGACAGGTCCCACCCTTAGCACCTCCGACCTCAGAGGTCTGTGAAAGCAGACCAAGTGGAGGAGATGCGGAGCCGCCTTCAACGGGGAACCTGTGGAAGCGACGGCGCCAGGGACAGCGCCTCAGCCCCCGTCACTGAGCAGGCTTGGGGGAGGAAGAGACCCAAGGGAGCTCCCGGACCTTTACCTCCCTGCTTCCTTTGGAGGAAGACGCTGGTTTGAGTCGGGCCGCCCAGTGCATGCCTGCTGGCCCTGTGATCAGCCGGGTTGAGCCAGGACCAGGGGAAGAGGCTTACGCAAAGGCTGCCAGCTGCCCTTGTCCCTCTGGCTGGGAGTGACTGAGTCCGAGTTGCATTGACTTCTCGACCCTGAGGTGTCTCTCCACCCAGGGCCAAAAGGTCAGTCCCCAAGAAGGGAATATCCGCCAACTCATGCTGGGTTTCCAAAGAGAAGTAGGATAACCTCAGCCATGCCCTGCGGCACATGGTCACCGCGGCCGCCACTGATCTGGCACAGGAGACGCCCAGATCCAGAGCCGTCTGGAGCTGCTGTTTCGCCACCGCCCTACCCTGGTCTCGCACCCGCCGGACCGTGGTCCGCAGGTCGGCCGGGAGATGAGGGAGGACCTCATCCAGGGAGCCCAAGAGGGCGTGGGAGAAATGTGCCATCAGTGCCGCCAAGCTGGCCTGACGGAGGCCTAGGGAGGACGCAGCGTAAACCTTGCGCCCGACATAGTCCATCCTTTTGGATTCCTTGTCAGGGGGCCTATCCACATCCCTAGCGTTTCCAGAACATTGGAAAACACTGTCGGTAACTACCCCTCAGCCGAGGGGTGTTCCGAGAAACCGGGCAGAGAACTGACAGGGACAGAGTACTTCCTAGCCATCCTGGCCGATGGCGCAGGGCAGGAAGTAGGCCACCGCCAGAGCTCCAAGGCTGGGCCCACAATTGCCTCAGCCACCGGGAAGGCCTCAGGGTGAACCCCTCGGTCTAGAATCTCGTAAGGGGTAGTGACCATTTGAACGGGCCTCAAGCTGCATCCCCGTGAATTCCGAGATGAGCTGAGCAGACCCATAAAGGACGCCATGGGCTGTCGCTCGGAATGTTCCAGAGAAGATCCGGGTCCTCCTGCTAGAAACATAGAGGAGTCGATTTTGGGCCCGAGGGGTCTGCAAAGCTGGCGAGGCCTGAGTCACTCTTCGTCCACCGAGGGTGGGCGGGAGCAGGGACAGGTCATGACCTCGCCTGGGTTCCACCGAGGATGGTGGGGTGGCAGGGATCGGACGAGCAACCAGCCCGGAGAGGGCACCTCCACTACCTCGAGCGGTTGCGTCGGCCGACCGGGCGGCAGCTGCTTACTAGCCAGAGAATGAATTGGGGTCGATTGATTCCCGGACAACAACAGCTGCTGCCACATAAACTCCTCGTAACGTCGACGCCAACGGCATCGAAGCCACTCCTCATCCGAGGAGGGGGACGAGGAAGAACGGCAATGCCACTTGACTCGGTGCCCTGACTGAGAACTCCAAAGTCGGCGTGAGCGGCTTGACCGAGAGGAGGACCGAGACCCAAATCCTCGGGGGAACCGAGGGCGGGCCTGGGAAGGAGCGGGGCCGGGCGTGCCTGCTCCTCCTTCAGCTCGGAAGAAAGGGCCGAGGTCTCTCGACCCGAAGGTACAGGCAGAACCTCAGCCTCCGCTGGGGGAACCGGCGAAGGGATGGCAGCTCCAGCAGAAGACAGCCCAGATGATGGGTCGAGAGACTCGACAACGTTGACGGGAGTCCTGGCCGGCTGACCTGACGGGGACACCGTGAGGCCAGTGGTCAAAGCCGCATCCTCAACCGAAGTCAAACGTCAGCCGGCAGGGGAGGGGGAACTCTCCCGCTCCCTCCGGCGCTGACGAAGGGACTTAGCCTATGACTCCTTGGACTTGGGCCAAGAGGCAGGTCCTGAAGGTCCCTCTCCCTTTGAGGAAAGGGACTGGCGAAGCTCCTTGAATGAAGCTGCATGAGGAGAACTCAAGGAGAGAGGATAAGTGCCACAACTGAGGAAAGAGGGAGGGCAGCCGCCTCCCGGAGGGAGGAAGATCAGAGCTGCTCAGCCGAGGCCGCATGAGCAGCGGACACTGCCAGCAAGTCTCAAGGAATTTTCGGGACGGGAAAATTTCGATCGCTCAAGCCCGAACAGGCCGTGCCATCCTCCAGAGCGCTTGGCCAAAGGCACAACAAAAATCGCAAAATTGAGGATCATGATCCAAGTCATAGTAACCGCGACGCGAGTGCGGGTCTTTCTGGAGTGAATATGCCGGTGCCTCCGCGAGCCGGAAATGAATACATCGCCGCAGCGAAGAAGAAGAAGATCAAGTTTCAGAAAACTTCCAATTGAATTCAAGACCAAAATTTCCAGGAACCAGTCGAAAACGCAGAGCGCTAAGGAGGGAACCTGAGCTTCCAAGCGGTAAGGAAGATCTGACGTCATGGGGCGGAGCCGAGAGTTTTACCACCCGGGTGTGTGGGAGGAGCCAGCTTGAAGACCTTCCGGCAAGATTTAAAGCGGCAAGGAACCTGCCAATAAGTGTGGATGAACAACATATCCATGTCCCTAGAACTGACGGTTACACTTTAAAGTGCTGCAGACAGAAGTCTGAACCGAGCTTGACCTCAAGGTTCTATGCTTCTGCATAGAGTTAACCGTTTCCTCTCTGGAGCAGTTCAAGTGCTGGGGCTAACTGCATATGTCAGAATATGTCAGAATACAACAAGACTTCATGTTGTTTGAAGTGGTAGACAGTTGTAGAAATTGTTTTTCTTTCAGTCCCTCATCGATTGGTCCAGTGTGGAACCGAAGTAATTTTTTGTTTTTCTAAAAAAGTTCTCTGTATTGTGGTGTCCGGTATCTTTTGGTCTCAAAAGAACAACGTTTTATTCTGTTTTTTTCCACAACCATTGAACCAGTTGGTGACGAAAGTTTTGGTGTTACCTGGCTTGAGCGCTGTTTTGGGTAACTTGAATAGAAAAGGCAATGTCTGAAAAACCCAAAAAGAAAACCAGTCCCACTGGGTTTCAACACTGCATGGAGTGTGGGGAGGCTTTTGCTAAAGCTGATCCCCACCTCGTCTATCTTTATTGTCTGGGATTTGACCACCTTAAAACAGACTGCCAAATATGTGCTAATTTTCCTAAAGCCACGCTAGAAAAGCATTTAAATCAGCTGAAGGAAAAAGCGACTGAAAAATCCGCTGATCCGGATGGTCAGCCCGGTTTGGTACCGATTGAACCTAAGGAGATGCCCGCTGACCCAGGCGATACCTCTTCGGGCAAAAGGAAAGCAGAATCTGAGGGATCGGTCTCGTCCAAGAAAAAAGAAAGTAGGTTGGCTCAGATCCGAACCCGCAGATCCCAACTGCTGAGGAAACTGCAAAAGTGATCAGCATAGTTCAATCACTTCGACCCAATCTGACCGAACCGACAAACTCTACAAGACGGTCGGCTGAGTTGGTGCAGGTTCTCTCCGAATATGATCTGGAGGCCTTTTATATACCGGAGTGGGAAGGAGAAGAAGAAGAACAAGAAGAGGATGAAGATGATTGTGGAGGCCTAGATGAGCCAGTGGAGCCTGACATTTCCCCAGACAGGCCTACCTCTGTTTTTCCTCCAGAATTTCTGAGTCCCCTCCAACTTTTGTTTTACAAAAGTGGCAGAAACTCTTCAGCTTCCAACTGTGATAGCTTCTGAGAGGAAGAGGAACCTGACTTTGTGGAAATGATGGATGTCCCAGAGTCAAAGAGATTGTCCATTCCCTTGCACAAATCTTTGGGGAAACAGACAAAAAATTCTGCAGATTCCCACTTCTATACCTCCTGTGGATAAAAAGATGGACAGGAGGTATATGTTGTCAGGTTCTGGGATGGAATTCCTGTATAATCACTGCAGCCATGTTGGGGTTGTGCAGGCTGCAGCCTGTGATAAGGCTAATATTCCCTTGGCTTCACACACCCCCAGATAAGGATTCCAGGAAGGTGGATGCTGTGGCAAAAAAGCAGTATTTAGCATCCTCCTTGGGACTCAGGCAGGCCTCTTATATGGCCTATGTGGCTAGATACCAGAAATCTAGGTGGGATACAGTTCTGGAACTAGCAAAGAATGCCCCTTCCCAGCTGGCCAAGGAGCTGGAACAGGTGATTGCAGATGGCATTGAGGCATCCAAAGTTCAGTTTCATGCTGCTGTGGACTCAAATGATGTGTCGTCAAGAGTCATGGCTATATCTATCTCCTTAAGGAGATTTGCTTGGCTCAGATGTACTAGCCTCTCACAGGATACCTAGGCTAAGGCCATGGATTTCCCTGTTACACAGAACTCTCTGTTTGGGGAGCAAACAGAGATGTACATGAAGAAAATGGATGAGTATAGGACCACCTACAGGAGTGCAATGGCCAAGGAAAGGCAGGCTACTCCTCAGAAGCAGCAGTCTATGGCTGGCAGGGGCAGGCCTTTTAACAGGCCTTTTTACCAACTCCAGGGTTCTTCAGAGGGAGAGGCAGAAGGGGGATGAGCAGGGCTGCATCCACTTCTCAGCCTAGGACTCCTGCCAAGCAGACACCCAGATGTGTCACACCAGGTCACCTCCTCTATTCCAGTAGGGGCCAGGCTGGCTTATTTTTTCCAGGCATGGAAGTCTGACACTTCAGACAAATGGGTCCTGGAAGTAGTAAGCCAGGGACTTGCTCTCAGTTTCAAAGATACCCCAAAAATAGAACTAGGTCTTTCAAGCCTGCTACACCTCTGGAAGCAGCTGCTTTATAGGCAGAGATTTCTCTTTATTGCTCCTAAAAGTGGTGGAGCAAGTTCCTCTATTGCACAGAGAGAAAGGTTTGTATTCAAGATACTTCCTCACCCCAAAAAAGACAGGAGTGGCGACCCATCCTAGACTTAAGATATCTGAACAAACATCTTACAAAGCCTAAATTCAAAATGGTGACTCTGGGAATCATTCTTCCTCTCTGAGACCAGGAGACTGGCTAGCCTCCTGGACCTCAAGGATGCCTAGTTTCACATTCCAATCAGATGCTCCCACAGAAAGTACCTGAGGTTCGAGTTGCCATCAGGTCATTATCAGTTCAGACAATGCCCTTTGACCCAGCGTCTGCAGCCAGAGTCTTTACAAAATGCCTAGCAGTGGTTTGCCTTCCCTCAGAAGGCAGGGCATTCTTGTTTCCCTATATAAACACTGACTCATTGTAAGCCAGTCCTCAGACCGAGTCAAGTCAGCTCTGGCTGTTACCCACAGGCTTCTGGTTCCCTAGGTTTCTTTTCAGTCTTTCCAAGTCAGTCCTGGAACCAGTTCAGCTTCTCACCTTTATAAGGGTACAGCTGGATACCATTCAGGCAAAGGCATTTCTCCCTCTCCCAAGGGTGCAGGTCCTTACAAATCTGGCAACCTCTTTCAGACCTTGAATGCCTCGGCCAGCCAGGCATTTTCTTCAGTTTCTAGGCCACATGGCAGCCTCATTGCAGTGGTCCAGGGGGCCCGGTTCCAAATGAAGGACATTCAGTTTCACCTAAGGCCCTTCTGGTCTCAGAAAAAGGACCCCCTTATCAAGTTAATTCCAGTAACTCAGACTCTTGTCCAGGCTCTCCAATGGTGGTTGGAAGAGGACAATCTAAGGCAAGGAGTCCCTTTCCTTCACCAGACACCCTCAGTTGTTCTCACAACAGATGCCTCTCATCTGGGTTGGAGAGCTCATTTGGGGAACCTCACTGCGCAGGACACATGGTCACAGCAAGAGTCTCTCCTTCACATCAATTTTCTGGAACTCAGGGCTGTGTTTCTAGCCCTTCAAGCATTCTCAGAATCGATTCAAGGGAAAGTGGTACAAGTCAGGACAGACAACACCACTACCATGTGGTACATAAACAAGCAAGGGGGCACTCAGTCCATGGCCTTGTGCACAGGAGCCATGAAGGTATGGTCATTGGCTTACTCTCTCCAGACCTCTCTGACAGCAGTGCATCTTCCAGGGAAGGACAATTGTGCTGGCAGATGCCCTCAGCAAGATGTCTCAGGGTCACCACAAGTGGTCCCTGAATTACCAAGTTCTTCAGATCATTTTCAGGAGATGGGGCACTCCAGAGATAGATCTCTTTGCAGCCCCAGACAATCATCAGCTTCCTCTATTCTGCTGCAGACCTCCAATTCTGGAGTCTGTTCCTCAGGATGCTCTCCTGTTGACTTGGACGAACAAGTTTCTATACGCCTTCATTCCTTTTCCTCTGATATTCAGAGTACTGAAAAAAATCAGGTCTCGACCCTGCACAGTGATATTAGTAGCACCAGACTGGGCCAGGCAACCTTAGTATCCTCTGTTGCTGTCCTTGACAGTGACAACTCTCTCTGCCTCCCAGGAGGCACAACCTCCTGTCCTCCTCCCAGGGAAGATTTGGTATCCCAATCTCCAGTCTCTCAGACTCCAAGCCTGCTCTTGAAGAGCTAGAGTATGCAGGATTGCATCTCTCACAAGGAGTTTTGGACATTTTGAGGGTTTCTAGGAAACCTTCTTCCAGAAAAACTTATAGCTCTAAGTGGAAGAGATTCAGCATCTAGTGCTCTCTGAGGAACATACAGCCGGATTCTGCTGGCATTTCCACAGTCTTGGACTATTTAGTCCATTTGAATAGCTTAGGCCTCAAGCCTGCCACTCTTGAAATTCACCTAGCAGCTGTCTCTGTTTTTCTTTCTGCAGGGAAGGGGTCTTCCCTGGCTTCTAATCCTGTGTTTAGCAAGTTTTTCAAAGGTCTGGTTCATCTCAACCTCCCTTTAGGAGCCAACTGCTTGTGATCAGAATATCTGTATTGCACAGTTCATGCAGCCTCCTTCAAACCCTTGTCTTCAGCTGAGCTAAAGTACTTGACTTGGAAGATTGTGTTCCTTTGGCCATTACTTCTGCCAGGAGAATCAGTGAGTTGCAGGCCCTGTCAGTAGAACCTGACTTTATTTCCTTTCACAAGGATAAGGTGGTCCTCAGGACAAATAGAAAATGTCTTCCTAAAGTGGTTTCAGATTTTCATCTTAACCAGTCCATGTCTCTGCATGTGTTTTTCACTGATCACTCTTCTTCAGGAGAGCGAAGGCTGCACAGTCTGGATGTAAAAAGGGCATTAAGCTATTATATGGACCATACTAAGGCCCATAGAAATGGCTGTTCTTAGCTGTTTCTTACTTATGGAGCAGTGGGAAAAGGTAAGCCTGCCACGAAGAGAACAATACCCAGGTGGATTGTCTCTTGTATTCAATTCTGTTACACGAAATTGGGCAAAGAGCCCACCTCAGGCCTGAGGGCTCACTCAACCAGGGGTCCAGCTGCGTCTTTGGCAGCAGCTAGGGATATTCCCCTGTTGGAAATCTGTAAAGCAGCCACCTGGAAAACCAGCCTTTTCCCAAAGTAGGTTCTGTGGCTCCCTCCTCCAGTGGGTACTGCTTGGTAGTCTGCATGTAGTCAGAATACAGCAAGACTTCAAGTTATTTGAATAAAAAATTACTCACCATAGTAATGTTGTTTCTTCTAATGGAGTCTTCCTATATTCTGACTTCCCTCCCTGCCTCCCCTCTCAGAACTTGTTTTGGGATTTGGGTTGGCAGGTGCAGTATTGCACCCCAGAGATGTACCTATTGAACCCATCCTGGCTAGGTCGGGTATTGTTGAATTTTAAATTATTATTACTTATTATCACTATCTACATAATGTTTTCTTCCTGGGTTCCTGACTTGAGGCTTTCTGGATCCAAGCTATTGTTGCCTATGGCTTAAAGTTTAAAAAAACTATTTCTTAGCTAGTTAGTTAGTATTAGTGCTCGTAAGAATCTGACAGTCACATTACAATGTACCAGGGACAGAGGTTAAAAACCAAGCTCGAGCTCAACGCTCTATGCTTTGGCACAGAGTTAACCCTTTACCTCCAGGGCAGTTCAAGTCGAGGCTAACTGCATATAGTCAGAATACAGCAAGACTACATTAGAAGAAACAACATTAGTAATGTGAGTAATTTTTTCTTTCATGCCATTTACCACCACCCTCTGAGTCCTGTCTATTAGCCAGTTCCCAACCCACTTTACCACCGCAGGACCCACTCCCAGGCTCCCCAATTTATTTAGCAATCTCCTTACACCTCTTGTAATATGAGAGTGCCTAGCATTATGTCCAAGGTATAGCACCTATTCTTGGTATTTGAGGTAGAATTGTTAAACAGCAACTCTGCCCTTCAGCATGTACTTCCATAAACATACTGTTTCAGCTATTACTAGAAAATACTTTTTCTCATCCATTTTCAATGTTCCTTTCCAAGATCTACATCACAGCTTGGTAGTCCAGAGAATAACAGCTTAAATTCATGCTTATTATATTTAGCGCTTTGAACTTACCCGACATGTTAATGCTCTCTTTATTTTCACTGGCAGAACACAAGCGCTGCTATCATATAGTGATTCACTTAATATTTAATTTATTTTTATACTAATATGAAACCAGAAAAACTAGTAAAAATAAAACAACAGTGAATATTTCCTACTACATAGTATTTAAAAATCCATTTAAAAAGTATTTACTTCATCCCAGCTAACCTCAGATTGCCCTTGGTTATGATATCATAGTGCTCACCACGACAACAGACTATGATGTCACAAACAACAACTGTGATGTCAGCAGGGGAGAGTCAGATACATTTTGAAAGACTCAGTAAAAAAAATTGTGATCATCTGTAATACTTAGTGGACAAACAACAGGCAGTATGAAAAAACTACAAACCACTACAGTGAAAACATAGCCAGGGTTTATCTAGTAGTTTTAAGCTTTTATAATAATGGAGAGTTGCTCTTTAAAGTACTGTAGATCAGGAGATGATCATCTGGTTAAGGAGAAACTCCGAGACCACCTTGGGCAGGAAGTTCACTTTGTTTTGTAGAAAACCAGATAAGAGGACTCCACCATGAGTGCCATGAGTGCTTGGAACTCATTCACACATCTGGCTGAGGTGACAGCCACCAAGAAGGCAGTCTTCCACAACAAGTATGACATCTTACACTTGTGCCCTGGCTAGAATGTTTTACCCATCAACATCACAAGCACAAGCAGTAGGTCCACAGAGGCAGTGGTGGTTTGCACACCAGAGGGACAACTGGTCCAGACCTTTGGAAAAAGCACCAGCCACTTTCTCCTGTGTCACCATCGGCAAACTGGCCTGCACCCAGTATGCAGAGATGGCCAGATGCACCTTAAGGGTCATGACCCATAGCCCTGCCTGAGAAAGGGACCAAAGGTAGTCAAGGATCTCGGTTACTCAGTTAATGGACAAAAGAAGGCCTAAGCCCATCGAGATTGTCCTCCACACCTTGTGGATCCTTATACCCTGTCAAGTTAATTTTAGAAGCTATTTGTCAAGTTTAATTTTAAAGTTCTTTATATTTTCACATTCTATAATGTCTTGTGGCAAAGAATTCCAGATTCTCGGAGCTCTAACTGTGAAAAATTGCTGTCTTTTATTTGTTTTGGTTCGATCAATTTCTATTTGTTTATTATGGTTTCTTGCTACAGTTTTCCTTGATGTAAATGACAATCCACATACTTCCATTAAGGTCGCAGTATGGACACTCTTAAAGAGCTGAAGAAGATCGCATATTGTTCTTCTAAAACTAAGTGAACACAGTCCTGTTTTTTGGAGCCTGGTTCTACACCATTGGGCAGGTAAGACACCACAGCAACAACCTCTTTCACTTAAATGCATAAGTGTCATGAGTCGACTGCTTATGGGATACTTCCACTGTCATGGAGGATGTCTTTCAAAAGGCCCAAGGTCTTGAACTCTAACCACACAAAAACCAGGCTGAGAGGCACAGGGTCTGAAGTTCCTGCTGCCGGAACATCCACTTCTCTCATTAGCAGATCCGGGCAGGGCAGAAGCCACCCCAGGTACTTACTGCTGAAGTCGCTGAGATCCTGGTACCAGAAGAAAAAATTACTCACCTTAGTAATGTTGTTTCTTCTAATGGAGTCTTCCTGTATTCTGACATATGCAGTGATGTCCAACCTTTGAACTGCCCCGGAGATGAAAGCGTTAACTTTCCATGCCAGGCATGGAACGCTGAGCTCGAGCTTGGTTGAGACTCTGTCTGTTGCTGTTTGAACTCAAATCGTCAGATCTTTACGAGCTATACTCACTGGGTGTCCTGTGTGGAAACTGTAAACTTACACTAGCCAACTGGCTACTAAATATAATAAAAAGATTTTTTGGTCCCAAAGCAAAGACTCAAGTCAGGAAACCCAAAAAATAAAACAAAACACAACACCCACACACCCAAACTAAAGGGGTGAGAAAAGAAGGGGTGGGGGCACCTCCCGAGTGCCAACACTGCTGCTGTCCACCCACATCCCAAAAACCAGGTTCTGAGAGGGGAGGCAGAGGGAGGTCAGAATACAGCAAGACTCCATTAGAAGAAACAACATTACTAAGGTGAGTAATTTTTTCTTCAAACAACATGAAGTCTTGCTGTATTCTGACATATGCAGACTACCAAGCAGTACCTCCATGGAGGAGGGACAGAACCTACTTTGGAAATAGGCTCTGAAGCACTGCTGTGCCAAACCGAGCATCACTCATAGCCTGGATATCCAGAGAGTAATCCTTGGTAAAAGTATGTACTGTTCTCCAGGTGGCTGCTTGACAAATCTCTAACATAGGAATATCCCTGGCAGCAGCCACCAGGGAAGCAGCTGTACCTCTGGTAGAGTGAGCCCTCAGGCCTGAGCGTGGGATCCTACCCAGTTTTTCATAGCAAAATTGAAAGCAAGAGACAATCCACCTGGCAATAGTGGCAGGTTTCCTCACCAACCTCACCATAAGTGAGGAACAGTTGGAGGAGTCAAACCCTGTAGTACCTATGTAGTGCGGCCCTTTTCACATCCAAACTGTGCAACCTCCTCTCCCCAGAGGAGGAATGGTCAGTGAAGAAAACAGGAAGCGACATTGACTGGTTAAGGTGGAAATCTGAAACCACCTTAGGCAAAAACTTCCTATTAGTCCTGAGGACCACCTTATCTCTATGGAAAGAGATAAAATCAGGCTCCACTGACAGGGCCTGTAACTCACTTATGCGTCTGGCAGAAATGATGGCCACCAAGAAGACAGTTTTCCAAGTCAAGTACTTAAGCTCTGCTGAGGACAAAGGCTCAAAAGGGGGTTGCATAAGCTGAGCAATGCAAACATTAAGGTCCCAAGCAGAGGCAGGGTCCCTGAAGGGAGGATTGGTATGCAGCAATCCCTTGAAAAATTTAGAAAATACAGGATGAGCTGAAAGGGAAGAGTGCTTGCCTGCTGAGAGGAAGGCAGAGACAGCAGCCAGATGCACTCTTAGTGTAGCTGGTCTGAGTCCCAAGCTATTGAGATGAACCATATAGTCAAGGTCTGTGGGCAGGCCAGCAGACTCTGGAGAAATATGCTTCCCAGAGCACCATATAGTAAATCTTTTCCACTTGGAATTGTAAGTGTTTCTGATGGAAGGCTATCGAGAAGCCTTTAAGATATCCAGAACACCTTGAGAGAGGTGTAAATCAGTAAACTCTAACTCTTCAAGAGCCAGGCCTTGAGATTGAGAGATCTGAGATTCGGATACCAAACCCTCCCCTGAGCACATGTTAACAGGTTGTAATTCCTGGGAAGAGACAAGGGAAGGTGGACTGCTAAGGACAACAAGAGAGGGTACCAGGGCTGTCTGGCCCAGTCTGGAGCAATCAGAATCACCTTGCAGGGTTGAGACCTGATTTTGACTAGCACCTTGAACAGGAGAGGGAAGGGGAAAGGCATACAGGAACTTCCCTTCCCAATTGAGAACTAGGGCGTCCAGGGGGACTGAGCCCAACACTGGGGGCCTGCAGCAAAAAGAGGAAGTTGGTGATTGTCTGGGGCTGCAAAAGATCTATCTGTGGGGTGTCCCATCTGAGAAGATCACATTCAAAATCAGGGATCCAGGGACCATTAGTGATGGCCCTGAGATATCCTACTGAGAGCATCTGCCAGGACATTGTCCTTCCTGGGAGGTGCACTGCTGTAAGAGAGGCGTTCAGGGAATAGGCCAGAGACCACAACTTCATTGCCTCTGTGCATAAGGCCGTAGACCGAGTGCCCCCTTGCTTTTTGATATACCACATTGTGGTGGTATTGTCTGTCCTGATCTGAACTACTTTGTTCTGAACAGACTTGGAAAAAGCTTGAAGTGCTAGAAACACTGCTCTGAGTTCTAATAGATTGATGTGAAGCAGAGATTCCTGAGGAGACAACAACCCTTGGGTGGCCAGGTCCCACAAGTGGGCTCCCCACCCCAAGAGGGAGGCATCTGTAGTAAGGATTAGAGAATGAGACTGAGTGACAAAAGGAACTCCCTGTCTTAGATTGTCCTGATCCTGCCACCACTACAACGCCTGGATCAGGGTTCGAGTCACTGGGATTAGTTTGGTCAGAGGATCCTTTTTCTGAGACCAGAAGGCTCTCAAGTGGGACTGAATGCCCCTCATCTGAAATCTTGCTCCCTGAACCACTGCTGTAGAGGCAGCCATGTGTCCCAGGAGCTGCAGAAAATGCCTTGCTGGTCGAGA
The DNA here is from genome assembly GCA_016271365.2 of Neoceratodus forsteri. Taxonomy (NCBI): domain Eukaryota; kingdom Metazoa; phylum Chordata; order Ceratodontiformes; family Ceratodontidae; genus Neoceratodus; species Neoceratodus forsteri. Next base: position 137,155,475 of record CM028137.1, read on the forward strand.
CACCTGGAGGGTGAATGAAGAGGCCAGTGAGATAAGGGTCCTTGCCCTGTCCAGGGGAAGGAAGGCTCTTGCCTTTACTGTATCCAGCTCTGCCCCTATGAAGGTGAGGAGCTGCACAGGCTCTAGAACTGACTTTGAAAGATTCAGAAGGAAACCTAGAGAAGTGAGCAGTTGCTGAGTTATCTGTAGGTGTGACTTGACTTGGTCTGGAGACTAGCCTACTATGAGCCAGTCATCCAGGTAGGGAAAGATGGAGATCTTTTTCTCTTAGGAAGGCAACCACTACTGCCAGGCATTTTGTGAACACCCTTGGAGAAGAAGTTAGGCCGAAGGGCATTGCTCTGAATTGATAATGGCCTGAGGGCAGCTCGAACCTGAGGTACTTTCGGTGGGAGCTTCTGATGAGAACATGGAAATAGGCATCCTTGAGGTCCAGGGAAACTAGCCAGTCCCCTGGCCTTCGAGAGGGTAGAATTATTCCCAGAGTCACCATTTTGAACTTTGGCTTTAAAAGGTGCTTGTTTAAACATCTGAGATCCAGGATGGGCCGCCATTCTCCTGTCTTTTTGGGGGTTAGGAAGTACCTGGAGTACAATCCTTTTCCCTTGTGTAGGGGTGGAACCCTCTCTATGGCTCTCAGAGCCAAGAGGGAAGAGACCTCTGCCTCTAGGGCAAGTGCCTCTGAAGGACTTGCAGGTGGAAAGGATCTGGTTCTCATCTTTGGAAATTTTTTTGAAGCTGAGAACCAGTCCCTGGCTTACTACTTCCAGGACCCATTTGTCTGATGTTAAAGACATCCAGTCCTGGACAAAGTAAGCCAGCCTGCCCCCTACAGGTGGTGGAGAATCGGCCCTGGCAAACCCATCAGGGTGCCTGTTTGGCAGGGGCTTTAGGCTGAGGGGTGGAAGCAGGTCTGCTTGTAGCCCGTCTGCCTCTTCCTCTGAAGAACCCCTATGAGCATAAGCAGAAGAGGAGGCCTGGGCTTGTAGAAGGCATATGAAAAGGCCTGCCCTGCCCCTGGAGTGCTGCTCTGGGGAGGTGGCTTGCCTTTCCTTGGCTTGAGCACTCCTATAGGTGGTCCTGTATTCATCCATTTTCTTCATGTAGTTCTCTGTTTGCTCCCCAAACAGAGAATTACCCACAACAGGAAAATCCATGGCCTTAGACTGGGTATCCTGAAACAGGCTAGTACATCTGAGCCAAGCCATCCTACGAAGGGCCACAGATGTAGCCATGACTCTAGATGAAACATCATTGGAGTCCACTGCAGCATGGAACTGCACCTTGGATGCCTCAATACCATCCGCAGCCACCTGCTCCAGCTCCTTGGCAAGCTGGCCAGAGACCTGTTTAGCTAAAGCCATTACAGTGTCCCATCTAGATTTCTGATATCTAGCTGTATAGGCCATATAATTAGCCTGCCTGAGTCCCAAGGATGCTGCCATGTACTGTTTCTTTGCCATGGCATCAATCCTCCTGGAGTCCTTATCTGGGGTGTGTGAAGCCAGGCGTATATTTGCCTTATCACAGGCAGCAGCTGCACTACCCCAACATGGCTGCATTGCTGGGTAAGGAACTCTGTATCTGAGCCTGAGAGAGTATACCTCTTGTCCATTCTCTTGTCCACAGGAGGTATAGAATTAGGAGTCTTTAAATTTTTATTGTCTGTTTCCCAAAGGACTTATGAAGGGAATAGACAGCCTCCTGAACTCTGGGATATCCATCATCTCAACATAGTCAGGCTCTTCTGATCATCCACAGCTTCTTCCATAGGTAGCTGAAGAGTTTCAGCCACTTTTTGTAGAACATAAATGGGAAGGGATTCAGAAAGCCTAGGAGGAGAAACCCTAAGGTCTGTCTGAGGAGATTTCGGTCAATGGGCACATCCAGACTTTCGTAATCACCATCACTATCCTCATACTCTCCTTCCTCTTCCTCCGGTTCATAAAAATCTTCTAAATTATAATCTGGAACCGGGGGAACCGACCGAACCGAGCCCTTCCGATGGTGCCGGTTCGGTCGGAACTGGGGTTAGCAATTGAACAATCCTTATCGCTTTGGCTATTTCATCAGCGGTCGGAGAAAGAAGTTGTGGATCCGCACCGGCTGATTTATCCCTTCTTTTCCTTTTAACCGGAATCGACTCCTCAGAGTCGGTTCTCCTTTTGGCCAAAGAAGTTTCACCCTGGTCAGAGGGCACTCTGTCTGGTTCGGTTGGAACCGAACCAGGCTGGCCATCCAGGTCAGCGGACTTCTTAGCCTCCCTTTCCCTGAGCCTACCAACTCTCTTTTCCAGGGTAGCTGCAGGAAAATTCTTGCAAATCTGGCAGTCTGAATCGAGGTGGTCAAACCCCAGACAATAAACACAGGTGGTGTGGGGGTCAGTCTTAGCAAAGGCTTCCCCACACACACTATAGTGTTGAAACCCAGTGGGCCCGGTTTTTCTTTTGGGTTTCTCAGACGTGGCCAGTCCTAACAAAACTTACCCTTTTTTCGGCAATCCGCCAGGCAAGACACCCTTATCGGTTCCTGACCGTGTTACAGGTCGTGGAAAAAAACGTAATGAAATCTGTTTTTTTTTTTAGAATCGATAAGAAAAAATTACTCACCTTAGTAATTGCTTTTCTTCTCATGGAGTCTTGCTATATTATAACAATAGCAGTCAGCCACTGCAGCTGAACTGCCCCAGAGAGGAAGGAGTTAACCCAGAGGATCTGAGTTCTACAGCGCAAGGGCGCTGTGCCCAAAGTTTCATCTGGCAGTTTCAAATGAAACTGTCAGATCTTCTACGGTTAACATCAAAGGACGGAAAGTCTGTGTGGAAAACTACACTAGCCCATGGCTACCTACTAGTAGTGATAACAACAATATAAACAACAAAGAAACACCCAGAGCCATAATAACAAAAGTTGATGGTATTATGGTTCGTTTCACCACCTTTCAAGCACATATGAACCCCTTCCCCAAGACTCAAGTCCAGGAAGGAGCAGTATAAATAACCTAAATGAAACAATCTAGATCCCTAACCCAAAGGAAAAGAGGGTAAGGGATAACTACAATGGCATGACACAGTGCTTGCACCAATTCGCCACCCCTACCCAAGTAGAAGTTCTGAGAGGGGCAGGAGGGAGGGTGGTTATAATATAGCAAGACTCCATGAGAAGAAAAGCAATTACTAAGGTGAGTAATTTTTTCTTCAAACACCATGAAGTCTTGCTATATTATAACAATAGCAGATTACACAGCAGTACCTCCATGGAGGAGGGTCAGAACCTACTTAGGAAATAGGCTCTGAAGCACAGCTGTGCCAAACCGAGCATCTCTCCTGGACTGGACATCCAGGAATAATGCTTGGTAAAGGTGTGAACTGTCTTCCAGGTAGCAGCTTGACAAATCTCCAGAATGGGATGTCTCTAGCAGCCGCTAGAGACGAGCTGTACCCTCGTGGAGGGGCCCTCAACCTGAGGGGGGTACTCACCAGTTTCTGATAACAGAATTAGATACAAGAAACAATCCACCTTGCAATTGTTCTCTTAGTGGCAGGTTTCCCTTGCCAACCTCGCCATAGGTAAGAAAGAGTTGGAGGATTGAACCTATGACCTCTGGTGCGCTCTAAATAGTAGCTAAGGCTCTTGACATCCAAGCTGTGCAGTCTCCTCCACCTGAGGAAGAATTCTCAGTGAAAAATACTGGGAGAGAGATAGATTGATTCAGGTGGAAATCAGAAACCACCTTAGGCAAAAACTTTCTATTAGTCCTAAGGACTACCTTATCTCTGTGGAAAGAGATAAAATCTTCTTCCACTGACAGGGCCTGTAACTCACTTATGCGCCTGGCAGAGGTGATAGCTACTAGGAAAACGGTTTTCCAAGTTAAATACTTGAGCTCTGCTGAAGACAGAGGCTCAAAGGGGGGTTGCATTAACTGAGCAATGCAAATATTCAGGTCCCAGGTGGGAGATGGTTCCCAAAAGGAGGGTTAGTATGAAGTAACCCTTAAAAAACTTGGAGAACACCGGGTGAGAAGAAAGGGAGGCAGGCTTCCCTGCTGACACAAAAGCAGAGACAGCTGCCAGATGAACCTTCAGGGTAGCTGGTCTAAGGCCTAGGGAATTCAGATGGACCAAATAGTCCAGAAGAATGGAAAGATCAGCAGATTCTGGGATAATCTGCCTCTCAGAGCACCAGATGGAAAACCTCTTCCACTTAGAATTATAAGTGGCCCTAGTGGAAGGTTTCCTTGAAGCCTTTAAAATATCCATGACACCCTGAGAACTGCTGCCACATGAGTGTCCTCCATAGCCGACGCAACTTTGCGCCGAAGCCTCCCTGCCTGAGTGCGAGGAGTGAGGACGAGGGAGCTGAGCGGCGATGCCGCTGCATGGCGGTACAGGGACCGAGACCCCATGACGCAGGGGATCGGCTGGACCGAGAAGAAGTCCCGGCTACCGAGACCATGAACCCGGCTTTCCGGAGGAGGGTTCTGGGCAGGGCGGGAAACCTACTCCCCCTCGGCTCGAGGGTTCAACCGTGGACTCCGAACTGAGAGACAGGCAAGCCCACGGAACCCTCACTCTCCGCCGGGGAAACCAGGGAGTGAGGGTTTTCGCTTCATCGGGTCGCATAGCCCGCCCAACGGGTCGAGAAAATCTTGATCAAGGCCGACAGGAGTCTCGTCAACTGACCTGGACGGGGATGCCGTGAGGCCAGTGGCCGGGGCTAAGGATCGATCAAGTCGATGGTCGACTACTGTGGAGGGACCCTCCCGCCCCCAAGATGGACTTACCTTGTGGTCCTTCTTCTTGGACCGGGAGGAAGGCCTGAAGATGTTGGTCCTCTCCCTTAGTGGAGAGGGACAGACAGAGCTCCTTAAAAGAAGCTGAATAGGAGGATCCCAGGAGAGCGGGATAAAGGCCGCGTCGAGGAAGACGAAGATGCGCCCGCGCTGCCTCCTCCTCGAGGGCTATCATCTGCTCGTTGGTCCGCCGAGCCCACCGGCCACGGAAACCGCTTAAACGGGCCTCTTCGACTTTACCGAGGGTAACGCTTCGGCGCCCAAGTTGTAAAAAACGGGCGGCGCGGTCTTCCAGGACGAGGCCAAAAAAGAAGACAGGTCGCACACCCACGTCGCGCTCAAGGCCCAGCAGTAGACGACGCGAGTGCGGATCCATCCGAGACATCTTCTGCCCGCATGGGCACCTCTGAAAACCGGGAGTCGATTTGTCCATCGCAGCCGCGAGGGAAATAAATGACCGAAGTCTTGAAAACCTTAAAAGAAATTTCGGGTAAACCGAAGAAATAGGAACCAGTCTTATACGCAGAGCGTTAAGGAGGGAACCTGAGCGATAAGGAAGATCTGGCGTCATGGGGAGGAGCCGAGAGTTTTACCACCCGGTGGGTGGGAGGAGCCAGCTTGAAGACTTTTCCGCAAGATTTAAAGTGGCAAGGATACCTGCCAGAAAGTGTGGATGAACAACATATCCATGTCCTAGAAATATAAAGATTAAAAAAAAAAAAAAAAAAAGGTAGCACACTACTGAGGTGTTGTTTGATTGAATCAGCAATGGTCCCGGAATAAGTGAGGTTGAAAGGCCTGGAGGGCTAAGCGGACCACCCTCATCTCCAGGAGATTGATGTGGAGAGGAGGAGTAGAACTGGTCCATTTGCTTTGTGTCCTGTAAGGGCCCAGGTGTGCACCACATCCTTCTAGGGATGCATCCGTGGTCAACGTCTGCTGGGGCAGTGGGGATTGAAAGGGCATTCCTTGACAGAGATTGGCTTGGAGGGTCCACCATACTAGTGCAGACTGCAATATGGGAGTGACTGTGATTCTGTCTTTCAAATTTCCTGTTCTTTGAGACCACTGGTTCTGGAGAATCCACTGGGCTGGTCTCATGTGGAGATGGGCAAGTGCTACTGTAGGGGTGGTAGCGGCCATGTGCCCTAAGAGCCGGTACATCGTCTGTCTGTGACTACTTTTTGGGTTTGCATCTGAGAAGCCAGAGATAGAAGCTTGTCTTGTCTGTCGGCTGGGAGGTAGGCCCTGGATGAGACAGTGTCTAGGACTGCTCCTATATATTGGAGCGACTCTGTGGGGGTCGGATTAGACTTTTGACTGGAATCCCTAGAGTGTGGAACAGAGTTAGGGTTGCTTGTAGGGAGGAAAGCAGGGAGGTTTTGGATCCCGCCTTGATAAGCCAGTCGTCCAGATAAGGGAACGGCGCTGAGCTCCAAAACCCCCACAGTGCCGTGAACGACTCCAGAACTGGACATGGCACTGTGCTCAACCATGGTGCTGCGAATGGCGCCAAGGCAAGAAACAGTCAGGGACAGCGCCGTAGAGCCTCCCACGGCGCCACTAGCACCATCGGCACCACGAACGGCGCCGACAGCAGTAACGGCACCGAGTGATGGACCAGCGCCGCTGACAGCACCATCAGGGCCCATGGTGCTGCGAACGGCGCTGAGGCCCAAGACGGCACCAACAGATCGATCAAAGACAGTGCCAACCCAGGCCTTCCAAGCAGCGGGAGACGACACTGGGGTGCCTTCACTGGCTGCAATTGCCAAAGCGATGCCTCCCGCCTATCCCCCGGGGGGAACAGATTGGGCCTCCTGCACCGCAGAAGGGGCCTCTGCCATGGCTAGGCTACAAGAGACAGAGGCCCCCTCCTCCTCAGTCCATATAGAACCAGGAGGGGACCTGAAGGAAAGGACGAGAGAATGCAGCTTGGCCCGACGATTGCGTGCATGTTCCCCAAAAGTCGGCGGAGCTCGCCTCACTTTCCACGCTTATTGCTCGATGACCCGGCAGTCCCTGGAGAAGCAGGCGTCACACGAATCCATGTCGTGAAGCGGGCCAAGACACGCGAGGCAACGGTCATGCTGGTCGGTGACGGAGTAGTTACAGCCGCATGGGCACCGTCGCACAGGGGGCCGTTCCATCTTAGAAGTCTTCCTGTCCTCTGAGTGAGACATGACCTATGAGAAAAAGAACACCAAAACAAGACCCGACGTCACAAAATAAAATAAGGAACAGTCTTACCAGGTGACGTCGAGTGGAGCAAACAACAGGCAGGATACTCGGAGTCGACTGACTACGAAGCAACACGGGGTCAATGAAATGCGTAGTTGAAGGCTTCAACAGTAGAGGTAGGCCTGTAAAATTCTTCTGAGAGCTTCCCACGAGGTGACCTCGATGGCAGGAGCTAAAGAACTGGTGGGAGGGTGGAGTCAACGGCGCCTAACGGCCAACCCACTAGCGCCACGCAGTGCGTCGGCCTCGAGGGCGGCGCCGATGGTGCGTCGACTCCGTCCATCCCCTCCCCCAAAAAAAGAGCTCCCGCAGGGTCATGACCTCCGGTCAAGTACCCAAAGGTGATGAATGGTGAAGACTGACACAGATAAGATCCAATAGGAATAAAAAACATTTATAACAACCAGAACCAGAACCATAAAACTGTGCCCAAAATGCAATCCAAAGTTTAATATAGTGAAATTTTTAAGGCAAAAGACAGAGCCTTTGAAGGTTATCCGGGGAGGATGGGTAGGAGCTTACTGATGCTAAAGAACACCTTGGAAGAAAGAAGATTACTACAGTAGTTTTTTCTTCTTACCCTAGGGGTCCTTAAGCATTAGTAATTACAGCAGACTACAAAGCAGTGCTGATGGGAGATGGGTAGAGAACCTATTTAGGAAAAAGGCTCTGCAGGACTGCCCTACCAAATCTGACATCAGACCCAGACTGCACATCTAAGCAATAATGCTTAGCACAGTCTTCCAAGCTGCTGCTCGGCAGACTTCCAGAAGGAATGTCCCAGCAGCTGCCACTGAAGCAGAAATGCAGTGGGACCGAAAAGACAGCATCCGAGGCGCAACCTCAACCGGGTTGACACTGGAGATTCCTGGGACCAAGATCTCTCACGTCCCAAGAAAGTCTTCACGAGAAGAATCTCTCAGTTCCTTGTCCTTTAATGGGACCGGGAGACATATGAGCCCAAAGGTCCCTCACCCTTAGTGGGAGAGATTGGCACATCTCCCGAAAGGAGCCTGAGAAAGTTGAGCCCAAATTGAGCAGGACGAAGAAGGGCCTTGAGGAATGATCTGTGGCCCCAGCTGCCTCTTCCTCGAAGGCCTGCATCTGTTCAAGCTGCTCAGCAGACCCTGCAGCCATGGAGACCGCCCATCGGGCTTCTTTAGATTTGACCGGCGGATTCCGTTTCTCCAGCCTGCCCAATTTCAAACGTGCGAGATGATCGTCGAGCATGTTAGGATGGAAGGCGAGACACATCTCGCAGGCCTGGGTGTCATGGCCGACACCCAGGCAGTAAACGCACATGGCATGCGGGTCTGTGCGCAACATCTTTTGCCCGCATGGGCAGCGGCAGAAACCGGGAGAATATTTCTCTTCCGTGACAGTCGAGATCACGAAGCAATGATCGGTAACTCTGATGAGTTTAATTTTCAACAAATCTGAAGATTTAGAAGCCAGGGACTACTGAGCACAACAGCAGTAAGGAGGCAACCTGTATCTTCCAGCGGAAAGGAAGATCTGGTGTCACGGGGCAGAGCCGAGGTTATACCACCCGGTGGGTGGGAGAAGCCAGCTTTAAGACCTTCCAGCAAGAGTTAAAGAGGAAAGGACATGCCAAACAGTGTGGATAGAACAACATATCGATGTCCTTAGAAATTTACTTGCAGGGGTCCGGATCCCACCCTGTTCCTATTTTATGTCTATTTAGTTGTGGTCAAAAGACACTTACCCAGTTGTGGATGCAGGCTACCCCACCAACTGTTAACACATGGAGGAGACTTGTTTCAGATATACATATCTTTTAATAACAGGATCACAAAAGATGGCAGGGTGGGTAGTAAATTGCATCACTAAAGATGCAGATTTTGTTCCATATTTTTTTTTTTTCACAGCTGACTGTTTTATACAATTTGACAACTAATGAAGGGTCATTGGAGAGATACAGTTTTTAGTCTACTTTATTCACTATTTTCCTCTGGCAGGAGGAATGGACTTTAGTTACTACAGGTTCCTCTAGAACTAAAGAGATACCATCCTTCTGTATTCTGTATATGTTGATACCGCTGTCTTGTCTTGTATGGAATACCAACTGTACTGCCCTTCTGCTTCAATAAACTTTGAATTTTAATAAAAAATAAAATATTTCTTTGTTTCAGACTAAAGCCATGAGAAAACTCAGGTTCCTGTAAAGGGTTGGGTTCAGCCTCCATCACTGGGCAGTTGGCTTTCACCCCCACCATGCCTGAATTTGGGCAAAACTGGGGAATGACCGGGTAAAGCGACATTTACCACTGAACAGAACAGACCATCTCTAGGATTCCTGGTGGTCAAGATATAGTGAAGCCTGGTATACAGGTCATGGACTTGTAAATAATATGAATAGTATTAGCCATCAAGATGTTGGATACACAGTGCCAGAGGTCTGGATGAATGGGTTTCAATTTAAATACTTACATTATGTCGTCTTTGTTGAGCCAGACTCCGTAATAAATGACTCTACTGATGCAACAATAAACTAAAGAATATTCCTCTGAAGAAATTAAGAATGTTATGCTTGGAATTGGATCCAGTGCCGGCCCACCAAGTTGGATGGACTCGTGCGACTCCTCCCCGGTCCTGGTCTTGTGATACTGGGGCCCGTCTCCAGGCATCACTGCGGGTCTTTTTCCTGCTTTCTGGTCTTCCCCCCTGCAATTGTCAGCACACTAGGAGGGACCAAGGAGACGAGGGCATGCATAGACGTGTCTTTTTTTTCCGGTCCACGACCGCCCCTCCCAGTTGTTCCTGCCTCCTCAGCTGCACCTCCACCTGTGGTCACGCAGGTGGCAGTATCGCAATGAAGAGTGCATCCCACCTTCCCCAGAGAGAGAGAGAGAGAGAGAGTGGGGTGGGAGGCATACCCCCAAGCTTGGGGTATGCCTCCCACCCCACTCGGGGGGTAATCCGAGGGGCTGATGGCAGGAGAGGACTCGTGAGGACTGACAGTTCCCGGAAGACCTGGTGGGCAAGGTGCCTTGGGAGTCCCCGAGGGAAGGCGGTCGCTGTGGTGGTGAAGGGGGCATAAACAGTAAGTTTGCTGGCATGTGACGTGCTACTGACGTCACTATAGCGTGTCACGCCAGCTAAGTCCAACTGTGTGCCCCTCCAGTTTCTGAATTTCGCACCATCTCTAAGTGCTCTGTTCCCCATCAGGTCCGCAAAAGCAACTAAAATATACACGAACAGGTGAGGGGTGCGACAGAGCTGGAGTGTACCTGCCACCAGAGGGAGCGACGATGAGTGACCAACCGGAGAGAGGGAGAGAGAGAGAGGAAAGACTGCGAGGAGACATCAAGACGAGGAGAGCAAGTGAGAGAGGAGACTGCACACCATACTCTGTAGTCCACCTCCTCTGCCGACTGCTGGCTGGAGAAACACTTCCCCAAAAAAGCTGAAATCACTGCCAGCAGTGGGCACCCACCAGCCTGCTTCTTTCAACTAGTGTGCTGCCCGCCTGCCACCAGATTGCTGTTTCTGCCCAAGAGACTGCTGCTGCTGCTATTGGATTCTTCAGAGAATGCAGGTATGTTGTGCTGCAGTGTATAAAAGGCTGAAATGTTATTTTGGAGGAAGGGTTGCATTCAGACCTACTAAGGGTAAGGCAAGGCAAAAAGGGTTAATATGCTGGTGTTGGGGTGGGAGCCCTGGAAGGGTCTGATGAGGGTGGCAAGTAGCTCAAAAATGTATGTTGGTCTATGAGGGATGGGGTTCAGGTAAGAGAGACAACTGTCTTAAAACAAACTGTGTTGCTCTCGGAGGAGTAGGAGCCGGGATGGTTCCGACGATGGTGCAAGTAGTAAAAAATGTATTTTGGTTTCAGATGTATTGTGGGAGCCCTCTATGGTCCAGACTAGGAGGGAGCAACTGTCTTAAAAAATTATGTTTCCCTCGGAGGGATGGGGGAACCTGGGATGGCCTGACGATGAGGCAAGTAGAAAAAAAAAAAAATATGTTGGTTTCAGAGGGATGGTGGGAGCCCTGTATGATCCAGACTAGGGAAACAACGGTCTTACAAAAAACTGTGTTGCTCTCAGAGGGAGCCAGGATGGCCCTGACAACAGGGCAAGTGGTGAAAAACAAAAAGTAGGGGGGATCAAGGGAGCTGGCAGAGACTACAAGCCTGTCAGCCTGACACATGGTGGGCAAGGTGATGGAGGGTATTGTCAAGGAGAGGCTGGGGGACCTGGATAAGTCAGGGTGCCTGGACGATAGACAGCATGGATTCATCCCAGGAAATCGTGTCAGACAAACCTGGTGGAGTTCTATGACTGGGTGACAAGTGCCTTGGACCTGGGTAGACCAGTGGATGTCCTCTTCTAGACTTCAGCAAGGCATTTGACTCTGTTCCTCACGTGGGCCTGTTGGATAAGCTAGGAGAAATGGGGGTGGAAACCAGATGATCAGATGGATAGGCAATTGGCTCCAGGACCGGACCCAGAGGGTCGAGTTGGTGGGATAGTCTCATCCCCAAGGAGGGTCATTAGTGGGGTCCCACAGGGATCAGTCCTTGGGCCCCTTCTGTTCAACGCCCTACGTATCTGACATAAGGACAGGAATCAGGAGTGAGATGAGTCTCTTTGCAGATGACTCCGAAACTGGGGGCAGTGGTGGATGGGAGGAGGGAGGTGGCCCTGCAGGGGACCTGGAGGCTCTGGAAAGATGGTCTAGAAAGTGGAAGCTGAGGTTCAATGCAGGGAAATGCAAGGTACTCCACCTGGGGCCAGAAACCCACGCCAGTGTACACCCTGGGGGAATACTACAAGTCTCAATGGCTGAGAGGACCTGGGGTGGTGGTGGATGTCAAGATGAACAACTCTGAGACTTGTAGGAGGGCAGCAGCCAAGACCACAGGATGCTGGGATGCATCACTAGGGGATCACCTCCAGAAGGAGGGAAGTGATACTCCCTCTGTATAACTGCTTGGTGAGGCCGCACCTCGAGTACTGCGTGCAGTTTTGGAGGCCACACTTAAAGAGGGACATTAAACTCCTGGAGAGGGTCCAGAGGAGGGCAACCAAAATGATTTGGGGCTTGGGGGACAGGACCTATGAGGAGAGGCTCGAAGAGCTAAATATGTACACATTGGAAGAGAGAAGGGAGCGGGGGGACATGATAGAGGTCTTCAGGTACATGAAGAGGGTAAATAGGGAGGAACAGTCAGGGTGCTCAAGGAAGGAGGGGCCACTAGAGGGCATGGGTGGAAGCTGGAGGGGGAAGATTCAGGGAGAAAGGAGGAGGTGCTACTTCACTGAGAGGGTGGTGGAGCCATGGAATGCACTACCTAGGGGCTGGTGGAGGCAGAGACAGTGGAGGGTTCAAGAGGGGTGGGACAGGCACAGGGAAGGGTTCAGGAAGCAAAATCCAATGCAGCAAGAATATCCGGAACTGGGAAGGAGAAGCCAGAGAAGGCGAGGGGACAGCAAGGTCAGCACCCAGGGTGGGGCTGACCAAACAAACGAGCAGCCACGAAAGACCGTTAGGCCTATTCTGCTGGCATTTTAGTATGTTAGTAAGTGGGTTTCGAGGGATGGTGGAAGCCCTGTATGGTCCAGACTAGGAGACAACTGTCTTACAAAAAATTATGTTGCTCTGAGGGAGTGGGGAGCCTGGATGGCCCTGATGACAGGGCAAGTAGTAAGAAAAATGTATGTTGGTTTCAGAGGGATGGCGGGAGCCTTGTGATCCAGACTAGGGGACAACTGTCTTAAAAAATAATTGTGTTGCCTTCAGAGGGATGAGGGAGCCTGGGATGGCCTTGACAACAGGGCAAATAGCAAAACAAATGTATGTTGGTTTCGGGGATGGTGGGAGCCCTATATGGTCCAGACTAGGGCCAAAAAAATGCAGTGGTGGGTCTGAGGAGGAGGGAGGGAGGGAAGAGACATGAAATGTACCATTCTGTGAAAATGTTTTTTGTTTTAAATGTACATGTTGAGCTGAACTTCCCTGGTTCCTCAGTGATGGAGGGTGGATGGACGTGCCTGGCAGACATGTCAAAAGTGCAGTTATGTAAGAACTTATCGTAACAGTATAGATTGAGAAAAGGTTCCTGCAGTAGGTCATCACAGACAGGACTGCACCTCCCGGCATCAGGACCGCAGACAGCAAACTTTTCTAGCAATGCCTGGTGGGGAACTGCACACCAGATGTCACGTGACGGACATCAGCGTGCCCTATATAGTGGCGGTCCCGTGCCCACCCTCCAGTTCTCCCACCAGAGATCCAAGTAGGATGAAACAGGAGAAAGGATGAAATCCTGGAGTCCAGTTCAGAAAAGGCTGAAAGAAATGCAAACATTAGGGGAAGGAAGGAGGGAAAATGTGACCTACTGCAGGAACCTCTCTCTAAGATCTACTGTTACGGTAAGTTCTTACGTAACTGTACTGTCTTACTTCAAGAGGGTTCCTGCAGTAGGTCAGCATAGACAGGACTGAATCTCAAGCAGTCACTCACAGAGAGACCGAGAGAGTCCCGGGAGGAGGAACAACTGAAAAGACAGAATGGGACCGGCTTTAGGATAGTAGACCCTGCAGAACGGCGAGGCCAAACCCGGCCCTATGCCTCGTGGCAATATCCAGACTGTAATGATTTGTGAAAGTATGGACTGAACTCCAAGTGGCTGCTGCACAAATCTCCGCTGCAGAAAAGTTTCTCAAGAAGGCTGTGGACACAGCCATTCCTCTAGTGGAATGATCTCTGACTTCCCCGGCAGAGGCTTGTCATACTTCTGATGACAGAAGCGAAATGCAGTTAGCAAGCCATTTGAATAAGCACTGCTTAGACACAGCTGAACCAAGGACTAAGGGACAAAGGAGACAAAAGCTGATCAGAGTTTCTAGAGCCTTTAGTCCAGTGGACAGTAGCACACTGGAAGTTCTACCATCTGATTGATGGTGAACTCGAAACACCTTGGGAAGAAACTTAGGATTTGTCCGCAAGACTGCCTAGTCCTTATGATAAATCAAATAAGACTCCTTATATATCAGGGCCTGAAGCTCAGAAATTCTACAAGCAGAAGTAATGGCAACCAAAAATAGCGCCTTCCAAGAGAGATAGCACATGTCACAGCTCATCACTGGTTCAAAAGGAGGAAGCTTAAGCTTCTCTAACACAAAATTTAAATCCCAAGGTGGGGTGGGGTTACGGATGAGGGGTTTCAGGTGGAGAATCCCTTTCAGAAAGGTTTTCAAGATCTCCAAATGTGCCACGGGTTCCCCCCACCAACACATGGTAGGCCCAAATGGCCGACAGGTGAACCTTGAGGGAGGAGTAAGACAGACCCGAATCAGAGAGGTGCAACAGATACTCCATAATCTGTGGAGCCGAGCACGTGAAGGGGTCCCAGCCTTTAAACGCCACCTAAATGGAAAAACACTTTCATTTCATGGCATAGGTCGATCTGGAAGAGGGTTTTCTGGCCTCTACCAGGACCTGAGCGACCCTGTGGGAGATCCCAAAACGAGACTTTATTATGTCTGCAGGAGCCACGCATGAAGATGCAGGGTCCTGAGCCTGGGATGCACTAATCTGCCTTGATTCTGGTCAACAGGTCATGTCTGAGAGGAAGAGGAACTGGGGGTTCCACTGAGAGCTGCTGCAGGAGCAGAAACCAGGTTTGCCTCAGCCAGAGGGGGGCTATCAGGATCATCCAGTCTCCCTCTGCCTGGAGCTTTAGAAGCACTCTCTACAGCATGGGAAAGGGAGGGAAGGTGTACAAGAACCTCCCTGTCCAACAAAGTGACAACACATCGTGCCAGAAAGCACCAGGCTCTGGAGACGAGCAAGCAAAACTGGGAAGCTTTGCATTGAATGGGAGGCGAACAGATCTGGGTCTTGGCGACCCCATGTCTGAAAAGAGAGAATCTGCTACTTCCTGACTGAGTTCCCATTCGTGAGTGAGGGACGAGGTCTGACTGAGGCTGTCTGCCAGGAAGTTTTGAACTCCTTGAACGTGCATGGCAGTTAGGAGCAGACCGTGCTGAATTGCCCAGTTCCACACCCGCATCGCCTCCATGCATAGGGGATACAACCGGGTGCCTCCCTGCTTGTTGATGTACCAGACTACTGACATATTGTCCGTCTGGATCAGCAGCGTTCCGTTTGACAGAAGGGACTGAAAGGCCTGGAGGGCACAAAAAACTGCCCACATCTCCAGGATACTGATGTGGAGTGCCATCTCCAACTGGGACCACGAACCCTGGGTCTGGTGGTCCCCCAGATGGGGCCCCCCAACCCTGACAGAGTGGTGGGGAACTTCTGAATGGAAGGCTCCGGGGAAGATTCAGAGGATCTTGCCACCAAAGAAGATCCTTATTGACTGCACTGGAGACTAGAACCAGATGGTCCAGGTCGTCCAAGCGCTGATCCCTTTGGACACGCAAGGTCCACTGGGTGATCCTCATATGGAACCTGGCAAATGGGACCGTGGAGATGGAGGCCACCATCTGGCCCAAGAGGCGTAGCCATACTCTGGCCAGAAGGTATCTGGAAGAGGTCAGTAAACTGACCTGCTCTCGACTCGCATGTGCCATGTCCGGGGTGGGGGGAGGAAGGCTTTGCACTGGACCGCGTCCAAGATCGCCCCAATGAACTGAAGGTTCTGAGAAGGGGTAAGAGTCAACTTGGGGAAGTTGACTGTGATACCTAGGTGAGAAAAAAGGTCCAGCATGCAAGAGAGGTCTGTCAGAAGCCAGTCATCCAGGTAAGGGAAAACTGCTATCCTCCAATGGCGCAAGACCACTGCCAACACCGCAAGGCACTTGGTAAAGACCCGAGGTGCTGAGGAAAGGCCAAAGGGAAGGGCTGTAAGCTGGTAATGCTCCTCTTGGAAGCAGAAATGCAGGAAGCGGCAGTGGCCCGGGAACACCGGCATGTGCAGGTAAGCATCCTGCATATCCAGTGCACAAAGCCAATGGTCCTTCTGCAGAAGAGGCAGGAGGCCCTGCATTGTCAGCATGCGAAACCTTTTGTACTCCACATAAAGGTTTCGACTGCTGAGCTCTAAGATGGGTCTGAGGTCACCCGTCTTTTTCGGGACCAGGAAAGAGTAGGGGTAAAATCCCTTCCTCCACTGGTGCAGAGGGACTGGCTCTATGGTCGCCTCCTGAATTAGAGACCGGATTTCCTCCTCGACCAGAGGTACCTGGTGTGGGGAATAAGACAAGCAACTTGGAGGGAAATCTGGAGGGAACTCCAGAAACTCCAAGGTGTGCCCTTCTGAAACAAGCTGTAGTACCTATGCATCTGAGGTCATGTCCCTCCACGCCTGCGCGTGGAGGGCGAACCTGCCTCCCACCAGCTCCTTGCCCACAGGCAGAGGAAGGGAAGGGGGTAGCCAGTCAGGAAGTGGAGGGTTGAGGAGGAGGGGGGTCTCCCGGACCCTCTCTGAGATTTGGAGGTGGGTGGGGTGATGAAAAGGTGGGGCCCACGGACTTTCTTTTTCCCTGTCGTCTAGCGAAGGGCTGTTTACCCTACCTTTTGGTCCATCTCAGAAAGAGCTGTTTTCTCTGAAATCTCGATCAGTACATGGACCTCAGAGCCTGGTTTCTGTCCTGAAGGCCCGTGATGATATCTTTGGTGTTCTCTCCAAAAGGCACCAAGCTCCTAAAAGGGGCATCCTGAATCGCAGCCTGGACATCGTTAGAGAGGTCAGAAATGTGAAGCCAAGCGTGTCGTCTAAGAGACACTGCCATGGTGGAGGAGCGGGCTACCGTGTCCACAGTGTCATATGTAGCCCTTAGTGTGTGTCGACATGATATTTTAGACAGGCGCAGGTCTTCGACCAACTCCTCTTTGAGCTCCGAAGATTCTATGGTCTGGATATGGGATGCAAGCTTGGCCATAGTTGCTTTTTGGAACGAGACCATATGTGCTATGTAGTTGAGGGAGCGGAAGACGCATGTAGCAGAAGAATAAACTTTTTTTTCATACTGGTTCAGCTACCGGGATTCCTTGTCTGGGGGAGAGGTGCTCATGTGCTTCAGAGTGGCTGAGCGATTATGGGCCACAGCTATAACAATCAAATCAGCTTTGGGGTGGGAGTCCAAGAAGGAAACTCCCTCCGGAGCATGGTAGATCCGGTCCGCCTTCTTAGGGATGGCTGGAATGGAATGTGTCAACTGCCAGATGGTACTGGTGAGGTCTTCATAAGGGGCTGTCCATGGGAGACAGGGAAAGCTGTCTCGAGATCTAAATGCTCAGCGAGGCTCCTCTTAGGATCCTGTTCCTCTGTAGTCTCAGCCATTAGATTGCTGGATAATACGCAATAATTCTGTGAACGAAGGATCCTCAGGAGGGGACTTAGGGAGAATCCTTCCTTGGCCGCAGAAGAATGTTCATCTGAAGAATCCTCCGAGGAATCTCCCCCAGAAAAAGAGGATTCATCAACAGGAGGCTTGAAATCAGGAAGAGTAACCTCCTTAGGAGTGGACCCCGATACATGCACTGTTGAGCGGACTGAGCTGATGGGTGACAAACAGCATGGGGAGCTGGCAGGCATTTTTCTAAGTCAGACTGGCTCAGACCTAGCCTCCTTCCACCAGGATTGGATCAAGCTTTGGAAGTCCTGCTGCAGGGGTGCAGGGGAAAGAGGAGGTGGAGGAGGAACATGGGCAGGTGGACAGTGGTAGGCAGGTGCACCCGGACCATGGAAATGATGCTGATGGGGATAACCCTGATAAGAGGGGTACCCCAGATACGGGTACCCTCAAGAGACAGAATGGGTTAGATGGTCTAACGAAGGGCCTGAAGGAGGATAAGCTGACGTCAGCCCATGGGGGAAGAAGCCTAGAACGTGAGGACAGGAAGGTCCAGGCGTGAATCCCTGCGAAAGGGTACCTGACATCAGAGGAGCTGACATCAGGGAAATCATCGTCAGACCAGCCATCGTGTAAGTAGAAAGCGTCAGGACAATGAAACTACAATTAGCATCGGGATTGGACGCGAGGGCCTCGATGGAGGAGCCGACCAAATGCATTTTGGGGCCTCTGATGATGGGTGAGGCAGAATCAACGTGAGAAGGCATAACAGAGGGTCCGACGGCCCAGAGAATAGGACAGAGGCTCGGGGGGGTAGCATTGGAGCCTCTGGTCTGGAGCCTTCGAGAGGTGTTTGGAAGATCATCACTGGGGTGGGCGAAGGGAGAACCACCTCAAGGGATCCTGTTCCCTCCTCCGTATCTGAAGTGACCACTGGGGCCGGAGGAATCACCTGGGAAGGTGGGAAGGAAGGTTCCTGCCCAGGAGAAGTCTGGGAGGATGTATGGCTGGCAGCCAAAGTGGTGCTTGACCGGACATCAGGTGAGATGGCATGAGCCCCCGACAGGAGAGCAAGGCCCGGGCAGACATCAGAGATGGACGGCTGATCAGACGTGAGAGTTACCGAGTGGTGGAGGGAAGAACGCTCGACCGACTTATCGGTAGAGGCCAGGCAGGTCCCAAATAAATCCTTGGGACTCAGCTTAATGGTCGCCGGGCGGGCCCCGGAAGAGTCGGGGGCCGACTTATCAGTAACAACCGGGCGTTTGCCAGAGGAGCCAGCAGAAGGACTTACCAGTAGAGATTGGGAGAAAGGCAGCAGAAATACTTGGAAAAGCCCCGAGCATGGCCTGGAGAACCACAAGGGCAGGCGGCGGGGCAACGGCCTTACTGGTCGAGGGTCTGCTGGAGTCCCCTCGGTTCCAACAGTCTGAGCAGACCGCAGTGTCGTGGTCTGGGCCCAAAAAGAGGCATCGAAGGTGAGGGATCTGGGCGCTGCACTTCTCAAACTTCTTTGACTTTGTAGGTGGTGGAAAAGACATAAAAGAAATTACCAAAGGGCAGATAAAGAGTAAAAAACGGGTGAAAAATAGTGATTGGCTGAGCAAGTGTAACCGCATGCTACTATGCGCAGGTCAACGGCGGGAAAGAATTGGAGGGCAGGCGTGGGGACCGCCCCCTATATAGGGTCACGCTGACGTCCGTCACATGATATCTGGTGGGCAATCCCCCACCAGGCATTGCTGGAAAAGTTTGCTGTGTGGTCCTGACGTCAGTGGGCACAGTCCTATCTGTGATGACCTACTGCAGGAACCCTCTCGAAGTAAGATCTTTTGTTCTGGCCTCAGGTGTGGGAGCAGGGTGGGGGTCGAGCAGACTGCGGACTAGCACAGAACAATTTTTTCCAGCACGTATGCCAGGCAACTAGGCACGTCCCTTGCTCTCCTAGTGTGTCCGTGACCTGCTGCTCTGGTTACTTGATGATAGAGGGTGGATGGACGTACCTGGCAGACATGTTGAAAACTAGGCCAGGCCACCGAACAACACCACCATCAGACAGAGTTTACTATGGCTGATATTCTGACCCACCTAAAAGCAAGCCTTTAGACGGGAGCAATCACCACCACCATGATTTGCCTGCTTCAACCTGGCTCCATGATAAAGCAACCAGAGTAGCGGAAGGCTGGGGGCCGGGGGTGTTTGGAGTGTCCTCAATGATTGTTGCCATGTGGCGGTCTCACTGAGTTTCGCCTGGCCCTCCTTCCATATAAGTTTCCCACTTGCATCCTGGGGCTTAACTTTCCTGAATTTGCAAGCCTGCCAGTGCACTAAAAATCAGCTCACCTTTTGATGCTCCAAAGCTCTGACAGCTGAGGAGGTGATGCCCAACAAGGGCAGGCCCATTTCTCCGACCAAGCTTTCTCTGGTGAGCACAGCTTTAAGGATCCCAGGTTCCAAACATACACGGTGCAAGGTATCCCGATGCTAACTGTAGTTTCCTCCCTGGAAAGCAGGGGCCAAGATAGGGTCTGCTCCTGGCTACAGACATGCCAACTTCTTAACCCAGTGGCCTAGTTTTAACCTAACATTTCAGCACTGGGTTACTTGACTTCCCCATGAATCCCTTGGTGGGACGCCTCTGACTGTCTCCATCACCCTCTTTTCTACCTTTTACCTTTCCTGAATTTGCAAGCCTGGCCAGTATTTATGTATCGCATATGCTTGACTCAGGACCTCCTTGTGAATGAGCTTGCTCAATGGAGTCTTTCCTGCAATAAACTTGAACTTTTACACCACCCATCGGTGGTACTGGACTAGACTCAAATGGGTGTTTCCCTACTCCTTCTGACACTGACTCGGTATTCACTGCACATCTCCTGCACCACTGACCTTTGAAAAGCTAGGTTCCAGCTTGGCCTTCTATTCTGATTTTCTCACAGACCTGCAGTGGGTTACAGGACCACTGATAAGCAGTACTGTAAACAGTGTGAGTGGCTTGCTTGCCCCTGACTTGCTGGGCTGTTTACCATCTTGCCACCTGCAGACAAAAGCTTCTGCCTTGCCTCCCGTTTTTATTGTATCAGATCCCCACGAGATGCAGTAACATTGCATCAAAAACTTAACACTATACCGACTGATCAGTGTTGTCTCTAAACATACTCCAGATTTGGGCTCACTAACGGACATGGGACAGGATCGAACTGACCTACACATTATTTTACCTCTCTACTGCAGGTCTGAATGAGCACAAGGTAACAGCTGTTCTGTCCTAAACTGACCTTCCGCAGTGACAATCCCTGCTCTGCTAAGTTTCTCAGTTTATAACATTTGTTGAACATATGGATCTTGTTTTAGAGAAATACTTTAAGATGTTATTCTCTGTATTTTTTTTTTACCTTTGATGTGTCTCCAGGTGCCTGCCGCATACAGAGTGTAGGTTGCTTTCTCCCCCTTCCCCCAATGTTCCCCCTACCGACCAGAGGATCTCTTGAGCGCCCGCCTCAGCCTTTCTGAAGACCAGATCTATATGAACATAAGAAGAATGCCAGCACATACAGGCCTGATGGTCTGTCTAGTCTGCTCGAGTGTGTAGCTAGCAGTCTGTTACACTGCAGCTGCTCCCCACTCTCCTACCCATATCCAATTTCATGTCCACACTAGCTGTTACCCCCCTACCCCGCAGTGCCTCATTGGCGGCCTTCCCCCTGACTTTGTCACATCCCATATTAAAACTGCTCACCATCTTCAAGGATACCACCTCCCCAGGCAGTGTGCTCCACCCTGTCACCACTCTATCCGTGAAATAGTGCCTTTTCATTTCCCTTCTGAATCTACCACCCTCCAACTTTAGATTGTGCCCCTTTCTCTCTCCTTAATCTTAAAATTCCCTCTGTACCATCTTTATTTATGTCTTTCATACATTTGAAGGTTTCTATCACGTCTCCTCTATCCCTCCGTTCCTCCAGGGAGTATATGTTGAGCCCTCTCAGTCTCTCCTCATAGGGTTTGTCCTCCATACCAAGGATCATCCTGGTTGCTCTGCGATGGACCCCCTTCAGCAATTTAAGTAGGGGAGACAGAAGAAACAATTACTCACCATAATAATCTTCTTTCTTCCAGGGGATCCACTAATATTATTAACTTCTGCAGTGTCCCTTTAAGACAACACTGCCCCGGAGAGAAATGGAACTATATGCAAATAATGGAACCATTTTCCTTGTGACATTTTTCAAAAGCTGCCCAGCTAACTGC
Organism: Neoceratodus forsteri; assembly: GCA_016271365.2. Lineage (NCBI taxonomy): Eukaryota > Metazoa > Chordata > Ceratodontiformes > Ceratodontidae > Neoceratodus > Neoceratodus forsteri. The sequence continues at coordinate 137,177,053 of CM028137.1, forward strand.
CAATGTTCTAACTCCTCAGATTTGGATGGAGCCTGCAAAGAGGCCCCACTACAAACATTTGATTAACACCAATAAACCCTCCCCACTGGGTCGACTACTACAATATTAACAACCCCTCTTCAATGTCAGAATCACCTGAGAAGGGGAAACAAGGCCCAACAGGGCTAAAAAAGATAAAGAAAAACATGCCAGTAACTGGCACCCCTACAGCTGATTAATCAGTCAGGGATGTAGAGGTCTCTAGTTCTAGAAAGGGAGGTAAGGGTGGGTAAGTTAATAATATTAGTGGATCCCCTGGAAGAAAGAAGATTACTAAGTAATTATTTCTTCTTACCCGAGGAATCCATTAATATTATTAACTTCTGTAGACTACGAAGCAGTACCTTTGGAGGTGGACACAGAACCTATTTAAGACAGAGACTCTGCAGAACTGCTGTGCCAAACCTGGCATCATTTCTGGACAAGTGTCCAGGATGAAATGCATTGTAAAGGTGTAGACAACTTCAGGGTAGCTGCTTTAGAGATTTCCAACAGGGGCACCTCCCTGGCAGCTGCTACAGTGGCAGCTGTACCCCTTGTGTGAAGATCTCGGAGCCCTGATGGGACTCCTTTTCCCACTTGGGAGTCGCAAAACTGGGTACACTGAACTATCCCACAAGGGTTAGTTTTTTTGGAAGATGGACTTCTTTTGCCCATATCTTTATAGGTCAAGAGGTGCACCTACCTGTGATACTTGGTATGAATTATGAGGTAATTCAGGATTCTTTTTACATCCAGACTGTATGGTCTGCTTTCGCCTGAGCAAGAATGCTCAGTAAAAAGACTGGCAAAGTTACAGACTGGTTTAAGTGGGCGTCTGGGTAGGAACTAATCATTTGTTCTCAGCACAACCTTGTCTCTGTGACAGGAGATATAGTCCTTTCACATGCACAAGGTCTGGAGCTCACCGATCCTTCAGGCAGAACTGATGACCACCAGAAAAACTGTTTTCCAACTAACACACTTGAGGTCTGATGAGACTATGGGGTCAAAAAGGGGAAACATGCACTTAACAATGCAGGTGTTTAGGTCCCAAGCTGGCACTGGTTTCCTGTGAGGGAAATACAGGTGGGATAACTGTGGAGGGGTTGTGGAATAACAAATGGACCAGACACCGAACTTCAAGTTCAACACAAAATCTCTGAATCTTAATCTCAAGAATGGCAGGAGCTACCTGTCACATATCCCCCACCTTAAGAGGGAAGCAGTTATTGTAGCCTGCTTACCACCTTCCTGTCCCAGGAAGGGATGGAGCTTCCACCCATCCATCTTCATAAGCTCTGTCTCAGGGTCCCTATTAATGATAAACAGTCCATCATAAACATGGTAGATATCAGCATTCTTTACCCTGAGGCATTAACACGTTTCTCAACAGAGATTAACGCTACCTTCCCATCTAAAGTTCAGTACCATAGAAACAATTTCTCTGGGGTGAGTAATTACCTGCTCTAACCGCACCAGACATGTCAGTTTTAAGCAGGGGCACAGTCCTAGGTTCAACCCCTCTATATAAACCCACTATGTCTCTTGATTCATTCATTTCACTTGCTAATGATACAGACACCTGAGGGTAGACACTGTTTTGGTGTTATCCCAACAAAGGTTCCAATCCATTTTCCACCCACCTCCTCTTTGGTAGGTTTTCCCTCAGAAAAGAATAAAACACATGTACCACCTCAGACTCCTTGTCTGCCCTTGGGTACCTCTTTCTTTGACATCAGGCCCGCCCCTGACCAGATATGCTACACTTTTGCCTACAGAAAGGAACCACTGCAGAGCCACATCTGGCCTTGTGCCTGCAACTACCGTGACCCCTCTGTCTTACACCAAAGTGTCTGCGGGAATATGGAAGGAGCAATAGTAGTTTCTACTCTTCTATTTCAACCTCTTATAACCTATGATCCCAAATCCTTGGTCATCTTATCCCCCGGAAAGTCTCTACAGAAACCTACAGGAAGCTAAAGAACCTCCCATGCTGAATACCCTGCAACGTTAAACAGCAGGTTCCTAAACCTTTTAACTCTGAGGTGTCTTAATAAAGATCCTTTTTAATCATTGTGCTATTTTCAGCCATCTGTTACCATCTAGTACCTTGTGACCTGTATGAGTTTTCCCTTTTTCCAAGGGTGCCATTTTTTTTTCTTTAATGACCTCTACCCTTAAGGACACTCTTTCCACACCCCGGGTACTAGTTCCACTGCTGTCCCCAGCAGGTACCTCTATCTGGCTGCACATAAGACAGGTCTTAAGACAGGCTGTCACCTGTTTGTACATACCAGGCCAGTAAAAAAAAGGAGTCAGCCGAGCCAAGACACCGCTATGGCTCAGATGCCCACAGGGACAGGAGTGAGCAGCCTCCATCACCTGTTGTCTGTAGGCCTCAGGCACCACCACCTGGGCATCCACACTTTTTGTACAGAAGTTGGGTCTCATGTGGTATAGAACACCCTTCTTTAGTTTATATCACCAACATTGTTTTGCCCCCACACCACCATTAATCTGCATACCCTTCTTGACCTTAACATACTGTAACAGTTTGGCAACATTAGCATCTTTAGCCTGCAGTATACCCCAGTCAATACTGTTAATAAATTTAGCTGAATCAATACAAGAAAAAGTCCCTTCAGCCTCATAGGCTTCTTCTTGCTTACTTGGAGTCTTCAACCCCAACGCAGTATGTCTAGGTACAGTCTTACCTGGGGTTTCACATTCAAGTTCCATACTTGCATCTCCAACTTCCAACAGGTAACATCCTGGGAACACAGGAAACAAAGGAATATCCTGCTCAGTCAGGGGGTCCTCCTCCAGCTGAGTGCACAAAAAATAATCTTCCAATTCTTTATCCAAACTCTCTGGCAGGGACCTCTCGAGCACCTGGCATCAGTGTTCCACCTCTCTGCATAGTCAGTATGCCTCCAGCCATTGCCCATTCATCCAGTGGATCATCTTCATCAGGGTCTCCACCTCCTGGGTGTTGTCTTCGCACTTCCGGTCTGCCTCGACCTCATGGTAGTTCCTCATCCCTTTGCATCTCATCGTCTTCAGGCTTGACCGTCTTCTGAGTTCCCAGGTCCGGTCCAGGCAGCAGCTTCTCTCCGTCTGTTGCCCATGGTTCTGGTCAGAACTCCACGGACTTTCTTCTCTGGGTTCTCCTCTGGCAACTCCTGGTGCATCGGTCCACCTGGGATAGCTGGGCAATAGCCACGAGAAAATGTCCATCTTTGGCCAGTCCAGATGCTTCCAGCAAGTTATCCCATTTCTGACACCAAGTCTGTGGAGGGGTTGTGGAATAACAGATGGACCAGATACCGAACTTCAAGTTCAACACACAATCTCTGTGTGATGTTTATTCAACATATAGAGGATAACCTTCAGAAATGGCATATCCCTTTTTCAATACATCAGTTTGCAGCAACAGACTATGCATGTCCTTCCTCTGCACTTAGTCAGCACCTACTGACTCAATGATCTCTGATCTAACTTACCAGTTGAGAGTCAGTCTCCCCTATGTGGGCCTGGTTTGTTTGGGTAGTGGGGGCTCAAATAAAAAAAAAAAAAGAACAGAAACTAAAGACAAAGAACCTCAGTGCAGAAGCACTGAAATAAGGGTTACCCCAAAGGGCATTGACAATAAGCCACGTTTCAAAGAAACACAACATTACACATACTTCCATAATGCAAATCATCATGGGATATATGTTAAATTTTCCTTTTACTGCACCTGTAATGTTATCCTCTGTTTTAATCTGCACTGTAATAACTGTCTTGATGTCTGCCCCCCGCGACGAGGTGCCTTTGTAAATGAGTCTCTGACTCAAAGGTTGCAAACCCGATTTGTAATGAATAAATAAATGAATAAAAATAAATGAATATATGCAAATCACCATGACATTTCAGATGTCTCAGTTTACAGCAATTTACATGCATTTTAAATAGCACAACTAAATTTGTATAATACAGTCAACTAGTACTTTTTACCTTTATCAAAAACACCTTGTGCCATGGTATTTTCAACATTTACAGGTTTCATAAAGTATACAATACAGTAAGGTATTTTATGACATAGTAGTGCTATTACATACTAAATCCAACAATGATAAACACAACCTGTTGTTTTACATATGCTCGGAGGTCACCATAATAACCTCCCTGTATGAGGACCTGAGAGGGAAAAGGAATATTAAAGAGGACACTATAGCATAGTCAAGAAAGATGAGGGGGTGCCCACAGATGGCCAACCTTATGGACTAGAAATTGTAAAGAACGGATTAGGCTAAGAAATAGAAGAATTGTTGCAACAAATTTAAGAAAAGGTCGGTCCTCAAGTGTGACAGGTGCTCCCTGTCACAACAACCCTTTAGAAAAACTGAAGACTGGAATGGATGCCATGGAGGCTTCCTTCCCAGCAGAGATATGATCAGGCACTGAAAACCAGTGTACTTATGAGGTCAAATGCTGAAAACCAGTGAGTGCAGGTGTGTTAGGTAATCCCACAAAGCTGGGATATCTGCCCATGTTGGTACCAAGCCACTAGAAGAACACCACATTAAAAATCTTTTCACTTTTTGCAGCACAGGTTTTCTTGGTAGCAGGTTTTCTGTATCCCCCTAAAAACCTCCAAGATATTTTAAGAGGTGCACACCTGCATACTCTCAGTCCTCAAGGGCTAAGCCTTAACATTGAGGAACCTGAGGTTGGTGTACATGAACCTCCCCCGGTAGGAGGTCAACAGGTTGTGACCCCTGAGGGGGGGTGTTTAGGCTTGGCAACAGACAAGGAAAACAGCTGAAAGTATCATGGCTGAATGGTCCAGTCCGGTACTAATAGACCCCTTGCTGCTGGCTGAGATCCCAGTTTGATCAATACCCTGAATAACAAAGGAAAAGGAGGGAATGCACACAGATACCTTCCCAACCCATCCCAAAATCAGAGCATCCAGGGGTACTGTGCCCCTGTGTGGTGGTCTACAGCAGTACTGAGGCAGTTGGTGATTCTCGTGGGATGCAAAGAGATTAATCACTGGGGTGACCTACCTTCTGAACACTACGACCAGCACCTGTTGTTCTGGATCCACTCGTGATGAGCCTGATTTATCCTATTCAGGGCATCTGCTAGGTGCTGTCTTTTCCTGGCAGATGGGTAACCTATAGGAAGGCACTGGGGGAGTAGGTCAGACTCCATGTGTCCATTGCCTGTATGAAGCAAGGAGTGGATCTTGTCCCTCCATGTTTACTGATGTAGTGCATTGTGATGGTATTTGTCTGTCCTGAGTTGTACCACCCTCCCCAAGTCAGGGTAACAAAGGTTTGCAGGGCTAGGAGCACTGTTCTCAATTCCAGCCGGTGTATGTGCTGGAGTCACGCCTAAGAACCATCAGTGATATGCTCTCCTAGATGGGCAACCCACCCCAGTAAAGATGCATCTGTCATAAGGATCACAGATGGAGACTCCTGGTGGAAGGGATACTATTTCTGAGGTTGTCTCCTTCTGTCCACCACTGAAGTGCCTACAGTAACTCTTTTGTTCCTGGGACTGGCTCTGAAGATGGGTCTCTTCTCTGGCACCAGTGGGCTCCAAGGGACTGTATGTCCCTCATCTGAAAACTGGGGCCCAAGACTGTACTTGTTGCTGAAGCCAGGTGGTCCAAGGGTTGTAGACACAGTCCCACACAAAAGATTAATAATTTGACACAGTTCCACACAAAAGATTAATAAACAAATTAGCCAGCCTGGGAGTGGGTCTCAGGGTGGTAGCCTGGGTAAAAAACTGGCTGGACAACAGGACACAGAGGGTAATAGTAAACGGAGTCCACTCTGAAGAAAGGGGGGTTACTACTGGGCTACTGCAGGGCTCAGTACTGGATCTGGTCCTTTTTAATGTCTTTATAAGTGACATTGCAGAGGGACTGGAAGGAAAAGTATGCCTCTTTGCAGACAACACAAAGATCTGCAACAGGGTTGATACACAAGGGGGGGTGGAAAGGATGAGAAGGAACTTGGCAAGGTTGGAGGAATGGTCAAAAATATGGCAGTTTAGATTCAGTGCAAGTAATGCACCTGGGAAACAAAACCCAGGGAACAGTACACAAAGGGGCGAGGGGAGGTATTAACAACAACAAAATGGAAAGGACCTGAGGGTAGTCATATCAGATGACCTAAAGGTAAGCAAGCAATGAGAGAAGGCAGTAAGGATGGCTGGGGGGATACTGAGATGTATAGGGAGAGGCATCACCGGTAGAAAACATGCAGTTGTTATCCCTCTGTACAGACAGTTGGTGAGACCCCATCTGGAATACTGTGTACAGTTCTGGAGACCCCATCTCTGCAAGGACATAGACAGGATGGAGGCAGTCCAGAGGAGGGCAACTAAAATGGTGCAGGGTCTGCAACAGAAGCCATACAAAGACAGACTAAAGGAGCTTAATATGTATACCCTTGAGGAAAGGAGGGAAAGAGGGGACATGACAGAAACTTTCAAGCACTACAAGGGAATCAACAAAGTCCAAGAGGGTAGCATCTTTCAGAAAAAGAAATGTGCAAGAACAAGGGGACACAATCTGAAGATAGAGGGGGGACAGCTCAGGGGCAATGTGAGGAAGTATTTTTTCACAGAGAGGGTGGTGGACACATGGAACGGCCTTCCTGAGGATGTCGTGGGGTCAAAAACAGTGGGGGAATTCAAGAATGCATGGGACAGACATAAGGCAATTCTGGTGGGAGGTAGGAAGAATTAGGCCATTGGTTAACTAGGATCTGCAGCTTATGTTATAGGTAGGGAAATGGGCAGAATAGGTGGGCCAAGTGGTCCTTATCTGCCGTCAAAGTCTATGTTTCTACCTAGGTGCTGCTGTTTATGGTGCCAGCTGCAGAACGTTGCTTACCATTTCCTGAGGCAAGTAAGCTCTTCCCACAATGGTATTCAGTTTGTCTAAGAAAGTGCAGTTACGTAAGAACTTACTGTAACAGTAGATCTTCGAAAGAGGTTCCTGCAGTAGGTCTTCACATATAGGACTGCGCCCCTGGCGTCAGGTCCACACGGCAAACTTGTAGATAGCAATCATCAGCGGGGACCGCCCCCGACATCAGGTGTTGTAACGTCAGCCTGACTATAAAAGAGGCGGTCCCACGCCCGCTCTCCAGTTCTTCTCCAACAGAGACCTATAGAAAGGTAAGCATGAGACCAGAGTAAAAACTCCTCAGACCCCACTTCCACTCTAGTCCCGAAGGACTAGAAAGGATGGAAAATAAGGATAAAACATCCAAAAACTGGGGGAAGGAGGGAGGGAAACTAGACCTACTGCAGGAACCTCTCCCGAAGATCTACTGTTACGGTAAGTTCTTACATAACTGCAATATCTTACTTGAGATGGTTCCTGCAGTAGGTCTTCACATATAGGACTGAATACCAAGCAGTCCCTGAGAAAACAAAAACATAGGTGCATCCGGGAGGAAGAGAAGTCGCCATGAGAAATCACGACAAGAGGCCTTGCAAGACTGCAAGACCAAAGCCAGTTCTGCACCGAGAGGCAATGTCCAGACTGTAATGCTTAGTGAAAGTGTGAACAGACGACCACGTGGCTGCCGCACAGATCTGCCATGGACACATTCCTAAAAAAGGCATTAGAGGTCGCCACGCTACGGGTGGAATGGCCTTTTACTGCCCCTGGAAGGGACTTCCCATATTTCGTATATGAAAAATGGATGCAGTTAGCTAGCCATCGAGATGGTTTGCTTGATACAGCCTTGCCCTGGCATTGTGGAGCCATACACAACAGCTTGGCTCGATCAACCCTTTAGTCCTGTTCGTAGTACCTTCAGAACCGTGCACATCAAGGTGTGCAGAAGGTATTCCCTTGTTGAAATACTGTAGATAGTACACTGGTAATTCCACACTCTGGTTCAAAGTGGTTTCCAAAACCACTTTGGGTAAAAAAGAAGGATTAGTCCAAAGGACTACTCGGTCCTTGTGAAAAATCAAATAAGGTTCTTTACAGACAAAAGCCTGTAATTCATAAACCCTTCTGGCCGAAGTAACTGCAACTAAAAATAAGGTCTTCCAGGAAAGGAAGCACAAGTCACAGGAAGAAGCTGGTTCAAACGGGGGTAAAGTCAGCTTTTCGAGCATGAAATTCAGGTCCCAGGGAGGACAAGGATTCTGGATTGGAGGTTTTAAATGAAGGATGCCCTTCAGAAAGGTTTTGCCCTCCACCAGGAGGTGGTAGGCCGACACCGCAGAAAGTTGGACCTTAATGGAGGAGTAGCTAAGGCCCACCTCAGACAGATGTGCGAGGTACTCTAGGACCTAGGAAGCCGAGCACGAAAATGGATCCCAGCACCTTGCTTGGGCCCATATCGTGAATCTCTTCCACTTCACTGCATAAGTAGACCTAGTGGAGGGTTTTCTAGCCTCCACTAGAATATGCGCAACCTACGAAGATACCCCATAACGAGAAATTGCTATGTCCACAGGTGGCACGCATGAAGGTGGAGAGACTGAAGGCTCAGATGCACCAGGGTGCCCTGCTCCTGTGTCAGAAGGTCGTAGGAAATGGGCAAAAGAACCGGAGGTTCCACTGCCAACTGTTGCAGCAGCAGAGGATACCAAATTTGGCGCGGCCAAAGTGGAGCAATGAGGATGGTGTGAGCCCCTTCCTGCTGTAGTTTCACCAAGTCCTTCTGAATGAGAGGAAAGGGAAGAAAGAAGTACAGAAACCTCCCTGTCCATGAAAGAGACAGCGCGTCTTGCCAAAAAGCACCATGCCCGGGAATCAGTGAGCAGAAGATGGGTAGTTTTGCGTTGTATGAGGAGGCGAACAGATCTATCTCTGGCCAACCCCAGTGAAGAAAGAGATCTTCGACCACCTCTGACTTTAACTCCCACTCGTGGGCCCTTGCCACTGATCAACTGAGACTGTCCGCCAGGATGTTGCTGACGCCTGGGACATGGACTGCTGTCAAGTAAAGGCTGTGCTGAATCGCCCAGTACCACACCCTCATTGCTTCTCTGCAAAGAGGATATGAACAGGTTCCTCCCTGTTTGTTTAGATACCAGACTGTGGACATGTTGTCCATCTGGACTAGAAGAGATCCCAGAACCAGAAGCAACTGGAGTGCCTGGAGCGCGTAAAGAACCGCCTTGATCTCCAGAACATTGCTGTGGAGCATCAGCTCCTGGTCGGACCAAGACCCTTGTGTCTTGTGAGTCCCCAGGTGGGCTCCCCAGCCCAGGTCTGAGGCATCCGTGGTGAGAATTTGGGATGGGACTGAAGGATGGAAAGAAGTTTCCTTCGATAGGTTTGAGAGATCCTGCCACCAGGGAAGATCTCTCTGAAGACTGTTAGAGATCATGACCTTTTGGTTCATGTTGTCCGTCCGTCCTCTGGTCCCATTGGACTCAAAGAGACCATTGGGTGACCCTCATGTGAAACCTGGCCATGGGAACTGTTGAAATGGTGGCCACCATCAGTCCTAGGAGACAGAGCATGAAGTGTGCTGGGATCCATCAGGCCTGGGCCACTACAGTGGCCTGAGAAGCTTAGGTCTCGGCCCGATACGATGGCAGAAAAGCCTTGCCCTGAACTGTGTCTAGTACAGCTCCAATAAACTGGAGTCTCTGGGGTGGTACTAGGTGGGACTTGGAAAAATTGACCATTATGCCCAGAAGAGCAAACAAGTTCAGAGTGAAAGAGAGAGACTCTTTCAGGCTGGTAGGAGAGGGTGCTGCGAGGAGCCAGTCATCCTGGTATGGGAAGACATAAATGCCCTGAAGGTGTAAAAATGCCGCCACCACCGCTAGGCATATGGTGAACACTCTGGGAGCCGAAGAAAGGCCAAAAGGGAGTGCTCTGAATTGGAAATGCTTCTCCATAGAGACAAAACGGAGAAATCGGTGGTGGGCCGGGAGGATAGGAACATGCAGGTAAGCATCCTGCATGTCCAGGGAGCACAGCCAAGAATTTGGGTGCAGCAGGGGAAGGAGCCCCTGAAGGCTCAACATACGAAACTTCTTGTACTCGACGAAGATGTTTAGTGTACTGAGGTCCAGGATCGGTCTCAGGTCGCCCGTTTTCTTTGGTACCGGGAAGAAGTGGGAGTAGAATCCCCTTCCTATTTGGTTTGTTGGGACGGGTTCTATGGCCCTCTTTAGAAGAAGTGCCTGAATCTCCTGAGAGACAATGGGGACCTGATCCCAAGGATAGAAGGACCGTCCCGGCGGTTGAGGGGCTGGAATCTCGCTGAATTCTATTGAGTGACCTTGCTGGATGAGCTGAAGCACCCAAGCTTTTGCGGTGATGAACCTCCAACCGTCCAGGTGGAGGCCGAACCTCACTCCGACCGGTTCCTCCTGTGTTACTGGAGGGAGTGGAAGGAGGGGAAAGGAGTAAGGATGCTGAGGGGAGGGAAGCTTTGCCCCAGAGGCCTGTTTAGGAAATCTGGCCTGTGGGGTTTGAGCTCCAGATCCAAGGGCGCGTTTCTTCACTTGGCGCTTAGCCTGGGATTTGTTCCACCTTCTTTGGCGGCAAAAAGGCTGCTTTTTCTGACCCGACTTATAAAAGGAACGGACGTCCCGCAGACAGCGTCCGCTCTCCTGCAGCCCAGTAATGATATCTTTAGTGTCGCCACCAAAGAGGACGGAACCTCTAAAGGGGGCATCCAGAAGAGAGGATTGAACGTCCTGCGCCAGGCCTGCTGTACGAAGCCAGGAGAGGCGACGGAGACAGATCCCCGAGGCTGCCGCTCTAGCCACAGAATCCACCGAGTCGTAAGTTGCCCATAGGGCGTGACAACACGATGATTTCTCCATCCTAACTTTGTCCAGTAACTTCTTCCTCAGGGTTTCATCCTGAACCTCTTGGAGGTCTCTTTCAAGAGCCAAAAGAGAAGCTTTTTGAAAGACGACCATATGCGAGACGTAATTAAGGGAACGTATCGCACAAGAGGTAGAAGAGTAGATTTTACGCCTAAATTGATCAAGCTGACGCGAGTCTTTATCAGGAGGCGAAGAGCTCAAGTGTTTGGGCTGGGCTGAACGGTCGTGAGCGGCCGTGATGACCATGGTGTCAGCCTTAGGGTGGGAGTTAAGGTGAGGGATCCCTTCCAGGGGATAATAGGTGTGGTCTGCTTTGCGTGAAACCACTGGTATGGAGGACGGTTGCTGCCAAATTGTGGTCACAAGGTCCTCATGGGGCCCCATCCATGGGGGAATGGGGACAGGGTCAGAGGTGGCCAGATCTAGGTGCTCTGCAAGGCGTTTTCTTTGCGGGTCTACCTTTTTGGACGGCCATCCGCCAGCCGCCTGAATGGAATGCATCAAATCTCCGAAAGAGGGGTCCTACGGTGAAGACTTGGGAGAGTCTTTCGGGGGAACCTCTACGGGAGACCTAGGGTCTGACGGATCCAGGTCGGACTTGGTGTCAGAGGGCTCGGAACCGCTAGGAACAGAAGGGTCTGGGTCTGTGGTGCCCACAGTTAAAGAGCCCAAAGCTCTGGTCTGAGGAGGCGGTAAAGAGGTGACCCTGGGGGTGGGTGCTTCTCCCACCGATTGTCTTAACTCTGACAGAAGTTGCGTTCTGGCATCCTTCCACCAAAGGGGAATGGACTCGTGGTCCAGTACCAGAGGTGGAGGAGAAGGAGGGGGCTGGAAGCTCGGATACCCCAGATACTGAGGATACTGCCAGGAAGGGTAATAGTAAGAGTACCCGGGATAACCCGGCGTGGAGTGTCCTGGGGTAGGATACCCCGGCGTCGGATAAAATGGCATCAGGTAACCAGTGGCAGGAGGCCCGGCGACGGAGGCACATGGCTCGGCGTCGGGTACTGAGTGACCAACGGCGGGCGGCTCGGGGGTGAGAGGGAGGGTTCAGAGTCTGCAAACCCAACCGAAAGACCTGCGGGGGGCAGTGCCATAGTGCCAGCAGATGGCGTCAGATCCGGGAGCGTGCCCGAAGAACCAGAGGGTGGAGGCTCCATGGCAGGATCCCTGGCCAGCAATGGACTCCTGTCTGGAGATGGCGGAAGGCCTGGGGAGGAGGGGGAAGCGCGAGGGGTCCCCAACGGCAGGTCCGAGTGCAATCCGGCTAATGCAAAGAGCAAAGGATCGCAGGGTGAATCCCTAGGGTGAAGAACCCTAGAGGACAACAGGTTGACTTGTCCCTCACTTTGTCCAGCGTCGGGGGCCAAACTAGAGCCCGACGGGATAGTGGATAGATCCAGATGGATGTCTGAGGAGCCGGCGTCCGATATAGCAGATCCAGCTGAGCTAGAGACGCCTGTAAGGCCGCCGCTAGACTGATTGGCGGAGGCTGCGCGCCCTTCACTGGAGGCAAGGGGTGTCTTACCGGCAGGACAAGGCAAGGCAAGGAAATGACAGCTTCCAAGGAGGCTACCCCTGGCTGCCGGCTCACCTTGGCAGTAGGGAGAGAAGGGGCCCGGCCCAAGGAGGTGGACGGGGCGCCCGAAGAAGTACTCACAGTTGCAGGCCTCTCGTGTGGCGATGGACTCCAGTCCTGGTGCTTCTCTTTGCTTTTCTTCTTTTTTGGGCTGGCGACAACGACCTTTCCCTCAGTTTTTGGAGCTCCTTTTCCATAGACGCCAAGCATCAGGTCAGAAGATGGGCCTCAAGGGACCATTTGTGCCTGTTCTTGTCGCCTGGTTGAAGGCCTGGCAGATGGAACACTCCTGGACATTGTGTTTAGAACCCACTCAAAGGAGGCAGCGGGAATGGTCGTTCCCGTGCGGGATATGAGTGCCGCACTTGGAGCACTTTTTCTTCTGTCTAGAAGACATCAATTTGAAGAAAAACGTTTGAGAGAAATATTAGTAAGAGGCGAAGAAAACTTCGACAAAATACAATGCGGACGTTGGATTGCTGTTCAAACACGAGCCGAACGTTATTGAGGTGACGGCGGGAAAGAACTGGAGAGAGGGCGCAGGACCGCCCCTTTTATAGTTGGGCTGACATCACGACGCCTGACATCGGGGGCGGTCCCCGCTGATGATTGCTATCTACAAGTTTGCCGTGCGGACCTGACGCCAGGGGGTGCTGTCCTATATGTGAAGACCTACTGCAGGAACCCTCTTGAAGTAAGATCTGCAGTGACTGCACAGGGATCAGAACTGACTCTCTTTTTTTTTTTTTTTACTACCTGGGACCCCAAGGACCCTGAAAGTGATATTTTACCTGCTGGGGAAACTGTCACAAGGCTATCAAGTCATCCAGGTAGGAAAAACTGATGCAGCTATTTTTTCTTTGGTGAGCCACCACCACTGACCAAAGGGAAGTGTTGGGAACTGTTAGTGACTTGAAGAGAAACAGAACCTTAGGTACTTCCTGAGAGATTCCCTATGGAAATAAGGAAGTATGCTTCCTTCAGGCCTAAGTAGTTTAACTTTTTTTGTAATGTTGGTAGAATTATTGCCAATATGACCCCTTTTTGAATCTGGAATTACTAGGTGTCAGAGTAGCGAGTCCCACTGCCCCTTACAGATACTTGGGAGGGCCTGAGAATCATGTCAGGGGTTTTGCTCTGGTTGTGGCTGGGCTTGTCCAGCCTGGGAGCCCCACCTGGGACCCCTTTTACTCCTACCCCTGTAGGGAGGGAGGGTACTGCAGCTGCATTGGTGCAGCCTGTGCCTGAAGAAAAGGTCTGCTGAACGATGCCCTACCCTTACCTCCCCTTCCATCAGGCTTAGGAGAAGGGGAGGGTTTCTCCTTAGCTGTGCTTCTGAAGGTGGTTTTATAAGTATCCACCTTTTTCAGGTAGGCCTCAGTTTACTTTCCACACAGAAATCCATGGCCTTAGCCTGCGTGTCCTGCATCAGATTAGTTGCCCTGAGCCAAGCAAACCTCCTGAGGGCAACTGTACCAGCCATCCATCTAGCAGTATCATTGGTATCAGCTGCCTTTTGAAACTGGTATTTTAAAGCTTCCAGACCCATTCTGGCAGTTTCAACCAGGTCTGGAACTGTGTTAGAAGGATTCCTTTCCAAGGTGTCCAGTACTGACTGCCACAGAGTCTTTTGGTACTGGGCAGCATATGCCTGGTAACTGGCTTGTCTGATTGCTAATGAAATAGACATATAGCCCCTTTTTGCCATGGTATCAATGTTTCTTGAATCCTTCTCAGGATGGTGTGAGACCAGAGGCACCTTAGCCTTTTCGCATGCCGCCTGCTGGATAATACCCTGATGATCAGGGTGAGAGAAAAGAAACTCCGCACCTGTCCTGTCAAGCTGGTACTGTTTGTCACACTCTTTGTCAAAAGGAGGAACAGTATTGGGTGCTTGCAATATGGCCATAATGTCCTTCCTAAAGAACTTACATAAAGGAAGCAAGAGTTTTTTAGTGGGTGTCAGCCCCATTAACTGCATATATTCAGCTTTCTCCTCATCTTGCACCTCCTCAGTGGGGACAAGATTCAAGGATTCAACCATTTTCCTCACAAATTAAAAAATGTGAGGAATAATCCTCAGTAGGTCTGGGGAGTGAACCAAACTCCTGTTCAGGAGAGACTTCAGGTTCAGTTCTCTCTTCTGCCTCAAACTCTTCTTGTTCCTCATACTCCATTTGTTCCAAGAGTGGCGGGGGAACAGAGGCAAACGTTTGCCCTGCAAGCGCTCGAACAGGTGGCTGAGGGGATATCAAGCCCTGCAGAACCTGAACCACTTGTAAAGCCTGTGCTATGATATTTTTATTTATTTTTTATTTAGTTGTTTAACCAGGTATAGCACACTAAGCTGAAAGCTTTTTTACAGGAGCGACCTGGGAGCGCAAGGAGGTTAAGTGACTTGCTCAGGGTCACACAGTATGCAAGTGGAAGCTGTGGGATTCAAACCCAGGTCTGGTCTGCTAGATGTCACCAAATTTGCAGCTCAGAGCCTTAGACCACTGCGCTATACTGCCTACCTATGATAGCGGGCGAAGGCTTAGAAGCAGGCACCTGAGGGACCCTTGTTGCTTTCCAGCAGGGTCTCTCAAGCGTGCTTTGTCTTTACAACCTTTGGCAGCCACTAGGGAGTCAGCCGGTTCACTACCTCTTTGTTAGAGCCTTACCTCGCATTAGGGGTGGTATGAGAGCCTTTAGCTGTTTCAGGCACAGTTTTTAAGGGAAAGGACTGGTCAGAGCCCATGGCACCCTTTTCTAGTCTTTTTTGCAGCCTTTCCCAATGTTTTTCAAGCATCTTTGGGGGAAAGGACTTGCAAATATCACAATCCATAGTAAGGTGTTGTTGACCAAGACAGACTACATATAGGTCATACTTGTCTGCCTTGGCAAACACCTCTGCACATTTTAAACAATTCTTAAACCCAGGGGGTCCTGTTCTCCTCTTAGGCTTTTCTGACATTTTAAGAGAGTTAAAGAAAACAGGAACTGCAAACCGTTAAATAAACAATAAAGTTGAAGGTTGCAGCCGGTTCAGTAACTGAGAAAAATTTCAAAACCTCTCAGTTGCGGTTGGTTCGGAAGAAAAAATTACTCACCTTAGTAATGTTGTTTTTTCTAATGGAGTTTTGCTATATTATGACAATTGCAGTTTGACCCAACCTTCGAACTGCTCTGGAGGTGAAAGAGTTAAGTTCCATGCAAGACATGGAATCTTGAGCGCGAGCTCGGTTGAAAACTCTGTCTGTTTTGCTTCAAACCTAAACTGTCAGATCTTTTACGAGCAAAAACTCACTAGGTTCTGTGTGGAAACTGTAAGCCTACTCTAGCCAAATGGCTACTAAGCACTAACACATTTTCTGGTCCCAAAACAAGACTCAAGTCAGGGACCAAGAAAATGAAAATTCAACAACAACAAACAACAATGGCAAGCACTAGATGCCAACAAATCACTACCCACCCACATCCCAACAGCAACAAGAGGTTCTGAGAGGGGCAGGTAGGGGGGGAGGTCATAATATAGCAAGACTCCATTATAAGAAACAACATTACTAAGGTGAGTAATTTTTTCTTCAAACAACATGAAGTCTTGCTATATTATGACAATTGCAGACTACATAGCAGTACCTCCATGGAGGAGGGCAGAACCTACTTAGGGAATAGGCTCTGAACACAGCTGTGTTGAACCGAGCATCACTCCTAGCCTGGATGTCCAAGGAGTAATGCTTTGTGAAAGTATGAACTGTTTTACAAGTAGCTGCTTGACATATCTCTAAGATAGGGATGTCCCTGGCAGCAGCCAAGGATGCAGCTGTACCTCTGGTAGAGTGAGCCCTCAGGCCTGAAGGGGGAAACTTACCCAGTTTTAGATAACAAAACTGGATACAAGAAACGATCCACCTGGCAATAGATCTTTTAGTGGCAGGTTTCCCTTTACCTACCTCACCATAAGTGAGAAACAGCTGAAGGGAATCAAACCTGTGACCCTTGGTATGCTCTATGTAGTAGCCAAGAGCTCTTTTGACATCTAAACTGTGCAATCTCCTCTCACCAGAGGAAGAATGGCCAGTGAAATACACAGGAAGAGACATAGATTGATTCAGATGAAAGTCCGAGACAACCTTAGGCAGGAACTTTCTATTAGTCCTGAGGACCACTTTATCCCTATGAAAGGAGATAAAATCAGGTTCCACTGACAGTGCTTGTAGTTCACTTATGCGCCTAGCAGAAGTGATAGCTACCAAAAACACAGTCTTCCAAGTCAAGTACTTAAGCTCTGCTGAAGACATGGGTTCAAAAGGAGGTTGCATAAGCTGGGCAATGCAAACATTAAGATCCCATGCAGGGGCAGGGTCCCTGAATGGAGGGTTGATGTGAAGCAACCCCTTGAAAAACTTGGAGAAAACCGGATGAGCTGAGAGAGAAGAGGATTTACCTGCTGATAAGAAAGCAGAGACTGCTGCCAGGTGCACTTTTAGGGTAGCTGGTCTCAGCCCAAAGCATTTAAATGCACCATATAATCCAGAACTGTGGGCAAGCCAGACTCTGGGGAAATACTCTTACCAGAGCACCATATGGAAAACCTCTTCCATTTGGAGTTATAAGTAGCCCTGGTAGAAGGCTTCCTTGAAGCCTTCAAAACATTAAGTACACCGTGAGAAAGATGTAAGTCAGCAAACTCTAACTCTTCAAGAGCCAGGCCTTGAGGTTGAGAGATTTGAGATTCGGATACCAAACCCTCCCCTGTGCACAGGCTAACAGATTGTGATTCCTGGGAAGGCACAGGGGAAGGTGGACTGCTAGGGACAGGAGTAGTGGATACCAGGGCTGTCTGGCCCAATCTGGGGCAATCAGGATCATCTTGCAAGGTTGAGATCTGATCTTGACTAGCACCTTGAACAGGAGAGGGAAGGGGGAATGCATAGAGAAACTTCCCTTCCCAATTGAGAAGGAAGGCGTCCAGAGGGACTGAGCCCAACACTGGGGGCCTGCAGCAAAAAAGAGGAAGTTGGTGATTGTCTGGGGCTGCAAAAAGATCTATCTGAGGAGTGCCCCACCTGGCAAACACCACCTCCAGGATAAGGGGATCCAGAGACCATTCGTGATGGCCCTGTGAAATCCTGCTGAGAGCATCTGCCAGGACATTGTCTTTGCCTGGGAGGTGAACTGCCACAAGGGAGGTGTTCAGGGAATAAGCCAGAGACCACAACTTCATTGTTGGTGCACAAGGCCGGAGACTGAGTGCCCCCTTGCTTGTTGATGTACCACATTGTAGTGGTGTTGTCTGTTCTGACTTGTACCACTTTGTTCTGAACAGATGTGGAAAAAGCTTGAAGCACTAGAAAAACTGCTCTGAGTTCCAACAGATTGATGTGGAGCAGAGATTCCTGAGGGGACCACAATCCCTGAGTGGTGAGGTTACCCATGTGGGCTCCCCACCCCAAGAGGGATGCATCTGTAGTAAGGGTCAAGGAGTGAGACTGTGGGATGAAGGGTACCCCTTGTCTCAGATTGCTCTGATCCCGCCACCACTGGATCAGGGTTCGAGTTACTGGGATCAACTTGGATAGAGGATCTCTCCTTTGAGACCAGAAGGCTCTCAAATGGAACTGAATGTCCCACATCTGAAATCTTGCTCCCTGCACTACTGCTGTGGAAGCAGCCATGTGCCCTAGGAGCTGCAGAAAATGCCTTGCTGGACAAGAGACCTGCAGAGTGAAGGAGGAGGCCAGAGAAACCAGGGTCTTTGCCCTTTCTAAAGGAAGGAAGGCTCTGGCCTGTTGTGTGTTCAGTTCTGCGCCTATGAAGGTGAGAAGCTGAACAGGCTGTAGAACTGACTTTGGAAGACTGAGAAGGAAACCTAGAGATGTGAGCAGCTGCTGGGTGACTTGAAGGTGTAATTTGACTTGTTCTGGAGACTGGCCTACTATGAGCCAGTCGTCCAGGTAAGGAAAGATGGCAATCTTTTGCCTTCTTAAATGAGCAACTGCTACTGCCAGGCATTTTGTGAATACCCTTGGGGCAGAGGTGAGACCGAAGGGCATTGATCTGAACTGGTAATGGCCTGAGGGTAGTTCGAATCTGAGGTACTTTCGGTGGGAGCTTCTGATGAGGACATGGAAGTAGGCATCCTTGAGGTCCAGGGACGCTAGCCAGTCCCCTGGCCTTAGAGAGGGTAAAATAATTCCCAAAGTCACCATTTTGAATTTTGGTTTTAAAAGGTGCTTGTTTAGGTATCTGAGATCCAGGATGGGCCGCCATTCTCCTGTCTTTTTTGGGGTAAGGAAGTACCTGGAATACAATCCTTTGCCCTGGTGTAGGGGAGGAACCCTCTCCACAGCTCTGAGAGCCAAGAGGGTTGAAACTTCTGTTTCTAAGGCGAGAGCCTCTGAAGGATTTGCAGGTGGAAAGGATCTGGCTCTCATCTTTGGAAATTTTTTGAAGCTGAGAACCAGTCCCTGGCTTACCACTTCCAGGACCCACTTGTCTGATATTAAAGACTTCCAGTCCTGGACGAAGTAAGCCAGCCTACCCCCTACAGGTAGTGGAGAATCGGCCCTGGGCATCCCATCAGGGTGCTTGCTTGGCAGGAGCTTTAGGCTGAGGGGTGGTAGCAGGCCTGCTCGTACCCCGTCTGCCTCTTCCTCTGAAAAAGCCCCTCTGGGCATAGGCTGAAGAGGAGGCCTGGGCTTGGTAATAAGGCCTATGAAAGGCCTGCCCCTGCCCCTGGAAAGCTGCCTTTGAGGAGTGGCCTGCCTTTCCTTGGCCTGTGCACTCCTATAGGTGGTCCTACTCATCCATTTTCTTCATATAATTCTCTGTCTCCCCCAAACAGAGAGTTATCCACCACAGGAAAATCCATGGCCTTAGCCTGGGTATCCTGTGACAGGCTAGTACACCTGAGCCAAGCCATTCTACAAAGGCCACAGATGTAGCCATGACTCTGGAAGATACATCATTAGAGTCCACTGCAGCATGGAATTGCACCTTGGATGCCTCAATCCCATCAGCAGCCACCTGCTCCAGTTCCCTGGCAAGTTGTTCAGGGACCTGCTTTGCTGAGAACCATAATAGTATCCCATCTGGTTCTGATATCTTGCAACATAAGCCATATCATTTGCCTGTCTGAATCCCAAAGATGCTGCATGTACCTTCTTTGCCATGGCATCAATCCTCCTGGAGTCCTTGTCCGGGTGTGGGGCCAAAGGAATATTTGCCTTATCACAGGCTGCGGCCTGCACAACCCCAACATGGCTGCATTGTTGTGAGAGGAACTCCGTGTCAGAGCCTGACAAAGTGTACCTCCTGTCCATTTTCTTGTCCACAGGAAGTACAGAATGGGGGGCTTTTAAAATTGTTACTGTCTGTTTCCTGAAGGATTTGTGCATAGGAATAGACAGTCTTCTAGACTCTGGGATATCCATCATTTCCACATAGTCAAGCTCTTCTTGGTCATCCACAGCTTCTTCCATAGGAAGCTGGAGGGTTTCAGCTACTTTCTTATAGAAATAAATGAGAAGGGAGTCAGAAAGCCTGGGGGAGAAACTTCCATAGGTCTGTCTGGAGAAATGTCCGTTCAATGGGCACATCCAGACTGTCAAAATCACATTCACTCTCTTCATAATCTCCTCCCCAGTTCATAAAAATCCTCTATATCATACTCCTGAACCAGTGGAACCGGCCGAACGACAGCTTGCCTGATGGTGCTGGTTCGGTCGGAACCAGTGACTGGACAATTTTGATCGCTTTGGCTATCTCTGCAGCAGTTGGAGAAGGATTTTGGCTCCAGACCTGCTGACTTCCTAGTCCTTTTAACTGGAACCGACTGTCTGAGTCAGCTCTCCTTTGCCGAGGAAGACTCACCCTGGTTAGAGGGCACCCTCTGGTTCGGTTGGACACTGAACCGGGCTGGCTATCCGGTCAACGGACTTCTTAGCCTCCTTTTCCTGAGCCTACCAATCTCTTATCCCGGTAGCTGCAGGAAATTCACACAAATCTGGCAGTCTGAATTGAGGTGGTCAAACCCCAGACAATAGACATGGAGTGTGGGTCAGCCTAGCAAAAGCTTCCCACAGACATCACAGTGTTGAAACCCAAGCGGGCCGGTTTTCTTTTGGGTTTCTCGGACATAATGCCAGCCTAACCAGAAAACTTGCCGTTAATGGCGCTTAAGAAAGACACCCTTATCGGTTCCAAACGTGTCACGGGTCGTGAAGAAAACCGTATTGAAAGCCGCTTTTTTAGAACCTGATAAGAACCGAACCGTGACTTCTAAAGCAATTTAAAGCAATTTTAAACCAACCCGATCGGTTCAGGACTGAACCGATAATATCGTTACAATTTCCACACAGAATAAAAGTAAAACTTTGAATTACTTACGATACCACAGACAGAGCTTGAACCGACCGGTTGCAGTTTTATTTTAAAAACAAATGCGGTTTGAAACCGAAATTATACACTCTAAAACCCACAAATGAACTGAGCAGTAGGAGAAATCTCCGGAGCGACCGTTCAGTGAGGCGGAGTAAAGAATCTGACAGTTTAGGTTTGAAGCAAAACAGACAGAGTTTTCAACCGAGCTCGCGCTCAAGATTCCATGCCTTGCATGGAACTTAACTCTTTCACCTCCGGAGCAGTTCGAAGGTTGGGTCAAACTGCAATTGTCATAATATAGCAAGACTTCATGTTGTCTGAAACCGGGGAAAAAGAAAATGATAACTCGGTTAAAAAATAAGATTTTTTTAAAAGAAAAGTAACCAAAAAGCAAACGGAACAGAAATAATGGTTCTGATTTAAAATAAACAACCCTCTTTTCCTCCCCGGTTCAAGGAACCTGAGAGGAACCGATTAACAAAAATACACTAAAATAAGTTAACTTAAAACTAAAAACAACAAACTAGGCAGCGACTGAAAAGAAAAATAAAAAAATACTTAAGTATTTGAAATGACTGTGTGAGAGAGGAATCTCCAGGGCGTCTTGACTTGCAGACGGAGAGAAAAAATCTGAGGAGTTAGAACATTGGCAGTTAGCTGGGCAGCTTTTTAAAAATAGCACGAGGCAAATGGTTCCATAATTTCCATACAGTTCCATTTCTCTCTGGGGCAGTGTTGTCTTAAAGGGACACTGCAGAAGTTAATAACATTAGTGGATTCGTGGGGTTAGAACTGCATGCAGTACTCTAGGTGTGGCCTCACCAGTGACCTGTACAGTGGCAGGATGACCTCCCCTCTCCTGGATGTGATTCCTCTGGCAATACACCCCAGCATCTTATTAGCCTTAGCTGCCACTTTTCTGCACTGCGCTGAATGGTTCATTGTCATGTTATTATTCACCCAAGATCTTTTTCCTCCTCTGTAGGGGATAACTGTACCCCATCCAAGTCAGTAATGATTCCTTGGGTTTCTTGCTCCCAAGTCCATGACTTTGCACTTCTTTACGTTGAACCCCAGCTGCCGTATTTCTGACCAGTGCTCAAGTCTAGCCAGATCATCCTGTAGCCCCTGCCACCCTTCTGTGTCGTCCATCACTGCACCTGTCTTTGTGTCATCCGCAAAAAGGTTGATCTTATTCTTAATCCCAATCGAGATGTCAGCAATGAAAATGCCAAACAACACTGGACCCAGTACTGAGCCCTGTGGTACCCCACTGGTTACGACTCTTTGAGTTGAGAGTTCCCCCTTATGACTACCCTTTGTTTTCTGTCATTCAGCTAGTTCCTGATCCACTCCACCATTTTCTCCCCTGCTCCCTGGTATCTCAACTTGCTAATCAGTCTCCCATGTGGCACTGAATCAAAGGCTTTGCTGAAGTCTAGATACAGGACATCCACTGCCCCTGTCGAATGCCCTAGTCACCCAGTCATAAAAGTCGGTCTGACAAGATCTTCCCAAGACAAACCCATGCTGTCTGTTGTCTTGGAGACCATTCACTCAGAAAGGTTACTAGCCTTTCCTTAAGAATAGTCTCCATTACCTTCCCCACAGTGGATGTAAGGCTAACTGGTCTATCGTTGCCTGGTTCATCCATGGGACCACTTTTGTGGAGGAGCACCATGTGTGCCATCCTCCAGTTCTGGGGGATGCACCCAGTTCCCAGTGAGGTACTGAATAAGTCTGCTAGTGGTTCCGCCAGGACCTCTGACAACTCCTTCAGAACCCTGGGGTGTATGCTATCTGGGCCAGGCGCCTTATCTACCCGCATGGCTTTTGGGCCTTCCATCATCCTGTTTGCTGGGATTTCTCCATCTGTTAATCCGCCCCCCTTCCCCCGAGGCATTGGCTTAAGCTTCTCCCTGGTAAACATAGAACAGAAGTAGTCACTAAGCGTTTCTGCCTGGTCTGCCCCCTTTTCCACCCACCCATCATCTTTCTGGAGTCTAACGATTTGATCTTTGCAGCTCCTCCCCTCCCTAATGTACCTGAAGAAATCCTTTGCTCCTTCTCTGATACCTTGTGCCAGCCTCGGCTCCCTTGATGCCTTGGCTGCCCTGACCGTTCTGCTCACTTCCCTTGATTTCTTCGTGTACTCCTCCCTGTCCTCCCCCAGGTTGGATCCATACATTTTCTGAAGGCTGCTCTCTTATCTCTCACCTTTTCCTTTTTTATTTTTATACTCTGTGTTTATTGTTTTAAAGCGAAATAGGCATCAATCCTCATACAGGGTAATAATGAGAATCAAGTGGAAACACAGTACTTTGTGATATTGGTTTTATCACCCTGTAATCTTTTACAATAGGAGTGTGGGATCCAAGAAAGTTCTTTAAAAGTCCATTAGATATCCAATAGTGCTAGCCATCTCAGTGGCTTTGGAGTATCTATGTTTAGGTAGAATTCAAGAGAAACGTTAAAGGCATTCTCTGAGGAATGCTATTTATCCATGCTTACTAAAACATTTAAGAACAGAGAAATAAATGCAGCCCATAACTATCTGCAAACAGTAGTGTATAAAGTACATGCTTATATTAAAATGGTTATTCAGCACCAAAAAAAAAAAAAAGTCATTTAAACTTTTACAGTACTCAGCTAACAAACAGTAGTGTGAGCACACACGCATCAAAATTGGAGCCATCTATACTTCACCTCCCTTCACCCATAATCATGCAGGGAAAGAAAGAAAGGGCAACATACGTGACAACCTTCCTGAAAGTCTATACGACCCACAGACAGACCTTCACCCCAAAATTTTAACTAACTCTGTACAACTATAGGTAGAAGGACCAGGGCCATTATTAAAACAAGTCCTTAACTGCTCCAATTAGTGGGTCATTTAACAGTCGGAAATTTTATATGAAAGACCGACTAAATCTCTCAGTCCTCTCTCTGCTCTCCTCTTCCTTGACTGGAACAGTGTCTCTGGCAGTGAACTCTTTCTCAGTTTTTTCCAGCCATCGTCCCGCATTGGCAGAATCTGGCAGATGCAGGACTTTCCCCATAAGTTATCCTGAGTCTGCCAGTAGTAGAAAGGAGTGAATTACCTCTAGTGTTCTCAATCGTGCGAGACTCCATCGAATCTTTTCCTGCTGAGCAGGTTTGGAAAGGTAAGTCCAGGAAAAGTTTTACATCCATTTCATTGATGTCTAATAGATATACTGCTTTTGCTGCAGATATCAAAGTGTCCTGAATGTCTGCTCCCGTAGTTTGCAGGAGCACCGTGCGGGGTAAGTTGGTGTTAGCAGGCCACATTCTGGGACTGACCCTGTATGCCTTCTGCAATGTTCCTCAGTTGAACTCTGCAGGCACTGGGATTGTAGTTTGCATCCACTCTTTAAGGAACACCAATAAGTTGAGCCTCACTTTCCTCAAGAAACTCCTACCAGGCGCGTATTCTTTGCTCAGGCCTCATTCTCTAATGCCTCGAGCCTGCCACGCAGTTACACATTCTCCTGGGTTAATGTAGCGACCACCACCTGAGTAGTGATAAATCTTTCTTGCTTTCAGCTACGGTACAGGAGAGTTCGGTGACAGCTGCAACATGCTTTTCTAAGACGAAGGTCTTTTCCATTTGGCATCCATTGCCTTCATAGTAGCCAGCATCTGTTGCCACAGGAGAGCAGTCATAGTTTCAGACACATTTTCACCCTCAGGAGTCGGAGATTCCATGGCCTTAGTTGTTTTCACTGCAGCAGTTTTGGAGAGAGCTGATGCCGTGTTCTTCTGTTTCCACATTACAATATTGATATCTTCTGGTAGCTGTCAACTTCCCTGCAAAAATATCTCAGTGTTTTTTTTTATTATTTTGATCTGGACTGCAGAAAATAAAGAAATATAGAGCTGATATGCAGAGCAGCTAGGACTGCTTCCTGCCAGAGAACAGCTCTCTAGTGCCTCCCATCTCTCACCTTTTCTAGCACTTCTCCTTAGCTTAGCTTGGCTTCCTGGACCTAGCCTTTTCACTTTGGTTCTTTGTACATGAGCTAGTGGCCTCTGCAAGGCTGAGCTTGATAATTTCCCGTTCTAGGTTAGCATCCATGTGTGGGCGGATGCTGGCTATGCCTCTGCCACTATGTTCCTCATCCAGCCAACGCCTGCTAGCCTGAAGCCCAACACCTTTGTCCTGGTACTGGCAGCCTCCTTACCCATACTGAGTGAGAACCACACCATATGGTGGTCACTCCTAGCCAGCGGATCCTCCAGCCTGAGTTCCCTGACAAGCTCCTCATTTGTCAGCACTAGGTCCAGAATGTTACCTTCCCTGGTTGGCTTCCTTACCATCTGCACCAAGAAGCTGTCCTGGAACACCACCAGGAGGACTGGTTCCTGAGCGTGGGTTGGCTGGGGTGCTCCAATCTGCAGGCAAATTGAGTCCCCACAATCACAGTGTTACCCTTCCCACTGACCTTCCTTATCTGCTCCGTCAGCTCCTGCTAATGTCCTCATTTTGAGATGAGTGGTCTATACATGGCCCCCAACCTAACCCTCCTGCCCTTTTTGTCATGGATTTGCACCCATAATGTTTCCATCTTGCCCTCCTCCCCTTCCTGCTTGCTACACAGTATCCTCTCCCTTACATAAATAGCCACCTCACCCTCTTCCTTTTTTCCCCTGTATCTCCGGTACAGCCTGTACCAGGTACAGATCCCAGTCCTGGTATTGGGTGGCCCATGTTTCAGTGATGGCAGCTATGTTCACCTCCTCCTCTGCCATCAGAGCCTGCAACTCAGCTGCCTTGTTCCCCAGGCTCCTTGCATTCAAGGAGACCACCTTAAAGTATGTGCCCTGACTACCCTTCCCCATCTGATCGCACTTACTGCTAGCCGTATTTGTACACTCACCTGATCCTTCCTTACTGGTTTGGGGGTAGGCCCGTTGGGCTCCCCTGCCTGGAGCCATAGTTTAATGTCCTCCCACATGCTTCCCCCCACACCCAGTTTAAATCCACTCTGGTCACTATGTACTCCCCAGCCATTGTTTTAAGACTCCTAAGCCCTCCCTATTCAAGTGTAACCTGTCTGGGGCATACAGGGTTTTGTTGTCCCATGTTCCTTTCCACCCCCCCCCCACCAGCCCATACCCTTTTACTCTATTTATTTATTTTATTTATTTGGAATTTAGGTGACCGGCTAAGTCCACTGAGACAACTGCAGTCCTTTTTTCAGGGTCGACCCGGGAGGGGTAGAGAACAAAGCAGTACAAGAACAGAAATAAGTTATACAAGGATGCTGTTAAATATGCAGAACAAGGTACAGAAACATATGATATAAAGCACAGGCAAGGCAATATCAAATATAAACATTATATACAACAGCCTCAATACCTTACAGGCAGTGGTACAGGTAAAGAAATATCAGCGTGCTAAGGCTAGCTAACAGGAAAGGTTAAGCTTTAGAACACAACACTTTTATGCAAAGTACTGGCTGGTATTTACATATACAAAATATGCCTGACAGACACAGTATCCATAAAGGACAGTCTCACTCTAGAAGCTACAACCCAAGGAAAAGGAGGCTAATGTAGGAAAAGAGATACCAGGTGAGACAGGAACAGGTCATTGAGGCTGAGAGAGAGCATACAAGGAGGATTGGAATGCTGGAGAGAGGAAGGATAGAACAGGGGTGGAAGGGAGTTCCAATCAGAAATCACAGCAAAGGAGAAGACTTGGGTGCAGTGGCAAGATGCATGAGGGGCTTAGTTGGCAGGGGCAGTGAGGCAGATCTTGAGGAGCAGGAGCTTGCCTCAGACATACAAACTCACTTAGGCAGGAGAGGGTAATTTGTGCACGTTTAAACAGGAGGCTAAGGGAGTGGTACTTAACTTAGATGCACAGGGTAGCCATCCAGTGCAGAGAGGACGGTACAGTGGTGCTGATGGGAGCTAACCCCCAGAGTGAACTCTACCCACCTTATGATGGGCCTTGGAGAGTATAGACAGGGTCAAGGGAGCAGAGAGACCAGCAAAGGTGCACCATAGGTTAGAAGAGGGTATAAGAGGCAAGTGGCAATCTTGAGGCAGGAACCAGAAGATAGGAGGGCGTATCCTGTAGAGCAGGCCTAAGGCGTTGGTTCAGAGATTTCAAGACATTGGAGGCATGCATTTAAGAGACAGAGATGAATCCAGAGTAATACCCAGATATTTAAAGGAGGACATTTTCAAGAATATCACCAGAGAGGAAGTGATAGTGAGGTAGAGAGAGTACACTGGGGGAGGGTAGGTGGGAAAATATTACATATTTTGTCCTTTTGTATTCAGGACAAGTTGTCTACCCTGGAACCAATCCTCAGAGCCGTGAATCTGGAAGCCACTGCATGGTTTACCCTAGTCAGCATCCGGAGGGCGATGGATTATTGCATCATCTGCATATGTGTACTGTTGCCCTCCACGGAAGTTAGGTAGGTCATTAATGAATATGAGAATAGCAAAGAGCCCAGAATGGAGCCTTGAGGACATCATGAATTATGGGTTTCGGTTGAGACCGAGCCAGCCCATTTTACACTTTGGAAATGGCAGGACAGGTAACTGATCCAAGATATGGCACTAAAGTCAAGGCTGAGGACCTGTAGCTGCTGGAGCAGAAGACCATGGTTCACCAGGTCAAATGCTTTTGTTAGGTCAACAAGTTTTCTCCTGTGATAGACCTATGGTCCATCGCGTGGAAGATGTCAGAGTCACCCTTATCAGCGCTAAAGAAGTACTGTGGTTCCTCCTGAAACCATGCTGATAAGGGATAACAGGTCATGGAGTTCAGGTAGTCCAGGAGGTGATTATATACAATTCACTCTTGTATTTTTGCCAAGGGGCAGAGGAGGAAATGGGTCAGAAGTTATCAACAATGGAATTTGGTCCACCTTATGTACAGGAACTACAGCCACTATCCATTTGTCAGGAACAGTACCAGTGAGAAGCGAGCGGTTGAAAGATCGCGATGCTGGGTGAGCAAGGGCAGGAGCTCCTAGTTTAAGAAATTTTGGTTGGGGAGTCGTGACCTGGGAGCTCTCTGCTTGTAAATTGGCAAGTAGCCTCCGAGACCTCTTTGAGGAAAGCCAGTTTCAAGTGAAATGCAGGCGAGACCCAAAGTGGTCAAAGGGAGTGGGTCAAGGTAGGGAGTAGTTATCTTGCTGAATGCAGGTGTATTTATGAAGGTCCAAAAGAAGTCATTAAACCCTGAAGCAATGGATGAGGGTCAGTGTGAGTAGAGCCATTGAGAGGATAGTACTGGGAACTTTAATAGTCTTCCCTTTTACTAGAGAACTGATCTGGACGCCAGAATTCCTTTGGGTTAGATAGGTGCTCAATTTGTAGAGATTTGAGGTGAATCGTTTGGCCTTGTGGGCGAAGTTCTTGCACTTATTTCTAAGCTTCTATATACTTGCCAATCATTGTGCAGCCATTTTCTTAAAGGTGTGAGCCTTGTCACGTAGCGACATGGCCCGATCAAGCCCTTTGTAAGCCAGGAGCTTTAACACCCTTGGTCCTGCATTTTTTCATTGGAGCATGGAGTTCAATAATTTTGGTAAGGGAGGAGATTAGAAAGTCCAAAGCTTGGTTTACATCAGGTAGTGACCTGATAGGGCTCCAGTCAAAGCTGCTGATAGATGTAAGAAAGCTATTGACATCAAATCTGGACATACTGTATCCCGAACCGGAGGGGTTAGGACTATTGTTTCTCCAAACACAGGCGTTGGGAATGGTCATTTAAGTTATCAGGAGGATCACCACAGTCTTAATCTTAAGAGGGCAACTGGTAACCATCCAGTCCAGTAGCGTGTGTTTACTGGACTTGGTGTTGAGACAAGTTGGTTCCTGAATGAGTTGCACCAGGCTGGAGTCAGCAAAAGATGCACGCACTTGGTCAGCATCCTGGTGTACCCAGTCGATGTTAAAGTCACAGCTGAGTATAAGGTCACGGTGAGGAAGATTAGCTAGGCAGGTTAGGAGGGATGGGAGACCAAGAGTAGTCTTATTAGGGGGAAGGTAGACACAGCCAATGTTAAGTTTCTTTACTTTACCAAGGGTTATGGTAAGAAACAGAGACTCCACATGAGACGGGTCAAGATGTAAGCAGAGGCTCAACAGCATACAGATCAGACCAGGAGTAGATTAGAACACCTCCTCCCCTTTTTCCTAACCTATCATGTCTGAAACAGTTGTAACCAGGGAGTGCCACCTCATGCTGCTTAATTGACGGTTTGAGCCAGGATTCAGTTATACACAGTAAGTCAGGTGACATCTGCAGGGTCCACGCCTCGAGTTCTGCCATTTTAGGGCAGAGTCTACGCATATTAATATGAGCCACCTTTAAGTCTTTAGGCAGTTGTTGGAGTTGTGTGGGGAAGAGGTGGACAGTGGATCAGTAAGGGGGCCCAGGATTAGGCCCAATATACCCAGCCCGTGCTAGCAGTAGGAGTAGTATAGTATTTGTACCCACCAACTTCTACCACCTTATTATACAATTGAGAGAAGAGGAGGGGCTCACACGGGTAACATTGTCCCTGTGATAGTAACATTCCTTCTGTCCCTTTTTACTTTTATCTCCCCACCTTGCTGCTTTTTACTTTCCTTTGGGAATGACACTTGGTCCCCTTAGGTTTGGGGCCAGGGATAATAAATTTCAGCACTTCCTTCAGCTCAAAAGCTACAATACACCTCTGCATACCTCCCTAGAGCCTCTAGGGTTGGTTGGGTATCTTGCCCCTCCTTTGGAAGCCACACTGTACCCAGCTATATGTACATGGGGGAGCTCACCAATTAGAAGAAGGCCACAATTCTCTGGTGATGCTTTTTCCTGAACGATGGAGGTGGTTACTTTGCCGAAGTAGTCAGGCTTAATCATGGTTCAGCTGGATGATGAGAACAAGAACCCCTCCAAAATGTATGATAAATAAGAACACTGGAGTTACTTTAAAAAAATTGCAGGCTTTGAAGCAGCAAAAAGAGGTGGGGGGAAGAGCACTGGTACCTTAACTATATGCTTTTGTCTGGTCACACACTAGGTGCCTCCCCAAATTTTACTGAGATGCATTGTAAATGCAGGAGTTGAACTTGCCAAACCCTTTATATTGATTTGAATGCAGGAGAATTGTGGCCTTCTTCTAATAGGTGGGCTCCCATTGAACACCCTGTGGCCTCTTATTAGCCAGAGAACACACTATATAAGCAATAAAAGCTGAGAGTGGTTTCCCCACAAAAAAAAAAAAAAACATAGAGAAAGCAGGGGACCTCAGCTCTGTAAGGCAAGTTAAAATATGATGCTTTTTTCTAACCGATGGAGGTGGTCACCTGTCAAGACGCCAGGCTTAATCATGGTTCAGCTGGATGATGATACCAAGGACCCCTCCAAAATGTATGACAAGTAAGAACATTGGAGTTACTTTAAAAACCATGAGCTCTGAAGCAGCAAAAGGGTTGGGGAGAAGAACAAATTACTCACCTTAGTAATTATGTTTCTTCTATTGGAGTCTTCCTGTATTCTGACTAATGCAGTTAGCCCCAGCCTTTAAACTGCCCCGGAGAACAAAGGGTTAAACTTTCTATGCAGAGCATAGAATGCTGAGCTCGAGCTCAGTTGATGTCTCTGTCTGTTTCCCTTTGAAATCTTACCGTCAGATTCTTATAAGCAAAAACTCACTAGCTATCCTATGTGGAAATTGTAAAATTTTTACAAGCCAACTGGCACCAAAAAGTTTTGGATTCCCAAAGGAAGATTCAAGTCAGGAAACACAAAACACAAAACCAATTCAAATAAGAATAACA
Organism: Neoceratodus forsteri; assembly: GCA_016271365.2. NCBI lineage: Eukaryota > Metazoa > Chordata > Ceratodontiformes > Ceratodontidae > Neoceratodus > Neoceratodus forsteri. Next base: position 137,207,660 of record CM028137.1, read on the forward strand.
ACAAAAGAAACACCCAAACAAAAAAGCAGAGGGTGTAAAGGAGCACCCCTGAGGTGCAACACTGCGCCTGCCCACCCACTTCCCAAAAACAGGTTCTGAGAGGGAGGCGGGGGAGAATAAAAACGAGACTCCAATAGAAGAAACATAATAACTAAGGTGAGTAATTTTTTCTTCAAACAACATGAAGTCTTGCTGTATTCTGACTAATCTAACTACAGCAGTACCTCGTGGAGGAGGGACAGAACCTACTTGGGAATAGGCTCTAAGCACTGCTGTGCCAAATCGAGCATCACTCCTAGCCTGGATATCCAGAGGTAATGCTTGGTAAAGGTATGGACTGTTTTCCAGGTGGCTGCTTGACAAATTTCTAAGAGAGGAATATCCCTGGCAGCAGCCAGGGAAGCAGCTGTACCTCTTGTAGAGTGAGCCCTCAGGCCTGAGGGTGGAATCTTTCCTAGTTTCTCATAGCAGAACTGTATACAAGACACAGTCCACCTGGCAATAGTTCTCTTGGTGACAGGTTTGCCCTTTCCCACTTCTCCATAAGTGAGGAACAACTGGAGGGAATCAAACCTGTGACCCTTGGTACGCTCTATGTACTAGCTAAGGGCTCTTTTAACATCTAAACTGTGTAGCCTCCTCTCTCCTGAGGAAGAATGGTCAGTGAAGAAAACAGGAAGAGACATAGACTGATTCAAGTGGACATATGAAACCACTTTGGGCAAGAACCTTCTGTTGGTTCTAAGGACCACTTTATCCCTGTGAAAGGAGATAAAATCAGGTTCCACTGACAGGGCTTGCAATTCACTGATAATCGCCTGGCAGTAATGGCTACCAAAACACAATTTTCCAGGTCAAGTACTTAAGCTCTGCTGAGGACATAGGCTCAAAAGGAGGTTGCATAAATTGAGCAATGCAAACATTTAAATCCCAGGCAGGGTCTCTAAAGGGAGGATTGGTATGAAGCAAACTTAAAAAATTTACAGAATACAGGATGAGATGATAGTGAGGAAGACTTCCTCACTGACAGAAAAGCAGAAACAGCTGACAAGTGTACCTTGAGAGTAGCTGGTCTGAGGCCTAGGCCATTAAGATAGACCATATAATCCAGAACTGTAGGCAATTCAGAAGTAGCTGGAGAAATATGCTTCTTGGAACACCAAATGCTGAATCTCTTCCATTTGGAGTTATAAGTCTTTCTGGTGGAGGGCTTTTGAGAAGCTTTGAGAATATCCAGAACCCCCTGAGACAGATGCAAATCTGCAAACTCTAACTCTTCAAGAGCCATGCCTTGAGATTGAGAGACTGAAGACTGGGGTACCAAATCCTTCCCTGAGAGGAGGTTAACAGGTTGTAATTCCTGGGAAGAGGCAGGGGAAGATGGACTGCTAGGGAAAGCAACAGGGGGGTACCAGGGCTGTCTGGCCCAGTCTGGAGCAATCAGAATCACTTTGCAAGGTTGTGACCTTATCTTGACTAAAACCTTGAACAGAAGAGGGAAGGCATATAGAAATTTTCCTTCCCAGTTCAGAATCAGAGCATCCAGGGGGACTGAGCCCAAGACTGGGGGTCTGCAACAAAAGAGGGGAAGCTGATGATTGTCTGGGGCTGCAAAAAGATCTATCTCTGGAGTGCCCCACCTTGTAAAAATCACCTTCAATACCAGAGGGTCCAGGGACCATTCGTGATGGCCCTGTGAGATCCTGCTCAGTCCATCTGCTAGCACATTGTCCTTCCCTGGAAGATGAACTGCTATCAGAGAAGTTTGCAGGGAATAAGCCAGGGACCACAACTTCATGGCTTCTGTGCACAAGGCCGTAGACAGAGTGCCTCCCTGCTTGTTATGTACCACATGGTGGTGGTGTTGTGTGTTCTGACCTGAACCACCTTGTTCTGTACTGACTGAGAGAAAGCTTGCAGGGCCAGAAAAGTAAGCTTGCCCCTTGGACCACTGCCGTAGAAGCTGCCATGTGGCCCAAGAGCTGGAGGAAATGCCTTGCTGGTCGAGATACATGAAGGCTGAAGGAAGAGGCTAGTTCTATAAGAACCCTTGCCCTTTCCAAGGGAAGAAAGGCTCTTGCTTTGACCATATCCAGTTCTGCCCCTATAAAGGTAAGAAGCTGGACTGGCTCGAGAACTGACTTGGGAAGGTTGAGAAGAAATCCTAGAGAAGTGAGCACTTCCTGGATCACTTGCAGGTCTGACTTGGCTTGGTCTGGAGACTGGCCCACTATTATCCAATCGTCCAGATATGGAAAAATGGAAATCTTTGTCTCCTTAGAATGGCAACTACTACTGCCAGGCACTGTGTGAAGACCCTTGGGGCTGAAGTTGGGCCAGAGGACATTGCTCTGAACTGATAGTGGCCTGAGGGCAACTCAGACCTGAGGTACCTTCTGTGGGAGCACCTGATGGGAATGTGAAATAGGCATCTTTGAGGTCCAGGAGGCTAGCCAGTCCCTGGCCTTAGAGAGGGAAAGATTATTCCCAGAGTTACCATCCTGAACTTTGGTTTTAAAAAATGTTTGGTTAGGTATCTTAGGTCTAGGATGGGTCACCACTCCCCTGTCTTTTTTGAGGTAAGGAAGTACCTGGAGTACAGATCTTTTTCCCCAGTGTAGGGTAGGTACTCTCTCTATGGCTCTTAAAGCCAGCAGAGATGAAATCTCTGCCTCTAGGGCAAGGATTTCTGAGAGACCTGCAGGTGGAAAAGATCTGGCTCTCATCTTCGGAAATTTTTTGAAGCTGAGAACCAGTCCCTAGCTTACTACTTCCAGGACCCACTTGTCTGATGTAACAGACATCCCGTCCAGGACGAAGTAAGTCAGCCTGCCCCCTACTGGAATAGGAGCGTCGACCCGGGCAGGCCCATCAGGGTGTCTGCTTGGCAGGGGCCTTAGGCTGAAAAGTGGATGCAGCCCTGCTCATCCCTCTTCTGCCTCTCCCTCTGAAGAACCCCCTCTGTGAAAAGGGAGAAGAGGCCTGTGCTTGGTAAAGAAGCCTATGAAAGGCCTGCCCCTGCCCCCAGACTGCTGCCTTGAGGAGTTGCCTGCCTCTCTTGGCCTGAGCACTCCTGTAAGTGGTCCTCACTCATCCATTTTCTTCATGTAATTCTCTCTCTGCTCCCCAAACAGAGAATTACCCACTACAGGAAAATCCATGGCCTTAGCCTGGGTATCCTGCAAGAGGCTAGTACATCTGAGCCAAGCCATTCTCTGAAGAGCCACAGATGTAGCCATGACTCTTGATGACACATCACTGGAGTCCACAGCAGCATGAAACTGAACTTTTGATGCCTCAATCCCATCTACAGCCACCTCCTCCATCTCACTGGCTAGCTGGGGGGAGGCCTGTTTAGCCAGTGCCAGTACAGTGTCCCACCTGGACATCTGGTACCTGGCTGTATAAGCCATATAATTCACCTGCCTGAGTCCCAAGGAAGATGTCATGTACTGCTTTTTTGCCATGGCATCAGTCTTCCTGGAGTCTTTGTCTGGGTGGGTGAAGCCAAGGGAATGTTTGCCTTATCACAGGCAGCAGCCTGCACAACCCCAACATGGCTGCATTGCTGATATAAAAACTCCATATCTGAGCCTGAAAGTGTATACCTCTTGTCCATTCTTCTATCAGCAGGAGGTATAGAATTGGGAGACTTCAGGATTTTTTGTGTCTGATTCCCAAAAGATTTGTGAAGGGGAACAGACAGTCTCCTGGACTCTGGGATGTCCATCATTTCCACAAAATCAGGCTCCTCTTGATCCTCCATTGCCTCCTCCATAGGAAGCTGGAGGGTCTCATCCACCTTTCTGTAGAACATAAAGTGGGAAGGGGACTCAGAAAGCCTAGGAGGGGATACACCTGAAGGTCTGTCTGGGGAGATGTCCGGTTCCACAGGCACATCCAGACTTTCACCATCACCATCATCATATTCAAACTCCCCCTCCTCCTCAAACTCCGGTTAATAAAATTCTTCAGGGGTATAATCGTGAACCGGGGGAACTGACCGAACCGAGCCCCTGCCAAAAGGTGCTGGATCGGTCGGAACTGGGTGAAGCGATTCCACAATCCAAATCACTCTGGCTATTTCCTCGGCGGTCGGAACATGGGTTTCTGGATCCGAACCGGATGATTTCTCTTTGCATTTTCTTTTTGTTGGAACTGAACCCTCGGGATTGGCTCTCCTTTTGCCCGAAGAAGTATCGCCCTGGTCAGAGGGCACTCCTCCTGGTTTGGTCAGAACCGAACCGGGCTGGCCATCCGGGTCAGCGGATTTCTCTGCCTCCTTTTCCCTCAGTCTACCTAATCTCTTTTCAAGGGTAGATTTGGGAAAGTTTTTACAAATTTGGCAATCTGAATCGAGGTGTTCAAACCCCAGACAATAAACACAGGTGGTGTGGGGATCGGCCTTGACAAAGACCTCCCCATACTCACTGCAGTGTTGAAACCCAGTGGGCCCGGTTTTTTTCTTGGGTTTCTCAGACATGGCCAACCTAACCAAACTTACCCTTTTTCGGCAACCGCCAGGCAAGACTCCTTATCGGTTCCTAACCAGTTCACGGGTCTTGGAAAAAACTTACCATACGTTTTTTTAGAACCGATAAGGACTGGTAACCACACACTAAAGTAAGGTACAAGAATCAACAAATGATCGGTTCAGCTGAATCGATCCACACTTCAAGTTCCACACAGAAAAACAGTACAAAACTATCTAGTACTCACGGTACCACAGACAGAGACTGAACTGACTAAGCGGAAATAAATTTCGGTTAAAAACCGACAGTAAACCGACACTTCAACCAACTTTCGAACTGAGCTGCAGGAGAAATCTCCGGAGCGACTGTTCAGTGAGGCGGAGTAAAGAATCTGATGGTTAGATTTCAAAGGGAAACAGACAGAGACATCAACCGAGCTCGAGCTCAGCATAGAAAGTTTAAGCCTTTGTTCTCCGGGGCAGTTTAAAGGCTGGGGCTAACTGAATTAGTCAGAATACAGCAAGACTTCATGTTGTTTAAGCTCTGGTACCTTAACTATATGGTTTTGTCTGGGCACACCAGGTGCCTCCCCACATATGTTATTGAGATGCATTTTTCATCCAGCATCTCCTTCTCAGATGTTCTGCCTGTCTGGGAAAGGGTACAAACGAGCGGAATGTCCGAGAAGGAGAAACAGGGAACTAAGCAAGTGGCTAAAGGACTGGTGCCAGGGGAAAAAGAACCCAATTTTGTAGGCAACTGGCAACATTTCTGGCAGAGGAATTTCTTTAAATACGACGGCTTGCATCTGACCAAAGAGGAAGTCAGTGCACTGGGACAGAAGTTCAACATGTTTGCAGGATGTTTAAACTAGTAAAGGGGAGAGGGGTGCAGCTCCCAACATGACATATGGAACAAAGGACACCCCCCCCCATAGCTAGTAATCAAAACATGGAAAACAGGGCAAGGAATACAGCACTGGGAACATTGTGCAGGCAAAAGACACCTCTTCCTCCTTGGCTATCAATCAAATGGTTGTAAGGGAGAAGGTGCAGCACTCAATACAGTGTGTGGTAAAGAAGGCACCACCTCCTCCCTCAGACAGCAAGCAAACTGAGGCTCAGTAACTGCTTTGGTCATATATACCAGCAAGAAGGGAAAAGGGACCAACTCCTGCAAATCACAAAAGAAGGGGCAAACCTCCCACCACAGCCAACAAGTCACCGACTGGCACATGGAAAATCATGTACACAAATGCCCGCTGCCTGGGAAACAAGATCCCAGATCTGGAGGCTACAATGACAAGAGGCTAAACTTGACATAGTAGCCATTAACTAGACATGGTTCTCCAGTAACCACACATGGGAAATAATGTTACCTGGCTATGTACTGTTCAGAAGGGACAGGGAGGGAGAAGAAGGTGGGGGTAGCCCTATATGTCAAGGAAAACATAAAATGACTGAAATTCACAACACACAGGACGAAGTATTGTGGGTCACCATGGAAACTGGAAAAGGGTCAGCCATAAGAACAGGGGTGGTCTACAGACCACCTGACCAGGGGAGAGGGTTGACAGATCATTGTTAGAGGGCATAGAAAGGATGCCAGGAAAGGGGGTACTGCTAATGGGGCATTTTAACATGCTGAATGCAGATTGATCAATACTACCGGAGTACTGGCCAGAACCAGGATATAGTAGACTCCTGCAAGGGAAGGGCTTCAAACAATTGGTGCAGAAACCCACCAGAGACGGGCTATCTTAGATCTGGTGCTGTCAAATAGGGAAAGGATCTCGGACCTCCAGGTCAAGGGTCACCTGGGGTTGAGCTACCATCAAATGGTATGGTTCAGTTTGGCCACAGGAACACAGTCAACTCATTCCAAGGTAAAAATCTTAGACTTCAGAGGGGCTGACTTTGAAAAGATGGGTGAAAGGATCAAACTAGCCCTAGGGAGCAGAAATACAGAAGAGGACGTAGAAGGGAAATGGATGTGTATAAAAGAAGCAATAGTTGAAGTAACAGGTCAATGTATTAAAGAGAAAAGTAAGTGCAAAAGAAGGAGGAAACCACTTTGGTTCTTTACAACAGTGGCAGAAATCAGAGCCAAAGGGTGGCCTTCAAGAAATATAAGGAAACTCAGAGGGACACAGAAAGGGAGGCATACCATACTCAGGGAGGGTGAGGGTGGTGGAACAGAGGCGCATCCCTCCAGTTGTACCTCTCCATAATTCCTATGCCATTCTGGCAAAGTGTGGTTCCTCTATGGAGGCACCCGCAGTGAAGACCAAGGAGGATGCTGGGAACCTCCACAAAGGAGACCCACAGGAGGGTGGCATGGGACCCCACAGGGGAAGGAAACAACTCCTGGTGGGGGACTCCATTGTTAGGAAGGTAGAACTGGGGGAGGAAGGGGAGAGGCAGGTAAGGTGCCTGCCTGCCTGGCGTCATGGCTTGGAGGGACAGGAAGCGAACCTCAGGATTGCCAGAGCAGCTGCTCAGGGAAGGGAGCTGGATGTCATTGTCCACCTAGGGACAAATGAGCAGGCAAGAAAGGGATTAGAGAAGTGCAGGAAGAGTTTGTGGAATTGGGGAGGGGCCTTAGACAAGTAGCACACACGGTAACCTTCTCAGAGGTGCTGCCCATCTATGGCGTAGGAGTGGCTAGGGTGTTCCATACCATGGGATTCAATCAGTAGCTGAAAAACTGGTGCGGAGCTCAGGGATTTGGCTTCATTGGGGACTGGGGGTCCACCTGGAGTGATGCAAGCCTATACTGGCATGATGGGCTGCATCTGTCCAGGAGGGGAACCAGGATCCTAGGTGATAGGTTTAAATGCTTTATTGGCAAGCATTTAAACTAGCCAAGGGGGGGAGGCACTAGAAAGGATCAGGGAAACCTAGCCCCCAAAAAAATCACGGTAGTAAGTGTAAACACCAACATAGAGGTGTCGATAGGAAGAAGGGCAGGGTAAATGGGGAAAGTGACAAAGGCAAGAAGGACAGAGATGGGGCAAAAGGAGTAAGGCCATCAGGAAATGGAGGTAATGAGTACCAATGCCCATAGTCTGGGCAACAAGCTCCCTGAGCTGGTGGCCTTGATGGAAGAGGGATGCCTGGACATCGTAGCAGTCACAGAAACATGGTACACACAGAACCATGACTGGATGTTAACATACCAGGGTACATAACCTACAGGAGAGACAGGCAGGGAGAAGAGGGGAGGAGTAGATCTCTATGTAAAGGAAGGGATAAAGCAACTGAACCAAAGAGTAAACAGGGACGAGAGGAGGCACTGTGGGTCACCTTGGAGACTGGAAAGGGCACCACAATCCGCACAGGGGTTGTGTACAGACCCCCATGTCAGGGGAGGGAATGGACAAGGATATGATAGAAGGCATTCTTAGGATGGCAGAGAAAGGGAGATACTGTTGATGGAACCTGAATATGCCAGATGTTAACTGGAGCACATTTGCTGCAGCCACATCCAAGAGCAGGGCCATTCTCGATGTCCTACAGGTGGCAGCCTCAGACAGCTAGTTGGAACCCACTCGTGAGGGAGCAATCTTAGACCTCGTACTCTCAAATGGGGGCAGCAAGAGGATCTCAGATCTAGAAGTGGGTTGCCATCTGGAACAAGTGACCATCAAACAGTGTGGTTCACGTTAAACTCAGCTACAGAGTCAAGCCATACAAAAGTTAGGTACTGGACTTCAGGAGGGCTGACTTGGCAAGATGGGAGTGCCTCAGAAAAGCACTAACAAACAGGCTAGAAGGAGGGTAGAGCAACAATGGGGAATCATCAAAACTGCCATCACAGAAGCAACAAGCCTTTGTGTGAAGCAAATAAACAAATCAAAACGAAAGAAAAAGCCACTATGGTTCTCAAAAGAGGTGGCTGGGAAAAGTCAGGAGAAAAAGATAGCATTCCGAAGTATAAGGAAACACAGAAGGAGCAGGACAGAGAGCTGTACCAGTTAAGGCAGAAGGAAGCAGGAAGGAAGTCAGAATAGCAAAGGCCCAAACTGAGGAAAATATAGCCAACTCGTTAAGAAGGGGATAAAACCTTTTATAGGTACATCAGAGAGCGAGAAAAGACAAAGGGAGGGATAGTGAGGCTGAACAGAATGAACGGGGTGGGCAGAGGGGACAGTGAAAAGCAGGGATACTAAACGAATATTTCTGCTCAGTATTCACAAAGAGGAGGGAAGTGCCTAATCCAATTAACAGAAGCACTCTTAATAGGGGTCGATCCCAGTCCTTTCACAGAAGAAAGGGTTCTGAAAGAACTCCTAAAACTGAAGGTGGACAAAGCAATGGGGCCTGATGGAATTCACTCCAGAATTCTAAAACAATTAAGGGGGGAACTAGTGAAACCACTGGATACTCTTTTTAATAAATCATGGGAGGATGGTGTGGTACCCGAGGACTGGAGGAAAGCGGATGTGATTCCCCTTCACAAAAGTGGGACCAAGACAGAGGCAGGAAACTACAGACCTGTCAGTTTGACCTCTGTGGTAGGGAAAGTGATGGAGTCACTTCTGAAGGAAGAGTGTTGAGTACCTAGAGGCTAGTGGGGCACAGGACCCAAGGCAGCATGGGTTCACAGCGGAAGGTCATGTGAGACGATCTAATCAGATTTCTTTGACCAGGTGACCAAAGTAGTAGACCAATAGGGAGGGGCTGTGACATGGCCAACCTAGACTTTAGCAAGGCATTTGACACAGTCCCACACAAAAGATTAATAGTCAAATTAACCAGCCTGGGAGTGGGTCCCAGGGTGGAGCCTGCTAAAACATTGGCTGGACAACAGGACACAGAAGGTAATTGTAAATGGAGTCCACTCTGAAGAAAGAGGGGTTACTAGTGGGGTACATGAGATTCAGTACTGGGTCCAGTCCTTTTAATGTCTTCATAAGTGACATTGCACAGGGACTGGAAGGAAAAGTAGCCTCTTTGCAGATGACACAAGATCTGCAACAGGGTTGATACACAAGGAGCGTGGAAAGGATGAGAAGGGACTTGGCAAGGTTGGAGGAATGGTAAGAAGTATGGTAGTTAGGATTCAATGCAAAGAAGTGCAAAATAATGCACCTGGGAAACAAGAACCATGGGAAGATTACACAATGGGGGTAGTAACAACAACAAAAAGGAAAGGGACCTGGGGTAATCATATCAGATGACCTTAAGGTTAGTAAGTCAATGTGAGAGAAGGCAGTAGGAAGGGCTGGGGATATACTGGGATGCATAGGAGAGGCATCACCAGCAGAAAACAGGAAGTTGTTATCCCTCTGTACAGACAGTTGGTGAGACCCCATCTGAGTACTCGTCCAGTTCTGTAGACCCCATCTCCGCAGGACAAAGACAGAATAGAGGCAGTCCAGAGGAGGGCAACTAAAATGGTGCAGGGTCTGCAAGAGAAGCCGATGTGGAGAAACAAAGGAGCTTAATATGTATACCCTTGAGGAAAGAAGGGAGAGGGGACATGATAGAAAATTTTAAGTACCTCAGTGGAATCAACAAAGTCCAAGAGGGTAACATCTTTCAGAAAAAGGAGACGCAAGAACAAGGGATACAATTTAAAGATGGGGGGCAGTTCAGGGGCAATGTGAGGAAGTATTTTTTCACAGAGAGGGCAATGGATGCATGGAACAGCCTTCTTGAGGAGGTTGTGGGGACTAAAACTGTGGGAGAATTCAAGAATGCATGGGACAGACATAAGGCAATTCTTGTGGGGGGATAGGAAGAAATAGGCTGTTGGTTAACTAGGATCTGCGGCCTATCCTGTAGGTAGGGAAATGGGCAGACTAGATGGGCCAAGCAGTCCTTATCTGCCGCCAAAGTCTATGTTTCTAGAGTCGTCTAAAGAAAGCCGGTAAAACATTGAGGCCCAAACCGAGGAGGCACTAGCACAATCAGTAAGGAAAGGAGACAAGGCATTCTACAGGTACATTAGTGATAAAAGAAAGACAAGAGGGGGGATTGCTAAGCTCAGAGGGGATAAAGGGGAGTATGTAGAAGATAACCAAAGAAAAGCATCTATACTAAATGGATATTTCTGCTCAGTCTTTACTGAGGAAAAGGATGGACAGGGCCCTCAGCTGGACACAACAGACACAAGGGGAAGACAGATGAACTCAGAACCTTTCATAAAACAAAGGGTTCTAGCAGAGCTTGCTAAGCTCAGAGTGGAAAAGCAACAGGGCTAGATGGCAAACATCCCAGGATACTCAAAGAGCTGAGCAGGGAACTAGCAGAGCCATTAGCAAACCTGTTTAGTGAGTCACTGAGCACAGGGAGGTCCCTGAGGACTGGAGAAGGCTCATGTAATCCCACTTCAACAAAAAGTGGTAGCAGGGAAGAAGCAGGGAACTATAGGCCAATCAGTCTAACCTTTATTGTAGGTAAGAATCATGGGACACTCCTTAAGGAAAAGATTGTAGAACACCTGGAATCCATAGGAGCACAGATTCCAAGATAACATGGATTTACAACAGGAAGATCTTGTCAAACAAATCTGATAAGATTTCTTTGACTGGGAGACCAGGGAGGTAAATCAAGGGGGCGCAGTTGATGTAGCCTACCTTGACTTCAGTAAAGCTTTGTTACTGTTCCACACAGAAGATTGGTAAACAAGCTAGGTAGACTCAGGGTGGGCCAAAAGGTGCTCAGCTGGGTTGGGAACTGGTTAAAGGACTGAAAGCAAAGAGTGGTGGTAAACAGTGCCCAGTCAGAAGAGAAGAATGTCACATGTGGGGTTCCTCAAGGATCAGTCCTAGGGCCAGTCCTCTTCAATATCTTCATCAGTGACATAGCGGATGGCCTGGAAGGTAAGGTTTGCCTGTTTGCAGACGATACCAAGCTCTGCAACAGAGTTGATGACCCCGGAGGGATGGACAAGATGTGGAAAGAGTTGGAAACATTTGAGAAAGGGTCTGAGGAGTGGCAACTGAGGTTTAATGCAAAGAAATGCAAAATTATGCATGTGGGGAAGAGGAAACCAATAGCAAGCTATAGGCTGGGGCGGGGGCTATCACAAGGGAAGAAAGGGACTTGGGGGTCATCATCACAGATGACATGAAAACCTCTAAGCAGACAACAAAAGTGGTAGGAAAGGCTAAAATAATGCCAGGGTGTATTGGTAGGGGTATCACTAGCCGTAGGAGGGAAGTAATGCTTCCCCTCTACAAGACACTGGTTAGACCCCATCTGGAATATTGCGTGCAATACTGGAGGCCGCACCTATGCAAAGACATTAACAGGATGGAGATTGTCCAGAGAATGGCAAGCAAAATGGTGCAGGGGCTGCAGCATAAGACATATGAGAACCAATTGAAAGATCTCAATCTGTACACCCTAGAGCAGAGGAGGGACAGGGGCAACATGATTGAAACTTTCAGTTACCTCAAGGGCATTAATAAGGTGAATGGGTCGATTATGTTTCAGCTAAAAAATAATAGTAGGACAAGAAGTCATAACATGAAAATAGAAGGAGGCTGTCTAAGGGGAAATGTGATAAAGTTATTTTTCACTGAAAGGGTGGTGGACGCATGGAATGGCCTTCCCCAGGAGGTAGTGGGAGCTACTACAGTACAGGGAGAAAAGGGAATGGGATAGGTACAAGAGAATCATAGAGACAGATAGGAGTATATAGTCAAAGAACTAAGAATAGTCTTAGGGCACATACATCAGGTAGGTAACATGGGAAGATTGGATGGGCCTGGCGGTCCTTATCTGCCATCAACTTATGTTTCTATGCATTGTAAATGCATGGGTGGAGCTGCACAAACCCTTTATATTGATTTGAATGAAGGAGAACTGTGGCTTCTTCTAATTGGTGAGCTCCCATTGAACACCTGTGAGCCTCTTATTGGTTGCAGCACACTATATAAGCAATAAAGCCTGGAGACTGGTTTCCTACAAAAAATACAGAGAAATCAGAGGGACCGCAACTCTAAGGCAAGTTAAATGTGATGTTTTTCCTGACTGATGGAGGTGGTCACTTTGCAGTGGCCAGGGTCAGTCAGTTCAGCTGGATGATGAGACCAAGAACCCCTCCAAACTGTATGACAAGTAAGAACATTGTGGTTATTTAAAAAAAACTGCAGGCTTTGAAGCAGCAAAAAGGGAGGGCGGGGGGAGCTCTGGTACCTTAACTATATGCTTTTGTTTGGTCACACACCAGGTGCCTCCCCACAAATTTTACTGAGATGCATTGTAAATGCAGGGAATGAGCTTGCCAAACCCTTTATATTGATTTGAATGCAGGAGAACTGTGGCCTTCTTCTAATCGGTGAACTCCCCACTGAACACCTGTGAGCCTCTTATTGGCGCGAACACACTATATAACCAATAAAGCCAGGAGAGTGATTTCCCCACAAACAAAATATAGAGAAAGCAGGGAGACCTTAGCTCTGTAAAGCAAGTTAAATGTGATGCTTTTTTCTGACCAATGGAAGTGGTCACTTTGCCGAAGTGGTCAGGATTAATCATGGTTCAGCTGGATGATGAGACCAAGAACCCCTCCAAACTGTATGACAAGTATGAACATTGGAGTTACTTTAAAAAACCTGCAGGTTTTGAAGCAGCAAAAGTTGGGGAGAGCTCTGGCACCTTAACTATATGCCTTTGGTCACACATACCAGGTGCCTCCCCACAAATATTACTGAGATGCATTGTAAATGCAGGGGTTGAACTTGCCAAACCTTTATACTGATTTGAATGCAGGAGAATTGTGGCCTTCTTCTAATTGGTGAGCTCCACACTGAACACCTGTGAGCCTCTTATTGGCCAGAGCACGCTGTATAAGCAATAAAGCCAGGAGAGTGGCTCTCCCCACAAAAAAATATAGAGAAAGCAGGGGGACCTCATCTCTGTAAGGCAAATTAAAATGTGATGCTTTTTTCCTGACCGATGGAGGTGGTCACTTTGCCAAAGTGGTCAGGCTTAATTATGGTTCAGCTGGATGATAAGACCAAGAACCTCCAAAATGTATGACAAGTAAGAACACTGAGTTACTTTAAACAAAAATTGCAGGAGGGTGGTGCTAATGAGCAGAGGAGTGCAGATGTGGTTTCAAAGCCCCACCTCCTAATTAAAATCCACATTAAATCAACGGTATCTATACAGTAAATCGAAAAAAACTCATCTAGCAGAGAAGAACAATCATTATAGATGAGTTTCTTGTCCAGAATCCTGGGAGAGGACAGCGGCTAAAAATCCAAAGAAACAGACGACTGCTAAACAACCCAAGGCACTGGGCCCAACTTTGTTCTCTGCCGCCAAGATGTCCTCACTGGGATGGGAAGTCACCTCGCAGGTCATGGAGGCACTAGATTTTCGGCTGGGCAAAATGGAGCAAAAACTGGACACCCACCTGCAGGCCATAATGGACCAGTCAGCATCCCAAGCAGCCAGAACTGCCGAGGTGCAAATTGTGAGCCTAGAGAATGTAGTGGACCCACTCCGGGCAAGATAGTGGCACTGGAGAAGGAGTTAGCTGACTTCAAGGAACTGTATGACTACCAGGAAAATTACCATCGATCGCCTTGATCTAAGGATTGAAGGCTACCAGAGGGTCCAGATATTTTAAACCTTTGCTCGGTGAAGCTCCCAGCCCTGCTTGGACTTAATTCCAAGAATGGACATGTCAAGCTGAAATGGGCCCACAGAGCGGTAGCCCCAAAGCGCAATGGGCCAACCTCCCAGGCAAATCATATTTCAGTTTCATAATTACCAGGATTGGGAGGCTGTCCTGAAGGCCTACTGAAGAATGAAGGAGCTGATATATGAAGGAAGCAGGCTGTTTATTTTTCAAGACTACTCTAATCGATTGCTAAAAAAACGCAGCGGTTTCAACCCAATACTGGCTCACCTCAGGGAAATGAAAATCAAAGGTTTCCTGATTTACCCTGCGGTCATTAAAATAAAGCACAAAGGAGCCTCCTACTCCTTTTGGAATATGGAAAGAGCTACTAGCTTTATGAAAGAGTTAAAGAAGAAGGTGGGCTGAACATCGGGAGTTTTGAGGCCTGACAGTCCGTGGCCTGGTTAGCCTGTTTGCTGAGACGACATGGCGACTCACAGATGATAATAGACTCTGATGTTGAACATTAATTGGGAACCTCCCTTCTGTTGTGTTGGCGTCTTTGACACCCTTTTTGTTTCTGAGGAGGAACCCTTGACCTGAAAGGGAATTACTGTGCAAGTCATTTGTGAGTCTTGCTGGACTGTCCCCTGCCCGAATAAAACCTTAGAGAGACTTGTGAGACGCTGGTGCCCTGTGACCTTCGCTCCTCCTTGGAGAAAATGACAACGCAGAAGTACAGTTAAAAATAGGAACTTTCCTGAATTGGACATAAAGAGTGAATAAATCTTCAACCTCTCTGAGATATGGGAGGTGAGTCAAGGGACGGTGGGGATGACGGGCAGACGTGTGGGATATGATTCGCGATACCATCTCCCCCATTGCCCTTGTGATCTTCCATGGTATGGATGAGGGTCTGAGGTGTTAGCGGGCTTGTAATGAGGATGGGGGGTGGGACAGAATGTGCACATGGTGGTTTTCATGGTATTATCTACATGCCCTAGATCTGAGAAGTTGCAAAACATAACCACAGTGAACTGTAAGGAATGGGGCCTGGTGCGCGCGAGGGGTGGCCTGGTGAGGTGAGGCCTTGTTGTGGGGATGGCTCCATCTCACAGCAGTATTATCACAGGGGAACACTGTGCACATGTAGCTGATTCGGGAGAGCCTTTACGTAATTTTTTTTTCTCGGACAGTCAAGATGCCAGTTGGCGAACATGGATTGGAGTGGGGGTGGGGGCGGGAAAAGGGGCATCTACTATGAGGTGGGGCTTGCTATTCCTTTTGAATGGCAGAAGTTAAGAGTATTGTTGGGTTACTGAAGAGTACGGGGGGGAAGTGGAGGAGTGGGAAGGGATAAGGAGGGATATATGCAGATAGGTTGGGGATATATTTTTCAAGTTGTAAAAGTTCAAATATTTGTATTGTTACTATATGCCTCATTGAATATCTTGTCCTTGAAGTTCAAGGAGTGTTATGATCCTAGCCTATTTACCAGAAGCTACAATATAAGAAAACACACACTGTTATTTTATGTTATGTTGCTAACAGAAGAAGGGGTGATAAGGGGAATACTGGGGAGACAATATGGCTACTTCTGAAAGCTTAACCATCACTTCTTAGAACGTAGAGGGGGTCCTCTCAGTAAAGAGGACCAGCCTGCTCTCAGCCATCTGAAGACAGGGGCAAGTGGCGCTTTGCAAGAGACACATTTAACCCCACAGGAGCATCAAAAGTTGGTAATGGGATGGGTGGGGGCATACTATGCCTCAACATATAATTCGTCATAAGAGGGGTGGCTATATTAATTAATAAGCATTTGCCATTTGTTGTCTCCCAGGTAGTCTCCGACCAAGAGAGGTGGGTACATCTTCATGGAGGGAACTTATATGGTGAAATTACTATACTGGCAAGTGTTTATGCACCAGCTAATTTTGATCCCACTTTTACCAGAAAATACTGGTCAGTTTAATTAGGGAAGAATTTAGAGGACTGATCATGGAGGAAGACTTTAATGCCACAATGAATCCAAAACTAGATGATTCAGAGGCTAAGGGCAGAAATATTGGGGCTGAGACCCTGGCAAGAAGGTCTGACAGATTTGGACATGACTGATAGCTGGAGGTCAGCTTACCCTGGGGTAAAGGAATTCACATTTTTTCTAACCCCATATGTCACGGTCCAGGGTAGATTATATACATACCTCAAATTGGACTGAGAGGGTACAGAAGAAAATTACTCACCTTAGTAATTGTGTTTCTTCTAATGGAGTCTTGCTGTATTCTGACAATTGCAGTTAGCTCCAGCCTTTGAACTGCCCCAGAGAGTATAGGGTTAAATTTCTATGCAGGTAATAGAACGTTGAGCTTAA
Organism: Neoceratodus forsteri; assembly: GCA_016271365.2. Classification (NCBI taxonomy): domain Eukaryota; kingdom Metazoa; phylum Chordata; order Ceratodontiformes; family Ceratodontidae; genus Neoceratodus; species Neoceratodus forsteri. Next base: position 137,224,088 of record CM028137.1, read on the forward strand.
GCTCGGTTGAAGACTCTGTCTGCAGTACTTTGAATCCAAAACCGTCAGATTCTTACGAGCTAAAAACTCACTGACCTATCAGAATGTGGAAATTGTAAAATTTCTACTAGCCAACTGGCAACTAACGGTCTAGGTTCCAAAGAAGACTCAAGTCAGGAAACCCAAAAACAAACAAAAACCAGATAATAAATCATAACAAATTCTTAATAACTCAAACTAAAGCACCCAACAGGAAGTGTGCTGAAGACACCCTGGGGTGCAATATGCACCTGCCCACCCACTTCCCAAAAACAGGTTCTGAGAGGGGAGGCAGGGAGGGAGGTCAGAATGCAGCAAGATTCCATTAGAAGAAACCCAGTTACTAAGGTGAGTAATTTTTTCTTCAAACAACATGAAGTCTTGCTGTTTTCTGACAATTGCAGACACCAAGCAGTACCTCCAAGGAGGAGGGACAGAACCTACTTTGGGAATAGGCTCTGAAGCACTGCTGCGCCAAATCTAGCATCACTCCGACCCTGGATATCCAGGGAGTAAAGCTTGGTGAAGGTATGAACTGTTTTCTAGGTGGCTGCTTGGCAAATTTCTAACAAGGGAATATCCCTGGCTGCAGCCACAGATGCAGCTGTACCTCTAGTGGAATGAGCCCTCAGGCCTGAGGGAGGAATTTTTCCCAGTTTCTCATAACAGAATTGGATACAGGACACAATCCACCTGGCAATAGTTCACTTGGTGGCAGGTTTGCCCTTACCTACTTCCCCATAAGTGAGGAACAACTGGAGGGGAGTCAAACCAGGTCCGCCTTGCAAATGAGCCTTGCTCAATGGTGCCACCTGGATAAATAAAGATTTTGATTGATTGATTGACTGAAACCTGTGACCCTTTGTACGTTCTATGTAGTAACTAAGGGCTCTTTTAACATCTAAACAGTGTAACCTTCGCTCTCCTGAGGAAGCATGATCAGTGAAGAACACAGGAAGAGAAATGGATTGGTTCAAGTGGAAATCTGAAACCACTTTGGGCAGGAACCTCCTATTGGTTCTAAGGACCACCTTGTCCCTATGGAATGAGATGAAGTCCAGTTCAACTGACAGAGCTTGCAGTTCACTGATACGTCTGGCAGAGGTAACAGCAACCAAAAACACAGTTTTCCAAGTCGAGTACTTGAGCTCTGCTGAGGACATAGGCTCAAAAGGGGGTTGCATAAGATGAGCAATGCAAACATTCAAATCCCAGGCAGGAGCAGGATCCCTAAAAGGAGGATTGGTATGAAGCAATCCTTCGAAAAATTTACAGAATACAGGATGAGATGACAGAGAGGTCCCACTGACAGAAAAGCAGAAACAGCTGACAAATGTACCTTGAGAGTAGCTGGTCTGAGGCCTAGACAATTAAGATGAACCATATAATCCAGAACTGTAGACAATTCAGCAGTATCTGGGATCCCTCACAGACCCACAGCATCTTTCAACTTAAAACAGGCCTCAAAGCTCACCTCCTTGAGAGAGCCATATGTGGCTGCGGCTAACCTCAGCTCACCCGTTAATCTGCCCTCCCCACGCCGACTCAGGCCACACAAGGCCCCACGATCTCACCAATAATCCCCGCCTGGGTATCCCAAGATTGCTGCCTAACTTCCTCAACAGTCACTAAGTTTGACTGGACTGCTCCTTTGATTTTTTTTTATGTATATTCTGCCTGTTACATATATGTTCTCAACTGTATTTGTCTACCCTCCACCCTTGTAACCGACGTGGAGCCTTTGCAAAAGAGTCTGTGACTCAAAGGGTTGTAATCCTGATTGTTTCCAAATAAATAAATAAATATATGCTTCTTGGAACACCGAATGCTGAATCTTTTCCATTTGGAGTTGTAAGTTTTTCTGGTGGCAGGCTTTCGAGAGGCTTTGAGAATGTCCAGAACCCTTTGGGACAGATGCAAATCTGCATATTCTAACTCTTTAAGATCCATGCCTTGAGATTGAGGGACCGAAGACTAGGGTACCAAATCCTCCCTGAGATGAGGTTAACAGATTGCACTTCCTGGGAAGAGACAGGTGAAGATGGACTGCTAGGGACAGCAGCAGGGATACCATGGCTGCCTGGCCTAGTCAGAGTAATCAAATTAGTCTGCAGGATTGTGACCTCATTTTGACCAGAACTTTGAACAACAGAGGAAAAGGAGGGAAGGCATACAGGAATTTCCCTTCCTAGTTCAGAACCAAAGCATCCAGAGGGACTGAGCCCAGTACTGGAGGTCTGCAACAAAACAGAGGAAGTTGGTGATTGTCCGGGGCTGCAAAGAGATCCATCTCTAGAGTGCCCCACCTGGAAAAAATCACTTCTAGCACTAGGGGATCCAGACACCATTCGTGATGGCCCTGGGAGATTCTGCTCAGTGCATCTGCTATCACATTGTCCTTTCCCAGAAGGCGGACTGCAACTAAGGATGTCTGCAGAGAGTAAGCCAGAGACCACAGTTTCATGGCTTCCATGCACAAGGCGTGGACCAGTGCCTCCCTGCTTGTTGATGTACCACATGGTGGTGGTGTTGTCTGTCCTGACCTGTACCACCTTGTTCTGTACTAACTGACAGAAGGCTTGCAGAGCCAGGAACACTGCCTTGAGCTCCTAAAGATTGATACGCAGGAGGGACTCTTGATGGGACCACTGTCCCTGGGCTGTGAGAGCCCCGAGATGGGCTCCCCACCCCAACAGAGAAGCATCTGTGGTAAGGACCACAGAGTGGGGCTGACTGATGAAAGGAACCCCTTGCCTGAGACTGTCCTTATCCTGCCACCATTGAAGTGCCTGGATCAGAGTCTGAGTCACTGGAACTAGTTTGGTAAGAGGATCCTTCTTTTGGGTCCAGAAGGACCTTAGATGGAACTGAATGTCCCTCATTTGAAACCTGGCTCCTTGGACCACTGCTGTAGAAGCTGCCATGTGACCCAGAAGTTGAAGGAAATGCCTTGCTGGTCGAGAGACCAGAAGACGGAAAGAGGAAGCCAGCTCTGAAATGGCTGTAACCCTCTGCATCGGGAGAAAAGCTCTTGCCTTGACTGTATCCAGCTCTGTTCCGATAAAAGTGAGAAGCTGTACAGGTTCGAGAACTGACTTGGAAAGGTTGAGAAGAAACCCCAAGGAAGTGAGCACTTGCTGGGTCACTTGGAGGTCTGACTTGACTTGGTCTGGGGACTGTCCCACAATGAGCCAGTTGTCCAGATATGGAAACACTGCAATCTTCTTCCTTCTTAAAAAGGCCACCACTACTGCCAGGCACTTTGTGAACACCCATGGAGCTGATGTTAGGCCAAAGGGTATTGCTCTGAACTGATAATGGCCTGAAGGCAATTCGAACCTGAGGTACTTTCTGTGGGAGCACCTGATGGGAATGTGAAAATAGGCATCTTTGAGGTCCAGGGAGGCTAGCCAGTCCCCTGGCCTTAGAGAGGGAAGAATTATTCCCAGAGTCACCATTTTGAACTTTGGTTTTAATAGATGCTTGTTCAGATATCTTAAATCCAGGATGGGTCACCACTCCTGTCTTTTGGGTAAGGAAGTACCTGGAGTACAGACCTTTGCCCTCCTGTGAGTGGTAAGGCACCCTCTCTATGGCTCTTAGAGCCAACAGAGATGAAACCTCTGCTTGCAAGGCAAGGGATTCGGAGGTGCTTGCAGGTGGAAAAGATCTGGGCCTCACCGTTGGAAGTCTTTTGAAGCTGAGGACCAGTCCCTGGCTTACCACTTCCAGGACCCATTTGTCTGAAGTAACAGACTTCCAGTCCTGGACGAAGTAAGCCAGCCTGCCTACTACTGGTATGGGGAGTCAACCCGGGCTGACACCTCAGGGTGTCTGCTTGGCAGGGGCCTTAGGCTGAAAAGTGGATGCAGCCCTGTTTATCCCCTTCTGCCTCTCCCTAAAGAACCCCTCTGGGAAAAGGGAGAAGAGGCCTGCGCTTGGTAGAAAGGCCTGTGAAAAGGACTGCCCCTGCCCTGCTGCCTTCGAGGAGTTACCTGCCTTTCCTTGGCATGTGCACTCCAGTAAGTGGTCCTGTATTCGTCCATTTTCTTCATGTAATTCTCTGTCTGCTCCCCAAAGAATTACCCACCATAGGGAAATCCATGGCCTTAGCCTGGGTGTCCTGTGAAAGGCTAGTACATCTGAGCCTAGCCATGACTCTTGATGACCCATCACTGGAATCCACAGCAGCATGAAACTGAACCTTGGATGCCTCAATCCCATCAGCAGCCACCTTCTCCGGCTCCTTGGACAGCTGGGGGGAAGCCAGCTGAGCCAGTGCCAGTACAGTGTCCCATCTGGACTACTGGTACCTGGCTGTATGAACCGGAGGAACCGACCAAACCGAACCCCTACAAAACCGGGACCGGATCGGTCGGAACCGGACAAAGCGATTCCACAATCTGAATCGCTCAGGCAATTTCTTCTGTGGTCGGAACACGGAGTTCTGGATCTGAACCGGCTGATTTTTCCTTTCTTTTCCTTTTTGTAGGAACTGACCCCTCAGGATCAGCTCTCCTCTTGCCCAAAGAAGTATCGCCCGGGTCAGAGGGCACTCCTTCTGGTTCGGTGGTAACCGAACCAGGCTAACCTTCGGGTTAGCGGAGTTTCTACGTCCTTCTCCCAAGTCTACCTAATCTCTTATCCAGGGTAGACTTGGGAAAGTCCTACATATTTGGCAGTCTGAATTGGGGTGGTCAAACCCCAGACAGTAAACCACATGGTGGTGTGGGGTTCAGCCTTCGCAAGGCCCTCACTGCAGTGTTGAAACCCAGTGGCCGCTTTTTTCTTGGTTTCTCAGACATGGCCAACCTAACCAACTTACCCTTTTTCGCAACCGCCAGGCAAGACTCTCTTATCGGTTTCTAACTCAGTACATGGTGTTTGAAAAAACGTTAAAAACATGTTTTTTAAAACCAATAAGAACCAGTAACCACGCACTAAAATGACTAAATCAAAGAGCCTAAAGGATCGGTTCCAGCCGAACCGATCGGGACTTTCATAATTTCGCAATCCAAAACACTATCTAAGTACTTACTGTACCGCAGACGTGTGGAACCAAATTGCGGTAAATAATTCGAAAACTGAGACTTTAACCAACACTTTAACTGAGTCTTTGAACTGAGCAACAGGAGAAATCTCCGGAGCGACTGTTCAGTGAAGTGGAGTAAAGAATTTGATGGTTTGGATTCAAAGTCCTGCAGACAGAGTCTTCAACTGAGCTCGAGCTCAACATTCTATGCCCTGCATAGAAATTTAACCCTATACTCTCTGGGGCAGTTCAAAGGCTGGAGCTAACTGCAATTGTCAGAATACAGCAAGACTTCATGTTGTTTGAAGGTGCAACACAGTCCGATTTTATATCGGACCACATCATCATAGTTATACTGACATGTGGGTTTGGAGAAGGTGGGGAGATCCTCTGCCATGGAAATTCCCAGGTATTTATTGGGCAACAAGGAGTTTCTAGAATATGTGACAGCGATAGAAGTTATACCAGGAGCTGAATGAGGGATTAGTACAATCTTCCAGAGTATTTTGGGATGTTGGTAAGGCCTATCTTAGGGGAGCTATTATAAGCTTTCTAGGCGTAAATATAAGAAAGAAAAGGCAACTTAGAAGGTAGGAATTAGGGCAATGGGTAATAATATTGGAGAGGGACCTGGCAGGGGATTTTGGAGGCATGGTTGAGTGAGTTAATGGCTGCAAGGGAAGCGCTAATGCTTTTCTCCTGGGAGGCCTGGACAGCCTTTTTTGCCAGCAATAAATATTTTGAATGGGGCAAAAACCTGGACCACTTTTGGTCCGTTGATAAAGGGCAGAGGACATACACACATTTCAGAGATTAAGAATAACCAAGGAGCCTTAACCCATGATAAAAGTCAATTAAGGTTCAGTTTAAGCAGTTTTACCAGGAGCTATACAGGGCTGAGAGCAGAGGTACGCTGGATAAGGTTGGGAGCTTTCTGGACGGGATTGCCCTACCACAGTTTACGGAGCGGCAAATGTTACAATTGGGAGGGGAAATATCTAGGGCTGAAATCAAACAAGCTATACAGAGTTAAAAGAAGGGGAAGGCAACTTGGCCGGATGACTTCTCTGCAGAATATTATAAGGTTATGCAGGACCAGGTGGTTGAGGCCTTGTGGAAGATGTTTGCAGACGGCAAGGCAAGGCAAATTTTATTTAAGAAAACGTCCATCCCGGAGGCTCTGGTGCCAAATATATTAAAATTTCATTATACAAATCATAATAATTACATAAACAACATACTATAAACATAAAATACTGTATTCCAATAATTAAAACAATATTTTATAAATACTACCCTCAGCAGCAGCACCACCTAGACTCAAAATAGTCAAGGGTGAATTTAAACCTAAAATTCTGAGACCAGGTAAGGGCTATAAAACGCAGAAGCTCAGGGGGGCGGGGGCACTCCCTGCCTCCTCTAATGAAGCTGTTACATGTCTAGTATCTTAGCCGGGAAAAGATACAGAGAAATGCTGCTCTTATCATCCGATATCACTATTAAATTGTGATGCCAAAATCCTTGCAAAGGTTCTGGCAAGGCGTCTGGATCAGCTCCTTCCGGAGCTTGTCCACCCAGACCAGACTAGTTTTGTTTGTCCATGGTAGATACTCCTAACATAATATGCATAAGCTATTAAATGTTGTGTGGAGGGCCTCTCGGTGCATGAGCAGCACTATGATGCTGCCCATGAACACTGATGAAGCCTTTCGATTGCATTGAATGGGAGTATTGTATGGAGGTGCTTTTGCGGTATGGTCTGGGAGACAGTTTTGTGGGACTGGTTAAGAAAATATGCCGGGTGCTAACAGCCAGGGTTCTGGTGAATGGTTCACTCACCAAACAAATCCCACTGTTTAGAGGTACAAGCAGGATGCCCCCTCCCCTTTACTGTTTACCTTGGCCATTGAGCCACTGGCGGGGAATCTGGGAACATCTGCACATTAAAGGCATACTGAGCAAATCAGGAGTCTCACAAGGTCACGCTGTATCGGACGATATGCTCCTTTATGTGATGGACCCATCCAGATCTATCCCACCACTGCTCAGCCTGATTGAGACCTCTGCAGCTTTTCAGGTTACAAAATCAATTTTGGTAAGTCAGAGGTCATGTTATGGGGAAAGATGGAAGAGGGATCCAGACAGGGGACCTGGGGCCTGAAAAGGGTCACAATCTCTTTTAGGTACTTGGTCATCCAAATAGGAAGGGACTAAGGCTCTCTGTATCAACTTAACTATACCCCGCTCATTAAAATTATAGAAGAGGAACTGCAGCAATGGAGGGAGCGCCCTGTGTCTTGGATGGGCAATATTTGTATTTATTTTTTTAACTTTATTTATGAACCAGTACTCTCCGAGACATCCTTCAGAGGTGCCCACTCAATCCTACCCCTTCTTCTCCCCACCGTGGCCATCCATCAGTGGTTCACCCCCTCCCAGAGGAACTTCCCAGCACTCCGTTTCACCCCTCCCACCTCGGCAGCTCTTTCTGAAATTAGAGGTCCATCCTCTGGGGGTGGCTATGGATCCCCGTGTGGCCTGTCCTGGCATTGGGGATAAGAGGGAGATCCCTGGGGCCCTTGTCATCTCCTTGGTGAGCCGGGGATTTGTTGTACTTTTAGTTCCCCCCTCTCCCCGCGGAGCCCGGCCAGCAAGGCAACAAAGTGCCGTGGCTCCGCCCCCAGGCACACGCCGCGCCCCTACAGTTGGCGATCCTCCAGCCGCCGCCAGAGATCACTCCAAGAGAGAGTGCATCCGAATCCACCTCGGGAAGAGGGCAGTCCCACGGACGCTCAATCTCTCCCCCCCCCGCTGACCCCCGGTGGCCTGGCTCATTCCCGAACCCGGATCGCTGGCGTGACGCGAGGTGTGGCATCCAGCACCTCAAACCTCAGTGCCACTGGGCCGGCATGGATGGGCAGTATTAATCTGCTAAAAATGAACATACTGCCACGAATACTATACATGATGCAGATGTTACATATAGGACTTGTTAAGGTGGATTTTAGGAGAATCGAGTAAGCCTTTACCGGTTTTCTGTGGCGGAGAGGCCGCCCAAGGACAAGTCTTCGTAGACTTCAGGCAGACGGCTCCAGGGGTGGGTTAAATCTTCCAAACCTCCAGAACTATTATTTGGCCATGCAATACAGATACCTGAGTGACTGGGTTAATAGGCCTAGACCAGCGGGATAGTTAGACTTGGAGGAAGGGGATGGCCCGGTTAGACTTTCGGCCTATCTAATGAAGGAAGGCTGGAAGGCCTAAAACAGGCTGGGTACTGGAAACCCCCTGGTGCTGTCATTTCTGGATGGATGGACACAGAACAGGTGGTCACTTTGCCAAAGTGGTCAGGCTTAATCAGGGTTCAGCTGGAAGATGAGACCAAGAACCCCTCCAAAATGTATTACAAGTAAGAACTTTGGAGTTACTTTAAAAAAAACTGCAGGCTTCAAAGTAGCAAATGGGGGGTGGGGCGCTCTGGTACCTTAACTATATGCTTTTGTCTGGTCACACACCAGGTGCCTCCCCACAAACTTTACTGAGAGGCATTGTAAATGCAGGTTTTGAGCTTGCCAAACCCTTTATATCGATAAAAAGTTTACAGGTGACTCCCATCCCGAGGTCAGGCCTCGCCCGGGGACACCCTACCTTCCTGAGTGCCCTCCTATATTAGGTCCTTCAGGACAGCTGCTCAGGTCAGTGAGGTGCCCTGCTGGGACCTCTGTGTTGGGCTATACTCCCCCCTAGCTGCTATGGCTCCCAACCCCCATATTCTTTAACCAAATTTTTCCTCAGCTATTGCTATGACACCAGTCACCATTTTTTAGCAGAACGTAAATGGTCTAAATGACTAAGTGAAATGTACAAAGTTTTACAATATATCTGAACCAGCAAATGATGTTATATTTGTATAAAAACACATCTCTCCTCATAAGAAAAAACATTCTATACTCTCCTGGGGAGAATGATACCAGATATATGCCTCCTTTTACAAACAAGAGAAAAGTCAAGGGGCATCTATACTAATCCCTACCACTATCCAGTCTGTGCTGCAGCAGGAATATAACGATCTTGCTGGACAATATGCAATTTTGCAAGGCCGCCTACATGACATGGAGGTCACTTCAGTGAATGCTTACTTTCCACCCAATTCAAATACCTTGATTGTCCGCCATTTCCTGAACAAGTTGTTGGACCTCCTCCACAGCCAACTCATCCCTGGAGGAGACTTCAATTTGACTATGTCTTGTAGTTAGACACTTCCAACCCAACTACATATAGAGCTATTGCTACCCAAAAATTTGTTCGCTCCAACCTAGCAACCTCAAAATAACTGACATCTGTCAAAAGTTTTTCCCCATGGGACAAGCCTATATATACTACTCTCCCAGTCACAGTAGCTATTTCTAAAATGACTACTTCTTATCTACCTGCGAACACTTTAGCACTGTCCAAGACCTCGCTTAAGGCCTGCAGATTTTATCACACCACAGTCGGGTAAAATACCCACATCTATCTTTTGGAGGCTTTAACACCCCTTTTCTCAAAGATGAAGCATATAAGAGGCCAATTCAAGAGCGGGTGCATCAGATTATATCTAAAAATTCTTCCCCTGACCTACCAGCCCCATTCCCTGGGATACTTTAAAGACTATTTTGTGGGGATATTATTTCTTATTCTTCCCTGAAGAGGTGGCATCCCATTGAGAAGTATATCAGTTAGGGAAGCAACTCCACTGACTCCAGCTACTATATAGCCATGGTGACTCATTCTGGATTCCCAAGTCCACCAGGCCATCACTTTATTAAGCACTGCTCTGAGTGGGGAATCAGAGGTATAATGCTTGTCAGCCCGATGACTCTGTAGTCAGGCGAGTGGCTTGTGTGCCCAAACTGCATGACCTGGAATATGGGTAACCTGTCCCTACACTCTCACTGAATCTTATCAGTCTTTTGGAAATGCTACCAAAATTTATATATGGAAACTTCCCCCTTTAACCCTCTCGGCTATCTTGACCTATCTTATAAACTTCCCTCTTCCCACACTTGGGAATACTACCAACATTTATATATGGAAACTTCCCATTTAGCCCTCTCAGATATCTTAACCTAACTTACAAACCTCCCTCTTCCCACGCTTACTGACTCTCAGAAAGAGATATTAATGGTCCCAGTACACACTGAGGAGTTGTATTCCATACTCACTGATGTTAAAACTCAGAAATGCCCAGGACCAGATGGATACCAGGTTGAAAGTAATAAAGCTTTCTTGGAACTTCTCACTCTGTATTTACATCAGGCCTCTGAGGCAGTACATGCTGGTGTCACCCCCCTTACTGGACATACGCAGTCTCTTGGCTATGCCCAAACAGGAAAGGACCCCACACTCCCATCCTATTTCCAACCAATCTCTATTTTAAACGTTAATTATAAATTATATATGCTAATTGGGCACACAGGTTGGATCAAATTCTTCTGATGCTAATACATCCCCACCAGGAAAGCTTTATTTGTAGGAGTCAGACCATGGACAATATCCACCACGCACTTTTACTGATGGAGTACACTGCCTAGCAGTCTATTCCCACAGCACTGTTAAGTTTAGACACTGAGGAGGCTTTGACAGTGTTCTGGACCTTTCTCAGGGCACCCTGTTGGCCTTTGCCTTCCTGACCTATTCTCACCTGGCTGTGCAACATCTACGCAGACCCACAGGCATACATCAGCATAAACAGATCCTGTGCACCCCCAATCTCTCCACTAGGGTACCTGGCAAGGTTGCCTCCTATCATCCCTTCTACCTATGCTGAAAGATGCTGAATGACACGATGCTGGGATGTATTGGGAGGGGTATTGATAGCAGAAGAAAACAGGTAATACTTCCCTTTACAGATCCCTGATGAGGTCTCACCTAGAGCACTGTGCCCAGTTCTGGAGTCCTTGCCTCAGAAAGGATAAGAATAGGTTGGAGACAGTGCAGCGAGAGTAACAAAAATGATTCAGGGCTGGCAGGGCAGATCCTAGGAAGGATGCCTCAAGGCACTAAATATGTACTCAATGGAGACCAGAAGAGAGAGGGGAGATATGACAGAGACCTTCAAGTTCCTTAAAAGAATTAACAAAGTGAACTGCTGGGAACTATTTAGCCTGAATACCAATTCATGGTCATGTGGACACGAATGGAAATTAATAGGAAGTAGGTTCAGGAGAGATGTGAGGAAGTAGTACTTTATGGAAAGGGTGGATGGACCTTGGAATAGTCTGTTGGCTGCAATGGTGGTGCAAAACAGTCCGGGATTCAAGCAGGGAAGGATATAATGAACGGAACAGTGGTTACTGGGGACAACAAGACCAAGGAGAATAGAAAAGAGGATGGGAGGGTTAGTCCCCTGGAGGAACAGTAGGATCCAGGGATTATAGGGAACCTGGGTAGACTGGATGGGCTTCTGGTCTTTTTCTGCCATCACTATCTATGTTTCTATGTTTCTAACTGCAGTTCATTTTGAGCATTTAGCCACAACATTTCAGCAGGTGCAGACAGTAGAGGGGGTTCCACTGGATGGAACAGAAATACAGGTTACTCACCTGTAACAGGAGTTCTAGGAATGGTATATGTTGTTCATCCACACTTATTGGCAGGTTCCTTGCTGCTTTAAATCTTGCCGGAAGGTCTTCAAGCTGGCTCCTCCCACCCACCCGGGTGGTAAAATTCTTGGCTCCGCCCCATGACGCCAGATCTGGCCAGCTGGAAGCTCAGGTTGTCTTCGAAGCTGGGAGGTCGGGTGAGTGTGTGGATGAACAACATATACCATTCCTAGAACTCCTGTTACAGGTGAGTAACCTGTATTTCTAGGACATGGATATGTTGTTCATCCACACTTATTGGCAGACTCCTAGCAGTTCTCCGGGAGGAGGGAGGCAAGCACACCCCTACTTAGGGAATAAAGACTGGAGAACCGAGGCCCCAAAACCAGCATCCCGGCGTGACTCAAGGTCGATGTGGTAATGGGTAATAAAGGTGTGTGCTGACTTCCAGGTAGCAGCCCTGCAGATTTCCTGGATAGGGACGTCCCTGGAAGCAGCCACCGATGCAGCAGTATGATGGGTAGAATGAGCTCTTATCCCTCTGGGAGGCTCCATGCCCGCCAACTTATAGCAGTGATCTATGCAGGAGGTGACCCACCTGCCTATCGTCCACTTGGCTGCAGGTCTGCCAGGTGCGGCTTCAGCGTAGGTGACAAACAGCTGGCGAACCTCTCCCCGAATTTCAGCAGTGTGCTCCTTATAATAAGCGAGCGCCCTTCTAGGGTCCAGAGTATGGAGCCTATATTCGGCCTCCGAGGTGCGATTGGGGTAGAACACCGGCAGAGTCAGCACCTGGTTAAGGTGAAACTCCGACACCATCTTCGGAAGGAATTTCGGGTGGGGGCGCAGGACAACTTTGTCCCTGTGGAAGACCAGGTAAGGAGACTCGATGCAAAGCACCTGGAGCTCTCCATCCTTCTGGCTGACGGATAGCCACCAAGAAGGTGGTCTTCCACGACAGGTGAGAGAGATCACACCTGTGCATTGGTTCGAATGGCTTGCCCATGAGCTTTGCCAGTACCAGCAGTAAATCCCACGGAGGTGGAGGTTCTCGACCGAGGGAAATGCGATCAAGGCCTTGAAAAAGCGCCCCCGACCACCTTTCTCCTGCGCTAACACTGCTCCCCTCGCCCGCGCCTGCAAGCAGAGATGGCTGCCAGGTGCACCTTTAGGGTCGCCGACCTAAGCCCTTGACTAGAAAGGGACCATAAATAGTCCAAAATGCTTGCCACAGAACAGAAGGAAGGGTCCAAGCCCTTGCCCTGACACCAAATGGAGAATCTCTTCCATTTGAAGGCGTAGCATTTTCTGGTCGACTCCTTACGGGACGCCTCAACAACATTGAGGACCTCGTTGGAAAGACCCAAGGCCTGGAACTCTAGCCGCCTCAGGAACCAGGCCGCCAGGTGCAGGGACTGAAGGTCCGCTGAAACACCTTCCCTGATTGACTGAGAGCAGGTCCGGCGAGCTGGAAGCTGCCTCGGGAGCCTGGAGCTGAGGCTGAGGAGATCTGGGTACCAGAACTGGCGGGGCCAGTCTGGGGCTATCAGAATCACCTGCGCCTTGTCCCTCCTTGCCTTGAGAAGCACCTTGTGAATCAAGGGAAATGGGGGAAAGGTGTAAAAGAGGCCCGGGGTCCACAGCCTCGAGAAGGCATCCTCCTGCAGCGAGCCCTGCTGAAGGGGGCGGGCATAAAACAGCCTCAGCTTCGCGTTCTCCCTGGAGGCAAACAGGTCCACCTGAGGTGTGCCCCAGTGGGAGAACAGATCTTGTACTACCTCCGGCAGGAGAGACCACTCATGAGATGCAGCCCCTATCCGGCTCAGGGCATCGGCCAGGGTATTGGATGCTCCTGCCACATGAATGGCTAGGAGATCCGCCTCCAGGCTGCGCACGAGTGACCAAATGCGGAGAGCTTCCTTGCATAGAAGCATGGAGCGCGTCCCGCCCTGGCAGTTCAGGTAGTACATGGTCGTGGTATTGTCCGTCTGGACTCGGACCACTTGACCCCGGAGAAACGGAGCAAAGGCGGTGAGAGCTAGGCGGACCGCTTGGAGCTCCAGCAGGTTGATGTGGCATCGGGACTCCCGCGGAGACCAGAGGCCGTGCACTCGGTGTTCCCCCAGATGGGCACCCCAACCCATCAGAGAGGCATCGGTCGACAGAGAGACCATCGGCTCGGGGCGGACAAACGGGATGCCCTCCTGCAGATGGAATGGAACGGTCCACCACTGGGGAGCATTCCACATCTCCTGGGTCACTATCACTAGCTGGTCCAAAGGATCGCAGCGTTGTGACCACTGGCTGGCCAGTCCCCACTGAAGGGGGCGCATGTGCCAGCGTGCCCAATGGACCACGCTGGTACAGGCCGCCATGAGACCCAGAAGGCGCAGGAAGTCCCGGGCAGGAGCGATTGCCCAACCAGAAATGATTGGGCAAAGGAGGTAAGAACTCGGCCCTGTCCGCTGGAGCCGTGCTTTGCCTCGAAGAGAGTCGAGCTCTGCCCCGATGAACAGGATCACCTGCTTGCTCGAGTCTCACTTGGCCTCGCTGATGAGAAGGCCAACTTGAGAGCAAACCTGAGGGCCAGATCTCTGGACCGCCCCACCTCCTGCCTGGAGGAGGCTGCTATCAGCCAATCATCCAGGTAAGGTACACCCAGACCCTCGGCTCAAGAGAGAATGCTGTCACCACTGCCATGCATTTGGTGAAGACCCTGGGAGCTGGAGATAAGCCAAGGCATGGCTCGAACTCAAGAGGGATCCTCCGCTCGAGCGGAGGAATCTCCGATGTGATGGACGGATAGGGACGTGAAAGAATGCGTCCTGTAGGTCCAGAGAGCAGAACCACACGCCGTGTTCCAGAGATGGTATTATCTGCGCCAGAGTGACCATCCTGAAGGTTCGAGACCTTAGGAACTTGTTCAGGTCGTGTAGGTCGAGAATGGGGCGCCAGCCCCCCGTCCGTTTCGGAACCAGGAAATACCTGGACACGAACCCCGGGTCTGAAGGGGGATCCTCCACCTCCGTGATCACCTCCTTTTGGAGGAGGAGAGCGATGTCGGCTCGGCGAGCCGCCAGTGAGGCTGCGGACCCCGAGGCCCCCCGAGGTGCGACGGCTCTGAAGGGCGGGGCCTGCTCGAATTCCAGAGGTAGGCCTTTTCCCAACACCTCCAGTACCCACCTGTCCGTGGTAACAGCGGACCAAGCAGAAAGGAAGTGTCTGAGCCGTCCCCCCACAGGGGGAACCAGGGGTGAGGTGACAGGGATGGGGGCGACACCCCTCAGCCCGTCACTGGGCAGGCTTGGAGGAGGGACCGGCCGAGGGACCTCCTGGGCCTTTACCTCCCTGCTTCCTGTTGGAGGAAGCCGACGGCTTGGGTTTGGGATACCAAGGTCGAGCCTGCTGGTCCTGACGTTGCTGGGCCGGGCGCGCCGTGGGTGCAGAAGGACGAAAGGGCTTAGGCTGTGGCTTGCGCCTTGTCCTCTGAGTGGAAGAGACCGATCCAAGGTAGCATTGGACTTCTCGATCCTCTGCAGGTGACCTTCCACCCCAGGGCCGAAGAGGTCAGTCCCCAAAAAGGGAACATCCGCCAACTTGTGCTGGGTATCCGAGGTAAAGGCGGATATCCTCAGCCAAGCCCGACGACGCATGGCCACTGCGGCCGCCACAGACCCGGCACATGAGTCCCCGATGTCTAACGCAGTCTGGAGCTGCTGTTTGGCCACCGCCTGCCCTGGTCCCACACCTGCCTGACCGTAGTCTGCAGATTCAGGAAGATGAGGACAACCTCATCCAGGGAGCCCAACAGGGCGTGAGAAAATGTGCCATGAGGACGCCGAACTGGCCTGACGAAGGCCGAGAGAGGACGCAGCATAGACTTTCCGCCTGGCATAATCCAATTTCTTGGATTCCTTGTCGGGAGGTTTGTCCACATCCCTGGCGTTCCCGGCACGCCGGAAAACGCTGTCGGTAACCAACCCCTCGGCCGAGGGGTGTTCCGAAAAACCGGACAGGGAACCGGTAGGGACCGCATACTTCCTGGCCAACCTGGCCGAAGGCGCAGGGCAGGAAGCAGGACGCTGCCAAAGTTCCAAGGCCGGACCCACTATGGCTTCGGCCACCGGAAAGGCCTCCGTAGGAGAATCCCCTCGGTCCAGAATCTCCATGAGGGGATACCTGGCCCATTTAGAAACGGGTTCGAAGCTCATCCCGGTGGACTCCGAGATGAGTCAAGCAACCCTAAGAAGGACGAAGGGCTATTGTCCATTGACTGCCCTCCCAGGACTCCAAGTCCATGCGCTTGGAGAAGAGGGAGGAACCATCATCGGACTCAGAAGAGTCCTCAAAGAGCTGCCTCGGGCCTGAGCCACCCTCCACCTGCCGAGGTTTATTGGGAGTGAGGGTGACAGACAGCCTATGGGGCAAACCCAAGGCCGACCAAGAATTTTTGGTCGGAGCCCCAACTAATGGCTGTGGAGGCGGAGGTTCCACCAGAATCGGTGGGCAGCTGGAATTGGCTGAACAACGGCCTGAGAACAGGATCCTCGACTACAGCGAGGGGTTGTTTGACTGCTCGGTGACAGCCACTTAATGGCCGGGGAAGACGACTGGGTCGGCTTATTCCCGGTCAAAAGGAGCTGTTGCCACATGAGTTCCTCGTACCTCCGACGCAACTTGCGCCGAAGCCTCCCCTCGTCCGAGGAAGAGTGGTGGCGCCACTTGCCGCGGTGCCGAGACCGAGACCGCCTATGGCGGCGGGATCGGTTGGACCGCAAGGATGTCAGAGACCGAGACCGAGAGTCTCGACTAGGCCGAGGAAGGCGAGGAGAAGTGTTGGAATCGGCACCTCGGCTCGGACGATCCCACCGGCGCTCGGAACCGAGGCACAGACGAGCCGACCGGATCCTCAACTCCCCACCGGGGAACCCGGGAGGGGATTCTCAGCTTCTCCAGCCGACAACCCGTCTAACGGGTCGAGAAAAATCTCGACCGCGTCGACGGGAGTCTCGGTCAACTGGCCTGACGGGGACACCGTGAAGCCAGTGGCCGAAGCTGAGGGGTCGACTGAAGTCAACTGTCGACAAGGGAAGGGGGATCTTTCCCGCTCCCAAGAGCGTCGACGGAGAGACTTACTTTTGCTCTTTTTGGACCTGGAAAAAGGTCCCGAAGAAGTTGGACCCTCACCTTTGGTCGAGAGGGTCAGACAAAGCTCCTTAAAAGAAGCAGAGTACGAGGCACCGAGAAAGAGCGGGACAAATGCCGCAGCCGAGGTAGAAGCGGCCCGCGCCGCCTCCTCTTCGAGGGCGATCATCTGCTCAAGCTGATCCGCCGAGCCGCCGCTGCGAGACACATGTCAGGCCTAGCTGGGTTCACGGTGGAATTCTTTTCTCGGGCGCCCCAGTTGTAATCGGGCACGGCCCTCATGACATAGGCTGGAAGGAAGAGCACAAGTCGCAGGCCTGCGGTTCGTGCTCAAGGCCCAGGCAGTAGGCATGCACGTGGGTGCAGATCCATCCCTAGACATCTTCTGCCCACAAGGCACCTCCCGAAACCAGAATTCGATTTGTCCATCATGGCCCTTGTTGAAGAAGACCAAGTCTTTTTAGAAAACTTTTGATTTCGAACTTCAAGAATTAGGAACTAGTCTTAATCGCAGCACGTTAAGGAGGGAACCTGAGCTTCCAAGCGGTAAGGAAGATCTGGCGTCATGGGCGGAGCCGAGGTTTACCACCGGGTGGGTGGGAGGAGCCAGCTTGAAGACCTTCCGCAAGATTTAAAGCGGCAAGGAACCTGCCGATAAGTGTGGATGAACAACATATCCATGTCCCTAGAATACAAGGCTGTATTATATGAGGATGACATTCTCCTTTCTCTTTTAAATCCTGAACACTGATCCCATTGCTTGACCACAATAACTGCCTTTGGCCGACTAGCAGGTTTCTCTCTATCTATAAAACAGAGGTGCTGTAAGGAACTTTTGACTTGCGGACTATGGACATTCACTATAAATACCATGCAGCTCATGGGCTCGAACATAGCCTATTTCGCACAGGTTACTCACCGGAACCAAATGACGCATCTTTTAGCTTTGATAGACGATTTGAATGTATTAAGAGGAGTGCTGCTCTGAAGCCGGCCTGGTGGTGCTGAGGTGGACACCACACCTCATGCTATGCCAGAAATCAGGGTTCGGAGGCGAGCTCATGCTGCCAGGGGTCGGCAGAGGAGGGAGAGGATTGAGCATCTGACAACAGCTCTCCTCTCCTGGAGTGGGTGGGTATGTCGTCCCGCTCTTTGGCTGCCCCCTGGTGGAGGATGGGGAGCAGTGTTAAATCACAGGAGACAAGTAGCGCGGCAACGTGATGTGCACACGCTTCCACGGTTTTGAGTGGCAGGGGACACAGAAAAACGGCTGCAGACTCTGTGAAGTCCCCTCCGGTTTGACGGTGCGCCACCCCCCGACTGCCCGCGACTGCCAAGTAATCAGGGCTCAGGGTGGGGTGACTGCCAGGCTGGAAGGAGGGATGGACATCATCGGCAGGCCAAGGAGAATAAACACAATATGAAAGAGGACTGCTGCACTCGTGGCTTTAAATGTTATTTTATTGTGACATCAAAGCTAGTGAATGTAACAATATGTTTGATTTATAATCAATAAACAGTAATTTAAAAAAAATAAGACAGGTGCTGCTGCTGAACTTTTCCATTCTCCTGCACTACAATGAAGTCTTTCCTCTGCGATGGAGAGAAATGCAGTTTAAATATCTGGGAATATACATCCCAAGGATTTAGGTAACCTAGAGTTCCTGATTTTTTCTTTTCCTCACCCCTGCCCCCCCCACACACACACACATAGGTATTTCCCGGTATGACCAGGTTGTGACTTCAACTATTGTTATACTTTATATGACTGCTGTTACTGCATGTAACTTTATTCCAGAAACCACTGATATATTGTGCCCTTTTATTATCTGTATTCCACCTGTATGTTACCACTGTAACCATTTCTACCCTCCCTGTGATGAGGTGCCTTTGTAAATGAGTCCCTGACTCAAAGTTTGTAAATCTGACTTTAAAAAATAAATAAATAAATAAATTTACGACCCTCTCTCTGGCACCTTAACGGAAGATATCACTAGATGGAGCCAATTGCCGCTCCCCTTTTACTCTAAACTGGAATCAGTCCAGATGAATATTTTACCCCATCTACTATATCTCATAGGGGTGGGGAAGAATAAGGTAAGATGGACTGAAAATTGGTTGAAGGGCAGAACCCAGAGTGTACTGGTTGGGGGCGAGTTCTCTAGCACCAGGGAGGTCACCAGTGGGGTCCCACAGGGATTGGTGTTGGGGCCAGTGTTGTAAGTGACATCGGGGAAGGCATTAAAAGCAAAATATGCCTGTTTGCAGACAATGCCAAACTTTGTGGGAGGGTGGACACCAAGGAGGGGATACAGGACCTGAGGGAAGACCTTGCCAGACTAGAGAGATGGTCAGGAATCTGGCAACTTGGTTTCAATGCCAAAAAGTGCAGTGATACACATAGGGGCCAAGAACCCTTGGGTAGAGTATTACATAGAACTGGTGCAGGTAAATGCTTTTGAAGAGGAAAAGGATCTAGGAGTGGTGATTACAAGTGACCTGAAACATTCCTCCCAGTATAAGAAGGCAGTGGCAGGCCAACAGGATGCTGAGTTGCATTGCAAGGATTCAGTAGCAGGCGGAGCGAGGTCATTTTACCACTATATAGGTCACTGGTAAGACCACATTTAGAATATGGGGTGAGGTACTGGCATCCACACCTTAAGAAGGACATCAGCATGCTGGAAGGGGTCCAGAGGAGAGCAACCAAGATGACAGAAGGGCTACAGGATAGGACCTATGAGGAAAGGACTGGAGCCCTGGGGATGTACTCCTTGGAGGAGAGGGCGGATATGATAGAGACCTTCAAGTATATGAAGGGAATTAACGGAGTGCAAAAGGAGGGTCTCTTTGAAAGGAGAGAAAACAACACCACTAGGGAGCGCAGCTTAAAACTGAATGGGGGGAGGAGGTTCAGAAGGGATGTAAGGAAACATTTCTATACAGACAGGGTAGTGACCACCTGGAATTAGCTGCCAGAGGAGATGGTATCAACAAAGATGGTGGGGCCATTCAAGAGGGCCTGGGACAAACACAAAGGGAGACCTTGGGGCCATGGAAAGTGGGGAAGTGGGGGTGAGGGTGAGGCGGTAGGGAGGAGGGCAGGGTCAGTGAAGTCAGTGTAAGACCAGATCCTGCACCATTACGAACAGACATGATAGAGCAGACGG
This sequence comes from Neoceratodus forsteri, assembly GCA_016271365.2. Taxonomy (NCBI): domain Eukaryota; kingdom Metazoa; phylum Chordata; order Ceratodontiformes; family Ceratodontidae; genus Neoceratodus; species Neoceratodus forsteri. The sequence continues at coordinate 137,244,037 of CM028137.1, forward strand.
TCTTCTTCTGCTGGCTCTTTTCGTATGTTTGTACATTTGTATCTCTTCCGGACTCTTCCAGTAATCCCGTCCAATTTCTATTTCACCTCATAGAATACGGTAAATTAATTTCCTGATACATATGGGAAGGAATGCCCTCCACGAGTTTGCTACTCCCTGCTGCACTTACCTACTATCAAAGGGGTACTTATTCTCCCAAACTTGCTTAGCTTTGTGACAGCTTCCTACCATCGTATTGTGTCATACTAGCCAAGTCCCCAGGTTCCTCACCTTGAAAGCAAACTGAATTCACCCTCAATGATATGTACAACATAAGTCCACTATTGTTTACCGATAGGGCCTATCCCCTGCCACTGGCAGTATATACATTAAATTTACAGCTAACTCATTACAAGTTTGGTTTAATTTACAACACCTCCCTACACTGGCCTTAGTGTTTTACTACGCCGAATACTGTTGGCGGATCCAGACTTCCTCCCAATGCAAACTGACCATACCTGCCAGGTGGAGGCAACCAGACCTTGTATATATCTTTTAATTTCTTGAATGCCACAGGGTGACACCTTTGAAACACTGCAACAACAATTTGGCCTCACAGGCAGGAAACACTTTCGATACCTAGAAGTCAAAACATAGTTATTACACAAAACAAATGATTGGGCTTACTTCCCAGATCTGGAACCATTGTTGTTACATTTTCTCCTTTGGGCCCTACAGGCGGGTGTGAAATCTTATCGCCCTCTGTCCAGGGCAAGTAAAGTTCATTGAAGGGCAAGGCAAAAACAGAGCTAATTTCATTGTAATGAATAGGGGCAAGTGAAAATTCAGCTGCTGTCCTAAAAGTTTTGATTTGAACACCCATGCCTACAGGGGCACTTTGGGGGCATCTCATAGGTAATTCATAGATAATTACTTTAAGGGGCAACAGGATCTGCTTGGGGATTCCACACAGTCTGGGTTAGATAAATGGAACCAGGAGCAGGGCAACATTACTTGCCAGTAACATTAGTTCAAGGAGTGGAACATGATATTCATCCACTCTTCTGGCAGTTGCTTTTCCCTTTAAGATTTGCTGGAAACATCTTCAAGCTTGGCTCCTCCCACCCACCTGGGTGGTAACTCCTCAACTCTGCCCCCAGATCTTGCCCGCTGGAAACAGCGTTGTGCACCAAAGCCAGGGGAGGTCAGGTGGATCCGTATGGATGAACATCGTATACCACTCCCAGAGCTACTGTTACAGGTGAGCACCCTGTTCTTCTAGAGACCTGGATATGATGTTCTATTCACACTTCTGGCAGACTCCTAGCAGTTCTCCGGGTGGAGGGAGGGAGGGAGGCAAGGTACACACCCCCTACTTAGGGAACAGAGACTGGAGAACTGAGGCCTCAAAACCAACATCCCAGCGTGACTTGAGGTCAATGTCATAATGGGAAATGAAGGTGTGTGCAGATCTCCAGGTAGCAGCCCTACAGATTTCCTGGATAGGGACGTCCCAGGAAGCAGCCACTGAGGCAGCGGTATGATGAGTGGAATGAGCCTTTAGCCCTCCGGGAGGCTCCCTACCCGCCACCCTATAGCAGAAGTCAATGCAGGATACAATCCACCTGCCAATTGTCCACTTATCTGCCGGTCTGCCAGGTGCGGCTCCAACATAGGTGACAAATAGCTGGAGAACCTCTCCCCAAACTCCAGCTGTGCGCTCCTTATAGGCAAGCTGTAGGTCCAAAGCATGGAGCCTGTGCTCGGCCTCTGAGGCATGATTGGTGAAGTACACCAGGAGATTAATCACCTGATTAAGGTGAAACTCTGATATAACCATCAGGAGGAACTTCAGGTTTGGGCGCAGGACAATCTTGTCCCTGTTGAAGACCAGGTAAGGAGACTCCACTGAAAGCGCCTTGAGCCAACTGATCCTTCTGGCTGACGTGATAGCCACTAGGAAGGTGGTCTTCCATGACAGATATGTCACACCTGTGCACTGGTTTGAATGGCTTGCCCATGAGCTTTGCCAAACCCAGCAAATAGTCCCACGATGGTGGTGGTTCGCGTGTCGGAGAAGAAATGTGGTCAAGGCCTTCGAAAAAGTGTCAGACCACCTTCTACTGTGCCAACTGCTGACTGGCCCATGTCTAGTAAGCAGAGATGGCTGCCAGGTGCACCTTAAGGGTTGCCCGACTTAGAGAGGGACCACAGGTAGTCAAGGACAGGACAAGGGGTCCAGCCCCAAGCCCTGGCACCAAATGGAGAACCTCTTCCACTTCAAGGCATAGCATTTCCTGGTCGACTCCTTCCAAGATGCCTCCAAAACAGTGAGGACATCTTTGGACAGAGACCCAAAGCCTGGAACTCTAGCCGCTTAGGAACCAGGCTGTCAAGTGCAGGGAATGAAGGTCCAGATGGAGTACCTTCCCCTGACTGATGAAGAGCAGGTCCGGGCAAAGAGGTAGGCACCTTGGGAGCCTGCTGCTGAGGCTGAGGAGATCGAGGTACCAGAACTGATGGGGCCAGTCTGGAGACACCTGGATCACCTGTGCCTTGTCCCTCCTGGCCTTGAGCAATACTTTGTGAAACAAGAGAAGTGGAGGGAAGGCATAAAAGAGGCCAGGGATCCAGGGCCTTGAGAAGGTCTCCCTGCAGGATTCCATGCTGAGGGGGCAGGCACAAAACAGCTCAGCTTTATGCTCTCCCTGGAGGTGAACAGGTCCACCTGAGGGTGCCCCACTGGGAGAACAAACTGTGTACTACATCTGGGTGGAGAGACCACTCATGAGACGCCTCGCCCACACAGCTGAGAGCATCCACCAGCTGGCTAGAGGCCCCTGCCACATGGATGGCTAGAAGATCGCCTCAGACTACACATGAGGGTCCACATGCTGAGAGCTTCCTTGCACAGTGGCAGGGAGTGCATCCTGCCCTGTTTGTTGAGGCAGTACATGGTCGTGGTGTTGTCTGTCTGGACCTGAATCACCTGACCCTGGATGTGTGGAGCGAATGCAGTCAACACCAGCTGAACTGCTCAGAGCTCCAGCAGGTTGATGTGGCATCAGGATTCCTCAGGGGTCCAGAGCCTGTGAAATAGCAGTTACGTAAGAACTTACCGTAACAGTAAATCTTCGAGAGAGGTTCCTGCAGTAGGTCTTCACATATAGGACTGCCGCCCCCCCCCCCGGCATCAGGACTGAACGGCAAACTTCTAGCTAGCAATCTATAGCAGGGGACCACCCCAGGCGTCACATGACGGGATGCTGGCATGACTGTATATAGGGGGCGGTCCCCACGCCCGCCCTCCAGTTCTCCTGCCGGAGAAACTCCTCAAGCCCTGACCTGCTAAAACAAAGCCCTGGGAAAGGAAAAGAGGCAAATACAGAAGCTGGGGGAAGGCGGGAAGAAATTGAGACCTCTTGCAGGAACCTCTGTCAAAGATCTACTGTTACGGTAAGTTCTTACGTAAAGTACAGTTACGTAAGAACTTACCGTACCAGTAGATCTTTGAGAACAGCTCTTGCAGCAGGTTACACCATTAGGACTGAAGCCAGAAGGCACCAGGATCCCACGGAAAAATTCTACCTAGCAGTATCCAGTGGGGACCACCCCGACGTCAGGCATTACATAAAAGAGGGTGGTCCCCCCGCATCAGCAGTTCTCCCGCCAGAGACTCCTGGCCCAAAGGTGACATCTGAAGGGGAGACCGAGGATCCTCTTCCAAAGGAAGGTTTGTAATAGGATGGTGTCAAAGACGCTATAGCCTAGAAACTAGGTCAGAAGACTCAACCTCCAGAGAGGAAGGTGGGAGGAAATCTACCTGCTGCAAGAGCTGTTCTCGAAGATCTACTGTTACGGTAAGTTCTTACGTAACTACTATCTTACTTCAAGAAACAGTTCTTGCAGCAAGTTACACAATTAGGACTGATTCCCAAGCAGTTAGGGAACTATTTCCTGATCGGGAGGAGGACAGGAGAGATGTTGATCAGATTTCAGGACAAAAGTCCCTGAAGGACCGCCAAGCCAAAACCTACTCTGTGCCTAGAAGCAATATCCAAACTGCAATGCCTGATGAAGGTATGTACAGTGCTGTAGGTTGCTGCTGCACAGATGGCTGACGTAGAAACTTTCTTGAGCGCCACGAAGGAGGTAGCCACCCCTCTCATGGAGTGAAACACAGAAACATAGAATTTGACGGCAGATAAGGACAGCTTGGCCCACCTAGTCTGCCCACTTTCCTACCTAACAGATAAGCTGCAGATCCTAGTTAACCAACAGCTTACTTCCTCTTACCCGCCACTAGGACTGCCTTTATGCCTGTCCCATGCATTCTTGAAGTCCCCACTGTTCTTGACTCCACAACTTCAGGAGGCTGTTCCATGCATCCATAACCCTCTCAGTGAAAAAATACTTCCTCACATTAACCCTGAGCCGTCCCCCCTCTATCTTCAAATTGTGCCCCTTGTTCTTGCACATCTCTTTTTCTGGAAGATGCTTCCCTCTTGGACTTTGTTAATTCCCTTGAGGTACTTGAAAGTTTCTATCATGTCCCCTCTCTCCCTTCTTTCCTCAAGAGTATACATATTAAGCTCCTTTAGTCTTTCTTTGTATGTCTTCTGGTGCAGACCCTGCACCATTTTGGTTGCCCTCCTCTGGACAGCCTCCACTCTGTCTATGTCTTTGCGGAGATGGGGTCTCCAGAACTGCGCACAGTACTCCAGATGGGGTCTCACCAACTGTCTGTACAGAGGGATAACAACTTCCTGTTTTCTACTATTGATGCCTCTTCCTAAGCCTATGAGTGACCTTTACCAGTCCCACTAAAGGTTTGTTGTGCTTCTGGTAACAGAATGAAATACATTTCACGAGCCATCTGGAGAGCAACTGCTTAGACACAGGTGCGCCCTGCATCCTGAGTGCAAAGGATGCAAAGAGCTGGTCCAACTTGTGATGGATCTGGTTCTAGCCAGATAGTATCTGAGGCCCTATGTACATCCAGGGTGTGTACAGGGCTTCTCTCTGTTTGAATGACTAGGTAGTACACCGGAAGGTCTATATCCTGGTTGAGCGTGACAGCCGAGACCACTTTGGGAAGAAACTTAGGATTTGTCCTTAAGGACACCCTGTCCTTGTGAAAAACAAAATAAGGATCTTTGCACATAAGTGCATGAAGCTCAAAAATTCTTCTGGCAGAAGTAACAGCAACTTAAAATAGCATCTTCCAGGCGAGGAGATGCAGCTTGCAATCCGCAGCTGGTTCAAAAAGGGGCAGTGTGAGCTGCTCTAGGACAAAGGGGAGATCCCAAGGTGGAGTTGGGTCTTTGATGGGAGGTCTCAAATGTAGGATGCCACGTAAGAAAGCTCAGGAAGCCTCTAGTTGTGCTAGAGACTTGTGACCTACCGGTGAATGGTACGCCGAAATGGCACAGAGGTGTACCTTAATGGAGGAGTAGGCAAGCCCTGCTTCATTCATAGAGGGATAGGAGGTAATCTAAGGCTGACCTCTCTGAGCACTCCAATGGGGTCAGTCCACGAGCCTGAGCCCAAATGCAAAATCTGCGCCACTCCATGGCGTAGGTGGCGTGAGTGGAGGGCTTTCTTGCCCACGACCAAATTGTCTGCAACATCATACGAGACCCGTATCTCATGACTGCTATGTCTTTATGAGCCAGGCATGCAGGTTCAGCGACCGAAGACCCGAATGGACCAAGGACCCTGCCTGCTGGGACAGCAGGTGAGAGCTGAATGGTAGAGGCACTGGAGGTTCCTGGGCCAGTTGGTGCAATAGAGGGAACCAAATTTGCTTGGGCCAAAAGGGCACTACCATAATGAGAGATGCCCGCTCTTGCTGGAGCTTCAAGAGAACCCTCTGGATCAAAGGGAAAGGCGGGAAAGCATAGAGGAACCTGCTCGTCCAAGATAGGGACAATGCATCTTGCCAAAAAAGACCAGGCCCTGGAACTAGTGAGCAGAAATTGGGCAGTTTTGTGTTGGATGGGGCGCGAAGAGGTCTAATTCTGGTGTCCCCCATCTGCGAAACAGGTCCTCTGCGACTTCCTGGAGCAGTTCCAATTCATGGGCGCTGGCCTGTGATCGCTTAGACTGTCATGATGGTGTTGTCCGCTCGAGGACATGTACTACTGTGATTTTGGCGCGTGTTGTAGTACCCAATCCCATACCCTCTTGGACTCCTGCAAAGGGGTAGGAATGAGTGCCTCCTTGTTTGTTGAGATGAAAAGTTACTCACCTTAGTAATGTTTCTTCTAATGGAGTCTTGCTGTATTCTGACAGTAGCAGTGAGTCCTGACCTTCAAGACTGCCCCGGAGATGAAGGGTTAACTTCCATGCCAGGCATGGGCACGCTGAGCTCGAGGCTTCGGTTGAGACTCTGTCTGTTGCTGTTTAAACTCAAACCGTCAGATCTTTTCGAGCAAACTCACTAAGGCCCTGTGTGGAAGCTGTAAACCTATACTAGCCAAATGGCTACTAACATAAGAAACACATTTTTTGGTCCCAAAACAAAGACTCAAGTCAGGAGACCCAAAAAATGAAAAACACAACACAAAAACATCCAAGAAACGGGGGTGAAACAACAAGGTGGGCATCTACTGAGTGCCAACACTGCCACTGCCCACCCACATCCCAAAACAGAGATTCTGAGAGGGGCAGGCAGGGGGGGAGGTCAGAATACAGCAAGACTCCATTAGAAGAAACAACATTACTAAGGTGAGTAATTTTTTCTTCAAACAACATGAAGTCTTGCTGTATTCTGACAGTAGCAGACTACCAAGCAGTACCTCCATGGAGGAGGACAGAACCTACTTAGGAAATAGGCTCTGAAGCACAGTTCAGCAAACCAAGCATCACTCCTAGCCTGAATATCCAAGGAGTAATGCTTGGTAAAAGTGTGAACTGTTCTCCAGGTAGCTGCTTGACATATCTCTAAGATAGGAATATCCTGGCAGCAGCCAGGATGCAGCTGTACCTCTGGTAGAGTGAGCCCTCAGGCCTGAGGGTGGAACCTACCCAGTTTTCCATAACAACATTGGATACAAGACACAATCCACCTGGCAATGGATCTTTTAGTGGCAGGTTTCCCTTTACCAACCTCACCATAAGTGAGGAACAGTTGGAGGAGTCAAAGCCTGTGACCCTTGATGCGCTCCATGTAGCAGCTAGGGCTCTTTTCACATCTAAACTGGGAGCCTCCTCTGCCAGAGGAGGAATGGTCAGTGAAGTACACAGGAAGAGACATAGATTGATTAAATGTGAAATCTGAAACCACCTTAGGCAAAAATTTCCTGTTAATCCTGAGGACCACCTTATCTCTATGAAAGGAGATAAAATCAGGCTCCACTGATAAAGCTTGTAACTCACTTATGCATCTGGCAGAGGTGATGGCTACCAGAAACACAGTTTTCCAAGTCAAGTACTTAAGCTCTGCTGAAGACAAAGGCTCAAAAGGGGGTTGCATAAGCTGAGCAATGCAAACATTAAGGTCCCAAGCAGGTGCAGGGTCCCTGAAAGGAGGGTTGGTGTGAAGCAATCCCTTGAAAAACTTGGAGAATAAAGGGTGAACTGAAAGAGAAGAGGGCTTATCTGCTGAGATAAAAGCAGAGACAGCTGCCAGATGCACCTTCAGTGTAGCTGGTCTAAGCCCTAAGCCATTTAAATGGACCAAATAATCAAGGACTGTGGGCAAATCAGCAGACTCTGGGAAGTTTGCTTTCCAGAGCACCATATGGAAAATCTTTCCACTTGGAATTATAAGTAGCCCTGGCGGAAGGTTTCCTAGAAGCCTTTCAGAATGTCCATTACGCCTTGGGAGAGGTGTAAATCATCAAACTCTAACTCTTCAAGAGCCAGGCCTTGAGATTGAGAGATTTGAGATTCGGGTACCAAACCCTCCCCTGAGCACAAGTTAACAGGTTGTGATTCTTGGGAAGACACAGGGAAAGATGGGCTGCTAAGGACAGAAGGAGTGGATACCAAGGCTGTCTGGCCCAGTCTGGAGCAATCAGAATCATCTTGCAGGGTTGAGATCTGATTTTGATTAGCACTTTGAACAAGAGAGGGAAGGGGGGAAAGGCATACAGGAACTTCCCTTCCCAACTGAGAACTAAGGCATCCAGGGGGACTGTGCCCAAGACTGGGGGGCCTGCAACAAAAAAGAGGAAGTTGGTGATTGTCTGGGGCTGCAAAAAGATCTATCTGTGGGGTGCCTCATCTGGAGAATATCACCTCCAAGACCAAGGGATCCAGGGACCATTCGTGATGGCCCTGAGATATCCTGCTGAGAGCATCTGCCAGGACATTGTCCTTGCCTGGGAGGTGTACTGCTGTGAGGGAGGTGTTCAGAGAATAAGCCAGGGACCACAACTTCATTGCTTCTGTGCACAAGGCCATAGATCGAGTGCCTCCTTGCTTGTTGATGTACCACATTGTGGTGGTATTGTCTGTTCTGATATGAATAACTTTGTTCTGAACAGACTTGGAAAAAACTTGAAGTCCTAGAAATACTGCTCTCAGCTCCAACAGGTTGATGTGGAGCAGAGACTCCTGAGGGGATCACAACCCTTGGGTGGTCAGGTCACCTAAGTGAGCCCCCCACCCCAAGAGGGAGGCATCTGTAGTAAGGATTAAGGAGTGGGACTGATTGACAAAGGGGACTCCTTGTCTCACATTGCTCTGATCCTGCCACCACTGTAGGGCTTGGATCAGGGTTCAAGTTACTGGGATCAATTTGGTCAGAGGTCCTTCTTTTTGAGAAGGCTCTCAAATGGAACTGAATGTCTCTCATCTGAAATCTTGCTCCCTGCACCACTGCTGTGGAAGCAGCCATGTGCCCCAGGAGCTGTGGAAAATGTCTTGCTGGTCGGGATACCTGCAGGGTGAATGAGGAGGCCAGAGATGATGGGTCCTTGCCCTATCCAGGGAAGGAAAGCTCTTGGCCTTTCCTGTGTCTAGCTCTGCACCTATGAAGGTAAGGAGCTGTACAGGCTCTAGAACTGACTTTGAAAGGTTCAGGAGGAACCCTAACGAGGTGAGCAGTTGCTGAGTTACCTGTAAGTGTGACTGGACTTGGTCTGGGGGCTGGCCTACTATAAGCCAGTCGTCCAGGTAAGGGAAGATGGCAATCCTTTGCCTTCTTAGAGAAGCAACTACCACTGCCAGGCATTTTGTGAACACCCTTGGAGCAGAGGTTAGTCTGAAGGGCATTGCTCTGAACTGGTAATGGCCTGAGGACAGCTCGAACCTGAGGTACTTTCGATGGGAGCTTCTGATGAGAATATGGAAGTAGGCATCCTTGAGGTCTAGGGATACTAGCCAGTCCCCTGGCCTTAGAGAGGGTAGAATTATTCCCAGTCACCATTCTGAATTTTGGTTTTAACAGGTGCTTGTTTAAGTATCTGAGATCCAGGATGGGCTGCCATTCTCCTGTCTTTTTTGGGGTAAGAAAGAACCTGGAGTACAACCCTTTGCCCTGGTGTAGGGGTGGAACCCTTTCCATAGCTCTGAGAGCTAGGAGGGAAGAGACCTCTGCCTCTAGGGCAAGTGCCTCCGAGGGGGTTTGCAGGTGGAAAGGATCTGGTTCTCAGCTTTGGAAATCTTTTGAACCTGAGAACCAGTCCCTGGCTTACTACTTCCAGGACCCACTTGTCTGATGTTATAGACTTCCAGTCCTGGACAAAGTAAGCCAGCCTGCCCCCTACAGGTGGTGGAGAATCTGCCCTGGCAAACCCATCAGGGTGCCTGCTTGGCAGGGGGTTTTGGCTGAGGGGTGGAAGCAGGTCTGCTTGTACCCCTTCTGCCTCTCCCTCTAAAGAACCCCCTCTGAGCATACACAGAAGAGGAGGCCTGGGCTTGAGAAAGGCCTGTGAAAAGCCTGCCCTGCCCTGGAAGCTGCCTCTGAGGAGTGGCCTGCCTTTCCTTAGCCTGTGCACTCCTGTAGGTGGTCCTATACTGTCCATTTTTTCATGTAATTCTCTGTTTGCTCCCCAACAAAGAATTACCAACAACAGGAAAATCCATGGCCTTAGTCTGGGTATCCTGTGACAGGCTAGTACATCTGAGCCAAGCCATTCTACGAAGTGCCATAGATGTAGCCATGACTCTTGATGACATATCATTTGAGTCCACTGCAGTATGGAATTGCACCTTGGATGCCTCAATACCATCAGCAGCCACCTGCTCCAGCTCCTTGGCAAGCTGGCCAGGGACCTGTTTTGCTAAAGCCACGACAGTGTCCCATCTAGATTTCTGATATCTAGCAACATAAGCCATATAATTTGCTTGTCTGAGTCCCAAGGATCCTGCCATGTACTGTTTCTCTGCCATGGCATCAATCTTCCTGGAGTCCTTGTCTAGGGGGTGTGAAGCCAAGGGAATATTTGCCTTGTCACAGGCTGCAGCCTGCACTACCCCAACATGGCTGCATTGTTGTGTAAGGAACTCTGTATCAGAGCCTGACAATGTATACCTCTTGTCTATTCTCTTATCCACAGGAGGTATAGTGTTAGGAGTTTTTAACATTTTAAATGTCCGTTTCCCAAAAGATTTATGCAAGGGAATAGACAGCCTCCTAGACTCTGGGATATCCATCATTTCCACAAAGTCAGGCTCCTCTTGATCATCCACAGATTCCTCCATAGGAAGCTGGAGGGTTTCAGCCACTTTTTTATAAAACATAAAATGAGAAGGGGACTCAGAAAGCCTAGGAGGAGACACTCCTGAAGGTCTGTCTGGGGAGATGTCTGGGTCAATGGGCACATCCAGACTTTCAAATCCACATTCACTCTCCTCATACTCCTCTTCCCCTCCTCCTCCGGTTCATAATACTCCTCTAAATCATACTCTTGAACCGGTGGAACTGGCCGAACCGAGCGCCTGCCTGATGGTGCCGGTTCAGTCGGAACTGGAGAAAGCGACTGGACAATTTTGATCGCTTTGGCTATTTCTTCAGCGGTTGGAGAGAAAGTTTTGGCTCCACACCAGCTGATTTTCCTTTCTAGTTCTCTTAGCTTGAACCGACTCCTCAGAATCGGATCTCCTTTTCTGAAGAAATCTCGCCCTGGTCAGAGGGCACTCCTTCTGGTTCAGTTTGAACCGAACCGGGCTGGCCATCCGGTTCAGCGGACTTTTTGGCCTCCCTTTCCCTGAGCCTACCAACTCTCTTTTCTAGGGTAGCTGCAGGAACATTTTTGCAAATCTGGCAGTCTGCATTGAGGTGGTCAAACCCCAGACAATAAACACAGGTGGAGTCGGGGTCAGCCTTGGCAAAGACTTCCCCACACACACTACAGTGTTGAAACCCAGTGGGCCCTGTTTTTCTTTTGGGTTTCTCAGACATTGTGCCAGTCCTAACCAAACTTACCCTTTAATGGCAATCCGCCAGGCAAGACCCTCTTATCGGTTCCTGACCGTGTCAGGAAAAAACGTAATAAAATCGTTTTTTTTTTTTAGAACCGATAAGAACCGGTAACCACACTCTAAAAGTACAATTCAAGATTTTTAAACAACTTGATCGGTTCAAACCGAACCGATAAACCATTTACAAGTTCCACACAGAATAGAATTAATATATAACCTATCTAGTACTCACGAATACCACAGACAGAGACTGAACCGACAGGTTGCGGTTTAAATTCAGTCGAAAACAGAGAAAAACGGTACTTTAACCGACAAATTGAACCGAGCAGAAGGAGAAATCTCCGGAGCGACTGTTCAGTGAGGCGGAGTAAAGAATCTGACAGTTTGAGTTTAAACAGCAACAGACAGAGTCTCAACCAAGTTCGAGCTCAGCGTTCCATGCCTGGCATGGAAAGTTAACTCTTTCCTCTCCAGGGCAGTTCGAAGGTTGGGACTCACTGCTACTGTCAGAATACAGCAAGACTTCATGTTGTTTAAAAGTACATTACCACGGTATTGTCTGTTTGTAACAGGAGGGTACCTGGTGGAATCTCCGACTGGAACGCCTGCAAGGCATACAGGACCACTCTCATCTCCAGAATGTTTATGTGAAGATGACATTCCAAAGACGACCAGGAGCCTTGGGTCCTGACCCCGTTGAGGTGAGCTCCCCATCCGGACCCCGAGGCGCCTGTGGAGAGTGTCACTGTTGGAGGCGGCACTACAAAGGGGACTCCCATAGACAGGTGCTCTGGGATGATCCACCATTGCCAGTCTCAGATGACGGCATTCGTAATCCGGACTGGATGCTGCAGTTAATCTTGCTTTTGGTCCCATTGGGCTCACAACATTCACTGGGTGACCCGCATATGGAGTCGAGTTAGGGGAACCATTGCAATGGCAGCCGCCATGTGTCTGAGCAGGCAAAGAATGGTCCTGGCCGGTACCGCTTTCTTTTCTATTATGTCCCTTATGAGGGATCTGATGCATTCTGCCCTGTCCTGAGGTAGGAATGCCCTCCCTTGAGTGGTGTCTAGAACTGCCCCTTTAAACTGCAATTTCTGAGATGGAAGAAGGCACGACTTCTCCTGATTGATGGCGATGTCCAGTGATTCAAAGAGGGAACGGGTGTCCTGAATCGCAGTCATCAGTGCCTCCTCGGAGGGTGCCATGAGGAGCCAGCGTCTAGGTACTGAAACATGTAGTGGCCCTGTCTTCTGAGAGCTGCTGCCATGACTGCCACACACTTCGTGAACACTCGAGGTGCTGAGGACAGTCTGAAGGGGAGAGCTTGGAACTAGTAGTGGTGTCCCAGAAATACAGGTTACTCACCTGTAACAGGAGTTCTAGGAATGGTATATGTTGTTCATCCACACTAATTGGCAGTATCCTTGCCGCTTTAAATCTTGCGGAAGGTCTTCAAGCTTGCTCCTCCCACCCACCGGGTGGTATAACTCGGCTCCGCTTCCATGATGCCAGATCTGGCCGCTGGAAGCTCAGGTTGTCTTGTCGGAGCCGGGAGGTGTGGGTGGGTGTGGATGAACAACATATACCATTCCTAGAACTCCTGTTGCAGGTGAGTAACCTGTATTTCTAGGGACATGGATATGTTGTTCATCCACACTCATTGACAGACTCTAGCAGTTCTCCGGGAGGAGGAGGCAAGGCGCACACCCCATATACTTACTTGGAAAGAGACTGGAGAACCGAGGCCCCAAAACCAGCATCCGAAGCGTGACTCAAGGTCGATGTGGTAGTGGGTAATGAAGGTGTTTGCTGACTTCCAGGTAGCAGCCCTGCAGATTTCCTGGATGAGGACGATCCCTGGAAGCAGCCACCGTTGCAGCAGTATGGCGGGTAGAATGAGCTCTTATCCCTCTGGAGGCTCCATGCCCGCCAACTTATAGCAGAGATCTATGCAGGAGGTTACCCACTGCTTATCGTCCGCTTGGCTGCAGGTCTGCCAGATGCGGCTTCTGGCGTGGGTGACAAACAGCTGGCAGACCTCTCTCCCAATTTCAACCCGTGCGCTCCTTATAATAAGCGGCGCCTTCTAGGGGTCAGAGCATGGAGCCTATATTCGGCCTCCGAGGTGTGATTGGGTAGAACACCGCAGAGTCAACACCTGGTTAAGGTGAAACTCGACACCACCTTCTCGAAGGAATTTCGGGTGGGGCGCAGGACAACCTTGTCCCTGTGGAAGACCAGGTAAGGAGACTCGATGGAAGCGCCTGGAGCTCTCCCATCCTTCTGGCTGACGTGATAGCCACCAAGAAGGCGGTCTCCACGAGGTGGTGAGAGAGCACACCTGTGCATAGGTTCAATGGCTTGCCCATGAGCTTTGCCAGTACCAGCAGGATCCCACGGAGGTGGGGTTCCCGCACTGGAGGAAATGTGATCAAGGCCTTTGAAAAGCGCCAGACCACCTTCTCCTACGCCACCGACTGCTTCCTGCCGCCTGTAAGGTGGGAGATGGCTGCCAGGTGCACCTTTAGGTCGCCGCACCTAAGCCCTTGACTAGAAAGGACCATAACTAGTCCAAGATGCTTGCCAAGGAACAGGGAGGAAGGGTCCAAGCCCTTGTTCGACACCAAATGGAAAACTCTTCCATTTGAAGGCATCAGCATTTTCTGGTCGACTCTACGGGACGCCTCAACTACATTGAGGACCTCGTCGGAAAGACCCAAGGCCTGGAACTCTAGTCAGCTCAGGAACCAGGCGGCAGGTGCAGGGATTGAAGGTCCGATGGAACACCTTCCCTGATTGACTGAGAGCAGGTCAGGCGGGCTGGAGCTGCCGCGGGTCCTGGAGCTGAGACTGAGGAGATCTGGGTACCAGAACTGGCAGGCCAGTCTGGGGCTATCAGAATCACCTGCGCCTTGTCCCTCCTCGCTTGAGAAGCACTTTTGTGGATCAAGGAAAATGGGGAAAGGCGTAAAGAGGCCCGGGTCCATTGCCTCGAGAAGGCATCCCCTCAGCGAGCCCTGCTGAGGGGGCGGGCATGGAACAGACTCAGCCTCTGTTCTCCATGGAGGCAAACAGGTCCACTGAGGTGTGCCCCAGGAGAAATAGATACTGTACCACCTCCGGGCAGGAGAGACCACTGTGGGATGCAGCTCTATCCTGCTCAGGGCATCGGGCCAGGGTGTTGGAGGCTCCTGCCACGTGAATGGCCAGGGAGATCCTTCCAGGGCTGCGCACGAGTGACCAAATGCGGAGAGCTCTTGACAGAAGCATGGAGCGCGCCTTCCCTGGCGGGTCTGGGATAGTACATGGTCGGGGTACGGTCCGCCTGGACTCGGACCACTTGACCCCGGAGGAACGGAGCAAAGGCGAGAGCTTAGCGGACCGGGCTGGAGCTCCAGCAGGTCGATGTGGCATCGACTCTGCTGGGGACCAGGGGAGGCCATGAGCCCGGTGTTCCCCAGATGGGCACCGTAACCCATCAGAGAGGCATCGGTCGATAGAGAGACCGTCGGCTCGGGGCGGACGAACGGGATGCCCTCCGCAAATGAACTGGAACGCGTCCACCACTGGAGAGCCGCCCACATCCCTGTGTCACCGTGGGCTGCTGGTCCAAGGGATCGCAGGCGTTGTGACCACTGGCTGGCCAGTCCCTCACCGAAGGGACGCATGTCTCCAGCGGCCCAACGGACCACGCTGGTGCAGGCCGCCATGAGACCCAGTGGGAGGCGCGAGGGAAGTCCCGGGAGGGGCGCACTGCCCAACCAGAAATGATCGGGCAAAGGAGGAAAGAACCTCGGCCCTGTCCGCTGGGAGCCGCTCTTGGCTCGAAGAGAGTCGAGCTGCGCCCGATGAATAGAATCACCTGCTTGCCTCAGTTCGACTTGGCCTCTTGATAAGGAGGCCCAGTTGAGAGCAGACCTGAGGCCAGACTCTGACCACTCCGCCTCCTCCCTGAGGGAGCTGGTCATCAGCCAGTCGTCCAGGTAAGGGTACACCGGACCCCTCGCGCCTGAGGAATGCTGTCACCACTGCCATGCATTTGGTGAAGACCTGGGAGCTGGAGACAGTCAAGGGCATGGCTTGAACTCGCAAGAGGGATCCTCCGCCGAAGCTTAAGGAATCTCTGGCGATCGACTGATAGATCGCGGAAAAACGCTGGGCCCTGCAAGTCCAGAGAGAGCAGAACTATTACGCCGCTCCAAGGATGGCAGGCTATCTGAGCCAGAGGACCATCCTGAAGGTTCGAGACCTAGGAACTTGTTTAGGTCGCGTAGGTCGAGAATGGGGGCCAGCCCCGTCTGCTTCGGAACCAGGAAGTACCTGGACACAAACCCTGGGTCTGAAGGAGGTCCACCACCTTCTTACCACCTCCTTCTGGAGGAGGAGAGCGATGTCGGCTCGACGAGCCGCCAGTGAGGGCTGGGGATCTCGGGGTTTCCGAGGGGCGACGGCTCTGGAAGGGTGGTGCTTGCTCGATTCCAGAGCAGGCCTCTTCCCACCACCTCCAAGACCCACCCTGTCCGTGGTAACAGCGATCCAGGCGAACGAGTGCTGGAGCCGCCTCCCCACGGGGACCCAGGGCAGGACTGGGTGGGGCGACACTCAGCCCTGCCACTGGGCAGGTTTGGAGGAGGGACCGCCGAGGACCTCCTGGGCCCTTCCTCCCTGCCTCCTGTTAGAGGAAGCCGGCGGCTTGGGTTTGGGATGCTAGGCCGAGCCTGCTGGCCCTGACGTTGCTGGGCCGGGCGCCCAAGTCACAGAAGGACTAGTATTAGGGTTGTGGTTTGCATGCTTGTCCTTCTGAGCGGAAGAGACCGAGTCCAAGGTGGCATTGGACTTCTCGATCCTTTCCGTAGGTGACCTTCCACCCAGGGCCGAAGAGGTCAGTCCCAAAAGGGAACATCTACCAACTTGTGCTGGGTATCCGAGTAAAGGTGGATATCCTCAGCCAAGCCCGGGCCGACGATAGCCACCGAGCACCGCCATCGCATCTGGCATACATGAGTCCCTATATCCAAAGCAGTCTGGAGCTGCTGTTTGGCCACTGCTCCTGCCCTGGTCCCGACCTGCTTAACCGTAGTCTGCAGATCGGGCGGGAAGATGAGGGATGACCTCATCCAGGAGCCCAACAGGGCATGAGAAATGTGCTGAAGGAGGACGGCCAACTGGCCTGACGTTTAGTCGAGAGAGGACGCAGCGAGACTTTTCGCCCCGACATAGTCCACTTCTTGGACTCCTTGTCAGGAGGTTTGTCTAATATCTCTTGCGTATGCCGGGCGCGAAAACGCTAAGTCGGTAACCAACCCCTCAGCAGAGGTGTGTTACAACCGGACAAGGAACCGTTGGGACTGCGATACTTCTTGTGCACTCCTGGCTGAAGGCGCAGGGCAGGGAAGCAGGGCGCTGCCAGTTCCAGTGCTGACCCACTATGCCTCGCCACCGGAAAGGCTCTCCGTGGGAGAATCCTCGGTCCAGAATCTCCGTGAGGGGATACCTGGCCGCTTTGAACGGGTTCGAGCTCCATCCCGGTAGACTCGATGAGCCAAGAAAGTCCTAGGAAGGACGACGGGCTATCGTCCATTGACTGACTCTCCTGAAGACTCAAGTCCAGTCGCTGGAGAAGAAGGAGAATCATCTTCGGACTCGGAAGAGTCCTCAAGGCTGCCTCTGGCCTGAGCCACCCTTCACCTGCCGAGGTTGGTCGAGTGAGGGTAACTGACAGCCGGGATGGGTGAACCTCAGCCGCATCGGTGAATCCTTGGCCGGAGTTCCCAATTGGTGGTCAGGAGGCGGAGGTTCCCACCGGAATCGGTGGAGCAGTTGGTTTTGGCCGAACAACCGGCCTGGCATAGGCCTCGTGACGTTTTCGAGGGGTTGTGTCGGGCTGCCCGTGACAGTTACTTTAATGGCCGGGAAGGCGCCGGAGTCGGCTTATTCCCCGGCCAGGAGGACAAGGTAAATACAAGGTCTCGCACTGCCGACGACTTGATGGGCCAAGCCTCTCATCCGGGAGGAGGAGGACGAGACTAGTGGGTGACGCCGCCATCATGGGTGCCGAGACCGAGACCGCAGGCTTATGGACGTGTGGGAACGGGCTGGACCGCTAAGAGGTCCGGGACCGAGATCGAGAGTCCCGGAATTTCCGGGTCGGCGGGAGGTGTCGGCCGGAACCGCACTCCTTCGGCTCGGAAGGTCCATCCGAGGGCTCCGGAACCGAGGCACAGGCGAGCCCACGGGATCTCAACCTCCCGGGGAACCGGGAGAGGGGAATTGCCTAAAGGCGACAGCTCGTCTAATGGGTCGAGAAAATCTCGACTTCATCGGTGGGAGTCTCTCTCAACTGACCTGACGGGGACACCGTGAGGCCAGTGGTCGAAGTCGAGCGGTCGACTCGAAGCCGACTGGTGCCCACGGCCCGGGAGAGGGACCTTTCCGCCCCAAGAGCTGCCGACTGAGGACTTTACCCTGTCCCCTTGACCGAGAATAAGGTCCCGCAGACGCAGGCCCTCTCCTTTAGTGGAGAGGGACAGACAAAGCTCTTAAAAGAAGCCGTGTAGGAAGAACCCAGAGAGAGCGGATCAATGCCGCGTCGTAGGGGAAGATATCGCCCGCGCCGCCTCTTCTCGAGGGCTTACCATCCGGCCGAGCTGATCCGCCGAAAGCCCGCCGCGGACACCGCCAACCGCCTCCTTGGACTTCACCGAGGGAACGTCAGGCGGCCCAGCGTAATCGCAGCACGGTGTTCGAGGACGAGGCCGAAAGATGAGCACAGGTCGCAAGCCCGCGTGGTCGTGCTCAGGGCTAGCCTAGGCAGTATACACATCGGAGTGAGGATCCGTCCGAGACATCTTCTCACCGCATGGGCATCTCCAAACCGAGTCGATTGTCCATCGCGAGTCATGAGGATAGAGACTGGAAGTCTTTTGCAAAATTTTATTTTTAAATCTGCAAACGGAGAAATAGGGAACTAGTCATGAAACGAGAGCGCGATGAGGGAACCTGAGCTTCCATGCGTGTAAGGAAGATCTGGCGCATGGGGCGAGAGCCGAGTTATACCACCCGGTGGTGGAGGAGCAAGCTTGAAGACCTTCCGCAAGATTTAAAGCGCAAGGATACTCGCTAATGAGTGTGGATGAACAATATATCTATGTCCCCTAGAAGAAAAATTACTCACCTTAGTAATGTTGTTTCTTCTAATGGAGTCTTGCTATATTATAGACATTAGCAGTTTGATCCAGCTGTAGAACTGCCCGGAGTGAAATGGTTAAAACCATTCCAAAATAGAATTTTGGCACGAGCAGCTCTATCTGTGTCATTTCAAACTTGAACTGTCAGATCTTCTGAGCAAACTCACTAAGGTCTGTGTGGAAGCTGTAACCTACACCTAGCCAAATGGCTACCTAAATAATAACAACCATTGATGGTCCCAACACCCAAGACTCAAGTCAGGGAACCAGAAATACTAACACCATTCTAATAATATGAAAATGGAACATAAGTATAATAAAACACACACACACATACACACACCCCAAAGTCCCAAAGGGGACAAAATGCTAACAGGACATAAGCAGTGCCCACACTAAGTTGCCCGCACCCCACCAAGTAGAGGTTCTGAGAGGGGCAGGTTGGGGGGGAGGTCTATAATATAGCAAGACTCCATTAGAAGAAACAACATTACTAAGGTGAGTAATTTTTTCTTCAAACAACATGAAGTCTTGCTATATTATAGACATTAGCAGAATACACAGGAGTACCTCCATGGAGGAGGGGCAGAACCTACTTAGGAAATAGGCTCTGAAGAACAGCTGTATAAACCGAGCATCTCTCCTGGCCTGGACATCCAGGGAGTAATGCTTGATAAAAGTGTGCACTGCTTTTCCAAGTAGCAGCCTGGCAAATCTCTAATAAAGGGATATCTTGGCAGCAGCTAGAGACGCAGCTGTACCCCTGGTAGAATGAGCCCTCAAACGGGGGCTCTGCCCACTTTCTGATAACAAAATTGGATACAACAGACAATCCACCTGGCTATTGATCTCTTAGTGGCAGGTTTTCCTTTCCCAACTTCACCATAGGTAAGGAAAAGTTGGAGGGATTCGAACCTGTGACCTTTGGTACGCTCTATATAATAACCAAGAGCTCTCTTAACATCCAGGCTGTGCAACCTCCTCTCACCCGAAGAGGAGTGATCAGTGAAAAATACTGGAAGGGAGATAGATTGATTAAGATGGAAATCTGAAACCACCTTAGGCAAAAACTTCCTATTAGTCCTAAGGACTACCTTATCCCTGTGGAAAGAAATAAAGTCAGTCTCCACTGACAAGGCTTGCAATTCACTTATGCATCTGGCAGAAGTGATAGCCACTAGAAAAACAGTTTTCCAAGTTAGGTACTTAAGCTCTGCAGAAGACAGAGGTTCAAAAGGGGGTTGCATTGACTGGGCAATGCAAACATTAAGGTCCCAAGCAGGGGCCGGTTCCTGAAAGGGAGGATTAGTATGGAGTAATCCCTTAAAAAACTTGGAAAACACAGGATGAGAGGAAAGAGGGGATGACTTTCCTGCTGACACAAAAGCAGACACAGCTGCCAAATGAACTCTCAGGGTAGCTGGTCTGAGACACAAGGAATTAAGATGTACCATGTAATCTAACAAAATGGGCAATTCAGCAGATTCTGGGGAAATATTTTTCCCAGCACACCAAATGGAAAACCTTTTCCATTTAGAACTATAAGTAGCCCTAGTGGAAGGCTTTCTGGAAGCCTTTAGGATCTCAAGAACACCCTGAGAGAGGTGTAAATCAGTAAACTCTAACTCCTCAAGAGCCAGGCCTTGAGGTTGAGGGATTTGAGGTCGGATACCAAACCCTTCCTGGGCACAAGTCAACAGATTGTGATTCCTGGGGAGGCACAGGGAAGATGGACTGTCAGAGACAGAAGGAGTGGGTACCAGGGCTGCCTGGCCCAATCGGGGCAATCAGAATCACCCTGCAAGGCTGAGATCTGATTTTGACTAGTACTTTGAATAGGAGAGGAAGGGGAAAGCATAGAGGAACTTCCTCCCAATCCAGAAGAAGGATCCAGGAAACTGAGCCCAGCACTGGAGGCCTGCAACAGAACAGAGGAAGTCTGTGATTGTCTGGGGCTGCAAAAGATCTATCTGAGGATGCCCCACCTGGCAAAAACTATCCCCAGCACTTGAGGATCCAGGGACCATTCGTGATGGCCCTGGGAAATCCTGCTGAGGGCATCCATGGGACATTGTCCTTCCCGGAAGATGAACTGCTATGAGGGAAGTGTTCAGGGAATAGTCCAGAAACCACAACTTCATTGCACAAGGCTGAAGACCGAGTGCCCCCCTGTTTGTTGATGTACCACATTGTTGTGATGTTGTCTGTTCTGACTTGTATCACCTTGTCGTGGACAGATGCAGAAAAAGCTTGAAGAGCTAAAAAGACAGCTCTGAGTTCCAGCAAATTGATGTGGAGCAGAGATTCCTGGGGGGACCAAACTCCCTGAGTGGAAAGGTCGCCCATGTGGGCTCCCAACCCAGAAGGAAGCATCTGTAGTGAGAGTCAAGTCGTGAGAAGGGAAATGAAGGGACCCCGCTCTTAAATGCTCTGATCCTGCCACCACTGGAGAACTAGGATCAAGGTTGGTCACTGGGACCAACTTGGAAAGGGGTCTCTTCTCTGAGACCAAAAGGTTCTCAAGTGAAACTGAATGTCTCTCATCCGAAATCTGGCTCCCTGCACAACAGCTGTGGATGCAGCCATGTGCCCAGGAGCTGCAGAAAGTGTCTTGCTGGTCGAGACCTGCAGAGTGAAGGAAGAGGCCAGAGCCACTAAATTCCTTACCCTTTCTGGGGAAGAAAGGCTCTGGCTAGCTTTGTGTCCAATTCTGCCCCTATAAAGGTGAGTACCTGGACTGGTTCCAGAACCGACTTTGGTAGGTTTAGCAGAAAACCAGGGAGGTGAGAAGCTGCTGGGTGACCTGCAGGTGAGATTTTACCTGTTCTGGGGACTGGCCTACAATGAGCCAGTCGTCTAGATAGGGAAAAACAGCAATCCTCTGCCTCCTTAAGTGGGCCACTGCCACTGCTAGACACTTTGTGAATACCCTTGGAGCAGAGGTAAGGCCGAAGGGCATTGCTCTGAACTGGTAATGACCTGAGGGCAGTTCGAATCTGAGGTACTTTGGATGGGATCTTCTGATTAGGACATGGAAATAGGCATCCTTGAGGTCCAGGGAAGCTAGCCAGTCCCCTGGCCTTAGGGAAGGTAAAATCATTGCCAGAGTTACCATTTTGAACTTTGGTTTCAAAAGATGCTTGTTCAGATATCTGAGGTCTAAAATGGGCCGCCATTCTCCTGTCTTTTTTGGGGTAAGGAAGTATCTGAATACAGACCCTGCCCTGATGCAGGGAGGAACCTTTCTACTGCTCTGAGAGCTAACAGGATGAGACCTCTGTTTCCAGGCGAGGGTCTCTGAAGCACTTGCAGGTAGAAAAAGTCTGCTTCTCAACTTGGGAAACTTTTGAAGCTAAGAACCAGACCCTGGCTTACTACTTCCAGAACCCACTTGTCTGAGGTTAAAAAGCCCAATTCTGACTGAAGTAAAGCCAGCCTGCCCCCACTGGTACAGAAGAATCGGCCCTGGGCACCCCATCAAGGGTGCCTGTTTATGAAGCTTTAGGCTGGGGGTGGGAGCAGGTCTGCCCACCCTCGTCTGCCCTGCCTCTGAAGAAGCCCTCTGAGCATAGGCAGAGGAGGCCTGAGTCTAGTAAAGGTCCTGTGAAAAGGCCTACCCCTACCCTACCCCTGGGGGCATGCCTTTGAGAGTGGCTTGGCTGCCCTTAGCCTGGCACTCTTGTAAGTAGTCCTATATTCATCCATCTTCTTCATGTAATTCTCTGTCTGCTCTCCAAACAGAGAATTTCCCACCACAGGAAAATCCATAGCCTTAGTCTGGGTATCCTGTGACAAACTAGTACACCTGAGCCAGGCCAACCTACGAAAAGCTACAGATGTGGCCATGACCCTAGAGGAAACATCATTAACATCCACAGCAGCATGAAACTGAACCTTAGAGGCTTCAATGCCATCAGCAGCCACCTGTTCTAGTTCACTAGCCAGCTGGCCATGGGCCTGCTTGGCCAATTGCATAACAGTATCCCATCTAGATTTCTGATACCTAGCTACATAAGCCATATAATTTGCTTGCCTGAGTCCCAGAGAGGCTGCCATATACTGTTTTTGCCATGGCATCAATCTTCCTGGAATCCTTGTCAGGAGGATGTGAAGCCAAGGAATATTAGCTTTATCACAGGCGCAGCCTGAACTACCCTAACATGACTGCATTGCTGAGAAAGAATTCTGTATCAGGCCTGACAATGTATACCTTCTGTCCATCTTTTTTATCTACAGGAGGCACAGAATTAGGAGCTTTTAAAATTTTAATTGTTTGTTTCCAAAAGACTTATGTAAGGAATAGACAATCTCTAGACTCTGGAATATCCATCATTTCTACAAAATCAGGCTCCTCTTGCTCATCCACAGCCTCTTCTAAAGGAAGCTGGAGGTTTCAACAACTTTTATAAAACATAAAATGAGATGGGACTCAGACAGCATGGGGAGATTCTAAAGGTCTGTCTGGGGAGATGTCCGGTTCAATGGCACACCCAGACCTTCCCAGTCACATTCATACTGTTCATAATCCTCCTCCCCTCCTCCGGTTCATAAAATTCCTCAATATCATAATCCTGAACCACTGGGACGGACGAACCGACCTTTTACCAGATAGTGGTGGTTCGACGGACCCTGAGACAGTGACTGGACAATTTGTATGGCTTTTGCTATCTCTGCAGCAGTTGGAGAAGGAATTTTGGACTCCAGACCTGCTGATTTTCTTGTTTTCTTTACTGGAATTGGCTCCTCAGAACCAGCTTTTCTTTTGCCCGAGGAAGTCTGGCCCTGGTCAGAGGGCACTCCCTCTGGTTCGGTTGGCACTGAACCGGGCTGGCCATCCGGGTCAGCGGACTTTTTGGCCTCTCGTTCCCTGAGCCTACCCAATCTTTTTTCCAGGGTGGCTGCAGGGAAATTCTTACATACCTGACAGTCTGACTGGAGGTGGTCAAACCCCAGACAATAAACACATGTGGTGTGTGGGTCAGCCTTGGCAAAGACTTCCCCACAAACATCACAGTGTTGAAACCCAGTGGGCCCGGTTTTTCTTTTGGGTTTCTCAGACATAATGCCAGCCTAACCAAAAACTTGCCCTTTTAACGGCAGTGCCAGGCAAGACACCCTTATCGGTTCCTAACCGTGTCACGGGTATTGGAAAAACCGTAATAAATCCGTTTTTTTTAGAACCGATAAGAACCGGGAACTGCACTCTAAAATAGTAACTTTTAGTTTTAAATGGGTTTTAAACCCACTGGTCGGTTCAAAACCGAACCGATAACTTACAAGTTCCACACAGACAAAACCTTCATTTACTTACGGTTACCACAGATAGAGCTTGAACCGAACGGTTTTGCGGTTAAAATAAAACTATTCTCGGTTAACACTTTTTAAACTGAGAAATGAACCGAGCAGAAGGAGAAATCTCTGGAGCGACTGTTCACTGAGGCGGAGTAAAGAATCTGACAGTTCAAGTTTGAAATGACACAGATAGAGCTGCTCTCGTGCCAAAATTCTATTTTGGAATGGTTTTAACCATTTCACTCCGGGGCAGTTCTAGAGCTGGATCAAACTGCTAATGTCTATAATATAGCAAGACTTCATGTTGTTTGAAACTCTAAGCGCAGAAACTCTCTATGCACTGGGAGATGTAGGTAAGTGTCCTGCATGTCCAGCGACGCAAACCATGCGTCCTCCTTTGAGCATGGGAATGAGACCTGGGAGGGTCACCATGAGAAGCATTTGTACAAACACTAAGGTGTTGAGATCACTGAGGTCTAGAATCAGGTGCAAGTCCCCTGTCTTCTTTGGAACCAGGAAGAAGTGAGAATAATACCCTTTTCCTCTCTGGTTCCATGGAACATACTCTATGACCTCCTTGTCCAGGAGTGCAGAGATCTCCTGCTGAATGAGCAGGGCATGCTGACCTGAATAGCAGGAGAGCGGGGGAGGTCTTGAAGACGGGTGGTCAAGGAACGCGATAGAGTGCCACTGACATACCAGCTGTAGCACCCAACGGTTGGACGTTATCCTCTGCCATCCCGAAAGGTGATGAGAGCTGCGACACCGACCTTCTCTCCCCTTAGATCCAGAGGCAGGGGCCCGGGAAAGAGTCATGCTGTAGTGGTATTTGTCCCTGCGGGCTGGGCGGACTTAGGATGTTTCTGGCCCTGGCCCGTGGGGAACCTAGCTTGACCTTTGCAACTAAGTTGCCCCTTGATTGCTGGCTGGAATGTGGTTGCTGCCTTTGTTGCCGGCAGCAAAAGCGATTCTGGTTCCTATGAAAGGAACCAGATTTGGGCCTGTACATAGCCTGTACAGTCCTGACTGCCTTCCCAGCATCCTGTAGCCTTGGTGATCACTCTTTCCGATTCCTCACGAACAGGACCACTCCATTGTAAGGGATGTCCAAGATGTTCTTTTGGACATCTGGAATAAAACCGGAGACTCTCAGACAACTGCTATATCTCACTTGAGAGGGTTCTTGAAGTAGGTCTTCACATATAGGGCTGAATACCAAGCAGTCAAAGAAGAAGAAAGGAAGTCAGAGACTAAGTGCTGGGAGGAGGAAGAGTCTGCCAACTAGAGGCTTGCTTAGGACAGGAAGTCTTGCAGAACTGTGAGGCTGAAACCAGTCCTGTGCCTATAGGTGATGTCCAGACTGTAATGATTGGTGAAGGTATGGATGGAAGACCAAATGGCCGCTGGCGCAAATGTCCGCAGTGGACATGTTCCTCAGGAAGGCCATCAAAGCAGCCATGCTCCAAGTCAAGAGGCCTTTCATGTCCCCCTGAAGGGGCTTCTCGTACGTCTGGTAAATGTTCGAGATACAGTTACCTAACTATTAAGACAAACTCTGTTTGGAAATGGCCTTGCCCTGACATTTGGGTGCGCGAAGGCCACAAACAACTGGTCAGAACAATCAGCCTCTTTGGTCCTAGAGATGTAATATCTCAGAATCCCATGCACATCTAAAGTGTGCAAGAGGTATAACCCCCTGTTGGAATACTCTGGGTAATATACCGGCAGTTCAACATTCTGGTTCAAAGTAAATTCTGAGGCTACTTTTAGAAGAAAGAAAGGTTTAGTCCACAGAGCTACCTAGTCTCTGTGGAAAATCATATATGGCTCCTTACAAACGAGGGCCTGAAGCTTTGAAATCCTTCAAGCTGAAGTAATAGTGACTAAAAGAGCATTTCCAGGACAAACAACACATGTTGCAACTTGCTGCCAGCTCAAAAGGGGCAAAGTAAGTTTCTCTAAAATAAAATTCAAATCCCAGGAGGGAACGGATTATGGACCAGAGGATTACGGTGGAGGATTTCCTTAAGGAAGGTTTGGAATCCTCCAACTGAGCAAGGGTTTTGCCCTCCACTGGAAGGTGGTAGGTGGAAACAGCAGAAGGTGGACTTTCAGAGAGAATCGCTGAGGCCAGATCAGACAGGCACAAGAGGTACTTGAGGACCGGAGGCTGAGCAGGAAAAAGGGTCCAAGCCTTTGGCTGTGGCCCAAACAGAAAATTTCTTCCATTTCAAAGCATACGTGGATTTAGTGGAGAGTTTTCTGGCCTCCACTAGGATCTGAGTGACTCTGGAAGAGATGCCAAAGCATGAGATGGCTATGTCAAAAGGTGCAACGCATACAGGTGGAGAGATATGAGGCTCAGATGCACTGGGCTGCCCGGCTCCTGAGGCAGAAGGTCGTGGGAGAGAGGAAGAGGTACCGGGGGTTCCAACGTCAACTGTTGTAGCAGAGGGAACCAGATCTGCCGAGGCCAAACAGGGGCTATGAGAATCATGTGAGCCCCCTCTGCCTGAAGCTTCAGCAGAATCTTCAGAAGAATTGGAAAGGAAGGGAAAGCGTACAGAAATTTCTCTATCCAGGATAAAGATAGCACATCTTGCCAAAAAACACCACACCTGGGTACAAGTGAGCAAAAGCTGGGTAGTTTCGCACTGGATGGGGAGGCGAACAGACCTATTTCTGGCCGACCCCAATGAAGGAAGAGATCTTCCACTACTTCCTGCCTTAGCTCCCACTCGTGAGCCCGTGTGACAGTGCGGCTGAGACTGTCCACCAGGAAGTTGTGAACTCCTGAAACATGGACTGTTATCAATATCAGGCCATGCCAGACTGCCCAAGATCACCTCCCTGCAGAGGGGGTATGACCGGGTACCTCCCTATTTGTTGATGTACCAGACCGTTGCTGTGTTGTCAGTCTGGATCAGAAATGTTCCCAGAAGTAACATGGATTGGAAGGCTTGGAGAGCACAGAGCACATCTCTCATCTCCAGAATGTTTACATGCAGATGCTCTTCTAGGGGAGACCATGACCCCCGAGTCCAATGATCTCCCAGGTGGGCTTCCTAACCATGGCCTGAGGTGTCCATCGTGAGGGTCATGGAGGGTATGGGGGATGGAAAGAAATCCTCAGGGAAAGGCTGGATAGATCCTGCCACCAGAGGAGATCCTTCTTCAAGATGTTGGAGACTAAGACCATGTGATCCAGGTCATCCATGCGTTGATCCAATTGGATCCTGAGGGACCACTGGGTCACCTTCATATGCAGTCTGGCCAAAGGGACTGCGGGGATGGCAGCCACCATGAGACCCAACAGGCGGACGATAGAGCGCACTGCAATCCAACATGAGGAGGACACTAAAGCAGCTTGCTGAATCAGGGTTTCCGCCCTGTCCGTAGGTAGGAAGGCCATGCCCTGGACCATATCCAGCACCACTTCAATGAACTGAAGGCACAGGGAGGGTAAAAGCTGAGACCTGGGATAGTTCACAGTGATGCCAAGTATGGAAAAGAGGTCCAGGGTGGTGGAAAGAGATTCCATCAGACTATCCTGCTAAGGGAACATGTATATCCCCTTGCGGTGCAAGGCCGCAGCCACCACCGGCAGGCACTTGGTAAAAACCAGAGGTTCCGAGGAGACGCCAAAGGGAGGGCCATGAACTAATAATGGGTGTCCTGAAAGGAGAATCTCAGGAAACAGTAGTGGGCTGGGAGGATTGGAATGTGCAGGTAAGCATCCCGCATGTCCAGCGAGCACAGTCAATGATTCTGTTGGAGCAGGGGTTAGAGTTTTTGGAGGGTTAGCATGCAAAACCTCTTGTATTCATGAAGAGGCTGAGCAGACTGAGATCTAGAATGGGTCTCAGATCTCCCATCTTTTTGGGCACTAGGAAGAAGTGGAAGTAATATCCCCTTCCTATTTGCCCTGGCGAAACCCACTCTATGGATGACTTTGTCAATAGAGCTTAGATTTCCTGCTGAATAAGGCTTTGATGGCCTGACAGGTAGTGAGACCTTGCTGGTGGATTGCCCGGAGGTCTGTCCAGGAACTCGCTGGAGTGCCCTCTTGCGATGGGCTGAAGTACCCATGCATCTGCAGTTATCACCTTCCACATGGAGAGCGAACCTTCCCCCCACTGGTTCCTCTAGAAAAATGGGAGAAGGTGGAGGGGATCCCCTCGAGTCAGGACGCAGAGGGAAGGGCCACTTTGCCACCACTGCCAGCCTTTTGGGGACTTCGCCTGAGGAGTCTGGGTACCGGAACCAGTGGCACGACACTTGCCCTGTCATCTGCCCTGGTTCTGCCTATTCCACCTCTTCTGGGGGTGAAGAAAAGTCTGCTTGGGTTTTTGGCCTGAGCGGTACATGGAGTGGACATCTTTAAGAGATCTCCCGCTCTCCTCTAGTTCCGTAATTATATCTTTAGTATCTCCCCCAAAAAGGACGGAATCCCTGAAGGGGGCATCCAGCAGGGTGCTTTGTATGTCTTGTGCCAGTCCCACAAGACAGAGCCAAGCCAGGCACCTCAAGCAAATTTCTGTAGCAGTGCAATGGGCTACAGAATCGACAGAGTCGTAAGTGGCCTGGAAGGCATGGTGGCAGGAAGACTTGTTAAGTCGTACTTTCTATAAGAGCCTACTCCTGAGGTCCTTGTATGGAATGGCCCAGAGTTCCTTCTTCAAGTTGGATAAAGCCGACTTCTGAAAGGACACCATATGAGCCACATAATTTAAGGAGTGAATGGCACAGGTAGACGAGGTGTAGACCTTGCAGCCATACTGGTCCATTTGCTTGGACTCCTTGTCTGGTGGGGAGGCACTCAGGTGTTTAGGTTGAGCTGACTTATCGTGAGCTGCTATAATAACAATGGGGTCGGCCTTAGGCTGGGTTGTCAAATGACAAACCCCTTCCGGGGGCTGATAAGTCCGGTCGGCTTTTTTGGAAATGCCGGAATACAGGATGGTTGAGACCCAAATGTTCTGCCAGCCTCTTTCTCTTAGGGTCCATTTCCTGGGATGCCCAGCCACAGGCCTGTTGAACAGACTGAAGGAGTTCCGCGAAGGATGGATCCTCCGGTGGCAACTTTGGAGATTCCTTAGGCTGAGGCTCTATTGGTGAATGAAGCTCTGACTGGCCCCCAGAGTCAGAGTCCAAATCTGAGTCGGAAGACTCCGGTCTGCTGGGCAAAGAAGTCACATCTGGGACCACCTCTGTTATCCGAGCTCCTGAGGGAAACCCCGTTGGACTACTGCCCGAATCCCTATCGGACATCCGGCCCATAGGGGATGGGCTCCTTGCCCTATGGGTCGGGGTGACAGTCACGACCAGTTGGGGTCATCCCAGCTCTTGTAAAAGTTTGGACTTAGCGTCCTTCCACCAAGCTGGTATTGACCCTTGGGGTTCTGGCTGGGGCGGAGGAGGTGGAGGTGGAGGCGGTGAAGGCTGGTAGCCTGAGTACCCCGAAGGATAAGGGGGGTAGCCAGGTGTCTGGTACCAATAGTGGTATGGGTGGTAGCCTTGGTACAAATGGCCCAGGCCCGGCATCGGGTACCCTGGCATCGGCACCTGCAGCGGGTAACCCGGCGACGGCCCTCCTAGTGTCAGATAGTAAGGGAACTGAGGCGGCAGATAGAGAGTGGTGGTGCTGAGGGATCACTGGGGGTAGTAGGATCCATCAGCAGGCATGGGGTCGGTAAGGGGACCCCTGAAGGGCCAGTAGGGTGCTCCGTCATCGGAATGAATAGTCCCTGGTCCATATCCAAATCTGTGGGAATGTGTACTGGCGATTGGCCCAGCATCGGGGGTCTAAAGCCGCCCGACGCCGGATCTGAGAAAGGCGAGGGGCGTAAGGGAATGGAACCCTCCATCGACAGGTCTGCCGGAGAGGCAGGAGTCTCAAAAAATAGGCCCGATGCAGGAGAGGTATCCTGGACAGCAACGCTGATTCCCGGGGATTCGGGGAGAACGAGGCATCAGCTGGGTCATGGAGGCAAGGGAGGGAGAACCCTCGTGGGATCGAGGGGAGCCTGGAAGCTTGCTCTGTGCAACGTCAGGAACCACAGGACTATCCAACAGAAGAGCAACCACTGAGCGGAAGTCAGGCAAGCTGGCGACCGGCTTAACAGCATCAACCTGGTGGGCACTGGAAGAGCCAACGTCCGACTTATAGGTCGCAGTCAGGCCAACAACAACCAGAAGGCTGGAGTCTGGCTGGTCGACTGAGGCCGAGCACCCGGTGGCAGAACCAGAGGGAGACTTATTAACCGAGCTTACAACAGGCCTTGAAGGAAGATCCTCAGAACAGGAGACCCCTGATTGTCCACTGACTAAGGCAGGAGGGGGAGAAGGTGTCCGGGGTGGATGGAGACCTAAGAGGTGGGATACTCGCCGATGTGGAGGCCCCACCTGATGTGGCGTCGGAAGCCTGGCGATGTTGAGTGGATGGAGAATGGTACCGCTCCCAGCACTTCTCCTTCTTTTTCTCTGGATTAGGTGAAGAAGAACATTCCTTCAGCTCCTGGAGCTCTTTTTCCATCGATGTAAGGCATTGTTTCAGGAGATGAGCATCAAGGGCCTTCTGGCGGCAGATGCATGTCGCCTAGTTAAAGGATACATAGATTTGCAATCCACTACCTTGTGCTTTGGGCCCAGGCAGAGAATGCAGCGGAGTGGTCATCCCCATGGGATCTGCGCACTACAGTTCTAACACTTTTCTCTCGGGTCACACAAAGACATACAACATGATTTTTAAAGAAATATATATAGAAAACTTACTACAATACTTTAGTAAAGTAGGCGGTCAACTGAAACTGTTCAATCATGAGGTCTGACAATTCAGGTCAACGGTGAAAAGAACTGAGGGCAGGCGTGGGGACCACCCCTATATATATATATATATATAGTCATGCTGACGTCCTGTCATGTGATGCTGGGGCGGTCCCCAGCTATAGATTGCTAGCTAGAAAATTGCTGTACGGTCCTGACCGGGGGGGCAGTCCTATATGTGAAGACCTACTGCAGGAACCCTATTGAAGTAAGATCTCTGTGTTCCTCCAAGTGGGCACCACAGCCCACGAGAGAGGCATCGGTCGTCAGGATGACTGCCCGGTTCTGGGGGGACAAATGGGATCCCTTCCTGCAGATGTTCTGGGACTTACCACCACTGGAGGGTGTCCCACATCTGCTGGGTCAAAGTGACCAGCTGGTCGAAGAGACCCCTGCGCTGAGACCACTGGCTGGCCAGCTCTCACTGCAGGGACTGCATTCTCCAGCGGGCCCAGTGGACCACGTTGGTGCAGGCCGCCATGTAACCCAGCAGGTGCAGGAAGTTCTGGGCAGAGCACAATTGCCCAACCCTAAATTTTTTATTTATTTTATTTTATTCAAGTCTCAGATTACAAAGGTTCCACGTCAAATACATTACAAAACTGGATTAGCAAGCAAATACATAAGCAGGTATGAGAATTATAACAAGAACAGTGAAGAAACTCTCTAGAGTATATACAACATCAATTATAACAACAACAATGCAGCATCTTTGTACAGAGCATATACATTGAAGTAACAAAACTTTTTTTTTTTTGC
This sequence comes from Neoceratodus forsteri, assembly GCA_016271365.2. Lineage (NCBI taxonomy): Eukaryota > Metazoa > Chordata > Ceratodontiformes > Ceratodontidae > Neoceratodus > Neoceratodus forsteri. The sequence goes on from CM028137.1 coordinate 137,275,458, forward strand.
CATTCAAACTTTATTAAGATTTTTACAATACAGAGAACAGATCTACAGTATACATGGCATAACCAACATTTACACAGGGATTTAATGGATCTACCCTCACCCCTCCCAAAGTAACACAACATTTTGCAGAGTATGTACAGTAGAGGCACTACGAGGGGAGATGGGATGGCAAACACAATACTAAACGGAGAGAGAGCCTCCGCCTTCCACTGGGAGCCAAGCTATGCCTCTGCAAGAGTCGAGATCCGGCCCCTGATGAGGTGGATCACCTGCAAAGGTAATAGTCCCGACTTGGCCTTTGTTGGACTAGGGAGGCCAAGTTTGAAGCAGGTCTGGAGGGTCAGGTCTCTGGACCACTCCACCTCCTGTCTGGAGTGACCACTATCAGCCAGTCATCCAGGTAGGGTGAACCTGACTCCTCAGTGCTTCAGGTAGCTGCCACCACTACAATGCACTTGGTGAAGACACTGGGGACCGAGGACAGGCCAAATGGCATGGCCTAGAACTCAGAGCGCTCCCTCGGCTCGGAAGCAGAGGAACCTTCAGTGTGATGGAAGGATTGGGACGTGAAGAACACGCCTTGAAGATCCAGGTAGCAAACCACATGTCCTGCTCTAGAGAGGGTATGATCTGAGACAGAGCTACCATCCTGAAGGTGTGCAACCTGAGGAACTTGTTTAGGTCATGCAGATCTAGAATGGGTGCCAGCCCCCATCCGCTGGCACCAGGAAGTACCTGGAGAAAACCCTGGGTGTTCCGGAGGATCAGTGACAGGAACCATAACCTCCTTGTGGAGGAGCTGGGCTATGTCGTCTCTGAGAGCTGACAGAATGTCTGCGGATGCCGAGCCCTCCTGTGGGGTGCAGGCTCGTCAAGGAGGGTGCTGCTCGAATTCCAGAGGCAGACCCTGACCCACCACCTCGAGGACTCACCTGTCTGTGGTAACAGTGGAGCAGGTGGAAAGAAAGTAGCAGAGCTGGCCCACCACAGGAGGACCCAGGGGAGGTGTGATGGGCATGAGGGAGGCACCCCTCATCCCATCACTGTGCAGGCTTAGAGGAGGAGGGTCTGGCTGAGGGACCACTGGAGCCTCTCCCCCAGGCTTACAGATTACTGAGACCACTGACTTCAGCTGAGGTCGCCAGGCTTGGGACTGCTGACCAGCCTGGGATTGGGCTGGTTTGGCTGCAGGTGTAGAAGTGGACCAAAAGGGCTTCCTTTTCTGCTGCTGCTTAAAGCCCTTGGGGGTCCTTTTGGGCAGATGTCACAGAGTCCAAGATGGCATTAGACTTCTTGATGCAGGTGAGATGACCCTCGACCCCGGGCCCAAATAAGTCAGTTTCCATGAAAGGAACATCTGCCAGCTTGTGCTGAGTGTCAGTTGTCAAGGTCAAGACCCTCAGCCAAGCCCTGTGGCACATGGCCATTGTGGCCGACACGGAGCAGGCATCTCAGTCCCCAATGTCCTTGGCTGTCTGGAGCTGCTGCTTAGCTATAGCCTGGCCCTGTTTGACTGTGGTCTGAAGGTCTGTCAGCAGATGAGGAAGTACCTCACCCAGGGCATGGGAGAAGTGGGCCATAAGGAGAGCTGAGCTTGCCTGGCAAAGACCAAGTGAGGAGGCAGTGTAGACCTTTTTAGCTGTGTGGTCTAATTTCTTGGGCTCTGTCAGGTGGCTTGTCAACATCCGCAGTGTTGTCAGAGTGCTTAAACACAGAACTGGCCACCAGCCCCATGGCCGAGGGGTGTTCTGTGAATCCCAAGAGGAAACCGGAAGGTACCACATACTTGTGGGCAATCTGGGAAGAGGGTGCAGGGCAGGAAGTGGGGCATTGCCAAAGCTCCAGGGCAGGGCCAAGAATGGCCTCTGCCACTGAGAAGGCCTCCATAGGAGTATCTCCCCGGTTGAGGGTCTCGGTCAACGGGAAACCAGCCCACTTCTGGATGGGCTCCATTTTCATACCCGTGCACTCTGAGCAGGCGAAAAAAGCCCATAAATGAGGAAGGGCCTTCGTCTGTCAAGAGATCTCCCACCAACTCCATGTTGACTGGATGGGAGTGCAGGGAGGAACTCTCTGACTCCGAGGAGTCATTAAAGAGGAGTCAACTGCCCAAGTCCACACTCACCCTCTGTGGACAGTCAGGGGTAACAGTGTCCGACAGCCAATGGGAAAGTTCCTTGGTCGGCCGAGACTCCTTGGCTGGAGCACCAGTTGGCAGCTGTTTAGGCAGCGGCTCCACCAGAATCGGTGGAGACGCCAGAGTCAGCCAAGCCAGGGCCATCTTGGTCGGTTCCTTAGGTGGAGAAAGCGTTGTCCTCTGAGGTGTAAGCCAGGCGATGACTGGCATAGTAGACGGAGCTAGCTTCACACCGGTGAGCACCAGCTGTTCCCATATGAGATCCTCACAGTGATGACACAACTTGTGCCGAAGCCTCTCCTCACCTGAGGAGGATGAGAATGAAGAGCAGCAGCAGCTTGTGGTGTCGAGAGCAGGAACGTAGATGTAGGTGGGACCTACTCATCCCATGGGAAGAAGACTGAGACCTCGACTTCAACCGCTGGGGGGGACCAGCGGCAGGGCTCGGAGGGATTCAGCGAACGCTGAGGCTCCTCTTGGTCTTGGTCATCGACCAGAAGTGGTGGGTCAATGGACTGATCTGTCCCAATGGTCTGAGTCAGGACCAGAGTCCTGGATAAGGAAGTGTCGGCCTCTTCAGTTGACAACTGGTTGACCGGTTCAAGAAACATCTTGTCCAGAAGATCAACCAGCATCTCAGCCAACTGGCCCAAAGAGGACTGGCCCAATGGGGTTATCATGGAGCCAGTGGCCTGGGCCAAGGATTCGACCTAAGTCAGATCTAGAGAAGCGGGGAATCCAAAGCTCTCAATTAAGAGTGCTCCCAGGGGGTGCTAGAGAGCACTCTACCGAGAAGATGCACTTCATTCAAGGGCTTCGTGGTTGAGACATAATTTACCTGTTTCGGGCAATTTTGAATGAATCTGGACTCTGAACAACAGCAGAATAATATTTAGAAGAGTCTCCTGAAGTGATTGGTACTAAATACTACAATGGGAAAACCACAGAGAAATGCCCCCAGAGGCTCCAAATCTCAGCCACCCTCAGCCTCACAGGCCGCAGTGGTTGGGCCCTCGGAATTGCCTGCTGAACCCCCATGGAAGGCCCTTCAAAATTCAATGAGAGCCATCTACACAAAGGTGGAAACTATCCTGCAGCGTTTTGTTGAATAAGACCTAAAAACAGAGCCAGCGCTTAAGACTGCAAGTTCTGCCGAAAGTTGCACTACACGAGCATTAGCTTCCTCAGCAAAGCTGACTCAAGAGAACACCCAGCTGAGGTACTGGCTAGAAGCCCTCGAAAACGCTAACAGAGCCCCAAATGTGAGGGTGGTAGGGCTTCCCTAGGGGGCCTAAGATCCGGATTTGGTGACTTTCATGCGGAGCTGGCTACCGAAAGCTCTCCAGCTGCCATTGGCAATTGGCCTAAAGTTCATCAGGGCTTACAGATTTGCCCCAAGATCAGCGGACGCACAAAAGGACTTACCCTGAATGGTACTTCTTGTTACAGACAATGCAATTAATGGCTAAGGAGAGATTAAGCGCAGCCAGATCAACAAATAATTTGCACTTGAGGGAAAACTCACCATGTCTTTCCAGATTTATCATATGCCACCAGAGCCCGTCGTAAGAAATCTGACGGTGTCAAGGCCCGCTTGAAGAGCCTCGGAGTAGCACATTCTTTACTAATGCTGGCTCGCCTTCGTATTTATTACGGGGGCCATACATTTCAATTCAACGATCCAGTGGAAGCTAGCAAGAGTGAGAGAATCCAAGCAGAGTTAGAGGCCTCTCGTAGTGGTGCACAATCAGAGGTAGAATCGGAGGACGAGGTGGATACCGGAGGAGATTTTCAATCAGGAGACTTTGTGCCTTATCTATATACTGAGGGACATTAAAACATCAGCAGTTTAAACTTGTCTTAAAAGTTTGCTTAAAACACTTAAATGATACTCCTCATATTAATCTTAAGTCTACGATATCTCTACAGTGTCAGTGGCTCAATAGGTAGCACACTCGCCTCTGAGGCCGGGAGATCAGAGGGCTGTGGGTTCAGTTCCCACATCTGGCACTTGGGTTAATATCCCAGTACTGACACTGTAGTGCAGCATGAGAGGGGTGTTGCACTTCTGAGGTGCCGTCTTTCGGATGAGACGTTAAACCGAGGTCCCTTCTGCCTGGATTGGTGGTAGTTCAGGTGGATGTTAAAGATCCCATGGAACTTATCGAAAAGAGTAGGGAATTTCCTGTGTCCTGGGCCAAATTTCCCTATTCACTAAAAAATACCACCAACAGCTTAATCTGGTTCAAGGTCAGTTGGCATTCATCTGTGTGTCCCCCCCCCCCCAAGGTCGTGCCTGAAAATAGGCAGGATTTGTCTAGTGCACACGCTGCACACTTACCCGGTCAACAAAAACTAAATAAAATAAATAAAAAGTATGCAACTTAGATGCTGTTATAGCTAAAACATAAGGGTTGGATGTTCTTAGTCCAGAATTCAGAATGTATATCTGTCTAACTATAAAAGGAGTTATTGGAGGAGTGCTAAAAACATTTTTTGTTCTTGAGAATGTTTGGAGGTATGGTCTAATCAACACTGGAGGAAGAGTGAGTATGTTTGGTTCTCATTTTATGTTATGGAGCGACCATACATTCTTGTAGCGTGTGGCTATCCTTAGGAACTTACATGAATTTTTTTTACCTTTAAGGATTACCCCCTTATATGAACTAAATATATCTAGACTACTGCTCCTTCTATCATTTGATGATCTCTGTATATTTTTTTTATCTGATGTCTGATATATGGATAAAACTGTATGTTTATCTGATACTTTAATAAACAAATAATACAAAAAAAAAAAAAAAAAAAGAGTGCTCCCGATCCCACAATTGTCGATGAGACCGTTTTTTTGTACTCTATCTTCAACTTGAATTTGCGCCCAGAGGGTCCCTGGCTGAGGGTCAGCAAGGACTGGCACAATTTTTTTTTTTTTTTTTTTTTTTTTATTTATTTTTATTATATAGAGGTGACAGATAGAAATATGGCTGATACAGCCAGTGACATACAGTAAAAACGTCATAGTTTATATACAAATACTTCTTGTCTAATCATCTTAAAACTGATAAATCATTCTGTCCCCCCAAACAGGTGATTGTTCTGCAAATGACTGAAAATTAGCTGAACAGACATATAGCTCCCAGAAATATTTGGAAATGAAATTTCCCCAGGACAATGGATTTTGTTTATTTGTTTATTGAAATCTAAGATTACAACCTTTGAGCTTCAAGCTCATTTACAAAGGTTCCACGTCAGGCAGAAAGGAAAGAATAAATTCACCATACATTACTAGAAAGTGAAAAAAAACAGAGAGAGAGCTGTAGGGAAACAAATCACAATGAGTAGAACAATTGTTACAGTTACTATACTAGTTCTAGGAGATTGCAGAGAGCTGTTTAGTGAGGAAGGTTATTAATCAGCACAGTAGGCCTTAATGAGATGAAGGGGGAATAGATAGAGGAAGAGGGGGTGTAAAAGTATGGCAGTAACCTCAGGCCGGGGGTTACTTTGTAACGGGGAGGGGAGGGTGGCAGGTGGGGTGGCAAAGGAGAGGAATTGGTAAGTGGGGTGAGGTGAGAACTAGGGTGAGGCAGTATAGGGTGGGGGAACAGGAAGATGGGATTGGTCCTTGAAAGAAAGGCCTGCTTCCTCTAAACATGTAAGACCTCTTCACTCCCAAAGATCCCAAAGAATGATATATGGAGAGGCTCAGGGGACAAAGTCAGGGTCATGCCCAGAAAGATACGTCACCCATGGTCTCCACAACAGTTCAAACCTTAGTTGTCTGTCATGAAGTGTAGCCATTAGGATTCTATATCATATTTCGCCATCAACCCTCCACTCTTTAACTGTAGGAATGACGGGGATCGCAACCGCCTTGTTATGGCCTTTTGGCTGTCAATATATAAATGGGCAGCAGGGTTCGTACCAAGATGGGTTATAAGTCAGATATATAGACAGCAATACCATCTCAGCTGTGAGTTCGAGCATCTCTCCCAGGCAGTCTGAAATTTCTTGTTGTAAGAGCACCTGAAGGGCATTAAATGGGACATAACTTAAAAATGTGGCTGTGATTGGCGAAGTCGCATGAGCATTCCGTCAACATTTTCTGTATGAAAGCAGAAGATATTTGGTAATACAGCCAGAGAATGAAAAAGCAACTCGACATTTCCGCAAATTCACGCCACTTGGTAGCATGAGTGACTTTACATGCCTGGGAGACGCCTGAGCCACTCCTGTTCTGAGATATCCATTTCTAGGTCCTCACACCAGCTATTCAAAATTAAAATTGATGAGTCACTCATCACCTCTCTTAAAATTTTGTAAACATAACCCACTTGGTGAGACCTGAGCTGGCCTTTAATATTATCTTAGATATTTCCAGGCCATAGGTATTGGTTCCGTAGTTTAGAAGTAACATCTCTTTGCTGTAAGAGATAATTTCTAACCTGAGTGTATCTGAAATGGTCATTATTAGTGAGGCCAAAATTATTTTTAAAATTTCAAATGGGATGATACCTGATGGAGAGAGAAATTGTTTAAAAACTGAAGTCCTTGCCTTCTCCACCTTAAAAGGTATGGTCAAGGGATGCCAGGAGGAATCGGTCATCCTCTGAAATATATATGTATAAAAAGAAAAGTTCTCTAAAGCCCTGTTGTTTTTTTAGCTCGTACCATAATTTTAAAATATGAGCTGCATTAAGGTGAAGTCCCGGGGCGGTATCTTGGCTGGCATAGCCAGAGTTACTTAGTGATATCATATAAGTCATTTATTGCAATTCCAGATCTTTCCAAGGTGCCTGATATGCTGGTGATAGCCACAAGAACAATATTTTAAAAAGGCTGCTGAAGCATACAGTTTCAAATTTGGAAGGTTAGCCCCTTGGGAGAGCAGAAGCTGTAGATGGCACAGTTCTTTGAAGGATCCCGTGAAAGTCGAACCCAACTGAAGCGGCACAAAGGCAGCTGCTGCAGAGGACTGAGAAGCAGCCTGGACCGCAGCCTCCTCAAACGCTGCAAGCTGTTCAGCGGACCCCGCAGCTATGGAGATCACCCAACAGACATCCTTAGATTGGACTGACGAGTTCTGTTGACTAGGTCGGCCTAACTTGAGTCGGGCGAGATGGTTCTCAAGAACAGTAGGATGAAAAGTTTGACAAATGTCGCAGGCCTGGGGAGCATGCTAGTGCCCCAAGCAACAGACGCACGTGGCATGTGGATTAGTTCGGGACATCTTCTGCCTGCAAGGGCACAGATGGAACCCAGAGGTGGACTTGTTGTCCATCGCGGTCACAATCGATGATCGAGCTGAAGACAAAAAGTATTAAACTTTTTAGGAAGTAAATCTGTAGATTTAGTTGCAAGGGCCTACTCAGCACGTGAGCGGTAAGGAAGAAAAAATTACTCACCTTAGTAATTGCTTTTCTTCTCATGGAGTCTTGCTATATTATAACAATAGCAGTCAGCCACTGCAGCTGAACTGCCCCGGAGAGGAAGGAGTTAACTCCAGAAGATCTGGAGTTCTACAGCGAGCCAGTGCCAAAGCTCTATCTGGCAGTTTCAAATGAAACTGTCAGATCTTTTACGAAGCCAACATCAAAGGACGGAAAAAGTCTGTGTGGAAAACTACACTAGCCTATGGCTACCTACTAGTAGTAATAACAACAATATAAACAACAAAGAAACACCCAGAACCATAATAACAAAGATTGATGGTATTATGGTTCGTTTTACCACCCTTGACAAGCACATATGAACCCCCCTTCCCCCCAAGACTCAAGTCCAACAAGGGGGCAATAAAAAATAACCTAAATGAACAATCTAGATCCCTAACCCAAAGGAAAACAGGGTTAGGGGAAAACTAAAATGGCATGACACAGTGCTTGCACCAATTTGCCACCTCTACCCAAGTAGGAGTTCTGAGAGGGGCAGGAGGGAGGGTGGTTATAATATAGCAAGACTCCATGAGAAGAAAAGCAATTACTAAGGTGAGTAATTTTTTCTTCAAACACCATGAAGTCTTGCTATATTATAACAATAGCAGATTACACAGCAGTACCTCCATGGAGGAGGGTCAGAACCTACTTAGGAAATAGGCTCTGAAGCACAGCTGTGCCAAACCGAGCATCTCTCCTGGACTGGACATCCAGGGAATAATGCTTGGTAAAGGTGTGAACTGTCTTCCAGGTAGCAGCTTGACAAATCTCCAGAATAGGAATGTCTCTAGCAGCCGCTAGAGACGCAGCTGTACCCCTGGTGGAGTGGGCCCTCAATCCTGAGGGGGTACTCTACCCAGTTTCTGATAACAAAATTGGATACAAGAGACAATCCACCTTGCAATTGTTCTCTTAGTGGCAGGTTTCTTGCCAACCTCGCCATAGGTAAGAAACAGTTGGAGGGATTCAACCTATGACCTCTGGTGCGCTCTAGATAGTAACTTAATGCCCTTTTGACATCCAAGCTGTGCAGTCTTCTCTCACCTGAGGAAGAATGTCAGTGAAAAATACTGGGAGGGAGATAGATTGATTCAGGTGGAAATCAGAAACCACCTTAGGCAAAACTTTCTATTAGTCCTAAGGACTACCTTATCTCTGTGGAAAGAGATAAAATCTTCTTCCACTGACAGGGCCTGTAACTCACTTATCGCGTCTGGCAGAGGTGATAGCTACTAGAAAAACGGTTTTCAAGTTAAATACTTGAGTTCTGCTGAAGACAGAGGCTCAAAGGGGGTTGCATTAACTGAGCAATGCAAATATTCAGGTCCCAGGCGGGAGCTGGTTCCAAAAAGGAGGGTTAGTATGAAGTAACCCTTTAAAAACTTGGAGAACACAGGGTGAGAAGAAAGGAGGCAGGCTTCCTGCTGACACAAAAGCAGAGACAGCTGCCAGATGAACCTTCAGGGTAGCTGGTCTAAGGCCTAGGGAATTCAGATGGACCAAATATTCCAGAAGAATGGGAAGATCAGCAGATTCTGGGATAATCTGCCTCTCAGAGCACCAGATGAAAACCTCTTCCACTTAGAATTATAAGTGGCTCTAGTGGAAGGCTTCCTAGAAGCCTTTAAAATATCCATGACACCTTGAGAAAGGTGTAAGTCAGCAAATTCTAGCTCCTCAAGAGCCAAGCCTTGAGGTGGAGGGACTTGAGGTCCGGATACCACACTCTCCCCTGTGCACAGGCCAGTAAGTCGTGAACTCTGGGCAGGCTCAGGGCAGGGTGGACTGCCAGGGACAGGAGCAGAGGGTACCAGGGCTGTCTGGCCCAATCTGGGGCAATCAGAATCACTCTGCAAGGTTGAGATCTGATTTTCACTAGTACCCTGAAAAGGAGAGGAAAGGGGAAGGCATACAGGAACTTCCCTTCCAATCCAACAGAAAGGCATCCAGAGGGACTGAGCCCAGTACTGAGGCCTGCAGCAAAAGAGGAAGTTGGTGGTTGTCTGGGGTCACAAAGATCTATCTGAGGAGTGCCCCAACTGGCAAAGACAGACCCCAGTACTTGTGGATTCAGAGCCCATTCGTGATGGCCCTGAGAAATTCTGCTGAGGGCGTCCGCCAGCACATTGTCCTTCCCTGGGAGATGAACCGCTATCAGGGAGGTGTTCAGGAATAAGCCAGAGACCACAACTTCATTGCTTCGTGCACAAGGCTGAAGACCGAGTGCCCCTTGCTTGTTGATGTACCACATTGTGGTGGTATTGTCTGTCCTGACTTGAACCACTTTGTTCTGGACAGAATCTGAAAAGACCAAGAGCTAAAAGACAGCTCTGAGTTCCAGAAGATTGATGTGGAGCAGAGATTCCTGAGGAGACCACACTCCTGAGTGGTAAGGCTAGGTGAGCCCCCACCCTAACAGGGAGGCATCCGTGGTGAGGGTGAGGAGGGAGAAATGGGAATGAAGGGAACCCCTTGTTTCAGATTGCTTTGATCCTGCCACCAGTGTAAGGCCAGGATCAGGGTTTGAGTAACTGGGACCAATTTGGTAAGGGGTCCTTCCTCTGAGACCAATAGGCCTCAAATGGAACTGAATGTCCCTCATCTGGAATCTTGCTCCCTGCACAACAGCTGTGGAAGCAGCCATGTGCCCGAGGAGTTGCAGAAAATGCCTTGCTGGTGAGAGACCCGCGGGGTAAAGGAGGATGCCAGGCGATGAGTCTGTCCACCTTTCCGAGGGAAGAAGGCCCTGGCTAACCTGTGTTCAATTCTGCGCCTATGAAAGTTAGGGGCCTGAACTGGTTCCAGAACTGACTTTGGTAAGTTTAGCAGGAATCCCAGAGAAGTGAGAAGCTGCTGGGTGACTTGCAAGTGGGATTTCACCTGACCTGGAGACTGACCCACAATGAGCCAGTCGTCCAGGTAAGGAAACAAGCAACCCTTGCCTTCTTAAATGAGCCACTACTACAGCGAGACATTTTGTGGAATACCCTTGGCCAGAGGTAAGGCCGAAGGGCATTGCCCTGAACTGGTAGTGGCCTGAGGGCAGTTCGAACCTGAGGTACTTGGGTGGGAAGGCCTGATCAGAACATGAAAATAGGCATCCTTGAGGTCCAGGAAGCTAGCCAGTCCCTGGCCTTAGGGAAGGCAATATCATTGCCAGAGTTAACATTTTGAACTTTGGTTTCAACAGATGCTTGTTCAAGTATCTTAAATCCAGAATGGGCCGCCATTCTCCTGTCTTTTAGGGGTAAGAAAGTATCTTGAATAAAGCCCTTGCCCTGATGGCAAGGAGGAACCCTTCCACTGCTTTGCAGACCAGAAGAGAAGAAACCTCTGCTTCCAAAGCAAGGGCTTCTGAAGGATTTGCAGGTGGAAATGCCTGGCTCTCATCTTTGGAAAATATTTGAAGCTGAGAACCAGACCCTGGCCTATACCTCCAGAACCCATCTGTCCGAAGTTAGGGACAGCCAGCTCTGGCTGAAATAGGCCAACCTGCCCCCACTGGTACAGGAGAATCGGCCTGGGCACCCCATCAGGGTGCCTGTAGCAACAGCCTTGGGCTGAGGGAGGAGGCGGTCTACTTGCCACGTCTACCCCTGCCTCTGAAGAAACCCTCTCGAGACAGCAGAGAGGCTTGAAGTGGTAAAAAGGCCTGGAAAAGGGTCTGCCCCTACCTCTGGGAGCATGCCTTTGTGGCATGGCATGCTTCTCCTTAGCCTGGGCACTTTTGTAGGTAGTTCTGTATTCATCCATCTTTTCATATAATTTTCTGTTTGCTCCCAAACAGAGAATTTCCCCTACAGGAAAATCCATAGCCTTTGACTGAGTATCTTGGGACAGATTAGTGCATCTGAGCCATGCCAACCTCCAGGAAAGCTACAGAAGTGGCCATGACCCTGGAGGAAACATCATTAACATCAACAGCAGTATGAAATTGAACTTTAGAGGCTTCAATGCCATCAGCAGCCACCTGTTCCAACTCACTAGCCAGCTGGCCATGGGCCTGCTTGGCTAACTGCAATACTGTGTCCCACCTAGATTTCTGATATCTAGCCACATAAGCCATATAATTTGCCTGCCTGAGTCCCAAAGAGAGCTGCCATATACTGTTTCTTCGCCATGGCATCAATCTTCCTAGAATCCTTGTCAGGAGGATGTGAGGCCAGAGGAATATTAGCCTTGTCACAGGCTGCAGCTTGTACCACACCCACATGACTACACTGCTCAATAAGGAAGTCTGTATCCGAGCCTGACAAAGTATACCTTCTGTCCATTTTTTATCTACAGGAGGGACAGAATGAGGATTTTAAAATCTTTGTTGTTTGCTTCCTAAATGACTTATGCAAAGGAATAGACAACCTCTAGACTCTGGAATATCCATCATTTCCACATAATCAGGCTCCTCTTGCTCATCCACAGCCTCCTCTAAAGGAAGCTGGAGGGTTTCTGCAACCTTTTGTAAAAATAAAGAAGAAGGGGACTCAGACAGAATAGGGAGATTCTAAGGTCTGTCTGGAGAAATGCCGGTTCAATGGGCACGTCGACCCCTCCCAACCACACATATATTGATCAAATTCCTCCTCCCCCTCCTGTGGTTCATAAAAATCCTCAACTTCAAAGTCCTGAACCACTGGGACTGAACGAACCAACCTTTTACCCACTGTTGGTGGTTCTACAGATCCCTGAGACAGTGACTGGACAATCTGGATGGCTTTAGCTATCTCTGCAGCAGTTGGAGACACAATTCTGGACTCCAAACCTCCTGATTTCTTTGTCTTTTTACTTGGGACTGGTTCCTCTGAACCAGTCTTCCTTCTTACCGAGGAAGTCTCGCCCTGGTCAGAGGGCCTCCTCTGGTCAGTGGGTACTGAACCGGGCTGGCCATCCGGGTCAGCGGACTTTTTGGCCTCTCGTTCCCTGAGCGGCCAATCTCTTCTCCAGGGTGGCTGCAGGGAAATTTTTACACACCTGGCAGTCTGACAGGAGGTGGTCAGCCCCCAGACAATAGACACAAGTGGTGTGTGGGTCAGCCTTGGCAAGGCGTCCCCACAGACACATCACAGTGTTGAAACCCAGTGGGCCGGTTTTCTTTTGGTTTCTCAGACATAATGCCAGCCCAACAAAAACTTGCCTTTTGATGGCAGTGCCAGGCAAGACACCTTATCGGTTCCTAACCGTGTCACGGTATTTGAAAAAACCGTAATAATTTCGGTTTTTTTAGAACCGATAAGAACCGGGAACCGCACTCTAAAACCCACAGTACAGTTTTAAAAGGCAGAAAAAACCAAGCGATCGGTTCAAAACCGAACCGATAATTAATTTTCCACACAGACTTGAATTTTTGTACTTACGGTTACCAGATAGAGCTTTAGAACGAAATCGGTAAAATAATGACTTTTGCCGGTTCAAATGAACGAAAACTACTCTCTTGAACCGAGAATGAACCGAGCTGAAGGAGCTGATCTCGGGCGACTGTTCAGTGAAGCGGAGTAAAGAATCTGACAGTTTCATTTGAAACTGCCAGATAGAGCTTTGGGCACAGCGCCCTCGCGCTGTAGAACTCCAGATCTTCTGGAGTTAACTCCTTCCTCTCCGGGGCAGTTCAGCTGCAGTGGCTGACTGCTATTGTTATAATATAGCAAGACTTCATGGTGTTTGAAGGAACCTGTTTCTTCCAGTGGAAAGGATGATCTAGCATCATGGGGTCGAGCTGAGGGAGTTACCACCCGGGTGGGTGGGAAGAGCCAGCTTGAAGACGTTGCCGGCAAGTCTTAAAGAGAAAGGCAACTACCAAAAGTGTGGACAGAACATCATATCCACATCCCTAGAAACAGTAGTTATATACAAGGAATGGCTCAAGTTTGCTGTACCAACCCTAAAAAATGTCCTCACCTCCACAGTGGAGGGAGTCTGCCTGGAAATGCCAGTATAGGTTTTTCAAGACCCCCGCAGTTCTGGCTAAATTTAATGTCCACATAATATGGTCATTGTTGGAGACTGTGTGGACATACTCAGGCAGATCAGGCAGACATATTTTGGCTATGTGCGATTGCGACTGCATTCTGGTGTAATATAGCCAAGTGGCTTTATCCAAAGAAATTATCTGCCCTACAGTGGTAGTAATGTCGATCCCACCTACTGGCCTCCACCTGAACCCTCACTCTGTGGCTTTCTTATGTGTTAGTTGTAGAAAAAAGGTTATTACGAGATGATGGATACAGGTCTAGCCACTGACTGTAAAAGTGTGACAGACGATTATATCTGACATATATAACATGGAACAAATAACTTCACTCCTACATGACAGACTGCCCCAATTTCATTCAAAGCGGCAGAGTTGGCTTACCTATATAATGTCTTAAGATGAATCTTTGTTCCAAAGTGTATAGCTTATTCCATTTAGTTTCTAAATGGAGAGCCTACCATGCAAGTGTATTAACACTGCTGCATTACTACTATCTGGGTTAATCATTTACTGTAATTTCTCTTGATTGGGGTTTACAGTATATCTTTCAAAGCTACTATCTGACTTGCCTCTGTACCACAAGCTATAAATGTAAGATTCTGAACATGCCTTCTGTATCTGCTGTGTAATGCTCTTTGTCTTAATAAAGTATACCAAAAAAAAAAGAAAAAAGCCTAAAAACGTTTGTGCTGTTGCATGGGTGTGATATACAGACCTCCAGCACAGGGTGAGGAGGTGAACAGGGTTCTAGTAGAATCCATCCACAGAATGGCAGCTAAAAGGGGAGGTGCTGCTGGTAGGTGATTTTGGTCTGTAAGATGTGCACTGAAGCATGCCAGCTGCTGCCTCAGCCAGGAGCAGGGACATCTTGTACTCTGTACAAGGGGCAGGCCTCAGGCAGCTAGTGATAGAGCCTACCAGGGAGGGTGCAGTTTTGGACCCGATACTCACCAATGAGGATAGAACTGAGGAAGTCAGGATGGATAAACACCTGGAATCCAGTGATTATCGCACAGTGTGGTTCAGTATGAGTACAGTGGCACAGTCAAGCCACACAAAGGCGGGTCCTGGTTCAAGAAGGCAGACTTTACTAAGATGGGGATATGTCTCCAGCATGCCTGAGGGAGGGACAAAGGGTGGGGGTGAAGGGCAGTGGGCCCATCTGAAAAGGCCATAGTGGAAGCAACAAACCTTTGCATTAGGCAAGTAAACAAGGGCAAGAGAAAGCCACTATGGTTCTCAAAGGTAGTGGCTGGGAAAGTAAGGGTGAAAAAGAATGGTTTCAGGAAATACAAGGAGACACAGAGTGTATCTGGATAAACAGAGGAGGCAGGAAAGCAGTCAGGAGCGCAAAGGCACAAGCGGAGAAAATATGGTACAGGAGGTAAAGAAAGGAGACAATACTTTTTATAGGTACAGTAGTGAAAGGAGAAAAATCAGGGGTGGGATAGTAAGGCTTAAAAGGGGAAGAAGGACAGTGTGTGGAAGGCGACCTGGAAAAAGTATCAGTACTGAACAAATATTTTTGTTCTGTATTCACAGAAGAAGATGATGAGGGACCACAGTAAGGCAACATGAACAAATATGGGAGGGAGATGGACACCAGTCCATTTACAGGAGAGAGAGAGAGAGAGCGTCCTAAAGGAACTCACGAACTGAAAGTGGACAAGACAGTGGGACCAGATGGGATACATCCTAGAATATTAAGGGAACTACAGGAGGTGCTGGTGCCACCACTGGCATTGCTGTTCAATGAGTCACTCGAGACAGGAATGGTTCTGGAGGACTGGAGGAGGGCAGATGTAGTTCCTCTTCACAAAAGTGGCAGTAAGGAGGAGGCTGGAAACTGCAGACCAGTCAGCCTCACCTCAATAGTGCGGAAGATTATGGAATCACTACTTAAACAAAGGATCGTGGAACATCTTGAAGCCAGCGGAGCACAGGATCTGAGACAGTATGGATTAACAGCGGGAAGATCATGTCAAACAAATCTAATTGATTTCTTTGACTGTGTGACTAAGGTTGTGGATCGGGGGAGTGGTGGATGTTGTCTACCTGGATTTCAGTAAGGTCTTCGATACCATTCCACATAGTAGACTTGTGAACAAGCTGGGCAGCCTGGGAGTGGGTCACGAGGTGGTAAACTGGGTTAGGAACTGGTTGTGTGATAGAAGACAGAGGGTCATGGTAAATGTTGCTCAATCTGAGGAAAGGAGGGTGATCAGTGGGGTGCCACAGGGATCAGTCCTGGGCCCAGTCCTGTTTAATGTCTTCATAAGTGACATTACGGAGGGGCTAGAAGGAAGGTGTGGCTCTTTGTGGATGACACTAAGATCTGCAACAGGGTGGACACTCCAGAGGGTGAAAAAATGAGGAAGGACCTAGATAAACTGGAGGAATGGTCCAGGTGTGGCAACTGAAACTGAATGCAAAAGTGCAACATAATGCATTTGGGATACAAGAACCATGGGGAAGATTACATAATGGGAAGGGGGGAGAAACTAATGGACATCAAACAGGAGAGGGGTTTGGGGGTAATCATATCAAATGACCTAAGGATGGCCAAACAAAGTGCCAAGGCTGTGGGGAGAGCCAGTGGGATGCTGGGGTGCACAGGGAGAGGTATCACCAGCTGAAGAAAGGAGGTGGTGATGCCACTGTATAGATCAGTGGTGAGGCCTCATTTGGAATATGATGTCCAGTTCTGGAGGCCGTGTCTCTATAATGGGTAGGCAGGGTGGAGCAGTTCAACGAAGGGCAACAAAGAGGGTGCAAGGCCTGCACCAAAGTCATATGAGGAGAGACTGGAGACCTTAATATGTATACCCTGGAGGAGAGAAGAGACATGGGAGATATGATAGAAACCTACAAATATCTAACAGGTATAAACAAAGTACTGGAGGGTAGTATCTTTCAGAAAGATGTCCAGAAGCGAGAAGGTATGACATGAGGTTGTAAGGGGCAGGCTAAGGGTGAGCGTGAGGAAGTATTTCTTCACAAAGGGTGGCGGATGCATGGAATAGACTCCCAGCAGAGGTGGCGGGGCAAACACAGTGGAAGATTCAAGCATGCATGGGACAGGGTAGGGGAACCACAGAAATAGGAGGCGAGGAGGTAAAACCGTAGATCAAGTAGGGTCTGCAGCTTTTACAGTAGGCAGGGAAAATGGGCAGACTAGATGGGCCTAACGGTCCTTATCTGCTGTCAATGTCTATGTTTCTAGAATCTAAATTCAGTAGCAGAAACTGTTAAAAAGGAGACCAGTTCTTCCCAGTGAAAGAAAGATCTGAGAGCAGTAGGGGCAGAGGTGAAGGAAACATGGTTGATTGGTAGAACAGTCAAGCCCGAAGTCTGTTTCAGGTGAATGAACATGCAAAGTGGAAGACTGCCAAAGTGTAGACAATGAACTGAATATAGGCAGTTAGAACACTACTTTTCTTTTCTTTTTGTATTTAAATTTAAATACAAAGCATCCCATATCCTCAATGCCACTGTTATATCCGTTTCCTCTGCTTGGGAAGAGTAGACCTACCCCAGCCCTTGCCAAGAATCAAACCTGAGATCCTAAATCCCAACGGTAGGAACTGTAACCATTCAGGTAAAAGGTAATCTCCCCTTGGCTGGGAGGTTACAATATTTTTTTGACACATGGTTGTTATCCCACAGAACACCACTAGATGGCTGTATTGCATTTGACTGTTATTCATAGTTTTCATCACTAGATGGCACTGCGCTGCATAAACTGACTTTTCTCATATACAATACTCTTCTCATTCATGCCAACGTGGACAAAGATGGCCTGCTCCTTCCCCAGCTGCACTGCATGACATTGGGTAGCACTAAGTCATTTTGCGCTGCAGCCAGAGAAACCATCTCACCGCAGCAACCAACTTGGTCCAGCAAAGCCACCTTCACTTCACCAACTGATCTAAGAACAGAGTCAGTAATGACTGTGACCTTCTTGCAACTCTGCCCAATTCTTTCCTTCCTCCTCCTTGACATTTCAATGCCTTTGTGCCTGGATGGCTATGCCCTTACCAGACTTAGTAACCTCTTGACCCCTCCTCCCACCTGGCCATCTAGATACTGATTCATATTATTGGTGTCCACTGCTAAAGGTGCTCCCTTAGGACCATGCCTGACCATAACTGCTATGTCTCTTCTTCACTCTGATACAAACTATATCCCAACCCACTGGAGATTAGTCACTGCCATCCAGCCCCAACCATACCTGTCCCTAAAATCTGCACCACCTTCCTCTCCCTTATCCACCTCAGGTGCTGCTCCAACACCCATGTTGCCTCTGACTGGCACTCAAACCAGGCAGGATCAGGGGCCGGCTGGTCGGCAGAAAGGTAGAGCTAGTTCTCATGATACCAGTAGCCCAGGTTCAAGACTGCACCTGGATCACTGAGGGCCAGCCAGGGGGAGGAGAACTGTGTATACTAAAGAATGCTCACCTTCTCGGGGTGGGAGGCCATCCACTCCCCACTGCAGGAGAGTAACCTGGCAACTCACAGGTGGAGCCAGAGAGTGTGAAACAGTGCCAGCCCATCAGCGCCAGTGGTGCTGCTCTCAGTGCCGGTGACCAGTGATTGGAAAGAGTCCAGGATGTGGGAGGGCTGATGCTGGGGGCGAGGGTCATGCATTCCAGAGGACACTCACTTCAGGGGAAGGTGGACTGCCAGTGCTACACTGCTACCACCACCTGAGGTTACTCGGGTGGTAGTACCAGTGGTAAGGCTATTTAAGGGGTGGGATGGTGGACATTGAGGAGCTAAGTATGAAGATGTAGGCACAGAGCTCAGCCCTCATGACCTAAGCTGAGGGAATGGAAAAAACTCAGGTGGAATAATGCTGGGCAGTGTAGTAGCATAATGCTGTAGGGTACTATCAGACCCTGCACTGCTGCAAGTGTGAGGTCCAATAAGAATGACCCATGAGAGACACAGCTGTGGGATATGACAATCCCCAGGTTTGGCCAAAGATAAGGTTGAGAGGTCACTGAACTTGACCATGATTAAGGTAGGCAGCTGAATATAGAAGAAAAAAAAAACAAGTGAAATAATAAAAGACAACAAGAGAACATAAGGACAGGAGGCAGCTCGGCTTCAGCACACCATGCTTGCCTGTTGCATGCCTGAAACATGCACATTCACAGCTGCTGTCCCAGGGTGGGAACACAATGGGACATCTCTGGCTCTGCTGAGTGAAGCACAAACACATTCAGGCCCTGCCCTGGCTGTCAGCCTAGCACAAGGGACCCTGCCATGAATTTTGAAGTGTTCTGGAGTGGCTGCCTCCCTAAAGCCTTACTATGGGGGTACAAGTGGCGACCCCCATCAAGTTTAGGGTTGGTGTCGGGACTAGACAGGTGCCAAAAAACTAATGGAAGCTGCATTGGCAGCAGGACATAAGATGACAACCTGGTCTGTGCACTGTTATTTTGGGATTTTGTTTCTCTTTGCCAGTGTTATTCTAGTTTAAATTTCATTTTAAGCAATTCAAGCTGATCTTGTTCACCAAACTCTAAATGGTTCAATACATTCCAATCACAAATGTCTGGGGAGGGCAGATTTTGTTAAACTGGTCTGCCTATCTCTATGAAATTGTGATTTTTCTTCAACACAGTTTCACGAAGCCCTCGTTGCTGGAATTAGGAAACATACCCACCTTTCCAATAAGAACAGTTATATAAGAACTTACGTAACAGTAGATCTTTTAGGGATCTCAGTCATCAGGTTACACTGTAGGAGCCTTAGCTGTTGGTGAAGGGAATCCACGTAAGATTTCCAGCAGTACAACTGGAGCTGCCCGCTGTCGACATCAGCAACTCTATACAGGAGTGAGCAGCCGCTCCTCCTCAGTTCTTTCCCCAGAGACAAAGAGCTAGGCCCCCACCCTGCGGGACAGAGGAGATAAAGAGGTACCCAGATCTGATAAAAGCTGGATAACACCAGATAGCCAGTTCCTAGACAGGAACCCTAAGAAGGAGGAACGCGGGAGGGAAATATACAGTACCTGATGACTGAGATCCCCTCGAAGATCTACTGTTATAGTAAGTTCTTACACAACTGTTCTAACCTCTTCATGGGTATCTCAGTCATCAGGTTACACCATAGGAATGAGTACCAAGCAGTGACAAGAGGAAACAGACAGACTAGGAGGAAGGTACCCCATAAACTTAAGACAGGAGTCCCTGCAACACAGCCCTGCCAAATCTGCACAGGCTCTTGAGGCAATGTCCAGACTGTAATGCTTGGTGGAAGTGTGGACTGTACTCAGGTGGCAGCCACACAAATGTCAGTGGATGAGACCCCTTGAGAACAAGCCACCGAGGCAGCCATGCCTCTGGTGGAGTGAGCTTTGACAGCACCAGGAAGTTCTTTGCCATACTTGTTGTAGCAAAACACTATGCAGTTTGCCAACCATTTGGATAAACATTGCTTAGAAACTGAAGCGCCTTCTCTACCTGGGGCAAAGGAAACAAACAATTGCTTTGACTTTCTGGACCCTTTAGTCCTAAGCTGGTAGTACTTCAAAGTTCTGCACACATCTAACGTATGGAGCAGTGCTTCCCCTGGATTGGCATGCTCAGGAAAATAAACAGGAAGGTGGCTAGACTGGTTTAAAGTGAACTCCAGACCACCTTAAGCAAAACGTGGATCTGTGCGCAAAGACAAAGTCTTTGTGAAAAATCAAATAAGGCTCCTTGCACCAGAGGGCCTGAAGCGCTGAAATTCTTCGAGCAGAAGTAATTTGCAACAAAAATAACGCTTTCAAAGAGAGAAAACGCAAATTACAAGACACGATTGTTTCAAATGGAAATGGTCAACTTTTCCAAAATAAAATTCAAATCCCAAGCCGAGACAGGGGGACAGATTGGAGGCTTCAAATGCAGGATGCCCCTAAGGAAGGTACGGAAGACATTCAACTGAACAATCGTGCGGTCCCCCATGGGCTCACGAAAAGCAGAAATATCCTAAAGGTGGACCTAGAAGGAGGAATACTGAGGCCTGGATCAAACAGTGAGATCAGGTAGTCAGGATATGATTCTCTGAGCAGGCAGAAGGATCCAGAGCATGTTTGGTGGTCCAGATGGCAAGACCGCTTCACTTCATGGCATAAGTGGCTCGAGTAGAAGGATTCCGAGCAGCCACCAAGACGTCCACCACTCTGCTAGTGAACCCAAACCTGGCAATGGCTATGTTCTCAGGAGCCAGGCATGCAGATGAAGGGATCTGAGGTTGGGATGGACCACAGTCCCCTGATCCTGGGTCAGCAGATTCCTGCAGAGAGGAAGAGGGACCTGAGATTCTTCTGCCAGCTGTTGAAGTAGAGGGAACCATATCTGGTGAGGCCAGAATGGAGCCACTAGAATCATGCTGGCCCCTTCATCTGTAACTTGATTGACACCCTCTATATCAGAGGGAATGCATAAAGAAACCTTCTGCTCCAAGAGAAGGACAACATGTCTTGCCAGAAAACTTCAGGCTCTGGCTCTAGTGAGCAAAAATTGGGCAGTTTTGCGTTGTGTGGGGACGCAAAAAGGTCCAGCTCTGGATGACCCCATCTATCAAACAAGTCTTCTGCGATGGATGAGAGACAAGTTCTCACTCATGCATGCTGGATTGAGTCCTGCTGAAGCTGTCCACCAGCATGTTTAGGATGCCTGGCACATGAACCACAGAAAGTGTCAGACTGTGATCCAGCACCGAGTACCACACTCTCATAACCTCCCAACAAAGGTAGTATGAGTGAGTGCCGCCCTGCTTGTTGATGTAGCACACTACGCTCAGGTTGTCCGACTGCACTAGCAGCTGTCCCAGAGCAAGATGCTCCTGAAAGGCATGCATTGTGTAGAGTACTGCTCTCATCTCTAGGACAATGATATGCAGGGAGGCTTCCAACTGGGACCAGGAGCCCTGGGTTTGGAAGGGACCCAGGTAAGCTCCCCAACCCAGACCCGAAGCACTCATGGTTAGGATCTGATGCAGGGAAGAGATCTGAAAAGTAATGCCTTGAAGCAGATTCAAGGGGCCCATCCACCACTGCAGTACCTTGCGTACTTGGGAAGTGACCAAGACTGGATGGTCCAACTCGTCCATGCGTTGGTCCCACTGTACCCTGAGGGTACGCGTATGAAGCCTGGCCAGCGGAACCGTGGGTATGGCCACTGCCATTAGGCCCAACAATCTGAGGTACATCCTGGCAGGAATGTACAGACTCTGAGCGACCTCCTGAGCTTGGGCTATGAGACATTCTGCCCTGTTTTAAGGCAGGAAGGCATTGCCTTGTGCTGAATTCCAGAACTGCCCCTATGTATTGTAGCCTTTGGGACAGTATTAGGAAAGACTTGGGCAGGTTGACGGTGATGCCCAAGGAGGGGAAAAGCTGGAGAGTGTGCTCCAAAGTCAGTAGGAGCTGTTCTCTGGATGGGGCATTTCAGAGCCAATCGTCCAGGTAAGGGAAAATATACAGTCCCTCTCTTCTGAGAGCTGCTGAGACTGCTTTCAAGCACTTGGTAAAGACTCATGGTGCAGAGGACAAGCCAAAGGGCTGCACTTTGAACTGGTAATGCTCGCTCTGAAATGCAAAACGAAGAAACTTCCTGTGCGGAGGAAAGACCAAGATGTGCAGGTAGGCATCCTGTATGTCCAGTGAACAGAGCCAGTCCTTGATCTTGAGAAGGGGCATCAGGCCTGGCAAAGTTACCATCCGGAACTTTTTGTACTGGACAAACAGATTGAGGTCTTTTAGATCTAGGATAGGCCTCAGATCCCTGGTCTTTTTGGGGACCAGGAAAAATCTGGAATAAAACCCCTGGTTTCTCTGGTGCCTGGGCACTGGTATGACGGCCTGCTTGCACAAAAGACATTGTACTTCCTCCCAGAGAACAGACAAGTGGGCCGAGGGGTAACTGGAGGGAGGGGAGTGGGGTGTCAGGAGGTTGCTCTAAGAGCTCCAAGGTGTGCACCTTTTCTATGATCTGCAGAATCCTAGCATCTAAAGTTATGGTTCTCCATTGATTCAGATGGAAGGAGAACAGGCCTCCAACCACCGCCTCCTGGGTCTAGACCAGAAGAAAGGGAATCTAGCAAGGAGGCAAGCAGAGGTGGAACCAGCCGCAGAAGTTGGTCCATCATTTCTGGGTTGCTTGGCCGTCGCTCCAGCACTGGAGTGGGCGGGCAAGGGAACCTGGACTCTACGTTTTCACTGGGTATGGGGAGCCAATCCAGGCCTATTGGCCTGTTTATGAAAAGTAGGCTGCCCTCTGCCCCTTGGTTGAATGTGGTAGAGTGAATGGACCGATGTAATGGCCATGCCTGAGGCCTGCAGATCATTTATGAGGTCCTGGACATCAGGACCAAACAGCTTGGTGCCACTGAAAGGGGCATTAAGCACCTTGTTCTGCACATCGGCTGCAAATCTGGAAACTCTAAGCCAGGAGTGCCTATGTCAGCCAAGTCTCTAAGGAGGTGTTTGCTAACATCCTTGGCAGCCTGTAAACATTGAAGCAATTTCTGCTTCTGAGATCCATCAGGGAGGGCCTGAGCTGCAGTTCTGCCTTTTTTCCAGTTGGCATTTTGGTATTTAACCATGTGCAACAGATAATTTGCAATCCTCAGACCTATGGTGGAGAAGACATAACCCCTTTTTCCCCAGAGGTCGATCCTGCGAAATTCCTTATCTGTAGAAAGGGAGCTAAGGTGCTCGGGCAACTCAGACCTGTCATGAGCTGTCTTGATGACAATTGAATCAGTTTCTGCTGGTGCAGCAAAATAAGGGAGACCCTGAGAGGCGTTAGAAAGTTTGTTCTCCCTGCGTGGCATAGCTGGCACCTTGTCTAGCCTGTGCCAGGCTGCTGTGGTTGCATTTTTCAACAATGAAAGCATTGGAGGAATGATCTTCGAGGAAGATTCAGGAATCACCAGGAAATCCACCAGATCTTTCCTGGTGACATCCTCTTCCTCAGTATGGAAGCCCATGGTGGAAGACAACTGCTTCATTACATTAAACAATGTGAGGTCCACAGGAGGGGATCCTGGAGTATGTTTCATGGAGTCCCCATTGACAAAGGAGGCTGTGGACTTGTCTGAAAGCAGGGTCTCCTCCTCCTCCTTATCCTCCACATCATCAGGGAGAAGAAAAAATTACTCACCTTAGTGATGTTGTTTCTTCTAATGGAGTCTTGCTATATTCTGACATTATGCAGTTAGACCCAGCACTTGAACTGCCCCAGAGAGTAAAGCATTAACTCTATGCAGCAGCATAGAACGTTGAGCTTGAGCTCGGTTTTCAAACCTCTGTCTCTGGTACTTACCAGTGTAACCGTCAGATTCTTATGTGCAAACTACCTAACTACTAGCTATGCAAATTGTTTACTCTATAGACAAATGGCAACAATTGTTGGGTCCCAAAAGACTCCAGTTGAGAACCCAAGAAAAAAAGGTAGTCACAATATATATGTGTGTGTGTGTGTATGTATATATATATATATACACACACACACTTACTAACAGTAATAACAATAATAACAACACAACTATCCCATCCTTAAGAGAGAGGGTATAAGGTATACCCCTGAGGTGCAACACTGTACCTGCCAGCCCACTTCCCAAAAACTAGGTTCTGAGAGGGGAGGCAGTGGGGGAAGTCAGAATACAGCAAGACTCCATTAGAAGAAACAACATTACTATGGTGATTAATTTTTTCTTCAAACAACATGAAGTCTTGCTGTATTCTGATATAATGCAAACTACCAAGCAGTTACCGCTGGAGGAGGGAATGCAGAACCTACTTTGGGAACAGGCTCTGCAGTACTGGCTAAGTACAAACCTAGCATCACTCCTAGCCTGGATGTCCAGAGAGTAATGCTTGGTAAATGTATGGACTGTTTCCCAGGTGGCTGCTTTACATATTTCTAGCAAGGTTATATCTCTGGCCACAGCTAGAGAATCAGCTGTACCCCTAGTCGAGTGAGCCCTCAGGCCTGGAGGGGGTGTTTTGCCCAATTTGTCATAGCAGAATTGTATACAAGAGACAATCCACCTGGCAATAGTCCTTTTAGTTGCAGGCTTACCTTTCCTCACTTCACCATAAGTGAGAAACAATTGAAGACGGTCATTTCTGTGTGCCTTAGTATGCTCTATGTAGTAGCTAAGAGTCCTTTTAACATCCAAACAGTGTAATCTTCTTTCTCCTGAAGAAGAATGGTCAGTGAAAAACACAGGGAGAGACACAGACTAGTTCAGATGAAAGTTTGATACCACTTTGGCCAAGAACCTCCTATTGGTTCTTAGGACCACTTTATCCCTATGAAAGGAGATGAAGTCACGTTCTACTGACAAGGCCTGTAATTCACTAATCCTCCTGGCCAAAGTAATGGCTACCAGGAACATGGTTTTCCAGGTCAAGTATTTCAGCTCAGCCAACGCCATGGGTTCAAAGGGGGGGCTGCATGAGCTTAAGATCCCAAGCAGGGGTCTGTTCTCTAAATGGAGGGTTTGTATGAACCAGACCCTTGAAGAACTTTTAATTTTTTTTTTTGTGTGTAATATTTTTATTTGCGTTTTCCAACCATTTTCAACAAACAAATAAATGCATGCCTTGTTCAGCCACTGGCAATATACAATATAAGAATCCTCATACCCATTTCACCACATTCCTTACACAATGTAAGTTTAAACATTTAAGCTAAATTAGATAAACGATTCTCCAGTGGCATAGACCATTTCAGTCCTAAGGAAGAAAGAAAAAAAAAGAGTTTTATTTCCCCTCCCTCCCCCAAGCAAAACCAATTTAATCAAGAAGGGTATAAACAACTATTTACAAATATCCGCATCTACTAAGACATATGAACTAACAAAAATTAATTACAGTCACCACAAGGTTGCATTCATTATAGATGGTAGGCACAGATCATTAATGTTTCAGTTAATCTACTTGGGGCTGGGATTCGAGATACAAGCACTTATTGCACTATTCACTTCTCAAAGCCTCCTTCTCAGAGCCCAAATCTTGCTCGAGAGGCAGAGAGTAGGCCCATATAATACCAAAGATCTCTGCTCTTTCCTGGATCTGATAAGCCCTCCTCTCATATCCAGAGCCAACACTGTCAATGTTTTCCATTGGACGAGAGAGGGGTCTCTTGCCGAGATCCAAGTGTTTAGAATACATTGCCTGGCAATTGCCAAGGCCACCCTCAGCCACTTCCTATGCATACTCCAATCGTCCCCATCCTCCCAATCGATTCCAAATAGGAGCTCTATCGGATGAAGGGATACCCTGGCCTCTGTCTTCCCATTTAAAAACTCCACTAATTCCCCCCCAAAATCTCTGCAGCTGGGGGCATTTCCAAATACAATGTATATATGTGCCCACTACCTTTTTGCATCGGGGGCATACTTCTGGTATCTCTGGACGGCTTTTATGAACCATCGCCGGGGTGTAAAAAAGTCTATGAACGAACTTATAGGCCGACTCCTTATATCTATTTGATAATAGCAGGCCCATATGTGTTTCCAATATCAGCTCCCAGTTCGACTCTGAAATCAAGATCCCAAGGTCTCTCTCCCATAGTGCTCTCCTACTCGAGCTTTCCTCCACCAGAACCTTTCTAAAGATTCGCACTGCGGTGCCTATTATCCCCTTAGGATTATGCCGGGCTTTACAAATTGTCAATTCCAGACTCGACTGATAAATGGACTGAGAGCCTGGTTCACCCAGACTACGGGCGAAGTCTCTAGCCTGCAAGAATCTAAACGTATGGTTACCCGGAATCCCCCTCCTTGCCCTTAACTCCTCGAGGGAAGAGATATGCGGACCATCATACAGATCCTTCACACACTGTATACCTCTCTCATCCCATTCCCTAAAACCCTGGTCCTCCAGGCCAGGGAGAAAGAGGGGGTTACCACTCAGGGGAAGGAGTAATGTCTCCGCCTTACCATCACTAACCCTTGCCCTCATCTGTTCCCACCCTCAAAGTCCATACTACCATCGGGCTGGGATGCGATAGGTGCAGATATGTCCTTCTGCCTCCCTTCCTCAGATAGGCTGAAAGCCGGCCCTTCGCCCCTCCCCCCAGGTCCAGCCAGCTTGCTGCCTCTGGGTGCGCTAACCAGTCCTTAATTATCCTTGCCTGCGAGGCCAAAAAATAACTTTTGACGTCTGGGAAACTTAATCCCCCTCTCCTCGTCTCCAATTTCAGTCTTTGGAGGCTAATTCTAGGCTTCTTCCCTTGCCAGAGATAGTCAGAGAACCCCCTATCTAGTCTCTTCATATCCTTTTGGTGATGCCCAGAGGAAGCATCTGTAGGAGATACAAGATCCTGGTAGGATATTCATTTTATAATATTCATTCGACCCAGCCAAGATACGGATATGCCTCCACCTTTTCATATCTCTTAACACACCTTCAATCACTGGCGTGAGTTTAACCTGTATAGAACAGCCAGTGATCTTCCAATACCTACCCCCAGATACTGCAGAGACCTTTCCACTTCCCTCAAACCCCATTTCTGTAGGTCCGCTGGCTTCCCCCCACCTAAACACATTGCCTCTGATTTCGCTAAATTTATTTTGTAGCCAGAAAACAATGAGAAGCTCTCAATCAGGTCCAGCACAGCAGGAAGGGAGTCTTCTATCTGACTCAGATACAGGATCATGTCATCAGCATATAAAGATAATTTATGCTGCCGTCCCCACGTACCCAACACTCCTTTCACCTTCTCACATTGTCTAATAGCGGTAGCTAAGGGTTCCAAAGCGAGATTAAACAGGAGAGGAGAAAGGGGGCAGCCCTGCCTAGTCCCTCTAAACAGTTCAAAGACCTGTGAAAGGCCACCATTAACTCACCACTGCAGCCTTTGGTGAACGATATAGGACCCACCATGTTAAGAAACCCTTAACCAATCCCAAATCGCCCTAAGGCCTCCATCATATATTCCCATTCAATGCGGTCAAAAGCCTTCTCGGCGTCCAGTGCCAAAACAAGAGTGGCCCCTGGACGCAGAGAGGAAACGTGCACTACATTCAACAACCTCCGCACATTATGATAGGAATGTCTCCCTTTTATAAATCCAGTTTGATCTGGGTCTACAAGACTAGGCATCAAAATCTCAAGCCTACCAGCCAATATCTTCACATATATCTTCGCGTCCACATTCAGTAATGAGATAGGACGGTAGGCAGCACATTCCCTGGGATCCTTACCCTGCTTGGGGATCACGCACATGGTCGCCATTTCCATAGAGGGTGGCAGACCGACTCCTTCCCTAGTACCTCTGTACACTTCCCAAAGCAGGTCCACTACCTGGTGCCCCACTGCTTTATAGAATTCAATAGGGAACCCATCTGGTCCAGCCGCCTTGCCCGACCTAATACCCTAATGGCCTTCCCTATTTCATCCCTAGTGATGCTGGTCTCTAGAGCTGCCCTTTGCTGCTCGCTCAGCTGCTTCAGCCTGATCCCATCAAGAAATTGCCTCATCCTGTCCAGTGTCCCCTCTGCTTCTCTTTGATATAGTGTACTATAAAATTCCCTAAATCTTTCCCTGATAGCCTGAGGGTCTCTCATTGTATTCCCTTGTCTATTCCTTATTTCCAACACCCTAGCTTTCCCTCTTCTGCCTTTAATCAGGTTAACAAGAAGGGGGCCAGGCTTGTTTCCCCATTCGTAAAATCTCTGTTTCACCATCCACAGATGCCCCCTTGCTTGCTCCTCCAGCATGCTATTTAACACTCCTCTAGCTGCCGCCAGTTTTGGCCCACTAGCTACGTCTCCTTTGAGTACTTGTCCCTCCAGTTCTTTAACCCTTTGGAGTAAGGCCTCATATTCCCTGTTCCTTTCTTTTTTATAACCCGATACAAAGCCAATAACAGCCCCCCTTAGGTAAGCCTTCCTTGCGTCCCATAAAATCTGTGGGGAGGGAGCCGTTTCCTTGTTCAACTCCACATATCTCCTCATCTGCTCATCTAGAAACACCCTAAACTTCTCATTCCCCATCAGGTATGAAGGAAAATGCCACATATTGAGCCTCTCCCTCACTTCCTCCTGTTCTACCATCAAGGTGACCATAGCATGATCGGATATGTGGATGGGTTCATGCTGCACCCCCACCACCTTTTGATACCACCCTCCCTCAATGTAAATATGATCTATCCTCGACCAGCTCTTATGAGGGTTAGAAAAAAGGTATATTCTCTTAGTTTTGGGTTCGCCGTCCTCCACACATCAATTAAATCTAAATCCAGCAACCCTTCCCTCCATTCCTTCAAAAATCTGCCCCCTTTCCCTCCCTTGAATGGTCCATCACCGTGTCCGGGTGCAATTAAATCCCCAGTATTAACCCCTGAATTGTTCCTTCATCATTACTTCTATTAAATGCCTATAAAACTGGGGCTCAGTGACTGCAGGGGCATATACACTGCCGAATGTGTCGGAAGTTCCCCAAGCACACCTTCCACAAACACAAATCTTCCTTCCCTCTTATCCAGCACAACTCTAGTTACTTGGAAGGGAGATTCTTATGGATAAGAACTCGACCCCCCTCTTATGCGAGGAGAAGGAAGATGTGTGTACCTCCCCTACCCAGTTCCTAACTAACTTCCTATGCTCCGCTGGAGTCAGATGAGTCTCTTGCAAAAGGGCTACCTGTGCTCCAACCCTCCTTAGGGCAGTAGAAGCAGAGTCCTCTTAACTGGGATGACACCCCTGACATTCCATGACACGACTTTCAGTTTTTCTTTCAAAACCATCTATCTTGTAAACTCCTACTTTTCCTTTTCCTTCCCTTTCTCAACTCTTCCTAGCCCACTGTGCCTAGTAACCTGGTGACTTTTCTCTTGAAATGTGGATCGGACGTAACAAACTTTTTTTTTTTTTTTATTTTCATCTTTATCCCTCCTTACAGCCTCCGGTGCCCCCTCCTTCCGTCCGCTCATGTCCCTCGGTACCTACCTTAGGGATCTGCCCCTAGAGTGCCCATCCTCCTCTCCTGCATTGGGGTCTGTCCTGTAGGTGGTCCGGGTGGACTTAGGGCGGACTTCATCTAGGGCTGCCGGAGGGTATTTCCGGTTTTCTCCCCTGACGTCCCCACTCCCCCAGGACGCCTTGCGCTAGGGACGTACGTCCCCGAGTGGTAGCGTGCTTACGTCGCGCAGACCCTCATGCGCGGCGTCCCCCTCCCGGCTCCGACAGCGAAGCCGCCTCCACCTTTCCTCTGCCGGTGCTTCCACCGGCTATGGAGGAATAGAGCGCAATGCGCCTTGGTACCACCCCTGAGGGAGGAGAGCACCCATTGGGACGCCGATCCTCCCTCCCCGCCGACCCGGCCACCCAAGTCCGCTCTCAACCCGGTTGCCAGCGCAGCACGAGGTGTGGCGCCCAGCGCCCAACCTCAGCGCCACCGGGCCGGACGTAACAAACTTAACACAGCAAACCCCCACCCAACAATTAACCCCACAACTTATTTACAATGTACCCCAAGTCAAACCCATACAAGGCGACGTATCGCGCCAGTATGTTCCTCCCCAGAAAGCAAAGTAGGGCTTGAACCATAGAAAGATCTCTCACGCTCAACCTCCCCCTTCCCTCAGGCAAGTCAAAGGCTTCTTTCCACCATCAGTATCCACTTCCCACAATTAAGCACATTTAAGTTCCCCCCTCCCTCCTCAGATGCTGTGGTACAACAAAAAGAAAAAGTCTGGCGCGTATCCTTGGATCCCCCCTTCAAAAGAAAAAAGAGAAAAAAAATTAATCAGGGCAAGATGGTACCCTTAAGTATCCCCCACCCAGCACCATATATAATCTTGCCTCCTCTTGTATATAATGCGCCATTAGTCACCCCCATAACTTTAACTTATAAAATTAGGAGATCCGCAAGTCCTCAAACCTCTTAACAGTCCACAATAGTCCCCTTCCATTTCCAGTGCCAGACTCCACCGTTGATCCGTGAAATGAGGCCCACCCACGAGGATCTCCGGGCTAGGCCGCGAGCGGAAATATCCCGTGCGGCTCCCGAGGCCCGTGTGCCTTTTCTCCGGTCAACGAGCCAAAGTCCACAGTTCCACATCGACCCCTTAAGATGGGGTAGGAACTAGTCACAAATCATGGATGTAGTACAGCTGTCCCGACTGAACTCAATATAACGTAAATCAAGCAAGGCCATTTATTCTTCTTGCAGCATGCTGCCAGACACCACCAGTTCTCGTAGGCTTCAAAGATATCCTCAGGCCACTTAGCCAGTTACCCAATTTTCTTTTGTAGCTCCAAAACGAAACTCTGCGCCTTCTCCACCTCCCAGAAACTGTAGGTAGCTCCTTCGTGCTTAATTTTAAGTATGGCCGGGAACACAATAAACCATTCCACTCCCATCTTCTGGCAGGTCGCAATCACATCGTTGAACTCTCTTCTTTTTTTCCCTATCCGAGACGAGTAGTCTTGGGACAGGAATAATCGTGCCCCCTCGTACTGAAGCTCAGGAGGAGATTTATAGGCCCGCCACATCTCCTGCCTATCCTGGTAATTATGAAACCGGAGGATGATTTGTCTAGGCGGTTGTCCATTCTGCAGTTTGGGCAGGACAGCCCAGTGTGCTCTCTCAAGCTTCAACCTCCCACCCTTTAGCTGCATCCCGAGAAGTTAGGCAGTATTTTAGCACAGAAGCCAAGAATGTCAGGGCCTTCTTTCCCCTCCGGTAGCCCTCTCAGCCTCAAGTTGTTTCTTCTCAAATAGTTCTCTTGGTAATCGAGCACCTCTCTCATCTCCGCCACTTGCCTCTCCAGCTCAGTAACACGTCTGCCAAGAGGGCTCAGCGTATCTTCCGCGGTCGAGATTCGACCCTCCAACTCCTCCACCCTCTCATTTTGCCTCTCGGCTTGCGACTCCACTAAGGCCAGTCTCCCCTCGATTTTATTCTCCAGGCTCTCCAGTTTGGGTGCGACGCGCCATAAGCTGATCTTTCAGCTCGCGACCCAAAGCCGACATCTCTGCCGCCGAGAGGGAGATGGGGCCTGCACAATTTATCGCGGGGCCCGACGATGCCTTCCTGCTGTTTTTAGCCGGTGTTCTCTGCAATTTACTTGCCGTGGTGACCACATAATCATCCATTATGATCTCCCAGGCACACCAGTAATACAGATCGGGTATTAAATGAGAGTTCAAGGTGGTTTTTCCTTAATAGTTCGAGCCTGAGGAAAGGAGCACTGAAAGGCACGTCTCTACTCCATCTTGTGGTCACGTGACCCGAAGAACTTTTTAAACACATGATGAGAGGCCAGGGAGGAACCCTTCACTGCTGAAAGGAAAGCAAAAACTGCTGCTAGGTGAACCTTTAGAGTTGCAGGCCTAAGACCTAGGCCATTGAGGTGAACCAGATAATCTAAGGCCGTGGAGATGCTTGCAGAATCAGGGACAATGCCTTTCTGAGAACACCAAATGGTAAACCTCTTCCATTTGGAATCATAAGTCTTTCTAGTAGTTTCCTGAAACTTTCAGGATATCCATGACTGCCTGAGAAAGATGCAGGTCTGCATATTCTAGCTCCTCAGAGCCAGGCCTTGAGGTGAGAGACTGGAGATCGGAATACCAGATCCTCCCTGGGAAGAGGACAAAGATTGTGTCTCTTGGGAAGGGACAGAGGACGAGACACTGTCAGGGACAGGAGCAGAGGGTACCAAGCCTGTCTGGCCCAGTCTGGAGCCACTAGAATCACTGTGCAAGGCTGAGTTTTGATCTTGATCAGGACTCTGAACAGCAGAGGGAATGGAGGGAAGGCATAGAGGAACCTGCCCTTCTAATCCAAAATCAGGGCATCCTGGGGTACAGTTCCCAGGAGTGGAGGTCTGAAACAGAACAGAGGGAGTTGGTGATTGTCGGGGGCTGCAAAGAGATCTATCTCTGAGGTGTCCCATCTGGAGAAGATGATCTGCAGTATGAGGGGATTCAGGGACCATTCGTGATGTCCCTGGGATATTCTGCTCAGAGCATCTGCCAGTACATTGTCCTTCCTTGGAAGGTGAACTGCTACTAGGGAAGTCTGAAGAGAATAGGCCAGCGACCACAGTTTCATGGCTTCCGGCACAAGGCCGAGGACAGAGTGCCTCCTTGTTTGTTGATGTACCACATTGTGGTGGTGTTGCCTGTTCTGACTTGGACCACTTTGCTCCTGACTCAATCTGAGAAGTTCTGAAGGGCTAAGAAGACTGCCCTGAGTTCCAGGAGATTGATATGGAGGAGAGAATCCTGTGGAGACCAGACCCCCTGAGCTGTCAGGGTTCCCAGGTGGGCTCCCCCAACCTAGGAGGGAGGCATCCGTAGTTACAGCCACTGATGGGACTTGAGGGAGAAATGGAACCTCTTGTCTGAGGTTGTCCTGGTCCAGCCACCACTGGAGAGCTTGGACTAGAGTCTGAGTCACTGGAATTAGTTTGGTAAGTGAATCCTTCTTTTGAGCCCAGAAGGACCTTAGGTGAAACTGAATGTCCCTCATCTGGAACCTTGCTACCTGCAACACTGCCGTGGAAGCTGCCATGTGGCCCAGGAGCTGGAGGAAATGTCTTGCTGGGCGGGAGACCTGAGATCGAAAGGATGAAGCGAGATCCACCAGGGCCTTTACCCTTACCAGGGGAAGGAAAGCTTTTGCTTGTACAGTGTCCAATTCTATGTCTATAAAGGTGAGAAGTTGAACTTGTTCGAGGATAGACTTTGGAAGACTGAGAAGAAACCCCAGGGAACTGGGTAGTCTGTAGAGCTGACTTGACCTGTACAGACGACTGCCCCAGGATGAGCCAGTCGTCCAGATATCGGAAGATGGTGATACTCTGTCTTCTGAAGTAAGCCACCACTACTGCAAGGCACTTTGTGAACACCCTTGGAGCTGATGTTAGGCCGAATGGCATGGCTCTGAATTGGTAATGGCCTGAAGGCAACTCGAACCTAAGGTATTTTCTGTGGGAGCACCTGATAGGAATATGGAAGTAGGCATCCTTGAGGTCCAGAGATGCTAGCCAATCTCCTGGCCTTAGAGAGGGAAGGATTATTCCCAGAGTTACCATTTTGAATTTTGGCTTTAAAATGTGTTTGTTCAAATACCTTAGGTCTAGGATGGGTCGCCACTCCCTGTTTTCTTTGGGTAAGGAAGTACCTGGAGCACAGTTCTTTCCCCTGTGTTGAGCAGGAACCTCTCTACAGCTCTGAAAGCTAAAAGAGAAAATCTCTGCCTCTAGGGCAATGGTTTCTAAGGCTGATGCAGGTGGAAAAGACTCTGGCCTCTTTTTGAAACTTTTGAAGCTGAGGGTTAGTCCTTGGCTTACTACTTCCAGGACCCACTTGTCTGAAGTCACAGACTTCCAGGCC
Organism: Neoceratodus forsteri; assembly: GCA_016271365.2. Taxonomy (NCBI): domain Eukaryota; kingdom Metazoa; phylum Chordata; order Ceratodontiformes; family Ceratodontidae; genus Neoceratodus; species Neoceratodus forsteri. The sequence continues at coordinate 137,309,352 of CM028137.1, forward strand.
TGAAGTAGTAAGCCAGCCTGCCTCCTACTGGAAATGGGGAGTCGACCCGGGCTGACACATCAGGGTGTCTGTTTGGTAAGAGCCCTAGACTGAGAGGAAGAGGGAGCAGCCCTGCTCATCCCCCTCCTGCCCCTCCCTCTGAAGAACCCCCTCTGTGGGAAGGGAGAGGAGGCCTGGGCTTGGTAAAAAAGGCCTGTGAAAGGGCCTGCCCCTACCCCTAGACTGCTGCTTCTGAGGAGTGACTTGCCTTTCCTTGTCCTGTGCACTCCTGTATGTGGTCCTGTATTCATCCATTTTCTTCATGTAAGCCTCTGTTTGTTCCCCAAACAGAGAGTTACCCACTACAGGAAAATCCATACCCTTAGTTTGGGTATCCTGTGAAAGGCTAGTACACCTGAGGCAAGCATGTCTCCTGAGAGACACAGATGTAGCCATGACTCTAGATGCCACATCACTGGAGTCCACAGCAGCATGAAATTGCATTTTTGATGCCTCAGTTCCATCAGCAGCCACCTCCTCCAGCTCCTTGGCTAGCTGGGGAGAGGCCTGTTTAGCCAGTTCCAGAACCGTATCCCATCTGGATTTCTGGTATCTGGCTGTGTAGGTGATATAAGTAGCCTGTCTGAGTCCCAAAGAGGATGCCAGGTATTGTTTTTTGGCCATGGCATCCACTTTCCTGGAGTCCTTATCCGGGGGGAGGGGGTTGAAGTCAAAGGAATGTTAGCCCTGTCACAGGCTGCAGCCTGCACTACCCCAACATGGCTGCTATGACTATAAAGGAACTGCAACTGAGCTCGATAACATACCTCCTGTCCATTCTCTTGTCCACAGGAGGTATAGAATTAGAGTTTGTAAAATTTTTGTGCCTGTTTCCCAAAGGATTTATGAAGAGGATAGACAGCCTTTGGACTCTGGGATGTCCATCATTTCACAAAATCGGGCTCTTCCTCCTCCTCATCTGTAGCTTCAACCAAGGGAAGCTGCAGGGTTTCTGCCACCTTTCTGTAGAACAAAAAATGTGAAGGGGACTCAGAGAGCCTGGGAGGAGAGACATCCAGGTCCTGTCTGGGAGATATCCGGTTCAATGGGCACATCCAGCCCCCTGGTCATCGTCATCACAGGGATGAGTCTTACGTCCTCCCTCCCTCCTCATAATAAGCATCTGGATCATACTCCAGGAGAGCGGTCTGACTGAACCCGACCGCCTTAACGGCAGTACCAGTTCGGATGGAACTGGTCCAAGCGATTGAACAATGCTAATCGCTTTGGCTATTTCGTCCACGGTTGGAGAGTGCGATACCGGATCTGAACCGGCAGACTTACACTTCTTTTTTTCCTTTCGCCCGAGGAGGTATCGCCTAGGTCAGTAGGCACCTCCTCAGGTTCGGCCGCAACCGAACCGAGCTGGCCATCTGGATCTACGGACTTCTCGGCCTCCCTTTCCTTCAGCCTACTCAGTTTTTTGTTTAGAGTGGATTTAGGAAAGTTTTTACAGATTTGGCAGTCTGACTTGAGGTGGTCAAACCCCAGACAATAAACACAGATGAGGTGGGGATCAGCCTTAGCAAAGGCCTCCCCACACTCAGTACAGTGTTGAAACCCAGTGGGACCAGTTTTCTTCTTGGGTTTCTCAGACATGGCCAACCTAACCAATTACCCTATTGCAGCTTTCAAGCCAGGTAATACAATAACCGATCGGTTACAAACCGTGTCACGGGCTTTCTAAAAGAACCAGCAAAAGATCCAGTTCTTTTGAAACCAATTGGTACCGGAACACCACTCTAATCCCAGAAATAAAATTAAAACAGAACGTAACAAGGTCGGTTCCAAACTGGACCGACCGGAAAGAAACCGAGGAAAAGAACAATTTCCAACTTTTTCACAAAAATAAAACGCAGTCACTACCTATCTACACACTACCTGTACCGTAGACAGAGGCTGGAAATCCGAAAATAACAAAAATAAATGATTTAAACTGAACGCTTTTACTTTTACCACATCGAGCAGAGGAACTCTCTCCGGAACGACTTCACTGTTAGGCGGAGTAAAGAATCTGACGGTTACACTGGGAAGTACCACAGACAGTGGTTTGAAAACCGAGCTCGAGCTCAACGTTCTATGCTTCTGCATAGAGTTAACTCTTTCCTCTCTGGGGCAGTTCAAGTGCTGGGGCTAACTGCATTATGTCAGAATACAGCAAGACTTCATGTTGTTTGAACAAATAAAAATGGATGGTAAACTGACGATTTTTACTCTGTTTAACCGAGAAGAAGAAGAGCAATCTCCGAGGCGTCTTCACTGGTGGGCGGAGTAAAGAATCTGATCAGTTACTAGAATGTACCGAGGATGGTGGTTTGAAAACCGAGCCCGACCTCAAAGTTCTATGCATTTGCATAGAGGTTAACTCTTTGTTCTCCGGGGCAGCTGAACCGGTCAGTCATATTGCATTGCTCAGAATACAGCAAGACTTCATGTTGTTTCAATTACACCACATTTAATCTATTATATTTCAGCTACATTTCATTGAAAAGAATATTTTACTAGGTCAGCATTTCTGACTTCCTGTACCTGTAGAGCTTTGGCACTTGGTTGAAGTGGTTTGATGATTAGTTGTTTTCCTGATGTGTAAAGGATCTTATCTGAATCTGGACCCCACGCCACTGAGTAAACCGGTGTTCCTGAAACAACAGAAGAAAATATCCCACTTTAGCTTTCAGGTTCCAAAATGGGTTGTAAATAATATTTTGCAGTAAAACATAATTTAAATCTAAATTAAATAAAAGACAGCCTACTGCACTGAGCCATAATCTTGAGTCCCATCCATCACTGTGCAGAATCTTTGAAAAAAATCTAATTTAAGGAAAGTATCCATACATGGGTAGTGAAAATGTCCCGGCTGCAGCCTGGTAGTAGTACATTGTGCTGTCACATGGGAGACCTGTGTTCACATCACAATCCCGTCTCCAAGTCTGGGACTGGAGAAATCTAGGGAGCACTGGGGCAGCAGTGCTCAAGACTCAATATGGGAGGAGGGGGGGCATTACTTACCCAGCTGCAACAGTACCTCTTTGGCAGACAGTACTCTGTTCCTAGTTCTTTGCTCTTTGGCAGAAAGCTAGGAGCAGCCATACTCAAGGGAGGTGAGAAAAAACGTACAAACCAGGGAGAAAAAATCAAAAGAGGATTAAGTTCAAGCATCCCCATGCCCAAATAGCCCATGCCAGCGCCAGACAACCGGACCCTATGTTGGATCCTGGGGAAGTTAGGCTGGCTCCAAAGGTGAGGGTTAGACTAGGGGCACCTGGATGGCAACTGGAAGTGAAAGGCATAGTGATGAAAGTGGAATTGAGCAGCAAGGACCAAAGGTACTATGGGCCTAACAAGTCTCACGTAGTAACTCAGAACTCTCTTTACATCGAGACTGTGTGATCTACTCTCTCCAAAGGAGAAATGATCAGTGAAAAATACAGGCAGTGTCATAGATTGGTTCAGATGGAAGACTGATACCACTTTAGGGAGGAATTTCCTATTTGCACGAAGGACCATCTTATCCCTGTGAAATGAAATGAAATCAGGTTCCACTGATAAAGCCTGTAACTCACTGATTCTCCTGGCAGAGGTAATAGCAACCAGGAATACAGTTTTCCAAGTCAGGTATTTGAGCTCAGCTGAGCAAAGTGGTTCAAAGGGAGGCTGTGTCAGCTGTGCAATACAGATATTCAGGTCCCATAGAGGAGTAGGATCCCTGAAGGGAGGATTGATATGGACCAAACCTTTGAAGAAATTCTTGAAAACTAGATGGGAGGCTAGACGGGAGCCCTTCCCAGTCGAAGAAAAGCAGAAATAGTTGCCAAATGCACCTTGAGAGTGGTAGGCCAAAGGCCTAAATTGTTAAGATACACCAAATAATCTAAAGCAGTGGCAATATCAGCTGAATCTGGCTGGATGTGCCTCTGGGAACACCAGAACCCAAACCTCTTCCATTTAGAATTATAGGTCTTTCTAATGGAAGGCTTTCTTCTGGCCTTAAGGATATCCAGAGCTGATTGTGAGAGGTGCAGGCCTGCATATTCTAGCTCCTCAAGAGCCAGGCCTTGAGCCTGAGTGTGTGAAGACTGGGGTACAATATCCTCCCCTGAGATGAGGTGCAGAGGTTCAACTGTCTGGGAAGGCACAGGGAGAATTGTCATTGATAGTAACAATAGTAGAGGATACCAAGGCTGTCTGGCCCAATCCGGGGCTATCAGAATCACAGTGCAGGGTTGGGATCTGATCTTGACCAGAACTCTGAACATCAGATGAAAAGGAGGAAAAGCATAAAGAAACCTGTTGGTCCAATCCAGCAGGTAGGCATCCAGAGGGACAGACCCCAGGAGAGGGGATCTGCAGCAGAATAGGGGGAGCCGATAATTGTCCGGGGCTGCAAAGAGATCTATCTCTGGAGTGCCCAACCTCTTGAAAATGATCTGAAGAATGAGGGGATTCAAGACCCATTCGTGGTGACCGTGGGAAATCCTGCTGAGAGCATCTGCCAGTACACTATCCTTTCCTGGGAGATGCACTGCAATTAGAGAAACCTGCAGGGAATAAGCCAGAGACCATATTTTCATGGCCTCTGTGCACAAGGCCGAGGACCGAGTGTCCCCTTGCTTGTTGATGTACCACATGGTTGTTGTGTTGTCTGTCCTAATCTGTACCACTTTCCCCTGAATTATGTTCGAGAATGTCTGGAGTGCTAAAAAGACAGCCCTGAGTTCGAGAAGTTCGTTATGTGTAGAAGAGACTCCTGATGAGACCACATTCCCTGAGTGGTAAACTGATCCAGATGGGCTCCCCATCCCAGTAGGGAGGCGTCTGTGGTGAGAATCACTGTGGGAACCTGACTGAGAAAGGGAACCCCTTGCCTCAGATTGTCTTCTTCCAACCACCACTGGAGAGCCTGAACAAAAGTTAGAGACACATGAACAAATTTGGAGATGGGATCTTTTTTCTGAGACCAAAAGATTCTTAGATGAAATTGAATATCCCTCATCTGAAACCTTGCTCCTTGCACTACTGCAGTGCAGGCTGCCATGTGGCCTAGCAACTGCAAGAAGTGTCTGGCATATGAGACACAAGTGGATGAAAAGAGGAAGGTTATAATGGGATTGAACCTTGAAAGAGGAAGGAAGGCCTTGGCCTGAACAGTATCCAGTTCCACTGCTTTAAATGTGAGAAGCTGAACTGGTTCCAGAACAGACTTTTCCAGATTTAGAATGAATCCTAGGGAGTCTAAAAGGTTTTGAGTGACCCCTAGAGCTGACCTGATTTGGTCTGGGGACTGACCTACTATGAGCCAGTCGTCCAGGTAAGGGAACCGTAAGATGCCTTGTCTTCTGAGGAAGGCCACCACTACTGCTAGACACTTGGTGAATACTCTTAGAGCAGATGTTAGGCCGAAAGGCATTGCTCTGAATTGGTAATGGCCTGAGGGCAGTTCGAACCGGAGGTACTTTCTTTGGGACTGCCTGATAGGTATGTGGAAATAGGCACCCTTGAGATCCAGGGAGGCTAGCCAGTGTCCTGGTCTCAGAGAGGGAAGAATAATTCCCAGAGTCACCATCTTGAACCTTGGCTTTAGTATGTGTTTGTTTAGGTATCGTAGATCCAGGATGGGTCGCCACTCCCCTGTCTTTTTTAGGGTAAGGAAGTACCTGGAGTACAATCCTTTCCTGGGAATGAGTGGTGCCCTCTCCACTGCTTGCAGAAGCAGTAGAGAGGAGACCTCTATTTCTAAGGCCAGTGTTTCCTCTGCCGAGGAAAGACAGAAAGCCTTTGCTCTCAACTTTGGGAACCTGCTGAAGTTGAGAGCAAGACCCTTTTCCAGGACCCACTTGTCTGTAGTGATAGACTTCCAGGCCTGGAAAAAGTGAGCCAGTCTGCCCCCTACAGGAATTGGGGAGGCGACCCTGACTGACACATCAAAGTGTCTGTTGGGCAGGGGGCTTAGACTGAGAGGAGGATGCAGCCCTTGTCATCCCCCTTCTGCCTCTTCCCCTAAAGAACGCCCTCTGTTGAAAGGAAGAGGAGGCCTGGGCCTGGTAGAAAGGCCTGTGAAAAGGCCTGCCCCTGCCAGCCCTGCATTGCTGCCTCTATGGAGTGGTCTGCTTTTCCTTGGCTGCAGCACTCCTATATGTGGTCCTGTACTCGTCCATCTTTTTCATGTAGGTCTCTGTTTGCTCCCCAAACAGAGAGTTACCAGTGACAGGAAAATCCATGGCCTTGGTCTGGGTATCCTGAGATAAACTGGTACACCTGAGCCAGGCAAATCTCCTCACGGAAACAGATGTAGCCATGACCCTAGAATGAACATCATTCGAGTCCACAGCAGCATGAAACTGGACCTTTGAAGCTTCAATGCCATCCACAGCCACCTGCTCCAGCTCCTTGGCCAGCTAGGGAAGGGCATTCTTAGCCAGCTCCAGAACCGTATCCCACCTAGACTTCTGGTATCTGGCTGTATATGCCTGAGTCCCCAAGAGGATGCCAAGTACTGCTTCTTTGTCATGGCATCCACTTTCCTGGAATCTTTATCTGGAGGGTGAGATGCCAGGGGAATATTAGCCTTGTCACAGGCTGCAGCTTGCACTACCCCAACATGGCTGCAATGACTAGTAAGGAAATCCATACCAGAGCCTGACAGAGCATACCTCCTGTCCATTTTCTTATCCACAGGAGATATGGATGTTGGAAATTGTAATATTTTTTGGGTCTGTTTCCCTAGGGACTTGTGCAGATGGATAGACACCCTTTTTCACTCTGGGACATCCATCATCTCAACACAGTCAGGCTCCTCCTGATCCTGTTCAGCTTCTTCCATTGGAAGCTGAAGAGTCTCAGCCACCTTCTTGTAAAACAAGAAGTGAGAGGGGGACTCAGAAAGCCTGGGAGGAGACACATTAGAAGACCTGTCTGGGGAGATGTCAGGCTCAATAGTCTCATCTAGGTCTTCATAATCTTCATCTTCATCATCTTCGTCTCCTTCCCAATCGCCCTCATAAAATGCTACGGGGTCATAATCAGAAGCAGACAAGTCCGACTGAACCGACCGTCTCTGTGTCAGTGTTGGTCGGAACTGGGCGAAGCGACTGCACAACAGCGATCGCTTTGGCTATCTCATCAGTGGTCGAACCATGGAAACCGGGATCTGAACCAGCTGACTTGCGCTTTCTTTTTGCAGGAACTGATTCTGCAGGATCGGCTCTCCTCTTGCCCGAGGGGATATTGCCCAGGTCAGTGGGCACCCCCCTCAGGTTCCGTCGAAATCGAACTGTGCTGGCCATCCGGGTCAGCGGATTTTTCAGCCTCCCTTTCCTTCAGCCTACTTAAATGTTGATCCACAGTGGCTTTAGGAAAGTTTCTGCAGATTTGGCAGTCTTCCTTGAGGTGATCAAACCCCAGACAATAAACACAGATGAGGTGGGGATCAGCCTTGGCAAAAGCCTCCCCACACTCATTACGGTGTTGAAACCCAGTGGGCCCGGTTTTCTTTTTTGGTTTCTCAGACATGCCTCAATAAACAAAGTCACCCTTACCAGCGTTCAAGCCAGGCAACTATCAAAACCTATCGATTCCAACCGTGTCATGGGTCGGATGAAAAAAATGGAGAAATGAACAGTCTTTTCAGGAACCGATAGGTACCGGACCCACACTAAACTTAAAGATAGAAACAAAATCAACAAATCGCTTTGGGTCCCAACTGGACCGACTGGAAAGAAACCGAAAATGAAAAAAGAATTTCTTTATAACCCAGACTACTACCTGATAATAAACTTACTGTACTGGGACAGAGATGTAAAGACCAAAAATAAAGAAGTGGTTTACTAAACCGACCGATTTTACTATAACCGAACCGAAGTGAAGGAGAGGATCTCCGGAGCGACTTCACAGTTAGGCGGAGTAAAGAATCTGACCGTTACACTGAGGAGTACCTGGGACAGAGGTTTGAAAACAGAGCTTGAGCTCAACGTTCTATGCCTTGGCATAGAGTTAACTCTTTCCTCTCTGGAACTGTTCAAGTGCTGGGGCTAACTGCATATAGTCAGAATACAGCAATACTTTATGTTGTTTGAACCACAGAAAACACTAAAACAACACTGATATATCTTCTTTGAGTCTGAACATGTTGTTTTCATTTAAGCTTAGTAATTTCCCATAGAAAAACGTGTACTGGTCAGGGTCCCATTCAGCATCTATATCTTGAAAATGCTTCAAGATACAGACTAGTGACGACATGAAGCTTAGTACACCTTTAGGTGTACTAAACTGTTATGCATGTTTCCAGGCCTTGTTTACAGTTGCGCAGGAAATTTTAATGAATGAGCCTACGGTGACTGTGATACTGTGCCATGCATTCATAATGTGCCATCTGTACTGCTTTGCCTACAAGGATATGAGATCCACTTACAATATGCATGCATGGGAACACAAGGCCTGGAGGACCCTGCGCTCCTATATGGACATATAACATTATGACCTGATGGCACCAGAGGGCCCAAAGGGCCCTGTGCTCCCACAGGGAAATGAGGGTTCATTACAATCTCTCTAAACTTTATGGATAGATGGGAGCCCGGGCCCTGCGCTCCCACACACAAATGAGAGATAATTACAATATGCATGCATGGGAGCACAGGGCCCTCTGATACCATTATGGACTGATGGCAGCACATGGTCCTTTGGACCCTGTGCTCCCACAGAGAAATAAGGGTCAATTACAATCTCTACACTTATGGATATATGAGAGTGCAGGGCCCTCTGGGCCTGTGCTCCCATAACGAACTACGGCTATGGTAATACTTTCTCAAAATGTAAGGAAATTCATGGCAAAAAACTTTGTTAATGCACCATTAGGGTTCCTTATGCTAATATTGTCTCAAAAAGTAAGGAAATTCATGGCAAAAAAACTTTGTTAATGCACCATTCGGGTTTTAGCGTCAAAAGTTGGGAAATAAGAGCTTAAGAGTTCCCAACCTTAAGACCCCACCCCACCCTCGCCTTCCAATCCTAAGACCCCACCCCCCACCCTGCATGCAGGAACAGGTGTGAGGTTTGGGGTTGCGAACCATAAATACAGGTTACTCACCTGTAACAGGAGTTCTAGGAATGGTATATGTTGTTCATCCACACTCATTGGCAGGTATCCTTGCCGCTTTAAATCTTGCCGGAAGGTCTTCAGCTTGCTCCTCCCACCCACCGGGTGGTATAACTCGGCTCCGCCCCATGGCGCCAGATCTGGCCGCTGGAAGCTCAGGTTGTGCGTCAGGCCGAGAAGTGGAGAGTCGTGGATGAACAACATATACCATTCCTAGAACTCCTGTTACAGGTGAGTAACCTGTATTTCTAGGGACATGGATATGTTGTTCATCCACACTCATTGGCAGACTCCTAGCAGTTCTCGGAGGAGGGAGGCAAGACGACACCCCCAATACTTACTTGGGAAAGAGAGACTGAGAACCGAGGCCCCAAAACCAGCATCCCGAGCGTGACTCAAGGTCGATGTGGTAATGGGTAATGAAGGTGTTTGCTGACTTCCAGGTAGCAGCCCTGCAGATTTCCTGGATAGGGACGCCCCTGGAAGCAGCCACCACAGCAGCAGTATGGCGGGTAGAATGAGCTCTTATCCTCTGGGAGGCTCCATGCCCGCCCAACTTATAGCAGAGATCTATGCAGGAAGTGACCCACCTGCTTATCGTCCGCTGGCTGCAGGTCTGCCAGGTGCGGCTTCAGCGTAGGTGACAAACAGCTGGCGAACCTCTCCCCGAATTTCAGCCGTGCGCTCCTTATAATAAGCGGCGCCCTTCTAGGGTCCAAAATATGGAGCCTATATTCGGCCTCTGAGGTGTGATTGGGGTAGAACACCGGCAGAGTCAACACCTGGTTAAGGTGAAACTCCGACACCACCTTCGGAAGGAATTTCGGGTTGGGGCGCAGGACAACCTTGTCCCTGTGGAAGACCAGGTAAGGAGACTCGATGGAAAGCGCCTGGAGCTCCCCATCCTTCTGGCTGACGTGATAGCCACCAAGAAGGCGGTCTTCCACGACAGGTGAGAGAGAGCACACCTGTGCATAGGTTCGAATGGCTTGCCCATGAGCTTTGCCAGTACCAGCAGTAGATCCCATGGAGGTGGGGGTTCCCGCACTGGAGGGGAAATGTGATCAAGGCCTTTGAAAAGCACCAGACCACCTTCTCCTGCGCCACCGACTGCTTCCGGCCCGCCTAGTAAGCAGAGATGGCTGCCAGATGCACCCATAGGGTCAGCCGACTAAGCCCTTGATTAGAAAGGACCATAAATAGTCCAAGATGCTTGCCAAGGAACAGAGGAAGGGTCCAAGCCTTGCTTCTGACACCAAATGGAAAACCTTTCCATTTGAAGGCATAGCATTTTCTGGTCGACTCTACGGGACGCCTCAACTACATTGAGGACCTCGTCCGGAAAGACCCAGGGCCTGGAACTCTAGCCGCTCAGGAACCAGGCCGTCAGGTGCAGGGATTGAAGGTCCGATGGAACACCTTCCCTGACTGACTGAGAGCAGGTCCGGCGAGCTGGAAGCTGCAGCGAGTCCTGGAGCTGAGACTGAGGAGATCTGGATACCAGAACTGGCTAGGCCAGTCTGGGGCTACCAGAATCACCTGCGCCATGTCCCTCCTCGCCTTGAGAAGCACCTTGTAGATCAAGGGAAATGGGGGAAAGGCGTAGAAGGGCCCGGCGACTGCTCGAGAAGGCATCCCCCGCAGCGAGCCCTGCTGAGGGGCGGCATGGAACAGTCTCAGCTTCGCTTCCCTGGAGGCGAACAGGTCCACCTGAGGTGTGCCCCAATGGGAGAACAGATGCTGTACTACCTCCGGCAGGAGAGACCACTCGTGGGATGCAGCCCCTATCCGCTCAGGGCATCGGCCAGGGTGTTGGAGGCTCCTGCCACATGAATGGCTAGGAGATCCGCCTCCAGGCTGCGCACGAGTGACCAAATGCGGAGAGCTTCCTTGCATAGAAGCATGGAGCGCATCCCGCCCTGGCGGTTTAGAAGAACATGGTCGTGGTATTGTCCGTCTGGACTCGGACCACTTGACCCGGAGGAACGGAGCAAGGTGGTGAGAGCTAGGTGGACCGCCTCGGAGCTCCAGCAGGTTGATGCGCATCGGACTCCAGGGACCAGAGGCCATGAGCCCGGTGTTCCCCAGATGGGCACCCCAACCCATCAGAGAGCATCGGTCGATAGAGACCGTCGGCTCGGGCGGGATGAACGGATGCCCTCCTGCAAATGATCTGGAACGTCCACCACTGGAGAGCTGCCACATCCCTGAGTCACCGGCACAAGCTGGTCCAAAGGATCGCAGCATTGTGACCACTGGCTGGCCAGTCCCTACTGAAGGGACGATGTTCCAGCCGGCCCAATGGACCACGCTGGTGCAGGCCGCCATGAGACCCAGGAGGTGCAGGAAGTCCCGGCAGGGAGAATTGCCCAACCAGAAATGATCGGGCAAAGGAGGAAAGAACCCCGCCCTGTCCGGCCGGGAGCCGAGCCTGGCTCAAGAGAGTCGAGCTGCGCCGATGAATAGAATCACCTGCTTTGGCTCGAGTTCCGACTTGGCTCGTTGATAAGGGAGGCTCAGTTGAGAGCAGACCTGAGGGCCAGATCTCTGGACCACTCCGCCTCCTTCCTGGAGGAGCTGCTATCAGCCAGTCGTCCAGGTAAGGGTACACCCGACCTCGGCGCGCAGGGAATGCTGTCACCACTGCCATGCATTTGGTGAAGACCCTGGGAGCTGGAGACAAGCCAAGGCATGGCTTGAACTCGAAAAGGATCCTTCCGCTCGAAGCGAAGGAATCTCCGTGAGACGGATGGATAGGGACGTGAAAAACGCCGTCCTGCAAGTCCAGAGCAGAACCACAAGCGCGCTCCAAGGATGGTATTATCTGAGCCAGAGTGACCATCCTGAAGGTTCGAGACCTTAGGAACTTGTTTAGGTCGTGTAGGTCGAGAATGGGGCGCCAGCCCCCCGTCCGTTTCGGAACCAGGAAGTACCTGGACACAAACCCTGGGTCTGAAGGAGGGTCCGCCACCTCTCTTATCACCTCCTTCTGGAGGAGGAGAGCGATGTCGGCTCGACGAGCCGCCAGTGAGGCTGGGGACCCCGAAGCGCCCCGAGGGGCGACGGCTCTGAAGGGTGGTGCCTGCTTGAATTCCAGAGGCAGGCCTCTTCCCACCACCTCCAAGACCCACCTGTCCGTGGTAACAGCAGACCAGGCGGAACGGAAGTGCCGGAGCCGTCCCCCCACGGTGGGACCCAGGGGTAAGGTGACGGGAATGGGGGCGACACCCCTCAGCCCGTCACTGGGCAGGCTTGGAGGAGGGACCGCCGAGGGACCTCCTGGGCCTTTCCTCCCTGCCTCCTGTTAGAGGAAGCCGGCGTTGGGTTTGGGATGCCAAGGTCGAGCCTGGCCCTGACGTTGCTGGGCCGGATACCGGGGCACAGAAGGACCAAAGGGCTTAGGCTGTGGCTTGCGGCCTTGTCCTTCTGAGCGGAAGAGACCGAGTCCAAGGCAGCATTGACCCTCGATCCTCTGCAGGTGACCTTCCACCCCAGGGCCGAAGAGGTCAGTCCCCAAAGGGAACATCCGCCAACTTGTGCTGGGTATCCAAGTAAAGGTGGATATCCTCAGCCAAGTCCGCCAATATACAGCCACTGCGGCCGCCACCAATCTGGCACATGAGTCCCTATATCCAAAGCAGTCTGGAGCTGCTGTTTGGCCACTGCCCTGCCCTGGTCCCGCACCTGCTTAACCGTAGTCTGCAGATCGGTGGGAAGATGAGGATGACCTCATCCAGGGAGCCCAACAGGGCATGAGAAAATGTGCCATGAGGAGACGGGAACTGGCCTGACTGAAGGCCGAGAGAGGACGACGAGACTTTTCGCCCCGACATAGTCCAATTCTTGACTCCTTTGTCAGGAGGTTTGTCCACATCCCTGGCGCAGCCGCTACCGGAAAACGCTGTCGGTAACCAACCCTCAGCAGAGGGTGTTCCAAAACCGGACAAGGAACCGGTAGGACCGTGATACTTCCTGGCCATCCTGGCCGAGGCGAGGGCAGGGAAGCAGGGCGCTGCAAAGCTCCAGTGCCGGACCCACTATGGCCTCGGCCACCGGAAAGGCCTCCGTCGGAGAATCCCCTCGGTCCAGAATCTCCGTGAGGGGATACCTGGCCCGTTTGGAAACGGGTTCGAGCGCCATCCCGGTGGACTCCGAGATGAGCCGAAGCAGTCCTAGGAAGGATGACGGGCTATCGTCCATTGACTGACCTCCTGAAGACTCCAAGTCCAGTCGCTTGGAGAAAAGGGAGGAATCATCTTCGGACTCGGAAGAGTCCTCGAAGAGCTGCCTCTGGCCTGAGCCACCTTCACCTGCCGAGGTCGGGGTGGAGTGAGGGTAACTGACAGCCGATGGGTAGACCCTTAGCCGACCGAGAATCTTGGTCGGAGCCCCAATAGTGGCTGTGGAGGCGGAGGTTCCACCGAATCGGTGGAGAGCTGGTTTTGGCCGAACAACCGCCTGGGTATAGCTCCTCGGATAAGTCGAGGGGTTGTGTCGGCCGCCCGTGACAGTCACTTAATGGCCGGGAAGGCGACGGGTCGGCTTACTCCCGCCAGGAGGAGCTGTTGCAACATGAGGTCCTCGCATCGTCCGACGTACTTACGCCGAAGCCTCCTCGTCCGGAGGGAGGAGGACGAGACGAGGGCGACGCCGCCATCGGCGGTGCCAAGACCGAGACCGCCTATGACGGTGGGATCGGCTGGACCGTGAAGAGGTCCGAGACCGAGACCGAGAGTCCCGGAATTTCCGAGGTCGGTGCGGGGAGGTGTCGGCCGGAACCGGCACTCCCTTCGGCTCGGATGGTCCATCCGAGGGCTCCGGAACCGAGGCACAGGCGAGCCCACGGATCCCCAACCTCCGGGGAACCGGGAGAGGGAATTCGGCCGCTAAAGGTGACAGCCCGCCCAACGGGTGAGAAAAATCTGACTTGCCGGTGGGGAGTCTCGTCAACTGACCTGACGGGACACCGTGAGGCCAGTGGCCGGTACGGCGGTCGATCGAGCCGACGGTCGATGACTCGGGAGAGGGACCTTCCCGCCCCAAGAGCGCCGACGGAGGGACTTACCCCTGTCCTTCTTTTGGACCGAGAATAAGGTCCAGCAGACGTGAGGCCCTTCTCCCTTAGTGGAGAGGGACAGACAAAGCTCCTTAAAAGAAGCCGTGTAGGAAGAACCCAGAGAGGCAGGATAAATGCAGCGACGGAAGATTCGCCCGCGCCGCCTCCTTCTTCGAGGGCCACCATCCGCCGAGCTGATCCGCCGAGCCCACTGCCGCGGACACCCGCCAACCGGCCTCTTGACTTCACCGAGGAAACGCTCTCGGGATGGCCCAGTTGCAATCGGGCAGCACGGCCTCGAGGACGAGGTCGAGAAAGATGAGCACAGGTTGCAAGCCTGCAGGTCGTCTCAAGGCCTAAGCAGTAGACACACGTGGAGTGTGGATCCGTCTCGAGACATCTTTCTGCCCGCATGGGCATCTCCGAACTGGAGTCGATTTGTCCATCGCATGAGGGATCAAGACTGGAAGTCTTTTCAAGAAAATTTATTTTTAAAACCGCAAAACGGAGAAATAGGAACCAGTCTCAAACGCAGAGCGTTAAGGAGGGAACCTGAGCTTCCAAGCGGTAAGGAAGATCTGACGTCATGGGGCGGAGCCGAGAGTTATACCACCCGGGTGGGTGGGAGAAGCAAGCTTGAAGACCTTCCGGCAAGATTTAAAGCGGCAAGGATACCTGCCAATGAGTGTGGATGAACAACATATCCATGTCCCTAGAATGCTCACTCCATTCTCTTAATGGTCAACAAAAACTAAAAAAAAAATGTTTAAAAACTGTGTACCCATCTTAGCTTAATTACTCTTGGAATGGAATTTTCCTGCATTCTCATTTCCTAACATTTGACACTACAACCCTAATGGTACATTAACAAAGTTTTTTGCCATGAATATATATCATAGGGGCACAATAGTGCCCCTATATTAGGGTTCAACGGTAACTTCTATGGTAAATTCAAAAGTTTGCACTTTAATAACTTTGCAACTGTTCAATCGATTCGCATGAAAGTTTGCAAGTGCCATCAAGGACCAAAGATCTCTTGATGTGGTAAGTTTCGTACTGGTCAGATGTGCGGTTGCAGAGATGCAGAATGTCAAAAGATGTGAACACTGCCATTTTTGTGTAAATTCTTTATCACGCCGTTTCTCAGAACCAGCGTGGAGGTTTGGTCTGAAACTTTTAGGGCATATCAGACTTGAGTCGCAGATGTGCCTTTTGAAGGTTTGGTGAAAAAATATTAATCCGTTCAAAAGATATTAAAGTATGAATTTTCCCATTACTTCCTATGGAAAAAAACTAGATGTGCCATGCAAAAGTACTGTTTTGCTGCAGTGAAAGTGGTTTTGCATTCACAAATGTGGAATGTAGTGTCGAGATTCTGCCATCTGGTTTTCAGTTAGCAACGTGGAAAAACTTAAATAACTTAAAAAATACTGGCCCTTGGTAAACATCAACACTTGTGTTTACCTAATTGGGGCCCAAAGAATCTGATTCTGGGCTTAGTTTGGCTGAAAGGTGCCCAGAAATATGTTTATTTTACTTGCCCATTTTTGCTGTCACAAATTTGTGGCACTACTGCTGCAATTTGTGAAAGTACTTTTGCGAAACTTTCGCAAATTGTGGCACTATGCTGCGAAACACCTGGGTTAAACGAATATACAAACATACGAAATTGCCAGCAGATACAGACCTTATGATCTATCTAGTCTGCTCAAGTGTGCAGCACTTCAGCTAGTTAGACTGCAGCTGCTTGGGCTCCCCCCACCACTGTTTTTTTCCTGTGTCATGCATACCCACCTCACATCCACTCCCAGTTTGAACTCTATCTGATCCTGTCCCACCCTCTCTTGACGCTGCTCACTGTCCACAGTGCTACCAACTCCTCTGGTAGTGCATTCCACCCTGTGACCACCCTTTCGGTGAATTAGTGCCTCCCCATTTCTCTTCTGAATCTGCCTCCTTCCAATTTTAGACTGTATCCCCTGGCTTCCCCTTCCACCTTTTAGTCTGAAAATACTCTCTGTGTTTACTTTGCTCATGCCCTTTAGGGTACCTTTCTACAGCTATATCTTGAAAACACTTCGAGATACAGACTCGCAGCTTAGTAACCTCTTTATGTGTACACCTTTAGATGTACACCTTTAGGCGTACTAAGCTGTTATGCAGGTTTCCAGGCCTTGTTTACAACTGTGGGGAAACTTTTTATGAATGGGGCTAAGGTCTGAGACCGAAAGATCAGAAAGCTGTGGGTTCTATCCTCACACCAGGCACTTGGGTTAAATCCCACTACTGACACTGTAGTGCAGCATGAGGAGGGTGCTGCACTCCTGAGTTGCTGTCTTTCAGATGAAACATTAAACCAAGGTCCCATCTGCCTTTTCTTCTGGTAGTTCAGGCGGATGTTAAAGATCCCATGGCACTTGTCGAAAACAGTAGGGGAATTTTTATTGTGTATAAAATAAATACAAGCTAGTACATAATATAAAACAGTATTCTGTAATACATCTAAAGAAATTCTATGCTACTTCATTAATATGAGCAAAAAAAAAGATATAAAGTTTATACAGTAAGGTAGCTTCAAGCTTAGTATTTTGCATTTTCTCTTTCTAGAAGACTATTATTTTCTTCTCTCAAATATCTAGTTTTCCTACTCTTGCATCGTTATAGTTACAGGAATACCTTTCCATCTGTTTTTCCATTGTTCCCAGGAGAATTTTGCTTTGTCATATAATAACGGAGTTCATATTTCTTTTTTAACTAACAATAGAAATGCCACAGATAATATATCTTTCTGTTGCAAGACATATCTGCATCGCACCTGCCACACAGTGAATTCGATACATGTAAATATTAGCCTCAGAGTTCCTTCCTCGATCCCGGATATCTGACTTGCAAATCCTAGTGTAATATGCTCATAAGTCACTTTCTCCCACTGTGCATTCCCCCATCTTATGCCTATTTCTTGCCACACTGCTTTGGCATAAGAACAATGAACAAAAAAGTGTTTGAGAGTTTCCTCTGTTTGTACACATTGCATTCTTGGGCAATATCTCTCTATAATACTTTTATGTTTAGCATTCCCTTTTACCCCAAGCCTTCCATAAGCACTTAACCAAATGATATCCCACGTATGTGGTGGAGTTCATTTATCTACTATTTTTCCAGCCTGTGGTGTTCTTGTGGACTTATACTCAATGGGAATCTTATATCCTTGTTCCTGTATAGTTTGGTACACTAGTTTTCTACTGGGTACTGTTGTCTATGCTAGGGTAATTTTCCATTTTCTTATTTTCTCAATCATAGTTAGTGCATAATGTGGTAGCTGCTTGTGTTTTTTAGGGCTAAAGGTGATTGAGGCCATGTTGCTATCATGGGCTTGACCCAATAGGCCAACTTTTTTCCATTCTGTTTTTTCCAGTGAAACAAAGGCCTTAATATTAGTGTAAAATGCTAAAAAAAAAACTTATAGGGTTAAGTAGGTCTAATCCTCCATGTTTATAGGGCCTGTATAATCTCTCTCTTTTAATGGGGTTCAGTCTATTTCCCCAAATTATCTGGAAGATCTGACTTAGAATTGTTGCATCAAGACACCATGGGGAGGGGGGGGTGGAGCATAATTACTGGAAGTAAAAAGGTTTTAATTATAGCCACTTTTGTCTTTTTAGTTTGTTGCCAATTTTTCCATATCTGAACTTTCCCTGCACAGCAGTCTAGTTTTTCTTTCCAATTTTCCAAGGCTGTATCTTCTGTTCCGAAGGTTATGCCTAAAATTTAAATTGAAGAGTCTGCTATTTTAATGTTCTGGATCTCTTCTCTTGTTGTATTTTTACTCAGGATATATTCTGCACATTTTGCCTTATTTATCCTAGCTCCTGTAATATTTGAATATTGTTGTATTACACCTAAGGCAGTTTCTACTGAATTAACATCAGGTAATATTAGACAGATATCATCTGCATAGGCTGCAGTTTTTACTATACTTTCCACTGTAGGAAGCCTCACTTCTCCTATCCTCTGGTCTTGTTGTATAAGTTTCAACAATGGAGCAAGACAAAATACATAAAGAATTGGGCTCATGGGGCAGCCTTGTCTGACCCATCTATTTATTTTAACCACATCTCCCAAGTGACCATTAACTAAATGTACTGATGATGCTATCCTATACGGCTTCCATACCCACTTGATGAAACTATCTGGTATGCCATATTTTTTTAATACAACCTGTAGGTATGTATGTGAGACCTTGTTGAAGGCCTGTTCCTGGCCTAGGCTCAGTAGGTATCCATTAAGTTTATTTTGGATTCCCAATTCTACAAGTTCTCTCATTAACAATAAGTTTTCTTGTATCTGTCCACTTTTAATCGTACATGCTTGGCTGGATTCAATCAGGTATGGTGCAGCCGAAGCAATTCTGACTGTTAAAATTTTAATTAGGATTTTGATATCGGTGTTCATGAAACTTAAAAGTCTCCAGTTTTTTAAATTTTGCCTATCATTCTTTTAACAGATGAAGCGTTGAATGGATGTGCCTAATTGAGGTGCTCTAAAATCACTATCTAATATAGTATTATAAACTACCGCTAATACATCTACTTATTCAGTGCTAAAAGTTTTATAGAATTCAAATATCAGTCCATCTGGACCTGAGGTTTTGTTATTTTTCAAGGTTTTGATTGCAGTTTCAATTTCTGCTGAAGTAATAGCTAATATTAGTGTAACCCCCCTGAAAATGGGGGTTCCCAAAAGACTTCCAGGAGCTTGCTTGAATGCTCCAAGCCTGAATGGTGTTTGGCATTTAAGCCATTTATCAGTGAGTGTTTTTAGAACCTCTGGTACTGTCTCTTTAAGAGCTGTCTGCTTGCAGACATAATTAGTTTGTATGGGGGACTGTGTGTTTCTTTGATTGAGTACCACTCAAGCTGCTGCCAATTCACTTCATTTTTGCAGTCACTAGGAGTGCAAAGGAACCTATCTGAAAGATGTAACTGTTTGCCAGAAATTATTTAGAGTAATAATGAAATTACAGTTTGTCTAACCTGCTTTCTTTGCAGTCAGAACTGTGTTCTGAGTTCCCATTCTAGTTTTGAACTGCTGAACTGGACCAATCAGTGTGGGGTAAGCTAGCTCTAAAATGGTGCCTTGGACGAATCAGAACTTGACTCATAATCTGAGCCAGCCACAAGAGGATTGTATGGGCAGTGACTCTGGGAGATGTAGTTTAGACTTCAGTGCCTTTTGGACCAACAGCAGCAGTCTATTGTGAGTGACAGCCAATCCAGTCAAGAACTGGGAGGAACTCAAAGGAAGTGCCCGGTTTTGTCGGTTGGAGTTTCAGTTGAGCTTGGCAGTGAAGAAGGAAGGGCCTGTGCTTTTTCAGTGTGCAGTTTTAGTCAAAAAGCGTGTAAGGCCCAGAGTTCGGTCTGCAGCTTGTGTAACAGCTTGTTAGGACTGAATCCGTCCTGTGAAGAGAATCAAAGGATATCTGAAGAGTAGAAACCAGGCTCACCCTGTAGAAGACTGGAGGAATTGCTGAAAATTGCACTCAGTCTGTCAGGAACTGAATCTGCTGTGTGTTCTCCCGGGTTGTGCAGTAATTGCGATGGGATACAGATGCAGCCTGCCTGGTATAGTGCTTTCTTTTATATGGATGTGTGAAGAGGTTTGTGTACCTCAAGTGAGCCCTGCTGACATTGAAGGACCCTATCTTATTTGGAGGTCGTGAGTACTAATTCAGGGTCGCTCCCTGTTGAATTGCCACATTAAATCCAAATGGAATTACTGTACTGCTGACTGTTTAATTCTCCTTTTCTCTGTGTAGAAGGGCCCCTACCAGCTGCCACGGTTTGGACTAGCCACTAGGGCTTGGGTACCCAGGGACAGTAACTGATAGGGATAGGCCTGTGCACAGAGCCATAGGTAGATTATTAGAGTGATAAGCTAATTAACCTGATTTCCCCTGTCCTTGTTATATCCCCAAATAAATCAGAGCTGCTTGTTTCAGCAAAGTTATACTGCCTGAGGTATTTGTCTATGTTAAAGTACTGTACTGTGATTGTTGCACTGTATCTCATTTCACAGGAGGTCCCAGTGCCGAACCAGACCTGGGGGTAAGTGTATACTGTGAAGGTAATTCTGATATATTGTGTGGGCCACTAGTGGGAAGAAAGGGGGGTTGCAGTGTCCCAGAGGGCTGTGACCAAGTTAGTTTAACTATTGCAAACCTTGACCTCTGGGTGGAGGCACCCGCCATTGGATCCAGGCCCCTCAACCTGTTAGTGGCAAATCAGGCAGGGGTAGTAGCCCCTGGGATAGCGCCATCTAGGGGTTACATTAGGTTATTAGCTATATCAGGAGGTAAAGTGGGTACTGTACATTTTTTCAGTGTTTCCTGTACTGTGTCCTCTGTTATTCCTGGATCTGAATTTTTTTTTTTTGACCGGGTTAAGTGCACTAGACAAATCCTGCCTATTTTCAGGCACAACCATAGCTCTTCCATACACTGGACAACTTTTTCCAATATCTTTTTATGTGTATTAACTACATTTCCTGCCTTATCTTGTAGTTTGTCCATAGTTCTCTGTTGTACTTTATTTTTACAGCTTTCAAAGATGTCTCCAGTAGCAGTTTTGCCTTCGGTACCTATTCTATGTTCACAGAGGAGTGATGTCCTGGTATAGTACAACTTCTCTATCACTACTGTAATATTTTTTGCTTGCTCAAAAAAGGCACCATACTCTTCATTAACTAGGGAAATAATTTTAAAATATTAGGCTCTCAAAGTAAGGTATTTTTTATATTGTTCAGAGTTCCTTTGGTTTGCTTGTTGCTGGAAGAGCCTTTTTATTTCTATTTTGGTGGCAACCCACCATCTACTTAAATCTGTTTCCAAACATGCCAGAGACTTTCTGGCATTTAGTAATTCACTGACCTGGGTCTTTATTTCTGGAATATTCAGAATATTATTATTCAATTTCCAAAGCCCTCTACCAGTTGAGAAAGTTTCCAGGATGGTTATATGAGATAGTACCATTAAGTGGTCAGTATTTCTGACGGGGGGGGGGCACATGCCTAGCAGCCGTAGCCAGCACATATTTCACAGAAGCTCTGCAACCTGGTATTAATTCTACAGGGATAAAATATTTAGAACTACTCCAACAGAACTAAAATTTCATAGATCGAGTGAGCACACTGTATGGTTCATTTTGATACCATTTTTTTTAAATTTGCCCTTGGGGAAGTGAAGTTAGGGGCCGAACGAATAGACCAGCACCGGGGGGAGAAGGAGCCTGCTCAAAGGATCCCAAGGCCAGGCTCAGCAAGGAATCGAGCTCCAGTATGTCAGAGGATATGAACCAGCCATCCAATGCTGCCCTCCTCAAGGCTATTCATAAACTAGATGGTCGAATGAAGGAACTCACAGCAGAGTTCAAACTTATGGACTCCAAGGTCAGTCAACTGGCAGAAGATACCAAAGTTACAGCTAACACAGCATCCACCGCAATGGCGGCAACATCAGGTTTGGTGAAAGAAAACGGGCTTCTGTGGCGCCAGCTTGAAAACTTGGAAAACCTGTCCAGAGCCACCAATGTCAGAATTCTGGGCTTACCAGAAAATGCAGAAGGGGACGACCACGCTGGTTTCTTGTTGGACTTTTTCAAGGACCTGTTCCAAATAACTATACCCTGCACAATTATTAAGGCTTATCGGATCATGCCTCATGGTCCCAGACACCGCATGGTTAATGGTCAATCTCCTCCTCGAACCCTCCTGGTGGTATTGGGGTCCACTGGGGAAAGAGATGTAATAATAGCCCATGCTAAAAAGAGCGGATAGATGGAGTGGGATGGGTCCAAAATACACATATTCCCCGATCTGAGCTTTGCTATGCGGCAAAGGCGGAAAGGTTACGATGCTACTCGGGCCCGTTTGAGACAGCTGGGGATTCAGCGTGTACTACTGCTACCAGCAAGTCTACGAATATTATACGGGGAAAAATCTTTCAGTATTCAGACCTGGCCCAAGCAAGCAAGTTTGTAGACCGAGTGGAGAAGGAATCTGACTCAAAAAATGTAGATGTAGACAGCGAAAATGAGGACAGTGAGTAAATGCCTGATGCTGGGGATAAAACAACTTGTTCTCCTTCGTTCTTGGTTATAAGGGCTTGGGATTATTGTAAAAAAAAAAAAAAAAAAAGATAAAATAAGAAATTTATGGACACAAATCGTCTGACTGCTGGTGAATGTTTATTTGGTTGGATTAGTCAAATGGGAAGAGTTTAAGTCCATACCAGACATGAATTTGTGTTATGGAATCTTATCAAGATTAAAAGTGGACCTAACTGACCTGAAAGATAAGAACTGATTCTAGTTGAACTCCTGATTGATATTCTATACTGTTGGTGGACCTTCCTTATTTCAAATGGTTGCTAAAGTTACAAAAGTAGGTAGCTGGTAATGAATGTTGTTTTTATCGATGTAGAGAGGAGATATATCTATCTAGATAATAGGGAGTTCCTTTTTTTTATAAATAGATGTTTTGGTTAATCTCCTGCTCATGGCGCATTAAGCCAGTTTCATCAACTAATACTAAAATGTTAACAAATATATTTAGATAACCCCTCCGTGATGTAACGTATTATAGGGGGTTTGCAATTGATGTTCCTGTAAAACTGAAGTGTGATATGAATATGCTTCATCCTATGTCTGCCTATAGGATATATGTGCTGTATAATATATGCAGTAACTCTAATAAAAAATAAAGTTAAAAAAAGTATTTCTGACAAGGATAACATGACCTCTCTGGGGTCTTAAGGAAGAAGAAGAAAACATATAATCAATACTGGTGGCTAGTGTGCTTTTATAAAAGATGTACCCTCCACTAGGGTGTATAGAGCGAAATGTGTCTAAAAGTCCAGCTTGTTCCACTATTTTACTTAAAGCATTTGAATCACAAAACTGTTTGTTCATCTTAGTTCCTCTATCACCTATGGTTAGCACACAATTAAAATCACCTCCCCAGATAATATGTCTAGAAGTGAATAAATAAGGTTTTATCAGGTTCAACCGATCTGCTCCCGCTTTTTTGGTTTGTGGTGCATACATAGAAACACAGACTTTGATGGCAGATAAGGACCGCTAGGCCCATCTAGTCTGCCCATTTCCCTACCTACAGGATAGGCCGCAGATCCTAGTTAACCAACAGCCTATATCTTCCTGCCCCCCCCACAAGAATTGCCTTATGTCTGTCCCATGCATTCTTGAATTCTCCCACAGTTTTAGACCCCACAACTTCCTCAGAAGGCTGTTCCATGCACCCACTACCTCTCTGTGAAATAATACTTCCTCACATTGCCCCTGAACCGCCCTCCTTCTATCTTTAAATTGTGTCCCTTGTTCTTGCAAGTCTCTTTTCTGAAAGATGCTACCCTCTTGGACTTTATTGATTCCTTGAGGTACTTAAAAGTTTCTATCATGTCCCCCTCTCCTTCTTTCCTCAAGGGTATACATATTAAGCTCCTTTAGTCTCTCCTCATACGGCTTCTCTTGCAGACCCTGCACCATTTTAGTTGCCCTCCTCTGGACTGCCTCTATCCTGTCTATGTCCTTGCGGAGATGGGGTCTCCAGAACTGGACACAGTATTCCAGATGGGGTCTCACCAACTGTCTGTACAGAGGGATAACAACTTCCTGTTTTCTGCTGCTGATGCCTCTCCTATACATCCCAGTATACCCCGCCCTCCCTACTGCCTTCTCACATTGCTTGCTAACCTTAAGGTCATCTGATATGATTACCCCCAGGTCCCTTCCTGTTTTGTTGTTGTTACTACTCCCCACCCATTGTGTATTCTTCCCCTGGGTTCTTGTTTCCCAGGTGCATTATTTTGCACTTTTTTGCATTGAATCCTAGCTGCCATACGTCTGACCATTCCTCCAACCTTGCCAAGTCCCTTTTCATCTTTTCCACGCCTCCTTGTGTATCAACCCTGTTGCAGATCTTTGTGTCATCTGCAAAAAGGCATACTTTTCCTTCCAGTCCCTCTGCAATGCCACTGATGAAGACATTAAAAAGGAATGGACCCAATACTGAACCCTGCAGTACCCCACTAGTAACCACCCTTTCTTCAGAGTGGACTCCATTTACAATTACCTTCTGTGTCCTGTTGTCCAGCCAATGTTTTACCCAGGCTACCACCCTGGGACCCACTCCCAGGCTGGTTAATTTGACTAATAATCTTTTGTGTTAACTGTGTCAAATGCCTTGCTAAAGTCTAGGTAGGCCATGTCCACAGCCCTCCCTGGTCTACTACTTTGGTCACCCAGTCAAAGAAATCTATTAGATTCGTCTGACATGACCTTCCTGCTGTGAACCCATGCTGCCTTGGATCCTATGCTCCACTGACCTCTAGGTACTCAACTATTCTTTCCTTCAGAAGTGACTCCATCACTTTCCTACCACAGAGGTCAGACTGACAGGTCTGTAGTTTCCTGCCTCTGTCTTGGTCCCACTTTTGTGAAGGAGAATCACATCCGCCTTCCTCCAGTCCTCGGTACCACACCATCCTCCCATGATTTATTAAAAGAGTAGCCAGTGGTTTCACTAGTTCCTTCCTTAATTCTTTTAGAATTCTGGGTGAATTCCATCAGGACCCATTGCTTTGTCCACCTTCAGTTTTAGGAGTTCTTGCAGAACCCTTTCTTCTGTGAAAGGACTGGGATCGACCCCCTATCAAGAGTGCTTCTGTTAATTGGATTAGGCACCTTTCCCTCCTCTTTTGTGAATACTGAGCAGAAATATTCATTCAGTATTCCTGCTTTTTCACTGTCCCCTTCTGCCCACCCACCGTTCATTCTATTCAGCCTCACTTTTCCCTCCCTTTGTCTTTCTATGCTCGCTGATGTACCTATAAAAGGTTTTATCCCCCTTCTTAACTGAGTTGGCTATCTTTTCCTCAGTTTGGGCCTTTGCTATTCTGACTTCCCTCCCTGCTTCTTTCTGCCTTAACTGGTACAGCTCTCTGTCCTGCTCCTTCTGTGTTTCCTTATACTTCTGGAATGCTATCTTTTTCTTCCTGACTTTCACAGCCACCTCTCTTGAGAACCATAATGGCTTTTTCCTTCGTTTAGATTTGTTTATTTGCTTCACACAAAGGCTTGTTGCCTCTGTGATGGCAGTTTTGATAATTCCCCATTGTTGCTCCACACCTCCTTCTAGCCTGTTTGCTAGTGCTTTTCTGAGGCACTCTCCCATCTTGCCAAAGTCAGCCCTCCAAAGTCCAGTACCCTCACTTTGTATGGCTTGACTCTGTAGCTGAGTTTAACGTGAACTACACTGTTTGATGGTCACTTGTCCCCAGATGGCAACCCACTTCTAGATCTGAGATCCTCTCACTGCCCCGCTTGAGAGCACGAGGTCTAAGATTGCTCCCTCCACGAGTGGGTTCCGAAACTAGCTGTCTAATGCCTGCCACCTGTAGGGCGTCAAGAATGGCCCTGCTCTTGGATGTGGCTGCAGCAAATGTGCTCCAGTTAACATCTGGCATATTCAGGTCTCCCATCAACAGTATCTCCCCTTTCTCTGCCATTCTAAGAATGCCTATCATCATATCCTTGTCCATTACTTCCCCCTGACATGGGGGTCTGTACACAACCCCTGTGCGGATTGTGGTGCCCATACAAAGAAAAAATTACTCACCTTAGTACTGTAATGTTGTTTCTTCTAATGGAGTCTTGCTGTATTCTGACCATTGCAGTTAGGTCCTGCCTTTCAACTGCCCTGGAGAACAAAGAGTTAACTTTCCATAGCCAGCATGGAACGTTCGTCGCGAGCACGGTTGAAGCCCCTGTCTGCTGTTGTTTAAACTCCAACTGTCAGATCTTTACGAGCAATACTCACTAGAAGTTCTGCGTGAAAACTGTAAAACCCATACTAGCCAACTGGCAACTAAATTTATTAAAAAGGGTTTTTTGGTTTCAAAGCAAAGATTCAAGTCAGGAAACCCAAAAAACAAAACACAACACACACCCAAAGTAAAGGAGGGTGAAAAAGGGGCATCCCTAGAGTGCCAACACTGCTCCTGCCCACCCACATCCCAAAAACCAGGTTCTGAGAGGGGAGGCGGGGGAGTCAGAATACAGCAAGACTCCATTAGAAGAAACAACATTACTAAGGTGAGTAATTTTTCTTCAAACAACATGAAGTCTTGCTGTATTCTGACTATTACAGACTCTAAGCAGTACCTCCATGAAGGAGGACAGAACCTACTTTGGGAATAGGCTCTGAAGTACTGCTGTGCCAAACCAAGCATCACTCCTAGCCTGGATATCCAGAGAGTAATGCTTGGTGAATGCATGGACTGTTTTCCAGGTGGCTGCTTGACAAATTTCTAAGATAGGAATGTCCCTGGCAGCAGCCAGGGAAGCAGCTGTACCTCTAGTAGAGTGAGCCCTCAGGCCTGAGGGTGGAGCTCACCCAGTTTTTCATAGCAGAATTGTATACAAGAAACAATCCACTTGGCAATAGATCTCTTAGTGGCAGGTTTGCCTTCCCGACCTCTCCATATGTGAGGAACAACTGAGGGACTCAAACCTGTGACCTTGGTGCGCTCTATGTAGTAGCTGAGGGCCCTTTTAACATCCAAGCTGTGCAGCCTCCTCTCTCCAGAGGAGGAATGGTCAGTGAAGAAAACAGAGAGAGACATAGACTGGTTAAGGTGGAAATCTGAAACTACTTTAGGCAAAAACTTCCTGTTAGTTCTTAGGACCACTTTATCTCTATGGAAAGAGATGAAATCAGGCTCCACTGA
Source organism: Neoceratodus forsteri (assembly GCA_016271365.2). Lineage (NCBI taxonomy): Eukaryota > Metazoa > Chordata > Ceratodontiformes > Ceratodontidae > Neoceratodus > Neoceratodus forsteri. The sequence goes on from CM028137.1 coordinate 137,336,337, forward strand.
CAGGGCTTGCAATTCACTGATACGCCTGGCAGAGGCAATGGCTACCAAAAACACAGTTTTCCAAGTCAAGTACTTAAGCTCCACAGAGGACAAAGGCTCAAAGGGTGGTTGAATAAGCTGAGCAACGCAAACATTAAGGTCCCAAGCAGGAGCAGGGTCCCTGAAGGGGGGACTGGTGTGCAGCAACCCCTTGAAGAACTTACAAAACACAGGATGGGCTGACAGAGGAGAGAGCTTGCCTACTGACAAGAAGGCAGAAACAGCTGCCAAATGCACTTTAAGTGTAGCTTGCCTAAGTCCTAAGCCATTAAGATGGACCATATAGTCCAGAACTGTAGGCAACCCAGCAGATTCTGGAGAAATATGCTTACTAGAGCACCAAATAGTGAACCTTTTCCATTTCGAGTTGTAAGTCTTTCTGGTAAAAGGCTTTCGAGAAGCCTTAAGGATATCCAGAACCCCTTGAGAAAGGTGCAGATCAGCAAACTCTAACTCTTCAAGAGCCATGCCTTGAGACTGAGAGACTTGAGGTTCGATACCAAATCCTCCCCTGAGAGGATGTCAACAGGTTGTAATTCCTGGGAAGAGACAGGGAAGGTGGACTGCTAAGGACAGCAACAGGGGGTACCAGGCTGTCTGGCCCAGTCTGGAGCAATCAGAATCACTTTGCATGGTTGTGACCTGATCTTGACTAACACCTTGAACAGGAGAGGGAAGGGGAAAAGCATCAGAAATTTCCCTTCCCAATTCAGGATCAGAGCATCCAGAGGGACTGAGCCCATGACTGAGGGTCTGCAACAAAGAGAGAAGTTGGTGATTGTGGGGCTGCAAAAGAGAGGAAGTTGGTGATTGTCTGGGGCTGCAAAAGATCTATCTGTGGAGTGCCCCATCTCGAAAATCACTTTCAGAACCAGGGAATCTAGGGTCCATTCATGATGGCCCTGGGATATCCTGCTGAGAGCATCTGCCAGGACATTGTCTTTCCTGGGAAGTGAACTGCTATCAGAGAGGTTTGCAGAGAATAGGCCAGGGACCACAACTTCATTGCTTCTGTGCACAAGGCCGAAGACCGAGTGCCTCCTTGCTTGTTGATGTACCACATTGTGGTGGTATTGTCTGTTCTGATCTGGACCACCTTGTTCTGTACAGATTTGGAAAAGACTTGCAGTGCCAGAAACACTGCTCTGAGTTCCAAGAGATTGATGTGAAGCAGAGATTCTTGAGGTGACCACAGTCCTTGGGTGGTAAGATCCCCCAGGTGGGCACCCCGGCCCAGCAGGGAGGCATCTGTGGTGACTATCACTGAAGGAGACTGAGTGACAAGGGGAACTCCTTGTCTCAAATTGTCCTGATCCTGCCACCACTGCAAAGCCTGGATCAGGGTTCAAGTCACTGGGACTAGTTTGGTAAGGGAATCCTTTCTTAGGGACCAGAAGGCTCTTAGGTGGAACTGAATGTCCCTCATCTGAAATCTTGCTCCCTGGACCACTGCTGTAGAGGCTGCCATGTGGCCCAGAAGCTGCAGGAAGTGCCTTGCAGGTCGAGACACCTGAAGGGTGAATGAAGAGGCCAGTTCCATAAGGCTCCTTACCCTGTCCAGGGGAATGAAGGCTCTTGCCCTTATTGTATCCAGCTCCGCCCCTATGAAGGTGAGGAGCTGTACTTGCTAGAGAACTGACTTTGGAAGGTTGAGAAGGAATCCTAAGGAAGTGAGCACTTGCTGAGTTATTTGCAGATGCGACTTGACTTTGTCTGGAGACTGACCCACCATGAGCAAGTCGTCCAAGTATGGAAAGATGGAGATCTTTTTTCTCCTTAGGAAAGCAACCACTACTGCCAGGCACTTTGTGAACACCCTTGAGACTGATGTTAGGCCAAAGGGCATTGCTCTGAACTGATAGTGGCCTGAGGGCAACTCGAACCTGAGGTACCTTCTGTGGGAGCACCTGATGGGAATGTGAAAATAGGCATCTTTGAGGTCCAGGGAGGCTAGCCAGTCCCCTGGCCTTAGAGAGGGCAGAATTATTCCCAGAGTCACCATTTTGAACTTTGGTTTTAAAAGGTGCTTGTTCAGATATCTTAGATCCAGGATGGGGTGCCATTCTCCTGTCTTTTTGGGGGTTAGGAAGTACCCGGAGTACAATCCTTTGCCCTTGTGTAGGGTAGGAACCCTCTCTATGGGTCTGAGAGCCAGGAGGGAAGAAACCTCTGTCTCTAGGGCAAGGGTCTCTGATGGATTTGCAGGTGGAAAGGATCTGGTTCTCATCTTGGGAAATTTTTTGATGCAGAAAAACAGTCCCTGGCTTACTACTTCCAGGACCCACTTGTCTGATGTCAGAGACTTCCAGTCCTGGACAAAGTAAGCCAGCCTGCCCCTAGAGTATTGGAGAATTGGCCCGGGCAGACCCATCAGGGTGTCTGCTCGGCAGGGCTTTAGGCTGAGGGGTGGAAGCAGGCCTTCTCATTCCCCATCTGCCTCTCCCTCTGAAGAACCCCCTCTGAGCATAAGAAGAAGATGAGGCCTGGGCTTGGTAAAAAGGCCTTTGAAAAGGCCTGCCCCTGGACTGCTGCCTTTGAGGAGTGGCTTGCCTTTCTTTGGCCTGAGCACTCGTGTAGGTGGTCCTGTACTCGTCCATCTTTTTCATGTAGTTCTCTGTCTGCTCCCCAAACAGAGAATTACCAATGACAGAGAAATCCATGGCCTTAGCCTGGGTATCCTGTGATAGGCTAGTACATCTGAGCCAAGCCATCCTCCGAAGGGCCATAGATGTAGCCATGACTCGTGATGAAACATCACTGGAGTCCACAGCAGCATGAAATTGCACCCTGGATGCCTCAATCCCATCTGCAGCCACCTGTTCCAGCTCCTTGGCAAGCTGGTCAGGGGCCTGTTTAGCCACAGCAAGCACAGTGTCCCATCTGGACTTCTGGTATCTAGCTGTGTAGGCCATATAGTTAACCTGCCTGAGTCCCAAAGATGCTGCCATGTACTGCTTCTTTGCCATGGCATCAGTCCTCCTGGAGTCCTTATCTGGAGGGTGTGATGCCAAGGGAACATTTGCCTTATCACAGGCAGCAGCCTGCACTACCCCAACATGACTGCATTGCTGAGAAAGGAACTCCATGCCTGAGCCTGAAAGGGTGTACCTCTTGTCCATTCATCTGTCTACAGGAAGTATGGAGTTAGGAGCCTTAAGAATTTTATTTGTCTGTTTCCCAAAAGATTTATGGAGGGGAATAGACAGTTTCCTGGACTCTGGGATGTCCATCATTTCAACAAAATCAGGCTCCTCCTGATCCTCTACTACTACTTCCATTGGAAGCAGGAGGGTTTCAGCCACTTTTTTGTAAAACAAAGTGGGAAGGGGACTCAGAAAGCCTAGGAGAAGAAACACCTGAAGGTCTGTCAGGGGAGATGTCCGGGTCAATAGGCACATCCAGACTTTCATAATCACCATCATCACCCTCATACTCTCCCTCCTACTCCTCCTCTGGTTCATCAAATTCTTCTGAAGTGTATTCTGGAACCGGGGGAACTGACCGAACCGAGCCCCTGATAGATGGTGCCAGTTCAGCCGGAACCAGAGTTAGCGATTGCACTATTCTTATCACTTTGGCTAGCTCATCAGCGGTCAGAGTATGAATTTCTGGATCTGAACTGGACGATTTATCTTTTCTCTTCCTTTTAACCGGAACCGACTCCTCAGAATCGGCTCTCCTTTTGCCTGAAGAAGTTTCGCCCTGGTCAGAGGGCACTCCTTCTGGTTCAGTCAGAACCGAACCGGGCTGGCCATCCAGGTCAGCGGACTTCTCAGCCTCCCTTTCCCTCAGTCTACCTACTCTCTTATCCAGGGTAGCTTTGGGAAAATTCTTACAAATTTGGCAGTCTGAATCGAGGTGGTCAAACCCCAGACAATAAACACAGGTGGTGTGGGGATCAGCCTTAGCAAAGGCTTCCCCACATACACTGCAGTGTTGAAACCCAGTGGGCCCGTTTTTTTTCTTGGGTTTCTCAGACATGGCCAATCCTATCCAAAACTTACCCTTTTTCGCAATCCGCCAGGCAAGACTCTATCGTTCCTGACCGTGTTACGGGTCTTGGAAAAAAATGTAATAAAATCCGTCTTTTTTAGAACCGATATGAACCGGTTACCACACTCTAAGTAATTTCACAGACTTTTTTAAACAAAACTGATCAGTTCAGCCGAACCGATCCGAAATTTACAAGTTCCACACAGAAACTAAATGTAAAACCTATCTAGTACTCACGGTACCACAGACAGAGACTTAAACCGACAGATTCGGTAGCAGAAAATCGGTAGAAACCGAGTGAAAAACAACACTTTAACCGACTTTTTTTGAACCAAGCAAAGGAGAAAATCTCCGGAGCGACTGTTCAGTGAGGCGGAGTAAAGAATCTGATGATTGGAGTTTAAACAACAGCAGACAGGGGCTTCAACCGAGCTCGCGCTGAACATTCCATGCTGGCCATAGAAAGTTAACTCTTTGTTCTCTAGGACACTTGAAAGGCAGGACCTAACTGCAATAGTCAGAATACAGCAAGACTTCATGTTGTTTGAATTTAAGATTCTCCAGGTAATATTGTTATGAAAGAAATCTGTCAGCATCACTCTTCTAGGACATATATCCACTATTTTTGAGACTCTGGCACAGATATTCAAAAGGGTTGCACATGGTGCAACAGTGTTGCGCCATGCGCAACCCACTGATGCACCCCAGTGCGATATTCAAAAGGGAAAAGTGCACGGCACAAATCCTGATGCACCAGAGCACATCAGTAATGTATGCAGGCACAGGTAGGGGGAGCGTACCCATGCATAACCTCCACAGCCCGATATTCAGCCCAGGATGTGCAGAGCCATGCATGCTCAACCCCTACCTGTGCCAGCACAAAGTTAAGGCAAAAAAACCAGGAACAACTGATGGCTACCCACAGGTGAGCTGCCGCATTGCAGGGTGCAACATGGCAGCTGCCACCTGTGGGTGGCCACCCGAGTTCTGGCTGCACCTGGCGGCGCACCCCCCCATGCCCGATCATGGGCATATGTTTAAAAATAAAGTCCACATCCTATATCTCTGGTGGTCCAGTGGACCGCTATATGCCTGATCGCGGGCATCCGTTATAATAAACCCCCCCCCCGGTCCAATATCCCTGGTGGTCCAGTGGACCGAATGCTGCCCGATTGCAAGCATCTGTGTAAATGAAAAACCCCCCGTCCAATATCCCTGGTGGTCCAGTGGACCGAATGCTGCCCGATCGCGGGCAGCTGCTTAAATGAAACTCCCTCGTCCAATATCCCTAGTGGTCCAGTGGACCGAATGCTGCCCGATCGCGGGCATCTGTTTAACAGAAAACGTCCTATTACCCTGGTGGTCTAGGTACCCCCTCCCATCCGCCCACTGAGCCCCACTGCCCGCCCCGGTCAGCGGCGGGCCCGCCTGCCGCCCGACACCTGGTAGGCTGCATGCCCATTGGTTCACAGTGTGAGCCATGGGCATGCAGTCTATTTAATATACATTCCAGATATGAGAATGAATCATTCACATATCTGGAATGTAGTACAGTAGGATGCATGCCATTGGCTCACGCTGAATCAACGGGCGCAGCCCCATCGAGGTGTCAGTTGGCGGGCGGCAGGCGGTGGTGTTGCCACCCAACCGCCAACCGGGGCGGTGGTGCTCAGTGGGCGGGTGGGGAGGGGGATACCCTAGACCACCAGGGTAATAGGACGTTTTCTGGTAAATAGATGCCCGCGATCGGGCAGCATTTGGTCCACTAGACCACCAGGGATATTGGACGGGGGTGTCATTTAAACAGATGCCCGTGATCGGGCAGCATTCGTCCACTGACCACCAAGGATACTGGACGGGTTTTTTCATTCACACGATGCCCGCGATCGGCAGCATTCGTCCACTGGACCACCAGGGATATTGGATGGGGGTTTATTTAAACAGATGCCCGCAATTGCATATAGCGTCCACTGGACCACCAGGAATGTTGGACGAGGACTTTTATTTAAAACAATGCTCGCTGATCGGGCTGCAGGGCATCTGTCCCTCGACGGATGTTTCGGCAGGGCGCCAGGCTTAAGTCGTCGGATCGCACCTGCATGCAAATGGGATGCAATGGGGTTATATTACGCAAATGGCCCCATGTGCGCCTTGCATAAATTATGGCCCCATTTGCATGTCACCTTTTGAATATCGTGGGTGCTGTGAATGGCGCAATGGTTTTGCGCTAGCGCATCTCCGTGCTCCACTCTGGCCACTTGCGCTGGCGCAGTGCCACTGCGCCATGCACAGTGGGGGTGGCCAGGGTGCGATATTCAAAGCTGCTGAGCCATGGCACAGCTCCTTTGTATATCGCCCAGGCCACACCCCTGCGCAGCCATGTTGAGCTGCGCCCAAGCTTGCGCCACAGCCTGGCGCAGTTTAAATATCTGGGCCAGTGTACTTAAATCCACAGAATAAAACACCCACTCCCCCACACCTTTCCATGCTAGTAGATTAAAAGGAAAGTCCCCAACACCAACATTTTTTTGCTACTTCAATTTCGTTTGAAGTGTGAAGTCTGGTATTCTTTATAAAACAGATATCAATCCCCCAGACCTTTTATGATTGAGAAAGTCACCAGTCTTCTTCTGCTATTTTTCAAGCTGTTGGCATTTAAGGTCACTATTTTATAGCAGTAGGGAGATAGCATGGAAAGTTAAAGTAGTAAGATGCATAAATCTACCTAAGTTTGTTTTCCCAGTCTTCTACTCCTCCTAGGTTGTGCTCCCAACTGTTTTTGCTTTGTTCTTACTCCCTGGACTTTAGCTTCTGGTTGGTCATCATCTGAATCCATTGTCATTCCTTGTTGTGAGGATATGGTTAATGAAGTTTCAGAGTCTTCGTCCTGATCAGAATCCTGTGATTGTAGGGCTGTATATTTATTTGACAAGGTAAGAGGTTTTCTGCAGTTTTGCCTTAGGATTCGTTTTTTGTAATGTGTATTTTTTTCGACATAACCGCTTTCATGTCTGGTGGTGGCATAACTGTTGCATCCTGTTCATTTTGTGTTTGTATATTATTTTCTTCTGGCAAACGAGTGTCCATGGCTACAGGGTCACTTTCAGTAATCCCCTCCTCTATTTGACTTATTTCTCCCCCTATATCCATTGCTCTCTCTTAAGGGAGAGGGGGGGACTGTCATTGATGTGGAAGGGGTGGCGGGGGGTTGTTTGTTGATCCTGTTACTCTCCTACGGTATCTGCTGCTTGGTTTCATCTTTGTTTTTCAATGTTGTTTTTTTGTGCATTGACGAGAATCATATCCCGGTTTGGGGGATCAGTTCTATTGTGGGATGCCCATTCACAAGTGTGGTACACATGTCCTGTTTCTTCACAGAGGTTACATTTCATCTCATTGTTGCAGTTCACACTGTTATGTCCATAGTCTAGGCAAAGGTTACATCTGATTCTGTCGCATGCATTGCTTAAGTGCATGCTTGACCCACACTTGAAGCAAGTTTTTTGTTTGCCTGGGTGAAAGCAATCACCTCTATCTTTCCCCAAAAAGAAAGCACTTGGAAGATGTCTGGGGCCTTGTGCTCCCATTCGTAGCCGTACTCTAAATTTCCATCCCCCTGTCCATATGAGCTCCTCGTCTAAAATCGTAGTGGGTTCGCCCAACAAGTCACTTCTTTGCTGTAGCCAGTGTTTAATGTCATGAACATTTACCCCTTCATTTCGAAATAAAATCATAACTTGCTTTATTGCTGGTTTGGTGAGGGGTATGGCTCTAAATGGAAGCCATAAAGCAGTGTACCTCAGCTTCTCATATGTGGTCCAGAACCTGTCCAGTCCCCCCGGTGTCTTGAAGCTCACATCAAATATTGTAACCCTTAAGTCATGGATGAGGGCATAAATCTCATTTGAGAAAAAGCAAAGAGATTCCCTCATTAAGGTGCTGCCCACACAGATTCTGTCTGGTGGATGGGGTAGGCCACCCAGGCACTCTATGCGCACAGCATTTTTTCTTTGTGCTGGAACAATGTTTTGAAAGGTCTGCTCTCTGTGGAAATTGTGCCCATAATTGAGGAGCTTGAGCAGCCACCATGTGGCTGTTGTTTTGCGGATCTGTTTGCTCTACCCTTTCTCCCCAGTTTGGGTTTGAATTTTGTTCATCGGCCTCTGTAAGGGTAGGTACTGTATTTTCTGATAAGTCTGGGGGGGGGGGGGGGGGCACAGGGTTCTGGAGACTGTGCCTGTGTAGGCTTGAGGTCTTCGGCATGCAAGTCTAAATCAAAGTCATCTGCAGAAATTATAGCAGTATCGTGATTTATCTCCTTTTCTGGGTTTTTCTTTAGATGTACCTAGGATAGGTAAAGCTTCTTCGTCAGGTATCCACTCCCCCCTGGGTGGTTTGTTTCCACCCTTCTTCTTCCCCACAGTCCAGGGAGTTTTTTCACTCCCTACATTTTTTTCCGCGATTTCTACACTTCTCCATCTTCTTAAGCCTAATTTTACTGTCTCATTTTCTCCTTCCTGGTGTCTGTCTAAAGAAAACATTTCATTATCCCCCACGTTAGTGTATGGAACAGCACTTACTTCTGTCTGGTAGGGCTCTGTTCCTTTAGGCTCTGTTTCTGTCTCCATCAGGAGTGCCATGTGGACAGCTTGCAGAGCACTGTCAATATTCAGGGACATCAGCTGCTTGATATGGAATTCCTGTGATGATCCTGTGTCATCGGGTATGTTGCTGGAGGATCTGTCAGGCCTTGTGTCGGTGCCTACCAGAGCATTTGTCAGTTTCTGCCAAAAATGTTCTCACTTATTTTCCTCAGCTATCTGCAGCATTTTCAATAGGCGCGTCCCTTGCTGTGGACTTTTTCTAACAAATCTTCATCCATTCGCTTCTCTTGTAAGGCCTGTTCCTTTTGTCTCGTTTCCTCCAAATTTACAACATCTATGTCGCTTTCAACAATTTCAGCATTTGCGATCTCCTGAGCTAGACCTGCAGGGAGGGAGATCTGCTCACCTGCAGGTACACCAGCATACTGGTCATTCTCTGGATCATCAGCCAAGGGACAACGGCTCCCTCTCTGGCCAAGTAGGGGAATTTTATTGAAAAGTAGAGCTTCATAACAAAAATCATTCAAAGAATACAAACATAAGGAAATAGAAACACACAAGGCAGTTCTAAAATACAAATCATACACAACAAAGTTCAGGATAATAAAATTAACACCATGTAGCACAATTAATCCATAAATAATCAACCTTTTCTTTAGCGAAACGCAAAACATCAGCTTGTAAAATCTCCGCCAATGATTTCCTAATACTTGCTAATATGTCCATATGCGAAATCCATTTTTTGCTGTAGAACCCCTAAACACCTAGCTTGCCATAAATGATAACGAATAATAACTAAGATCACATACATATTTTCTGCATTATATTTGGTACATAAAACTTTATTACCACCATACATTATTTCAGAATAAGACAATAACGAAAATTCAGGCTCACCCCAGCTCGCACTCAAATAATCCCAAAAGCTTACTACAAACATACACATTCCTTAAATAAATGAAGTTGAGCCTCTATAATTTGAGGACAGGATGTCCGAGGTCAGTACCTATCAGCCAACTGTTTGCGCTTGTGATTACCTCTGACACTAAGCCTACCAAAATTCCCCAACCACAAACAATCCCACATTTTGGAAAGTATTCTGGGATTACGTAAATGCCATAGTACATGAGAATGCTGCACAGAAGTACACATTGGGAATTCTACAGAGGCTTGACACTCAGTATGTAGAATTTTATGATAGCCCTCCAATCCAACACTAAAACATCCTGTGGACTATTCTTCCATTTTATGACCAACTTAAAACTGTCTACCCCATATTCTGGCAATGGGGTTCTCTTCCCAAATAACCTAGCATTACCTAATTCCCAAACTCTAAGGTGTGGTGTAATCCACTCCAGTATCAAAGTACGCCATAAGGCAGTTCCAGGTCGAAGAGCTAAACTAAAATTATAACTAAAAAATACACTGTAATAAAAAGCAATTGGATTAACCATTCCAATACCACTTTCTGAAATAGGCCTACAAACAATATCTCGCTTTATCGGGTTCAACCTAGATCCCCAAAATGCATGAAAAAAAATGCTCAACAATTTAGTAAATAATCCCTGGGGTGGCGTAAAAACATAACTAAAGTACAAAAAAATAGACAGAAGCAAAGTTTTAATCAAAAGTACTCTTTTTTTCTTACAAATTAATTTATTCTGCCAACCCTAAATCAGACATTCTGCCTTTCCAACTTGCAGCATCCAATTCATATAAGCCATATCCCGACCTCCAAATTGTACCCCAAGAATTGTCAAAGCGTCATCCATAATCCTAAAGCCCCCTATAGACCCAGAAGGGAACAGGGATATACCTAGGCTCTTATTCCTATTAATCCTGGAACCTGACACAGCTGCATATCGCCGCAGTACCGGAAAAAGGGCCTCTTCCTTTGTGTCAATCAGTAATGTAAGTACCATATCATCAGCAAATGCCAAAGCCTTAACTATAAAACCAGTACCAGGAACCATTATACCTTGAATATCTTGATTAAGATGTATAAGCTGAAGAAGAATATCAATACAGAAAGCATATAAAAGGGGACTAAGAGGGCAACCCTGTCTTACCCCTCTCCTAACCATAACTTTCTTACCATACCACCCATTTATATTAGGACACAAGGAAATATCTTTATATAGAGCTCTAATCCAGGAGACAAATACAATAGGGATACCGAATGCCGCCAAAACATCAAATAAACACTGATGCGAAAGCATATCAAATGCTTTTTCTTGATCCACACTCACCACCCACCCAGAGAGTTGTAAAGAATCTGCTTGCTGAGACAGCTCCCTATGCACTATCAGGTTATCCTTTATTTGTCTACCCGGAATTGAACGTCTGTGCAGGACAATCAAACCATCAGAAATTTTATTCAATCTATTTAATAATATTCTGGCCACAATCTTCCTATCAGTGTTAAGGAGACTCAATGGTCTCCAATTCCCTAGTTCATTATGAGCACCTTTTTTATGAACCAATACCAAGACAGCTTCCTGCATAGATACAGAAAAACTAGAAGTATGCAATATATGATTGAAAAGGATAACCAAAGCTGGGGACAAATCTTCAAGGAAAAACTTTTAAAACCCCGCCCCCAACCCATCCAATCCGGGAGCAGCATCAGAATTCATTTGAGTAACAGCTTGCCTAACTTCATATTCAGTAACAAGTGCTGTTAATGGAGGAACTCACTGTGACAGTACTTGTGGTAGCTGTAAATCCGTCAGGAGTTCTAGCAGATCACCACTCGGTGTTTGAATTTTATCCTCTACCATGGTTAAAATTCCCTCGGGGTAGACACTTTGACCTGTAGGGGAAAGCAATTCAGAGAGAAATCTATGCTTGACCCAATCCTGGCAACTTGTATAGGGATCTAATGAAGACTTTCTAATCTGTGTTCCCAATCTAGCCTCCTGTTCTAATGATTTTGAATGATCATATTGAAGAGACATCATCCTCTTTTTCATGTTTTGAATCTGAATACCATAACACTGTCTAGTAGTTTCTGATAAAGATATCAAGTGTTGTAAATGATGACGTAATTCCAGATACCGTAAATAATCCCGCTTACTCCGAGATGCAGCTGTGGACTGAAACAAAAATTTCCATCCCTTTTTAGAATCCTCCAGCCATTCTGCAATATCCCCGTAACAGTCACTCACTGACAATCTGGCCTTCCAATTATGACGCCAAGTCTTCTGTATCTTAAGGTTCTGTAATAAGGCATTATTCAGCCTCCACCCATTGTTCTGACATCTATTAGTGTCTTTCCAAGAAATCTTGGTTTGTAACAGAACATGGTCTGAAAATTCCACCACCCTAGTAGAAGAATCCAAAATGTGTAACACTTTAGATACAAAAATAAAATCAATACGGGTCTTAAGTGTACCCTTGAAAAAAGCATACCCTCCCTTAGGATGCACACTACGATAAGTATCCCTCAAACCAGCGGTTTGCAAAATCCTATTAAGAGCAACGGTATCACAGAAAAGCTGAGAAGACGTCAGTCCCCGATCTGAGTGTTGTAGGCCACAATTAAAATCCCCTACCCAAAGTACCAATATAGAAGTGTGCAGATATTGATGTATATCATCAAATAAAGCGACACTAGAGGCTTTAGTCTGAGGAGCATAAATAGCTATTAAACTGAACCTCTCCCCTGCAAAGCTAAGATCTAGCAACATGGCATATCAGATACTACTATAGGAATAGGTTCTAAAGTACGAACCGGAAATGAAAATTACGTACCTACCATAATTCTTGATCTTCTTGGACGAGTCTCCACCACTCATTCACACTAATGGGATCTGCGCCGGAGGCACTAGGACCCATCGGGCGCAAACCTTTTGCTGGAGGGTTGACACCAGAGATGGCGCCGCGAGGCACGATGCCATGAAAGTACTAGTCAAGGTAATGACTATCTCGCCGACCCTCCAAATCCCGCCTTTCAGTACCTTTTTACCAAGGAGGTGCAGCGAACTAATGTAAAGAGTAACCTAACCTAAACCGGACATAAGATAGTCCGGGCAACCTGTGTAAGAAGGGTCAACAAAGAAGTCTTCACGGCCTAAAGATTTGAGGGAGTGAAGACCAACACAGCGGTGAGCTCGGGGGATGGAGGGTGGGCATGTGAATGAGTGGTGGAGACTCGTCCAAGAAGATCAAGAATTACGGTAGGTACGTAATTTTCATATCTTCCTGGACATAAGTCTCCGCCACTCATTCACACTAATGGGAGAGTACCGAGCTAATAATCCCCCGAGAGGGCGGCAGGAGACCAAGAGCTCACGTTTCTAGGACAGAAGTCCATTAAGGACAGTTCTGCCGAAGGTGGAATGTCGCCTGGCATGAACATCCACGCCTACTGCTTAACGAAGGTATGCACTGAGCTCCAGGTGGCGGCACTGCAGATGTCTGCAATCGGAACATTATGAATTTCCACTAGGGATGCCGTGACCGCTCTGGTAGAGTGAGCGTAAACCCTACCTTCCAATTTAACCTGTGCCATGGAATAGCAATGCTGAAGACATGCTACCAGCCACGATGAGATGCATCTGATAGCGACAGGTTGACCCAGCCGGGTCTCGCTGAAGGAAACAAACAGTTGCTGGGCTTTGCGAAAATCCTTGGTTCTATCTAAATAGAAACGCAAGGCTCTCTTAACATCCAGGGAATGAAGAGACCCCTTTCATTTTGGAAGTCCGCAAAGTAAGAGGGAAGGACCAAAGGTTGGTTTAGATGGAATTCTGACACAACCTTGGGAAGAAATTTAGGATGAGTGCGAAGAACTACTTTGTCCTTATGGAACACAGTATACGGAGGGTCCATAACCAGGGCATGTATCTCAGAGACCCTGAGGGCTGAGGTAATGGCCACTAGGAAGGCCGTTTTCCAGGTAAGAAATTTTAGCTTACAGGTAGCCAGAGGTTCGAAAGGTTTCCAAGTGAGCATGTCTAGCACAAGGTTAATGTCCCAGGCTGCAACTGGACGTCTTATAGGGGGTCTGGTATGCAGAATTCCTTTAAGAAATCTCTTAACCATAGGTAACTGAGCCAGAGACAAGGAAGAAACCGCTCATGATATGCTGAAATGGCACTAAGGTGAACTTTGACTGTAGAGTACTGAGGCCTGAATTTGAGAGGTCCAGAAGGTACGCCAAACCTTGTCTGGAGGACAGGAAAAGGGATTCCAAGAGGACTTTGACACCAGAGCTAAAAACGCCCACTTAGACGGTAAGTTTTCCGAGTAGCTGGCTTCCGAGCAGCCAGAAGAATGTCCGAGACCCTTCGAGACATTGAACCGGTTCACTTCTACCTCTTCAGGAGCCAAGCGTGAAGGTGAAGCGATCTCAGGTTGGATGGACCACCGGACCCTGAGTCAACAGGTTCATCTGCAGGGGAGTGGTCTGAGGGCTGCCAACATACTGTTGAGTAGAGGAAACCATAGTTGTTGAGGCCAAGAGGGGCAATGAGAATCATCTTGGTCCCCTGAGACTCGAATTTGAGAAGTATTCTGAATTAGAGGAAGAGGTGGAAAGGCGAAGAAAGCGTTTTGTCCACCGCAGCCTGAACGCATCCTGACAGAAAATGCCAGGCCCTGGATTTCTGGAGCAGAAGAGAGGCAGTTTTATGCTGAGTGGAGATGCAAAGGTCCAGGTCTGGAGTTCCCACTCTTCAATAGTGACTGAACTATGACTGAGTCGAGAGACCACTTGAGGATATGCTTTGTTCTGTTGAGACGGTCTGCCAAGTCGCTTTGTACGCCTGGCAGGTAAACCGCTTGAATTAGAGCTTTGTGTTCCAAACACCATTCCCACACCCTCATCGCTTCCCTGCATAAGGGGTAAGAGTGAGCACCGCCCTGCTTGTTGATGTAATACATCACAGCTTTGTTGTCCGTTTGAAGGAGAATGTTCTTGTGACAAAGAACATCCTTCAAAGCTCGGATCGCATAAAGGACGGCTCTCATCTCTAGGACATTTATGTGAAGCTGGGCCTCGAGCTGAGTCCATACACCTTGAGTGTGGAGAGAGCGACAATGGGCTCCCCATCCCGTTAGCGATGCGTCTGTGGTGATGGAGATTTGATGATCCAGAGGAGCAAAGGGGAATCCTTCCAGGAGATTGCTCTCTTGAGACCACCAGGTGAGAGACCTCTGTAAGGGCTCTGTCACCTTGATGGGATAAGACTGGGGGTGAGAGGTTGGTGACCACTGAGCGGAGAGCATCCATTGGGTGGTTCTCATGTGTAGCCGAGCTAGGGGTACAGTGAACACTGAGGATGCCATGAGGCCTAACATACGTTGCATCGAGAGAGCTGTAACCGATCTGTTCTCCCCGATGTAACGGACCATCTGAAGGATGTCGAGCCTTCTGTCCTCTGGAAGGAAAGCCTTCACACAAGACGTGTCCAGTAGAGTCCCTATGAAAAGGAGTCTCTGGGAGGGCTGCAGCTGTGACTTCTTTAGATTCAGCAGAACTCCCATGGATGTAAAAAGGCGAGAGGCCGTCTGAACAGCTTCCCGAGTCCCCTGTCTGGAAGGGCTTGCTAGGAGCCAGTCGTCCAGGTAGGGAAACACTCGGATTCCGAGCTTCCTGAGATGCGCTGCGAGAACTGCACAACATTTTGTAAAGACTCGCGACGCCGAGGACAGCCCAAAGGGCAGGACTCTGAACTGATAGTGTTGACCCAGAGCCACAAACCTCAGGAATTTGTAATGCCTCGGTGAATAGGAATATGCTGGTAAGCGTCCTGCATGTCCAGGAGGCTAGCCAGTCGTGTTGATGAAGCAAAGGTAACAGGGTTCCTAGAGAATCATTTTGAATTTCTCCTGGGGAGAAATTTGTTCAGCTTCTGAGGTCTAGAATGGGCGCATACCCCAGACTTCTTTGGAACCAGAAAGTAGTGAGTAGAACCCTGTGTTTCGCTGATGCAGAGGCACCAGTTCTACTGCCCTGTTGTTCAGAAGGCCCTGAATCTCGGCATCGAGAAGGTCTGACTGAAGGATAGACAGCTTGGGTTGACGTTTGGGAGGACGATTCGGAGGGGTCTCCAGAAAATTGAGAGAATACCCCTCGCGAATTATCCGAAGGACCCATTTGTCTGAAGTTATGGACTTCCACTGGTTGTAGAAGTACATCAGATGACCTCCCAACGGAGAAGAAAAGTCCACCTCGGGCAGTGGAGATGGAACTTGGGCCGGCAACTCATAAAGTAGCACTGGGCGCTTTGGGCCCTTGCGCTTTCTGTTGTGTCTTCTTTTGCGGTTGGGCAGGTTGGTTCTTATGGAAACTTCCTCTGCCCCTGCCTCGAAAGGACTGACGATTATGAAACTGACGTTTACCGACATGCCCTCGAGAGGGGGTAGGCAGGGGTTGAGCCAGCTTAATGGCCGACCTAGTCTTCTGAGTAGCCTCTAGAGCTTGCTCTACCTGAGGACCGAAAAGATACGAGCCATCAAAGGGCAACGCCATTACATGCTGCTGTGCATCATTCGTGAAACCCGAAGTACGCAGCCAGGAATGATGGCGAGTACAAATACCAGCGGCTGCTGAACGAGAAGCAGTGTCGAAAGCATCCATGGCTGCTTTGACCTGTTGGTTATTAGATTCAATACCTCTGGTAATGGTCAGAAGAAGCTCTGACTTAGAGTCCGAGTCTGGAAGAGCTTCAACCATTTGTTTAATAGAGTGCCACAGGATATACTCATACTGAGAAAAATAGCCCTGGTAACTGGTAATATGCATACTTAGAGTGGACGCAGCAAAGACTCTCTTACCTAATGTATCAATCTTACGAGACTCTTTGTTAATAGGTCGAGCTGTAGTAGCTTGAGGAAGAACGACCTTATCATTCTCTGCCAGGACTACAATAGGATCCGCAAAGGCTTGAGATGCCAAATGGGACGATCCTTGGGGCTGAATATTTCCTATCAATGGATTTAGCCACCGAAGGGTAAGAGCAGGATTATTCCATACCATTTGAGACAGCGCCTCAAGGAAGGTTGAATCGAGGAGTCAAACAGAGGGATCTCCAAGCATGAAGATATTGGAGTCTTAACCGCTTCCCAGGATCGATGTCTGTAGTCTGAGAGAAAGAGTGGAACTCAGGTTCTTCAACAGAGACTTAAAGGACAGGTCTTCACCACAGGCTCTGTAGCAGCGAAAGATCCTGCTTCGCCCACTTCATCACCCAACCAAGGTCTGGGTCAGGCTCAACGCCATCTCCTGATAGTCCAGGAAGAACTGTTTGGACAGGAAAGGAGGAAACACAGGAGAGGAAGAAAGAATTGAAAGGAAAGAGGAGTCCTCGAGAGCTCCTGGCGCAAGGAGGTGTAACGGGCCGAAAACGCGCTTAAAGAACAGCACGGCGCCAAAATGGTGCCGAGGAGGCACGCGGCGGAGGCACATGGTGCCGCGACGGGCGCCGAGAGGCACACGGTGTCAAGGACGCCGGAGAAGGCGGACGGAAGCGAAGGCACATGGCACCACGGACGGCGCCGAGAGTTCAAGGCACGAGGGACAGCGCCGAGAAGGCACACGGCACGCAGACGGCGCCGACAAGCGCTGCGACACTCGCGGACGGCGCTGGAAGCACCCCAGGACCCTGAGAAACATGGTAAGAAGGGAAAAAAGCAGGAGATAAGGGCATCGGTGTGCCCCCTGCGCCGCAGCCATGTGAGGGGGGGAACACCTTAGCGCGGAGTCGTCAGCACCGAGAGAGGCGCCGCACGACCAGGAAAGTCCAACTGCCCTACCTGGTCGCCCGACAAGCCCGAAGGCCCCCGGGCAACCGAGCCAGGTAGCAGAACCAACCTCCGAGCCCATTGCTCCATAAGAGCAACGCACTGATGAAACTGCTCATCTGAAGACCTACCTATAGGCGGGTAGGACTCGATGCCAAAGACGGCGGCTACCGGAAGCAGGAGTTGGCGCATCCAAGGAGGAGACCGCAACTAGCCACGATAACAGACCGCCAACGCAGAGATCATCAGAGGGCGACTCGAGTGATGCCTTCTTTAGACCTGTGGGTCAAGAAGAGCTCGAGGCTAACGGTGCCGAGAATGCGCACGCTTGTTTTATGCCTCCGGGGACCACCCATCCTCGGCATTGACTGACTGCTGTCGGACCCCCTGCTCGGGAGAAGGGGCGACCGGACCCAGCCCGACTGACTGAACAGTTTAATGGAAGTCTCCTCACCGTCACCTGACCTGTTCATGGTCGACTCCACAAGTAGGCTGAGACTTCTTTATTGTATATTAAAATAGAATAAATTTAAACGATACTACATCGAGATAATACTACAAAAAATAAACTGAAAACAATGCTGCCAGTTTGAAGTTTGACTCCCGACAAGCGGCGGCGTCGTTACTGAAGCGCACTTTTCGGGCCGGGAAAAAAAAAGGAACTGAGGTTGGAGGGTCGACGCCGAGATAGTCATTACAGCGTGAGCTAGTGCTCGCGGCGTCGTGCCTCGCGGCGCCATCTCTGGTGTCGACCCTCCAGCAAAAAGTTTGCTCCCGATGGGTCCTAGTGCCTCCGGCGCAGATCCCATTAGTGTGAATGAGTGGTGGAGACTTATGTCCACGAAGATCCACAGGGTCAACCTGAATCTCAATATCTTGTTCTACAGGAAGAGGAGGACGTGCAGCCACCATATCATCCTGGGTTACTCCTGCAGAATCCTCAGTAACCTCTATATTGTTCTTTTCTTGGAAATCAGCAATTTTTTTTGCTTGCTGATGTTGTGCTCTAGAAATGATACCTTCATGGGAAGGACAATCAGTTGTATTATGAGAAGCCCAAGGACAGGAGCCATAAGCATGGCCAGTGTTTTCACACAGATTACAACAAAAAAGATTAAGACATTTGGAAGACCCATGCCCAAATTCAAAATAATGACTACATCTAAGAGTATCGTAGGCTGAACTAATATGGTTCCAAGATCCACACTTAAAACATGATCTGGGCTGACAAACATAAAAAATAGCACCCCTATCCCTTCCTAAATAAAAAGAACTGGTCAAATGCATAGTACCAGAGTTTGTAACAAACAGTTTTACCCTTATCCTCCAACCGCCATCCCCTATCTGCTCACTATCTAAAGTAGGGGTTGGGGTATCCAGAACCTCACAGCGTTTATGAAGCCAAAATAAAATATCCTCCACATTTACTCCGTTTTTAAACATGACAGTAATAACCCTAATAGTAGGCTTCGTAAGTGGTATTACCAAAAAGGGTACCCAAAGGGGGGAACTTTTAATAGCATTATACTGGGCCCAAAACCTATCCAAACTAGATCTAGTTTTAAAACTAACATCAAAATTGGAGCTACCAATATTAATAAGGGCAAAAATCTCCAAGGAAAAAAATTTCATGGGAGTTTTACAACAAGACTCGAGCAATATAAACCCTATCAGGGGCCTCTTGTAAGCCCCTTTATACAGAATTCGGACTGCATTCCTAAGGGATGCTGGCTCCTTCCTATTCTGAAAGATATCCGAAAGTTTAAAATATGTATTTTGCTGGGCACCTAACATAGGCTGAACAGCCTCAGGAAGGGGTCCCACCCGCATGCCATTGTCTTCAACCCTAGAACTCAAGGCCAAAACCCCTAGATCTGAAACCTGTTGACTTTGGGTTACTGTATCAACAACTTTAGTTATGACAGTAAAATCAGAAGATACCTCATGAACAGGTATACTAGAATCAACAACAGTAATGTCAGTAGATGTGTGAGATAAAGTCGTACCCCGGGGTATAACATTGGAGCTCAAAGGCGTAGAGTCGGTGGCCACATTACCGTTAACCATTTCTAACATTCGCAAATATGTATGGTCCTGAGAATCCAGAGACCAAGATCCACTTGCAGCTTGCTCCCAGCCAGCCTCACAAAGCGCCCGCTGTGGAGACCAAGATGGGCTGCCCGGCAGTACCTTCAAGCGACGATCAGAGGCCTCCGAAGAACCTGGAAGTAAAGCAGTCTCAACACAAACCTTACTCCTGCCCGGTTGATGTTTTTGTGCCGGAAAAACAAATTCAGCTGGAACAGGAACAGAGCAAGGCGATTCCGAAGTTTTAAGCAAAGAAACATTAGGTGACTGCTTAGTAGGCATCTGAATCTCCATATCCTCAGGATTTAGGCACTCGGATGGAGCACCAGACAAACCGCCAACCTGAACAAAGTCTGAAGCAACAGCAGGAGAACTCAGCAGTTCCACAGCGTTGAAGGAGCAACCACATCCAGCACAGGTACGCTAGCATGTAATGGGGCGACCTCCGGCTCCGTAGCAAGGTCCGCTAATTCCCGTTCCAACTGCTGAATTTGCAGCAATAACTTCGATTTCTTTTTCAACAAATATGTAGCGGTTTCACTCATCATTCCTGTAGGGCTGCTCCCCCGTGAAACAACAGATGGAAGCCCAGAAACATTTCGAATAGCCATGTCCGAATCCAGAAACTCATTTCCCGAATCAGCAGACTCATACCCTGCTGCATCAAGCTCTACGTCTGTAGTCTCTGGCAAAATAGTAACAGGAGAGGAGGCTAACTCTCCTGCACCAGCGACATCCATCTCCTCCGGTGAGGCAGCAACACTGGCCATCCTGTCACAGATGACCAAGGGTTCCCCCTACTGGAAAGAGTATGAGAATTTCCCCGGTGTCCGGGCCAAATTTCCCCCATTCACTAAAAATACCACCAACAGCGTAATCTGGTTCAATGTCAGTTGGCATCCATCTGTATCCCCCTTCCCGGGACAAGGCTGAAAATAGTCAGAATTGTTATCTAGTCCTCCTTCCCGGTTAACAAAAACGATATAAATAAATTGGTGACTGTGATACTGTGCTGTTATGCACTGACGGGAGCGCAGGGCACTACCACAGAGAGATAAGCGTTAATTAGGGACAATTACAATATGCATGCATTGGAGGAGCCCCATGCTCCCACATGCACATAGGGATACCATTATGGACTGATGGGAGCGCAGGGCTCGGAGGGCTCTGCACACCCACACATAAATGAGGGTTGGATAGCATTATGGACTGATGGAAGCATAGGGCCCAAAGGGCCCTGTGCTCCACAGGGAGATGAGGGTTAATTACAATCTCTCTACACTTATGGATATATGGGAACGTACGGCCCATAAACAACTATGGCTATGGTGATACTTTCACAAAAAGTAAGGAAATTCTCTACAAAAAACAACTTTGTTAATGGCCCTGCGTTCCCACATGCAAATGAGGGACAACTACAATATGCATGCCCAGGCCCTGTGCTCCCACATGCAAATATGGATACCATTATGATCTGATCTGGGCCCTGTGCTCCCACTCATAAATGAGGGATGGATAGCATTATGGACTGATGGCAGCATAGGGGCTGAAGGTTAATTAAAATCTCTCTACACTTACGGATAGATGGGAGCGCCCATAAACAACTATGGCTAAGTAGGGAAATTCTCCTCAAAAAACTTTGTTAATGCACCATTAGGGTTCCTTATGATTATACCTTCTCAAAAAGTAGGGATATTCTTTGCAAAAGACTGCGTTAATGCACCATAGAAACAGAAACATAGAAATTGTCAGCAGATAAGGATCACTAGGCCCATCCAGTCTGCCTGTAAATCCTATACATGTATGTGGCCACTGACCCTATGTGATCAATGGCTTTTCTACACTCCCTCCCCCCTCAGGGTTCCCTTGTGCCGGCCCAGGAATGTTTAAAACCTTCCACTGTGCTTGCTCCTACAACCTCATGTGACAGACTATTCCAAGTGTCCACCACCTTCTCTGTGAAGAAAAACATTCTCACATTACCTCATAATCTACACCCCTCCAATTTCATATAATGCCCCTTCATTCTAGTACTTCTTTCTACATTAGAAAAGGTCTTCCCTGCACCTTGTTTATGCCCTTGCAGTACTTGAAAGTTTCTATCATGTCCCTCCGCTCTCTCCTTTCCTCCAGAGAGTATATATTGAGGTTCCTTAGTCTGCCCTCATATGTTCTGTAGTGCAAGCCACGTACCATCTTTGTCGCCCTTCTCTGGACTGCTTCCACCCAGTCTATGTCCTTGCGCCGGTGTGGCCTCCAGAAATGGAAATTACGTACTTACGTTAATTTTTGATCTTCTTGGACAAAGTCTCCACCACTCGTTCACTCTAATGAGACTACACCAGAGGCGCTAGGATCCCATGGGAGCCAAAAATCTTCAGGAGGGCTGGTGCCAAGATAGGACCACGCATGCGTGGCACCACAAGACTAGCTTGCGTCGTACAGGTTATTCTGGCGTCGACCCTCCAACCGCCTCAGTATCTTTTCGACTGAGGAGGTGCAGCATAAACTTAATGAAAGAAAACCTAACCCAAACTTGCGGGCATATGAAGGCCCGGATGACCCATGTAAGAAGGGTCAATTCAACAATGTCTTCACAGCCCGAACAACAAGGAAGTGAAGACCAAAACAGAACAAGTGAGCTCAGAAGATGGTGTGTGGGTGTGTGAATGAGTGGTGGAGACTTCGACAAATAAGATCAAGAATTACGTTAAATACGTACTTTCCATATCTTCCTGGACTAAAAGTCTCCACCACTTATTCACATTAATGGGAGAGTACCGAGCTGAAAATCAAATCCCCAAGTAGGGCGGTAGGAGACAGAGTTCACTCAGGACAGAAGTCCATAAGAACTGTCCTGCCGAAGAAAGTTAACTGTCTGGCATGGACATCCAGAACATGGTGCTTTTACAAAGGTATGTACTGAGCTCCAACTCGTCACCTTGCAGAAGTCTGCAAAGGGTATATTACGAATTGGCACTAGGAAAGCTGCAACCACTCTGGTACAGTGGTGTAAACCCGGCCTTCCAACTTGACCTGTGCCATGGATTAGTAGTGTCAAAGACATGCAACTAACCAAGCCGAAATACATCTTATGGCAACAGACTGACCCAGCCGAGGCATACTGAAAGATACAATAGTTGCTCGGATGCATATCTCTTTGTTCTGTCGATGTAGAATCGCAGAACCCTCTTAACATCCAGTGAAATAAAGGGAGCGCTCGCCTTCATTCTGGAGTTAACGAGGTAAGTAAGGAGAAGTAAAACTTGACTAACGGTAACTGAGCCAGTGACATGCTGTCTACTGGCTCAAGATAGACCGAAAACACACAGAGGTGTACCTTCACTGCTGAGTAATGCAGACCTGCATTCAACAGGTTCAAAAGGCACCCTAACACCTTACTTGGTGGGCAACCGGAGGGTCCAGACGGGACCTGCATCACAGAAGGAGAAGGGTTTCCACTTAGTCACGCAAGTCCTCTTGGTGGAAGGCCTATGTGCAGCTTAGAAGATGTATGCAATGGTTTGGGAAACCTAAAACTTGCCCACTTCCACTTCCTGAGGAGCACGGCATGGAGATGAAGGGAACACAGGTAGGGATGGATGAAAGTCCCTGTGTCAGAGGTCCACTGGTAGAGGAAGTCACCTATGGGGAACTTCTGATTGACTGTTGATCAATGCAATCATATCTGCTAAGGCCAGTCTAGGACAATGAGAATCATCCTGCCCCCTGTGCCTACAACTTTTGCAGCACCCTCTGAATTAAGGGAAGAAGAGGAAAACGTACAGGGAGCATCTTGTCTACTGCAGTAAATACATCCTGACAGGAAACACCAGGGTCTGGATTTCTGAAGCAGGATAGAGGCAGTTTTGAGATGAAAGGGAACACAAAAAAGAGCAGGTCTGAACTGCCCCACTTGCCTAAAGTGACTGCACGAAATCTGAACTGACGCAACGTGCTCGAGGTACCACTCTCACAACCTCACGGCCTTCCAGCAGAGAGGGTGGGAGGGCGCTCCACCCTGCTTGCTGATGTAATACATCACTGCTCTGTCATCTGACCAAAGCAGGATCACTTCGTGGCAGGGGGAATCCTTCAGGACTTTGTTTAGAAGATACCTCTCATCTCTAAGAAATTTATGAAAAGATGAGGTTCCTCCTGGCTCTACACCGAAATGTGGAGGTCTTGACAGTGAGCTCCCCACGAGAGATTTTGTCTGAGGCTCTGTCATTTTGAATGGAGGATTGCGGATGCATGGTATCTCAGAAGCAAGAGAGTGTGACTGAGAGTTGGACAGACTGGGCTGCCGTCTGGGTGGAAAGTCTGGGGAAATCTGTGAAATTGGGAGAGTGTTCATCTTGGACAATCCTGATGACCTGCATGTCCACTGTAATGGGCTTCCACTGGCTGTATAATTGAATTAGACGTCCCTCCTACTGCCGGAGGTGCCCCCCTCAGACAGCTGAGGTGGGACTTGGGCTGGATCCACAGAGGTTGGTACTGGGCACTTTGGGGCCCTGTGTCCTCTACTGGTTTGGTTCCTGATAAAGGCACCTAGGACTTTACTCTGACAGGACTGGCTGTAGGAAAATGTCGAAGGTCCTGTCCTTCTGAGGGTAGCAGGTTCCGCCTATTGTTTAAATGGCAGCCGTATTGTTCTGAGTGGTCCCCAGAATTCAACCTGAGGGCCAAACAGATAAGCACTGTCAAGGAGACGTTAATCACCTGCTGCCAGCAGCAGCTGCCCTAGAGGCAGAGTCATAGGAGTCCATAAAAGCTTTCAGCTGATTATTGAGCTAGAAGCCCCAAGTAATGGAGCATTACATTCTGGGAGGCTCGCGACCATTTCATTGAGTGTGTTCCATGGGGTGTACTCGTACTGAGGAATGTAGGAACTCAAGATGTAGAAGTCTGCTTTGGTCCACAGATGAAGACTGAAATGTTACGGTGGACCCTATATCCCTGAGGAGAAAGAAGATCTCCCATCACACTGATACAGAAGGCTTGCATTCCAGCCCATAAAATGAGTCATCTGCTGCATCTTCGACAAAGCAGAATAGGGGAGAGACTCATCCAGATCCACTTCTACCTCAGAATAACCTCCAAAAGGCAGGTCTACACCTGAACACTGGAGATGCCACCACCTGGATCAGCGAAGAATACACAGCAATCCACGGCATCTGTGCAAGACTCGGCGCTAAACCCAGCACCAGATCTGGCTCCACAGCCTGCGCTACACTGGCACCAGCACCACACGGTGCCAGAACCGCTGCTATTCCTGAAGGAAAGAGGGAGAATGAAAGTGGTACCCAAGCTAGCCCCTGCATGGGAAAAAGGCAAGGAGGGGGTAGGCAAGAGGAGTCGGCTTCGATGGTGTTGGCACCGGAGAGGGCACAGCACATATCCTGGCCCGACCGACTCGGCCGTGGCCAGCGGCTCTGAGGCCCGAAGGCCCCGGAACCAGGTCCACTGGTGAGGACAACTGGGCAGACGCCGTACCCACTTGCTCTAAAAGAGCGGCCCAGAGGTGAAATTGCTCACCGGAACCCCATCGAGGACAGAGACGGGATCTGGGTGTCAAAGATCACAGCCATTATGAGCGGAGCCACGGAGGAACCCATCGGAGTCTGTTCAGCCCTATCGCTCTCCATCATCAATGATCCCTGCACAGACGTACCAGAGGGCGACCTCGAGAGGAACCAATTGTTCTTCCACTGACCGGAGGAAGAAGAGCTCGAGGTCAAGCGGAGCCAGGTCCCGGAACCACTAATTTGTGCTTCGAGCGGACTGCCCCCCCCCCAAAAAAAACACCAGACTGCCCGTGGTCGGACCCTCCCCCTCCGCAAAGGGTGGCGGCCTGGACACAGCCCCACTGCCATCACAGGTTTCAAACGAAGTCTCCCTACCATCACCGCTACCGGCTAAGGTTGACTCCGTTGATGGCAGGCTGAGAATTTCTTCTTCTTCTTCATCATCTTTTTCTCTCCTTTATTTTAAATAAGAAAAGAACACTAAAAATGGTAAGTTAAACAAATACTGAATGGCTATAACTGCTGTTGTATGGATGAAGACTTGACTCCCGGCAGGTGAGCGACGTCGTCATCGAAGAGGACTCAACGGCGGGAGAAAAGGAACTGAGGCGGTTGGAGGGTCGATGCTGAGATAGCCTATATGGTGCAAGCTAGTATCACGGTGCCGTGCATGCTCAGTCCTATCCTGGCGCCGGCCCTCCTGAAGCTTTTTGGCTCCCGCAGGGTGCTAGTGCCTCTGGCGTAGTCCCATTAGTGTGAATGAGTGGTGGAGACTTTTAGTACAGAAAGATATGCACGCAGCACTCCAGGTGAGGCCTTAAAAGTGTTTTTACAATGGCATCACCACCTTCCGCTAGTCATACCTCTGCCTATGCACCCCAGCATGCCACTGGCGCTCCCCACAGCTTTTGTGCTCTGCTCTGACACCTTAAGGTCATCAGAAATTATAACCCCTAGGTCCCTTTCCTTCTTGGTAACAGTCAGCACCTCTCCCCCGATTCCCCCTACTCAGGTTCATTATCTTGCAGTTCTTTGCATTGAACCTCAGCTACCACACCTCCAATCATTTTTTAAGCTTCTCCAGGTCCCTAATTTTCTGCACCCCTTCTGGAGTATCCACCCTCTTGCAGGTCTTGGTGTCATCTGCAAAAAGGCAGACCTTTCCTTTCAGCCACTCTGCAATGTCACTAATGAAGACACTGAACAGGACTGGTCCCAGTACTGATCCCTGTGGTACCCCACTGGTCACCTCCCTCTCCCCAGATTGGATCCCATTTAACAACCCCCTCTGCCTCCTGTCCATTAGCCAGTTATTAACCCAGTGTATCACCTTTTGTCCCATGCCTAGACTACCCATCTTATTAATCAGCCTTCTGTGTGGGACGGTGCTGAAGGCTCTGCTGAAATCAAGGTAGGCAACATCCACCGGCCCCCGATTAACTTCCCTAGTCATCCAATCAAAAAAATCTATCAGGTTTATTTGACACGACCTTCGTTCTGTGACTCCATGTTGCTTCAGATCCTGAACACAACTGGATTCCAGGTGTGCCACTATTCTCTCTTTCAGCAATATCTCCATGATCTTCCCCACCACTGAGGGGAGACTGACTGGCCTGTAGTTCCCCGCCTCCTCCCTACTCCTGCCTTTGTGCAGAGGGACTACATGTGCCCTCCTCCAATCCCCTGGAACCACTCCTGTGTTGAGTGACTCAGTGAACAAGGCTGCCAGAGGCACTGCTAGTTTCCCTCGCAGCTCCCTCAATATCCTTGGGTGTATGCCATCCGGCCCCATGGCTTTATCCATCTTCAGCTTCGTGAGCTCATCTAGAAGTCTCTCTGCTGTGAACGGACTGGTGTCCACTTCTCCCCCCCCCCCCCAAATTACCTCTACATTCAACTGTGGTCCAGACCCTCCTCCTTAGTGAATACTGAGCAAAAGTATTTGTTCAGTATTTTGGCTTTATCCAGTTCCCCTTCTTTACACTCCCCCTTTAAGCCTCACAATCCCTCCCCTGGTTTTTCTTCTTTTGCTGATGTATCTATAGAATGTCTTGTCCCCTTTCTTCACAGTCTGCGCTAATCCCTCCTCCGTCCACCCCTTAGCACTCCTAACAGCTTTCCCTGCGACCCTTAGACATTCTAGGTACACCTCTCTGTCTTCCTCCCTTTGGGTCCCCTTGTACTTCCTGAAACTCACACTTTTAGCCCTTACTTTGTCTGCCACCTCTTTAGAGAACGATATTGGCTTCCTTCTTCTTTTCCCCTTGGCTACCATCCTGATGCATTGGTTTGTTACATCCACTATGGCACCTTTCAGTTTCCCCAACTGTTCCTCAACCCCCTCTCTTACCTCCCTCTTCCCTAGGGCTACTCTGATACATCTACCCATTTCAGTGAAATCTGCCCTCCTGAAATTTAAAACTTTTGCCCTTGTGTGGCTTGAGTCCCCATCTCCACGCTAAACCACACTATGTTGTGGTCACTGGACCACAGCTTTCCTTTCACCTGGACTCCTGTGACTGTTCCCACTTGTCAATATCAGGTCCAGAATTGACTTGTCCCTGGTTGGATCTAGCACCAGTTGTCTTAGACCCTTCCCCTGTAGGGCTCCTAGGATGGCTGTGCTTCTGGCTGAAGCAGCTGCCTGGGTGGTCCAATCCATGTCCAACATATTGAAATCTCCCAGCAGTAGGATTTTGCTTTTAGATGCCATGACATGAATTTCCTCCACTAGCTCCCTGTCCACCTCCTCCCCCTGTGCAGGAGGTCTGTAGATTACCCCTGTGCATATTGCTGTGCCACTACCAGACTCAAGGGTGACCCACAGTGCCTCGACCTCTCCCTGCCCACCCTGCACCTCTGTTGCCTTTATTCCTTCTTTGATGTACAGTACAGGGCTACTCCCCCCATTTTACAGCCATCCATCCTGAACAGCATATAACCTGGTACATTTATGTCCCACCCATGATTTGCAGTGTAGCATGCCTCTGTTATTGCTGCTATGTCCAGATCCACCTCAACCAGCAAGGCCTCTCGGTTTATTTCCCAGGCTGTGGGCGTTAGTTACCATGGCTTTCCATGTTCTGCAGCCTATCCTGTCTTTGCCCATTTTTATTCTCCTGCTTCCCCCCCCACCCAGTGATCCTTCTTATGCGGCCCTGATCCCTCTGCTTCTCTCTTACTGCTTGCTGCAGGTGTCCCTGTCATTGACTCAGTTTCTTGTACCTCTGTTCTTGTTTCCTTACCTTGTGGGGGTGAGCTATTTGAGTTTTCCTGCTCCCGTTTGCCCCCCCGCCCTCGGTAGTTTAAACGCGTGTCAGCGAAGTGTTTGAACTGCCCATTGAGGACTGATTTTCCCTTCCTGGACAGATGCAGTCCATCACAATTATACAGGGCTCCATCATTCCAGGTGGGTCCCCAGTCCCCAATGAAGCCAAATCCATTCTCACTGCACCAACCCTTCAATCATGCATTGAAGCTTCTGATGCAGAGATTCCTATCACCCGCCTTGCCATGGACTGGCAGCACCTCCGAAAAAGTGACGGAGCTTGCTACCTTCGCCAGGCACCCTCCCAATTCTCTGAAGTCCTCCTGTACCTGCTCTAGGCTAGCTCTGTCCTTGGATAAGTCATTTGTTCCCATGTGAACAATGACCTCCAGCCCTCCCCTCCTTGCCTAACAGGCGACTGGAGGGACCACGGCAGAGGTGGACCTCCGAAACTAATTGGAACTTGTTTTGTTTCATTTCAGCTCCTATCTTTACAGGATGCTGATCTAAAGGCTCTGTGCCGCAAGTGGTGGAGTGCAGTGCACGAAACGAGCAGGGAACAAAGGACATTTTTATTTGTTTTATTTTGTTCTAGGTGGAGCAGGGTGGTGATAGTAAGCAGCAAAGCTCACCTGATGGACTGCTGGGTTGACTGTTGCTTTTGGAGTGTATTTCTCAAACAGGAGGCACTGGAGAGCTCACCACAAACAGACCTGGAAGAATGCCTTGCAGTGTGATGCAGGCTGCAGCTATCAAATCAGGAGACGCAGAACATAAGGCACTGGATTATAACAGGGAGCAAAGGGTCTAAAAGGGGGACCTAGGATACAAGAGAAAGCATCCCTAACGGGAGATTAGAGGGTCGTGGTAGAGGCGGACCTCCAAAACAAAAATCTGAGCTTGTTCTGTTTGATTTCAGCTCCTTTCTTTACAGAACGCTGATCCGAAGGCTCTGTGCCGAAAAGGGTGGAGTGCGATGCACTGAGCAAGCAGGAAGCAGAGAAGACCATTTTTATTTGTTTTATTTTATTTTGTTCTAGGTGGAGTAGGGCGGTGAAAGTATGCAGCAAAGCTTACCTGACAGATTGCTGGGTTGACTGTTGTTTTTGGAGCATATTTCTCAAACACAAGGCATGATAGGAGGACTGATTGTCTTTCCCTGTGAGGATCCACCTGTGGTTAATCCCTCCCACCATCCCCTCTACCTGCCCACCCCAAGGCTGGGCATACATTTAAAGGGGCTTCTCAACAGGTGATTCACCAAAGGTGTAGTCAATCAGGACAGAACAGGGGGAAGGACAGATAAGGGGAAGGGATGCAAAAAGGAAAAGAATAGAGCTACCTCAAGGCACAAGGTTAGAAGGGTAACAAACCAGAATAGGAGGATGCAGGGAGTGGTGCAGTGCTCTGGGTGTGGTGCAGCAATCTTCAAGAGAACATTCTGGGAGCTGCAGTGCTGCCCCATTTGCAGACAACTCTCTGGACTGAGGGCTGAGCTGGCAGGGGTACTGGGGACCTTCACCCTCACCCAGGCCACCGTGTCCCCAGCCTTTGCCACAGCGGCTGCCAGGCAGATGGTTGGAGAGTCTACGGTGGGCTCGGGGAGGTTCAGTGGGGAAGGCAGAGGCACATCCCCCATCTGGTCGAGCTCAGGAACTCCTATACAGTTCTGGAGGAGCGGGAGACTCCCACAAGGGAACCCAAGGCTGTGACCAGGGAGGAGGTGAGGGTCCTCCAGGATGGAGACCCAGCGGAAGGAGGAAGGGTACCCCATGGGAAGAAGAAGTAGTTACTCCTAATGGGGGACTCATTTGTCCAGGGACTGGATCTGGGTAAGGATAGTAGGGAGGAGAGGGAGGTCAAGTGCCTTCCAGGAGGCACAGCCTGGTCGGAGGGGGAGCAGATCCAAATGATCGTGGAAACAGTGGCAAGGAGGGGAGGGCTGGAGGTCATTGTCATTCCCATTCTCATAAAGTCTACACATCTGACCTTATTTACAGATGGTATGGGGTGTGCATTATGCCTGAGAAGCCCAAGGCACACCCCACACCTGCTCTCGTGCCTGGTTTGGAAGGGTGGGGTGTTAGGAAACCTTAACACCTCATTTCCCAGTGTTTGCCGCTTTGATCCTAACTGGAGCATTAATGAAGTTTTTTGCAACTTATATATAAAAAATGCATGTATTGTGTATGTAATGGAGCTCCTACCACTCTTGAGGACCGATTTTTTCTTAAATGTGTTGCAACTATTCTTCTATTTCTTAGCCTAATCTATCCTTTACAATTTCTAGTCCATAAGGTTGGCCACCCCCTTCCCTTTCTTGACTATACTATAGTGTCTTCTTTAATTTTCCTTTTCTCTCTCAGGTCCTCATACATGGAGGTTATTGTGGTGACTTCTGAGCGTATGTAAAACAGGTTGTGTTTATTGTTGTTGGATTTAGTATGTAATAGCACTACTATGTCATAAAATACCTTGCTGTATTGTATATACCTTATGTTTATGAAACCTGTAAAAGTTCAAAATACCATGGCACTAGGTGTTTTTGATAAAGGTAAAAAGTACTAGTTGACTGTATTATAAAAATTAAGTTAGTTGTGCTATTTAAAATGCATGTAAATTGCTGTAAACAGACTATCCGAAATGTCATGTTGATTTGCATTATTTTTTTGTTACTTAGTTGTTTAACCAGGAGTAGCACACTAAGCTGAAAGCTTTTTTACAGGAGTGACCTGGGAACACAGATAAGTTAAGTAACTTCCTCAGGGTCACACAGTATGCAAGTGGAATCTGTGGGATTCAAACCCAGGTCTGGCCTGCTGGATGTCACCAGATTAGCAGCTCAGAGCCTTAAACCACTGCGCTATACTGCTTTGCATTAGGGAAGTATGTGTGATGTGCTTCTTTGAAACTTGGCTTATTGTCAATGCCCTTTGGGGTAACCCATGTTTCAGTGCTTCTGCACTGAGATTCTTTGTCTTTAGCATGTTTATTTTTTTTATTTCAGCCCCTACCCAAGCGAACAAGGCTCGCATGGGGTGGAGGCTGAATCACAACTGCTAAATTAGATCAGAGATCAGTGAGTCAGCAGGTGCTGGCTAAGTGCAGAGAAAGGACATACATAGTCTGTTGCTGCAAACTGATGTACTGAAGAAGGGATATGCCATTGCTTAAGGTTATCTTTTGTATGTTAAACAAACATCACACAGAGACTGTGTGCTGAACCTGAAGTTTGGTGTCTGGTCCATTTGTTATCCCACAACCCCTCCACAATGTGTGTATTTATACAGTATAATATGTATATGCATGTATTTTGTAAATACTACCCACACTGTCCTTACACCTGCCAACCTTGTTCCCGTCTGTATTCTTTACTATTTAATGCAATAGTAGATTTGAGAAGAAAACAGTTATCACCAAGTTCAAGGACAGTGAAAGCTGAAATTATAGAGTGGACCCACATTTTTTCTGAGCAAATAAGGATTTTTTTAAAGATATTATATACTGGCAAATTACAAGAAAAATGGGTTAGACAGAACTGGAGTGTGAAGGGAGTTCTGACCACCTTCACTGCACTGCTGTTTTACATTCATAAATAAATGCAGAGACTTACAAGTCACTCCACCATCAGATACATGGTTTGAGGTCTCATATTATGAGCATTTTAAGCAGTGTAGTGGGTTACTATGTTATTTCTCTGAAGAAAATAACTGTGGTGCCTAAGGATAAGCCCAACAATACTATATCTGAAAAAAGGACCTAGTTTTGAATTGCTGGCACAGTGCCAGAACTGTCACCATCTCAGTCTGAATCAGATTAAGCTCATAACACATAATGGTTTTGCCACTGTGCACGTGCCCGCTTATAGTGCATTTCGGCAAAGACATAAAAGGCTTGCATGTTACCAATTTGCGAAGAATCTATGACCCCAAGAAGTTATTTTAAAGTGAAGGTGGTGGAAAATGCAGTCTCCAACTATATTTAATCATGGGGCAGACTAATCCTCATCCAACATGAATGATTAACTCAATGTTGAGATAGCAGGGTACAAATGAAGCAGTTCTTTATTATTCTTAATTTCCTGATGGGAAAAACTTGGCTATTTTTCCCCTCTTATCACCTTAGATACACATTCTGGTTAGCTGGCACAGTGGCCAGTTATAAGATTTGCTTCAATAATGCACCGTTTGTAACTTCTTCACCCTGCTTAAAAAAATATCCCCTCAAAGTTCAGATCATTTTAGTGACTCATATTCCCGAACATACATTTTGTCTGGTCCTGACTTCAATTATTACAAAAATGTTAATAATAAGAACGTTTTCTGCATCTAATTATTTAGCTGGCCAAAAAAATTTATTTTTTAAGTAAATAATTTGAAGTGACACTGGCAATCCTCCAAGTACAAAAAGTAATTTTTAACCAAATCACCGATTAGAATCATAAAAATAAACACGGATATTTTTCTGTGGTAATTTGTGTACAAAGACCATGTTCATGTTGCTATATGCACTGAAGAAAATAGCAATCTACCACTTTTGTGTTACTCAAAAACATGGTGTAGTAGCATGTAATAACTGCCAAATCATTATTTCTGTTATGTTTCCCGCTTTACTATCTAGAGGGTAAGGCTCTTCTTCATCCTGACCAGAAGCCCTTGGTCACACACCACAGATACCACTGCCTTCCCCCTTATATTCTGCCCTGGACCTACCCTTCTAGCGGAGGCCAGCATCCAGGAGAAGCGTCAACCAGAACTTTGCTGACTGGGTAGTGGTGGTGGGGACGGGAGACCCAGAGCTACAAGTGCTGCAACTACAGTGTGTGGGTGGGTAAAGTATGGCAGCATCATCTTTTAAGCACCACTGTAGTTTGCACTTGTTTTTCAACTCCACTAAGCTGCATACCCACCCCACTAGAGGGTGGTCGAAAACAGGAGACCTTTCTGCCCAATAATAACTGTGCTGAGACTTGGCCCACCACACTCTGACTGACATGAGTTGGCACAAAACAGAAAATACGATGCCACTATGCCATAGGTAAGTGTTATGCCTTACATGAATGGAAAGATTTTACATCATAAGGATTTTGTAGACAGTTGGTAGAAGAAGGTGAGAAAACCGCATGTCACTGTGGTAGCTGAAGTAGGCAGCGAAGCCAAAAAGCCTAAATAGAAAACTCTGTGAAATGTATTATGATGTTAAGCACTACACTGAGGCTACCCAATATCACCATTTAGGTAAGGACGATAAATGCACACAGTCTATTCAGTCTGCCTTGTAACCCAACCTTGAAACTACTGCCCTTTTGCCCACCCCCAATTTCTCCCTTTGATTAGCCCTTTGAAACCAACACAGCTAGCTCTGAACCCAGCAATGGTACCTGCACTGACCACCATGCTGGGCAAGCTATTCCATTTGAGGAAGAAGAATCAGCATTTATATAGCGCTTTTCATATGCAGTGTATCCCAAAGCACTTTACAAACAATGCTAGACTGGTAGTGAAGTGACTGAATGTGTGGTGGTGGCCATATCACACATCATCACCCACCCACCACCTGGATAATTGCATGAACCGGTTTATGGGAAGGGGAATGTTGGCCAGGACACCGGGAATGTTCCCTTCTCTTTGCGAAGAGTGCCCTGGATTCTTTTACTTCCACCTGGACACCCATCAGGACAACACCAGGATGGGCAGAAGGGACCTCGTTTTAATGTCTCATCCAAAGGACGGCACACCCCAGCATTACAGCACCCCCAATACTGCACTCGGATGTCAGCGATTTTTAGGTGCAAGTCCAATCCCGGTGTGGGACGAGAACCCACGACCTTCTGGTCCAGAGGCAGATGTGCTACCAACTGAGCCACGCTGACACCACTCTCAGTGAAGAAGTACTTCTTTGTGTCCTTTCTGAATTCCCCCAACCTACCATTTTAAAAGTATGCCTCCTTGTGGTTGAACTCCTATTCACTTGGAAACATTCAGAGTACTCTATACTATTTACTCTTGTTAAAACTTGCTAGTCTATACCATAACCTCCGTTCCCTTCTTTTCTTCAGTGAATGCATAGTTAGGCTTTCCAATCTTTCCTCTTATGATTCCCCGTTGCCCCTACATAGAGCTGTCTCTCCCTGTTGTAGTGTTGAAGGTTCCAGAAATGAACACAGTACATGAGGTATGGCTTCACCAGTGAACTGTACAATGGCATAATCACCTCCTTCCTGCAACAGATAACACCCTGCCTGATATGCCCCAGCATTCTATTGCCTTTCCCATATGCCTGTCTGCATTGGCAGATGGCCTTCAAACTGTCACTGATAGTCATCTTCAGGTCCGCCCCTTTACATGATTGCTCAGCCTTTATGTCATTAATCCAGTATTCTTTTTTGAATTCCTCTTACCAATGCACAAGACCTTGCATTTCTTGGCACTGAATTTCAATTTCCATATTATGTAACCATTTTTCCAATATCTCTACATCACCTGTCATATTGTTTATACCCTCCACACTATCCACTGTCCCACAGAGGTTAGTATCATCCACAAAGAGACAAACTTTGCCCTGCAGACCTCTGCCCATGCCACTGAGGCAAATGCTAAAGAGTGTGGGACCCAACTGCTAACCTCCTTTATCCCCGGACTAAGTTTCGGCCAATCAGGTTTTACTAGGAACAAAGACACTGACATTCATTACTTTGGTTCCTGCCCCAACCCCCTCAGTGTCTTCTTTACCGAGGATGTGCACTATACCCTAACTAACACTAATACATCTAACTTAAGTGCATGAGATAGCCCTGGTGGCCCATGTAAGAAGGGACACCAATCCAGTAATAGTTTCTTCACAGCCCAAACCAAGCATAATGGGATGAAGACCAACGCAACCACACTGGAGGGGACCTGGGAGATGGTGAGTGGATGTGTGACTCATAGGTGAAGATCGTCTTAGAAGATCAAGAATTACATTGAGTACGTAGTTTAATATCTTCCAAGAATCAATCTTCACCACTGATTCCCAAAAGTGGGTAAGAGTACCAAGCTCAGACAAAGTTCCTGGACTAGGGCGACTGAACTGAGGGCTCAGTCAGAATAGTAAGCCATTCAGGATTGTCCTGCCAAAGATAGCATACTTCTTGGCATGGACATCCAGGGCACAGTGCTCAATAAAAGTATGCACTGTGCTCCATATTGCAGCTCTGCAAATTTCTCCAACAGGCACCGAGTGCATTTCTGTCAGTGATGTGGCAACTGCTCTGGTGGTGTGGGCATGAGCCTTGCCCTCCCATTTAACCTGAGCCATGGCACAGCAGTGGGGAAGCCAATTCACAACCCAGGCAGAAATGTACTTGACTATAACAGGCCGTCCCTTCAGATTAGGATCAAAAGAGACAAAGAGCTATGTGAATTGTCTGAAGTCCTTATTTCTCCCTAGGTAACACCTAAGGACATTCTTAACGTCCAGAGAGTGGAAAGTGTTCTCTCCCTCATTCTGGAAGTTGGACAAAATAGGCAGGCAGGTCGGCTGGCCCGGTGGCGCGGAGGGTTAAGGCGCTGGACACCACACCTCACACTATGCCGGCGACCCGGGTTCAGGAGCGGACTCAGGTCGCTGGTGGGTCAGCTAGGGGAGATAGGCTTGAGCATCCCACTACAGCTTGCCTTCTCTGGGGAGGCAAGAGGCCGATGCCAGAGCACTTGCCAGACTCCAAGTGGAGGCCCAGAGTACTGCAAGCCCCAACTGCAGGGGATGGGCGGCTGCTGCACAGCATCGACATCGGCACCTTGCACCATGATGTCAGGGGGTTGCATGATGTAGGGGAAGAAGAAAAGGAGAAAACTG
The DNA here is from genome assembly GCA_016271365.2 of Neoceratodus forsteri. Lineage (NCBI taxonomy): Eukaryota > Metazoa > Chordata > Ceratodontiformes > Ceratodontidae > Neoceratodus > Neoceratodus forsteri. Next base: position 137,372,444 of record CM028137.1, read on the forward strand.
CCTGCTGGCTCCAGGAAGATGGGCTTCCAGGGACGTGCCTCCAATATGCCCCTGCTTGCTCGACCATAGCCAAGACAGACGCAATGAAGGATTCAAACAACATGAAGTCTTGCTGTATTCAGACATATTGCAGTTAGCCCCAGCACTTGAACTGCCCCAGAGAGGAAAGACTTAACTCTATGCAGAAGCATAGAACATTGAGCTCGAGCTCGATTTTCAAACCTCTGTCTGTGGTACTTCTCAGTGTAACAGTCAGATTCTTTACTCCGCCTAACAGTGAAGTCGCTCCGGAGATTTCCTCTGCTCGGTTCGGTAAAAGTAAAGTGTTCGGTTTAAACCGTATAATTTTTTATTATTTACGAATTTCCAGCCTCTGTCTATGGTATAGGTAGTGTGTAGATAGGTAGTGATTGTGTTTTATTCTGTGAAAAGGTTGGAAATTGTTCCTTTCTTCAGTTTCTTTCTGGTCAGTCTGGTTTGGAACCGATCCATTCTGTTTAAATTTATTTCTGGGATTAGAGTGGTGTTCCGGTACCAGCTGATTTCAAAAGAACTGAGGTTTTCTGCTGGTTCTTTTAAAAAGCCCGTGACACGATTTGTAACTGATCGGTTATTGCATTGCCTGGCTTGAAAGCTGCAATAGGGTAATTTGTTAGGTTGGCCATGTCTGAGAAACCCAAGAAGAAAACCAGTCCCACTGGGTTTCAACAATGTACTGAGTGTGGGGAGGCCTTTGCTAAGGCTGACCCCCACCTCATCTGTGTTTATTGTCTGGGGTTTGACCACCTCAAGTCAGACTGCCAAATCTGTAAAAAACTTTCCTAAATCCACTCTAGATAAAAGACTGAGTACGCTGAAGGAAAGGGAGGCTGAGAAGTCCGTATATCCGGATGGCCAGCCCGGTTCGGTTGTGGCCGAACCTGAGGAGGTGCCTGCTGACCTAGGCGCTACTTCCTCAGGCAAAAGGAGAGCCGATCCCGAGGGGTCAGTTCCATCAAAAAAGAAGCGTAAGTCTGCTGGTTCGGATCCGGTATCACACTCTCCAACCGCAGACAAAATAGCCAGCGATTAGCATTGTTCAATCGCTTAGACCAGTTCGGTCCGAACCGGTACTGCCGGTTAGGCGGTCGTTTGGTCAGATCCATCTCCTCCAGATTATGATCCAGACGCTTTTTATGAGGAGTGGAAGGGAGATGAAGACTATCCTGAGGATGATGATGACGATGACCAGGGTCGGCTTCACCAGTCGACAGCCCGTCCGACGGGTCGAGAAAAATCTCAACCACGTCGACGGGTGTCTCGGCCGGCTGACCTGATGGGGACACCGTGAAGCCAGTGGCCTTAGCCGCAACCTCGACCATAGTCGAGTGTCGACTGTCCGGGGAAAGGGACCTCTTCCGCTCCCACGAACGTCGACTGTGGGACTTACCCTTCGAGTCTTTCTTTTTTGACCGAGAAGAGTGTCCCGATGGCCCCTCTCCCTTCGTGGAAAAGGATTGGCACAGCTCCTTAAAAGAAGCTGTGTAGGAGGATCCCAGAGAGAGCGGGATAAATGCCGCGACCAAGGAAGATGAGGATGCGGCCTGGGCCGCCTCCTCCTCGAGGGCGATCATCTGCTCAAGTTGCTCAGCCGAGCCCGCCGCCGTGGACACCGCCCAACAGGCCTCCTTGGACTTCACCGGCAGGTAGCGCTTCTCCGGGCACCTAAGCTGTAACCGGGCAGCGCAGTCTTCAAGGACATTGGCCAAAATCGATCTACATAACTCGTAGGCCTGCGGGTCATGATCAAGGCCGAAGCAGTACATGCACATGGAGTGCGGGTCCGTCCTGGACATCTTCTGCCCGCATGGGCACCGCCAAAATCCGGGAGTCGATTTGTCCATCGCAGCCGCGAGGGAGGAATTTGACCGAAGTCTTGAGTATTTTAAAACTATTTTTGGGCGAACCGAAGAATTAGGATCCAGTCTATACACAGAGCGTTAAGGAGGGAACCTGAGCTTTCAACCGGTAAGGAAGATCTGGCGTCACGGGGCGGAGCCGAGAGTTTTACCACCCAGGTGGATGGGAGGAGCCAGCTTGAAGACCTGCCGGCAAGATTTAATGTGGCAAGGAACCTGCCAGACAGTGTGGATGAACAACATATTCATGTCCCTAGAAATGTCAGTTATACCACCCCTAGCAAGGCTCCAAAGGCTGTTGCTACAAGATGGGAAGATGGTCCAGTACCACCCTTTAAGGGGTGTTACCCCAGATGGTCTGATGGTGGTGCTGGACCTATCAGGTTTGATGAGGGCGTGCAAGGAGCCAGGGGAACTGGTACTGACCTATAATAGGGTTGTGACCAAGGCCCTTGACTGCATCGCACCTGTCCATGTTTGACCCCATAACCTCGCACCAGAGGTCCCCTTGGTTTGATGGGACGCTCAGGGAGATGAGGAGGAGGAGTCGAAGGTTGAAGCGACATTGGCGGAGGACTGGTCTGGAGGATGACACGTTTATATTGATGGTCCATTACAGAGACTATCAATCAGCAATCTCCTGTAAGAGGCAGAGCTCCTCTTTAGGGAGATTGCTGTGGCAACTAACAGACCAGATCAGCTCTTCCGCACTGTTAATAGGCTGTGCAGTCCAGCTTGTCCCCAGTCCAGGGGAGCCTTTTCATAATTAAGGTGTGATGAATTTGCTCTTTTCTTTTACGATAAGATTGCCACCATCAGGGTTGAAATCCAGTCAATGCTCTCTAATGGGCCTTGCAATGATAGACTTGAGGTTGCAGGCACTTAGTCTATCTGATCCAGTTTCAACCAGCTGGCTGTCGAGGATGTTGTGAGGGTCATCCAGGAATTACAGCCAATTTGCTGTAGTTTGGACCCGGGTCCAACGTGCATCTTAGTGGGGTGTGTTGATGTCATCAGCCCAGTCCTAGCCAGGATAGTTCAGTGCTCTCTAGTAACAGGAGTTTTTTTAGGACCCCTGAAGGAGGCAGTTGTAAGACTACTCCTGAAAAAACCTTCACTGGATCCGGACTGCCTGGCCAACTACAGACCTGTCTGTAATCTGCCTTTTGTGGGTAAGGTTATTGAGAAGGTGGTGGCCGCTCAACTGGAGACCTATTTAACAACTCACAACATTTATGAACCTATCCAGTCCGGTTTCAAGAAAAGGCACAGTACTGAGACTGCACTTGTTTGGGTGCAGAATGATCTCCTGGCGGCGTGGGATTGGGGAAGATGCACCATCTTGATTCTCTCAATCTCGTGGCAGCGTTTGACACCATGGGCCATGGGGTGCTGATGGAACACCTGAGGGTCTGTTGTGGACTGGCTGGTACAGTCCAAAGCTGGTTTAAACTGTTCCTCACTGGAAGGTCGCAGCAGGATGTGTCAGGGATTTTTCCTTCGGCACCTATGCCACTACCATATGGGATCCTGCAGAGCTCTGTTTTATCCCCCATGTTGTTCGCAGTGTATATGCTTCCGCTGGGGGACATTATAAGATGGTATAGACTGAATTTTCACTGCCATGCAGATGGTACTCGGCTACATCTGTCTTTTGCTCCTGAGCAACAGAAGCCGGTCTCAGTATTTAACAGTTGCCTTGCCAAGATCCAAGGCTGGATGAGGGCCAACTGGTTGAAGTTGAATCCGGACAAGACTGAGGTACTGGTGCTGGAATCTAGTCACAGGGGAAGTGGGGCAAGGGAGCATTCTGGTCAGGTCTCTGGGCTTTGGCTTGAGGACTTCCAGTTGCTTACCTCGGATCAGGTAATGAATCTTGGCATTATTTTGGATGGTGGTCTGACACTTACGTGGAAGGTGTCAGCCGTGGTCCGATCCTCTTTTTACTATCTGAGGAGCATTGCTAGGATTAAGCACCTGATTCCCCTTGGTGATCTGCCAGCGCTGGTCTATGTCTTTGTGACCTCTCGCCTTGATTATTGCAATGCCCTATACCTAGGGTTGTCGGTGGTAGATCTTCGCCGCCTACAGCTAGTACAGAATGCGGCAGCCAGGTTGCTGATTGGCCTATCTAGGTCATGTCACATTACATCTGTGCTCCTCTATCTGCACTGGGTGCTAGTTAGGTGGCTGATATCCTTCAAAATCTTTCTGCTGACCTATAAGACCCTACATGGGCAGGGGATGGCTACATGCAAGACCTCCTCCGACCCCTTCCACCCCTCGCACCCCCCCACTCCATGGATGAGGGATTGCTGGAGGTTCCAGGGGTTCACTTACAGTCATCTGGGGCACGCATTTTTGCATACGCAACCCCAATCCTCTTGAACTCTCTACCTCATCCTATACGAGAAAGTCAGACTGTTGATCAGTTTAAGTGGGAGCTAAAAACCAGTTTATTCAGATTAGCTTTCCCAGACCAGGATTAATATTTTACTGTTCTAATAATGATTATTTTATTGTTCTGATGTATTTGTTTTTCTTTTTAATAATTTTTTTTAATGTAAAGCGTATTGAATCTCCATGACAATTGCGCTATAGAAATAAAAGATAACTGATTGATAGATTGAAGCAAACATTCTTCCAAAGCCCAGCAGTACTGGCTGCGACACTGGCTCCATCGACCCCAAAGAGAGGCAGTATAGCGCAGTGGTCTAAGGCTCTGAGCTGCAAAACTGGTGACATCCAGCAGACCAGACCTGGGTTTGAATCCCACAGCTTTCACTTGCATACTGTGTGACCCTGAGCAAGTCACTTAACTTCCTTGTGCTCCCAGGTCGCACCTGGAAACAAGCTCCGGCTTAGTGTGTCTTTCCTGGTTAAACAATTTCCCCTTTCCCTTTCCCAAAAGGTCAGGGACCGGTGCAACCAACGATGCCACTCTGGCCAGTCGCTACACCCACTGCTCCATAAGAGCTGCCTAGTACTGGAACTGCCATCTTGTACCCTTACATCAAGACAGAGAGGGCTCCAGGCCCGAGACTCTACCCTCCCAAGTCTAGAGGTCTTCGGTGTCACTGGTTTGGACCTCTGACTCTGGTAAATTGAGTGCCTCGCAGAACACTTTGCAGACAGCGACCTCGACCAAGGCCGTTTCTTCACCTTCTTGCAAGAGAAGAGGCTGAGCAATGTCTAGACCCAACACAGGGCAAGTGGTGGATTGGGACTGCTTCTTTTTGTACTTAAGGGGGGACTGCCTCTCCCGAATACTGGCCAGACCATCATCAGAACCCCTTCCCAGAGGGGAAAGTGGACCAGAAGCCATCTGTTGCTAGATCAGCCTTCCTCCATGGATGTCAACCACTGACGCTTGGTAGGGATGAGAAAAAGTAAGTGATTTAACTGCGACAAAATAACTAAACTGACACAAAAATAACACGTTCTAGCTTAAACACTAAAACTGAGAAGAACTGAACGCTGTTGTCTTATAAATGAGAAGTCTGGACTCCCAGCATGCGACAATCTTCACTGATGCACATCTGATGAAGGGGGGGGGGAACTGAAGCAGTTAGGGGCTGGTGCCGAGGTAAACAAGAGGCCACGTGCACTGACTCACGGTGCCATGCATGTGTGCTGCTTGCCTCAGCACCAGCCCTCTGAAATGTTCTGGCTCCCACTGGGTCGTAGTGCCTCTAGGTAATGCTCACTAGTAGAAATCAATGGTGACAAGTGATTCTTAGAAGATCTTACAGCACAGCAGATGGGGCAGGGAGTTTATGCCTTTGGAGGTTTTTTAAAAAGAAAAACTGGACTGGTGAAGTTTGAGCACTCGCAGGGAAATTCACAAAGCTTCATCAGTGAATTAAAACTTCTCTGCATCTACAGCCCAAAGTAACACTGTAACTGTTTTGGCTCTAGTAGTTTTTCAGCCTGCAGTCTCCTGGTTCCCAAGCCTGTGCTCTAACCACCAGACCACATAGTCTCTTAGTACATTACAGAGGCATGTCAGTGGCACTGTAGTTGGGGTTGAGAAGGCATTTCCGTATAAAACCATTCAGTTTGCTTATAACACAGCTGTCTTTTGACATAGGAACATGAAGTTTGGAAGGTACCCCCTTGGGCCAGTTCTCAGGACCTGCCAATTTTAATAACACTTGGTTTAGTGGTTTTTGTGGAATAGGACAGCAAAAATGCTAAATATTACAAAAAAAGAAACTCTGCTCAGCAACAACTAACAAACAGCTGTGATTTGAAACCAGAAACGTAGGTTCGTTACATCTTGTCCTGAGGATTATATATTTGATGTCTTGAAAACAAAAAATATAAACAAAAATAAAAATGAAGCCTAGACATGCGCAGAAACAAAAAAAAAGCTCTTACACAGATAATTCATACGCAATTCTCTAAATCCACTGTCACAGTCTTGCATCACACAACAGCTGCATCTGCAACACACTTTAAAATAAAGATGCGTTTGCAGTGATTAACAAATTTTAACATCCTGGTTTTGTGACCTATAAAAAAAAAAAGACAGAATTGTGCAGCCACGGGGAGCCTGCTTCTACCCCAACCCGATTTCTTCAATGCAGTAACCCCAGGGTTTTTTATCCTGTGACCGCATTTTCCTACTTTTGAGGTTTTCTGCTTCAACTCTTACAAGTAAACACAGATTACTCACCTGTAACAGTAGTTCTAGGAGTGGTATATGATGCTCATCGACACTGTCTAGCATTGTCCTTTCCCCTTTAAATCTTAACGAAAGTCTTCAAGCTGGCTCCTCCCACCCACATGGGTGGTATAACCCTCGACTCCACCCCATGACAACAGACCTTTGCCCGCTGGAAGCAGAGGTTGTGCGCCTGAGCCTGGAGAGGTCAGGTGGGTCTGTGTGGATGAACATCATATACCACTCCTAGAATTACTGTTACAGATGAGTAACCTGTGTTTCTAGGGACGTGGATATGATGTTCTATCCACACTGTCTGGCAGACTCCTAGCAGTTCTCTGAGAGGAGGGAGGCAAGGTGCTCACTCCCTAATTAGGAAATAAGGATTGGAGAACTGAGGTCACAAAACCAGCATCCCGGTGTGACTAAGTCAATGTGGTAATAGGAAATGTATTTATTTATTTATTAAATTCTGTTAACCGGGTAAGCCCACTGGGCTCCGAAGGTCCCTTTTTCAGGGGCGACCCGGGGTTTGTGACATATGGTAAGAACATACAGACAGGTATCACAGTGTCAGACAGGAAGGTGTATGCTGACTTCTAGGTAGGAGCCCTGCAGATTTTCTGGATAGGGACATCCCTAGAAGCAGCCACCGATGCAGTGGTATGGCGGGTAGAATAAGCCCATAGCCCTCTGGGAGGCTCCCTACCTGCCAACCTATAGCAGAGATCAATGCAGGAAGTGATCTACCTGCCAATTGTCCGCTTGGCTGCAGGTCTGCCAGGTGCGGCTTCAGCGTAGATGAAAAACAGCGGGTGAACCTCTCCCCAAACTCCAGATGTGCGCTCTTTGTAGTAAGCAAGCGCTTGCCTCAGGTCCAGAGTATGGAGCCTGTGTTCTGCCTCCAAGGAGTGATTCAGGAAGAACACCGGAAAAGTCATCTTCTGGTTCAAGTGAAACTCCACACAACCTTCAGGAGGAATTTCGGGTTGGGGCATGTGGTAGGGTCGGTGACCCCCCGAACTTGGATATCTCTCATGGATACAGAGCATATGTAATTACCTGCCTATGTTTTGGAGGTAATTTGAGAACATTGTGGTTAAAATATTAAAAAACCTGTTGCAACAGTCTCCTGCTCTTCTAATCTCTTCCTTTACTATCGCTCCTTCTCTGTCATTCCCTACTCAAGCTTGGCAGCTTTGAGCAGTCTTTCTGTCCTTTCCTTATTTCCAGCTCGTTTTCTCTAAATAATAAAGCCCAATGTTTAGAATGTTCTGTGCTTGTAGTACAAGCTGTTTGATTAATGTTCCTGCGATTATGTGCATCGTTCGATCAAGGATCGCAAGGACAAGTGAAGACGTCAAAAAGAGTTTGTTATATGCTTTCATTATCTGTGTATTCTGAACAAATTAACAGCCCTTGTGCTAGTTTTAGTATGAGAAGCTTAGAATTATGGTATATATCAGAATTGTAACCAAGAATCATTTAAAAAGTGGTGTTTATTTGTTTGCTTAAATAAAAAGGTTAAACTAGTACTTTTAAAAGAGAAAAGGCAAAGCATGCCACTGTTAAAAGCAGAGAGATAAAACTGTTTAACTTAGAAGGACTAAAGTCTCCTATTGTGATCCAGAAATGCTTTAGACTTACAACTCTCTTGTAAAGTGCTTCCAGCTCCCTCTCAATCCAACTCCTTATAGGACTGAGCGGCCCTGGTTGTCCCACTTTTATGATGCACGCTGGGGGAGGAGTTATCTAGGTCATGTGCTTCTCCACTTGTATAAAAGCAGAGTGAATGTGAAGTGTTTAGTCAGTGTGTGGTAGGAAGGTATACCTACCAGATGCCTAGCCAGATTCTAGGTGCCTGTTTGGCAGGAATTTTTATTTCTTGTTAAAGATATGATTTCCTGTGCCTTATGTTTTTTTTTTTTGAAAGTTATGTACAAGTTCCGCTTTAAGTTCATTTTATTTTTTTCTGCTTCTAATAAATTTCAAAGTATTGGATCCTGACTGCTTTCTGGACTTTATTGGACACCCCCACGTGCACATTTGGTGTGAGAAGTGGGATCACAAGGGAAGGAGAGCCACCTTTCTTGTGGATATTGTCCAGAGTCACTATGGAGGAGCAGAAGAAGATGGAGAAAGCGTTAATGTCTGCACCGGAAGGTACATGGACCAGAACCATGGTGGACAAATTTCAACTACCCCTAGCAGCTGGATTGGGTGATGCCAGAAGGAAAGAGACTGGTAAACCAAAGGCAGCGGAAGAAGCTATTGGGGGTGAAGATGTCAAAGAAGAGGAGGAGGAGGAGGAGGAACCCCTTCCGGAAGTACATGATTTGCTGAGATGGTTATGTGTGAGACAGCTCGATCTGGAGAAGCAGAGAGAGAGAGACCGTCTACAAAATGAGAGAGACCGTCTACAAAATGAGACCAGGTGGGTGGAGGCTCTTAAGGCTATTCAGGCTATTGGAACTACTAGACCTATTCTACCTAGTGGGGGCCCAAAGGACATTAAAATTTCCAGACTAATGGACAGTGATGATATTGAAGCATACATTACAACATTTGAAGAGTGGCAACAGCTTGTGGGTGGCCTAGGGATCAGTGGGTTATCGTTTAGCCCCATATCTCACAGGCAAGGCTCAGCTAGCTTATAGTCACGTAGAACCTGGAAATGTTACCAACTATGATCATGTTAAACAAGCAATATTAAAAAGGTATGACATCAGTGCAGAGACTTATCGTCAAAGGTTTGAGCATTCAGATATCATACTGTTAAGTCCCCACAAGAAGCTTGTGCTCAATTGCAAGACTTGTGCACAAAATGGCTACAACCTGCAACTCGTACCATACATCAAGTGGTTGAGTCAGTTGTGTTAGAACAATTTGTAAAAATACTACTTTATGAGGTTCAATTGTGGGTAAGAGAACATCGACCTGACACAGTAGAAAAAGATATCAGTTTAGCTGAAGATTATATTACAGCTCGCCCACATCGTCAGAAAGGGTCTCATGGAACAAATACTTCCCAAGTATTGATAAAACATCCACCCACTAGTCCTTCTACTAAGATGAAAGAGGAAAGAAAAAGTATGAGAACATTTAACCCTGATATTATTTGCCACGGTGTCAGACCAAGGGACACATCGCTAGATTCTGCCCCAAGAAAAAAATTGATCCTTCTCATCTGGCCTTAGCAAACTGGGAGCAATATACTGTGTCTGTTAATGTTGGAGGACAGGATGTGATGACATTGATTGATTCAGGAAGTAAGCAAACCCTGGTACGTGCTGATTTACTCAGTGGTGCTCTTACAAAGAAACACTCGGAGAAAACTGGGGTGACTTGTGTTCATGGGGACACTCATTTTTTATCCTGTACAGAAAGCTACTATTACTGCATCAGGCATGGCACATCATCTGAAGATAGGCGTGGTTCCTAGATTACCTGTACCTGTGATACTGGGACATGACTTTCCTGTATTTAACAATTTATTGACTGCCTCTTCGTCTATATCTGCTGTGGTTACACGATCTCAAGCATCTCAGGAACAAATGGACAGTGAATTGTTTCCTTTTGATGATACCTTATTTGATGTTCCTGGAAAAACTGTTAAATCAAAAAAACAAAAGAGACTAGAAAAATGGACATGGAAAACAACAAAGGACTTAGGTTGTGATGATGCCATGGTAAAAACTGTAAAGTCGGACTCTTTTATCAGTGACCAAAGAATGACCCTACATTAACCCTTTGTTTTCCAGGTTATTGCTGATGGGTGAAGGTACACCTCAATGTATAAATTGCAATGGGATAAATTGTATAGAGTTTGTCAAAATCCAAAACTGGGGAAATGGTAGATCAACTGTGGTTCCTACCCAGTATAGAGAACAGTTAATATTCATACCATGATGTACCATGTGGGGACATGCAGGAAGGATAGAACTTTAAAAGGTTACTGTATAGATTCTTTTGGCCTGGCATTCATAATCAAGTGGCTGAATATTGCAAAAGTTGCAGCCAGTGCCAAAGAAAAGGTGAGCGCCCGTTACAAGAAAGGACAAAGTCCCTCTTCAACCTTACCATTGGTTGCTATGCCCTTTGAAAGATTGGCCATGGATATTATAGGACCTCTCCCCAAAAGTACTAAAGGCAACAGGTTTGCCCTTGTGTTGTGTGACTATGCTACAAAATATCCTGAGGCTATTCCTCTACGCACAATAACAGCGGATAAAATAGCAGAGGAGTTGCTCAAGGTATTTAGCAGAGTGGGCATACCAAAAGTTATTTTAACGGATAGGGAACCAATTTTTGTTCAGCCATTTTGAAACGCCTCTACCAAGCTTTGGGGTAGAAGCTGTCTATACATCTCCATACCACCCCAAACTGATAGGCTTGGTTGAGCATTTCAACAAAACACTGAAGAAAATGATACAAAAGTATGTGGAAGATGAGGGTAAACACTGGGACCTATATTGCCACTGTTACTTTTGCATATCGTGAGTACCTCAAGCATCGACTGGATTCTCACCATTTGAACTATTATATGGTAGGAATCCCAGAGGTCTCCTAGACGTAGTTAAGGAACAGTGGGAGGATATTACCACCTGGAAAAATCCCACTACCCTTGATTATGTTAAGCAGATATCGTAAAAATAGCTAAGTATACCCAAGTTATGTAGAACAGAATCAAATCACAAGACTATCAGAAAGAAAGATATGACATAGGGGTGGGTGAAAACACTTTAGCTCTGGGGATCGTGGTTCTATTGCTTCCATCCACTGAAAATAAGTTAACTATGAAATGGCAAGGGCCCTATGTGATACAGAAACAAATTAGCCCCACTACATTTGGTGGAAGTACCAGACAGAAAACAAAAGTTAAAAGTGTACCATGCCAATTTATTGAAAAGATGGCATAATAGGCCTACTGAAGTCATGTATGTATGTTCCAACCCATTGGACAATGAGATGGAGCTGGCATATGATAGACTGGAAGGAGAACAATTGTCTAAAGATTTGACAATAAACCCTTCTTTACTAGACAGTCAAAAACAAGAACTAGCCCACGTTCTAAGTCAGTTTCATGATACTTTTACAACAGTCCCAGGGAAAACTACGGAAATATGTCATCAGATCCATACATTTCAAAACACACCCATTAGAGTAAAGCCCTATCGATTCCTGAGAAATTAAAACAAGAAGTCATCACAGAGATAGAAAGAATGAAAGAAATGGGTATTATAGAAGAAGCTAATAGCTAATGGCGTTTCCTATGGTCCTTGTCCCTAAAAAGAGGAGGATAAGAATTTGTCTAGACTTCCAAACTCAACGCAATATCAAAGTTTGATGGATATCCAATGCCCCGTGTAGATGACATCATTGATCAACTTGGGTAAGTGAGATATGTTAGTATACTTGATTTAACTAAAGGATACTGGCAAATTCCGCTGAGAAAGCATCAAAGAGAAAACTGCTTTTGCACTCCTTTGGGGTCTTTTCAGTTCACAATGATGCCATTTGGACTGCACGGGCCCAGCTAGTTTTCAAAGGTTGATGGATAAACTCCTGAGACCTCACGTTGGATATAGCGCAGCTTATTTAGATACGTAATCATTTATAGTCCAACATGGGAAGACCATGTTAAACACCTTACTGCTGTTTTAAGGACTATAAAACAAGCTGGTCTCACCATCAACCCCAACAAATGTTCCTTTGCTATGGAGGAAGCCGGTATTTGGGATTTATAATTGGTAATGGGCAGGTAAAACCAGAGGTAGGAAGGTGGACGCCAGAGCAAGAGTCCTCGCCTCCTCACAAAAACATAAAGTGTTTCATTTTAGGCCTAGCAGGCTACTATAGACGCTTTTGTGCCTCAATTTGCTACTTTAGTTAGCCCTCTAATTGAATTGACCAAAAAGAACAAACCCTCAAAAGTAATCTGGAATTCAGAATGTGAAGAATCATTTCTTGCCATAAAAGCAATACTTTGTTCTTCCCCAGTGTTAAAAAGTTCTGATTTTGATAAACCGTTTTTGTTACAGACGGATGCTTCTAATGTTAGTTTGGGGGCTGTGTTATCTCAAATCCACCACGGAGAAGAACATCCTGTACTGTACATTAGCCGTAAATTACATGTCAGGGAAACAAAGTACTCCACAATAGAAAAGGAGTGTTTGGCACTCAAATGGGCCATAGAGTCCCTACAATATTATTTATGGGGAACTCAATTTACAGTATGGACAGATCATAATCCATTACGATGGATACATAACATGAAGGATAGCAATCCAAGGGTTATGAGATGGTATCTAACATTGCAACCGTATAAATTTACTGTTAGTCATAGAGCTGGGACTGCTAATAGTAATGCTGACTTCATGTCTCGATTTGGGGCAGACATAATGTTGGAACCAAATGTAGACCTCTGGGAATGAATATATTTGTATTTTGAAAATGCATTGTATTTAAGTAAAAAAAAGAATATTAAAGGGCCCCGAGGTGGAGCTTTGGGAGTGGGTGGGCTAAAGCTCCATCTCTTTTTGTTTTACAAAAGAGATCTACATGCTATTTCAAGTAGTGAAAACTACTAGTTTTCATCTTGAGTGGGGAGGATTGTGGTAGGGTCGGTGACCCCCCGAACTTGGATATGCTCTCATGGATACAGAGCATATGTAATTACCTGCCTATGTTTTGGAGGTAATTTGAGAACATTGTGGCTAAAATATTAAAAATCTGTTGCAACAGTCTCCTGTCTTCTAATCTCTTCCTTTACTATTGCTCCTTCTCTGTCATTCCCTACCAAGCTTGGCCAGCTTTGAGCAGTCTTTCTGTCCCTTCCTTATTTCCAGCCGCTTTCTCTAAATAATAAAGCCCCAATGTTTAGAATGTTCTGTGCTTGCAGTACAAGCTGTTTGATTAATGTTCCTGCATGAATGTCCATACGTTAAGACTGTCGATCGTGCGACTGTGCGATCGATGCTGGAAATGTAAGACGCCAAAAAAGAGTTTGTTATGATGCTTTCATTATCTGGTAGAATTCTGAACAAATTAACAGCCTTTGTGCTAGTTTTAGTATGAGAAGCTTAGACTTATGGTACATATCAGAATTGTAACCAAGAATCATTTAAAAAGTGGTGTTTATTTGTTTGCTTAAATAAAAAGGTTAAACTAGTACTTTTAAAAGAGAAAAGGCAAAGCATGCCACTGTTAAAAGCAGAGAGATAAAACTGTTTAACTTAAAAGGACTAAAGTCTCCTATTGTGATCCAGAAATGCTTTAGACTTACAACTCTCTTGTAAAGTGCTTTCAGCTCCCTCTCAGTCCAACTCCTTATAGGACTGAGCGGCCCTGGTTGTCCCACTTTTATGATGCAAGCTGGGGGAGGAGTTATCTAGGTCATGTGCTTCTCCACTTGTATAAAAGCAGAGTGAATGTGAAGTGTTTAGTCAGTGTGTGGTAGGAAGGCAAACCTACCAGATGCCTAGCCAGATTCTAGGTGCCTGTTTGGCAGGAATTTTTATTTACGAACATACGAACATACGCAATTTGCCAGCAGATAAAGGCCTAGAGGTCTATCATGTCTGCTCGAATGTGCAGCCAGCACCCTTATCTCTGCAGCTGCCCTCCCTTCCACCCTTCCCTTCATTAACCCTCCCCTTGTCCTGTCCCATCCTCATTTGAAGCAGTCCACTGTTCTACTGCATACCACTTCTGCAGGTAACGATTCCACCCAGCCACCACCCTCTCTGTAAAAGTGTCTCCTCATCTCCCTCCTGAACCTTCCTCGCTCCAGTCTCATATCATGGCCCTGGTGGCCCTCCTCCTTACTTTGAACAGCCCCTGTACCTGTCTTGTTTATTCCTTTCATGTATTTAAAGGTTTCAATCATGTCCCCTGTCTCTTCTCTCCTCCAGTGAGTACATGTTCAACTCCTTCAACCTCCTCTCATATGATAAGTCCCCCAGACCCTTGATCATCTTTGTCGCCTGCGCTGCACTCCTCCAGTAACTTAATGTCCGCCTTCAGATACGGACGCCAGAACTGCACGCAGTACTCCAGGTGTGGTCTAACTAATGACCCATACAGTGGCAGAATCACCTCCTCCTCCTTGAGGATATACCCCTTGCAATACAACCCAGCATTTTGTTGGCCTTGCAGCTGCCTTCCTACACTGTGCCGAAGTTGTTCATTGACCCTGTGATGAGCACACCCAGATCCTTCTCCTCCTCTGTCTGGGCTAGCTGCACTCCCTAGCTGGTAAGTCCTCCGTGGGTTCTTCATCCCAAAATGCATCACCTTGCACTTTTGGCATTAAAGCCCAGTTGCCAGGTGTCTGACCAGGTTTCAAGCTTTGCCAGATCATCCTGCAACCCTGCCATCCCCCCAGGGTCATCCACCACCGCTCAACCTTGGTATCATCAGCAAACAGACTGATCTTGCTCGGTGATGTCCCATGATATGTCTGCAATGAATATCCCAAACAACACTGGTCCCAACACCGAGCCCTGTGGGACACCGCCGTCACTGCCCTTGGGTGTGAGAGCTCCCACCCACCACCCTCTGTTGCCTTCCCTGCAGCCAGTTTCCTACCCATCTCACCAGCATTGCACCTGCCCCTGTGCCTACTAACTTCCTTCCCAGCTTCCATGTGGCACTGAGTCGAATGCTCTTACTGAAGTCCAGATACAGGACATCCACTGCATGTCCCCTGTCCAGTTGCCTAGTTACCCAGTCATAGAACCCGACCAGGTTGGTTTGGCAGGATCGCCACGATGAAGCCATGCTGTCTGCTGTCCTGTAGTCCTTTGGCCTCTAAGAGGGCCACCAGCCTCTCCTTCAGGATAGTCTCCATTAGCTTACCCACGATGGATGTGAGGCTCACTGGTCTGTAGTTTCCTGGTTCATCCTTGGGGCCACTCTTGTGGAGGGGCACCACATGAGCCATCCTCCAGTCCTGAGGTACACACCCGAATGTAGTGAGGCATTAAATAGGTTGCCAAAGGTCCTGCAAGGACTACTGCCAGCTCCTTCAGTACCTGGGGTGGATGCCATCTGGTCCTGGTGCCTTGTCCACCTCAGTGCCTTCAAACCCTCTCGAACTCTGCCCTCCATGATTTCCCCATCTGTCACCACTTCCCCTCGTCTGCTATTTCACCATCTTGGGTGTCACCCCCTCTTCTCTTTAGTAAATACTGAGCAGAAGTACTCATTTAGTGCTTCTGCCTTATCGCACCTCTGCTTCCACCCAACCCCCCTCCTTCCTAATCCTTACTATGTGGTCCTTACAGCTCCTTTTCTCCCTGATGTACTTAAAGAAGTCCTTCTCCCCCTTCTTAATTTCTTGTTAAAGATATGATTTCCTGTGCCTTATGTTTTTTTTTTTTGAAAGTTATGTACAAGTTCCGCTTTAAGTTCATTTTATTTTTTTCTGCTTCTAATAAATTTCAAAGTACTGGATCCTGACTGCTTTCTGGACTTTATTGGACACCCCCACGTGCACAGGGCACAAGACAACCTTGTCCCTGTGGAAGACCAGGTAAGGAGGCTCCACCGAGAGTGCCTGGAACTCACTGATCCTTCTGGCTAATGTGATAACCACCAAGAAGGTGGTCTTCCATGACAGGTGAGATATCTCACACCTGTGCATTGGTTCAAATGGCTTGTCCATGAGCTTTGCTGAAACCAGCAACAAGTCCCACAGTGGTGGTGGTGGTGGTGGTTCACACACAGGAGGGGAAATGTAACCTAGGTCTTTGAAAAAGTGCCAGACCATGCCAGCCCGGTGGCACTGAGAGTTGAGCTGCTGGACACCACACCTTGCACCATGCTGGCGACCCAGGTTCGGGAACAGACTATGGATGCTGGGGGCTGGCAGGGGAAGGAGAGGACTGAGCGTCCTTAGGGACTGCTCTCCTCTCCTGGGGTGGGTTGTGGGATGATGTCGCTCTGCAGTGGCCTCTGGTGGAGACTGGGAGCACTGCAGAAGTGGCATAAGGGGAAACAGTACAGAAAACGGAAATCCGCTGCATGGCCGACCGGATGATGGCCACCGATCCTCCGCGGCCATTGATGCCCTGAAGGAGCCCTTCTAACTCAGCAGCACCCTAGGGCCAAGTATGTGCTGGTTGCCTCCCCTGGTGCCTTCTCCCTCAGAGAAGGGGGTCCCGCTTGGCAAAGGGTTATGCCGGGCTACCTTGGGGGCGGCTGCTATATGAGTATGAGGGTTCAGGAAGGGACAGATAGGGCAGCAAGGACCTTGGCGACCTGAAGGAGTGGTGGTCCGTGTGTCATGCGGGGGATAAAAGAAATAATATAACAAAAAAAAGTGCCAGACCACCTTCTCCTGTGCCAGCAACTGCTGACCAGCCCACGCCCGGTAGGCAGAGATGGCTGCCAGGTGCACCTTAAGGGTCATTGACCGAAGTCCCCCTTGGGAGAGAGACCACAGGTAGACCAAAATGCTAGCCACTGGACAGGTCAAAGGGTCCAACCCCTTGTCCTGACACCAAATGGAGAATCTCTTCCATTTGAAAGTGCAACATTTTCTGGTCAGTTCCTTTCTACATGCCTCAACTACAGTGAGGACATCTTTGGAGAGACCCAAAGCCTGGAACTCTAGCCATTCAGGAACCAGGCTGCCAGGTACAGGGATTGAAGGTTCAGATGGAGCACCTTCCCCTGACTGATTGAGAGCAGGTCCGGGTGTATGGGAAGATGCCTCGGAAGCCTGTTGCTGAGGCTCAGGTGACTGGGGTACCGAAACTGGTGGGGCCAGTCCGGAGCCACCATGATCACCTGTGCCTTGTCCCTCCTGACCTTGAGAAGCACCTTGTAGATTAAGGGAAGTGGAGGGAAGGCACAGAAGAGGTCTGGGGTCCATGGCCACGAGAAGGCATCCCCCTGCAGTGAGCCCTGCTGAGGGGGGTGGGCACAATACAGCCTCAGATTTGCATTCTCCCTGGAAGTGAACAGGTCCACCTGAGGAGTGCCCCACTGGGAGAACAGACTGTGAACTACATCCGGATGGAGAGACCACTCGTGAGACACCTCGCACACCTGGTTGAGGGTGTCCGCCAGCTGATTGGAGGCTCCTGCCACATGGATTGTTAGGAGATCTTCCTCCAGGCTGCACACGAGAGTCCAAATGTGGAGGGATTCCTTGCACAGGGGCAAGGAGAGTGTTCCACCTTGTTTGTTGAGGTAGTACATGGTCATAGTGTTGTCTGTCTGGACATGGACCACTTGACCCTAAACAAACGGACAGAAGGCAGTCAGCACCACCGGGACAGCTCAGAGCTCCAGCAGGTTGATGTGGCATCAGGACTCCTCGGGGGTTCAGAGCCTGTGGACTGTGTTCTCCAGATGGGCACCCCAGCCCATGAGAGAGGCATTGGTCATCAGGATGACCACTGGCTCAGGGTGAACAAATGAGATCCCTTCCTGCAGATGCTCTGGGACTAACCACCACTGCAGAGTGTCCCACATGCTCTGGGTCACAGGACTAGCTGGACAAAGTGACTTTTGCGCTGAGATCAACTGGCTGGCCAGCTCCCATTGCAGGGAGCGCATATGGTAGTGGGCCCATCAGACCATGCTGGTACAGGCCACCATGTAACCCAGAAGGTTGCAGGAAATCCTGGGCAGGGCACAAGTGCCCAACCAGAAATGACTGGGCAAAGGAGGAGAGAACTTCCACCCTGTCCACTGGGAGCTGGCTTGGCAAGAGTCGAGCTCCGCCCCAATGAAGCTGATCACCTGTGAGGGCACGAGTTCCAACTTGGCCTCACTGACCAGGAGGCCAAAGTCGAAGCAGGTCTGGAGGGCCAGGTCTAGGATTGCTCTACCTCCTGCTCGGAGGGACCTGCTATCAGCCAGTCATCCAAGTAGGGGTACACCCGGACTCCTTGGTGCCTTAGACAAGCTGCCACCATTGTTATACATTTGGTGAAGACCTTGTGGGCCCAGAAGAGGCCGAAAGGCAAGGCCTGGAACTCGTAGAGGATTCTCTCAGCTCGGAAGCGAAGGAACCTTCAGTTGGACGGACGGATTGGGACACGAAAGAACGCGTCCTGAAGATCCAGAGAACAAAACCACATGTATTGCTCCAGAGATGGTATGATCTGAGTTACCATCCGAAGGTGCGGGACCTGAGGAATTTGTTCAGGTCGTGCAGATCTAGAATGGGGTGCCAGTCCCCCCCATCTGCTTTGGCACCAGGAAGTACCTGGAGACAAACCCTCAGTGTTCCAGAGGATGCGCAACTCTGACCACAACCTCCTTGTAGAGAAGTTGGGCTATGTCGCCTCAAAGAGCTGACTGAGTGTCTGCGGATACGAAATCCTCCTGTGGGGCGCAGGCTCGGCTGGGAGGGTACTGCTAGAACTCTAGAGGCAGATCCTGACTGTCCACTTCCAGAACCCACCTGTCTGTGAGCGGAAAGAAAGTGGCGGAGCCGGCCCCCCACAGGAGGACTCAAGCGAGGCATGATGGGCATGAAGGTGCACCCCCCCATCCCATCACTGAGCAGGCTTGGAGGAGGAGGATCCGGCTGAGGAACCACTGGGTCCCTTCCCTCCGGGCTTTCGGGCCACTGAGGCCAGTGACTTGGACCTTGGTTGCCAGGAATGAGCCTGCTGGACAGACTGGGCTGGTTTTGCCGCAGGAGTGGAGGGCCGAAAGGGCTTACGGTTCTGCTGCCTGGAACCCTTGGGATCCTTCTGAGCAAACATCATGGAGTTCAAGGTGGCACTGGACTTCTCAATATGCTGGAAGTGGCCCTCCACACTGGGCTCAAACAGGTCAGTGCCCAAAATGTGCCGTCTGCCACTTAAGCTGAGTGTCTGCCGTAAAGGTGAGATCCGCAGCCAAGCCTTACGATGCAACTGGGCGCGGCTGAGGGCACAGGAATCCCCGCGACATCCAGAGCCATCTGAAGCTGCCGTTTGGCCACAGCATGACCCTGGTCCTGGACCTGCTTGACTGTAGTGTGGAGGTTCGCAGGAAGATGAGGAATCACCTCATCCAGAAAGCCTGCAAGGGTATGGGAGAAGAATGGCATCATGATGGCCGAGCTCACCTGGCAGGGGCAGAGCAAGGAGGCAGCACAGACCTATTTAGCCGAGTGGTCCAATTTCTTGGACTTATTTTCCGGTGGTCTGTCGACATCCCCCAAACTGGCTGCGTGCTGAAACACAGAGTCAGCCACCAACACTTCGGCCAAAGGATGCTCCGAGAAACCCCGAGGGTACCAGTGGGCACCGCATATTTGTGGGCCATCCAGGCCGAGGGCGCAGGGCAGGAGGCAGGGCGCTGCCAAAGCTCCAGGGCAGGGCCGACGTGGGCCTTGGCCACTGGAAAGCCTCTGTCGAAAAGTTCCCTATATCCAGAATCTCTGTGAGGGGATAGTGAGCCCGCTTCTGGACAGGCTCAAATTTCATCTCCGTGGACTCTGAGATGAGACAGAGGATGCCCATGAAGGACGTGGGGTACATCATCCATCAAAAGGTCCCCCACAAGTCCATGTCAATCATGTGGGAGTGCGGTGAGGAATCGTCAGACTCTGAGGAGTCTGCACAGAGCGGCCTACCACCTGAGTCACTCCGGACCCGCCGTGGGTGGTCAGGTGTAAGAGTGACCGACAGCAGTTTGGAATTCCCTGAGCCAGACAAAACTCCTTGGTTAGAGCGCTGGTCAGTGGCTGTTGAGGCAGCAGCTCCACCACGATCGGTGGAGAGGCCAACTTCGGCCGAACTGAGGTGGTCTGTACCGGCTCTGTAGGCGGAGAAACGGTGTCGACCAGCCCCACCGGGGGCATCAGTGTTGGACTGTCGGGCGACAGCCAAGTGATAGCTGGTGTGGGACGCGGGGGTTGGCTTTAGACTGGACAACACCAACTGTTGCCACATCAGGTCTTCATAGCATCGGCACAGTTTGCGTTGAAGCCTCTCCTCACCCTAGGAGGACAAAGATGAGTAGCGGCGACACCACTTCCCATGGTACGAAGAGCGAGATCGCCGATGCTGGCAGGACCTGCTCGACCTAGAGGATGAGGAAAACCTCAACCTTGGCCGCCGGGGGTGCCGATGGGTGATCTCGAAGGGAGCTGGGGAGTGCCATGGGTCCTCCTGGTCTAGGTCGGTGACCTGAGGGTCCGGCTCAGAGGGCTGAGCCAACTATTTGATGATACCAGCAGAACCAGCGTCCTGAACAAGGAGTCGTCAGCCGCCTGACGACAACCCGGTGAGCTGATTGAAAAACTCTTGAGTCTCGCATCGTCAGCCGGCGTCTTGACCAGCTGGCCTGATGGGGCACTGTGAAGCCAGTGGCCAAGGCTGCAGTTTCAACCTTGGTCAAAACCTGGGATTCCTGAGACCAAGAATGTTCCCGGTCCCAAAAACGTAGACGGTGAGTCTTCTCCTTTTCTTTCCTGGACTCCTTCTTGTGTGATCGAGAGCTGTGTAAACCCGAAGGGCCCTCTCCCTTGGTCAGGAGAGACTGGCACAGCACCTTGAAGGGGCCTGAATAAGTGGAGCCCAACTTGAGTGGAACAAAGGCCGAAGCCTAGGAGGACTGCGCAGTGGCCTAAGCCACCTCCTCTTTGAAGGCATTAAGCTAGTCCAGCTGCTCGGCAGACCCCACAGCCATGGAGACCACCCAACGAGTGTCCTTGGATTTGACAGGCGGATGTTGTTTTTCCAGGTGGCCCAACTTCAGGCAGGCGAGGCAGTCCTTGATGACTGACACGTCAAACAACCGGCAGATATCACAAGCCTGGGGATCGTGCTCGTGGCCCAGGCAGTAAATGCACATGGCATGTGGGTCGGTGCGCGACATCTTCTGCCCACATGGGCACTGGTGAAATCCAGGCGAGGACTGGTCCTCCATCACGGTCACGATCGAAGATCAAGCTGAAGACGAAACTCTGATGAGTTTATGTTTGGGAAGTAGATCTGAAGTTCTAAGCGCCAGGGCCTATTCAATGTGAGAGCTGTAAGGAGGGAACCTGCTTCTTCCAGCGGAAAGGAAGATCTGGTGTCATGGGTGGAGCTGAGGGTTACATCACTTAGGTGGGTGGGAGGAGCCAGCTTGAAGACTTCCGGCAAGATTTAAAGGGGAAAGGACAATGCCAGACAGTGTGGCTAGAACACCATATCCATGTCCGTAGAAACATAGTTTCTTGCAGTGAATAACTAGATAAATATTCCAACTAACCACCTGTTTAATTTTGCAATGTTGATGCTACAGAGACTTGTACTTTCGACTTCTGTTTTATAATGAACAAACTGGTAAAACCTTTTGGGAAATGTTTAATATGAAGACTTTTGAAAAAAGAAAGTGTATTTTGTATTTTACTCTATAATTTGTGAGACTGTGCAAGAATGTATCTCAATGTTCAGCTGCCTTACCTCACCAATGGCTGCATATGCAACTTCGGCTGTTGTCAAGTCCTTATTAGCAATTGCCATAGCAGCCAGGCATGCCCACAATGTCTGCTCCTGTGGACCAAAGCATAAATTCCGGTCTATAAATATGACATAAAAGTTACAGTTTTAGATAAACTTGCATTCAGTTGTAAAGTGTTGTCATTGCACAGTGTGTTTCTTTATAATTAAACAAAATGATATCTACTGTTTGTAGAACAAACTAATATTCATTGGCTTTTTAATCTTTGAAATGTGCAAGTAGAAAGTACAGTTATGTAAGAATTTACCATAACAGTAGATATTCGAGAGAAGCTCTTACAGCAGGCCACACTGGTTGGACTAAGCTGCCAGGCATTAGGACCACATGGAAAACTTCTAGCTAGCAGTCTACCACAGGGGACCGTGCTCCACCGGTGTCAGTCAACAAATATCAGCATAAAGACAAAGAACCTCTGTGCGCAAACACTGAGGCAAGGGTTACCCCAAAGGGCATTTGGCTGGGAAGCCAAGTTTCAAGAAAATACAAAATCACACATGCCCCCACAATGCAAAGCATCATGGGCTGCATATGCAAATCACCACAGAATGTTATGCTGGTCCAACTTTAAGCAGAATTGCATGGTGCCGAAAGGCCTCTCACACAGTTTGCAAAGGGTGCTAACAGAAGACATAGACACGTGTTTCGTCCTACCAGGACTCATCAGTATGCCTCGTCTGTTTGACACCCCAGTGGAATGGACCAGCTACCCTTAAGGCTTCCCAGCCAAATGCCCTTTGGGGTAACCCTTGCCTCAGTGTTTGTGCACAGAGGTTCTTTGTCTTTTAAATAGTTTTTTATTTTAATGGGTTCACCACAATATAGCCAAGGCACACTGCCTTAAAGGTAGCTGGTCCATTCCACTGGGGTGTCAAACAGACGAGGCATACTGATGAGTCCTGGTAGGACGAAACACGTGTCTATGTCTTCTGTTAGCACCCTTTGCAAACTGTGTGAGAGGCCTTTCGGCACCATGCAATTCTGCTTAAAGTTGGACCAGCATAACATTCTGTGGTGATTTGCATATGCAGCCCATGATGCTTTGCATTGTGGGGCATGTGTGATTTTGTATTTTCTTGAAACTTGGCTTCCCAGCCAAATGCCCTTTGGGGTAACCCTTGCCTCAGTGTTTGCGCACATAGAGGTTCTTTGTCTTTTAAATAGTTTTTATTTTAATGGGTTCACCACAATATATCCAAGGCACACTGCCTTAAGGGTAGCTGGTCCATTCCACTGGTGTGTCAAACAGACGAGGCATACTGATGAGTCCTGGTAGGACGAAACACGTGTCTATGTCTTCTGTTAGCACCCTTTGCGAACTGTGTGAGAGGCCTTTCGGCACCATGCAATTCTGCTTAAAGTTGGACCAGCATAACATTCTGTGGTGATTTGCATATGCAGCCCATGATGCTTTCCATTGTGGGGGCATGTGTGATTTTGTAAATATCAGCACAGGCTATATAGGAGGGCGGTTCCTCACACCACCTCAGTTCTCACACCGGAGTCCCTTACAGGCAGCTGAAGGAGAACTGAGGAGGTTTCCTGAGAGCCAAAGGACAGGCAGAAGAAGGTCAACACAGAAGGAACAGCAGAGGGAAGGAGAGAGGGAAAGCAGGGCCTGCTGCAAGAGCTTTTCTCGAAGATCTACTGTTACGGTAAGTTCTTATATAACTGTACTATCTTACTTTGAGGAAGGCTCTTGCAGCAGGCCACACCAGCAGGACTGAGTCCCAAGCAGTACCAGTTATCACCAGGAGAACAATACTGGGAGGAGGACAAGTCAGCAGTTAAGAGCTCATAAAAGAAGGGCATGAAGAACTGCCAAGCCGAAATTGGCTCTATGCCTACAGATGATGTCCGGACTAATGCTTGGTGAAAGTGTGGAAAGAACTCCAGATGGCTGCTGCACAGATGTCCACATCAGACACATTTCTGAAGCAAACCATGGAAGCAGCCATAACCCTGGTGGAATGGCCCTTGACTACCCCGGAAGGGTCTTGCTGTACTTGCAGTAGCAGTAAACAATGCAATTAGCTAACCACTTAGACAAACACTGTTTGGAAACAGGAGCGCCCTCTCTCTTGGGGGCGAATGAAATGAACAACTTATCAGTTTTCCTAAAAGACTTGGTGCAGTTTGTGTAATACCACAACATCCTGTGAACATCCAAAGTATGGAGCAAGGCCTCCTCCTGATGAGAATACTCAGAAAAATGAATTGGAAGGTGGATGGACTGATTTAAAGTAAACTCAAACACCACCTTAGGATTAGTATGCAAAGACACCCTGTTTTTGTGAAAAAAACAAATAAGGATCTTTATACATCACAGCCTGGAGCTCAGAAATCCTCTGAGCAGAAGTAATAGCAACTAAAAAGAGCACTTTCCATGACAGAAAGCGCAGCTCGCAACCAGTTCAAAGGGAGATAAAGTGAGTTTCTCCAACATAACATTGAGGTTCCATGGAGGGACTGGGTCCTGAATGGGAGGCTTCAGATGCAAAATGCCCAAGAATGTGCAGTACACATCAAGCTGGAAGAGAGCCTTGCCCTCAATAGGTGCATCATATGCAGAGATGGCGGAGAGGTGCACCTTAAGGGAGGAGTACTCCAGGCCTGAATCCAAAGGGGAAAGGAGGTACTTCAACACCTGATTCACTGGGAAGGTGAATGGATCCAAATAGCAAGCAGTGGCCCAAATGGAGAAGTGCTTCCATTTCACAGCATAAGTGGCCCTGGTGGAGGACTTCCTGGCTGCCACCAGGACATCAGCGACCTTAGAGAACACCCCAAAGCAGGCAATAGCTAGGTCCGCAGGAGCCACACATGGAGATGAAGGGATTTGAGGTCCAGACGGACCAGGGTGCCCTGGTCATAGGAGAGCAAACCTGTGTACAGGGGCAAGGGAACTGGAGGTTCCACACCTAGCTGCTGTAGCAGGGGAAACCAAATCTGGCATGGCCAGAAAGGAGCTATGAGAAACATCTCTGCTACTTCCAACTGGAGCTTGATGAGAACCCTCTGCAGGAGAAGGAAGGGAGGGAGGGAATGCATACAGAAACCTCCCCTTCCAAGAGAGGGACAATGCGTCTCATGAGAAAACTCCAGGCCTGGGATTGAGAGAGCAAAAAAGTGGCAGAATTGCTTTGAGTGAGGATACAAAGAAGTCCAACTCTGGATGGCCCCACCTGTTGAAGAAGTTTTCGACCACTGAGGTTAGAAGCTTCCACTCGTGAGCCCATGACCTGGAGCAGGTGAGACTGCTGGCCAGCAGGTTTTGAACACCTGGAACGTGAATGGCTAGGAGCTACAGATTATGCTTGAAGGCCCAGAACCAGACTCACATCACCTCCCAAAACAGGTGGTAAGAATGGGCCCCCCACATCTGTTGATGTAGTACACCACACACGTTTTCCATCTGTCTGAAAGGCTTGCAGAGCATGAAGGACCGCCCACATCTCCAGGACACTGACGTGGAGACCCTGCTCCACTGGGGACCAGGTACTTTGGGTCTGATGTTTTGCTAAATGAGCACTCCAGCCCAGGCTGGATGCATCTGTCATAAAAACCTGTCAGAAAATAGGAAGCTGGAAAGAGACTCCACAAAGGAGGTTGGCCGGGTTCAAAGTCCTCTGGACTGGGTCAGAGACCATGACCAATTGGTCTAGGTCATCAGTATGCTGATCCCACTGGACCTTCCAGGTCCACTGAAGGGCCCACATATGCAACCAGGCCAAGGGAACCTGTCGTCGAGGCACAGGAAAAACAAGGAGCAGTTGTAGAATTCGCAAAAAAAAGTATTTATTTCTACTAGGAGTAACACACAAAAACAAATTGTTCAGTATAACTGTTTACAAAGGCCAAATAAGCAGAAAAAATCCATCAGAGTTTTCCTTCAATCGCTGTGTCCCTCTTCTTGCAAGCAATTGCAGCTCTGTCTTTTTATAAGTCCTTGCAACCCCCTTCTTAACAAGCATCCTGTTTGTTGTAAAATGTTCTAGTATATTTCAGGCAGGTGCTGGCAGGAACACAATGTCCCAGAACTGAGGCCTCATCGCCACAGCTCTTCTGCAAAAGGCTAAACAATTGCTCTCAGGTAACCTCTTGAGGGCCCGGTGGCACTGAGGGTTGACGCACGCGCTGGACGCCACACCGGCGACCAGGGTTCGAGAACAGACTTGGGTGTTGGCAGAGGAAGGAGAGGATTGAGCATCCGGAGGACTGCTCTCCTCTTCTGGGGTGGATGGAAGATTCTCCTCGCAGCTTTGCAGCATGACAAGGAGCGCGCAACAGAGTATGGAGCGGTAGCGGATGTTCTGCAACTGGGTGCGGAAGCGCACCTGCGTTGTACTGGACATCATTTCACATCCGTGCTCCCGGGGACTTAAACAGAAAAACCCTTCCCCGCTGATAGGCAAAGGTGGACCCAGTGGATGCGGCCCCACGTCTAGTGCCGGGCAACCAGGAAGTTCGGTCCGGTTCCTCCTCCACGCAGACGTGCCCACAAGCATTATAGATAGAGCGTCAGCAGGAGTGGCGGTTCTTCCTTGGGGGACTCCGAGTCGAGGGGTTAAGGCGGTACTGCGTGGAAGGAGGGTGCCCCCTCTCCAACCAGGAGATGAACGACCGGAGCTTCAGGCGGTCAGGCAGAACCAATAGCTGTGTGGTCACGCTGGAGAGAAGTCAGTAGAGGAGGGAAACAAATAGAGTTTAAAAAAAAAAAGAAAAAGGTAACCTCTTGAGTTTCCCACAGCTTTTTGCAATCTTCTCAAATTATAATTATGTGCATTTCAAAAATTAAGACTAAATAATTTCTAAACAAAAGGGATCCCAATATCAGTTACATTTCCACATAATGATGTGCATATATTTTTATACCAGCAGATATGCAAGGGAGGAAAAGACAACCAGCAAGGGAAGACTGAGAGACAGTGAGAGACAAAGAATTTCGAGACTGTCTGTGTGATCAAATCCTAGGTTTCACGGGAAAATTTGGTTGTGCAACCACACAGAGAAGAGACAAAAAAGGAGAGAATATAACAGATCCCTGCATTCAAACTCTTTCCATAGCAACTGGGACAGGGACCTATTTCACCATGTCAAATACACCCCCCTTCTTAAGAGGGAACCTGTTTTATTAAACAGGTTTCCCAACCTTTCTATTAATTCTCAAACATTAGCTTCTAACTTTCAGAAATTAAGCACACGTGCATTATCCATTTTTTTTATAACAGTACAGCAAACAGTAAAGTTTAAACTCATACATTTGTTTTTTTCTTGATTCCAGGGTCTGAACCAAATGTTCCCTGGAGGGGGCTGCAAGCAGCCAGTTGTCCAGTTAGGGGAAGACATAGAAGCCCTGCCTCCCCAATGCAGCAGCCACCACTGCCAGTCATTTGGTAAATACCCAGAGGACTGAGGAAAGGTCAAAAGAGAGGGCCCAAAACTGATAATGGGCCCCCTGAAAGTGAAAGCAGAGGAAGCGACAATGGGCAGGGAAGACCCAGATATGCAGGTAAGCATCCTGCATGTACAGCGAACAGATTCAGTCCCACTGGTGCAACACGGGTAATAGTCTCTGAAGGATGACCATCCTGACGTGCTTGTACTCAATGTACAGATTCAGATGGCTCATGTTCACAGATGAGTCGGAGATCCCCAGTCTTTTTGGGGATGAGGAAGAAATGGGAGTATAACCCCTTTCCCCATTGAGCCTGTGGGATGGGCTCTATGGCTCTTTTTTGAAAAAAGCCTGAATTTTCTACCAAACCAGAGACTTATGTGCTGGAGGGTAAAAAGAGTGGATAGGAGGATTTTCGGGTGGCCACTATAGGAATTCCAGAGTGTAACTGTGAATTACGATCTGAAGCACTCGACTGTCTGTGGTCACTTCTCTCCACCCATCCAGGTGAATGGAAAAACGAACCCCCAACTGCATACCTTGGATCCTCGGGGGGGGCAGGGAAGGAGTCAGGAGGTGGGGGCAGGCATGGGCAGAGGGGCCATGGGAGCTCTAGCGACTAACAGTGGCAGGGGCTGCTGTGGCCTTCCACTTCTGCTGACCCTTGGCCAACTGGCCCCGGGGTTGCTTGAGGGAGGGCTGACAAAAGGAGTGATGGTGACCCACTCTAGGCTGGGTGTGACAGAGTGAATGGACCAACTTAAGGGCCCACCCAGACTCCTGTAAAAGTAGAAATAATGTCCTTGACATTACCCCCAAAAAGGACCACCCCATGGAACGAGGCGTCCAAAATACTAGCCTGCACATCAGGGTTAAAACTAGACACCTGGAGCTAGGTATGGCACCAAAGGCAGACTCCAGAAGCTGCCCCACGCCCGGAGGCATCAACAGCATCTTAAGCTGCTCAGAGGGCATGACTGCTGAAGTCTGAGCATGGCTATAGAAACTGGGCGAGCTGCGTCTTGGTGGCATCTTCAGGCAACATCTGGAACAAATCCCTGGCTTTGTCCTAGAGGACATTCTGATATTTGACCATATGGGCGTAACAGTTGATGGCCCTAATAGCCAACGTAGTACAGGCAAAAACACGCTTGCCATTGTGATCCAGCTGCCTGTATTCCTGGTCTGGGGGAAGAGTACCGAGGTGCTTGGGCTTCTTACTACAATCATGCACCACTTTAAGAAGCCAACTCAGTTAAGAAAGGGGGTAAAACCTTTCATAGGTACATTAGGGAGCAGAGAAAGACAAAAGGAAGGATAGTGAGGTTAAATAAAGGGGAAGGTGTGCGGGCCGAGAGGGACAGCAACAAAGCAGGGATACTGAATGAATACTTCTGCTCAGTAGTCACAAAAGAAGAGGAGGGGGAGGTACCTAATCCAATCAGAAGAAGCACTCTGGATAGGGTGGTCGATACCAGTCTTTTCTCAGAAGAAAGGGTTCTGAAAAAACTCCTAAAAATGAAGGTGGACAAAGCAATGGGGCCTAACGGGATTCACCCCAGAATTCTAAAAGAACTAAGGGGAAAACTAGTGACACCACTGACTACCCTTTTTAACAAATCATGGGAGGATGGTGCAGTACTGGAGGCCTGGAATAGGGTGATGTAATTCCTCTTCACAAAAGAGGGAGCAAGACAGAGGCAGGAAACTAAAGACCTGTCAGTTTGACCTCAGTGGTAGGGAAAATGATGGAATCACTTCTGAAGGAAAGAACTGTTAAGTACCTAGAGGCCAGTGGGGCACAGGACCCAAGGCAACATGGATTCACATCAGGAAGGTCATGTCAGATGGATCGAATTGATTATTTGACTGGGTGACCAAAGTAGTAGACCAGGGAGGGGCTGTAGACATGGCCTACCTAGATTTTAGCAAGGCATTTGACACAGTCCCACAAAAAAGATTAATAAACAAATTAGCCAGCCTGGGAGTGGGTCCCAGGGTGGTAGCCTGGGTAAAACACTGGCTGGACAACAGGACACAGAAGGTAATAGTAAACGGAGTCCACTCCAAAGAAAGGGGGTTACTTGTGGGGTACCACAGGGTTCAGTACTGGGTCCGGTCCTTTTTAATGTCTTGATAAGTGACATTGCAGAGGGAATGGAAGGAAACGTATGCCTCTTTGCAGACGACAGAAAGGTCTGCAACAGAGTTGATAGTTAATATGTATACCCTTGAGGAAAGAAGGGAGAGAGGGGACAGGATAGAAACCTTCAATTACCTCAAGGGAATCAACAAAGTCCAAGAGGGTAGCATCTTTCAGAAAAAGAGAAGTGCAAGAACAAGGGGGCACAATTTGAAGATAGAGGTGGGACGGCTCAGAGGTAATGTGAGGAAGTATTTTTTCATGGAGTGGGTTGTGGATGCATGGAACAGCCTCCCTGAGGAGGTCGTGGAGTCAAGAACAGTGGGGAAATTCAAGAATGCATGGGACAGACATAAGGCAGTCCTAGTGGGGGGTAAGAGGAAGTAAGCTATTGGTTAACTAGGATCTGCAGCTTATCGGTTAGGTAGGAAAGTGGGCAGACTGGGTGGGCCAAGCGGTCCTTCAAACAACATGAAGTCTTGCTATATTATGACATATGCAGTTTGTCCCAACCTTAGAACTGCTCCGGAGGTGAAAGAGTTAAAGTCCATGCCAGGCATGGAACTTAAGAGCTCGAGTTCGGTTGAAAATTCTATCTGTTGTTCTTCAAACTTAAACTGTCAGATTCTTTACTCCACCTCACTGAACAGTCACTCCGGAGATTCCTCCTTCTGCTCGGTTCATTTTGTCAGTTAAAGTACCAAAGTTTTCGTTTTTTTAACCGAAATTAAACCGCAACCGGTCGGTTCAAGCTCTATCTGTGGTATTGTAAGTACTAGATAGGTTTTACATTTATTTTCTGTGTGGAACTTGTAAACATTTTCATCGGTTCGGTTTGAACCGATCAAGTTACTTCTATTACACTACAGTCTTTTAGAAGTGCGGTTCCGGTTCTTATCAGTTCTAAAAAAAAAAGCTTCGGATTTAGTGCGTTTTTGCCCGCGACCCGTGACACGGTTGGGGAACCGATAAGGAGTCTTGCTTGGCAGACTGCCATAAACGGGCAAGTTTTTGGTTAGGCTGGCACTATGTCTGAGAAACCCAAAAGAAAAACCGGGCCCACTGGGTTTCAGCACTGTGTTGTATGTGGGGAAGCCTTTGCCAAGGCTGACCCCCACACCACATGTGTATATTGTCTGGGGTTTGACCACCTCAATTCAGACTGCCAGATTTGCAAGGGTTTTCCTGCAGCTACCCTGGATAAGCGAGTTGGTAGACTCAGGGAGCGGGAGGCCAAAAAGTCCGCTGACCCGGATGGTCAGCCTGGTTCAGTTTCAACCGAACCGGAGGGAGTGCCCTCTGACCAGGGCGATACTTCCTCGGGCAAAAGGAGAGCTGACTCTGAGGAGTCGGTTCCAACAAAGAAATCTAGAAAATCAGCTGGTGTGGAGTCAAAACTCCCCTCTCCAACCGCTGAAGAAATAGCTAAAGCAATAAAAATTGTTCAGTCACTCTCCCGGTTCCGACAGAACGGCATCATCTAAAGTAGCGCTCGGTTCGGTCGGTTCCTCCGGTTCAAGAGTATTATTTAGAGGAATTTTATGAACCAGAGGAGGGAAGAGGAGTATGAGGGTGAATGGTTTTGAAAGTCTGGATGTGCCCATTGAACGGACATCTCTCCAGACAGACCTTCAGGAGTGTCTCCCCTAGGCTTTCTGAGTCCCCTTCTCATTTCATGTTTTATAAAAAGTGGCTGAAACCCTCCAGCTCCCTATGGAGGAAGCTGTGGATGATCAGGAGGAGCCTGATTTTGTAGAAATGATGGATATCCCAGAGTCTAGGAGACTGTCTATTCCTCTGCATAAATCTTTTTGGAAACAGACAGTAAAGATTTTAAAAGTTCCTCACACCATACCTCCTGTTGATAAAAGAATGGACAAAAGGTATGCATTATCAGGCTCTGATACGGAGTTCCTTACACAACAATGCAGCCAAGTGGGGGTGGTGCACGCTGCAGCCTGTGACAAGGCAAATGTTCCCTTAACCTCTCACCCCCCTGACAAGGACTCCAGAAGAAAAAATTACTCACCTTAGTAATGTTGTTTCTTCTAATGGAGTCTTGCTATATTATGACTATTGCAGTTTGTCCCACCATTAGAACTGCTCCGGAGGTGAAAGAGTTAACTTCCATGCCAGGCATGGAACTTGGAGCATGAGCTCGGTTAGAGAAGCTCTGTCTGGAAGATTTCAAACTGAAACTGTCAGATCTTTACGAGCAAAACTCACTAAGGTTCTGTGTGGAAGCTGTAACCTACACTAGCCAACTGGCTACTTAAATATTAACACATTTTCCTGGTCCCAACACTAAGACTTAAGTCAGGGGACCAGAAAAATAAAATAATATGAGATCAGATAATATAAAACACAACACCCAAACACCCCAAAAAGAAGGGGTGGAAAACAAAAAATGGGCATCAAAAAAGTGCCTACACTGGAATGCCCACCCCATACCCCAAGTAGAAGTTCTGAGAGGGGCAGGCTGGGGGGGATGTCATAATATAGCAAGACTCCATTAGAAGAAACAACATTACTAAGGTGAGTAATTTTTTCTTCAAACAACATGAAGTCTTGCTACATTATGACTATTGCAGAATACACAGCAGTACCTCCATGGAGGAGGGACAGAACCTACTTACGAAATAGGCTATGAAGCACGGCTGTGCCAAACCGAGCATCCCTCCTGGCCTGGATATCCAGGGAGTAATGCTTGGTGAAAGTGTGTACCATTTTCCAAGTAGCTGCTTGACATATCTCTAAGATAGGGATGTCTCTGGCAGCAGCTAGAGACGCAGCTGTACCTCTGGTAGAATGAGCCCTCAGGCATGAAGGGGGAACCTTTCCCAGTTTCCGATAACAAAATTGGATACAAGAGACAATCCACCTGGCAATCGATCTCTTAGTGTCAGGTTTCCCTATTCCAACCTCACCATAAGTGAGAAATAGTTGGAGGGATTTGAACCTGTGACCCTTGGTACGCTCTATGTAGTAACTTAGGGCCCTCTTAACATCTAAGCTGTGCAACCTCCTCTCACCAGAGGAGGAATGATCAGTGAAGAACACTGGAAGGGAGCTAGATTGATTAAGGTGGAAATCTGAAACCACCTTAGGCAAAAACTTCCTGTTAGTCCTGAGGACTACCTTATCCCTGTGAAAGGAAATGAAGTCAGTCTCCACTGACAAAGCTTGTAACTCACTTATGCGCCTGGCAGAAGTGATGGCTACTAGAAAAACAGTTTTCCAAGTCAAGTACTTAAGCTCTGCCGAAGACAGAGGTTCAAAGGGGGGTTGCATCAGCTGAGCAATGCAAACATTAAGATCCCAGGCAGGAGAAGGGTCCCTGAAAGGTGGAATAGTATGAAGTAATCCTTTGAAAAACTTGGAAAATACAGGGTGAGTGGAAAGAGAAGAAGGCTTTCCTGCTGAAATAAAAGCAGAGACAGCTGCCAAATGCACTTTCAGGGTAGCTGGTCTCAGTCCCAAAGAATTAAGATGGACCATATAGTCCAAAACAATGGGCAAATCAGCAGATTCGGGAAATATGCTTCCAGAACACATATGGAAAACCTTTTCCATTTAGAGTTATAAGTAGCCCTAGTGGAAGGCTTCCTAGAAGCTTTCAAGATTTCGAGAACACCTTGAGAAAGGTGTAGGTCAGCAAATTCTAACTCCTCAAGAGCCAGGCCTTGAGGTTGAGGGATTTGAGATTCGGATACCAAACTCTCCCCTGGGCACAAGTTAACAGGTTGTGGTTCCTGGGGAGACACAGGGGAAGATGGACTACTAAGGACAGAAGGAGTGGGTACCAGGGCTGCCTGGCCCAATCTGGAGCAATCAGAATCATCTTGCAGGGCTGAGATCTGATTTTGACTAGCACCTTGAACAGGAGAGGGAAGGGGGGAAAGGCATATAGAAACTTCCCTTCCCAATCGAGGAGAAAGGCATCCAGGGGGACTGAGCCCATCACTGGGGGCCTGCAACAAAACAGTGGAAGTTGATGATTGTCTGGGGCTGTAAAAAGATCTATCTGAGGGGTGCCCCATCTGACAAAAACTATCCCCAGTACTCAGGGATCCAGTGACCATTAGTGATGGCCTTGGGAAATCCTGCTGAGAGCATCTGCCAGGACATTGTCCTTGCCTGGGGGGTGAACTGCTATGAGGGAAGTGTTCAGGGAATAAGCCAGAGACCACAACTTCATTGCCTCGGTGCACAAGGCCGAAGACCGAGTGCCCCCTTGTTTGTTGATGTACCACATTGTAGTGGTGTTGTCTGTTCTGAACTGTACCACTTTGTTCTGAACAGATGCAGAAAAACCTGAAGTGCTAGAAAAACAGCTCTGAGTTCCAACAGATTGATGTGGAGCAGAGATTCCTGAGGGGACCACACTCCCTGGGTGGAGAGGTCGCCCATGTGAGCTCCCCATCCCAGAAGGGATGCATCTGTAGTAAGGGTCAAGGAGTGAGATAGAGGGATGAAGGGGACCCCTTGTCTCAGATTGCTCTGATCCTGCCACCAGTGAAGGGCCTGGATCAGGGTTCGAGTCACTGGAATCAACTTGGATAGGGGATCTTTTCTTTGAGACCAAAAGGCTCTCAAGTGGAACTGAATGTCCCTCATCTGAAATCTTGCTCCTTGCACTACAGCTGTGGAAGCAGCCATGTGTCCTAGGAGCTGTAGGAAATACCTTGCTGGTCGAGAGACCTGCAAAGTGAAGGAGGAGGCCAGGGCCACTAGGTTCCTTACCCTTTCTAGGGGAAGGAAGGCTCTGGCCTGCTTTGTGTCCAATTCTGCACCTATAAAGGTGAGTACCTGGACAGGTTCCGGAACTGACTTTGGAAGATTGAGAAGAAAGCCCAGAGAGGGTGAGCAGCTGCTGGGTAACTTGCAGGTGTGATTTGACCTGGTCTGGAGACTGACCTACAATGAGCCAGTCATCTAGTTGTCTAGGTAGGGAAAGATGGCAATCTTTTGCCTTCTTAAATGAGCAACTGCTACTGCCAGGCATTTTGTGAATACCCTTGGGGCAGAGGTAAGGCCGAAGGGCACTGCTCTGAACTGGTAATGGCCTGAGGGCAGTTCCGAATCTGAGGTACTTTCAGTAGGAGCTTCTGATAAGAACATGGAAGTAGGCATCCTTGAGGTCCAGGGAAGCTAGCCAGTCCCCTGGCCTTAGAGAAGGTAAAATCATTGCCAGAGTCACCATTTTGAATTTTGGTTTTAAAAGGTGCTTGTTCAGATATCTTAGGTCCAGAATGGGCGCCATTCTCCTGTCTTTTGGGGTAAGGAAGTACCTGGAGTACAGACCCTTGCCCTGGTGTAAGGGAGAAACCCTTTCTACAGCTCTGAGAGCCAGGAGGGTTGAGACTTCTGTTTCCAAGGCAAAAGTCTCTAGAGGATTTGCAGGTGGAAATGATCTGATTCTCATCTTTGGAAATTTTTTGAAGCTGAGAACCAGACCCTGGCTTACTACTTCCAGGACCCACTTGTCTGAAGTTAAAGACTCCCAGTCCTGAACGAAGTAAGCCAGCCTGCCCCCTACAGGTAATGGAGAACCAGCCCTGGGCACCCCATCAGGGTGCCTGTTTGGCAAGGGCTTTAGGCTGAGGGGTGGGAGCAGGCCTGCTTGCACCCCGTCTGCCTCTCCTCTGAAGAACCCCCTCTGAGCATAAGCCGAAGAGGAGGCCTGGG
This sequence comes from Neoceratodus forsteri, assembly GCA_016271365.2. Taxonomy (NCBI): domain Eukaryota; kingdom Metazoa; phylum Chordata; order Ceratodontiformes; family Ceratodontidae; genus Neoceratodus; species Neoceratodus forsteri. Next base: position 137,407,696 of record CM028137.1, read on the forward strand.
TTTGGTAAAAAGGCTTGCCTCTACCCCTGGGGGTCTGTCACTGAGGAGTGGCTTGCCGCTCCTTGGCTTGTGCACTCCTATAAGTGGTTCTATATTCATCCATTTTCTTCATATAATTCTCTGTCTGCTCCCCAAACAGAGAATTTCCCACCACAGGAAAATCCATAGCCTTAGTCTGGGTATCCTGTGACAAACTAAGTACACCTGAGCCAAGCCAATTCTCAACGCCATACAGATGTAGCCATGACTCTAGAGGATACATCATTAGAATCCACAGCAGCATGGAATTGCACCTTGGATGCCTCAATACCATCAGCAGCCACCTGCTCCAGCTCCTTGGCAAGCTGGCCAGGGGCCTGTTTGGCTAAAAGCCATGACAGTGTCCCATCTAGATTTTTGGTATCTTGCCACATAAGCCATGTAATTTGCTTGTCTGAGTCCCAAGGGCGCTGCCATGTATTGTTTTTTAGCCATGGTATCAATCTTCCTGGAGTCCTTGTCAGGAGGATGTGAAGCCAGGGGAATATTAGCCTTATCACAGGCTGCAGCCTGAACTACCCCAACATGACTGCATTGCTGTGAAAGAAATTCTGTATCAGGACCTGACAAAGTGTACCTCCTGTCCATCTTTTTATCCACAGGAGGCACAGAATTAGGAGCTTTTAAAATTTTTATTGTTTGTTTCCTAAATGATTTATGTAAAGGAATAGACAATATCCTGGACTCTGGGATATCCATCATTTCCACAAAGTCAGGTTCCTCTTGCTCATCCACTGCTTCCTCCAATGGGAGCTGGAGGGTTTCAGCAACCTTTTTATAAAACAGAAAATGAGAAGGGGACTCAGAAAGCGTAGGGGGAGATTCTAAAGGTCTGTCTGGGAGATGTCCGGTTCAATGGGCACCAGACTCTCAAAGTCACATTCACACTGTTCATAATCATCATCCCCCTCCTCTGGTTCATAAAACTCTTCTATATCATATTCTTGAACCGGTGGAACCGGCCAAACCGACCTTTTGCCAGATAGTGGCAGTTCGGACGGAACCGGAGAAAGTGACTGGACAATTTGTATTGCTTTAGCTATCTCTGCAGCAGTTGGAGAAGGAATTTTTGACTCCACACCTGCTGATTTTCTAGTTTTCTTTGCTGGAACTGGCTCCTCAGAGTCAGCTTTACGTTTGGCCGAGGAAGTCTCGCCCTGGTCAGAGGGCACTCCCTCCTGTTCGGTTGGCACCGAACCGGGCTGGCCATCCGGGTCAGCGGACTTTTTGGCCTCTCGTTCCCTGAGCCTACCAACTCTCTTATCTAGGGTAGCTGCAGGGAAGTTCTTACATATCTGGCAGTCTGAATTGAGGTGGTCAAACCCCAGACAATATACACATGGGTGTGGGTCCCTTGGCAAAGGCTTCACAGACACTACAGTGCTGAAACCAGTGGGCCTGGTTTTCTTTTTGGGGTTTCTCAGACATAATGCCAGCCTAACCAAAAACTTGCCCTTTAACAGCAGTATGAGCCAAGACACCCTTATCGGTTCCCAACCGTGTTACAGGTCGTGGAAAAAACCGTATTGAAATCCGTTTTTTTAGAACCGATAAGAACCGGGAACCGCACTCTAAAAGCTTTAAAATAAAGTTTTAAAACAACCTGATCGGTTCGAACCGAACCGATAAACATTTACAAGTTCCACACAGAAATAGACCTGTCTATTACTTACAATACCACAGACAGAGCTTGAACCGATCTGTTTGCGGTTAAAAAAAAAATAATAATAATAATCGCGGCTGAATTTAACCGAGAAAATACTGTTTAAACCGATAAATGAACCGAGCAGTAGGAGGAATCTCTGGAGTGAATGTTCAGTAAGGCGGAGTAAAGAATCTGACAGTTTCAGTTTGAAATCTTCCAGACAGAGCTTCTCTGACCGAGCTCGCGCTCCAAGTTCCATGCCTGGCATGGAAGTTAACTCTTTCACCTCCGGAGCAGTTCTAATGGTGGGACAAACTGCAATAGTCATAATATAGCAAGACTTCATGTTGTTTGAAAGATAGATGCCATGGCAAAGAAACAGTACATGGCAGCTTCCTTAGGACTCGGACAGGCTAATTATATGGCTTATGTTGCTAGATATCAAAAATCCAGATGGGATACTGTTTTAGCTCTAGCAAAGCAGGTTCCTGATCAGCTGGCAAAAGAGCTGGAGCAGGTGGCCGCTGATGGTATTGAGGCATCCAAGGTGCAATTCCAAGCTGCAGTGGACTCTAATGATGTATCATCCAGAGTCATGGCTACATCAGTGGCTCTCCGTAGAATGGCTTGGCTCAGATGTACTAGCCTATCACAAGACACCCAGACTAAAGCCATGTATTTCCCTGTTGTGGGCAACTCTCTGTTTGGGGAGCAAACAGAGAATTACATGAAGAAAATGGATGAATATAGGACCACCTATAGGAATGCACAGGCCAAGGAAAGGCAAGTCACTCCCCAAAGGCAGCCTCCCAGGGGCAGGGGTAGGCCTTTTCATAGGCCTTTTTACCAAGCCCAGGCTTCCTCTTCAGCTTTTGCACAGAAGGGGTTCTTTAGAGGGAGAGGCAGACAGGATGCAGGCAGGCCTGCTTCCACCCCTCAGTCTAAAGTCCCTGCCAAACAGGCACCCTGATGGGGCGCCTACGGCTGATTCTCCACTACCTGTAGGGGGCAGGCTGGCTTACTTTGTCCAGGACTAGGAGTTTCTAATGTCAGACAAGTGGGTCTTGGAAGTAGTAAGCCAGGGACTGGTTCTCAGCTTCAAAAAATTTCCAAAGATGAGAATCAGATCCTTTCCACCTGCAAATCCTTCAGAGGCTCTTGCCCTTGAGGCAGAAGCCTCTACCCTCCTGGCTCTCAGAGCTGTGGAAAGGGTTCCACCCCTACACCAAGGCAAAGGGTTGTACTCCAGGTACTTCCTTACCCCAAAAAAGACAGGAGAATGGTGGCCCATCCTGGATCTCAGGTATCTAAACAAGCACCTTTTAAAACCACAATTCAAAATGGTGACTCTGGGAATTATTTTACCCTCTTTAAGGCCAGGGGACTGGCTAGTGTCCCTGGACCTCAAGGATGCCTATTTTCATGTTCTCATCAGAGCTCCCCGCCAGTACCTCAGATTCGAACTGCCCTCAGGTCATTACCACTTCAGAGCAATGCCCTTCGGCCTTACATCTGCCCCAAGGGTATTCACAAAATGCCTGGCAGTAGCAGTTGCCCACTTAAGAAGGCAAAAAATTGCCATCTTTCCTTACTTGGATGACTGGTTCATAGTAGGCCAGTCCCCAGACCAAGTCAGGTTACACCTTCAAGTAACTCAGCAACTGCTAACTTCTCTAGGTTTCCTTCTCAATCTTCCAAAGTCAGTCCTAGAGCCTGTCCAGCTTCTCACCTTCATAGGTGCAGAACTGAACACAAAAGAAGCCAGAGCCTTCCTTCCTCTGGAAGGCAACCCTGATTTCTCTGGCTTCCTCCTTCACCCTGCAGGTCTCTCGACCAGCAAGGCAATTTCTACAGCTCCTGGGACACATGGCTGCTTCGACAGCAGTAATGCAGGGCGCCAGATTTCAGATGAGAGACATCCAGTTCCATTTGAGAGCCTTTTGGTCTCAATGAAAGGACCCTCTAACCAAATTAATTCCAGTGACTCGAACCCTGATCCAGGCCCTTCAGTGGTGGCAGGACCAGGGCAATTTGAGACAGGGGGTTCCCTTTATCCCTCAGTCTCACTCCTTAATCCTTACTACAGATGCATCCCTATTGGGGTCGGGGAGCTCACATGGGCGACCTCACCACCCAGGGATTGTGGTCCCCTCAGGAATCTCTGCTCCACATCAATCTGTTGGAACTCAGAGCAGTTTTCTAGCATCAAGCTTTTTCCCAATCTGTTCAGAACAAGGTTATTCAAGTCAGAACAGACAATACCACTACAATGTGGTACATCATACAGGGGCACTTGCCTACGGCCTTGTGCACCGAAGCAATGAAGTTGTGGTTTCTAGCTTATTCCCTGAACACCTCCCTTGTAGCAGTTCACCTCCCAGGCAAGGACAATGTCCTGGCAGATGCTCTCAGCAGGATTTCCCAAGGCCATCACGAATGGGCTCTGGATCCCCTAGTTCTGGAGATGGTATTTGCCAGATGGGGCACACCCCAGATAGATCTTTTTGCAGCCCCAGACAATCACCAACTTCCCCTTTTTTGTTAAAGGCCCCCAGTGTTGGGCTCAGTCCCCCTGGATGCCTTCCTTCTCAGTTGGGAAGGGAAGTTTCTCTATGCCTTTCCACCCTTCCCTCTCCTGTTCAAAGTGCTAGTCAAAATCAGGTCTCAATCCTGCAGATGATTCTGATTGTCTCCAGACTGGGCCAGACAGCCCTGGTACCCACTCCTCATGTCCTTAGCAGTCCACCTTCCCTGTGTCTTCCCAGGAATCACAATCTGTTATCCTGTGCTTAGGGAGGGTTTGGTACCGAACCTCAAATCTCTCAATCTCAAGGCCTGGCTCTTGAAGAGTTAAGAGTTTGCTGACCTACACCTTTCCCAAGGTGTATTGGATATTCTGAAGGCTTCTAGGAAGCCTTCCACCAGGGCTACTTATAATTCCAAATGGAAGAGGTTTTCCATATGGTGCTCTGGCAAGCATATTTCCCCAGAATCTGCTGACTTACCCACAGTCCTGGATTATATGGTTCATTTAAATACTTTAGGGCTGAGACCAGCTACCCTAAAAGTGCACTTGGCAGCCGTGTCTGCTTTCTTGTCAGCAAGTAAGCCCTCTCCTCTTTCAGCTCATCCTGTATTCTCCAAGTTTTTCAAAGGGTTGCTTCACACCAACCTCCCATTCAGGGATCCTTCCCCTGCTTGGGATCTTAATATTTGCATTGCCCAGCTTATGCAACCCCCTTTTGAGCCCTTGTCTTCAGCAGAGCTCAAGTACTTGACTTGGAAAACTGTGTTTTTGGTAGCCATCACTTCTGCCAGGCGCATAAATGAGTTACAAGCATTGTCAGTGGAGCCTGATTTTATCTCCTTTCACAGAGATAAGGTAGTTCTCAGGACTAACCAAAAGTTCTTGCCTAAGGTAGTCTCAGATTTCCACCTTAATCAATCTATATCTCTCCCTGTGTACTTCACTGACCATTCCTCTTCTGGTGAGAGGAGGCTGCACAGTTTAGATGTCAAAAGATCACTTAGCTACTACATAGATTGTACCAAAGGTCACAGGTTTAACTCCCTTCAACTGTTCCTCACTTATGGTGAGGTTGGCAAAGGGAAACCTGCCACTAAAAGATCCATTGCCAGGTGGATCATGTCTTGTGTCCAATTCTGCTATGAAAAACTGGGTAAAGTTCCTCCCTCAGGCCTGAGGGCTCACCCCACCAGAGGTACAGCTGCGTCTCTGGCTGCTGCCAGGGACATCCCTATCCTAGAGATATGTCAAGCAGCTACCTGGAAAGCGGTGCACACTTTTACTAAGCATTACTCCCTGGACATCCAGGCTAGGAGTGATGCTCGTTTACACAAGCTGTCTTCAAGAGCCTATTCCTAAGTAGGTTCTGTCCCTCCTCCATGGAAGTACTGCTGTGTAGTCTGCATATGTCATAATATAGCAAGACTTCATGTTGTTTGTAGAAAAAATTACTCACCTTAGTAATGTTGTTTCTTCTAGTGGAGTCTTGCTTTATTATGACCTCCCCCCCTGCCTGCCCCTCTCAGAACCTTACTCTTGGGGATGTGGTTGGGCAGGGCAGCGTTAACACTTTTAGATGCTCCACCTTGTTTTTCACCCTCTTTTGGGTGATCTTTGTTGTGTTTGTCATTTTTGGGTCTCCTGACTTGAGTCTTCATTGTGGCACCAAAAATGTGTTTATTAATTAAGTAGCTAGTTGGCTAGTGTAGGTTTACAGCTTCCACACAGAGTCTTAGTGAGTTTTTGCTCGTAAAGATCTGACAGTTTAAGTTTGAAGAACAACAGATAGAATTTTCAACTGAGCTCGAGCTCTAAGTTCCATGCCTGGCATGGACTTTAACTCTTTCACCTCCGGAGCAGTTCTAAGGTTGGGACAAACTGCATATGTCATAATATAGCAAGACTCCATTAGAAGAAACAACATTACTAAGGTGAGTAATTTTTTCTTGTCTGCCATCAAATTCTATGTTTCTATGATACACAAGGGGTGGAAAGGAAGAGAAGAGACTTGGCAAGGTTGGAGGAATGGTCAAAGTATGGCAACTTAGATTGAATGCAAGAAGTGCAAAGTATTGCACCTAGGAAACAAAACCCAGCAGAAAAGTACACGGGGGTAGTAACAACAATGAAAATGGAAAGGGACCTGGGAGTAGTCATATCAGATGACCTAAAGGTTAGCAAGCAATGTGAGAAGGCAGTAAGGATGGCTGGGGGGATCCTGGGATGTATAGGAAGAGGCATCACCAGTAGAAAACAGAAAGTTGGCATCCCTCTGTACAGACAGTTGATGAGACCCCATCTGGAGTACTGCGTGCAGTTCTGGAGACCCCATCTCTGTAAGGACATAGGATGGAGGCAGTGCAGAGGAGGGGAACTAAAATGGTGCTGGGTCTGCAACAGAAGCCATACGAAGAGAGACTAAAGGAGCTTAATATGTATACCCTTCAGGAAAGGAGGTAGGGGGGACATGATAGAAACTTTTAGGTACCTCATGGGAATCAACAAAGTCCAAGAGGGTAGCATTTTTCAGAAAAAGAGATGTGCAAGAAATGAAAATTACGTACCTACCATAATTCTTGATCTTCTCTTGTATCTTCACCATTCATTACTGATTGGGTGTAAGCTGGAACCGCACACCCACCATGGGAGGTTTTTTTTCCAGAGGAGTCGGCACCACTGGCGCCGCCCCGAGAGTGACGCATCGCGTGATGTGCGAAGGGCGGCCGTTAGACACCGAAGACACCTCCTCCATCCCAGTTCTGTTAGCCGGAGAGGGGAAATAAGGACAAGAAAGAGACAGCGAGGTAAGAGAGCCGAGGGATAGAAAAAGGAAAGGATATAAACTGAAAAAGGAATAAGCTGGCAGAGGACAGAAAAGGAATGCCTACCCTAAGGAACCGCAGGGCCTCACTCCTGGGGCGGCTCCAAAACAGGAACAGACAAAGGAGAGAAAGAAAAAGAAAGGAAAAGAGAAAGAGATGTTGGAAGGAGAGAACTCTGCCAATTGAGAGATTGGTTTAAAGGCTTATAAGCTCAGAACCAAAAACAAGGGAGCAAGGATCACACTCAATAAAATTGAAGAGAAGGTTCAACAGAACCGCTTGCACAGCTTGGACTCAAAAGGCAGATTCTCTACACCTCCCGCCATCCCCAACCCCTTAAACTCTAAGTGAGAGCTCACAGACTGCCAAGGCAGAAAATTTGTTCTGAAAGGACAGTGCCCAACTAGGAAGGGAAAGAAGCCCACTAGCACCTTGTTAAGTGCTAACACAGATGTGTGTGGGGAGGGGGGTATTTGAAGCCCTAAAGAGGGCACCCCTTTACGTGAAGGACAGAGTGGGAACTCAATCGGACACCCTGAAGGCAAGGCAAAAGATCACCAGCTCAAGGTAACTGTAGTGTCAGGACAGCGTTAAACCAGTAGAAGCTGACACAATAGGAGACTGAGAATGCCATAGGAGACCTAGAAAGAGGGAACCGAGCCATTTAAAGGACGGTCTCTTTAACTGTGAATTGAACAACATGGCTAAGAATGAGCCAAGAGGTCACCCCATGGGCAATCAGAACGAGTTCCCTCAGGATAGAGATAAATCCTACTCGTTCCCCTTTTTCCCCTCAGGAAATTAGATCCATTCGGAGAAGAACGGAAAAATCAAGATTTTTACTTTTTTTGGCTTAAGGCCAAAGAAAAAGAGGGAAGAATGAGCAGGGAGGGGGAGATGATGAAGTAGGAGGCCCTTGAGGGGAAGGTGGGTGGGTATCAGTAAAGGATGGTGAAGATACAAGGAGATCAAGAATTACAGTAGGTACGTAATTTTTCTATCTACCCTTGTCAATCTTTACCATTCATTACTGCTTGGGTGAGTGCCAAGCCCCATCCCAAAAGGGGGGATAAGAGAAACCCTGAAGGAACAAGACCCTCAGCCTCCTGCTGGTGGAAAACAGAGGGGAGAGACCCTGGGCTAATTAGATGAGAAGCCTAAGGCCGAGGAGAGCTAGGAGTTGTCCCCTGGAGATGAGTAGATGGAGGAAGCCCCTACAGAAGCCTCCTAGCCCTGGTGGAAAAATGACGGGTCCCTCGGAAGGCAGAGTGAATCACCCAACGCCGGGCCAGGGGTGACAATCTTGATAGACGAAGCCATGCTGTCCGCCTAATGCAGACTGCTGTCCCTGCAAGCCTGGAAGCCACCTTATTGGCATCGTAAGATGCTCTTACCTGGTGCCATGCCAGCTCCAGGCCTATAGCAGAGAGGGAAATGGCCTGTCTAGATTGCTCTGTGTCAGGCATTGATGCTAGAAGCTGAGCTAGCATCAACCATAGATGCCTCTTGTAGGCAGCACAGTGTGCCTGATGTGATGCGATACACAACATCGCACGACAGGAAGAGAACACTCTTCAGCCCAACTGGTCAAACTGTAGAGAATCTGAGTCTAGTGGTTGGTCATGCGCCAGGCAGCAGCACCCAAAAGGGGTCTCCAAGGACACTAATCCCGAAGGCGGTTGGGAAGAGAACCTAGGGACTCGGATGGGGCACAATACCTCCTCCTGCAGTCTGCCAGGTCTGGGATAGGGTCGGCTGGAGACTGCCAGGAATGGATACATGCCTCCTGGAAAGGAAAAGGATAGGATGGCACCACCAGATGTTGGGCACTGAATTCACTGAGGAATTCATGCGTTTCCCGCTCAGTATTGTCTCGCTTAACATAGAAGACACAGAGGTCCCCAACCATCTTCGAAAGGAAGTGCTGATATTCCATGAAATCAGCATCAGAAGAGAGATGAGCAGGGGGTTCCTCTTCCTCCGAGGAGGGAGGCAAGGAGGATGGGGAACTCGAATGCCCAGAGGACTCCTGCGGCAGTGGGGATAGGCGAAACACCTGTTCATGCATATATCTAACATATGAGGGGAAGGCCGCTGCAGTGCCTCTGAACGTCTCCCAGGATAACGGACCTGTAGGACCGACGTGGCCTGGGGGGGGGGTGGCTGCAGAGGAACGGGAGAAGGGCACCTACAAGAAGGTAACTGACCTCTGCTAAGGCTTGGAATCCGGGGAACGGAGCCCGGGCTGGCGGGGTCCCGGATAACAAATCAGGCCGCAGAATGGAACCCGGGGGATATGAACCTTGGAAGAGCCTGGAAGGGGGTCCTCCCCTGTGATGTGCCTGGAGCTGCATGGATCCAGAAGGGCAGCCCACAGCAATGCCACTAGAGGGGTCCCTCGAGCCTAAAAGGGAGAGGCAGGGCTCGGCACTACGGCTCCTACCTGCATCCTGAGGGGTAGCAGGCGGAACTCGGTGTGCCTCACCCTAGCCCCTCAATCCCTCAGACTCTGAGGACGTCCTCCTCATCGACGCCAGAGAGAGAGCCTGCCAATCCGGGATTCTCTCAGGGGAGCCCCCCCAAAGACAGGGCCCCCAGTCCCCCCTGAGAAGGCGCAGCAGCACCAGGGATGACAGTTGCCACAGTTCCCTCTGGGAGAACAGACCCCCCAATTCCCATGCCAGTCCCCACCAGGGACCCCAGGCCACCGCCAGCCTGGGAATCTCAGAGGAAGACTATTGTGGAGACTGAGGAATGGGTGCACTGGGCCGCCTGGCACCGTGTCCCACAGAAGACGCTGATCCCGAGGAATTGGGGAGCCAGGATGGATCCACGTCTAGTCGATCCACTTCCAGGAAGAGCTGACCAGAAAAACCTCGATACTAGCCACCCCAGGAGTCCCTGAAGCGGCACCATGAGCGGCCAGTGCCACTGCAGCTGTTCAGCATAAAAGCACCGCAGACAACACTGGAACCAGGCCCGACCTGCCCGCAGCTCCAGCCGAGTCCCCGGCACCACCTCGGCGCTGGGGTCTGACTGCAGCACCACCAACTGAACTGACCCGGGCCAATAGCGCGAAGGCAAAATGGCTTCCCCTCAGATCACTGGCGCTTCTGAAAGGCACCGGATCCGAAACGGCACCGGAAAGCAGTGTTGAGGGTCCGCCCAAGCCGGGCCCAGCAACCGCAGGCCACGACACTAGGGAGCCTGCACCTCCAAAGAGGTGACTGCCGAGGCAGTGTCCCCACCGCAGCCCTGGAAGGGACCACAGAGTTCCCCTGACACCAGAAAAGAGGCCTCCTCCTCTCCAGACTGTATAGGCCTGGGAGAGGACCTAGAGGAAGGGTCTAAAGATCTGGCCGGGGAGGCCTGAAAACAACGCCGTCCTCCAAAAGTCAGCAGAGTCTTGCTGATCTTGGACTTCGAGAAGAAAAAATTACTCACCTTAGTAATGTTGTTTCTTCAAATGGAGTCTTGCTATATTATGACATATGCAGTGAGTCCCAACCTTAGAACTGCTCCGGAGGTGAAAGAGTTAACTTTCCATGCCAGGCATGGAACCTTGAGCGCGAGCTCGGTTGAAAACTCTGTCTGCTGTTGCTCAAACTCAAACTGTCAGATCTTTATGAGCAAAACTCACTAAGATTCTGTGTGGAAGCCGTAAACCTACACTAGCCCACTGGCTACTAACTACAAAAACACATTTTGTTCTTGATCCCAAAACAAAGACTCAAGTCAGGGAATCAAGAAAGAAAATGAAACATAACACCCAAGCACCCTAAGAAGGGTGAAAATAAAGTGGGCATCTACAGAGTGCCAACATTGCACTGCCCACCACCTCCCAAAGTAGAGGTTCTGAGAGAGGCAGGCTGGGGGAGGTCATAATATAGCAAGACTCCATTAGAAGAAACAACATTACTAAGGTAATTTTTTCTTCAAACAACTTATAAGTCTTGCTATATTATGTTTATATGCAGATCACAGCAGTACCTCCATGGAGGAGGGACAGAACCTACTTAGGAAATAGGCTCTGAAGCACAGCTGTGCCAAATCGATCATCACTCCTAGCCTGGATGTCCAGGGAGTAATGCTTAGTAAAAGTGTGAACTATTTTCCAGGTAACTGCTTGACATATCTCTAGGATAGGGATGTCCCTGGCAGCAGCCAGAGACGCAGCTGTACCTCTGGTAGAGTGAGCCCTCAGGCCTGAGGGAGGAACCTTACCCAGTTTTTCATAGCAAAATTGGATACAAGAGACAGTCCACCTGGCAATGGATCTTTTAGTGGCAGGTTTTCCTTTATCAGCCTCACCATAAGTGAGGAACAATTGGAGGGAGTCAAACCTGTGACCCTTGGTACATTCTATGTAGTAACTAAGGGCTCTTTTGACATCTAAACTGTGCAATCTCCTCTCGCCAGAGGAGGAATGGTCAGTGAAGTACACAGGAAGGGACATGGATTGATTAAGGTGGAAGTCTGAAACCACCTTAGGCAAAAACTTTCTGTTAAGTCCTGAGGACCACCTTATCTCTGTGAAAGGAGATAAAATCAGCCTCCACTGACAATGCTTGCAATTCACTTATGAGCCTGGCAGAAGTGATGGCTACTAAAAACACAGTTTTCCAAGTCAAGTACTTGAGCTCTTCTGAAGACAAAGGCTCAAAAGGGGGTTGCATAAGCTGGGCAATGCAAATATTAAGATCCCAAGCAGGGGCAGGGTTCCTGAATGGAGGGTTGGTGTGAAGCAACACCTTGAAAAACTTGGAGAATACAGGGTGAGCTGAAAAAGAAGAAGGTTTATCTGCTGATAAGAAAGCAGACACGGCTGCCAGGTGCACTTTTAGGGTAGCTGGTCTCAGCCCCAAAGAATTCAAATGCACCAAATAATCCAAGATTGTGGGCAAGTCAGCAGATTCTGGGGGAATATGCTTGCCAGAGCACCATATGGAAAATCTCTTCCATTTGGAATTATAAGTAGCCCTGGTGGAAGGCCTCTAGAGGCCTTCAAGATATCAATACACCTTGGGAGAGGTGTAGGTCAGCAAACTCTAACTCTTCAAGAACCAGGCCTTGAGATTGAGAGATTTGAGGTTCAGATACCAAACTCTCCCCTGGGCACAGGTTAACAGATTGTGATTCCTGGGAAGATACAGGGGAAGGTGGACTGCTAAGGACATGAGGAGCGGGTACCAGGGCTGTCTGGCCCAATCTGGAGCAATCAGGATCATCTTGCAGGGTTGAGATCTGATTTTGACTAGCACTTTGAACAGAAGACAGAAGGGGGGAAGGCATAGAGAAACTTCCCTTCCCAACTGAGAAGAAAGGCATCCAGAGGGACTGAGCCCAACACTGGGGCCTGCAGCAAAAAGGGAAGTTGGTGATTGTCTGGGGCTGCAAAAGATCTATATGGGGTGCCCCATCTGCAAATACTACCTCTAGTACTGGGGATCCAGTGCCCATTGTGATGGCCTTGGGAAATCCTGCTGAGAGCATCTGCCAGGACATTGTCCTTGCCTGGGAGGTGAACTGCCGTGAGAGGCGTTCAGGGAATAAGCCAGAGACCACAACTTCATTGCTTCGGTGCACAAGGCCATAGACCGAGTGCCTTCTTGCTTGTTGATGTACCACATTGTAGTGGTGTTGTCTGTTCTGACCTGTACAACCTTGTTCTGAACAGATGTGGAAAAAACTTGAAGTGCTAGAAAAACTGCTCTGAGTTAAAACAGATTGATGTGGAGCAGAGATTCCTGTGGGGACCACAATCCCTGGGTAGTGAGGTCGCCCATGTGAGCTCCCCACCCCAAGAGGGATGCATCTGTAGTAAGGGTTAAGGAGTGAGACTGGGGGGTGAAGGGGACCCCTGTCTCAGATTGCTCTGGTCCTGCCACCACTGAAGGGCCTGGATCAGGGTTTGAGTCACTGGGATCAATTTGGTTAGGGGTCTCTCCTTTGAGAGCAAAAGGCTCTCAAATGGAACTGACGTCCCTCATCTGAAATCTTGCTCCCTGCACTACTGCTGAGAAGCAGCCATGGCCCCAGGAGCTGTAGAAAATGCCTTGCAGGTCGAGAGACCTGCAGGTGAAGAGAGCCAGAGAGACCAGGGTCCTTGCTCTTTCCAGAGGAAGGAAGGCTCTGGCCTCTTTTGTGTTCAGTTCTGCGCCTATGAGGTAAGAAGCTGGACAGGCTCTAAAACTGACTTTGGAAGATTGAGAAGGAAACCTAGAGATGTGAGCAGTTGCTGAGTTACCTGAAGGTGTAGTTTGACCTGGTCTGGAGACTGGCCTACTATGAGCCAGTCATCCAGATAAGGAAAGATGGCAATCCTTTGCCTTCTTAAATGGGCAACTGCTACTGCCAGGCATTTTGTGAATACCCTCGGGGCCAAGGTAAGGCTGAAGGGCATTGCTCTGAACTGGTAATGGCCTGAGGGCAGTTCGAATCGGAGGTACTTTCGATGGGAGCTTCTGATAAGAATATGGAAGTAGGCATCCTTGAGGTCCAAGGAGGCTAGCCAGTCCCCTGGCCTTAGAGAGGGTGAAATAATTCCCAGAGTCACCATTTTGAATTTTGGTTTTAAAAGGTGCTTGTTTAGATATCTGAGATCCAGGATGGGATGCCATTCTCCTGTCTTTTTTGGGGTAAGGAAGTACCTGGAGTACAACCCTTTGCCCTGGTGTAGGGGTAGAACCCTTTCCACAGCTCTGAGAGCCAGGAGGGTAGAAACTTTTGTTTCTAGGGCAAGTGCCTCTGATGGATTTGCAGGTGGAAAGGACCTGGCTCTCATCTTCAGAAATTTTTTGAAGCTGAGAACCAGTCCCTGGCTTCCTATTTCCAGGACCCACTTGTCTGATGTTAAAGACTTCCAGTCCTAGACAAAGTAAGCCAGCCTGCCCCCTACTGGTACTGGAGAATTGGCCCTGGCCACCCCATCAGGGAGCCTGCTTGGCAGGGGCTTTGGGCTGAGGGGTCGAAGCAGGCTTACTTGAACCCCGTCTGCCTCTTCCTCTAAAGAACCCCCTCTGGGCATAAGCAGAAGAGGAGGCCTGGGCTTGGTAAAAAGGCCTATGAAAAGGCCTGCCCCTGCCATGCTGCCTTTGAGGAGTGGCTTGCCTTTCTTTGGCCTGTGCACTCCTATAGGTGGTCCTATACTCATCCATTTTCTTCATATAATTCTCTGTCTGCTCCCCAAACAGAGAACTGCCCACAACAGGAAAATCCATAGCCTTAGACTGGGTATCCTGTGACATGGTAGTACATCTGAGCCAGGCCATTCTGCGAAGAGCCACAGATGTAGCCATGACTCTTGATGAAACATCATTAGAGTCTACTGCAGCATGAAATTGCACCTTGGATGCCTCAATATCATCCACAGCCACCTGCTCCAGCTCCCTGGCAAGCTGGTCAGGGGCCTGTTTTGCTAGGGCCACCACAGTAACCCACCCGGATTTCTGGTACCTAGCAACATAAGCCATATAATTTGCCTGTCTGAGTCCTAAAGATGCTGCCATGTACTGTTTCTTTGCCATGGCATCCATCCTCCTGGAATCCTTTTCAGGAGGGTGAGAGGCTAGAGGAATATTTGCTTTGTCACAGGCTGCAGCCTGTACTACCCCCACATGGCTGCATTGCTGAGAGAGGAGCTCAGTATCAGAGCCTGATAATGTATACCTCTTGTCCATCCTTTTATCAACAGGAAGGATAGAGTGAGGAGTTTTTTAGAATTTTTACTGCCTGTTTCCTAAAGGATTTGTGCAAGGGAATAGTCTCCTACATTCTGGAATATCCATCATTTCTACATAATCAGGCTCTTCTCGGTCATCAACAGCTTCCCCAACAGGGAGTTGGAGAGTTTCAGCAACTTTCATATAGAACATAAAGTGAGAGGGGGACTCAGATAGCCTGGGGGGCGGACCCCAGGCGGTCTGTCTGGAGAGATGTCCGGTTCAATGGGCACATCCAGACCTTCAAAATCACCTTCACTCTCCTCATACCCCTCTTCCCCTTCCTCCGATTCATAAAATCCTCAAAATCATAATCTTGAACCGGTGGAACCGGCCGAACTGAGCGCTTCCCTGATGGTGTCGGTTCGGACGGAACTGGGGAAAGAGACTGGACAATTTGAATTGCTTTAGCTATTTCCTCAGCGGTTGGAGAAAAAGAACTTTTGGCTCCACACTAGCTGACTTCCTAGTCCTTTTAGTTGGAACCGGCTCCTCAGAGCTGGCTCTTCGTTTGGCCGAGGAAGTATCGCCCTGGTCAGAGGGCACTCCCTCCGGTTCGGTTGGAACCGAACCGGGCTGGCCATCCAGGTCAGCGGACTTTTTGGCCTCCCTTTCCCTGAGCCTACCAACTCTCTTTCCACGTGGCAGCAGGAAAATTCTTACAAATCTGGCAGTCTGCACTGAGGTGGTCAAACCCCAGACAATATACACAGGTGGTGTGTGGTCAGCCTTAGCAAAGGCTTCCCCACAGAGACCACAGTGCTGAAACCCAGTGGGCCCGGGTTTTCTTCTGGGTTTCTCAGACATAGTGCCAGCCTAACCAAACTTGCCCGTTAGTGGCAATCCACCAAGCAAGACTCTCTTATCGGCTCCCAACCGTGTCACGGGTCGTGGAAAAAAAAACGTAATGAAATCTGTTTTTTTTTAGAACCGGGAACCGCACTCTAAAGGACTATAAAGTTTTTTAAAACAACCTGATCGGTTCAAACCGAACCGAAAAAGACGTTTACAAGTTCCACACAGAAGAAAAAAAAAAAAAACGTAAGCCTCTCTATTACTTACAATACCACAGACAGAGCTTGAACCGACCGACTGCGGTTTAATTTCAGTCAAGAAACCGAAAAAATAAGACTTTTTAACTGACAAATGAACCAAGGAGGAGGAGAAATCTCCGGAGCGACTGTTCAGTGAGGCGGAGTAAAGAATCTAACAGTTTGAGTTTGAGCAACAACAGACAGAGTTTTCAACTGAGCTCGCGCTCAAGGTTCCATGCCTGGCATGGAAAGTTAACTCTTTCACCTCCGGAGCAGTTCCAAGGTTGGGACTCACTGCATATGTCATAATATAGCAAGACTTCATGTTGTTTGAATACAGCGTTCCATCGAGAAACAGGCATTGCATCAATCCATATCATGGCTGGGTCCTAGGCACTGAAGGCAGACATCATGCCGGTCCAAAATGGAAAAATGCCGGCCATAGGAGCACCGACGCATAGGGGCATGGCCCGTTTTGGACTAACGTTTAGCTCCCGAACCAGACATGATGCGAAAATAACTCTTTAAAACAGAAAAGCTCCCGGCCTCATTGAAAAATAATAAATGAAATGGTCTTACCAGATAGATGACGTCGGGAAATAAACCAGGATGCAGGAGATAATAAGGTGTCAAACTTCGACAAAATGGCCTAGTGGTGGAGTAAACTTTCCGACTCTGCGCAGCAGGTGCAGCCTCGACGGCGGGAGAAACAGAACTGGATGGAGGAGAAGTCTGTGGTGCCCAATAGTTGCTCTCTCGACATCACATCGATGTGTCACTATCGGGGCAGCGCCTTGGTGCTGACTCCTCTGGGGAAAAAGAAAACCTCCCGTGGCTGGTGCGCTCCTCCGACTTATACTCAAGCAGTAATGAATGGTGAAGACTGACAAGGGAAGATCAAGGGGACACAATTTGAAGATAGAGCGGGGACAGCTCAGGGGAAATGTGAGGAAGTAATTTTTCAGAAAGGGTTGTGGATGCATGGAACGGCCTTCCTGAGGAGGTAGTGAGGTCAAAAACAGTGGGGGAATTCAAGAATGCATGGGACAGATATAAGGCAATTCTTGTGGGGGGAGAAATAGGCTGTTGGTTAACTAGGATCTGCAGCTTATCCAGTACGTAGGGAAGTGGTCAGACTAGGTGGACCAAGCAGCCCTTATCTGCCGTCAAAGTTTGTTTCTATATGTTTCTATGTAATCACCACAGAGTCCGCCTTAGGGTGGCTGCCCAGAAAGGGTTTATCCACTGAAGCATGGTAAAGATGATCCGCCTTTTTAGGTAGAGGTGGGGTACCAGGGGTTGGGCCCAGGCTGATTTGGTGACATCCTTGTAGGAATCATTCATAGGGGGCACCATCAAAGGGAGGGCATCTCATTGCCTAAGGCAGATAGCCAAGCAGCATCTCTCTGGGTCCTGTTCCTCCGTCTCCCAGCCCATCACAGACTGGACATGACATGTAATATACATGAAGAATGGGTGATCAGGGGAGGGGGCCTGGGCACCTCCTTAGCCTGGTTCTCCCCCCCCCCTCTGAAGACTCACCTGGAAAGCAGGAAGACTCTGAAGATTCAGAGTCATCCTCTGTAGTCTTGCTGTCTGGGACTGGTGTCATATGCCAGCGATCATCCCTTTTGGAGCCTGAACAAACTTAAGTTTGTGCCCCTGAAGACCCCGATATCCGGGGTTTGCTGGGACTTGCCTGGTCAGAATTCCTAGGTTGCAGGTCCTGTGTAAGGCAGCGGGGAGATGCCGGTGGCGGGCACTGAAGAGTGGGGGTTTGCTTCTGCATGGAAGACCACCACACTGCAAAAAGGGCATTATAATTCACCTGGGGTGCTATGTCATACACCAGCAGCAATGAAAGACACGGCGGGTTGAGGAACATTGCCTGAGGAGCTGGCGAAGGGTACCTGGGCATTGGTCCACCTGGTGCCAGTCAGCGATCCAGCAATGGGCCAATGGGGATCGGCTACGGCAGTGGTGACGTCGGTGCCAGACCCAAAGGTTGGGGTTGCAGCAGGACTGGCAGCAGCCCAGTGGGTGCCGGCCTAGTGCAGCCCGGCAACAGGTCTGCCGACGCCGGCCCTAAAGGAAAAGCCAGTATCCGGGGGGGGGGAAGAGAACCCCTATAAGGAGGCCAAGGTGATGCCAGTGAGGAGGAGATGGCATCTGCCTGCTGTGGGTGATGCCTGGCAGGACTGGCGGTGGTCTGCAAGCTGGGAGTTGATGAAGGCAACGCTGGGGCCAGAGGATAATGGTGGAAGAGTTGCTGCCTGATGTACTATGTAGGGAAGTCACAGAGTTTGGAACTGTCTGATTTTGAAAGCAGCACAAGGGAAATCACAGAGTTTGAAACTGTCTGATTTTGAAAGCAGCACAAGGGAAATCACAAAGTTTGGAACTCAGTGCTTTGGCTTCTCAGAAGGAACTAGCAGGGGGACAAGATCAGATCTACAGTACAGTAGCTTCTTGTTGTTTTACATTGTTTCTTGTGGATTCTACTTGGTAGAAGGTTATTTCTTTTCTTTCTTACTATTAAGGGGCTAGCAGGGTATTGTTTGGGGCTGTTGGAATTTTGAAACCTGTTTGGTAGCTATAAGTGAGCTCATTTGTTTGATTCACTGTGTGGCAGGCTGCATTTGTAGAGACCTATTTCTTCTGTTTTAAAACATAACTGGTGTGATTTAACTGGGTCTGTTTCTTTGAATTGGAGACATATATCTTCTAATTCCAAGCCTATTTTGATGTGTTGTTGGTGAAGCTGTTTGAATTGGAGTCCTGTTTCTTTGGGTAGCAAACTTATTTTGGGGGCTTTGAGTAGAATTGTGATTCATTGTTGCTGGCTTCACTAGCTGCAAAGTTTGAGTGCAGAGTCGGGGAAGGGTGCTAATGGTCTGAACAGAGGCCTCAGCTACCTGATTGTTTCTGGAAGACTTGGGCTGGTCCCACCCTTGGTCCATTATTTCCTTTATACCAGAGGTTCTCACATCACTTCCTCAAACAGGCAAAGGATATGCACCTGTCATAGCAAAAGTAGACATCCAGGAAAGGAACAGCAGCAAGTGAAGAGGTGACTGCTCTCTCAGTGGAAGGAAAGTAAATGCAAATCTAGGAGCTTTCATTATTACTTCTTCGCATTGATATTGCATTGGGGAAAGGAGGAGTAGGAGTTTGAAGAAGGTTGTGCAATGGCTACTTAAAGTCTCCTTCTGAGTGTGGATAGGAATATAAAAAGCATTTGCTCAATATATCTAAACGTGTGCAACAAAGGAGGTAAGGGAAATAAAGAAAATGTTTTGCACTGATAGAGGAGGGAGAGGGGAGACTTGGGGGAGTGTTTGGTATCCTGCATCTGGAAGGGTGGGGAGTCGCTGATTGGGCAACGACAGCAATGGGTAGGAGTGAGTAGCTGCAACAACTACGGTGCACCAATCTTTCTAAAAATTGCCTGGAATGTGGGGATGCTTGAGTGTGCAACCACATAGAAAACGAGAAAAGAGATTGAGGGTCTGCAGGAGGAACTAAGACAGGCGAGGCAGATTGGGGGTGGGTTTAGCCCAATACTGGAGGGAGGAAGAAGGGGAGATGATGGAGGACGATTTATTTATTTATTTGCTTTTGGTAACCGGGTAAGCACACTAGACAGCCAGTGCCTATTTTCAGGTGCGACCCGGGAGAATAACAGGGTGATTACATGAGAGAGGATACATGGACAACAATTACAATCAGAAGCATTGGAGACAATTACAATCAGGAGCAGGCATACTCCAACAATGAGACTGAGTAGTAGTTACAGAGATAACATTTTGTCAGGTGCATACGGTACAGAATAAATTATAGATAGATACATAGACAGTATTGTATTCAGGAGCAGAAACCTTTTGTCAGGTGTGTGCGGTACAGAATGAGAAGAAGCAGTGGTATTGCATGTAGACAACCACAGGGTACAAAACATACTGACCCAGGGGCTACAGGGTGGTGTGAGACACCCCCCCCCCAGGGTGAAAGACACTAAGCGGCAAACTGAACCAGTGAGTACTGCACTGAGCAAGCGGGGGGTGAGCTGGGATGGGAATACACGGCAGAAGAGGTCATGGGGCAGGGCGATTTAGGCCACGCACAGGCAGGTAGCAGCAGGCTTCAGGAAGTGCCAGAGGGAGGTTTTAAAGTTGGAGGGGGAGTCTCGGACCTGGGGGGTGGAGGGAGTTCCACAGCTTGGGTGCGTGAGAGGCAAATGCCCTATCACCAGTGAGGGTGTGGGTCCTAGGGACCAGGCGGGTCTGAGACACACAGGACCTAAGGTGGTAGATGGAGGCATGTTTCAGGGGAGGCGGAAGGTGAGGCAGGGGCAGAAATGCGGATAATGTTGTTGATGAAGTTGCCCAAAGTATGTCGGAATTTATCAGGGAAGCCAATCAAGATGGAGTAGAGCTCACATCAGGTGTAAGTCTAGAACCGAGAGGCGCAAAGCGCATATGTTGTTGTATGTGGTATCCCACTTTAAAGGCATGAGAAGGGGCAGAGGCAAAGCTGACGAGAGACCATAGGAGAGGGTGGGCAAGTACCCCCTTGCAAAGGCCAACCCGGCCGAGGCGGGGTGAGGCAGTTCTTGGTCTATAAACAAGGCCAAGCCAACATTGGTGAGAGAGGGTCAGAAGAAGGAAGCAGAGACAAAGGGGCCCAGGCCAGGAAGAACAATTGCCAGGAAACCAGGTCAGGAGACAAAAAACAAATGGAAGGAGAGATAGGGACTTGTGAGGGAGGCGAAGAAGTGGCAAAAGTCATGGAGTGGAAAGGAGAGAACAGGTTACTAGTGAAGAGAGAGAGGCGGGCATTTGTGAAGGGCCTTCAAGAAAATAGTTGTGCACTGCTAGAGAGGAAGAAGGTGGAGGAGGAAATGATGAAATTAGAGGAGTAATTGATTAATGCCTGGACCAAACTGAGGGGAAGTTCTGCTGGGAGAATTGCAACAGGGTAAAAGGAGAAATAATGTGCAGGAGGAAGAAGAGGCGCTGAAAATGAGAGAGGAGATGAATGGAGCAAGCAGGAGTAAGAGGGTGGAATCTTAGTGCTAAGGGACTCAATAATAAGAGGAGTTAGGTGGGAGTAGCAGGGGAGGCATAATCGCATCTGGGTGGAAGCCACTTTAGGAATGACAGCGGAAAGGGGTGGGACAGTCTGTTCTGAAATATGCTAGAAGAGGTAGGGACAAGTCTCATTTAATTATACATCTTGGGACAAACGACCTAGCTGACAAGACAGTAAATACAGTCCAGAGGAGGTTTGAGGAACTAGCACAATTATGTGAGGGCTGGAAGATCAGTAACTTTTCAGAGATACTTCTGTGCCAAGGCAAGCACAACAAGAAAGCTGAGAATAGAGGAATTTAACGGATGGCTAAGAACCTGGTGTTGTGCTAAAGGTATGAGGTTGTTGGGGGTGGGGAGGGACCTGGGAAGACAGTAGTCTCTATGCCAGGACAGACTACACTTGAGTGAGGAGGAAAAAGTGTTGGAAACAGAGGATGGAGAAGTACATAGAAGGAAGTTGGGAATTTAAACTAAAGAGTGGGGGAGGCAGTTGGGAAGAGATATGCAGAGACCACAGGTTGGGAAACCATATGAGCTACCCCCGAACAGTGACAAAGGACAAATGGCAAGTACTGTTGGTGATGCTAGGAAAGGAGGCAGATGGGAGGGAAAGGGTGGAAGGTGGTTACCCATAGATACTAGAACCTTGGGAGAAAACTGCAGTTACAGGTTCTCATGGCAGATGGAGGGTGGACATTGCAGTCATCAAGGAAACATGGGCCACCCAATACAATGACTGGGACCTGTCTGTACCAGGGTACAGATTACTTCGAGGGGACAGAGTGATCGGGAGGGGTGGCACTATATGTGAAGGAAGGACTGGAGTGTGTAAGGAAGGAAGGGGAGGAGGAGGTAGCTGGAGTCACTTTGGATGCAAATCCAGGATTCCAAGAATAGGATTCTTAGAATGGGAGTGGTGTACAGGCCACCATCTCGGACGGAGGAGTTAGACAGGGAACTAGCGGGACAGATCGGGAGGACCTGTGAGAAGGGTAGTGTGGTGATTGTGGGGACTTCAACATGCCAGGAGTGGACTGGAGCACCCCAACAACCAGGAACAGAAGGGCAGGTACTGCTGGATGCCTTCAGGACAGCTTCCTGCTGCAAATGGTCAGTGAACCAACCAGGTTATGAAATACCCTTGACCTTGTGCTGGCAAATGGGGACTTTGGGAGAGAACTTACAGTGGAGGAACCGCTGTCAGGGAGTGACCACCGCTCAGTATGGCTCACATTGGATATGGGCAAGGAAGGAGTGGAATCTGGCAAAATAGTGCTGGACTTCAGGAGGGCTGACTTTGGGAGGATGGGGGAAGTGGTAAAAGGGTACCTGGCCAGAATTCAATCAAGTATGGATACTAACCAGAGGTGGGAGCTCATACAGCTGGGGATAGTGGAGGCAACCAAAACCTGCTGCAAAGCCCAGAGCAAGAAGGCTAGGGCTAAGAAACCGATCTGGTTGAGCAAGGAGGTCATGGAAAAGGTAAGGAGGAAAAGAGCTGCCTTTTTTTTTTTTTTAAACCATTTTTATTAGTTTTCAGATTCAACTACAAACAAGACAAGCAGCCCTGGCATCCCAGGGTACACAATCCAAAAACTGATTGTGTGAACTATATACAATAAAACTATTTACACACACCAGGAGGCATCCACCCCCCCAGTCATACCAACCCCTAAACTTGACAGTGTTCCCATAGTCCGCTACCTATTGTTACGCTATATCTAGCTTCCCATATCCTTCCCACTGAGGTCCGTGCAGTTTGGCCTGAACACTCTGACCAGGTTAGAATTAAACTGTAATTTGTAATGGGTAGAACCTCCCATGCCCCCGGAAAGAGAGAGAATCCCCAACCCTCTGCCGCTAAGGCAGACCTCCCTATTACCACTCAAACAAGTCCCCAAGTCTTATTAGACCTCTTACCAACTAAATCTGTCCCAACATCTCCCTAACCTACCATATGCCATATTTCCTTTGATTTCAGGTTTTAACTAAACACAGCCCCACAGACAGACCTGTGTCATTCAGATATCTCTTTATTGGGAGTAAATTGCCTCCAACGGCACCCACCTTTTAGTATACAGCTCTTTCTTCCCCTCTGAGTATACATACCTTTTGATTCTGTTAAGGGCCCCAACAAGATCTCCCACCCATTGCTCGTACTCATAAAGCTGATCGTCCTTCCAATGTTGAACCACAAATGATTTGACTACGAACGCAATTAGAGACATATGATATTTTGATACAGTGCCCCTCATTTGCGACAGATCCCCTAAAATACAAATCTCCGGTATAATATATTCTGAGTAATCAAGCAACGGGTCCATCTGCCTCTTGATTTCTCCCCATAGAGGTGAAATTTTACCACAATTCCATGACACATGTAGTAAATCCCCCTTCTCTTGACCACACCTAAAACACAGGTCTGTCTGTCTAAGGCCTCTTTCAAATAGTTTCACAGGGGTAAAGTATAGACTGGAAGCAATAAAGAAATGCAGACTTCTATATTTAGGTATTGATATATATTTGCTATTTTTCCACACGCTGGCCCAATCAATGCTTTGGGGGGACCAACCTATCGACCCAGTACAACACCGATACGGAGGAGCCCGGACCAAAAAACTCTATTAAGACTCTATATATCTGTGATAAGGGTCTAGATTTAGGGTCAACCTCCCTCAGCCTGTCCCAGTTAAATGAGCCACCTGAAAGTCCCCTTTCTCTTTAAAACCCCCTCCAACAAATCACGTAATTTGCAGTCTTTGGAAAAAGACATTCTGTCACACTGCACTGGAAGGACCACTCTATTATCTTGAATGACATCCTTTAGTATAGGCCGAAGCCCACTAACCCTTCTCCCCTTAAGTACCTTGTTCCCTATAAGTAGATTAGAATACCCACCAGCGGTTGATCTTGAGCCTTCATTTGAGCCTCTTTCTGTGCTCAGAGTTAGAGACGACCACCAGGCTTCTGCCCCTTCTTAACTGGGCCTCCCACTCCAGCCTTAAAACACTGAGCAATACTGGCATATAATGAGGCTTCTGGGAAAGCCCAGCCTCTCTCATCATATGAGACTCTAAATACAGCCACTCAGGAATAAACCTCTCCCTCAGACTCATTTCAGCGGATCATCACTTACCTAACTGCCTGCTACATATTACAGGTGGAGGTCTGGCAGTTTGACCCCTAAATGGGAGGAGGCGCAAGTCATTATATTTTTTCTAGGGGTTTACCCACATAAAGAATCAGGAGTACTTTCTTGATCGCTATAAACCATTTTTGAATATACTATATGGAGCTAAATACACTGGGTATAGTAACCTCGGTAGCAGATTCATTTAATAAGACAACCGGACCATAAAATTTAGATAGCTTATTCCACCTTATTAAATCCCCTTAATAGCTGACAGGCGTCCTTCCATATTGACTTCTGCCCCAACTCAGAACTCCTTGTAATCCAAATACCCAAATACTTAAGTTTATCCCACACCCATTGGACTCCTACTTGGAGCAAAATCACGCCGATATACATGTGGCGTCAGGGGAGGATCTGTGTTTGGTCACATTAAGTTTATAATTAGACACTTTAGCAAAACTGTCAATTAACTCTCTAGTTTCGAACCCCTCCACCGGGTCCCTTAGATGTAACAGAATGTCATCCATGAAAACTGAGAGCTTTAGTTCTTTTCCATTAATACCACCCTTCATCTGTCTATCCATATTTATGGCCCTCAACAAGGGTTCCAAATAAATGTTAAATAGTATTGGGGAAAGTGGGCAACCTTGTCGGGTTCCATTTTCAATTGAATCTCCCAGAACATAGCGTTACAAGAACTCTAGCGATGGAGCAGCATATAGATTTTAATGCCTTAAGGAAGCCTTCCGGAAAACCCATCCTCTCCATTGGCGAGAATAAAGGGATACGAGACCCTGTCAAATGCCTTCTTGCATCTAAGAGATATTAGCGCTAGAGTAATGGGAGTCCACTGCATAGCTCAGAATATGATGGGCTTCCTCAGCATCAAGGGCACCCTCCCGGCATAAATCCCACCTGTTCCTGACTAATTATAGCTGGTGCTATCCGCCATATTCTGTTAGCCAGTATTTTTGTCAGAATTTTGACATCCTGGTTCATTAATGCTATAGGCCTATAGCTAGACAATTCGTCTCTGGGTTTACCCGGTTTCGGGATTAGGGTAATATAAGCCTGGTAAAGAGGGGAGTGGGGAACCCCTTCTTGCATTACACTGTTAAAGAATTCCTGAAGAAGGGGCATTATAGTGTGTATATGGGTCTGGTAAAACTTCCCTGTAAGACCGTCTGGTCCTGGTGTCTTACCCAAAGGTAGTGATTTAATTACCTCTGTGATCTCCGCTACACTTATAGGCGCTGCTAAATCCCTGGCCTGCCCCGGATCTAGCACCGGTAAAGGGACTCCATCCAGAAATGCCTCAATTTCTTTCTCTCCCACCCTGTGTCCAATTTGGTATAGATTTTTAAAATAAAATGCAAACGTATCTGCTAAGCCATGGGGGTCACCTATCACCTTCCCCTCATGTCGAATAGATGTCACTGTCCTACTTGCCTCCCACTCCCTAACTCTGGCCGCCAACAGGCGTCCCGGAACATCTCCCTTCAATAAATACTTAGCTTTAATCTTCTCTAGCCAATAATCTATCTTACCATAAGTAATATCCCCTAATTCCCGCCTTAAACTTCTAAGCTCCCCATCTATTTCCTCTGTTGACCCCTCCAAGGGAGTCAAGAAACTTATAGCTCTTAATAAAAAATCCTCCTTTGCCCTCCTCTGCCTGTTTCTCTGGGTTGTCAGCTCCCGTGCCGTTCCTGCATACAGAACCTTACAAGTTGGCCACGTCAGTTTCCTATTTAACAGTGTAGGTAATTGTTGCTGTATAATATGTATCAAAGCTCCTCAAGTTCATCTTTAGCTACGGGTCCTTCAGTACCGCATCCTTAACCGCCATAAGTGGTCTAGGCGCACCAATCTTCAGTTCCCACGTTAACTTAATTGGGAGTGGCCGAGAAGATTCTGGCTTCGTCTCCACCCTTTGATACCCACCAATACCTCCCTGTCAACTAAAAAGAAGTCAATACGAGACTGAGTCTTGTGTGCCTTGATAAAATGTCATATTTGCCCCATAGCATGGGTCCGTATTAGGTCCTAGCGCCATAGAATCTAACATTTTGTTTCAAGGCCACTTGGGCCCTTGTTAATGGTCCTCTCACGGTGATTCTATCAACCAATTATCCCCATAGACATTCCAGTCCCCTGCTATGATAAGCGCATGTCCCGAAAAACCAACTATATCCCTCTCAATCGAGGCAAAAAATTCTGGGTTGGGAGGCATTGGGCCATATATAGAGGCTACTAGAGTAGCCCTACCATATAGTAAACCAGATATACAGACCCCTCTACCATCGCTTCTTGCCATCACCTGATCTATACTATACGGGCATGACTTCCTAACTAGGATTGCTACTCACGCTGAGGCCCTCTCCCTACCCGTTCCATAAACCTGACCCATCCATACTCGCTTTAGAGTACTCAATTCCTCAGTCAATAAATGGGTCTCCTGTAAAGCGGCAATATGGGCCCCCAACTGATCCAAGTGTCTCATAATAATGAGCCACTTACGTCTACCCGAGTCCCTTAACATTCCATGAAATTAATCTAATACTCGCCATTCCCATAACTAAATGTCGTAGTACGACTACTGAACCCCAGAACCTTGCCTGAGCCTGCCCTTTTTGTCTCTACCCAAATGGATTCTCTCTCTTTCCATAATCCCCCCTCCCCCCTAACCCCCGATCCCCGGATCGTACACCTATGATTCCTCGGATCATCGATGAGCTCCTTCCCAAACCACTCCCCAGCCCCTCTATGACCTCGAACTCTCCGGAATCCAACTGTAGTCATCTCGAAAACAAATATTACTTTTTCCTTCCACATTAACTTTCTAGATGTTAATCTAGCTCTATCTGCCTATCAGATTACCATTTTGAAACCATTGAGGTCTAAAGTCCTCGTTCTAGCCCAACCGCATTATACCCCCTTCGCCCTTCACCTAAGCTGTCGAACTGTTAGTATGCAGAAGATCTATAACAAAACAGACACCAGGAGACCAATGATTGGGGAACTCCTTTTAGAGGACCATTCTAGCAGCTCAAAATTAAATCCTTTATTTTTCAAATATCCGGGTCCCTCTATCCCTCCTTGCCCAGCCTTTTCCATCCGTTCCTGACACTTATTTCAGCATCTCCCTCTTAATAAACTCATATTAAACCCAGCAGAATATACAATAATGCTAAAGATTTGGTCCCTTCCACTTCTCTACCCCTTCCTCCCACGTTCTAAATAAGGTTTCAACCTCAACATATTCATTTTGAAACTGAGAGAGAATAAAATAAGTATAAGTATAAGAATTAGCCAGTCCACAGTCCCAGCCCAGGAAAATAATCAGTTCTCTTCCAGATGTCTGGAGCAAATCAAGTCGGAGCTCTAAATAGCTCTGGCAGCTCTACTCGCAGCCCTTCAAGTGCTTCCTTAGCAGTGAGATATCGTTTCTCTCCCTGCAACCAAACCACCAATATCGCCGGGTACTGGGCGAAACCTGATTCCCACCATGTATAACTTCTTTTAATGTCACATATTCTTTCTGTTTTCTCTCACTGTGGGTGTTTGGTCCTGAAACATCCACAGGGTGGCGCCGTTCCACTGCAGAGATTTCTTTTGCCTTGCTGCCGCAAGCACAAACACTTTTTCTTTATAGTTAAGAAAGCGCATAGTAACAACTCGGGGCCTAGCCCCAGGTGGTGGTACCTCCCTCAGAGCCCTATGAGCTCTCTCCAGGTTGTATGCTTCTCCATAAGGTGACGGGCCAAATAACTTAAGTAGCATGTCCTGGATAAACAGCACACAGTCTTCTCCTTCTGCCCTCTCTGGCAACCCTGCTAGGATTAAATGGTTCCTCCTACTCCTCAACTCTTGAACTTCCAGCCTTTCTTCCAGCTTTTTGACCTGCCTCTTGACCAATACCAACTCCTGTTCTGATGTAGAAATTCTTCTCTCCTGAGACGCAATCCTGACTTCTACGTCTCCCATTCTCTGGGCTAGCGATTACAGCGCTGGCTTAACTGCTGCAAAATCCATCATTAGCCCCTGGAGCAACTGTTTAATCTCCTGCAGGTCTCCGTTGCATGCCTGAGGCATTTCCTCCTCTCCTGCCACCTCCTCCTGCTCTCCGGGGGTTGGGGACTGGGGCTTAGGCCTTTTGGAAGCTGGGGACCTCCCTGCCAGGGGTTCGACACTCCATATCTGCTTGAGCGCGCAGCTTAGAGTCTCTCGAAAATGGCCGCAGCTTGTCGCAATGCAGACCCGGTAAACTCTCTTCTGACTTCAACGTTTAGCTCTCGACCGGGTCCACGAACCTTCACTCTTCGCGGCCAGGTGAATTACCGCTGATCAAGTAAGCCCAGGAGAGAATTAAATTAAATAACTAGCTGCGGGCCTCGGAGCAGTTTGGAGAGCGTCTTGCTCGTTTCAGCTCATCACGTGATCCTCCGGAAAAGAGCTGCCTTTAGGAAGTACAAGAAAACAGGGAGGGGGGAGGACAGGGAGGAGTACCTGACAGAATCGAAGGAGGTGACAAGGGCAGTAAGGGGAGCCAAAGCATCTACAGAATTCAGGCTGGCACAAGGCATTAAGAATGGGGAGAAGGACTTCTTTAAGTACATCAGGAGAAAGGAGCTGTAAGGACCACATATTAAGGATTAGGAAGGGGGGGTGGGTGGAAGCAGGGTCGATAAGTGGAAGCACTAAATAGTACTTCTGCTCGGTATTTACTAAAGAGAGAGGGGGGACACCAAGGTGGGAGAGAAATGGCAGAAGCGGGGGAGGGTGACAGATGGGGAAATCATGGAGAGCAGAGTTCAAGAGGGTTTAAAGGCACTGAGGTGGACAAGGCGCCAGGCCCAGATGGCATCCACCACAGGGTATTGAAGAGCTGGCAGAGGTCCTGCAGGACCTTGGCAGACCTATTTAATGCCTCACCACATTTGGGGTGTGTACCTCAGGACTGGAGGATGGCTCATGTGGTACCCTCCACAAGAGTGGCCCCAAGGATGAACGGAAACTACAGACCAGTGAGCCTCACATCCATCGTGGGTAAGCTAATGGAGACTATCCTGAAGGAGAGGCTGGTGGCCCTCCTAGAGGCCAAAGGACTACAGGACAGCAGACAGCATGGCTTCATGCGTGGCAGATCCTGCCAAACCAACCTGGTCGAGTTCTATGACTGGGTAACTAGGCAACTGGACAGGGGCCATGCAGTGGATGTCCTGTATCTGGACTTCAGTAAGGCATTCGACTCAGTGCCACATGGAAGGCTAGGAAGAAAGTTAGTAGGCACAGGGGAGGGTGCAAAGCTGGTGAGATGGGTAGGGAACTGGCTGCAGGGAAGGCAACAGAGGGTGGTGGTGGGTGGGGAGCTCTCACACCCAAGGGCAGTGACGAGCGGTGTTCCACAGGGCTCAGTGTTGGGACCAGTGTTGTTTGGGATATTCACTGCAGACATACCATGGGACATCAAGAGCAAGATCAGTCTGTTTGCTGATGATACCAAGGCAGGCGCAGTGGTGGATGACCTAGGGGGATGGCAGGGGTTGCAGGATGATCTGGCAAAGCTTGAAACCTGGTCAGACACCTGGCAACTGGGCTTTAATGCCAAAACTGCAAGGTGCTGCATTTTGGGATGAAGAACCCAAGGAGGAGTTACCAGCTAGGGGAGTGCAGCTAGCCCAGACAGAGGAGAAGATCTGGGTGTGCTCATTACAGGGTCAATGAACAACTAGGCACAATGTAGGAAGGCAGCTACAAAGGCCAAAAAATGCTGGGTTGTATTGCAAGGGTATATCCTCGAGGAGGGAGGAGGTGATTCTGCCACTGATACGTCATTGGTTAGACCACAC
Organism: Neoceratodus forsteri; assembly: GCA_016271365.2. Taxonomy (NCBI): domain Eukaryota; kingdom Metazoa; phylum Chordata; order Ceratodontiformes; family Ceratodontidae; genus Neoceratodus; species Neoceratodus forsteri. The sequence continues at coordinate 137,437,559 of CM028137.1, forward strand.
CTGAGTACTCGCGTGCAGTACTGGCGTCGTGTATCTGAAGAGGGACATTAAGTTACTGGAGGGTGCAGCGCAGGAGCGACAAAGATGTTCAAGGGCTGGGGACTTATCATACGAGAGAGTTGAAGGAGTTCAACATGTACTCACTGGAGGAGAGGAGAGACAGGGTGACATGATTGAAACCTTTAAATACATAAAAGGAATAAACAAGGCCAGGTACAGAGGGGCTGTTCAAGTAAGGAGGGAGGGCCACCAGGGCCATGATATGAGACTGGAGGCGAGGAAGGTTCAGGAGGGAGATGAGAGACACTTTTTACAGAGAGGGTGGTGGCTGGGTGGAATGTGTTACCTGCTGAAGTGGTGTGCAGTAGAACAGTGGACTGCTTCAAATGAGGATGGGACAGGACAAGGGGGAGGGTTAATGAAGGGGAAGGGTGGAAGGGAGGGGCAGCTGCAGAATAAGGGGTGCTAGCTGCACATTCGAGCAGACATAGATCTCTAGGCCTTTATCTGCTGGCAAATTTCGTATGTTCGTACTAAGACCATCTGAGACTCTAGCTGAGAGCCATGGAGGATAAGGGCCTGAGTATCGGGATGGGGGTGGGAGACTAAGTCCCCAGGACCAAAGAGCCACCACACAAGACAGAGATGAGGGAGAGTGGCTGAGCCACCAGGAGCCTGGAGGAACAGAGGGCTGGTGGGGCTGGAGGGGCTGACCCCCTGCGGGAGGACAGCCCTGTCGCGGTCACAGGTTTGTGGGGTGACAGCGACTGAGAAATTGACCAGGCCCATACCCAGTGTCTGTTCTGGTGCTTCTGCTTCCTGGATTTCTCTTTATGAGAGAAAGAAGAGGCCCCAGAGGACTGGGCCGGTAAGACCGAGGAGCTCCTGGCCTGCAGCTCCTTTTCCATGATGACCAACTTCTGCTGTAAAAGATGGCCCTCCAGAGTTTTTAAACAATGTTTCCAAGTGTCCTGGTAGAACTGGCAGGCTTCGGTGTCATGGCTGGGGCCTAGAAAGATCAGACACACAAAGTGGCCATCCTTTTCAGGAATCTGTGGAGCAGTCAGAAGACGAGGCTGGTGGAGAAGTCATAAGCTCATAAAAAAAAAAACACTGAAAAATGCAATGTTTTACACTTGGAAGAAACACAAATAAAAAAGCGCGGTAAGCGCAAGAAATGGTGATTGGTTGCAGCTGCGTCGTTCGCCTAGGTCCAAGATGCACAAGTTAATGGTGGGAAAAGAACTGAGGTGGTATGGGGGACCACCCTCCTATGTAAGCTATGCGGACATCAGTTGACTGATGTTGGTGTGGGGGCGGTCCCCCGTGGTAGACTGCTAGCTAGAAGTTTTCCATGTGGTCCTAGCGCCTGGTTGTAAGTCCAACAGGTGTGGTCTGGTGCAAGAGCCTTCCTTGAAGTAAGATGGTACAGTTACAAACATCTCAATACATAGGTGCCTACATAAACAAAATACTTAAAATTAGCAAAAAAGGTGATACTGGTAACAGAAAAACTGGAATGGTAAATGACAACGGAAGCTGTAAGGAAAAAAGTGATGTACCTTGTAAGTACAGTAAAAGCCACTTTATTGGGACATGGATAAAGGGGATGTCCACTTAATTGGGACGATCCCCCAGACACCAATTGTCTTCTAATGTTCTTCTATGGTAGCAGTATCCTCTTAATTGGGACTAGGGTTGCCACCTATCTGGTTTTTGACTGGATAATCCGATTTTTAGGGTCCTTATCTGGTCATCCAGTTTTTGGGCCATTTTGAGTTCTCACATACAGTACTTTTAAAACTGATGTATCAAATCATTCCGTTTTGGCTGTATTGCATGTCCAGGTTACAAAGAATTTTTTGATGTCACAGTCATTCAGACCTGCCTCTTTGTGAAACCAGCCTGTCTGTGAGGTGTAAAGTATGGCCATCAAGATCATAAGCAGTAAATTAACCTAATCTTTTCCACTATGAATTTTAAATATGGGGCCAGATATTCAAAAGAGTTGAGCCATGCGCAATAGGGTTGCGCCTGCGCAAGTCCGAAATGCGCCATTCTGAGATATTCAGCAGGAGACAGTTAGTTGAATCATGCTGGGCAACAAGCAATGATAATGAAGGCATGCGCCAGCGAGGGAGGAACCATGCATAAACTGCACAGCCCCGATATTCAGCCGGGCCGTGCAGAGTGTCTGGCGCAACCTCTGCCTCGCCTGCACAAAGTGCAGCGAAAAAAAAAGGAACAAGTCGGGGCCACCTAAGGTGAACTGCTGCCCTGCAGGGCACAACACAGCAGCTGCCACCTGTGGGTGGCCCTCGAACTGCTCCTGCGCACCTGTAGCGCCCCATGCCCTGATAAGTGGGCATCTGTATCCCCAAGTCCAATATCCCTGGTGGTCAGTGGACGAGATTAGCCCGATCACGGGCATAAGTGCTAACCCCCCAAGTAGCCCTATGGGCATAAGTGTAACGTCCCCATTAGCCGATCGCGGGCATAACTGTATCCCCTCCCAGTAGCCCGATTGCGGGCATAACTTATATCCCCAGTGGCCCAATCGTGGGCACAACTGTAACTTAACCTCCCCCATTAGGCTGTTCGATGTGGGCATCAGAACCCCCCAAGGTCCAATATCCCTGGTGGTCAGTGGACTGAGCAGAACCTGATCACAGGCTCGTTCCTCACCTCCCAAGTATGAAATCCCTGGTGATCTAGTGGACCCCCCACCCCACCCGCCCATGGAGCCCACCACCCGCTCCCCCCTCCCATCAGCCCGACGGTGGCAGCACCCACCCCTGCCACCCGCCCTTGACTGACAGCTCGGTATGGCTGCACACCCATTGGTTCAGGCATGAGCCAATGGTGCGGCCATACCCGTACTAGTCAGTCCAGATATGTGAGATGGTCACATATCTGGACTGACTAATAACATCAGCTGCGCCCGTTGATCATAACTCTGAACAATGGACATCTGTCATACCGAGCTGTCAGTCCGGGCAGGTGCTGCCGCCCACCCGGTAGGGAGGTGGCGCAGGCTCCGTGGCAGAGCCAGTGAGGCAACAGATCACCAGGATTCACTGCTGAGGGTGAGGAATGCCACCTCCGATGGGGCTCCGTTCGATCCACTGGACCACCGAGATGAAACAGACACTGGGGTGTCTGATGCCCGCGATCAGGCTAATGAATGAGAATAAGATACACTTATGCCAGCGATCAGGCTACTGGGAGGACTGCTACAGTCATGCCACGATCAGGCTAATGGGGAGGGGATAAGTTACAGTTATGCCCGCGATCGGGCTAATCGCGGTCCACTGACATTGACACTGGACCACCTGGGATTGCAGACATGCATTGTCCCTTACGGGACATCCTGCGATCGGGCTGCAGGGGGCATCAGTCCCGATGGCTGCTACCTGGCAGGGCGCCAGGCGCAAGTCGTCGGGGATCGGCGCACCTGCATACTAATGGCATGCAAATGGGGCCGTAATCAGATGCAAATGGCCCCCGTGCACCTTGCATAAATTATGGCCCCATTTGCATGTCACCCTTTGAATATCGCAGGTGCTGTGCATGATGCAATGGAACTTGCGCCACCGCATCTCAATGCTCCATTCTGATCACTTGCGCTGGCGCAGTTCCACTGCACTATGCACAGTGGGGGTGGCCAGGGGACGATATTCAAAGCAGTTACGCCACAAGCAACTCCGTTAGATATCGCCCACACACCACTCGCGCAACTATTGAGCGGGCGCAGGGCTCGCGCCACAAACTGGTGCAGTTTGAATATCTGGGCCATGGTCTTTACTGCTATGACAGGAAACAGTTTTTATACCTTCATGTGCTCTCATGTTTCTTTTTGTTTTACCTATATTCTGGTATGTTTTAGACCCATTTTTGTTAAAGTAATAGGCGATTATTTAGATTAGGGGACACATAGTGCCCCTGTTTCAGAATTCAGCAGATTACGGTAATATGTCCTCCCAACGACGTCAGTACTCTCTGCTCCTCCACATACGTCTTGCAATCAGTCTGAATGTTCCAAATCAGATTTCTCCATGTCCAGTAAATATATGCCCCAGACTGTCCCCTAAAGTAAATAAAAGCCAACAATGCAGTTTCATGGGGTGTAACATTTTTATTATTACTGTCTTCCGCGCCGCACTCATTCTGATGTTCAGTCTGTACTTCACCTGCACAGCTAGAAAGCATATGGCTAGAAATATGGCTAGAAAGTCGACAGTGATCGGTGATAAACTGAATAGAAATCTTTGTTCTGGGCGCACCACTTCCCCACACAGGTCGCATAACAGTGAACAGAAATTAAGTATCACTATAATAACAACAAGATTAACAGCACTAACAAGATTAGTCTGTAAAACATAAAGTGGGACAGGGATCGGTGATAAAGTGAATAGAAATCTTTGTTCTGTGGGGGCGCTCACTTCACTTACTATGAGTCCAGCGGTGAACAGAAATATAAGTATCACTATAATAACAACAAGATTAACAGCGCTAACAAGATTAGTCTGTAAAACATAAAGTGGGACAGTGATGGTGATAAACTGAATAGAAATCTTTGTTCTGTGGGGCGCTCACTTCACCAACAACCAGTCGAACAGAAATAAAATTCTCTCCTTATGTGGGGAATATAAGTATTATTATGATAACAACAATCGCAGCTTTAAAGAACAACTAATGTACTTTAATAGCAGAACCAGTGACGTACCGTTGACTGCAATGCACATGCGGCCGTACTTCTCACTCGGCGCACTTGCATCCCCAGAGTGTCCCCTAAAGTAAATAAATGCCATGTAATAATCTAACTTTTATTGCCTTTATCACTAAATTGTCTCTCATTTTTTGTATTACCTGAACATTCTGTGATACTAGCTACACTTTTACAGGTCATTCAGATAAACAGCATGGAATGGTGTGTCTGAAATTGTGGACTGTCTTAGAAATATGAAAAGAAACAACAGTAGCAGCTGAGGTAAAGGGGGAACACAGTGCAGTATTAATGGTACCACAAGCTTTGATAATTAAGTTATCAAAAATTGGTCAAAGCATCAGAATACATGACTGACATGGAAAGGAAAATGGGAGAGTATTTAACAGAGGGCTGAGCAGTAAGCTGTGGATGAGCTTGGCACATCCAGCAGATCGGTGTTTGATTCCCACAGCCTCCATTTATATGATGTGTGACCCTGAGCAAGTCACCTAACCTTCCTGTCTTCCTGGGTCACTCCTGTAAAATGGGCTATGTGGCCTATGGGAATTAACCTGGTTGCCAAAGAATAAAAATAAATAACTGAATAAATAAATAAATAAAATAAATGACAGTATAAAAAATGATTTCCTATCACTAGTAATGTCTACTCCAACACTACAAATGGCATTGGAGGAGGAGGACCGATACACTCGCCAGTCATAAAAAAAGGCAGAGTTTAGGGTGTGGTTTAGTATCCAGTTTTTACCTCATCCAAAGGTGGTGACTCTAATTGGGACAGCCCTTCTGTTTCATTGGGCTGTTTTAGAGGTAGTAGCTGCCTGCAAAGGTGATGAATTCTCATTTGCGCCTTGTTAAGTAACTCACAATACAAGGGATTAGTGATTAGTTGCTGCTTAACGCAACATTCCAGAACTGTGTTTGGTAAGATGGCATCTAGTAAGTACATCGACCTCCCACTGAGTGAAAAAAATCAAAACTGAAGCCTTGCAATTGCCCAACTCCTCTCTTTCAAAGGTGGCAAAAAGTTTGGAATTTCTAAGAGCCAGGTGGGCAAAAGTAAGTTTAAATAAAAAAAAACTGCTGGCGAACTGAATCTAAACAGCAAACCAATTAGCAAGAACAAAGAGAGCGGTAAGGACACAGCCATAGAGGGCGGTTTGCTGACATGGTTTAACTCATGCTGTAACCAAGGGAGCGTGTATTACTGGCCCCATTTTAAGGAAAAGGCCAATGACACTGCTGCACACTTTGAACACGAGGGATTCGATGCCACCGACGGGTAGCTTTCAAGATGAAAACAGAGCATAACATTTTGTGGAAGATAAGGGGGGAGTGTCTTGATACAAACCTGCCTTCAGATGCTGGATCAAGGTTAAAAAGTTCTTCATGCTTTACTGGCGAACACCCTGCTGTCAATGTTTTCAATGCCAACAAAACTTTTATAGGGTGATCCAGACTGTGACCACATTCAGAAGAATGTAGATTTAATTGGAAGCAAGAAATCTAACGATAGGGTCTTGGTTCTGTGCTGTACTAACATGGCAGACACTGAAAAACTTCCCCTCTTGGTCTTCGGGAAAAGTAAGAGACCCAAGTGTCTCCCAAAGGACCTATCCTCATTGCCTGTAATGTATGTCAGCTCTGCAAATGCCTGGATGACAGGGGGCATTTTTGGAGACTGGCTGGCATCCTGAAACAGCTGTCTGTGACGTTGCAGAAGAAAGATGATCGTCTTTGTAGACAGTTGTAGTGCCCACCCGAGTGACATGGCAGATACATTTTTAAATATCAAGCTGTTTTTTCTACCGCCCAACACAACCAGCCTGAAACAGCCTATGGACATGGAGCTAATGCGGTTCCATGTGAACACAGCGAATCTGGAACAGCGACCCACAATACGGAGCAGGCAACATGGCGAGCGCACAGACGGCCACTGATGTAGCACAGCGAGCATCACAATAGCGACTGTAGACATAAAAAAAAAAACACAACATCACCACCACCTACAGATAACAGATGCAGACAGGGGAGGGGACTGGGGAAGGAGACTGGAGGGAGTGGAGCCTTGTGAGCGTAAGGGGGAGCAAGAGGCAGGGGCACGGACAACCACAGCCCATGGAGCACCATGAGAGCCAGGAAGGGGGGGGACATTCTGCAAAGAGAAGGCAGCAACGGAGGGCAGGGGGAGAGGCAAAGGCACACACATGGGGAGCATGGAGGCATGGCAGACAGGGATGCCACAGCAGTGCGGGTGGGCGGCTGTGCCTAGGGTCACACGGAATGGCGGAAGCAGGAAGCGCACAGTGGCAGTAGACGGAATGGGAGGGTATGCAGGTGGCATGTGCCACCGAGATGGAGCACTGCCCAGCCAACGGGTGCTACAGGGTGGTAGCAGAGGTGGACATGGCCAACACTGGCTGGAGACATGCAGTGGCACGCAGGGTGGCGCTGGTGGGGCGCATCAGGCTACACCTGGAGCTGAAAATTGTATGCCAGGCCGCGGAGGTAGTCAGCCGTGCTGTGCTACCCATACTCCCCAACAATGGACTCTCTGTGACGCGTCAGAGCAGGAGGGGCGGGGGAAGAGGGAGGAAAGGGCAAGGAGAAGGACCAGAAGTACAAGGAGGATACAGTAAAGGGAGCAGAGAGTTTAGGCCATGGGAGCACGACAAGCAAGGAGGGATTAAATGAAGATAGGAAGGAAGGGAGGACGAGCCAGGCTAGTTTAGCGGATGGGGAAGAAGGACCAGTCACGAGCAGTAAGGGGGGAGTTAGTGAGGTACAGAAGGATACTCGGGAGGAAGAGGCATGGGATCGGAGGGAGGGGTGGCAGGGTAAATAAGGAGGGGGCATGTGGCACCCAGATGAGGAGGAACAAGGAGCCGGCTGGGTGGAGGGCGGTAGAAAGGATGAGGACATGGAAGGAAATGGAGGAAAAGGTGGTCAGAGTGCTCCTGTTGGGGGATTCTGTGATCAGAGGAATCAAATGGGATAGGGAGGGAGAAGCCTGGCCAGTTAGAACAAAATGCTTCCCTGGACTAACGGTCTACAGGGCCAAAACGAGGTCTATCATCTAGCAAAGTTGTGGGGTTCCCCGGACATACTGGTCCACCTAGATACAAATGACATTAGAAATAGCGAGCTAGAGATACAGGCAAGGTTCAGGGGAGCTTGCCAGGGTCTGTCATGACAAGGATGCACAATTTCCTTCTAGGAATCAGCTGGTGCCAAAAGGCTAGTGAGAACACAAAAGGAAAGATTAGGAGCTAAACCAGTGGCTCAGGGAGTGGTGTGAGGCCAGAGGTATGGGTTGATGGTGGATTGGGGAGACCTGGGAGGATAAGGAGCTGTATACTGAGATAGGCTCCATCTCTATTTGGAGGAGGAATCCTTAAGTTGAAAATAGAGGTGTTCATTGGTGAAAGTAGGGTTTAAACTTTGTGAAGGGGAGGATGGGAGAAAAGGTTGTTGAGGGTCCGATAGCGGAGGACTCTGTCTCCACCCAGGGAGTTGGAGGAATGCGGGGAAAAGGCCGACTGGTAAAGTGCAGACCAGGGAAAATGGAATCCCCATGGGAACACGAGCAGGAAAATGGAAGTATAGGGAAAGGGTGGAAAGGTAGTCCTGCTAAATACCAGGAGCTTGGGCAATAAAATGCCCTGAGCTCAGGCGATGCTAACAGAATTGGAGGCGGTGGATGCCTGGCGAGACTCCTGAGCCACCCTGAGGACTTACTGGGACCTGAACCTGGAGGGTTACGCTATGTTCAGGAAGGACGGGGAGGGAAGGGGAGGATGGGTAGCAATGATGGTCAAAAACTGCATAGGAATAGGGGAGTAGAGGAGGCAGAGGGAACCGTGGAGGCGATTTGGGTCACCCTGATAACAAGGGGGGGGCAAGAGAGTAAAAACAGGAGTGTTGTATAGACCCTCTGCACTGGCGGAGGAGCTGGAGGAGAGTCTGGTGGCAGATGTTGGGAGGCACTGCAGATTGGGCAGGGAAGGGTTGGTGGTGTTGGGGGACTTAAACATGCCAGGAACAGACTGAGGAGCCTATGACATCCCTCAGTGGCTAGGGAACAGAGGTTGTTGGATGTCTTTCAGATGGGTTCCTAACTCAGCAGGTGGGGGAACCGACCGGCAGGCGCGGGTACTGGATGTGGTACTGGCAGACAGAGTGACCAGATTGGGGAGCCTGGGTAGGGACCTGTTGGAGGAGTGACCATGCCACAGTCTGGTTCTGCCTGGACCTAGGAGAGGGTGAGAGGCTGCACAAAGGCAGGGTAACTGACTTCAGTGGAGCCAGATTTTAAAGAAATGGGAAGGATCCTTAGGAGCATTTGGATGTGATTGGTCAGACATGGACGCTGATAGTAGGTGGGAAAGAAAAAATGACTCACCTTAGTAATGTTGTTTCTTCTAATGGAGTCTTGCTGTATTCTGACATATGCAGCGATGTCCAACCTTTGAACTGCCCCGGAGATGAAAAGTTAGCTTTCCATGCCAGGCATGGGCAGCTGAGCTTGAAACTCAGTTGAGACTCTGTCTGTTGCTGTTTGAACTCAAACCGTCAGATCTTTCTGAGCTATACTCACTGGGTGTCCTGTTAGAAACTGCAAACTTACACTAGCCAACTGGCTACTAAATATAATAAAAAGATTTTTGGTCCCAAAGCAAAGACTCAAGTCAGGAAACCCAAAAATAAAACAAAACACAACACCCACACCCAGACTAAATGGGTAAGAAAAAAGTGTAGGGCACCTCCGAGTGCCAACACTGCCCTGCCTCACCCACATCCCAAAAACCAGGTTCTGAGAGGGAGGCAGGGAGGTCAAGAATACAGCAAGACTCCATTAGAAGAAACAACATTACTAAGGTGAGTAATTTTTTCTTAAAACAACATCAAGTCTTGCTGTGTTCTGACTATGTCTGAACTAAAGCAAGTGCCTCCCATGGAGAGGACCGAACCTGCTCTGGAAATAGGCTCTGAGCACTGCTGTGCCAGGCAGAGCATCACTCTAGCCTGGATATCCTGAGAGTAATGCTTGGTAAAGGATGCTACTGTTTCAGGTGGCTGCTTGACAAATCTCTAAGATAATTAATATCCTGGCAGCAGCCAGGAAGCAGCTAACCTCTGGTAGAGTGAGCCCTCAGGCCTGAGGGTGGGATCCTACCTAGTTTTCATAGCAAAACTGAATGCAAGAGACAATCCACCTGTCAATACATCTCTTGGTGGCAGGTTTTCCCTTACCAACCTCACCATAAGTGAGGGAACAGTTGGAGGGAGTCAAACCTGCTTGACCCTTGGTGCGCTCTATGTGGTAGCTAAAGGCCCTTTTCACATCAAACCTGTACGGCCTCTCTCCCCCCAGAGGTGGAATGGTCAGTGAAGAAAACAGGAAGAGACATGGACTGGTTAAGGTGGAAATCTGAAACCAACCTTGGCAAAACTCTCCTATTAGTCCTGAGGACCACTTTATTTCTATGAAACAGATAAAATCAGGCTCCACTGACAGGGCCTGTAACTCACTTATCGTCTGGCAGAACAGATGGCCACAAAGAAAACAGTTTTCCAAGTCAAGTACTTAGCTCTGCTGAGTTAAAGGCTCAAAAGGGGGTTGCATGAGCTGAGCAATGCAAGCATTGAATCCCAAACAGGGCAGGGTCCCTGTGAAGGGAGGATAGTATGCAGCAATCCCTTGAAAAATTTAGAAATACAGGATGAGCTGAAGGGAAGAGGCTTGCCTTGAGGAGGAGGCAGAGACAGCTGCCAGATGCACTCTTAGTGTAGCTGGCCTGAGTCCCAAGCTATTGAGATGAACCATATAGTCAAGGACTGTGGGCAGGCCAGCAGACTCTGGAGAAATATGCTTCCCATAGCACCATAGTAGTAAATCTTTCCACTTGGAATTATAGTGTTTTCTGGTGGAAGGCTTCAGGAACCTTGAGATATCAGAGACACACCATGAGAAGGTGCAAATCAGCAAATTCTAACTCTTCAAGAGCCGAGCCTTGAGACTGAGAGATTTGAGATTGGATACAACCCTCCCTGAGCACATGTTAATGGGTTGTAATTCCTGGGAAGAGACAGGGGAAGATGGACGACTAAGGACAACAAGAGAGGTACCAGGGCTGTCTGGCCCAGTCCGAACAATCAGAATCACCTTGCAGGTTGAGACCTGATTTTTGACTAACACCTTGAACAGGAGAGGAAGTGGGGAAAAGCATACAGGAGACGTCCCTTCCCAACTGAGAACTAGGGCATCTAGAGGGATGAGCCCAACACGGGGCCTGCAGCAAAAGAGAAAGTTGGTGATTGTCTGGGGCTGTAAAAGATCTATCTGTGGGGTGCCCCATCTAGAAGATCACCTTTAAAATCAGGATCCAGGGACCATTAGTGATGACTAAGATATCCTGCTGAGAGCATCTACCAGGACATTGTCCTTCCTGGGAGGTGCACTGCTGTAAGAAAGCGTTCAGAGATAGGCCAGAGACCACAACTTCATTGCCTCTGTGCACAGGCCATGGACGAGTGCTTACTTAGCATTGATATATATGTTAGGTGGTGAGTGAGAGAGCTGTCCTGATCTGAACTACTTTAGTTCTGAACAGACTTGGAAAGAAGCTTGAAGTGCTAGAAACACTGCTCTGAGTTCTAATAGATTGATGTGAAGCAGAGATTCCTGAGGAGACCACAACCTTGGGTGGCCAGGTCACCAGTGGGCTCCCCACCCCAAGAGGAGGAGCATCTATAGTAAAGGATTAGAATGAGACTGAGTGAAAAAAGGAACTCCTGTCTTAGATGCCCTAGATCCTGCCACCACTGTAACGCCTGGATCAGGGTTGAAATACTGGGATTAGTTTGGTCAAGGTCCTGCAGAGACAGAAGGCTCTCAGTAGACTGTCCTCATCTGAAACTTGCCTCAGACCCCAGAGGCATGTATCAAAGCTGCAATCACAGTGAGACCGGAGGTGAATGAAGAGGCCAGTGAGATAAGGGTCCTTGCCTGTCCAGGGAAGAAGGCCTGCTCATTGTATCCAGCTCTGCCCCTGAACGTGAGGGAACTGCACAGGCTCTAGAACTGACTTTGAAGATTCAGAAGGAAACCTAGAAGTGAGCAGTTGCTGAGTTATCTGTAGGTGTGACTTGACTTGGTCTGGAGACTGGCCTACTATGAGCCAGTCGTCCAGGCTATGGAAAGATGAGTCTTTTCTCCTTAGGAAGGCAACCACTACTGCCAGGCATTTGTGAACACCCTTGGAGCAGAGATTGGGCGAAGGGCACTGCTCTGAATTGATAATGGCCTGAGGGCAGCTCGCGAACCTGAGGTACTTCGGTGGGGAGCTTCTGATAAGAATATGGAATACGCATCCTTGAGGTCCAGGAAACTAGCCAGTCCCTGGCCTTAGAGAGAGTAGAATTATTCCCAGAGTCACCATTTTGAACTTTGGCTTTAAAGGTGCTTGTTTAAATATCTGAGATCCAGGATCGCTGCCATTCTCCTGTCTTTTTGGGGGTTAGGAAGTACCTGGAGTACAATCCTTTTCCCTTGTGTAGGGGTGGAACCCTCTGTAGCTCTCAGAGCCAAGAGGGAAGAGACCTCTGCCTCTAGGGCAAGTGCCTCTGAAGGACTTGCAGGTGGAAAGGATCTGGTTCTCATCTTTGGAAATTTTTTGAAGCTGAGAACCAGTCCCTGGCTTACTACTTCCTTGACCCATTTGTCTGATGTTAAAGACACCCAGTCCTGGACAAAGTAAGCCAGCCTGCCCCCTACAGGTGGTGGAGAATCGGCCCTGGCAAACCCATCAAGGTGCCTGTTTGGCAGGGGCTTTAGGCTGAGGGGTGGAAGCAGGGCTGCTTGTACCCAGTCTGCCTCTTCCTCTGAAGAATCCCCTATGAGCATAAGCAGAAGAGGAGGCCTGGGCTTGGTAGAAAGGCCTATGAAAAGGCCTGCCCCCTACCCCTGGACTGCTGCCTCTGGGGAGCGGCTTGCCTTTCCTTGGCCTGAGCACTCCTAGGTGGTCCTGTATTCATCCATTTCTTACGTAGTTCTCTGTTTGCTCCCCAAACAGAGAATTACCAAAACAGGAAAATCCATGGCCTTAGTCTGGGTATCCTGAGACAGGCTAGTACATCTGAGCCAAGCCATCTCTGAAGGGCCACAGATGTAGTCGACTCTAGATGAAACATCATTGGAGTCCACTGCAGCATGGAACTGCACCTTGGATGCCTCAACACCATCCGCAGCCACCTGCTCCAGCTCCTTAGCAAGCTGGCCAGGGACCTGTTTAAGCTAAAGCCATTACAGTGTCCCATCTAGATTTCTGATATCTAGCTGTATAGGCCATATAATTAGCCTGCCTGAGTCCCAAGGATGCTGCCATGTACTGTTTCTTTGCCATGGCATCAGTCCTCCTGGAGTCCTTATCTGGGGGTGTGTGAAGCCAAGGGTATATTTGCCTTATCACAAGCAGCAGTATGCACTACCACAACATGGCTGCATTGCTGGGTAAGGAACTCCATATCTGAGCCTGAGAGAGTATACCTCTTGTCCATTCTCTTGTCCACAGGAGGTATAGAATTAGGAGTCTTTAAAATTTTTATTGTCTGTTTCCCAAAGGACTTATGAAGGGGAACAGACAGCCTCCTGGACTCTGGGATATCCATCATCTCAACATAGTCAGGCTCCTCCTGATGCGTCACAGCTTCTTCCACAGGAAGCTGAAGAGTTTCAGCCACTTTTTGTAGAACATAAAATGGGAAGGGGACTCAGAAAGCCTGGGAGGAGAAACCCTGAAGGTCTGTCTGGGGAGATGTCCAGGTCAATGGGCACATCCAGACTTTCGTAATCACCATCACTATCCTCATACTCTCCTTCCTCCTCCTCCGGTTCATAAAAATCTTCTAAATTATAATCCGGAACCGGGGGAACCGACCGAACCGAGCCCCTTCCCGATGGTGCTGGTTCGGTTGGAACCAGGGTTAACAATTGAACAATCCTCATCACTTTGGCTATTTCATCGGCAGTCGGAGAAAGAAGTTATGGATCTGCACCGGCTGATTTATCCCTTCTTTTTCTTTCAACCGGAACCGACTCCTCAGAGTCGGTTCTCCTTTTGCCCGAAGAAGTTTCGCCCTGGTCAGAGGGTGCTCCTTCTGGTTCGGTTGGAACCAAACCGGCTGGCCATCCGGGTCAGTGGACTTCTTGGCCTCCCTTTCCTGAGCCTACCAACTCTTTTTTCCAGAGTAGCTGCAGGAAAATTCTTGCAAATCTGGCAGTCTCTGAATCGAGGTGGTCAAACCCCAGACCAATAAACACAGGTGGTGTCGCGGGCCAGCCTTAGCAAAACCCCACACACACACACTACAGTGTTGAAACAGTGGGCGGTTTTTCTTTTGGGTTTCTCAGACATGGCGGTCCTAACAAAACTTACCCTTTTTGGCAATCCGCCCGGGCAAGACACCTGCGGTTCCTGACCATAATACGGGTCATGGAAAAAAACGTTATGAAATCCGTTTTTTTTAGAACCAATAAGGACCGGTTACCACACTCTAACAGTAGAATAAACTTTTTTGAACAAACCTGATCGGTTCAAACCGAACCGGTCCCACGTTTACAAGTTCCACACAGAAGAACAAGAAATAAACCTATCTAGGACTCACGATACCACAGACAGAGACTGAACCAACAGGTTAACGGATTAGATTCGGTCGAAAACCGAGGAAAACGGCACTTTAACCGACAAACTTGAACGAGCAAGGGAGAAATCTCCGGGGCGACTGTTCAGTGGTGAGATAAAGAATCTGACGGTTTGGTTCAAACAACAACAGACCAGAGCCTCAGCCGAGCTCTCGAGCTCAGCGTTCCATGCCTGGCATGGAAAGTTAACTCTTTCATCTCTAGGGGCAGTTCAAAGGTTGGATATCGCTGCATCGTCAGAATACAGCAAGACCTCATGTTGTTTTGAATCATCAGGAGGCGGGTGCAGGATCTCCCGGTACCTGTGCAAGAGTAAGAAAATCGTTGGGGCCTGAAAACCCTGCTGGTGGACCAAAGAGGTCCAGGAGGTGGTGCGGGGAAAGAAGGTAGCCTATGGGCAATTCAAGTGCTCAAGGAGTGAAAGGGATCGAGGGAGTACGAGCTGATGGCTGAAGGGCCACTAGGGTGGTGAGCGGCTAAGGCAAGGAAGGAGCAGAACCTGGCCAGGAAGTGGGAGAGGAACAAGGGTTCTTTAGATACATTGGAGAAAAACGAAGGGTGAAGGGGCAGATTATCAGGATTAAAACAGGGGAGAGATGGGCACAAGACCCAGGGGAGCAGGCTGAGGTACTAAATGAGTACTTCACCTCAGTTTTCACCAAGGTAAATGGGGGTGCTGCATCATACATGGGAGGAGACAGTGATACTGAGGAGGGGGGAGCCCTTACCGATCGGTGGGTCTGGGGAGAGGGGGAGGCATCACTGGCAGGAGGAGGCTAGAAGCAGGAGAAGAGGTAGCGGAAGTAAATCACAGCAGAGAGTGAGGAAGCCCTCAGGTCCCTTAAGAAGGAGAAAGCACCGGGGCCGGATAAATTACATCCCAGAGTGCTGAAGGAACTTGCGGATGTCCTGGCGGAGCTTTTCACCATCTCACTGAAGACAGGGTGGGTGCCCAAGGACTGGAAGGTGGCGCATATAGTGCTTATCGACAAGGGGGGATCAAGGGAGGTGGCAGGGAACTACAGGCCTGTCAGCCTGACATTGGTGGTGGGCAAGGTGATGGAGGGTATTGTCAAGGAGGCTGGGGGACCTGGAAAAGTCAGGTGCCTGGGCGATAGACAGCATGGATTACGTCCCGGGGAAATCGTGTCAGACAAACCTTGTGAGTTCTATGACTGGGTGATGAGTGCCTTGGACCTGGGTAGACCAGTGGACATCCTCTTTCTAGACTTCAGCAAGGCATTCAACTCTGTTCCTCACAACAGCCTGTTGGATAAGCTGGGAGAAATGGGGTGGGGAACCAGATGATCAGATGGATGAGGCAATTGGCTCAGGACTGGACCCAGAGGGTCGTAGTTGGTGAGACAGTCTCATCCACAAGGAGGGTCATTAGTGGGATCCACAAGGATCAGTCCTTAGGCCCCTCCTGTTCAGCCCTCGTCTCTGACATAAGGACAGGTATCAGGAGTAAGATGAGTCTCTTTGCGGATGACTCAAAACTGGGGTGGTGGTGGATGGGAGGGAGGGAGAGTGGCCCTACAGGGACCTGGAGCTCTGGAAGATGGTCTAGAAAGTGGAAGCTGAGGGTTCAATGCAGAAATGCAAGGTACTGCACCTGGGGCCAGAAACCGGGCCAAGTGTACACCCTGAAGGGAAATGCTACAATCTCGATGGCTGAGAGGAACCTGGGGGTGGTGATGGATGTCAAGATGAACAACTCGGAGACTTGTAGGAGGGCAGCAGCAAGGCCAACAGGATGCTGGGATGCATCACTAGGGGATCACCTCCAGAAGGAGAGAAGTGATACTCCCATCATACTGCTTGGTGAGGCCACACCTCAAGTACTGCATGCAGTTTTGGAGGCCACACTAAGAGGACATTAAACTCCTGGAGAGGGTCAGAGGAGGCAACCAAAATTATTTGGGGCTTGGGGACAGGACCTATGAGGAGAGGCTTGAAGAGCTAAATATGTACACATTGGAAGAGAAGGGACCGGGGACATGATAGAGGTCTTCAGGTACATGAAGTGGGTAAATAAGGAGCAGCAGTCAGGGTGCTTTGAAGGAAGGAGGAGGGGCCACTAGAGGCATGGGTGGAAGCTGGAAGAGGGAAGATTCAGGGAGAAAGGAGGGTGCTGCTTCACTGAGAGGGTGGTGGAGCCATGGAATGCACTGCCTAGGGGCTGGTGGAGGCAGAGATGGTGGAGGGTTCAAGAGGGGTGGGACAGGTACAGGGAAGGGTTCTGGAAGCAAAATCAATGCAGCGAGAATATCCAGAACTGGGAAGGAGAAGCCAGAGAAGAGGCGGGGGCAGCAAGGTCAGCTCCCAGGGTGAGGCTGACAAGCGAAACTGAACACAAAAGACTGTTAGGCCTATTCTGCTGGCATTTTAGTATGTTAACATGTAAGGCTCCCTGTACCGCTTATGCTGCTCACAGCGGCTGCCCGAGACGAAGCGCCACTCCATCCAGCTCACTCATGCGCTGTTCCTCCTGGAGGCAATCAAGGAACCACCACACAGTGGGATGGCAGGCACCAGCCATGCGCCAACCCCTATGCCACCCCTCCACCGCATTATTCATCCTAGCAAGGCATGTACGCATGGCCTCGTACATGTTCCATGCCTCCAGCAGGAACGTTGGTCACCACCTGCCCGACCAGCCAATGGGTATGCCGATCCATGTGTCCTCCACATAATCGAGGACAGGCTGCAGCAGGGCATCCTTGTCCTGGTAGAACTCATTGTCCCGCAGCATCCCATATACAGAGAGTACGTCGGTCATGCTCACGAACACAAGGGACAGCAGCATCCCACCTGGAGGGCCACATCCTCCTCAGCGGTATAGCGACCAAGCAACTCAGGGCACTGCTGTGCCCTGCGCCACACTGCCTGGCAAAAGTGAAAGAAGCAGCCGTGTATGGCCACTCCAAGGAACACTGCACTCAGTGCCTGCCATGCTGCCCTTTCGAAATCTAGGAGTGCTGTCCTAGGCTGCGCACTGCCCAACAGCCAACGGACCTTGGTAAATGCCCACATAGCTCTGCCCCTGTGGGTGCACATCAATATGTACACCGCTGGCATGATGGCATCAGACTGGACCCCGTGGATTATGTACACCTGCCCGAACAGGGGCGGTGTTGTGCGGAAGGTTCTGTCCAGGAACCAGTCCCTGCTTTCCACCAGGAATCGCAGGGAGCATTGGGTTGTGAAGACCAGCATCATGTCTGAGGTTGGCCCACTGTTGTGCTGGAGGAATTGTTTCCCCTGCCCCATGGTGGTGTATTCTGGTGGTATTGTCAGGGCCTCTATCCTGGTCGGTGCTGCTGGACACCCCCTTGCCACCTGCCTAGTATGCTGCATGGTGTGTGTTAGGAGGGGCATGCCCGGTAGCCGGACAGCAATGGTGGCTGGCACCCCTGAGGTGCACTGCACCACCACCTGTGAGGTGCACTCCATACTGGTGCAGGCTCATTCTCTGACCTTGCCCACTACAGCCCTGATGCCTATGTCGCCTGCTTCGGGCACATGGTTGTGGGGGCGCACATGATGCAAGACATGGTCCACCACCGTGTGGACATGAGCGGGGCACTCGTATTTGTGGCACTGTGCGCAGCGCCAATAGACTTTGCTGTTTACCTCTTTGTCCTGGCAGTATACATAGCCAGAGAGGCTCAATACGGGTTTCCCCTTCTGGCTTGTTAGGAAGGTCGGTGTTTCAGGCGCCACTGTATTGTCGCCGTCATTGCTGACAGCTACATTTCTGCATTGTGTCCCTTTTGTAGTGTGGCATGAATGGGCTGTGTGCGTGACCCCAACCACGCGAACAGTGGGGCAGCAATAAAAGTGGGTCACTGTGCGGGTGCGAACCCATGACTGCAAGGTGTTTGCATGTTGCTGTAGGCATCACCAACAAGGTGTGCAGAATAAGCTTATGTGGAGCTTCAAAAGGACAGTGAAAATGGGTGAGCGTTACCTAGGTTGCAATGGTTTGCCTGTCCCCACATCATTCCGTGCCTCCCTGTCTCCTGCTGACTCCGCAGTGACTGTGTCCTACCTGTCTGCTGGGTGGTTGTGCCGTATCGGGGATCCGAACCCGTACGGTTCTGCCCAGCATTGCAGTGCTATGTACGCCTAACGGCCTGTGCTACGATGGCGGGTTGGGGTGTGGAGTCGGCTTAGCTGCCTTTGTTCTCTGTCAGCTGTACCTGCAGCATGGGGAGGGAGGGTGCCTGCAGTGTCTGCGTTCATGGTGGTGGTGGGTGTGTGTGTGATCATCGTGCTCGCCAGTACCCGTGGTGGTGTGCAGTGGGGCTCCAGGATTACGTGGTGTGCCAGGTGGGGCTCTCGACCCTGCCCTCCACTGCGCTGGCCACCCTGTAGCCGGGTGCTGTGTGCCCTAGGCATGTGCCCAGTGGGTCGTTCGTTGCACGTGCAGGGAGTCGCTATTCCGGTAGTCGCTATTATGCCCCAGTCGCTGTTATTCTCCATTCGCTATTAGTCTCTGGTCGCTGTAGTACCTGCTCAATCCGAGACCAGGCACTGCATCATCCATGGCTGCTGCTACTAGCAGCAGTCATGATTACTCGTTATGTATAGTTCTTGGTGCCCCATTCCACCACATGCCGTGGACTACATCACTTGCAGTCGGCCAAGCCCCACCATCTCCTCTGCCCCAACAATTGCACGCTTAAAACTAGGCCATTCACTCACCAACAGCTCCTGTGACTGCCAACTTAACCTTTGTTTCTCCACTTCCTTCCTGCTCTAGTGGTCCCCCTCCTCCTCTACTGGATTCTACCCTCACATCTTGGTATCCCAGTGCTGCACTTTACACCCTCTCCCCACCTTTCCTCTCTTCCCTCTCCCTATGACTCTGGCACTTCTTGTCTGTTGTCTATTTTCTCTGACAAATGCCGCTGGCTGCCTTGTTACAATGCTACCCTTGAATTGTATTAATCTGTACTCTGTTTGCAATGTTCACATTGTTGTAATGCCTGTCTTGATGTTCCTCATAATTTGTATTTCTCTGACGTGGAACCTTTGTAAAAGAGCCAAGGCTCAAAGGTATTTGTAATCCTAGACATAATAAAATAGCACATGGGCTGAACTTCCTGTAGCTGTATTAAAATAGCCAACATCACGGGCTACCGGCTACCGTTCCGTTTTCAACAAGAGTTGTCGGCTTGATAGACAGTGGCTCCACTGCCTTGGTGAATGAAATCGCTAAATCTGTCACACTGTTAGATGTCATTTACATAATGGTAAGAGCATGGGCAGCGTGTGAAGGAATCTACGCTTGCCAACTGCTTCCATAATGCAGGGTTTTATGTTGACATAGATTGAAGTGCACTTACTGAGAAGAGTTATGACACTTGCTCCGTTGACCCTCTGGCAGGTGTGGAGCGCCCGATCAACATATCCCAGTCTGAATTTGAGGGCATTTGAGGATTCTGATCAGCGTGAACAAACAGATGGTGAGCTGTCAGAATGCACAAGCAGAGAGCAGTTATTTGCCGATGATGATGATGATGTGACCCCATGCCTAAGCACATCAACAATGTGAAAGCTAGGGAGCATGCCAGTGCACTCAACGACTGGTGTTTGCAGAGCAACCAACTTTCGAACACTTTGAGAGTCTGTTCGAGCTTTAGGATTCATTTTAGAACAAATCACGACAGAAACCAAGCAAACTAAGATTACCAACTTCTTTGCAGCGAGGAGTCACAGGTCAATAGAGCTGAAACGCTGATGCTGCTGGAGCTTCTGAGAGCCAAGATAAGTGACTTTAAGTTTAAGTACTGTTAAATAAAGATGCCAGAATTTCACAACAAACAACATTTCAAAAAGCTGTAAATCACATCTCAGTACTGGTCTACAGTACTTTGCTTTATATTTATTTGTTCATTTGTTTATGTGTTGTTTTGGGCTTGACAATGCATTTTAGGTGTGACAAGAAAAAGCACCTTCTTTTAATCAGGATGGCCGCTTAAAGGGGACGACAGGGTGTCCATGGAGGTGTCCCCTTCAAGTGGCGTCTACTGTTTAGTTCTTCTATCTGATGTTTGCTTTTGATTCACACTTTAGCAGATACCCTGCACATGCATCATGCCCCAGAATATTTAGGTAGATCTGAACCTAAACTGCACTGGCCTGTAACTTCATAGAAAGATAGAAGTTACTGGCAGATAAGGACCTCTTGGCTCATCTAGTCTGCTCTACATTGCCTACCTACTGTGCCTCTGCAGACCCTACTCGATCTCCGGTCTTCTGCCCCCCCCCCCACCTTACTTCTAAGGTCCCCTTGTGTCTATCCCATGCATGTTTGAACCCTGTTATCATTCTAGCACCCATCACCTTTGGGGAGGCAGTTTCAGGTGTCCACCCTCTCCATGAAGACGTATTTCATCACATCTCCTCTATGCCCCCCTCCCAGCTTCACAGTGTGACCCCTTGTCCTGCAAGCTTTTGTCTATGGAAAATGCTACCTTCTAGTACCTTATTAATACCTGTGAGGTATTTGAACACTTCTGTCATATCCACTCTTTCCCTCCTTTCCTCTAGAAAGTACATATATAGTTCCTTGGGTCTTTCCTCATAGAGTTTTTGATGCAGGCTCTGCATCATTTTGGGGGCCCTCCTTTGTAATGCCTCCACCCTATGTCCTTCCAGAGGTGGGGCCTCCATAAATGGACACAGTACTCGAGGTGGGGTCTTACCACTGATCTATACAGGGGTAATACTACCCCCCTCTTTTTGTGGGTGATGCCCCCCCCCGTGTACCCAAGCATCATGCTAGCCTTCCCTACTGCCTTATCACACTACTTGGCTACCTTCAGGTCATCAGAAATGATTACCCTTAGGTCCCTTTCCTGCTTTGTGATTGCTAATACCTCCCTGTCAATTGGTACATTGCCCTGGGTTTCTGTGCCCAAATGCATGATTGTGCACTTTTTTGTACTGAAAACCAGCTGCCATTCCC
The DNA here is from genome assembly GCA_016271365.2 of Neoceratodus forsteri. Classification (NCBI taxonomy): domain Eukaryota; kingdom Metazoa; phylum Chordata; order Ceratodontiformes; family Ceratodontidae; genus Neoceratodus; species Neoceratodus forsteri. Next base: position 137,458,967 of record CM028137.1, read on the forward strand.
TTGACCATTCTACCATATTTTTCAAATTGCCCCTCGTTCTTTCCACACACACCCCCCCCGTGTGTGTCCACTCTGTTGCAGATTTTTGAGTCATCTGCAAATAGGCATACCTTCCCTTCCAGCCCTTCTACAATGTTACTAACACAGACATTGAAGAGGACTGGGCCCAGTACTGAACCCTGCGGTACCCCACTGGTCACCTTGCCTTCTTTAGAGTGGACCTCATTTACCACCACCCTGTGACTCCTATTGCTTAGACAATTTCTTACCCATTTTACTACTTTTGGACCCACTCTAAGGTTGCCCAGCTTGCTCAACAGTCTTCTATGTGGAACTGTGTCAAAGTCCTTACAGAAACATCTACTGCTCCTCCCTGATCCACTTCCCTGGTCACCCAGTCAAAGAACTCAATTAGGTTTCTCTGGCAAGACCTTCCCCTGTGAAACCATGTTGCCTTGGATCCTGTAATCCACTGGTTACAAGATATTCCCCAATCCTTCCTTCAGTAGTGATTCCATTACTTTACTCATCACCAGAGTCAGACTGGCAGGTCTGTAATTTCCTGCCTCCTGCCTATTTCCACTTTTGTGTAGTGGGACCAATGTTCCAAGTGCCAGATCTTTAGCAGGCAAGTCAACCCAGTCAGGACAAAACTAAATATGTTAAAGGAGAACTGTGCTGGGTTTTTAAGTTATTTTCCCCAGTAGAAGCACTTTTATATACTGGTTCAAATTATGTTACTGCTCTTACTACAGGGTTTTTAATTATCCTAGTGGGTGTTTTGATTTACCTGCTGCTGGTCAGAACTATTTTAGAACTGTCTGATGTAGTTTATGTTCCTGTTCTGCTCTTCTATTGTTGGCACAATCCATCCATGTTCTGCACAGAACTCTGTGGTTATTAGGCACATCACACAATGCTACAGTGGTACTTACCATAAGGCTGCAAAGCAGAAACACCCACTGAGTTTAGAAAAAGTGCCTGTACAGATGGAATAATAACATAATTTGAACCAGTAGTTAGAAAACAGCTTCTTTTGGTAAACATAACTTACACAGGTTAGTTTTCCTTTAAGTAAGAAGGAAGTGACTCACAAAGTAACAATGTATCTTCTAATGGGGTTGAAACTGTGGAGTCAAACATGTACATCATCTCAGCTGGTACATCATGCCCCGGAACACAGAATGTTTTTTCTCCCCAAGAGCTCCTCATTTAAGCTAGTCTAAGTTCTCCTAGCAGTCGATGGTAGACTACTGAGCTAAAGAACCCAAGGGACTGTAGATCTAACTTGAAATAATATTCCATATATAACAATTAAATTATGGATTTAAAAAGTTTGTTTTTTTTTTTTAATCAGGCATTAAAAAAACTAGAATAATCACCAAAATCTCAAACACTACCAATAAAAAATTACTCTGAAGAACCTAATTAGTAAGTTAAGTGACTTGCTCAATGTCACGCAGTATGCAAGTGGGGGGCTAATGGGATACAAGAGAGATGTGAGGAAGTCCTTCTTCACTGATAAAGAGTGGTGGATGCCTGGAACAGTATTCCAGTGGAGGTGGTGGTGGTGGGAAAACAGTGGTGGGCTTGAAGCATTCATGAGGAGGCAGCATAGCGTAGTGGTTAAATGCACATGGCTGCAACATGCTGACCTAGGTTTGAACCCAATAGCCCCCACCTGCACACAGTGTGACCCTTGAGCAAGCCACTTAACTTCCTTGTGTTCCCAGGAAGCACCTGGAAACAAGCTCCAGCTTAGTATGCCTTTCCTGGTTAAACAATTTTCCCCTTTCCCCAAATTACTCCATCATAAAGGAAGGCAGGAAGAAAAAAAATTACTCACCTTAGTAATGTTGTTTCTTCTAATGGAGTCTTGCTATATTATAGACATTAGCAGTTTGATCCAGCTCTAGAACTGCCCGGAGTGAAATGGTTAATACCATTACAAAATAGAATTTTGCACGAGAGCAGCTCTATCTGTGTCATTTCAAACTTGAACTGTCAGATCTTTACAGCCAAACTCACTAAGGTCTGTGTGAAGCTGTAACCTACACTAGCCAAATGGCTACCTAAATAATAACAACCATTGATGGTCCCAACACCCAAGACTCAAGTCAGGGGACCAGAAATACTAACACCATTCTAATAATATGAAAATGGAACATAAGTATAATAAAACACACACACGCGTACATACACACCCCAAAGTCCCAAAGGGGACAAAATGCTAACAGGACATAATAGTGCCCACACTAAGTTGCCGCATCCCACCAAGTAGAGGTTCTGAGAGGGCAGGTTGGGGAGGTCTATAATATAGTAAGACTCCATTAGAAGAAACAACATTACTAAGGTGAGTAATTTTTCTTCAAACAACATAAAGTCTTGCTATATTATGAACGATAACGAATACACAGCAGTACCTCCATGGAGGAGGGCAGAACCTACTTAGGGAATAGGCTCTGAAGAACAGCTGTGCCAAACCGAGCATCTCTCCTGGCCTGGACATCCAGGGAATGCTTGGAAAAGTGTGCACCGTTTCCAAGTAGCAGCCTGGCAAATCTCTAATAAAGGGATATCTCTGGCAGCAGCTAGAGATGCAGCTGTACCCTGGTAGAATGAGCCCTCAAACCGGGGGCTCTGCCCACTTTCTGATAACAAAATTGGATACAAGAGACAATCCACCTGGCTATTGATCTCTTTAGTGGCAGGTTTGCCTTTCCCAACTTCACCATAGGTAAGGAAAAGTTGGAGGGATTAGAGACCTGTGACCTTTGTGCACGCTCTATATAATAACTAAGAGCTCTCTTAACATCCAGGCTGTGCAACCTCCTCTCACCGAAGAGGAAGGATCAGTGAAAATACTGGAAGGAGATAGATTGATTAAGATGGAAATCTGAAACCACCTTAGGCAAAAACTTCCTATTAGTCCTAAGGACTACCTTATCCTGTGGAAAGAAATAAAGTCAGTCTCCACTGACAAGGCTTATAATTCACTTATCGTCTGGCAGAAGTGATAGCCACTAGAAAAACAGTTTTCCAAGTTAGGTACTTAAGCTCTGCAGAAGACAGAGGTTCAAAAGGGGGTTGCATTAACTGGGCAATGCAAACATTAAGGTCCCAAACAGGGGCCGGTTCCCGAAAGGGAGGATTAGTATGGAGTAATCCTTAAAAACTTGGAAAACACAGGATGAGAGGAAAGAGGGGATGACTTTCCTGCTGACACAAAGGCAGACACAGCTGCCAAATGAACTCTCAGGGTAGCTGGTCTGAGACCCAAGGAATTAAGATGTACCATGTAATCTAACAAAATGGGCAATTCAGCAGATTCGGGAAATATTTTTCCCAGCACACCAAATGGAAAACCTTTTCCATTTAGAACTATAAGTAACCCTAGTGGAAGGCTTTCTGGAAGCCTTTAGGATCTCAAGAACACCCTGAGAGAGGTGTAAATCAGCAAACTCTAACTCCTCAAGAGCCAGGCCTTGAGGTTGAGGGTTTGAGGTCCGGATACCAAACCCTTCCTGGGCACAAGTCAACAGATTGTGATTCCTGGGGAGGCACAGGGAAGATGGACTGTCAGAGACAGAAGGAGTGGGTACCAGGGCTGCCTGGCCCAATCCGGGGCAATCAGAATCACCCTGCAAGGCTGAGATCTGATTTTGACTAGTACTTTGAATAGGAGAGGAAGGGAGGAAAGCATGAGGAACTTCCCTCCCAATCCAGAAAAGGGTATCCAGGAACTGAGCCCAGCACTGGGGCCTGCAACAGAACAGAGGAAGTTTGTGATTGTCTGGGGCTGCAAAAGATCTATCTGAGGATGCCCACCTGGCAAAAACTATCCCCAGCACTTGAGGATCCAGGGACCATTCGTGATGGCCCTGGGATATCCTGCTGAGGGCATCCTGGGACATTGTCCTTCCTGGAAGATGAACTGCTATGAGGGAAGTGTTCAGGAATAGGCCAGAGACCACAACTTCATTGCCTCGGGTGCACAAGGCCGAAGCGACCGAGAGCTCCCCTGTTTGTGCTGATGTACCACATTGTTGTGGTGTTGTCTGTTCTGACTTGTATCACCTTGTCGTGGACAGATGCAAAAAAAGCAGAGAGCTAAAGAACAGCTCTGAGTTCCAGAAAATTGATGTGGAGCAGAGATTCCTGGGGACCAAACTCCCTGAGTGGAAAGGTCGCCCATGTGGGCTCCCAACCCAGAAGGAAGCATCTGTAGTGAGAGTCAAGTCGTGAGAAGGGAAATGAAGGGACCCCGCTCTTAAGTTGCTCTGATCCTGCCACCACTGGAAAGCTAGGATCAAGGTTGAGTCACTGGGACCAACTTGGAAAGGGGTCTCTTTCTCTGAGACAAAAGGTTCTCAAGTGAAACTGAATGTCTCTCATCTGAAATCTGGCTCCCTGCACAACAGCTGTGGATGCAGCCATGTGCCCAGGAGCTGCAGAAAGTGTCTTGCTGGTCGAGAGACCTGCAGAGAGGGAAGAGGCCAGAGCCACTAAATTCCTTACCCTTTCTGGGGAAGAAAGGCTCTGGCTAGCTTTGTGTCCAATTCTGCCCTATAAAGGTGAGTACCTGGACTGGTTCCAGAACCGACTTTAGTAGGTTTAGCAGAAAACCCAGGAGGTGAGAAGCTGCTGGGTGACCTGCAGGTGAGATTTTACCTGTTCTGGGGACTGGCCTACAATGAGCCAGTCATCTAGATAGGGAAAAACAGTAATCCTCTGCCTCCTTAGGTGGGCCACTGCCTGCTAGACACTTTGTGAATACCCTTGGAGCAGAGGTAAGGCCGAGGGCATTGCTCTGAACTGGTAATGACCTGAGGGCAGTTCGAGATCTGGAGTACTTTCGATGGGATCTTCTGATTAGGACATGGAAATAGGCATCCTTGAGGTCCAGGGAGGCTAAGCCAGTCCCCTGGCCTTAGGGAAGGTAAAATCATTGCCAGAGTTACCATTTTGAACTTTGGTTTCCAAAAGATGCTTGTTCAGATATCTGAGATCTAAAATGAGCCGCCATTCTCCTGTCTTTTTGAGGCAAGGAAGTATCAGAATACAGACCCCTGCCCTGATGCAGGGAGGAACCTCTACTGCTCTGAGAGCTAACATGGATGAGACCTCTGTTTCCAGAGCGAGGGTCTCTGAAGCACTTGCAGGTAGAAAAGTCTGCTTCTCAACTTGGGAAACTTTTGAAGCTGAGAACCAGACCCTAACTTACTACTTTCAGAACCCACTTGTCTGAGGTTAAAGAAGCCCAATTCTGACTGAAGTAAGCCAGCCTGCCCCCCACTGGTACAGGAGAATCGGCCCTGGGCACCCCATCAAGGGTGCCTGTTTCAAAGGAGCTTTAGGCTGGGGGGTGGGAGCAGGTCTGCCCACCCCTCGTCTCTCCCTGCCTCTGAAGAAGCCCCTCTGAGCATAGGCAGAGGAGGCCTGAGTCTGGTAGAAAGGCCTGTGAAAAGGCCTACCCCTACCCCTGGGGGCATGCCTTTGAGGGTGGCTTGCCGCTCCTTAGCCTGAGGCACTCTTGAAAGTAGTCCTATATTCATTCATCTTCTTCATGTAATTCTCTGTCTGCTCTCCAAACAGAGAATTTCCCATCTAGGGAAAATCCATAGCCTTAGTCTGGGTATCCTGTGACAAACTAATACACCTGAGCCAGGCCAACCCCTAAAAGCTACAGATGTGGCCATGACCCTAGAGGAAACATCATTAACATCCACAGCAGCATGAAACTGAACCTTAGAGGCTTCAATGCCATCAGCAGCCACCTGTTCTAGTTCACTAGCCAGCTGGCCATGGGCCTGCTTGGCCAATTGCATAACAGTATCCCATCTAGATTTCTGATACCTAGCTACATAAGCCATATAATTTGCTTGCCTGAGTCCCAGAGAGGCTGCCATATACTGTTTTTTTGCCATGGCATCAATCTTCCTGGAATCCTTGTCAGGAGGATGTGAAGCCAAGGGAATATTAGCTTTGTCACAGGCAGCAGCCTGAACTACCCCAACATGACTGCATTGCTGAGAAAGGAATTCTGTATCAGGGCCTGACAATGTATACCTTCTGTCCATGTTTTATCTACAGGAAGCACAGAATTAGGAGCTTTTAAAATTTTAATTGTTTGTTTCCTAAAAGACTTATGTAAAGGAATAGACAATCTCTAGACTCTGGAATATCCATCATTTCTACAAAATCAGGCTCCTCTTGCTCATCCACAGCCTCTTCTAAAGAAGCTGGAGGTTTCAGCAACTTTTTATAAAACATAAAATGAGATGGGACTCAAGACAGCATAGGGAGATTCTAAAGGTCTGTCTGGGGAGATGTCGGTTCAATGGGCACACCCAGACCTTCCCAGCCACATTCATACTGTTCATAATCCTCCTCCCCTCCTCTGGTTCATAAAATTCCTCAATATCATAATCCTGAACCACTGGGACAGACGAACCGACCTTTTACCAGATAGTGGTGGTTGGACGGACCCTGAACAGTGACTGGACAATTTGTATGGCTTTTGCTATCTCTGCAGCAGTTGGAGAAGAATTCTGGACTCCAGACCTGCTGATTTTCTTTTTTCTTTACTGGAATTGGCTCCTCAGAACCAGCTTTTCTTTTGCCGAGAAGTCTGGCCCTGGTCAGAGGCACTCCCCTCTGGTTCGGTTGGCACGAACCGGGCTGCTCATCGGGTCAGCGGACTTTTGTTTCTCGCTTCCCTGAGCCTGCCCAATCTTTTTCCAGGGTGGCTGCAGGAAATTCTACATACCTGGCAGTCTGACTGGAGGTGGTCAAACCCCAGACAATAAACACATGTGGTGTGTGGGTCAGCCTTGGCAAAGACTTCCCCACAAACATCACAGTGTTGAAACCAGTGGGCCGGTTTTTCTTTTGGGTTTCTCAGACATAATGCCAGCTAACCAAAACTTGCCTTTTAATGGCAGTGCCAGGCAAGACACCCTTATCGGTTCTAACCGTGTTACAGGTAATGCCCTGGTGGGCATCAGTATCCCAAGTCCAATATCCCTGGTGGTCAGTGGACAGTTAACCCGATCGGGCATAAGTATAACCCCCAGTAGCCCTATCGCGGGCATAATTAACGTCCCCCCACGTAGCCGGTCAGCGGGCATAACTGTATGTCCCCCCTCCCAGTAGCCGATTGCGGGCATAACTGTATCCCAGTAGCCCAGTAGTGGGCGCCTTTGTAACTTATCCCCCCATTAGCTGGTCATGGGCATACAGACCCCCCAAAGTCCAATATCCCTGGTGGTCAGTGGACTGAGCGAACCTGATCACAAACACGTTCCTCCACCTCCCCAGTATGAAATCCCTGGTGATCGTGGACCCCCCACCCCACCCGCATGGAGCCCACCCCGCTCCCCCTCCCATCAGCAGGTGGCACCCACACATACCACCCGCCCAGGCTGACAGCTTCGGTATGGCTGCACACCCGTTGGTTCCAGGCGTGAGCCAGTAGGTGCGGCCATACCCGTACTAGTCAGTCCAGATATGTGAGATGGTCACATATCTGGACTGACTAACACAGGCTACGCCCATTGACATACTCCGCAAGGAACACCTTCATACCGAGCTATCAGTCCGGGCGGTGCTGCCGCCACCCGGTAGGGAGGCGGGGTGAGCTCGTGGCAGAAAGGTGAGAGCAACAGTCACAGTTCCTGCGGGGTGAGATGCCACCTAGATGGGGCTCGTTCGATCACTGGACCTCGAGATGACAGACACAGGGGTGTCTGATGCCCGCGATCGGCTAAGGAATGAGATAAGATACACTTATGCCAGCGATCAGGCTACTGGGAGGACACTACAGTCATGCCACGATCAGGCTAATGGGGAGGATAAGTTGATTATGCCCTTGATCGGGCTAATCGCGTCACTGACATTGACACTGGACCACCTGGGATTGCAGACATGCATTGTCCCTTACAGGGACATCCTGCGATCGGGCCGGGGGCATCAGTCCCGATGGCTGCTACAGCAGGCGCCAGGCGCAAGTCGTGGGGATCGGCGCACCTGCATACTAATGGCATGCAAATGGGGCGTAATCAGATGCAAATGGCCCCGTGCACCTTGCATAAATTATGGCCCCATTTGCATGTCACCCTTTGAATATCGCAGGTGCTGTGCATGATGCAATGGAACTTGCGCCACCGCATCTCAATGCTCCATTCTGATCACTTGCGCTGGCGCAGTTCCACTGCACTATGCACAGTGGGGGTGGCCAGGGGACGATATTCAAAGCAGTTACGCCACAGCGCAACTCCGTTGAATATCGCCCTGGCCACACCCCTGCGCAACTATTTTGAGCGGCGCAGGGGCCTGCGCCACAAACTGGTGCAGTTTGAATATCTGGGCCATGGTCTTTTACTGCTATGACAGGAAACAGTTTTTATACCTTCATGTGCTCTCATGTTTCTTTTTGTTTTACCTATATTCTGGTATGTTTTAGACCCATTTTTGTTAAAGTAATAGGCGATTATTTAGATTAGGGGACACATAGTGCCCCTGTTTCAGAATTCAGCAGATTACGGTAATATGTCCTCCCACCGACGTCAGTACTCTCTGCTCCTCCACATACGTCTTGCAATCAGTCTGAATGTTCCAAATCAGATTTCTCCATGTCCAGTAAATATATGCCCCAGACTGTCCCCTAAAGTAAATAAAAGCCAACAATGCAGTTTCATGGGGTGTAACATTTTTATTATTACTGTCTTCCGCGCCGCACTCATTCTGATGTTCAGTCTGTACTTCACCTGCACAGCTAGAAAGCATATGGCTAGAAATATGGCTAGAAAGTCGACAGTGATCGGTGATAAACTGAATAGAAATCTTTGTTCTGGGCGCACCACTTCCCCACACACCAGGTCGCAACAGTGAACAGAAGTTAGTATCACTATAATAACAACAAGATTAACAGCACTAACAAGATTAGTCTGTAAAACATAAAGTGGGACAGGGATCGGTGATAAAGTGAATAGAAATCTTTGTTCTGTGGGGGCGCTCCGCCCCCCCCATACCCCCAGGTCCACAGCGGTGAACAGAAATATAAGTATCACTATAATAACAACAAGATTAACAGCGCTAACAAGATTAGTCTGTAAAACATAAAGTGGGACAGTGATCGAGTGATAAACTGAATAGAAATCTTTGTTCTGTGGGGGCGCTCCGCCCCCAGCAACCCCGAGTCCGAACAGAAATAAAATTCTCTCCTTATGTGGGGAATATAAGTATTATTATGATAACAACAATCGCAGCTTTAAAGAACAACTAATGTACTTTAATAGCAGAACCAGTGACGTACCGTTGACTGCAATGCACATGCGGCCGTACTTCTCACTCGGCGCACTTGCATCCCCAGAGTGTCCCCTAAAGTAAATAAATGCCATGTAATAATCTAACTTTTATTGCCTTTATCACTAAATTGTCTCTCATTTTTTGTATTACCTGAACATTCTGTGATACTAGCTACACTTTTACAGGTCATTCAGATAAACAGCATGGAATGGTGTGTCTGAAATTGTGGACTGTCTTAGAAATATGAAAAGAAACAACAGTAGCAGCTGAGGTAAAGGGGGAACACAGTGCAGTATTAATGGTACCACAAGCTTTGATAATTAAGTTATCAAAAATTGGTCAAAGCATCAGAATACATGACTGACATGGAAAGGAAAATGGGAGAGTATTTAACAGAGGGCTGAGCAGTAAGCTGTGGATGAGCTTGGCACATCCAGCAGATCGGTGTTGATTCCCACAGCCTCCATTTATATGATGTGTGACCCTGAGCAAGTCACCTAACCTTCCTGTCTTCCTGGGTCACTCCTGTAAAATGGGCTATGTGGCCTATGGAATTAACCTGGTTGCCAAAGAATAAAATAAATAACTGAATAAATAAATAAATAAAATAAATGACAGTATAAAAATGATTTCCTATCACTAGTAATGTCTACTCCAACACTACAAATGGCATTGGAGGAGGAGGCGATACTCGCCAGTCATAAAAAGGCAGAGTTTAGGGTGTGGTTTAGTATCCAGTTTTACCTCATCCAAAGGTGGTGACTCTAATTGGGACAGCCCTTCTGTTTCATTGGGCTGTTTTAGAGGTAGTAGCTGCCTGCAAAGGTGATGAATTCTCATTTGCGCCTTGTTAAGTAACTCACAATACAAGGGATTAGTGATTAGTTGCTGCTTAACGCAACATTCCAGAACTGTGTTTGGTAAGATGGCATCTAGTAAGTACATCGACCTCCCACTGAGTGAAAAAAATCAAAACTGAAGCCTTGCAATTGCCCAACTCCTCTCTTTCAAAGGTGGCAAAAAAGTTTGGAATTTCTAAGAGCCAGGTGGGCAAAGTAAGTTTAAATAAAGAAAAACTGCTGGCCGAACTGAATCTAAACAGCAAACCAATTCGCAAGACAAAGAGAGACGGTAAGGACACAGCCATAGAGGACGGTTTGCTGACATGGTTTAACCATGCTGTAACCAAGGGAACGTGTATTACTGGCCCCATTTTAAAGGAAAAGGCCAATGACACTGCTGCACACTTTGAACACGAGGGATTCGATGCCACCGACGGGTAGCTTTCAAGATGAAAACAGGAGCATAACATTTTGTGGAAGATAAGGCAGGGGGAGTGTCTTGATACAAACCTGCCTTCAGATGCTGACTGGGTTAAAAAAGTTCTTCATGCTTTACTGGCCGAACACCCTGCTGTCAATGTTTTCAATGCCAACAAAACTTTTATAGGGGTGATCCAGACTGTGACCACATTCAGAAGAATGTAGATTTAATTGGAAGCAAGAAATCTAACGATAGGGTCTTGGTTCTGTGCTGTACTAACATGGCAGACACTGAAAAACTTCCCCTCTTGGTCTTCGGGAAAAGTAAGAGACCCAAGTGTCTCCCAAAGGACCTATCCTCATTGCCTGTAATGTATGTCAGCTCTGCAAATGCCTGGATGACAGGGGGCATTTTGGAGACTGGCTGGCATCCTGAGAACAGCTGTCTGTGACGTTGCAGAAGAAGATGATGCGTCTTTGTAGACAGTTGTAGTACCCACCCAGTGACATGGCAGATACATTTTTAAATATCAAGCTGTTTTTCTACCCTAACACAACACACCAAACAGCCTGGACATGGAGCTAATGCGGTTCCATGTGAACACAGCGAATCTGGAACAGCGACCCTCACAATCGGAGCAGGCAACATGGCGGCGGACAGCGGCCACTGATGTAGCACAGCGAGCATCACAATAGCGACTGTGGGACATAAAGAAAAAAACACAACATCACCACCACCTACAGATAACAGATGCAGACAGGGGAGGGACTGGGGAAGGAGACTGGAGGGAGTGGAGCCCATGTGAGCGTGAGGGGGAGCAAGAAGGGCAGGGGCACGGACAACCACAGCCCATGGAGCACCGCAGAGGCCAGGAAGTGGGGGGGACATTCTGCAAAGAGAAGGCAGCAACGGAGGGCAGGGGGAGAGGCAAAGGCACACACATGGGGAGCATGGAGGCATGGCAGACAGGGATGCCACAGCAGTGCGGGTGGGCGGCTGTGCCTAGGGTCATACGGAATGGCGGAAGCAGGAAGCGCACAGTGGCAGTAGACGGAATGGGAGGGTATGCAGGTGGCATGTGCCACCGAGATGGAGCACTGCCCAGCCAGCAGGTGCTACAGGGTGGTAGCAGAGGTGGACATGGCCAACACTGGCTGGAGACATGCAGTAGCACGCAGGGGTGGCGTGGTGGGGCGCATCAGGCTACCTGGAGCTGAAAATTGTATGCCAGGCCCGCCCGGAGGTAGTCAACCGTGCTGTACTACCCTTACTCCCCAACAATGGACTCCTGTACGCGTCAGAGCAGGAGGGGCGGGAGAGAGGAGGAAAGGGCAGGGAGAAGGACCAGAGTACAAGGGAGGATACAGTAAAGGGCAGAGAGTTTAGGCCATGGAGAACCCGACAAGCAAGGAGGGATTAAGTAAGAGAGGGAAGGAAGGGACGAGCCAGGCTAGTTTAGCGGATGGGGAAGAAGGACCAGTCACGAGGCAGTAGGGGAGTTGGTGAGGTACAGAAGGATACTCGGGAGGAAGAGGCATGGGATCGGAGGGAGGGGTGTGCAGGGTAAATGAGGAGGGGCATGTGGCACCCAGATGAGGGAGGAACAAGGAGCCGGCTGGGTGGAGGGCGGTAGAAAGGATGAGGGACATGGAAGGAAATGGAGGAAAGAGGTGGTCAGAGTGCTCCTGTTGGGGGATTCTGTGATCAGAGAATCAAATGGGATAGGAGGGAGAAGCCTGGCCAGTTAGAACAAAATGCTTCCCTGGACTATGTGATTGCACAGGGCCAAGCGAGGTCTATCATCTAGCAAAGTTGTGGGGTTCCCGGACATACTGGTCCACCTAGATACAAATGACATTAGAAATAGCGAGCTAGAGATACAGGCAAGGTTCAGGGGAGCTTGCCAGGGTCTGGCTCATGACAAAGGATGCACAATTTCCTTCTAGGAATCGGCTGGTGCCAAAAGGCTAGTGAGAAACAAAAAGGGAAGATTAGGGAGCTAAACCAGTGGCTCAGGGGGTGGTGTGAGGCCAGAGGGTATGGGTTGATGGTGGATTGGGGGAGACCTGGGAGGATAAGGAGCTGTATACTAGAGATAGGCTCCATCTCTTATTTGGAGGAGGGAATCCTTAAGTTGAAAATAGAGGTGTTCATTGGTGAAAGTAGGGTTTAAACTTGTGAAGGGGGGAAGGATGGGAGAAAAGGTTGTTGAGGGGGTCCGATAACGGAGGGACTCTGTCTCCACCCCCCGGGGAGTTGGAGGAATGCGGGAAAAGGCCGACTGGTAAAGTGCAGACCAGGGGAAAATGGAATCCCCATGGGAACACGAGCAGGAAAATGGAAGTATAGGGAAAGGGTGGAAAGGTAGTCCTGCTAAATACCAGGAGCTTGGGCAATAAAATGCCTGAGCTCAGGCGATGCTAACAGAAGGTGGATGTGGCGGTCCTGGAGACCCTGAGCCACCCTTGGACTGGGACCTGAACCTGGAGGGTTACGCTATGTTCAGGAAGGACGGGGAGGAAGGGGAGGATGGGTGCAATGATGGTCAAAAACTGCATAGGAATAGGGGAGTAGAGGAGGCAGAGGGAACCGTGGGCGATTTGGGTCACCCTGATAACAAGGGGCAAGAGAGTAAAACAGGAGTGGCTATAGACCCTCTGCACTGGCCGGAGGAGCTGGAGGAGGTCTGGTGGCAGATGTTGGGAGCCTGCAGATTGGGCAGGGAAGGGTGGGTGGTGTTGGGGACTTAAACATGCCAGGAACAGACTGAGGGCCTCATGACATCCCTCAGTGGCTAGGGAACAGAGGTTGTTGGATGTCTTTCAAGATGAGTTCCTAACTCAGCAGGTGGGGGAACCGACCGGGGAGGCGCGGGTACTGGATGTGGTACTGGCGGACAGAGAGCCAGATTGGGGAGCCTGGGTAGGGACCTGTTGGAGGAGTGACCATGCCACAGTCTGGTTCTGCCTGGACCTAGGAGGGGTGAAGGCTGCACAAAGACGGGGGTAACTGACTTCAGTGGGGCAGATTTTAAGGAAATGGGAAGGATCCTTAAGGAGCATTTGGATGTGATTGGGTCAGACATGGAGGCTGATAGTAGGTGGGAAAGAAAAAATGACTCACCTTAGTAATGTTGTTTCTTCTAATGGAGTCTTGCTGTATTCTGACATATGCAGCGATGTCCAACCTTTGAACTGCCCCGGAGATGAAAGAGTTAGCTTTCCATGCCAGGCATGGAACGCTGAGCTTGAGCTCAGTTGAGACTCTGTCTGTTGCTGTTTGAACTCAAACCGTCAGATCTTTACGAGCTATACTCACTGGGTGTCCTGTGTAGAAACTGTAAACTTACACTAGCCAACTGGCTACTAAATATAAAAAAAGATTTTTGGTCCCAAAGCAAAGACTCAAGTCAGGAAACCCAAAAATAAAACAAAACCACAACACCCACACCCAGACTAAATGGGTGAAGAAAAGGGGTAAGGGCACCTCCGGTGCCAACACTGCTCCTGCCACCCACATCCCAAAAACCAGGTTCTGAGAGGGAGGCAGGGGAGGTCAGAATACAGCAAGACTCCATTAGAAGAAACAACATTACTAAGGTGAGTAATTTTTTCTTCAAACAACATGAAGTCTTGCTGTATTCTGACTATGTCTGAACTATAAGCAGTGCCTCCCATGGAGGAGGACAGAACCTACTTTGGAAATAGGCTCTGAGCACTGCTGTGCACAGACGAGCATCACTCTAGCCTGGATATCCTGGAGTAATGCTTGGTAAAAGTATGTACTGTTTCCAGGTGGCTGCTTGACAAATCTCTAAGATCTAGAATATCCCTGGCAGCAGCCAGGAAGCAGCTGTACCTCTGGTAGAGTGAGCCCTCAGGCCTGAGGGTGGGATCCTACCTAGTTTTTCATAGCAAAACTGAATGCAAGAGACAATCCACCTGTCAATACATCTCTTAGTGGCAGGTTTTCCCTTACCAACCTCACCATAAGTGAGGAACAGTTGGAGGGAGTCAAACCTGTGACCCTTGGTGCGCTCTATGTAGTAGCTAAAGGCCCTTTTCACATCCAAACTGTGCAGCCTCCTCTCCCCAGAGGTGGAATGGTCAGTGAAGAAAACAGGAAGAGACATGGACTGGTTAAGGTGGAAATCTGAAACCAACCTTGGCAAAAACTTCCTATTAGTCCTGAGGACCACTTTATTTCTATGGAAACAGATAAAATCAGGCTCCACTGACAGGGCCTGTAACTCACTTATGCGTCTGGCAGAACTGATGGCCACAAAGAAAACAGTTTTCCAAGTCAAGTACTTAAGCTCTGCTGAGGAAAAAGGCTCAAAAGGGGGTTGCATGAGCTGAGCAATGCAAGCATTGAATCCCAAGCAGGGCAGGGTCCCTGAAGGAGGATGGTATGCAGCAATCCCTTGAAAAATTTAGAAAATACAGGATGAGCTGAAGGGAAGAGTGCTTGCCTGCTAGAGGAAGGCAGAGACAGCTGCCAGATGCACTCTTAGTGTAGCTGGCCTGAGTCCAAGCTATTGAGATGAACCATATAGTCAAGGACTGTGGGCAGGCCAGCAGACTCTGGAGAAATATGCTTCCCATAGCACCATATAGTAAATCTTTTCCACTTGGAATTATAAGTGTTTCTGGTGGAAGGCTTTCGAGAAGCCTTTGAGATATCCAGAATACCTTGAGAGAGGTGCAAATCAGCAAACTCTAACTCTTCAAGAGCCAGGCCTTGAGACTGAGAGATTTGAGATTCGGATACCAAACCCTCCCCTGAGCACATGTTAATAGGTTGTAATTCCTGGGAAGAGACAGGGAAGGTGGACATGTCAAGGACAACAAGAGAAGTGCCAGGGCTGTCTGGCCCAGTCGGAGCAATCAGGATCACCTTGCAGGGTTGAGACCTGATTTTGACTAGCACTTTGAATAGGAGAGGGAAGTGGGGAAAAGCATACAGGAACTTCCCTTCCCAACTGAGAACTAGGGCATCTAGGGGGACTGAGCCCAACACGGCCTGCAGCAAAGAGAGGAAGTTGGTGATTGTCTGGGGCTGTAAAAGATCTATCTGTGGGGTGCCCCATCTAGAAGATCACCTTTAAAATCAGGATCCAGGGACCATTCGTGATGGCCCTAAGATATCCTGCTGAGAGCATCTACCAGGACATTGTCCTTCCTGGGAGGTGCACTGCTGTAGAGAAGCGTTCAGGGAATAGGCCAGAGACCACAACTTCATTGCCTCTGTGCACAAGGCCATAGACCGAGTGCCCCCTTGCTTGTTGATATACCATATTGTGGTGGTATTGACTGTCCTGATCTGAACTACTTTGTTCTGAACAGACTTGGAAAAAGCTTGAAGTGCTAGAAACACTGCTCTGAGTTCTAATAGATTGATGTGAAGCAGAGATTCCTGAGGAGACCACAACCCTTGGGTGGCCAGGTCCCAAGTGGGCTCCCCACCCCAAGAGGGAGGCATCTAGTAGTAAGGATTAGAGATGAGACTGAGTGAAAAAGGAACTCCTGTCTTAGATTGTCCTGATCCTGCCACCACTGTAACGCCTGGATCAGGGTTCGAGTCACTGGGATTAGTTTGGTCAGAGGATCCTTTTTCTGAGACCAGAAGGCTCTCAAGTGGAACTGAACGTCCCTCATCTGAAATCTTGCTCTCTGAACCCCTGCTGTAGAGGCAGCCATGTGTCCTAGAAGCTGCAGAAAATGCCTTGCTGGTCGAGACACCTGGAGAGTGAATGAAGAGGCCAGTGAGATAAGGGTCCTTGCCCTGTCCAGGGGAAGGAAGGCTCCTGCCTTTATTGTATCCAGCTCTGCCCCTATGAACGTGAGGAACTGCACAGGCTCTAGAACTGACTTTGAAGATTCAGAAGGAAACCTAGAAGTGAGCAGTTGCTGAGTTATCTGTAGGTGTGACTTGACTTGGTCTGGAGACTGGCCTACTATGAGCCAGTCGTCCAGGTATGGAAAGATGAGTCTTTTCTCCTTAGGAAGGCAACCACTACTGCCAGGCATTTGTGAACACCCTTGGAGCAGAGATTGGGCGAAGGGCACTGCTCTGAATTGATAATGGCCTGAGGGCAGCTCGCGAACCTGAGGTACTTCGGTGGGGAGCTTCTGATAAGAATATGAAATACGCATCCTTGAGGTCCAGGAAACTAGCAGTCCCTGGCCTTAGAGAGGGTAGATATTCCCAGAGTCACCATTTTGAACTTTGGCTTTAAAGGTGCTTGTTTAAATATCTGAGATCCAGGATCGGCTGCCATTCTCCTGTCTTTTGGGGGTTAGGAAGTACCTGGAGTACAATCCTTTTCCCTTGTGTAGGGGTGGAACCCTCTATAGCTCTCAGGAGCCAAGAGGAAGAGACCTCTGCCTCTAGGGCAAGTGCCTCTGAAGGACTTGCAGGTGGAAAGGATCTGGTTCTCATCTTTGGAAATTTTTGAAGCTGAGAACCAGTCCTAGACTACTTCCTTGACCCATTTGTCTGATGTTAAAGACACCCAGTCCTGGACAAAGTAAGCCAGCCTGCCCCTACAGGTGGTGGAGAATCGGCCCTGGCAAACCCATCAAGGTGCCTGTTTGGCAGGGGCTTTAGGCTGAGGGTGGAAGCAGGGCTGCATGTGCCCAGTCTGCCTCTTCCTGAAAAGAATCTATGAGCATAAGCAGAGGAGGCCTGGGCTTGGTAGAAAGGCCTATGAAAGAGCCTGCCCCCTACCCCTGGACTGCTGCCTCTGGGGACGGCTTGCCTTTCCTTGGCCTGAGCACTCCTATAGGTGGTCCTGTATTCATCCATTTTCTTCATGTAGTTCTCTGTTTGCTCCCCAAACGAGAATTACCCTAACAGGAAAATCCATGGCCTTAGTCTGGGTATCCTGAGACAGGCTAGTACATCTGAGCCAAGCCATCTCTGAAGGGCCACAGATGTAGTCGACTCTAGATGAAACATCATTGGAGTCCACTGCAGCATGGAACTGCACCTTGGATGCCTCAATACCATCCGCAGCCACCTGCTCCAGCTCCTTAGCAAGCTGGCCAGGGACCTGTTTAAGCTAAAGCCATTACAGTGTCCCATCTAGATTTCTGATATCTAGCTGTATAGGCCATATAATTAGCCTGCCTGAGTCCCAAGGATGCTGCCATGTACTGTTTCTTTGCCATGGCATCAGTCCTCCTGGAGTCCTTATCTGGGGGTGTGTGAAGCCAAGGGTATATTTGCCTTATCACAAGCAGCAGTATGCACTACCACAACATGGCTGCATTGCTGGGTAAGGAACTCCATATCTGAGCCTGAGAGAGTATACCTCTTGTCCATTCTCTTGTCCACAGGAGGTATAGAATTAGGAGTCTTTAAAATTTTTATTGTCTGTTTCCCAAAGGACTTATGAAGGGAACAGACAGCCTCCTGACTCTGGGATATCCATCATCTCAACATAGTCAGGCTCCTCCTGATGCGTCACAGCTTCTTCCACAGGAAGCTGAAGAGTTTCAGCCACTTTTTGTAGAACATAAAATGGGAAGGGGACTCAGAAAGCCTAGGAGGAGAAACCCTGAAGGTCTGTCTGAGAGAATGTCCAGGTCAATGGGCACATCAGACTTTCGTAATCACCATCACTATCCTCATACTCTCCTTCCTCCTCCTCCGGTTCATAAAAATCTTCTAAATTATAATCCGGAACCGGGGGAACCGACCGAACCGAGCCCCTTCCCGATGGTGCTGGTTCGGTTGGAACCAGGGTTAACAATTGAACAATCCTCATCACTTTGGCTATTTCATCGGCAGTCGGAGAAAGAAGTTATGGATCTGCACCGGCTGATTTATCCCTTCTTTTTCTTTCAACCGGAACCGACTCCTCAGAGTCGGTTCTCCTTTTGCCCGAAGAAGTTTCGCCCTGGTCAGAGGGTGCTCCTTCTGGTTCGGTTGGAACCAAACCGGGCTGGCCATCCGGGTCAGTGGACTTCTTGGCCTCCCTTTCCCTGAGCCTACCAACTCTTTTTTCCAGAGTAGCTGCAGGAAAATTCTTGCAAATCTGGCAGTCTGAATCGAGGTGGTCAAACCCCAGACAATAAACACAGGTGGTGTGCGGGCCAGCCTTAGCAAAGGCTTCCCCACACACACTACAGTGTTGAAACCCAGTGGGCCCGGTTTTTCTTTTGGGTTTCTCAGACATGGCGGTCCTAACAAAACTTACCCTTTTTGGCAATCCGCCCGGGCAAGACACCTGCGGTTCCTGACCATAATACGGGTCATGGAAAACGTTATGAAATCCGTTTTTAGAACCAATAAGGACGAGTTACCACACTCTAACAGTAGAATAAACTTTTTGAACAAACCTGATCGGTTCAAACCGAACGGTCCACGTTACAAGTTCCACACAGAAGAACAAGAAATAAACCTATCTAGGACTCACGATACCACAGACAGAGACTGAACCAACAGGTTAACGGATTAGATTCGGTCGAAAACCGAGGAAAACGGCACTTTAACCGACAAACTTGAACGAGCGAAAGGAGAAATCTCCGGAGCGACTGTTCAATGGTGAGATAAAGAATCTGACGGTTTGAGTTCAAACAGCAACAGACAGAGCCTCAGCCGAGCTCGAGCTCAGCGTTCCATGCCTGGCATGGAAAGTTAACTCTTTCATCTCTGGGGCAGTTCAAAGGTTGGATATCGCTGCATACGTCAGAATACAGCAAGACCTCATGTTGTTTGAATCATCAGGAGACGGGTGCAGGATGCTACGAGCACCTGTGCAAGAGTAAGACGAAAATTCGGTAGGGCCTGAAAACCCTGCTGGTGGACCAAAGAGGTCCAGGAGGTGGTGCGGGGAAAGAAGGTAGCCTATAGGCAATTCAAGTGCTCAAGGAGTGAAAGGGATCGAGGGGAGTACGAGCTGATGGCTAGAAGGGCCACTAGGGTGGTGAGGCGGCTAAGGCAAGGAAGGAGCAGAACCTGGCCAGGAAATTAGGAGAGGGAACAAGGGTTCTTTAGATACATTGAGAAAAAGCGAAGGGTGAAGGGCAGATTATCAGGATTAAAACAGGGAGAGATGGGCACAAGACCCAGGGAGCAGGCTGAGGTACTAAATGAGTACTTCACCTCAGTTTTCACCAAGGTAAATGGGGGTGCTGCATCATACATGGGAGGAGACAGTGATACTGAGGAGGGGGGAGCCCTTACCGATCGGTGGGTCTGGGGAGAGGGGGAGGCATCACTGGCAGGAGGAGAGAAGGCTAAGCAGGGAGAAGAGGTAGCGGAAATGGAAATCACAGCAGAGAGAGTGAGGGAAGCCCTCAGGTCCCTTAAGAAGGAGAAAGCACCGGGGCCGGATAAATTACATCCCAGAGTGCTGAAGGAACTTGCGGATGTCCTGGCTGAGCTTTTCACCATCTCACTGAAGACAGGGTGGGTGCCCAAGGACTGGAAGGTGGCGCATATAGTGCTTGTCGACAAGGGGATCAAGGGAGGTGGCAGGAACTACTGAGGCCTGTCAGCCTGACATTGGTGGTGGGCAAGGTGATGGAGGGTATTGTCAAGGAGGAGGCTGGGGACCTGGAAAAGTCAGGGTGCCTGGACGATAGACAGCATGGATTCGTCCCGGGGAAATCGTGTCAGACAAACCTTGTGGAGTTCTATGACTGGGTGATGAGTGCCTTGGACCTGGGTAGACCAGTGGACATCCTCTTTCTAGACTTCAGCAAGGCATTCAACTCTGTTCCTCACAACAGCCTGTTGGATAAGCTGGGAGAAATGGGGGTGGGGAACCAGATGATCAGATGGATAGGCAATTGGCTCCAGGACTGGACCCAGAGGGTCGTAGTTGGTGAGACAGTCTCATCCACAAGGAGGGTCATTAGTGGGATCCCACAAGGATCAGTCCTTAGGCCCCTCCTGTTCAACGCCTACGTCTCTGACATAAGGACAGGTATCAGGAGTAAGATGAGTCTCTTTGCGGATGACTCAAAACTGGGGGTGGTGGTGGATGGGGAGGAGGGGAGAGTGGCCCTACAGGGGGACCTGGAGGCTCTGGAAAGATGGTCTAGAAAGTGGAAGCTGAGGTTCAATGCAGGGAAATGCAAGGTACTGCACCTTGGGGCCAGAAACCCGGGCCAAGTGTACACCCTGAAGGGAAATGCTACAAGTCTCGATGGCTGAGAGGAACCTGGGGGTGGTGATGGATGTCAAGATGAACAACTCGGAGACTTGTAGGAGGGCAGCAGCCAAGGCCAACAGGATGCTGGGATGCATCACTAGGGGGATCACCTCCAGAAGGAGAGAAGTGATACTCCCTCTGTATTACTGCTTGGTGAGGCCACACCTCAAGTACTGCATGCAGTTTTGGAGGCCACACTTAAGAGGACATTAAACTCCTGGAGAGGGTCCAGAGGAGGCAACCAAAATTATTTGGGGCTTGGGGACAGGACCTATGAGGGAGGCGTGAAGAGCTAAATATGTACACATTGGAAGAGAAGGGACCGAGGGGACATGATAGAGGTCTTCAGGTACATGAAGTGGGTAAATAAGGAGCAGCAGTCAGGGTGCTTTGAAGGAAGGAGGAGGGGGCCACTAGAGAGCATGGGTGGAAGCTGGAAGAGGGAAGATTCAGGGGAGAAAGGAGGAGGTGCTGCTTCACTGAGAGGGTGGTGGAGCCATGGAATGCACTGCCTAGGGGGCTGGTGGAGGCAGAGATGGTGGAGGGGTTCAAGAGGGGGTGGGACAGGTACAGGGAAGGGTTCTGGAAGCAAAATCCAATGCAGCGAGAATATCCAGAACTGGGAAGGGAGAAGCCAGAGAAGGCGAGGGGGGCAGCAAGGTCAGCTCCCAGGGTGGGGGCTGACCAAACGAGCAGACACAAAAGACTGTTAGGCCTATTCTGCTGGCATTTTAGTATGTTAATATGTAAGGCCCCTGTACCGCTTGCGCTTGCCCACAGCGGCTGCTCCGGAGACGAGCTACTCCATCCGCAGCTCACTCATGCGCTGTTCCTCCTGGAGGCAATCAAGGAACCACCACACAGTGGGATGGCAGGCACCCAGCCATGCGCCAAAGCCCCTATGCCACCCCTCCACCGCATTATTCATCCTAGCAAGGTCAGCACGCATGGCCTCGTACATGTTCCATGCCTCCAGCAGGAACGTTGGTCACCACCTGCCCGACCAGCCAATGGGTATGCCGATCCATGTGTCCTCCACATAATCGAGGACAGGCTGCAGCAGGGCATCCTTGTCCTGGTAGAACTCATTGTCCGCAGCATCCCATATACAGAGATACGTCGGTCATGCTCACGAACACAAGGGACAGCAGCATCCCACCTGGGAGGCCACATCCTCCTCAGCGGTATAGCGACCAAGCAACTCAGGGCACTGCTGTGCCCTGCGCCACACTGCCTGGCAAAAGTGAAAGAAGCAGCCGTGTATGGCCACTCCAAGGAACACTGCACTCAGTGCCTGCCATGCTGCCCTTTCGAAATCTAGGAGTGCTGTCCTAGGCTGCGCACTGCCCAACAGCCAACGGACCTTGGTAAATGCCCGCACATAGCTCTGCTCCCTGTGGGTGCACATCAATATGTACACCGCTGGCATGATGGCATCAGACTGGACCCCGTGGATTATGTACACCTGCCCGAACAGGGGCGGTGTTGTGCGGAAGGTTCTGTCCAGGAACCAGTCCCTGCTTTCCACCAGGAATCGCAGGGAGCATTGGGTTGTGAAGACCAGCATCATGTCTGAGGTTGGCCCACTGTTGTGCTGGAGGAATTGTTTCCCCTGCCCCATGGTGGTGTATTCTGGTGGTATTGTCAGGGCCTCTATCCTGGTGGTGCTGCTGGACACCCTTGCCACCTGCCTAGTATGCTGCATGGTGTGTTGAGAGGGCATGCCGGTAGCGGACAGCAATGGTGGCTGGCACCTGGGGTGCACTGCACCACCACCTGTGAGGTGCACTCCATACTGGTGCAGGCTCATTCTCTGACCTTGCCCACCACAGCCCTGATGCCTATGTCGCCTGCATCGGGCACATGGTTGTGGGGGCACACATGATGCACAACATGGTCCAGCCACGTGTGTGGACATGAGCAGGGCACTGATATTTGTGGCACTGTGAACAGCACCAATAGACTTTGCTGTTTACCTCTTTGTCCGAGTGGTATACATAGCCGAGAGGCTCAATGGGTTTCCCCTTCTGGCTTGTTAAGAAGGTCGGCATTTCAGGCTCATTGTATTAGTCGCCGTCATTGCTGACAGCTACATTTCTGCATTGTGTCCCTTTTGTGGTGTGGCATGAATGGGCTGTGTAGTGACCCCCCACGAACAGTGGGGCAGCAATAAAAGTGGGTCACTGCACAGGGCACAGAACCCATGACTGCAAGGTTTTGCATGTTGCTGTAGGCATCACCAACAAGGTGTGCAGAATAAGCTTATGTGGAGCTACAAAGGACAGTGAAAATGGGTGGCGTTACCTAGGGTTGCAATGGTTTGCCTGTCCCCACATCATGCCGTGCCTCCCTGTCTCCTGCTGACTCCACAATGACTGTGTCCTACCTGTCTGCTGGGTGGTTGTGCTGTGTCGGGGATTCGAGCCCATGCAGTTCTGCCCAACATTGCTGTGCTATGTCGCCCTAACGGCCTGTGCTACGATGGCGGGTTGGGTGTGGGTGCCTAGCTGCCTTTGTTCTCTGTCAGCTGTACCTGCAGCATGGGGAGGGGAGGTGCCTGCAGTGTCTGCGTTCATGGTGGTGGTGGGTGTGTGTGTGATCATCGTGCTCGCCATGCCCGTGGTGGTGTGCAGTGGGGCTCCAGGATTACGTGGTGTGCCAGGTGGGGCTCTCGACCCTGCCCTCCACTCGCTGGCCACCTGTAGCCGAGGTGCTGTGTGCCCCTGAGGCATGTGCCCAGTGGGTGGATTAGTTTGCACGTGCAGGGGAGTCGCTATTCGGTGAGTCGCTATTATGCCCCAGTCGCTGTTATTCTCCATTAGCTATTAGTCTCTGGTGGCTGTAGTACCTGCTCAATCCGAGACCAGGCACTGCATCATCCATGGCTGCTGCTACTAGCAGCAGTCATGATTACTCGTTATGTATAGTTCTTGGTGCCCCATTCCACCACATGCCGTGGACTACATACTTGCAGTCGGCCAAGCCCCACCATCTCCTCTGCCCCAACAATTGGTACGTTTAAAACTAGGCTATCTCACTACCAACAGCTCCTGTGACTGCCCAACTTAACCTTGTTTCTCCACTTCCCTTCCTGCTCTAGTGGTCCCCCCTCCCCTCCTCACTGGATTCTACCCTCACATCTTGGTATACCCAGTGCTGCACTTTTCACCCTCTCCCCACCTTTCCTCTCTTCCCTCTCCCTATGACTCTGGCACTTCTTGTCTGTTGTCTATTTTCTCTGACAAATGCCGCTGGCTGCCTTGTTACAATGCTACCCTTGAATTGTATTAATCTGTACTCTGTTTGCAATGTTCACATTGTTGTAATGCCTGTCTTGATGTTCCTCATAATTTGTATTTCTCTGACGTGGAACCTTTGTAAAAGAGCCAAGGCTCAAAGGTATTTGTAATCCTAGACATAATAAAATAGCACATGGGCTGAACTTCCTGTAGCTGTATTAAAATAGCCAACATCACACGGGCTACGGCTACCGTTCCGTTTTCAACAAGAAGTTGTCGGCTTGATAGACAGTGGCTCACTGCCTTGGTGAATGAAATCGCTAAATCTGTCACACTGTTAGATGTCATTTACATAATGGTAAGAGCATGGGCAGCTTGTGAAGGAATCTACGCTTGCCAACTGCTTCCATAATGCAGGGTTTTATGTTGACATAGATTGAAGTGCACTTACTGAGAAGAGTTATGACACTTGCTCCGTTGACCCTCTGGCAGGTGTGGAACGCCCGATCAACATATCCCAGTCTGAATTTGAGGCATTTGAGGATTCTGATCAGCGTGAACAAACAGATGGTGAGCTGTCAGAATGCACAACGCAGAGAGCAGTTATTTGCCGATGATGATGATGATGATGACCCCATGCCTAAGCACATCAACAATGTGAAAGCTAGGGAGCATGCCAGTGCACTCCGCGACTGGTGTTTGCAGAGCAACCAACTCGAACACTTTGAGAGTCTGTTCGAGCTTTAGGGATTCATTTTAGAACAAATCACGTCAGAAACCAAGCAAACTAAGATTACCAACTTCTTTGCAGCAGGGGTCGACAGGGGTCAACAGAGCTGAAAACGCTGATGCTGCTGGAGCTTCTGAGAGCCAAGATAAGTGACTTTTAAGTTTAAGTACTGTTAAATAAAGATGCCAGAATTTCACAACAAACACAACATTTCAAAAAAGCTGTAAATCACATCTCAGTACTGGTCTACAGTACTTTGCTTTATGTTTATTTGTTCATTTGTTTATGTGTTGTTTTTGGGCTTGACAATGCATTTTTGGGTGTGACAAAGAAAAAGCACCTTCTTTTAATCAGGATGGCCGCTTAAAGGGGACGACAGGGTGTCCATGGAGGTGTCCCCTTCAAGTGGCGTCTACTGTTTAGTTCTTCTATCTGATGTTTGCTTTTGATTCACACTTTAGCAGATACCCTGCACATGCATCATGCCCCAGAATATTTAGGTAGATCTGAACCTAAACTGCACTGGCCTGTAACTTCATAGAAAGATAGAAGTTACTGGCAGATAAGGACCTCTTGGCTCATCTAGTCTGCTCTACATTGCCTACCTACTGTGCCTCTGCAGACCCTACTCGATCTCCGGTCTTCTGCCCCCCCCCCCACCTTACTTCTAAGGTCCCCTTGTGTCTATCCCATGCATGTTTGAACCCTGTTATCATTCTAGCACCCATCACCTTTGCTGGGAGGCAGTTTCAGGTGTCCACCACCCTCTCCATGAAGACGTATTTCATCACATCTCCTCTATGCCCCCCCCCTCCCAGCTTCACAGTGTGACCCCTTGTCCTGCAGCTTTTTTGTCTATGGAAAATGCTACCTTCTAGTACCTTATTAATACCTGTGAGGTATTTGAACACTTCTGTCATATCCACTCTTTCCCTCCTTTCCTCTAGAAAGTACATATATAGTTCCTTGGGTCTTTCCTCATAGAGTTTTTGATGCAGGCTCTGCATCATTTTGGGGGCCCTCCTTTGTAATGCCTCCACCCTATGTCCTTCCAGAGGTGGGGCCTCCATAAATGGACACAGTACTCGAGGTGGGGTCTTACCACTGATCTATACAGGGGTAATACTACCCCCCTCTTTTTGTGGGTGATGCCCCCCCCCGTGTACCCAAGCATCATGCTAGCCTTCCCTACTGCCTTATCACACTACTTGGCTACCTTCAGGTCATCAGAAATGATTACCCTTAGGTCCCTTTCCTGCTTTGTGATTGCTAATACCTCCCTGCTCAATTGGTACATTGCCCCTGGGTTTCTGTGCCCCAAATGCATGATTGTGCACTTTTTTGTACTGAAAACCAGCTGCCATTCCCTTGACCATTCTACCATATTTTTCAAATTGCCCCTCGTTCTTTCCACACACCCCCCCGTGTGTGTCCACTCTGTTGCAGATTTTTGAGTCATCTGCAAATAGGCATACCTTCCCTTCCAGCCCTTCTACAATGTTACTAACACAGACATTGAAGAGGACTGGGCCCAGTACTGAACCCTGCGGTACCCCACTGGTCACCTTGCCTTCTTTAGAGTGGACCTCATTTACCACCACCCTGTGACTCCTATTGCTTAGACAATTTCTTACCCATTTTACTACTTTTGGACCCACTCTAAGGTTGCCCAGCTTGCTCAACAGTCTTCTATGTGGAACTGTGTCAAAGTCCTTACAGAAACATCTACTGCTCCTCCCTGATCCACTTCCCTGGTCACCCAGTCAAAGAACTCAATTAGGTTTCTCTGGCAAGACCTTCCCCTGTGAAACCATGTTGCCTTGGATCCTGTAATCCACTGGTTACAAGATATTCCCCAATCCTTCCTTCAGTAGTGATTCCATTACTTTACTCATCACCAGAGTCAGACTGGCAGGTCTGTAATTTCCTGCCTCCTGCCTATTTCCACTTTTGTGTAGTGGGACCAATGTTCCAAGTGCCAGATCTTTAGCAGGCAAGTCAACCCAGTCAGGACAAAACTAAATATGTTAAAGGAGAACTGTGCTGGGTTTTTAAGTTATTTTTCCCCCAGTAGAAGCACTTTTTATATACTGGTTCAAATTATGTTACTGCTCTTACTACAGGGTTTTTAATTATCCTAGTGGGTGTTTTTGATTTACCTGCTGCTGGTCAGAACTATTTTAGAACTGTCTGATGTAGTTTATGTTCCTGTTCTGCTCTTCTATTGTTGGCACAATCCATCCATGTTCTGCTACAGAACTCTGTGGTTGTTAGGCACATCACACAATGCTACAGTGGTACTTACCATAAGGCTGCAAAGCAGAAACACCCACTGAGTTTAGAAAAAGTGCCTGTACAGATGGAATAATAACATAATTTGAACCAGTAGTTAGAAAAACAGCTTCTTTTGGTAAACATAACTTACACAGGTTAGTTTTCCTTTAAGTAAGAAGGAAGTGACTCACAAAGTAACAATGTATCTTCTAATGGGGTTGAAACTGTGAGTCAAACATGTACATCATCTCCAGCTGGTACATCATGCCCCGGAACACAGAATGTTTTTTTTTCTCCCCCAAGAGCTCCCTCATTTAGCTAGTCTAAGTTCTCCTAGCAGTACGATGGTAGACTACTGAGCTAAAGAACCCAAGGGACTGTAGATCTAACTTGAAATAATATTCCATATATAACAATTAAATTATGGATTTAAAAAGTTTTTTTTTTTTTTTTAATCAGGCATTAAAAAAACTAGAATAATCACCAAAATCTCAAACACTACCAATAAAAAATTACTCTGAAGAACCTAATTAGTAAGTTAAGTGACTTGCTCAATGTCACGCAGTATGCAAGTGGGGGGCTAATGGGATACAAGAGAGATGTGAGGAAGTCCTTCTTCACTGATAAAGAGTGGTGGATGCCTGGAACAGTATTCCAGTGGAGGTGGTGGTGGTGGGAAAACAGTGGTGGGCTTGAAGCATTCATGAGGAGGCAGCATAGCGTAGTGGTTAAATGCACTGAGCTGCAAACATGCTGACCTAGGTTTGAATCCCAATAGCCCCCACCTGCATACAGTGTGACCTTGAGCAAGCCACTTAACTTCCTTGTGTTCCCAGGAAGCACCTGGAAACAAGCTCCAGCTTAGTATGCCTTTCCTGGTTAAACAATTTTTCCCCTTTCCCCAAATTACTCCATCATAAAAGGGAAGGCAGGGAAGAAAAAATTACTCACCTTAGTAATGTTGTTTCTTCTAATGGAGTCTTGCTATATTATAGACATTAGCAGTTTGATCCAGCTCTAGAACTGCCCCGGAGTGAAATGGTTAATACCATTACAAAATAGAATTTTGGCACGAGAGCAGCTCTATCTGTGTCATTTCAAACTTGAACTGTCAGATCTTTACGAGCCAAACTCACTAAGGTCTGTGTGGAAGCTGTAACCTACACTAGCCAAATGGCTACCTAAATAATAACAACCATTGATGGTCCCAACACCCAAGACTCAAGTCAGGGGACCAGAAATACTAACACCATTCTAATAATATGAAATGGAACATAAGTATAATAAAACACACACACGCGTACATACACACCCCAAAGTCCCAAAGGGGACAAAATGCTAACAGGACATAATAGTGCCCACACTAAGTTGCCCGCATCCCACCAAGTAGAGGTTCTGAGAGGGCAGGTTGGGGAGGTCTATAATATAGTAAGACTCCATTAGAAGAAACAACATTACTAAGGTGAGTAATTTTTCTTCAAACAACATAGAAGTCTTGCTATATTATGAACGATTACAGAATACACAGCAGTACCTCCATGGAGGAGGGCAGAACCTACTTAGGGAATAGGCTCTGAAGAACAGCTGTGCCAAACCGAGCATCTCTCCTGGCCTGGACATCCAGGGTAATGCTTGGTAAAAGTGTCACCGTTTCCAAGTAGCAGCCTGGCAAATCTCTAATAAAGGGATATCTCTGGCAGCAGCTAGAGATGCAGCTGTACCCTGGTAGAATGAGCCCCTCAAACCGAGGCTCTGCCCACTTCTCTGATAACAAAATTGGATACAAGAGACAATCCACCTGGCTATTGATCTCTTTAGTGGCAGGTTTGCCTTTCCCAACTTCACCATAGGTAAGGAAAAGTTGGAGGGATTAGAGACCTGTGAGCCTTTAGTGCAGCTCTATATAATAACTAAGAGCTCTCTTAACATCCAGGCTGTGCAACCTCCTCTCACCGAAGAGGAGTGATCAGTGAAAATACTGGAAGGAGATAGATTGATTAAGATGGAAATCTGAAACCACCTTAGGCAAAAACTTCCTATTAGTCCTAAGGACTACCTTATCCCTGTGGAAAGAAATAAAGTCAGTCTCCACTGACAAGGCTTATATTCACTTATCGTCTGGCAGAAGTGATAGCCACTAGAAAAACAGTTTTCAAGTTAGGTACTTAAGCTCTGCAGAAGACAGAGGTTCAAAAGGGGGTTGCATTAACTGGGCAATGCAAACATTAAGGTCCCAAACAGGGGCCGGTTCCCGAAAGGGAGGATTAGTATGGAGTAATCCTTAAAAACTTGGAAAACACAGGATGAGAGGAAGAGGGATGACTTTCCTGTTGACACAAAGGCAGACACAGCTGCCAAATGAACTCTCAGGGTAGCTGGTCTGAGACCCAAGGAATTAAGATGTACCATGTAATCTAACAAAATGGGCAATTCAGCAGATTCTGGGAAATATTTTTCCCAGCACACCAAATGGAAACCTTTTCCATTTAGAACTATAAGTAGCCCTAGTGGGCTTTCTGGAAGCCTTTAGGATCTCAAGAACACCCTGAGAGAGGTGTAAATCAGCAAACTCTAACTCCTCAAGAGCCAGGCCTTGAGGTTTGAGGTTGAGGTCCGGATACCAAACCCTTCCTGGGCACAAGTCAACAGATTGTGATTCCTGGGAGGCACAGGGAAGATGGACTGTCAGAGACAGAAGGAGTGGGTACCAGGGCTGCCTGGCCCAATCCGGGCAATCAGAATCACCCTGCAAGGCTGAGATCTGATTTTGACTAGTACTTGAATAGGAGAGGAAGGGAGGAAAGCATGAGGAACTTCCCTCCCAATCCAGAAGAAGGGTATCCAGGGAACTGAGCCCAGCACTGGAGGCCTGCAACAGAACAGAGGAAGTTTGTGATTGTCTGGGCTGCAAAAGATCTATCTGAGGATGCCCACCTGGCAAAACTATCCCCAGCACTTGAGGATCCAGGGACCATTCAGTGATGGCCCTGGGATATCCTGCGAGGGCATCCGCTGAGACATTGTCCTTCCCTGGAAGATGAACTGCATGAGGGAAGTGTTCAGGAATAGGCCAGAGACCACAACTTCATTGCCTCGGGTGCACAAGGCCGAAGACCGAGAGCCCCCTGTTTGCTGCTGATGTACCACATTGTTGTGGTGTTGTCTGTTCTGACTTGTATCACCTTGTCGTGGACAGATGCAGAAAAAGCTTGAAGAGCTAAAGAACAGCTCTGAGTTCCAGAAAATTGATGTGGAGCAGAGATTCCTGGGGGACCAAACTCCCTGAGTGGAAAGGTCGCCCATGTGGGCTCCCAACCCAGAAGAAGCATCTGTAGTGAGAGTCAAGTCGTGAGAAGGAAATGAAGGGACCCCGCTCTTAAGTAGCTCTGATCCTGCCACCACTGGAGAGCTAGGATCAAGGTTAGAGTCACTGGGACCAACTTGGAAAGGGGTTCTCTTCTCTGAGACCAAAGGTTCTCAAGTGAAACTGAATGTCTCTCATCTGAAATCTGGCTCCCTGCACAACAGCTGTGGATGCAGCCATGTGCCCAGGAGCTGCAGAAAGTGTCTTGCTGGTCAGAGACCTGCAGAGTGAAGGAAGAGGCCAGAGCCACTAAATTCCTTACCCTTTCTGGGGAAGAAAGGCTCTGGCTAGCTTTAGTGTCCAATTCTGCCCCATAAAGGTGAGTACCTGGACTGGTTCCAGAACCGAACTTTAGTAGGTTTAGCAGAAAACCCAGGAGGTGAGAAGCTGCTGGGTGACCTGCAGGTGAGATTTACCTGTTCTGGGGACTGGCCTACAATGAGCCAGTCATCTAGATAGGGAAAAACAGTAATCCTCTGCCTCCTTAGGTGGGCCACTGCCTGCTAGACACTTTGTGAATACCCTTGGAGCAGAGGTAAGGCCGAGGGCATTGCTCTGAACTGGTAATGACCTGAGGGCAGTTCGAGATCTGGTACTTTCGATGGGATCTTCTGATTAGGACATGGAAATAGGCATCCTTGAGGTCCAGGGAGGCTAGCCAGTCCCCTGGCCTTAGGGAAGGTAAAATCATTGCCAGAGTTACCATTTTGAACTTTGGTTTCAAAAGATGCTTGTTCAGATATCTGAGATCTAAAATGGCCGCCATTCTCCTGTCTTTTTGAGGCAAGGAAGTATCACAGATACAGACCCTGCCCTGATGCAGGGAGGAACCACTACTGCTCTGAGGCTAACATGGATGAGACCTCTGTTTCCAGAGCGAGGGTCTCTGAAGCACTTGCAGGTAGAAAAGTCTGCTTCTCAACTTGGGAAACTTTTGAAGCTGAGAACCAGACCCTGGCTACTACTTTCAGAACCCACTTGTCTGAGGTTAAAGAAGCCCAATTCTGACTGAAGTAAGCCAGCCTGCCCCCACTGGTACAGGAGAATCAGCCCTGGGCACCCCATCCAGGGTGCCTGTTATGAGAGCTTTAGGCTGGGGGTGGGAGCAGTCTGCCCACCCCTCGTCTGCCCTGCCTCTGAAGAAGCCCCTCTGAGCATAGGCAGAGGAGGCCTGAGTCTGGTAGAAAGGCCTGTGAAAGGCCTACCCCTACCCCTGGGGGCATGCCTTTGAGGGTGGCTTGCCGCTCCTTAGCCTGAGGCACTCTTGAAAGTAGTCCTATATTCATTCATCTTCTTCATGTAATTCTCTGTCTGCTCTCCAAACAGAGAATTTCCCATCCTAGGGAAAATCCATAGCCTTAGTCTGGGTATCCTGTGACAAACTAGTACACCTGAGCCAGGCCAACCTCACGAAAAGCTACAGATGTGGCCATGACCCTAGAGGAAACATCATTAACATCCACAGCAGCATGAAACTGAACCTTAGAGGCTTCAATGCCATCAGCAGCCACCTGTTCTAGTTCACTAGCCAGCTGGCCATGGGCCTGCTTGGCCAATTGCATAACAGTATCCCATCTAGATTTCTGATACCTAGCTACATAAGCCATATAATTTGCTTGCCTGAGTCCCAGAGGCTGCCATATACTGTTTTTGCCATGGCATCAATCTTCCTGGAATCCTTGTCAGGAGGAT
Source organism: Neoceratodus forsteri (assembly GCA_016271365.2). Lineage (NCBI taxonomy): Eukaryota > Metazoa > Chordata > Ceratodontiformes > Ceratodontidae > Neoceratodus > Neoceratodus forsteri. The sequence goes on from CM028137.1 coordinate 137,491,003, forward strand.
GTGAAGCCAAGGAATATTAGCTTTGTCACAGGCAGCAGCCTGAACTACCCCAACATGACTGCATTGCTGAGAAAGGAATTCTGTATCAGGGCCTGACAATGTATACCTTCTGTCCATGTTTTTATCTACAGGAAGCACAGAATTAGGAGCTTTTAAAATTTTAATTGTTTGTTTCCTAAAAGACTTATGTAAAGGAATAGACAATCTCCTAGACTCTGGAATATCCATCATTTCTACAAAATCAGGCTCCTCTTGCTCATCCACAGCCTCTTCTAAAAGGAAGCTGGAGGTTTCAACAACTTTTATAAAACACAAAATGAGATGGGACTCAAGACAGCATAGGGAGATTCTAAAGGTCTGTCTGGGGAGATGTCGGTTCAATGGGCACACCCAGACCTTCCAGCCACATTCATACTGTTCATAATCCTCCTCCCCTCCTCTGGTTCATAAAATTCCTCAATATCATAATCCTGAACCACTGGGACAGACGAACCGACCTTTTACCAGATAGTGGTGGTTGGACGGACCCTGAGACAGTGACTGGACAATTTGTATGGCTTTTGCTATCTCTGCAGCAGTTGGAGAAGAATTCTGGACTCCAGACCTGCTGATTTTCTTGTTTTCTTTACTGGAATTGGCTCCTCAGAACCAGCTTTTCTTTGCCGAGAAGTCTGGCCCTGGTCAGAGGCACTCCCTCTGGTTCGGTTGGCACGAACCGGGCTGCCATCGGGTCAGCGGACTTTTTGCCTCGTTCCCTGAGCCTGCCCAATCTTTTTCCAGGGTGGCTGCAGGAAATTCTTACATACCTGGCAGTCTGACTGGAGGTGGTCAAACCCCAGACAATAAACACATGTGGTGTGTGGGTCAGCCTTGGCAAAGACTTCCCCACAAACATCACAGTGTTGAAACCAGTGGGCCGGTTTTCTTTTGGGTTTCTCAGACATAATGCCAGCTAACCAAAACTTGCCTTTAATGGCAGTGCCAGGCAAGACACCCTTATCGGTTCTAACCGTTCCGGTATTGGAAAAAAGTAATAAATCCGTTTTTTTAGAACCGATAAGAACCGGGAACCGCACTCTAAAATAGTAACTTTTAGTTTTAAATGAGTTTTAAACCCACTGATCGGTTCAAAACCGAATCGATAACTTACAAGTTCCACACAGACAAAACCTTCATTTACTTACGGTTACCACAGATAGAGCTTGAAACGAACGGTTTTGCGGTTAAAATAAAACTATTCTTGGTTAAATCCAACCAGAGAAACACTTTTAAACCGAGAAATGAACCGAGCAGAAGGAGAAATCTCCGGAGCGACTGTTCACTGAGGCGGAGTAAAGAATCTGACAGTTCAAGTTTGAAATGACACAGATAGAGCTGCTCTCGTGCCAAAATTCTATTTTGGAATGGTTTTAACCATTTCACTCCGGGGCAGTTCTAGAGCTGGATCAAACTGCTAATGTCTATAATATAGCAAGACTTCATGTTGTTTGAAAGGTAGTTTTGCTGGCAGTTCTAATCCATTACAAGAAAAGATACTACTACATTTCCTCTTCCTTCTAACAACATGAATTAGATTTGCCCTGTCAGACTTATGTCGACTTCAAACAGGACCCTGAATACAAAATGGAAGAAGAGATACTGATGATCACCAAACAGGAAGGGAACATGGGAGTAATCATATCCGACAACCTCAAGGTGGCAAAGCAGTGGGTAGGGGGCCAGTGGGACATTGGGGGTGTATATGGAGGGATATCACCAGCAGAAGGAGGGAGATGGTGTTACCATTGTGTAGACTGCTAGTGACACCCCACCTGGAGTACAGTGTCCAGTTCTAGAGACCACATCTAAGGAAGAACATAGAGTGGAGGCAGTCCAGAGGAGGGCAATTAAAATGGTGCAGGGTCTGCATCAGAAGCCCTATGAGTAGAAACTGAAAGACCTCAATATATTCACCCTGGAAAAGAGAAGCAAGAAGTGGAATATGACAAAGACATATACATACCTCATGGTGGTTAATCAGGTACAGGAAGGAAGCATTTTTCAGAGAAAAAAACTGCACGAGAACAAGGGGACATGCAATGAAGCTGGAAGGGGGTATATTCAAGAGAGATGTGAGGAAGTCCTTCTTAACTGATAAGAGTGGTGGATGCCTGGAACACTCTTCCAGTGGAGGTGGTGGGTGTGAAAACAGTGATGGACTTCAACCATACATGAAATAGGCACAAAAGAACTTAAGTGAGAAGAAGAAGGTAGGGAGCTGGAGACCAAGTAGTGTCTGTGACTGTACAGGCAGGGAAGAAATGGGCAGACTGGGTAGGCCAAGCATTCCTTATCTGCTGTCAAATTCTATGTTTCTGTTACCCGAGCTGGAGTGCTTTAGGAGAACGAATACTGTACTTTGAGAATATGTTCTGATGTGCTGAAATCCCCAAACTAACCTCTACTTGTGCATGTGTGTCCAGGCAATAATGAGATGTCAATATGTCACGTAGCAGATTTAGTCTGCCCGTGGCACATTACTGTACTTCACGCTGCTAGATACCATGCTCAACGAACTGCTGATGGACGAGTATAACCCCCCCTGCAAATGGGGGTTCCCAAAAGTCTTCCAGGAGCTTGCTTGAATGCCCTGGATGGTGTTTGGCGTCTAAGCCGTTTATCTGTGAGTGCTTTTAGAGCCTCTGGTACTGTCTCTTTAAGAGCTGTCTGCCTGCAGACATAATTAATTTGGATGGGGGTCTGTGTGTTTCCCTGCTTGAGTCCCACTCGAGCTGCTGCCAAATCGCTCCATTTCTGCCGTCACTAAGTGGGTAGAGTGAGCACTTTTCAAAGATGTAACTGTTTGCCAGAAATCATTTAGAGAAATAACGAAAATACAGTTTGTCAAACCTGCTTTTCTTTGCAGTCAGAACTGTGTTTGCCTAGTCCCCCATTCTGGTTTTGAACTGCTGAACTGGACCAATCAGTGGAGGGGAGACCTTTGAAATGGAGCCTACTGCTGGCAAATCAGGACTTGGACTCTCAATGTGGAGCCAGCCACCTATGTACTGTATGGCCAATGCTTCTGGGAATTGTAGTTTGGACTTCGGCACCTTTTTTCCACCAACAGGGGGAGTTTACTGTGTGTGTGACAGCCAAACCAGCCAAATGAACTGAAAGGAACTCAAAGGAAATGCCCGGCTCTGTCTACTGGAAAGATCAGATCAGTTTGGGGCAGTGAAGAGACAAGGAGCTGTGAGCTTCTGCACTGTATAGTTCCACTCAGTAAGCAAGTGTAAGGCCCTCAGTTTCGGTCTGCCGTTTGTGCAAGCACCTGTTCGGACTGAATCCGACCTGTGAAGAGAATCAAGGAGATCTGAAGAGTAGAAACCAGGCTCACCCTGTAGAAGACTGGAGAAATTGCTGAATTGCACTCGGTCTGTCAGGAATTGAATCTGCTGTGTGTTCTCCCGGGTACTGTGCAATAACTGCGATCGGGATCGAGAAGCAGCCTGCCTGGTATAGTACTTTCCTTTTACATATAAATGTGTGTAGTGCTTGTGGGGAATCGTGTTTCAAATCCCCTGTACAGTGAATTCAGTGCATGAAGCTGGAAGTAAACCCCAGCTTAATCCTGACTACATCCATTTGCTCTAAACTGCAGTGGGGTCCAGCCACAAGGACCTTGTCCACATGGTCTGCTCCTCCTGGCAATCCAGGACTATCAGCCTTCCATCCAGTTCCCAGCCTTGAGTTTGTGAGTACAAAGCAGGATAGCTCCCTGCCATCTGTTTATCAAATCGCAAGTGTGTCATCTAACTGTTGCTTTTTTTTCATTTCTTCATGAACTGAGCCCTCCGGCTCCGGATTACAATTGGGTATTGTGCAAGTGTTTTTTCCATCAAAGGGCCCCATCCAGCTGCACCGATCCTGGCTAGCCCCCCACCACCACCACCCATCCTGGGTACCCAGTGAAAGTGACAATTTGGGACTCTAAATTTGCGCACAGTACTGTGATTATTAATGTGTTTAACCTAATTAACCTGATTTCCCCCTTCCTTGTTATAGCTCCTTAAATAAATCAGATCTGTTGGTTTTCAGCAACGTTACACTGACTGAGGTATTCCTTTATGTTAAAGTATTGTACTGTGGTTTTTGCATTGTATCATCTTGTTTTACAGGGGGGTCCCCAGAGTCCAGTCGACAGAGCCAGTCCTGGGGGTAAGTGTACATTGTGAAGATATTCCTAATGCATTGTATGGGCCACTAGTGGGAAGAAAGGGGGGTTACAGTGTCCCAGAGGGCTGTGACCAAGTTAGTTTAACTACTGCAAACCCAGACCTCTGGGTGGAGGCACCCGCCATTGGACCTAGGCCCCTCAACCTGTTAGTAGTTAAGCAGGCTGGGGTAGTAGTCCTTGGGATAGCGCCACTGAGGGGTTACACGAGTATAGCAGTTAAGTGGCTTTTATTTCAAAGCATGAGATGTAAAAAACAGCAACCAAAACTTCAGTGCTTCAAACGTCGCGGTTTCTCCTCGGGGGGGGGGAGTCACATAGACCAAGCACGTATTAAATAGTGTGTGCTTAAGGATATAGTGGCCTGTCGCACATTGAAGTGCCCATTAGACTAGTCTATCATCAATTTAAATATATGGTAAAAAATTAATTATACAATGGGGGCCGAGAATTCCTGAATCGGATTGGCAAACTGGCATCTTTTAACGGTGGAAAATCCTACAATATACCAACGGGTGAAGGTGCCAGTCAGCCACATCAGGAATCCCTAATGGAATCACTTTAACATAGAAACATAGAATTTGACGGCAGATAAGGACCGCTTGGCCCACCCAGTCTGCCCATTTCCCTACCTGATGGATAAGTTGCAGATCCTAGTTAACCAGCAGCCTACTTCTTCCTACCCCCATCCCCTAGAATTGCCTTATGACTGTCCCATGCATGCTTGAATTCCACCACTGTTTTTGACTCCACAACCTCCTCTGGAAAGCCATTCCATACATCCACAACCCTCTCTGTGAAAAAATACTTCCTTAAATTACCTCTGAGCCGCCCCCCCTTCTATCTTCAAATTGTGCCCCCTTGTTCTTGCACACCTCTTTTTTTGAAAGATGCTACCCTCTTGGACTTTGTTGATTCCCTTGAGCATGAACCATGAACTGGCAAAGACAGCAAGGTGCTCAGTCACACACAGTTCCAACCATTCCTGCTCCGAACCTTGACACCTCACTTCTCGGTCTCTCTCCAGTCAAGCCCACTTACCCTCTGCTTCATTAGCAAAACCGCGACCCACAACAGTGCCTCAACAACCAGTATATTGAATTTTTTTTAAAAATCCACAGTCAAAACAAGACCTTACTGCATGCTTCCTCACAGACCTTTCTGGATCCCTGCAGTGCTCACTCCCTTGTGACTCCATCGCTTGATTGGGCTCCGTTGCCACTTTCCCAGACCATAAGTTCCGAACACCTATTAAAAAACCAAAAACATTCCCTCTCCTGTATGGCCCTACAGTCGGTCTCTAAACACCAGGGAAAAAAGCAGAAAAACTCCCCCACCCCAGTTCATCTGCAAAGCAACACAGTTCAATCTGAAGCTCTTTCACGGTTGGCGGCAACCCATTATGGCTCACATCACCACCGCACACGGTCACAGCTCCTTCTCACCGCAACTAAATCTCAGTAAGGAAAAAAAAAAGGCTGCAATAGGATGCATGACAGCCACTCCGCGCTTCACAACTACATTTTGCTACAAAGGTTAACAACATCCTATTCAAATCGTTATAAAAGGGGACTATTTTTTTCTACGTAACAATAAAAGCACAATTGTTCTTTATTTTAGGCAAAAATATACGTAAGGAAAAACAAAGAAAACAAGATATCCATTGTATAATTGTAATATGCCACTCCAGGGTGTGGGTAATGCTAGGATTTACCATGCCTGGTGTGTTTTGCTCACTTGGCCTGTGGCCTTGTGACCAAACAACACCCCAGGCATGGTAAATCCCAGCATAACCCACGCCCTGTCATGGTATATTGCTTAAATACAGAACACTATGCACCCCAAGTACCATAATATGAACAAAATAACGAAATAGATTAAATTACAGAAACAAGCTTATATTATAACACAACTAGTTTAAAGAAATACGAGAAGGAACGGATCCCAAGAGGCCTTATGATAGATAAGGCCCCTTCTGGTGGATTCTATAAAGACATCTACCAAGAGCGCTGGGAAAGAGCCCTGGATGTCTGTTCACAGTCTTTGATCAAAATCTTGAAAGATCAAGATACTGAAAAACATACTGACATCTTGAAACAGAGGAGACAGAGGCAGATCTCCTTAAGGAAAATAGAACTACTGAATTTGAGGAGCTTGACAGCAGACTGGTGAAGAAGGTTGCCAGTCATGAAAAAGAGGTAATTCATATGAAGCAGATGAAATTCAATATGCCTGTAACAATGTTTGTAACTGGGATAAGATGCAGTCCCAGCCAAGAGACGAATTTAATACAATTGAGAAAAGGCAGTTCAGAGCAAACAGTGCACAAGTCACAAAGCACAACGTATAACAGCAAAAATTACCTGCACTCACACCAAATGTGACTGAAGATATCTTAACAATTTTATTTTAGCATACAGTGAAAACAGCACACCAGCCCCCTCCACCAATGTCTCAACATTTCACAGTAACTGCTCTGTTGAGACGCGGTCACCCTCTATAGCCCAAAATTTATACAGCAGTCTCTTAAAGGCATATACTAACGGGGTGACGCACCAATTGATAAGTGAGTTCTAATAAAAATTTAAACTAAAAACACTGTGCACATATTAGTAGTCAGTCAATTCTTTTATTGCTCAACACATGGTCATTACAATTAAAACACATTCATTTTATGATGTGAAATAGCATAATTGTACATGAAGAAAAAGAAAAGAAAAAATAAAGAAAAAAGCTGCATACAAAGTTAAATACACAATGACTAAAACCATGAATATTCATTAAATAAATCCTAGCAACACATATTACATGTTCAAACAGTACCAATAATAACAAAGTTGAAAGCCAAATTATAGTTCATCCACATCAAAAAAGTTCTGCCAGCATCTTTTCTTACTGAGCATACTTCGTCTTTTTGTTTTTAGTAAGAGCCTATTGAGTGCCAAATCAATCTTAAGGGGCCACATCTTTCCTTAATTCTGATTTTTTCCTTTTCCTAATTCTTTCAAAAAAGGAAAAGAATATGGCAACCTCTTCTACAGTCGCGGCATCTTCTGTCATCAAAAGGATTAGCATGAGTTCAGGCCTATCCATGTCGTTTCCCAACAGGACACACTGTAAGGAGCCAATAGATGACTTCTAATCATCGCATACCAAGGGCATTCCCAAACGATATGTGTTAAGTCTTCATGTTCCCCAATCAGACATGAGCATTTGGGGCTCACCGTGTCTGTTTTAGAATACCTTGCATTTAATATGTTACTTTCAAATTTGAATCTGACAAATGTTTTCCTTAATTTTGGGTCCAACAATATGTCCAAATAAGGTTTGTAACCAAAATGGGTATTTTTTACCATGAACCATTTTGAATATCTCGAAGCCCCTATACTCAGGAGGTCTTCCTTGGCCCAAAAGTTATTGACTTTTTTTTATATAATTCTTATATTTAAAGCACAAAGATATATTTCTTTCATGATATCTATTTAGACATTCCAAATCATATTTCTTTGCATTGCTTAAAAATTATTTATACCAAACAGATTCTCTGCATTTGAGTGCAGACCACAATTTATTTTCTTCTAAACAAAGAGATAGTAATCTATCTTTTCCCATTTTGGTTATTTTCAGCCAGTAATTGTGTTTGTGTGTATCCAGATAGGCCTTAATACCGTCAATAAACAAGTCAGACCCGAGGTATGCTGAAGGACAAGAGTGACCTAAACCCAAAATTTTTCTAAGCAATTTGTTAATGGGGGTCATAAGGGCTTCTGTGTTTCTAGTATCCCAAACCTCTGTACCATAAGTTAATTGGGATATAATTTTTGCTTTTAATACTTTAGTAAGTGGCCTTATGGAGAAACCTCCACAAGCAGTATTAAATGTATTGATCCCACCCATCGCTTTTCTAGTATTGGCCAATGTTTTGTTAACATGTTTTGTCCATTTCCCATTGTCTGCAAAGAGAAGGCATAAAATAAACATAACTGGAGGTCACTGTTAACTTCTGAGAATCCAGAATCCAGGTACCACTCTTTTTCTTGTTTATATCAATGATCATTACTTGTGTTTTGGAAAAATTTATAGATGAATTCTTTTGATTTCTGTATTAGGAGGTCTATTTTTTTGTTGCAATCCTTTTTTTGTTAAGGAGATTAAGATCAGGTCATCTGCATATGCCAAAACTAGGCATATGTGTTGACTTATTGTAGGAGAGTCAAACTCCAAAGCCTCCAGATTTCGCAAAAGTTGATCAATATAGAGGCAGAAAACAGTTGGAGCCAAAACGCATCTCTGTCTGACTCCTTTGTTGATGTTAAATGACCTTGATGTTTGTCCAGACCGACCATAGTTTACTTTTGCCCAGGTATGTGAATATAAATTTGATATAATTTGCACTAAAGCATAATTGATACCCCTTTGAATAAGTTGTTCCCATAACACTGATCTAGAAACTGAGTCAAACACTGCTGAATAGCTAAAAAAAGTGCACAGATTTTGTTGTCTTAAGCAAACATACTTTTCCATCAAATGAGATAATACAAAACAGTTATCAATAGTAGAGCGGCCTTCTCTGAAACCAGCTTGCAAGCCATTAAACCCTCCAGTGTTATCCTTTCTTGTAATCTAGTCAAAATAATTTTAGAGAAAATCTTCAGATTAATGTCAAGGAGGCTTATTGGCCTGTTCATTTTTGAGTCTGCAAGGTCCCCTTTTTTGTGAATTAGAAACATAGACTTTGACGGCAGATAAGGACCGCTAGGCCCACCTAGTCTGCCCATTTCCCTACCAACAGGATAAGCTGCAGATCCTAGTTAACCAACAGCCTATTTCTTCTTACTCTCCACAAGAATTGTCTTATGTCTGTCCCATGTATTCTTGAATTCTCCCACAGTTTTAGACCCCACAACCTCCTCAGGAAGGCTGTTCCATGCATCCACCACCCTCTCTGTGAAAAAATACTTCCTCACATTGCCCCTGAACCACCCCAACTTTAAATTGTGTCCCCTTGCTCTTTCATATCTCTTTTTCTGAAAGACGCTACCCTCTTGGACTTTGTTGATTCCACTGAGGTACTTAAAAGTTTCTATCATGTCCTCCCTCTCCCTCCTTTCCTCAAGGGTATACATATTAAGCTCCTTTAGTCTCTCCTCATATGGCTTCTCTTGCAGACCCTGCACCATTTTAGTTGCCCTCCTCTGGACTGCCTCCATCCTGTCTATGTCCTTGCGGAGATGGGGTCTCCAGAACTGGATGCAGTACTCCAGATGGGGTCTCACCAACTGTCTGTACAGAGGGATAACAACTTCCTGTTTTCTGCTGGTGATGCCTCTCCCTATACATTCCAGTATAGCCCTAGCCCTCCCTAATGCCTTCTCACATTGCTTGCTAACCTTAAGGTCATCTGATATGATTACCCCCAGGTCCCTTTTCATTTTTGTTATTGTTACTACCTCGCCCCCACATTGTGTAATCTTCCCTCAGGTTTTTGTTTCCCAGGTGCATTAGTTTGCACTTCTTTGCACTGAATCCAAGCTGCCATACTTCAGACCATTCCTCCAACCTTGCCAAGTCCCTTCTCATCCTTTCCACGCCTCCTTGTGTATCAATCATGTTGCAGATCTTTGTGTCATCTGCAAAGAGGCATATTTTTCCTTCCAGTCCCTCTGCAATGTCACTTATAAAAAGACATTAAAGGGACTGGACCCAAGCCAGCCCGGTGGGCGCTGAGGGGTGAGGCTGGGCGCCACACTGCAGACGCTGCAACCGGGTTCGGGAACGAGCCCGGGTTGCTGGGGGTCGGCAGGGGTGGGAAAGGAATGAGCATCCAGTGGACAGCTCTCCTCTCCCAGGGAGGGACGGGGTCCCTGGTCGGTGCTCTGCTGCTTTCTGACGGAGGCTGGAGAGATAGCAGGCACTGCAGAGCACAGTGAAGGAGTGGGGAGTAGTAGACGTCAGATTCGACATGACGTCAGTGCGCCGGCCACTCTTCAGAGAAGGAAACACAGAGAAAATGCCTCTCGGCTCCGGCAAAAATGACGGAGCCCCAGGAGCTTGCCCCTGATTTGCGGCCGCCCACCTGGCATCCTCCCAACCGACACTACTGTGATGTCGGGGCGTTAGCTCGCCTCCGTCCCTCGCCCAGAGGGGTACAACTGAGGCTATGGGTGACGGAGGATGGCTAAAGTTAGGTGTGTGCCGCAGGGGATGATTCCAGGAGATCCAGAGGTAGACCGAAGCCAAGGGGCGGAAAATATATATATAAAAAAAAAAAAAAAAGGACTGGACCCAGTACTGAACCCTGCGGTACCCCACTAGTAACCCCTCTTTCTTCAGAGTGGACTCCATTTACAATAATCGCTCCTGACCATGATCGTGGGATGAAGTCTTCCATTACACATTTGTTATATTAATAGCTGTAAAGGTTTACACCATAGGACTGTATTTATTAAGTAAACCTTCACCGGAATGCCATCCGGACCCAGTGCCTTCTTTAGTTTTAATGATTTTATAGATATATAAATATCCTGAATGGATACGATACTAAGTACTTCAATTTTTGACTGTTCCGTGTGGCCATTGGTGTTTAAGTCTGAAAGTGTATCAGGATTAGGATAAAAAAACAGGTTAGAAAACTAATGTATCCAAGTATTTTCATTGATATAGGAATCTAATGATTCTTTATAGCTGTCCATCCCTTTGGCTACTAACCTCCAAAATTCTTTGGTATCTCTAGTTTGGACTGCACCAAGCATTTTGTCCCGTAACTCCATGTAGTATTGGTTCTTTTTCTTTTTAGAAAAGTGTTATATTTCTTTATTTCGTTCTTTCTAAATTTACGTGTTTGAATTGTTAATTATTATTTTCTAATTAATTTTCTTAGGTCATTTTTGTGTTTTTTACACTCCCTATAGAACCAGCTGCTGATAGCATTTTTTCTTTTAAACCTATTGCAATCTTTGAACAGATTTATTGATTTTTTCTCAAATATTGATGCAAGATGCAGCCAAACTATTTTAGCAGTCACTGCAGAAAAAGGTGCCCAGTTAATAGTGAGACAGTTCCTACCTGTACCATCCATTCATTGTTCCAGGTGTACATTTCACATACTTCTTTTTCTGTTTGCCTAATTTCAATTACGTTTTTAATTTTATCTGGAGGCATGGACCTATAAGGTCAAAACCAGTTAGTTAGACTGCCAAGTGATCACTCTGTGATCTGGTTGTAACATTAAAATTATGCCAAACCTCAACATCCTCGGACCAGCAGATTAGGTCAGGTAGAGACATATCATTAGATCTAATAAATGTACAGTTACCTTCCAATTCTCCCCGTAATCAGCCATTTAGGGGATATAGGGTATATTCCTCCAGTAACCCAATAAGAATTTCACTTGCCTTATTTCTTTTAGAGTCCTTAGTTTTCCTTTGAGTCATTATATCTAGATGATTAATAAATAGAAATCTCGGGTTATTGGAAAACCCATCAAATTTACCCACCCTTTCATTTAGTTCGCACATGAGGAGAATCTCGGTGTTGGGTAATTTAGCCACAAGATCATCCATGATTCCCTTAGTATGTCCCAGACTTCTGAGTTAAAAAAAGGAAAAATTACTCACCTTAGTAATGTTGTTTCTTCTAATGGAGTCTTGCTATATTATGACAGTAGCAGTTTGTCCCACCACTGGACCTGCTCCGGAGGTGAAATGGTTAATACCATTCCAAAATAGAACTTTGAGCACGAGCTCTAAGAAGCAACTCTATCTGTGTAATTTCAAACCTGAACTGTCAGATCTTTCTGAGCAAAACTCACTAAGGTCTGTGTGGAAGCTGTAACCTACACTAGCCAAATGGCTACCTAAATATTAACAACCATTGCTGGTCCCAACACCCAAGACTCAAGTCAGGGGACCAGAACTACTAACACAATTCTAACAACATGAGAATAAAACAACAGTATAATAAAACACACACACCCCAAACTCCCAAAAGGGAGAAAGCGCTAAAAGGGCATAAAATAGTGCCCACTAAGTTGCCGCACCCACCCAAGTAGAAGTTCTGAGAGGGGCAGGCTGGGGAGGTCATAATATAGCAAGACTCCATTAGAAGAAACAACATTACTAAGGTGAGTAATTTTTCTTCAAACAACATGAAGTCTTGCTATATTATGACAGTAACAACTTACAGCAGTACCTCCATGGAGGAGGGCAGAACCTACTTAGGAATAGGCTCTGAAGAACAGCTGTGCTAAACCGAGCATCTCTCCTGGCCTGGACATCCAGGGAGTAATGCTTGGTAAAAGTGTGTACCGCTTTCCAAGTAGCAGCCTGGCATATCTCTAATATAGGGATGTCTCTGGCAGCAGCTAGAGACGAGCTACCCTGGTAGAATGAGCCCTCAAGCCAGAGGGGATCTCTGCCCAGTTTCTGATAACAAAATTGGATAAAGAGACAATCCACCTGGCAACTGATCTCTTAGTGGCAGGTTTGCCTTTCCCAACTTCACCATAGGTAAGAAAAGTTGGAGGATTCGAACCTGTGACCTTTGGTATGCTCTATATAGTAACTAAGAGCTCTCTTAACATCCAGGCTGTGCAAACTCCTCACCAGAAGAGGGTGATCAGTGAAAAATACTGGAAGGAGATAGATTGGTTAAGATGGAAATCTGAAACCACCTTAGGTAAAAACTTCCTATTAGTCCTAAGGACTACCTTATCCCTGTGGAAGGAAATAAAGTCAGTTTCCACTGACAAGGCTTGCAACTCACTTATGCTTCTAGCAGAAGTGATAGCCACTAGAAAAACAGTTTTCCAAGTTAGATACTTAAGCTCTGCAGAAAACAGACGTTCAAAAGGGGGTTGCATTAACTGGGCAATACAAACATTAAGGTCCCAGGCAGGGGCCGGTTCCCGAAAGGGTGGATTAGTATGGAGTAATCCCTTAAAAAACTTGGAAAACACAGGGTAAGTGGAAAGAGGGGATGACTTTCCTGCTGACACAAAAGCAGATACAGCTGCCAAATGGACTCTCAGGGTAGCTGGTCTGAGACCCAAGGAATTAAGATGGACCATGTAATCTAATACAATGGGCAAATCAGCAGATTCTGGGGAAATATTTTTCCCAGCACACCAAATGGAAAACCTTTTCCATTTAGAACTATAAGTAGCCCTAGTGGAAGGCTTTCTGGAAGCCTTTAGGATTTCAAGAACACCTTGAGAGAGGTGTAAATCAGCAAACTCTAACTCCTCAAGAGCCAGGCCTTGAGGTTGAGGGATTTGAGGTCCGGATACCAAACCCTTCCCTGGGTACAAGTTAACAGGTTGTGAATCCTGGGGAGGCAAAGGGGAAGATGGATTGTCAGTGACAGAAGGAGTGGGTACCAGGGCTGCCTGGCCCAATCCGGGGCAATCAGAATCACCCTGCAAGGCTGAGATCTGATTTTGACTAATACTCTGAATAGGAGAGGGAAGGGAAGGAAAGCATAAAGAAACATCCCCTCCCAATCCAGGAGAAGGGCATCCAGGGGACTGAGCCCAACACTGGAGGCCTGCAACAGAACAGAGGAAGTTTGTGATTGTCTGGGGCTGCAAAAAGATCTATGTGAGGGGTGCCCCATCTGGCAAAGACTATCCCCAACACTTGAGGATCCAGGGACCATTCGTGATGGCCCTGGGAAATCCTGCTGAGAGCATCCGCTAGGACATTGTCCTTCCCTGGAAGATGAACTGCATGAGGAAGTGTTCAGGGAATGAGGCCAGAGACCACAACTTCATTGCCTCGGTGCACAAGGCGAAGACCGAGTGCCCCTGTTTGTTGATGTACCACATTGTTGTGGTGTTGTCTGTTCTGACTTGTATCACCTTGTTGTGGACAGATGCAGAAAATGCTTGAAGAGCTAAAAAGACAGCTCTGAGTTCCAGCAAATTGATGTGGGCACAGATTCCGGGGGACCACACTCCCTGAGTGGAAAGGTATCATGTGGCTCCCAACCCAGAAGGGAAGCATCTGTAGTGAGAGTCAAATTGTGAGCAGGGGAATGAAGGGGACCCCCAATCTTAAATTGCTCTGATCCTGCCACCACTGGAGGGCCTGGATCAAGGTTCGAGTCACTGGCACCAACTTGGAAAGGGGGTCTCTTCTCTGAGACCAATAGGTTCTCAAGTGAAACTGAATGTCTCTCATCTGAAATCTTGCTCCCTGCACAACAGCTGTGGATGCAGCCACGTGTCCCAGGAGCTGCAGAAAGTGTCTTGCTGGTCGAGAGACCTGCAGGGTGAAGGAGGAGGCCAGAGTCACTAAATTTGTCACCCTTTCTAAGGAAGAAAAGCTCTGGCTAGCTTTGTGTCCAACTCTGCCCTATAAAGGTGAGTACCTGGACTGGTTCCAGAACCGACTTTGGTAGATTTGCAGAAAGCCCAGGAGGTGAGAAGCTGCTGGGTAACTTGCAGGTGATTTTACCTGTTCTGGGGACTGGCCTACAATAAGCCAATCATCTAGATAGGGAAAAACAGCAATCCTTTGCCTCCTTAAGTGAGCCACTGCCCTGCTAGACACTTTGTGAATACCCTTGGGGCAGAGGTGAGGCCGAAGGGCATTGCTCTGAACTGGTAATGACCTGAGGGTAGTTCGAATCTGAGGTACTTTCGATGGGAGCTTCTGATTAGGACGTGGAAATAGGCATCCTTGAGGTCCAGGGAGGCTAACCAGTCCCCTGGCCTTAGGGAGGGTAAAATCATTGCCAGAGTTACCATTTTGAACTTTGGTTTCAAAAGATGCTTGTTCAGATATCTGAGGTCTAATATGGGCCGCCATTCTCCTGTCTTTTTTGGGGTAAGAAAGTATCTGGAATACAGACCCCTGCCCTGGTGCAGGGGAGGAACCCTTTCCACTGCTCTGAGAGCCAACAGGGTTGAGACCTCTGCTTCCAGAGCAAAGGTCTCTGAAGCACTTGCAGGTAGAAAAAGTCTGGTTCTCAACTTGGGAAACTTTTTGAAGCTGAAAACCAGACCCTGGCTCACTACTTCCAGAACCCACTTGTCTGAGGTTAAAGAAGCCCAGTTCTGACTGAAGTAAGCCAGCCTGCCCCCTACCAGTAAAGGAGAATCGGCCCTGGGCACCCCATCAGGGTGCCTGCTTAGCAGGAGCTTTAGGCTGAGGGGTGGGAGCAGGCCTGCCCACCCCTCGTCTGCCTCTGCCTCTGAAGAAGCCCCTCTGAGCATAGGCAGAGGAGGCCCGAGTCTGGTAAAAAGGCCTGTGAAAAGGCCTACCCCTACCCCTTGGGGTATGCCTCTGAGGAGTGGCTTGCCGCTCCTTAGCTTGGGCACTTTTGTAAGTAGTCCTATATTCATCCATCTTTTTCATGTAATTCTCTGTCTGCTCCCCAAACAGAGAATTTCCCACCACAGGAAAATCCATAGCCTTAGTCTGGGTATCCTGTGACAGACTAGTACACCTGAGCCAGGCCAACCCTCGAAAGCTACAGATGTGGCCATGACCCTAGAGGAAACATCATTAACATCCACAGCAGCATGAAACTGTACCTTAGAAGCCTCAATGCCATCAGCAGCCACCTGTTCTAGTTCGCTAGCCAGCTGGCCATGGGCTTGCTTGCTAATTCCATAACAGTATCCCATCTAGATTTCTGATACCTAGCTACATAAGCCATATAATTTGCTTGCCTGAGTCCCAGAGAGGCTGCCATATACTGTTTTTCGCCATGGCATCAATCTTCCTGGAATCCTTGTCAGGAGGATGTGAAGCCAGGGGATATTATTTATCACAGGCTGCAGCCTGAACTACTCAACATGACTGCATTGCTGAGAAAGGAATTCTGTATCAGGACCTGACAATGTGTACCTTCTGTCCATCTTTTTATCTACAGGAGGCACAGAATTAGGAGCTTTTAAAATTTTTATTGTTTGCTTCCTAAAAGACTTATGCAAAGGAATAGACAATCTCCTAGACTCTGAATATCCATCATTTCTACAAAATCAGGCTCCTCTTGCTCATCCACAGCTTCTTCCAAGGGAAGCTGGAGGGTTTCAACAACTTTTGTAAAACATAAAATGAGATGGGGACTCAGATAGCATAGGGGAGATTCTAGAGGTCTGTCTGGGAAATGTCCGGTTCAATGGGCACACCAGACCTTCCAGCCACATTCATACTGTTCATAATCATCCTCCCCTCCTCTGGTTCATAAAATTCCTCAACATCATATTCCTGAACCACTGGAACGGACGAACCGACCTTTTGCCAGATAGTGGCGGTTCGGACGGAACCTGAGACAGTGACTGGACAATTTGTATGGCTTTTGCTATCTCTACAGCAGTTGGAGAAGGGGTTTTGGACTCCAAACCTGCTGACTTTCTTGTTTTCTTTACTGGAATTGGTTCCTCAGAACCAGCTTTTCTTTTGCCCGAGGGAGTCTGCCTGGTCAGAGGGCACTCCCTCCGTTCGGTTGGCACCGAACCAGGCTAGCCATCGGGTCAGCGGACTTTTGGCCTCGTTCCTAGGCCTGCCCAATCTCTTTTCCAGGGTGGCTGCGGGAAATTCTTATATCTGGCAGTCTGACTGGAGGTGGTCAGACCCCAGACAGTAGACACATATGGGTGTGTGGGTCAGCCTTGGCAAAGACTTCCCCACAGACATCACAGTGTTGAAACCCAGTGGGCCCGGTTTTTCTTTTGGGTTTCTCAGACATAATGCCAGCCTAACCAGAAAAACTTGCCCTTTAAACGGCAGTGCCAGGCAAGACACCCTTATCGGTTCCTAACCATGTCACGGGTATTGGAAAAAAACCGTAATAAAATCTGTTTTTTTTAGAACCGATAAGAACCGAATCGCACTCTAAAATGTTAAACTTTAAAGTTAATAAGTTTTAAACCCAGCTGATCGGTTCAAAACCGAACCGATAAACTTACAAGTTCCACACAGACAAAACCTTTAATTTACTTACGATTACCACAGACAGAGCTTGAACCGAACGGTTTTGCGGTTAAAAATAAAACTATTCTCGGTTGAATCGAACCGAGAAAACACTGTTTAAACTGAGAAATGAACCGAGCAGTAGGAGAAATCTCCGGAGCGACTGTTCACTGAGGCGGAGTAAAGAATCTGACAGTTCAGGTTTGAAATTACACAGATAGAGCTGCTTCTTAGAGCTCGTGCTCAGAGTTCTATTTTGGAATGGTATTAACCATTTCACCTCCGGAGCAGTTCTAGTGGTGGGACAAACTGCTACTGTCATAATACAGCAAGACTTCATGTTTGAATGTGGATGCCGCTGGAGGGCTATATCCATTGATAGTTACTGGGTTCTGTTTTTTTTCAATGGCACAATCCGTGTATTAAATACCGTAATACCCGAGTAGGTATTACGGCATTCACACGGCTTCTTTCAATGTAAATGTGCTTGAGACTGAAACAGAAACTAGGTGCGAGCCTCACACGGTCTGTTTTTCCCACACAAATCAGTGAGCACAACAACCAGTGAACACAACAACTCACCTCCTCACTGGATTCACTCCATAAAGAACAGTCTCTGGTATGCTCCAATAACCGAAATAAAATAAAGAAAAAAAAATGATCGGTACATTTCAAACCGCGGATGAAACGGAAAGGCAAAGCTATTACCACGCTCCCTAACCACTCCCCCTTTGAACCCTCACATTTCCTCTGCAGGTCAAATGACGCCAGCACTCCAAAACAATCACAACATGAAAAAGCACAGCAACCATCAGGACAGTTATTTATTCTTTATTTTTCTTGTTAAAAATAGTTAAAAAGTTACATGTTCAACCTGCAGTTCTCTGTTTCTCTTCCTCATTAAAGCGTTTCATCACCAAAAGGTAAGACTCCAGTTTGTTCTTTTTGTAATTCAAATGCTAACAGAAAAAAACGAAACCCTGCGATTATATATAACAAAATATTGGGTGCAGTGTGTTTCACTCGAATTTAACACACACACTCGTTGTTGGATAGCTGTCATAAACCCCTTGGGCTTCGCCCTCAGGGTTTATGTGCCAACCAACAACTTGGGTGTGTGTAAAATTCTCATAACACACTGCATCCCATACTTTATCCTATATATAATTGCTAAGTCAGACCCAGAGTAATCCATAGGGACCACCAGAAAGTACACTGATTGGTGAATTAGTTTGATATTTCTAAATGGGCCAATTTTGATATAAGTGATAAGTCGTCCCCCCCCCCGAGAGCCTACCAAATTTATTTTCCCTTACTCCTGGCTGATGGAACATTTGAAATCTGTTAATGGCAATACTAGTTTCATCTTTGTGCCTTGTTTTTTGGAGGCAAACAACCCGTGCCTCAGAAATAAGGTTTTTCCAATCAGAGTCTGGCATGTTTAAAGTGACTCCTGCTATATTCCAGGACATAAAAGTAATCCCTTCCATGCTGTTTACATTAGAATTTGAAAGCCCACCCCCCTAACAGCTGACGATCTTGTACTAAGAGTTATACTATCCAAGTCTGACTGTTATTCCTGATATCCTGCCAGTAGCATATATAAGTAAGTGCAGGTGACTTTGTAAAATGTATGATTGCAGGTTTGAACTGATGTATTTGGATTGACTTAAAAGGTTGCTACGGGTAATATCAAATCAAAATTTTGTGCACAGTGTTTTTATTGAAAAAGGCCAGACACAGAGCTGAGGCCCTGAATACAGATTATTTACTGAAAGTACAGTGAAAAGCCACCAGAAAAATAAAATTCAGGAACATGGACCTATTACCGTTGTCACTGAATTCAACCATTTGGTAGGTAAAATTACATAGATACATAGAAAGTGTCGGCAGATAAGGGCCTATGGCCCACCCAGTCTGCCCATTTGAGCTTGTAAGTTCAGTTTGTTTTCCTAGAATTCTGTTTCCCCTTACCCCTGACCTCTAGAATTCCTTTATGTCTATCCCATGCATTCTTAAATCCCGTGATTGTTTCAGCCCCCACCACTTCCTCTGGCAGGGTGTTCCACTTGTCCACCACCCGTTCTGTGAAGAAATTCTTTCTCATGTTTCCTCTGAATCGTCCTCCCTCCAACTTCATCCCATGCCCTCTAGTCCTGGAACATCTTTTTCGCTTAAAAATAGTGTTTTCCTGCACCCTGTTCCTCCCTGTAAGATACTTGTATGTCTCTATCATATCCCCTCTCTCCCTCCTCTCCTCCAGGGAGTACATGTTCAGTTCCTTCAACCTGTCTTCATAGGACTTGTTATGCAATCCATGCACCATCTTTGTTGCCCTCCTCTGAACCTTCTCTACCCTGTCTATGTCCTTATGTAGGTATGGTCTCCAGAACTGTACACTGTACTCCAGGTGGGGCCTCACTAGTCTCTTGTATAGCGGAATTATGACCTCCCTTTTCCTGCTGGTGATGCCCCTGCCTACACATCCCAGCATCCTATTTGCTTTACCTGATGCCTTGTCACACTGTTTCCCTACCTTGAGGTCATCAGAGATGACAACCCCAAGATCCCTTTCCTGCTTGGTGCATGCTATATCCTCACCCCCCAACTGATATATTGTGCCAGGGTTTTTGTGCCCCATATGCATTATCTTGCACTTCTTTGCATTGAATTTCAACTGCCAAACCCCTGAACATTCTTCAAGTTTCTGCAGGTCCCTTCTCATTCTGTCTACACCCTCTGGTGTGTCTACTCTGTTACAGAGCTTTGTGTCATCAGCGAACAGTGAAATTCTGCCTTCTAGGTCCTGCTAATGTCACTGATGAAGATGTTGAATAGGACTGGTCCCAGCACTGATCCTGTGGTACCCCACTGGTCACTCTTCCCTCTGTGGAGTGACAGCCATTTACCACCACCCTCTGTGTCCTGCCACCCAGCCAGTTACCTACCCACCACACTACTGTCCTGCCTACACCCATATTCCCCAGTTTGTGTAATAGTCTTCTATGTGGCACAGTGTCAAAGGCCTTGCTGAAGTCCAGATAGGCCATGTCCACTGCCTCCTGATCCACCTCCCTAGTCACCCAGTCAAAAATTCAATGAGGTTGGTCTGACATGACCTCCCCTGGTGAAACCATGCTGCCTTGGGTCCTGTAGTCCATTGACAACCAGATGTTCCACCAATCTCTCCTTCAGTAGTGCTTCCATGATCTTTCCCACTACCGAGGTGAGGCTGACTGGTCTGTAGTTCCCTGCTTCCTCTTTGTTCCCACTTTTGTATAAGGGGACTACATCTGCTGTCCTCCAGTCTTTGGGTACCTCCCTGTTTCCAGTGATTGGCTAAACAGGATAGCCAGAGTTTCAGCACCACCTCTTAGTTCCTTAGGACCCTGGGGTGCACCCATCTGGCCCCATTGCTTTATCAACTCTTATTACTTCCAGTTCCTTCAGGACCCTTTCTGTGTAAAGGGACTTGTGTCCATTTCTGCACCATTCTCACCTTGTACTCCCTTCAGACCCATTACCCCTCTTCCTCAGTAAAGACTGAGCAGAAATACCTGTTAAATATGTCAGCTTTACTGTTGTCATCCTCCACGCTCCCCATCCTCCCCTTCAGTCTCACTATCCCTCCCTTTGTCTTTCTTTTTCACTTATGTACCTGTAAAGGTTTTGTCCCCTTTACCCACTGATTTTGCAATGTGTTCTTCTGTCCGAGCTTTGGCTTCCCTTACTGCCTCCTGCCTCCCTTTGTTTCTCCTGGTACTTCTCCCTATCCCCTTCTGCCTGTGTCTTTTGTATTGCCTGAATGCAATCTTTTTGGCTTTCACTTTCTTTGCTACCTCTTTGAAAAACCATAATGGTCTCCTCTTCCTTTTCCTCTTGCTAACCTGCTTAATGCATAATTCTGTTGTTCTCATAATCCCCATTTTAAATACTACCCACTGTTCCTCAACCCCTGATTCCTGTCCCATTCCCCTTAATGCCTCTTTCAGGTATCTCCCCATTTTCCCAAAGTCTGCCCCCCTAAAATCCAGGATACGTGTTTTTGTGTGGTTTGGTTCTGCTCTTTCTGTGATTTCAAACCACAATGACTGGTGGTCACTGTACCCAGGTGCTCCCCACTGTTACCCCATCACACTGTCCCTGTTTGTGAGCACAAGGTCCAGTATTGCCTTCTGCCGAGGTTGGTTCCATGACCAGTTGCTTGAGGAAGGCACCCTGAAGGAGTCCAGGATAAATCTGCTCCTAGTTGATGCTGCTGCTGGGATGCTCCAGTCACGTCTGGAATATTGAAGTCTCCAACCAGTACTACCTCACCTTGTCTGCCATCCTTTGGATGGCTAGCATCAACTCCCTATCTGTTTCTTCCTCCTGGGCTGGTGGTCTATAGACCACACCTGTGCGGATGGCTGGCCCCATTTTCCTTTCCAGCTTAACCCACAGTATCTCTCCCCCATTTTGTTCCTCCTGGATCTCTCTGGCCCTTATGTCAAAAAATTGGCAATATAATTTATCGTAATTGGTCTATCCTACTTGGTGTTAATGATGTGGCTTTGGTAGTGGGTGCTACCCACATATTACTTTCAGTAGAGCAAACAGTTTGAGGAATAAGCCATTCCATAACAGATTCGAGGCAAATCAGGCAGTCATTAGTAATAACCAATGGTTACCATATAAACCGGAAGGTTTTTTTCAAATGCCACAACTGTAATGTGTGCAGGTACGCACAGCCTGGTAAACAGTTTGTACACCCCCTTCATGAAGATCTAAAATTGGAGATTTGTGAATTTATTAATTATAGTACTGAGTTTGTTACATATGTTTTATGGTGAAACTGCAACAAGATATATGTGAGGAGAACGGTGCGCAGTTTGAAAACTTGCATACAAGAGCATGTGTATGGGATTACTGATAAGAGAATGGACACCCCAGTTAGCAGTCACTTCTCTGAATGGCACTATTCCCAGAGAATTTAAATTCATAGGTAATCAGAAAGTAGGTCCTCGGACGGGGGGTGCTGAGTCAACAAATTACTGCAAAAGGAATCCATTTAGAAATTATAAGTTACAAAGTATTAAATCTGCTTGCTTGAGTAATGGAATTTGAAACATTTTTTGAAAGATTCATTTTGCATTAATTAGCTAATAGTTCATTGCCACTGTAAGAATTTGTGTGCCTCTGTGTTTTTTGTATATACTTGAGTTAAAGGGAAACACTGGAAGTCTACCAACTTTCAGCAGCTGGTGCCAAAACACCCGATTAGCACTTTTAGACAATACGTGATTTTTTCACATTACCTGTATATGATTTTTTAATCTCTAAAACAGTGCAGCGCAACTTACATTTTCCATTGCTGGCAAGCACCATCTCACGAGCAGCTGCACATTCCCCTCACTTACTCTAACGTGCCCTGCTGACCAGTGGCTGAAGTCGGCAGGGCATATTAGCATAAAGTAGGTGAGGGAAGTTTGCGGCTGCTCATGAGAGGGTGCTGCCAGCAATGGAAAAAAGTTGCAGTGTGCTGTTTCAAAGATTAAATAATCATACATAGGTAAAGCAAAAAAAATTACATACTGTCTAAAAGTGCTAATCAGGCATTTTAGCACCAGCTGCCGAAAGCTGGTAGTTTCCCACTGTTCTCCTTTAATATGTGTTTTCTTTCTTTTGCGGGCTCCAGCGGTTCCTCTACACTATTCAGCTTGGTCTGAATCATACAGTGGATCCCCTTGTGAAAATACACTATAGGTTAATTGCTTAAAGCAATAAGGCATGACAGGGTGTGTGTTATTGTGTAATAACGTTACTCCTGGGGTGGGTTGAAGCATGAGGCAAAGCCGAGTGCATCCACCACCGCAGGAGTGACGTTATTACACAACACACATCTCTGGAGTGCCTTATTGCTGTTATACAACGGCTCCTTTGTAATGAAATAAAAACAGATTTAAAATATTTTTAAAATATGTCTAAAATATTTTTTTACTAAGTTTTGTTACTGAGTAGATATACATAGTAAAATATAATAGTGCCGCTGTATTGTTTTGCCACTAGGTAGAGCTACTGCTTTTTTGCTACAGTGGGCTTCTTGTATCCCCCTTCCCCCACCAAACCCACTCCTCTATTGTAATTGTTCTGTGCCACTTCAGAGTCATTATTGATGGGTCTATCACTCTTGATCCTCTGGTCATTGCTTCTGCCACTAGGTAGAGCTACTGCTTTTTTGCTACAGTGGGCTTCTTGTATCCCCCCTCCCCCCGCCCACCAAACCCACTCCTCTATGGTAATCGTTCTGTGCCACTTCAGAGTCATTATTGATGGGTCAATCACTCTTGATCCTATGATCATTGTTAACACCTTCAATGATGCGTTCACCGACCTAAGTAGTGTTCTTCCCTTGGATTTTTTTCATGCATTCTGACTCCCCTATGCCCTTTAGCGCTCCCAGCCCTTCTAAACACCTGACTTTCTATTTCAAAACAGTCAAGATTCACAAAGCCTGCAAATACATCACCAAAGCAATCTTCAAGTCAAGAACAAGTGGGGACTCGCTGGACCTCAAACTGTTGTCTCTCACCCTTGATGAGGTCCTAGGCCCATTAACTCGAATTTTCAACCTCTCCCTTAGCCTCAGCCAGTTCCCTGACCTATGGAAAGCTGCTACAGTTACCCCAGTCCACAAAAGCGGGGATAAGGCCTTCCATGGGAACTATCGACCAATCTCTATACTTCCTCCTCTCTCCAAGGCCCTTGAACACATAGTGGCTGATCAATTTACAGACTACCTGGATAAATACAATATTTTGTGTACACAACATGGATTCAGAAAAGACCATAGCACTTCATCTGCCTTACTGGAATTCACTGGAGCACTACACAGCACCTTGGATAAAGGTCATCTAGCCAGGGCTGTCTTTGTCGATTTGACTAAGGCGTTCAACACTGTTCACTATCATCTACTGACTGAACAGCTCTGGTCTACTGGGCTCTCTCCTGACACTACAACTTAGTTCAATAGTTATTTGGAAAATCGGTCACAAAGAGTAAAAATCGTGGGTGTTCTCTTCGATGCTAAATCATCCCACTCTGGAGTCCCCCAAGGGTCTATACTGGGCCCTCTACTTTTCAGCCTTTTCCTGAACACTCTCCCGCAATTTTGCCCTACGCAGCTCATCCTATATGCTGATAACACAGTAATCTTCACCTCCCACAAGGACCCCAAACCCATAGATACATAGACAGTGTCATCAGATAAGGGCCTATGGCCCACCCAGTCTGCCCATTTGAGTTTGTAAGTTCAGTTTATGTTTTCCTAGAACTCTGTTGCTCCTTACCCCTGACCTCCAGAATTCCTTTATGTCTATCCCATGCATTCTTAAATCCCGTGATTGTTTCAGCCCCCACCACTTCCTCTGGCAGGGTGTTCCACTTGTCCACCACCCATTCTGTGAAGAAATTCTTCCTCACATTTCCTATGAATTATCCTCCCTCCAACTGCATCCCATGCCCTCCAGTCCTGGAACATCTTTTTCGCTTAAAAATAGTGTATTCCTGCACCCTGTTCCTCCCTGTAAGATACTTGTATGTCTCTATCATGTCTCCTCTCTCCCTCCTCTCCTCCAGGGAGTACACATTTAGTTCATTCAACCTGTCCTCATAGGACTTGTGATGTAATCCATGTACCATCTTTGTTGCCCTCCTCTGAACCATCTCTACCTTGTCTATGTCCTCACGTAGGTAAGGTCTCCAGAACTGTACACTGTACTCCAGGTGGGGGCCTCACTAGTGTCTTGTATAGTGGAATTATGACTCTCTCTTTTCCTGCTGGTGATGCCCCTGCCTATGCATCCCAGCATCCTATTTGTTTTACCTGCTGCCTTGTCACACTGTTTCTACCTTGGGGTCATCAGGATGATAACCCCAATACCCTTTCCTGCTTGGTGCATGCTATAGCCTCACCACCCAACTGATATGTTGTGCGAGTTTTTGTGCCCCATATGCATTATCTTGCACTTCTTTGCATTGAATTTCAACTGCAAACCCTGACCATTCTTCAAGTTTCTGCGGTCCTTCTCATTCTGTCTACACCCTCTGGTGTGTCTACTCTGTTACAGAGCTTTGTGTCATCAGCGAACAGTGAGATTCTGTCTTCTAGGTCCTGCGCAATGTCACTGATAAAGATGTTGAATAGGACTGGTCCCAGCACTGATCCCTGTGGTACCCCACTGGTCACTTTTTCCTCTGTGGAGTGACAGCCATTTACCACCACCCTCTGTGTCCTGCCGCCCAGCCAGTTACCTACCCACCACACTACTGTGCTGCCCACACCCATATTCCCTACTTTGTGTACTAGTCTTGTATGTGGCACAGTGTCAAAGGCCTTGCTGAAGTACAGATAGGCCATGTCCACTGCCCTTCCCTGATCCATCTCCCTAGTCACCCAGTCAAAAAATTCAAGGAGGCTGGTCTGACATGACCTCCCCCTGGTGAAACCATGCTGCCTTGGGTCCTGCAGTCCATTGACAACATAACCTGCAGCAAGGCTTTGCCTCTGTGGAAAACTGGTTTAGTAAGCATAAGCTGGTCCTAAACCATAAAACAAACAAGGCAATGCTCTTCAACAGTGCTCACAACAAGTATAGGCTACTCCCCCTCTCCACTACAACCAGCTTTGGAAACACCCAAGAGCAGGTGCAGTCATTTAAATACCTTGGGATATCTCTGGACCCAAATCTATCCTATGGTGCCCACATTGACTGTGTTGCCAAAGCTGCAAATATGCATTTAGGCCTACTCTACTGGCACAGATATCTTACATCGGAAGCCTTCAAGGTCGCTATCCAGAGCTCCGTGGTCTCCATCATTGACTATGGCCTCATCATTTATGGCTCTGCTTCGGCTACTGCTGTCAGACGAATATCGACATCAATCAATAAGGCCTGTTGGCGCGCCCACCATCTAATGCATACGTGTGACCTTTATGCACAAACTGGATGGCTTCAACTCTCCAACCGCATTAAGTATCCTTACCACTCTGACAAGAAAGTAACAATTCGGCATCGGCTCCCCTGGATTCCAAGCCTTACGGCGACCAAGCCTGAATCCTCGCAACACCAGGGGATCCAAAACTCAGCTCCTCCAGGTTCCACACTGTCACACCACCCAGGGCTAAAGATTTTTTTGCTCATAGGGGGCCTAGCTGGCTGAATGGTCTCAGCCCTGACATCTCCTCCACTCCCAAGCTTGGGTCGTTCAAATCCAGGCTCCACCTTCCTCTCACTGCCTCTAGCTCCTGTGACTGCTACATATAATCAGCCCTACCTACCTGCCATTCACCAAGCCTCTCCATGCTCCTTCCTAGTACTTATTATCCTATTCTTCCCTTTTTTCCCCCCACTTCCTCCACCCCTTGCCATATCTCCCCCCTCCCCTTTCCTCCACTAGCACTTCCCACTTTTATGGGGACAATGCCACTGGCTGCTCCTACCTCTGTGAAGTTGACAATGCCTGTGGCTGCTCCTACCTCCTCTTGTGTGTCCCCCACCACCCCTCTTCAATCCTGTTTTCTACCCTGGTCTTCCTCTATGCTATCTCACTCAAGTACAGCTAATTCTGACTATAGTATTGCTTTCTTCCATTCTTAACATTTTATGTCCTTATTTTCTGCATTGTACTGTAACTACAGCACTGTTTTACTTCCATTCTTAACATTACATGTCCTTATTCTCTGTATTGTACTGTAAATGACATGGAACCTTTGTAAAAGAGCCTTGGCTCAAAGGTATTTGTAATCCTAGACATAAATAAACAGAAATAAATTGACCCAGTCCCGCTGCCTGGCCTGGTGAAGGTCTATATGTGACTTTTGTATGTATTTATTTATTTTTTAAGTGAAACAGGGTGATGAGTTAAACAGATTTCTAGAGACACGGCCAAGGACAGAGGGCCAAGTGTGTGCCTCAGGCAGGGGGGCCAATGAAGCCTTGACCCAGTCCTGCTGCTTGTTCAGGGATGGGTAAAGGTGTGTGTGACTATTTTTTTATTTATTTTAAAGTGAAACCACAATGTGTTGAATGCGGCTCTCGCAGTGGGAAACTGCTGAAGGCAGAGGATCGAGCACAAACCTCAGGGAGGGACACTGGGAAGGGACAGAAAAACCGATCAGACAGACTAGCTGTTTCTTACATTAAGTAACCATTAATGAACTGGTGTGGCACTGTTTAATTTCAGCACACAAATAAGGTAATTTTCATGTTCGCCTTTTTTTCTCGCAAAGTGAGTAGCTTCAGTCTGCGTGACCGGTGGTTATAGTCTGGTGCATCACTGAAACCGCTCATCTTGAGGAAAAAAGGATGCATGAAAATCAAATTTATTTTTTAGTCTAAAATATGTTTGCCCTGACTGGTGGAGCGAGGGACAGAATTGGTGTTTGGTGGCAGGGGGTATGAGGAATCTGTTGTCTCCTACTGTTCAGCTTCTGTGTGAAGATGTGAGGGATGAAGCAGTGATTCGTGATGTGGCGTTTTGGGTGCCTGTCCTACATACGGTGTTATTGTTCAATAACATCACTGTCTGAAGGGCAGTCTGTCCAATCAGAGACCAGGATTCTTTCATGCCATTGTATAATAAATTCTAACGGAGACCTTATGTCTTTTGTCAGTCAGTTTCTGATTTCTAGGATGGCAACTTCCCTTTTCATTGTATTAGGTTTAATTGCACGTGCTTCCTAGGCAGCTAGTCATATGTAAAAATCTTTTTTCCGAATAAACTAGTTTCTGTATTTGTATCTTTGTTGTCAGTTTTATGAATGGCATAGTAATGTGAATGAACATCCAGTCACTAGCTGTAATGTTACGAGGAGTCAATATTTAAACAAGTGACACCAGCAGAAAAGGCACACTCCCTGAGGGAGACTCAGAGAGAGAGTCAAAGCGCTGGGGCTTCCTACAGCCATAGAGACTTTTTCACTTGTTGACATACTTCTGCATTTTGCACTTACTGTTTTTCCAGCTTTTTGCTTGTAAATTTGTATCTGGCGACTGGCGCAGTTTGCACTTTTATTATTATTAAAGTATTTTCAGCATTAAGCTTTGCCTGGCTACTAGTTTCCTTTTTCGAGTGCTCTGGTTTTCTGGATTTTTGCCCGAGTGTTTTGAGGGCTGGCTATCCCACCTCCTTGACCACTGGCTCTGCATCGTGTATCACGCACCCCCCACCCTTTTGGTATCGGTAATAATGCCCTGGAGGAGACTGGCCTCCACTGGCTACCAAGTGAGAGACTTCAGCAGCTTGGTTACTTGAATAGGTTAAGTCTGAGGATGTGATGCTTGTGGCCACTGTGCACTGAGCATCCACTGAGTCGTCCTCATGTGCAACTATGCCAAGGGCACTGTGAACACTGCAGAGGCTATTAGACCTAACATGCACTGCATACAGTGGGCTTGGACAGTCTTGCACTCCATGATGTATTATAATATTTGCAGGATTGCCTGTAATCTGCTCTCTGGAAGGAAGGCCCAAGCCTTGGTCACACCCATAAACAGCAGCTGCTGCGAGGGTTACAGCTGAAACTTCTTGAGGTTCAGCAGGACCCCCATTGAAGTGAGGAACAGAGAGGCAGTGGTTACTGCGTGTATAGCTTTCTGTCTGGATGGGCTGGCAATTAACTCATTGTCTAGATAAGGAAAGATTAGGAGTCCTAATTTCTGCAAGTGTGCCTTGAGTACTGCCAAGCAATTTATAAAGACCTGTAGCGCTGAGGAAAGCTCAAAGGGCAGACTCTAAAATGGTAATGTTACCCCAGCTCTATGAAATGGAGATACCAGTGATGGCTGCAGTGCACCAGAATGTGCTGGTATGCATTCTGCATATTGAGGGATGCTAACCAGTCCTGAAGTTTAAGGAAAAGTTGCAGAGAACTCAGAGAAATCATTCTGAATTTTTCGTGATCTACGAATTTGTTCAGATTTCTGAAGTTGAGAATGGGGCACATGCCCGCTGATTTTAATTTGGAACTAGGAAGCAGAGGGAGTAGAATCCTATTCTGCTGTGACTCCAGAACTATTTCTACTGCCCTGTTGTGCAGAAGGCCCGTAATCTCCTGTACCAGAAGCTCTGACATGTGAACTGATACGAGTGACTGCTTTCTGGGTGGGTAGTCCAAAGGGATTTCTGGAAAGTTCAGGGATATCTACCTCAGAAGATCCTAAGGACTCGCTTGTCTGTCATAATGGACACCCACTGATAGTGAAACTGGGTCAAGCATCACCGCATTGAAAAGAGGAGGTCTGCCCACAGCAGCTGAGGTAGGACCAGGGATGGAGCATCAGATGGTGGCATACCTCTCGACCTCCTGCCTCACAAATCAGGGACAAGGCTTAAAAAAATCAGTGACAAAGGGCCAAAATCAGGGACACTTCTTCAAAATTGGTGCTATCCACTCAGAAAGCTGGTAGAATAAGGGGCATAGTGTAAAATGCATTTTCTAAGGAAGTACAAGTTTGTAACTTCAATGGCTGACATTATTTTGTGCTTACAACTCACACTGGTCACGGAAGCACAATTTTTAGGAGAGACAGGGTAAAATTTTGAGACAAAATCAGGGACATCCCTGAAAATCAGGGACAGTTGAGAGGTATGGATGGTGGCACTAGGTGCTTTCGTCACCTGTCCCTTTGGCTGCACCTTTTTCTGAGGCTGGGGAAGTTGAGTTTTGTTCTAGGCTCCCTTGCCTTTGTCATGAAAGGGCTCCTTGTTTTGAAAGAATCTGAAAGAAACTACGTCCTTTGCCCTTTTGGGGGTTAAAAGGAGCTGGCCTGAAAGTCATGAGAGTTGTTCTAGTTTCACTGGATGCCTTAAGAGATTGCTCCACCTGCTGTAACTTCCATCAAAAGGAACACTAATAACCTATTGTTGGACACCTTGGGAGAAGCCAGAAGTGCACAGACAGGATTGCCACCTAGAAACATAGAATTTGATGGCAGATAAGGACCACTTGGCCCATCTAGTCTGCCCATTTCCCTACCTAATGGATAAGCTGCAGATCCTAGTTAACCAACAGCCCACTTCCTCCTACCCCCCCACCAGAATTCCCTTATGTCTGTCCCATGCATTCTTGAATTCCTCCACTGTTTTTGACTCCACAACCTCCTCAGGGAGGCCATTCCATGCATTCACACCCCTCTCCATGATGCAAACGCCTGCAGCAGCAAAGCATGATGCAGTATCAAAGGCATCCATCGAAGTGTTAGGCTGGTGACTGTCAGACTCAATACCTTGCTTGACTGTCAGCAGGATGTCTGGTTTAACCTACAAATCTGGCAGGAACTCTGCCAGAGATCTCAGCTTGCTCCAAAAGGTATACTTATTATTTACAAAAATGCCCTTGGTAGCTGGCAATTCCCATGCCTAGAGTAACTGAAGCACAGACACACTTGCCCATAGTGTAAATTTTATGTGATTCCCAGTTAACAGGGTGAGCAGTGGCCTCTTGTGGAACACCAGTCTTGTCATTCTCAGCGAGGATAACAATGGCATCAGCTATTGGATGAGTAACATACACTGGTTTACTCTTAGGGCGGTGTATTTTCTGTCAGACAGCTGCCACTGAAGCTGGCCTACTCCAGACCACATCAGACAGGGTCTCGAATGCAGGAGGAATAGGAGGAACTAGACTGACCAGGATATTGGAAACGTTAACATAGAAGTTGTTGGCAGATGGGGAATGTACGATCCATTAAGTCTGCCCTCGGCTTCCTGCCCCCCTACTTAACTGCCTGCTTGTGTGTCCCACAGTGTCTGTCCCATGCCCACTTGAATTCCCCCACTGTCTTGGCTCCCACGACCCCCTTTGGCAGGCTATTCCATGGTTCCACAGCATGCTCTAACATACTAACATACTAAAATGCCAGCAGAGGAGGCCTATTAATCTTTCATGTCTGCTCAATAGTCAGCAGCCATACTGGGTGCCGATTTTGCCGTCCTCCCCCTGGGTTTCTCTGGCACCAGTCCAAGATGTTCCCCTTGTACTGGACTTTGTCCACTTCACCCTCCCCCTATACCTGTCCCAGCCCCTCTTAAACCCCTCCACAGTCTTTGCCTCCACCAGTCCCTTGGGCAATGCATTCCATAGTTCCACCACCCTCTACGTGAAGTAACACCTCCTCCTCTCCTCTCAGCCTCCCCCCTCCAGCTTCCACCAATTCCCTTTAGTTGCCCCCCCTTTCCTTTGCAGCACCTCAACTGAACCTCCCTTATTGAGCCCCTTCATGTACTTAAAGACCTCTATCATGTTCCCCCGTCCCTCCTCTCCTCCAGGGTGTACATGTTGAGCTTCTCGAGCCTGTCCCCATAGGTCCTTTCCCCCAGGCCCCAGATAATGTTGGTTGATCTCCACTGTACCCTCTCCAGGAGTGCAATGTCCCTCCTTAAGAGTGGTCTCCAAAACTGCACACAGTACGCGAGGTGCGGCCTAACCAAACAGTTATACAGAGGAAGGATCACTTCCGCCCTTCTAGAGGTAATCCCTCTAGCGATTCAACCCAGCATCCTATTGGCTTTTGCCGCTGCCCTCCTACAATTCTCAGAGTTCATTCTGATATCCACCACCACCCACAGATCCCTCTCGCCCTCTGAGACTTGTAGTGTGTCCCCTCCAGGGTATACTCTTTGCCTAGATTTCTGGCCCCCAGGTGCAGAATCCTGCACTTCCCTGCACTAAACCTCAGTTTTCACTTTCTCGACCACCTATCCAGAGTCTCCAGGTCCTCCTGCAAGGCCACTCTTCCCTCCTTCTCATCCACCACCGCACCCAGCTTCGAGTCATCCGCAAAGAGACTCATTTCACTCCTTATACCCTTCCTTATGTTACAGACATATGCGTTAAACAGGAGGGGCCCTAGTACTGATCCCTGGGGAACCCCACTAATGACCCTCCTTGGAGAGCAGACTAGCCTCCCAACCACTACCCTCTGTGTACGCTCCAAGAGCCAATTTCCTATCCATCTGATCATCTGCCCCCCCACCTCCAATTCCCCCAGCTTAGCCAGCAGACCACCACGGGGTACCAAATCAAACATCTTGTTGAAGTCTAGAAAGAGGACGTCCACTGGCCTACCCTGGTCCAGGGCACTCGTCACCCAGTCGTAGAACTCCACAAGGTTGGTCTGACATGAGCTTCCTGGGACAAATCCATGCTGTCTATCGTCCAGGTACCCCATTTTCAACAGTACCCCCCTAGCCTTTCCTTGACAATACCCTCCATCACCTTGCCCATCAGCAAGGTCAGGCTAACGGGCCTGTAGCTCCCCACCTCCTCCTCCTCTCTTGATTCTCCCTTGTGGATAGGCACAATATGGGCCACCCTCCAGTCATGTGGTACCCACTTCGTCCTCAGAGAGATGTTAAAAAGCTCTGCCAGAGGGGGCCGCCAAGACATCTGCTAGTTCCCTCAGTACTCTGGGATGCATTTCATCCTGCCCTGGTGCTTTCTTCGTCTGAAGGGCTTCCTTCACTCTACCAGAATTTCAACCCACCCCGGATGGTGCTGGCCATTCCCTCTCCACAGAAACGTCAGGACTCCCTATCTCTAAGGGTTCCACCCCCCTCGAGGTTACCCCCCACTCCCCCGACAGGCGTAGCTCCCCTCCTTCCTGATAAAAACTGAGGGCAAGTACTTGTTTAGTACCTCAGCCTGCTCACCCCTGGTTCCTATACCCATCCCTTCCATGACCTAATCCTACAGATCTGCCCCATCACTTTCCTTTTTTTCCCCCAATTTATCTAAAGAAGCCCTTGTCCCCCTCCTGATTTCCCTGGCCAAGATCTGCTCCTTTCTTGCCTTAGCTGCATTCACCACCCTGGTGACCCTCCCGGCCATCCGCTCATACTCCCCCTGATCCCTTTCGCTCCTTGAGCACTTGAAGCGCTTATAGGCCGCCTTCTTATCCCTCACTGCCTCCTGAACCTCCCGGGTCCACCAACAGGGTTTTCTGGCCTTACCGGATTTGCACCTCTCTCTTGCACAGGACCTTGTAGCCTCCTGTACCTCCCTCCTTAAGATCCCCCACCTGCTGTCTGCAACCATATCTGGCCTTATCCTGTCCAAATGACCCTTAAGGATCTTTCCCATCACCCTGAAATCCGCACGCCTGAAGTCACTTAGCACCGTCTTTGTGCAGCTTACCTCCCCACTGGGTCCAGGAAAAACCAGGCTGTGGCATGGTCACTCCCCACCAATGGGTCCCTCACCTCCAGGCCCCCAATCTGGCCACTGTCCACCAGGACTCTGTCCGGTGTCCTGGCCTCCCTAGTTGGTTCCCCCACCTGCTGTGTCAGGAATGCGTCCTGGAAGGCATCCAGCAACCTTTGCTCCTTGGCCACTGGGGACGTCATAGTCCCCCAGTCCATTCCTGGCATGTTTAGGTCCCCCATCACCACTACCCCTCCACTGCCCAATCTACAGTGACCTACAACATTTGCCCCAAACTCTCTTCCAGGGCCTCCGCCAACACTGGTGGTCTGTATACCACCCCTAACTTTACTCTATTACCGTCCTGCATTTGCAGGGTGACCCAAATTGCCTCCGCCTCCTCCACCCCTCCTATGCCGATGCCGATTTTGACTATCAGTGCTACCCCCCCCCTTCCTCACCCCTATTCTTCCTGAACATAGTGTAGCCCTCCAGGTTTAGGTCCCAATCGTGCCCTTGGGTGCCCAGGTCTCAGTGACAGCTGCCACATCCACAGCCCCCTCCACTAGCATCACCTGGAACTCAGGCATCTTATTTCCTAAGCTCCTGGCATTTATCAGGACCACCCTCCACCCCTTTCCCCTCCTCCCATTTCCTACCCAAGTGCTCCCATTTGGCCACATGCTTCCCCTCCCCTGCACCCTACCTGGTGGCATTTTTCCATAGTACTCCAGCCCCTTAGGGGAGTGGAGACTGAGACTCTCCTTTATCGTACCCCCTGCAACAGTTCCTACTTTGATCCCTCCCCCTTCACAAGTTTAAACCCCACTTTTCACTGATGAACCCGGCTAGTTTCAGCTTCAAGATTTCCCTCCCCTCCAAACTGAGGTGGAGCCTGTCCCTAGCGTACAGCCTCTTATCCTCCCAGGTTGCCCCCCAGTCCCCCACAAGGCCATACCCCCTAGCCTCACACCACTTCATTAAGCCACTGATTTATCACCCTAATTTTCTGCTTGTTCTCCCCACTAGCCCTCGGCACCGACAGGATTTCTGAGAAGGAGACTGAGCATCCTATGGAATGGCAAACCCTGGCTAGCTCCCTAAACCTGGCCTGTATCTCTACTTCACTATTCCCATTTATGTCATTTGTACCCAGGTGCACCAGTATGTCCGGGGACCCCCCACATTCCCTTGCCAGTGAATACACCTTGTACTTGGCCTTGTGCACCATCAGGCCTGGGTGATATTTGTTTTTCACTGGGCAGGTTCTACCCTCCCCCTGCCCTCCCACTGGATACCTCTGATAATGAGATCCCCCAACAGTAGCACTCTAATCCCCCCCACCTCCATGCTCACCCTGCTGAATTCCCTTTCTTCCCTGCACATCCTCGCCCCTCCTTCTGGCCTCCCCACCTGCCACAATCCAGGTGTCAAATGTAGTCCTCTCCCTATCATCACTGACCACCCCCTCCGCCTCAGTCCTGGGCATCCCCCACCCCAGCATCCTTTTGGTGTCACTATCCCCCACCCCCACCCCTTGACTGGGCCATCTGCCCTATCTTTTGGCCTAGCTTGGTTCTTAATCACTTCTGTCTCATCCACGTTCCTCCCCCTACCTGCCATGCCCCCTGCCCGTACCCTCAGCCCCCAAGTTCTGCAGTCTCCTCCCGCTCACCTGTTCCTCCTATTCCTGCCCCCAACCTCCCTTTCCTCTGCCTGTCCGGAGCCCCCCATCCCCACTTTCTAGCCACCATGCCTCCCTCCCATTCCTCCCGATTTCCGGTCCCTGCCTCTTGCTCCCTTCCCCACCCTATCCGCCCCTGTCCTAGCTTGATCCTCTCCCCCAACACTCCCCTCCTCTACTACCAGACGAAGGGGGTCAAAATAATTTGTGAGCCTAAGACCAGACCCCATCCCATCCCCCCATCTCGGTACTCTCTGGACAACCCAGACGCCTGCCTACTACTTTGGGAGTATCCACCTTTTGGGCTCCCTCTGCCGGTGTCCCCATGTGCTCCCTGAGTACCCCCCTGCACTCCTCTCCTTATGCATGAGGCTTCTGCACCTTTTGGGCTCCCTCCACCAGGGTCCCCATGTACCCCAAGTAACCCCAAGCACAACTCTCCCTATGCCTGAGACATCAGCACCTGCTGCACTTACGTAGGCTATCCCTTGCCTCCCACTCTTCCAGTACCCACCCCCCATATCCCCCAGCTGCCTTCTAATCCCCTCCACCTCCTCCCTAAGTTGTGCCAGCTGGTGGCACAATGGGCAACCCCCAAACTTCCAAGCCCAGTCAAGTACCATGGCTGCGCCACACCCTGTGCACCCAACCACACTCCCAAAGATGCCCACTCTAGCAACATAAGGTCCCTTCCCCATCATCATAGCAGGTTTTTAGTTCAAAGGCCCCCTCCTTGTAGTGCCAAAAACAATCCCACTATGTTTCCCAGTGATCACAGCTACAATTAATTTTACAAATTTCAGAGATTTAACTTAACAATCCCCCCACACTGCACTGACCTTTTACCAAACAATCCCCCACGCTGCATGCAAGGAGTCAGTCTGGCTAACTACTAGTCCAAGCCACTCCTATCTCCTGACTCCTCCTCCACTGTCTATTTAATAGAGGTCAGGGTCGGGGTGGGGAGAATGGAAAACAATTACAGCTCCTCCAAGTGTGTTCCTGTGAAGGCGGCTGGGCTTGCCCCTTTTGTAGCCCAGCCATGAGTTCAATCCTGGCACCCTGCCCTCTGACTGGGCCTCCGTCCCTGCAGCCTGTTCTCTCTCAGAAAGCCCTGGCCTGCTGCCTATTGCAGCCACCGGGAAACAGACAATCCCTGTGCCCTCTCCTGCTGCCGAAGCTGCCTGCAGTCCCACTGGTGCACTCACTCCTTCACCGCCAGTGCAGCTAGCACTCGCCCCTGCTCCTCCACCACCAATGCGGCCAGCAGTCACCCCCTATCCTCCACCGCAGCAATTACAGCTCCTCCAAGTGTACTCTGTGAAGAAGAATTTCCTTATATTGCTTCTGAACTTTCCTCCCTTAAGTCGAAGGTTGTGCCCTCTAGTCCTGCTGTAGTCCTTTATCTGAAAGAGGTTCTACATGTGCACCCTGTTGTTGCCTTTAAGGTATCTGAATGTTTCTATCATGTCCCCATGATTCCTGCATTGTTCTAGGGAGTCTAATGTGAGGTCATTCAGTCTTGCCTCGTACGGTTTCTGATGCAAGCCCTGCACCATCTTTGTTGCTCTTCTCTATACAGTCTCCAGCCTATCTATGTCCTTCCTGAGGTGTGGCCTCCAGAACTGGACACAGTACTCCTGGTGAGGCCTGACCAGGGACCGATACAGGGGCATGATTACTTCATGCCTTCTGCTCGTGATGCCCCTCCCTATGCATTTCAAGATGCCACTAGCCTTTAGGGCTGCCTTTTCACATTGTCTACTGACCTTGAGGTTATCTGATATGATCACTTCTAGGTCTCGCTCCTGCCTGGTAGCCACCAGCAGCTCACCTCCCACTGAGTACAGTTTCCCTGGGTTACGCTTTCCCAGGTGCATGATATTGCATTTTTGGCACTGAATTTCAATTGCCAGGTCTTGGACCACTCCTCCAGTTTTCAGAGATCCGCTTCCATGCTTTGCTGTCCCTCTGTTGTGTCTACCCTACTGCTGATTTTGGTGTCATCTGCAAACAGGCACACCTTTCCCTCCAGTTCATCCGCAATATCGCTGATGAATATGTTGAAGAGGACTGGCCCCAGAACTGAGCCCTGCGGGACCTCGCTAGTCACCCTCCCCTCCACAGAGTGCCATTTACTAATACTTTCTGAGTTCTCCCATGTAACCAGTTTCTGGCCCACTTTATAATCTTGGGCCCAGTTCTCATGTTCTCCAGTTTTTTGACTAGTCTCCTGTGCGGAACAGAGTCAAAAGCTTTGCTGAAGTCCAGGTAAATAACATCCACTGCCCTACCCTGATCCACTGTTTTGGTGACCCAACTGAAAAATATCAACCAAGGTTTGTCTGGCAGGACCTCCCTGCTGTGAACGCATGTTGATTTCTGCCGAGCTGACCAGTTTGCTCCAAAAAAGCTAATTCTGTCCTTCAGCAGGGACTCCATCAGTTTTCCCATGACTGACTGACTGACGTTAGACTAACTGGATGGTAGTTACCTGGCTCTTCCTTGCTTCCACTCTTGTGGAGTGGTACTTGCACTTAGTTGCACTTTTCTAATCCTCTGGCACTTCCCCACTCCTTAATGATTTGTTGAAGAGCACTACTAAGGGAGCTGCCAGTTCCCACCCTAGTTCTTTCAGTATTCTTGGGTGTATCCCATCTGGCCCCATAGCTTTATCTTCCTTTAACTTGTCTATTTCCTTCAGGACCCTTTCCTCTGTGAGGGGACCCGTGTTTATTCCTTCAATTGGACACTTCTTTATGCCTATTGTTGGTCCGTTACCATCTGCTTCCTGTGTGAAGTCTGAGCAGAAGTGCTCATTGAGTGCCTCTGCCTTCTCCCCGTCTTGCTCTGTGGTTTGTTCGTCATTTTTCTGTGATTCTAACCATGCCCCCTTTGGTCTTCCTTTTTTCACGTATGTATCTGTAGAAAGTTTTGTTACCCTTTTTTACTTCCTGAGCTATCCTAACCCCTGTTTGAGCCTTTGCATTTCTTATCACTTTCCCTGTCTCTTAGTTTCTGTTTATATTCTGTTTTGTCTGGCTCATTCCCCAACTCCTTGTACTTTCTGAAGGCTATGCGCTTTTCTCTCACAATGGTTGCCACCTCCTTGGAAAACCATAGTGCGTTTTTCCTCCTTTTGTTCTTACTAACCTGACGAGCACACTGTGATGTGACCATGGTTATTGCAACCTTCAACCTTGTCCAATATTCCTCAACGCTCCCTTCTGTCGAGTTACTAAGGTTGTCTCTTAGGCAGGCCATCATGTTTGTTAAGTCTGCTCTCCTGAAGTCAAGGACCTTCAGTTTGGAGTGTATGGAGTCTACAGTCCTTTTTAACCTGAACCATACCATGGTATGATCACTGTTGCCCAGGTGGTTCCCTGCTTCGACACCTGTAACCTTATCGCTATTTGTGAATAACAGATCTAGAACCACGTTACCCCTTGTGGGTGATGTCACTAGTTGACATAGGCCTGCTTCCTGTAGTGTGACTAGGAATTCCCTGGTCTTCTGTGATGCCACTGTGTGGGTATTCCAGTCTATGTTCGGCAGATTGAAATCCCCCACCAGCACCACGTCCCTTCTGCCTGACATCTGGAGGACGGTTTTCAGGATTTCCTTATCCCTGGCTTCCTTCTGATTTGGGGATCTGTAGATTATTCCTACCTGAATGGGTTTCCAGCTTCCAGACCCTATTGTGATCCAAAGATCCTCTGTTTCCCTTAGTGCCTGCTGCATTTCTGTAGCATTGATGGTATCCTTAACATAAACAGCTACCCCCTTCCCTTTTCCCAGTCCTATCTCTCCTAAACAAGTTGTACCCTGGGATAATCACCTCCCAACCATGATTATTTGTGAACCATGTTTTGGTCACGGCCACCCAGTCTAGTCCTGCCTCAGCTATTGTGGCAGAGAGGTCAATCATCTTGTTAGCCAGACTACGTGCATTGAGGCACAGTGCTAACCACTCTTGCTGTGTCGCTTTGTTTGTCATGCCTCCCTTGATCTTATTGTTCGTCCCTTTGTAGTTTTCCCTGTTTATGGCTCCTCCATTTCCGTTGTGATGGTCAACGCCAGAGCCGGAAAGGGTTTTATGTTCCTGACTATCTGCTTTTGCTACCATGGAGTGTGTAGATTTGGTGCTAGCTGGAGGGGGAGAGACAGCAGGCTCTACGTGTGCTTCTCCTAGAGCTACCGTCATCTCCCCTCCCGCTAGTTTAAATATTCTACGTGGACATCAAATTTCTGCCCCAGTGCTCTGACTCCCTCTTTAGTCAGATGGAGGCCACTGAATTTGAAGAACTCCCTTTCCCAGAAGTTGCCCCAGTTTCTGATGAAGTGGTGCCAGTTTGTGTGGCACATCCTTGAGCCATGTGTTGAGTGCACTTATCTCTTTCTCTCTGATTTTCTGGATGTTCTTCCCCTTTTCCCAAACAGGCAGAATCTCAGAGAATGCAATGCTGGATGAAAATGAAACCAATTTCTCGCTGAGCTGTGCAATGTGCTCCTTAACCTCCTCGACCGACTGGCAAGCAAGGTCATTGGTCCTTAGGTGGACCAGGATGTTTGAGCCCTCTTCTTCCTTTTTAACTATGCTGACAATTCAGTCAGTGTCCCTCCAAGCAGTGGCGGAGCCAGGTTTGGGCACGTTTGGGAGTCGGGGGGGGGTTGGTATTCAGTCAATTATGGGCTCCACAATGGGCACTAAACAGTGAATAAAGATGGTGGTAGGGCACCATTACTCACACTGGGGCAGCCAAAAATGAAAGCTGAGTGCATATTTCTGAGCAATGCCTGGAAAGATAGATCTTCCTGAGGCACAGACACAGGGAGTGGATCTGAAACATAGAAATACAGAATGTGATGGCAGTGTCTGCTCGTTTTTTGTCCGAGATGTTTAAGCTAACAAAAAAGTCATTGTTGCCACTTTCAGAAATGATGAGGTTGGAGTCAGTATCATCCCCACTATACCTTCCTCAGTAGGGGAGAAATAGTGAGACTGGGGTCACAGGCCTGTCAAACCAGAATGTGGCTGCGGCAGCACCAGAAACAAAGGCCCTGAAGGATGAGGGGCCAGTGTCAACAGCAGAATCGAATCCAGCACCAGGGAGATCCCCTGTGCTGAAGTGGCACCAGAAGTGCCTAGACCTTGTGCCAAACCCAGCACCAGAACTGACATCAATGACCCAGTCAGCACTAAAATGACCGGCAGTGACACTGTGGTCAGCCCAATTCCAGCTCAGGATGGTAGGGTGGCCAGTGAGACAGATGTCAGCGAAGCAATAACCGGCAAGGACCTCAGTGCTGTTGCCAGAGATAAATGCTCTACTTGGCCTGATGGCCCCACCTGCAGCACCAGTTGGCTCCAAAGGGCCAGGGACCAGCTCCACTGGCGGAGGCATATGGGCCCAACGCTGCATCCACTGCTCCATAAGAGCTGCCCAATGCTGGAACTGCCACCTGAGTCCTCGATTACAGACAGAAGGGGGCTCCAGGCCC
Organism: Neoceratodus forsteri; assembly: GCA_016271365.2. Classification (NCBI taxonomy): domain Eukaryota; kingdom Metazoa; phylum Chordata; order Ceratodontiformes; family Ceratodontidae; genus Neoceratodus; species Neoceratodus forsteri. The sequence goes on from CM028137.1 coordinate 137,531,508, forward strand.
CAGACTCCAACTTCCTGCAAATAGTGGCCCTTGGTGATACAGAAGGTGATGCTGAGGGCCTCTGGCTCCTAAAGACCAAAGATCTCATGGCACACCTCGCACAGGGTGACCTTGACTGATGCCATTTCTTCCCCTTCTGGCGGAAAGAAGAAAAAGTTGAGCTGAGCGGTGATGGGACCCTGTTACCGAGCATGTACAATACTGGGACAACTTCTTTTGTGCTTGCGGGAGGGAGTGTCTTTCATCCGATGTACTGGACCACCCGTAGTCAGAACCCTTCCCCAATGGGGAAACTAGACCGGACACGACTCTGTCTTCAGAGCAGCCTGCCTGTTCAGGCTTCTTACCATACCCCATCACCTTTGACCATTGAAGCTTGGAAGGGCTGAGAAGAAACTGGCAAATGTTTGTGACAAAATACACTAAACTGTGACAAAAATAACACACTCTAGCTTTAACCACTAAAACTGAGAACAATTGAATGCTACTGTTGTATAGATGGGAAGTTCTGACTCCTGGTGGATGAGTGAGGAAACTCTGATGTACACTCGATGATAAGAAAAAGGGAACTGAGACGGCTGCAGGCTGGTGCTGGGTCAAGCATGTGCCTGCATGCTATGTCTCACGGTGCCACACATGCGCACTGCTTACCTCAGCGCCAGCCCTCTGAAAAGTTCTGATTCATCCTGGGTCCTAGCCCCCATGGCTCAGATCCTTTAGTGGGAATCAATGGTGAAGACAGATTCCTCTGTAACTGGGTTGACGCAGACTTTGCAGTTACTACCCCTGCCTTGTGGGCTCAAACAAGGTTCAGGGGCCTGGGTTCTGAATTTCCTGAATTGAGGGTTCAAATCCAAATCTTTCAAGTTTAGTGTGGTTTCTCCACCCAGAGTAAAGTACAGTATAAGTGGGCCTGAAGTCTGAGTGGTACAAACCTCTGGGACCCAGTACCTCTCCACCTCCCCATAGTGTCCCCCTACACATGCAAAATCACAGTGCAACCTTGAATTCAACAAAAATGCAATTAGTGACTTGTTCATGAGAAAAAATATGAAAACCAACAAAATATTTATTGGGGGGATATCCACAAGGGATGGTGGAATGCAAAGTAAAACTGGTTTTAAAACAATCTCATGAACTCTTGTGACAGGGCCAAAATTAAGTGCCTGACTTTGCTCAGCCAGTAAAACATAGCAACAATGACAGTGCCTACACGCCACCAGGCAAGAAAATACAGCAGCAAATAAGACTGTAAAACCTTTTGCATCAGCAGCCTACCTGTACTGGCGGCACTACCGACTGACCCTTAACCTTAGAGGGAGCTCCCTGTGCTTCACCGGGTACCCAGCCATAGGAGCGGTGCAGGCCCTGTGACATTGCAGCTGGATGGCCAGCGGTGGTGTACTTTAAAATAGAAACAGTTAAACCCCGAACCCCACAGACCATGTAACTCCTTAAATGGCACAATCTCCAAACGGTGTATTTGTAACTACTGGCCTGCTGGCTAACTCTGTAAATTTGGTGGCTACTTTGTACAAATTTCCTGGTTGCAGGGCAAGCCGTAAGAGTACCCACATTTCTGGTGTAACAGCTTCCCTGTCAACTGGGCTCCTCTTCCTCCTCCTTCCTGCAGGTGCAGGTCCTCTCAGGCTGATGGTTCAGTTGGTGCAGATGGGGAGCTCACATATGCACATCTCAGGGGCCTCTGGATGGAAATCAGGCTCTCAGCATCCACAGTCATGTGGACTACTCCAGCTCTCCCTCTTCCTTCTCCGCAGGACAGATCAGTCTAAGGAGCAGGGGCCATATGCCTCACCCCCACGTCTAAGGTTCAGAACCATAGTGCAAAGCATTAGCTAGTACCTGGCCTTAACACTAACAGGCCTTCTCCCAGACTGTCTGCAGATCGATGCAGGTTTTCTCTCAATTGTAGTCGAGCAGTCTTGGGTGCCCACATACTGGCAGCTGTGGCACATGTTTAACCTCCATTTCTCTCAAACACAGGTCACAGTCTCTCTCACAGGAAGATATCATCCTGACACTTCAGTAGACACACAGTTTAATCTCTGTACTACACAGGTTATAGAAGCCTCTCAAGTCACTCCCTGAAGGTTGACTGTGGAAGCCCAGGCAGGACTCCCTTGTTGGCCCTCGCCAGCAGCCCTAGCTCTTCTTAGAGCTTACTGTGGACACCCCACTTCTGGAACTTTTCTCAGCCTTTTCTTGGGTAAAGGCAGCTTTGGATTGGTACAACAGGCTGAAAATCAACATAATTAGTATGCAGAACATTCACTCGATGCCCTATTGTTTGAAAGAAAGGGTGCAAGCATACGGAACAGTCATTAAGGCAAAATCAGGACCTCATTTATGTGGGATCAAGACGCCAACTTTTGCAGGAACTTGTGTGTGTAGATGATCACTTTGTCCTTATGGAAGAGAGTATACAGAGGATCTGTGACCACAACATGGATTTTGAACACTCTGCACACAGACATGATAGCCACTAGAAATGCTGCTTTTTAAGTTAGGAATTTCACGTCACAAGTTGCAACTAGCTTTAAGGGCTTGCAAGTGAGCATATTCAGCACAAGATTGAGATCCCAAGGAGCCACCAGCTTCCTGATTGGAGGCCTTGTGTGCAGAATATCCCTGAGGAATCTCTTAAACAGTGGCAGCTGTGCCAAGGAGAGGGTACCTACAGGTTCATGGTATGCTAATATAGCACATAGCTGCACCTAAACTGTGGAATACTCCAGGCCAGCATCAGAAAGCTCTTGTAAGTACTCCAAAACCTTCTCAGGTGGACTCCTGAAAGGGTCCTGGGGGGGATTTGGGAACACCAGATGGGAAATCTTTTCCATCTGTTTGCGTAGATCTTCCAGGTTGAAGTATTTCAGAGATGCTCTGAGACATCTTGAATCTGTTCACTTCCACCTCTTCAGGAGCGAGGTCTGAAGGTAAAGGGAGCGTTGCTTGGGATGGTCTAGCTGACACTGGGTCAATAAGTTCATCAGATGTGACAGAACCCTTGGTTTGCTGAGTGATGGTCAACTCAATAAAGGAAACCATGTCTGCTGAGGCCATCAGGGGACCACTACGATCATTTTGACCTGATGTTGTTGAATTTTGTTGACCCGGTAAGCCCACTGGGCCTAGAAGTCCCTTTTTCAGGGGCGACCGGGGGGGGGGGGTGGATACAGATGGTAAGCAACTGAAACTGAACCAGATTAAGCTGTTGGTAGTATTTTCAGTGAATGAGGGAAATTTGGCCAGGACACCGGGGACATTCCCCTACTCTTGCAGTAGGGGGAACCCCTGGGATGACTGGACTGTTCTCAGTATGTCTCTGACTGCTGAGCGTGCGGATGTGATGGTGGAGCGTTCCGTGGACCCTCCTAATGTGCTTTCTGATGGTCCTGCTACGATGAATTCTATGGATGATTTAGCTGTTTTCTTACCTGCTGAAGTTGTGGATTTTCAGCGTAACGCTGTTGAGCTTTTTCCGGTGGCTGTTTCGTCCGACCCGATTGCAGTTCTGACCCTGGAGGATGACAAAAAACGTAAATGCCCGGATTGCTGTCAGCCGGCGCCCCCCAGGATGGCGAAGAAGAGTAATTTGGATCCTACGGAGGACTTAGCGGTCGACCCGGCTACAGTGTCGGCCGCCCTATCGGACGATGACTCTTTTCCGTTTTCGGTACGGCTTTCTTCCTGGTCCCCGGAGTTGGCTCTCGAGAAGGCGGGGTGGGTGCAGACCCCCACCTCATGGATACCTGACCCTAGCATTCCTTTGCCTGGAGAAGGGTTGCCTCTGGCCCCGGAACCCTCTGCATCGCCGTGTCAGCAGGGGTTTCCTATTTTGGAGCCGACCGGAGCGTTGCGTCACTTCCGGTTGTTCATGGAGGAGCTGTGCGTCCTGCTCTTGCAGTCCCTGCTGTGTGTCTGGCTTCTCGTCAGCCGGGGCCTTGTTTGCAGGCTTCTACTGCCCCAGTGGCTTCTCAGGATAATCAACGGCCCTCCGGCCTGACTCTCCTTCTGCAGGTCAGTCCTTCTCTGCTTTGGGTGAAGACCCAGTTTTGGGTCCTGTTGGGGATGCAGTGCCTCGAACTCTACGGGATGGTTCTTCTACTAAACCTGCCAGTTATGCTTCCTTGTTTAAGCCGTTGGATATCCCTGCAAGGAAGTGTTTTGTGGCTCGTATTTATTATAGAGATGGTTTGGACCTCCCCCCGGACCGCAACTATGTGGGCAAGCGTTTAATTATTACCTCTCTGGGTATAAAGCCGACTGAAGGGTATGCTTTCATTCACACCTCGGGGGACCATAACTCAGATGTCTCTTTTCATTCGGCTAATTTATTGGATAAATTCTGGGCTGCATATTACGCTGCCCGCTCGGACCCTATTTGGAAGCCTTTTGCAGTTATTCCCATTACTAGGCCTACTGCTAAAGTCATTACTGTTCTCTTTCGAAATGAAGGGGTCAATGTTTTGGATATTTTGTATTGGTTGGAGAAACACTGTACTGTTAGTGGGGTGCCTCATGCCCTAATTGATAATAATGGATTTTGGACTGGAGGGTGGAAGTTTAATGTCCAACTAAAAATGACTGAAGACGGGATTCAACATCTTCCTAATTGTTTTTATTTGGGGAGGGATCATGGTATTTTGTTTTATCCAGGCCAGCCTCACTCCTGCTATAGATGTGGATCTTTGTCCCATCTCCGCTCTGACTGTGATCAGCTGAAGTGTGCGGCCTGTGGGGTATTGGGTCACTCAGTATTGTCTTGTACTGTTCCTCCCACTTGCAACCTGTCTGGTGAGGATACTCATGTTTTTGCAGCCTGCTCGAGGGCAGCCCATAATATCACTGATTACATGGAACATGACTTTTATATTGCCAAATCTGCTTCATCCACTAAGTCCTTCCCCCTGGCTCGGGTCCGGTTCCTAACTTTGTGCCTCCGACCCGTCCCTCGGCTGCTTTGGATGGTGACCCTGCCACCCCTCGGAGGCAAGAGACCCCTGTAGTTTCCCCTCTCCCCCTGAGTCCCCTCCTCCACCTGTTACCTCTGTTCTCCTTACACCGACTCCGCCTCCCCCCCTTCTGGAGGCAGTGGATCTGGGGTCGGAGGCGGCTGTGGAGACTTCTCACCCTGTTGGTATGCGACTTCGCTCCACCAAACTAGTGGAGGACGTGCAACAGTTTTCCATTTCGGTGGATAACCCCTATGAACCCTTACAGAGCTGGGGAGACATTATGGACTCTCCCTTCGTCTTCTCAACCTGAGGCTCCTCCAGTTCCTATCCCTTTAGCTGACACCCCTGGGACTAACTTGAAGAAGAGGTCTACCAGAATTAGATAAAATAAATGATTTTGTCTCTTTTCTGGGGTTTCTCTCTCTATTTTTCTGCCAATTTTGTTAAGTTTCTAGTATCGCCTACTATTAATTTAGCTAGTCTGAATGTTAATAGTATTAGGTCACTATAAACGGAAGGCTACGTTTTCGGCTTTGCACTCCTTAACTTATGAAGTTTATTTTTAACAGGATGTTCGGCTTTATACTACCATGGAGGTTGATAGGGCTACTAGAGACTGGGAGTTTGGGCCTTCTTATTGGTCTCTTGGTCAGGACCTCTGTTCTGGTATTGGGTTTTGTTTTTCTACTTCTGGGTTTATTTTTCAAAAACTGGTGGATTTGGTCCCTGGGAGGGTATTGCTCTTGGATATTTTGTGGCATGCTCTGCCTTATAGGTTTATTAATATTTATGCCCCTCAACAAAAGGCAGCTAGAGTAAAGCTTTTTCGGTTAATTAAGCATTTTTTGTTCACAAATAGGATAGTTCTATGGGGAAGGGATTTTAATTCCAGTTTAGACATTCACCCTACAAGGAAAGTGTATTGTGATACACATGCATTACGAACTATTATTGCAGACTTAGATCTGGTTGATGCGTCTGCCCAAAATCCATTGCATACCTTTTCTAAAGGTAACCTGACCTCCAGGATAGATTTCTGGCTTTGCTCATGGCATATCGGGGATTTTAAGGGTGTGGTTTTGCCATTTGCAACTTCAGATCATACTTTGTTAGGGCTGCAAATCCATCTGGGAGAGGTGACTGCTCATTGGCCTGGAGTTTGGAGGGTGAATACAACTTTATTATTAGATCAAGAGTTTCATAAGGGTTTTTTGGACCTGCTCTCGGATCGGACTTATGTGATTTTTCTTTATGAGTCTATGATTGATTGGTGGGTAGATACTAAGACATGCTTAGTGGCCTACTTTAAATTCCGCTCTAGACTTTTAGCTGATAGTAGGTACCACCAATCTCGGCTCCTTCGGTCTGAGCTGTATGAGCTATTTTCTGCGGTTTATTTGTCACAGTCAGATTGTGGAGCTTGTATCAGGGATGTTAAATCGGCTCTCACACAAGTACAGTATGGTAGAAAGAAGTCTTTAGATTTTGAACAGCGGTTTCGGACTTCAGGGAAACAAAGTCAATTTAACCCTTATGATACCTGTAGGGGGAAGGGTTTTGATAGGCAGATGTTTCAGCTCATTGATCACCAAGGTCACCCTGTTACGGAGAAGTCAAAATTTTTGCAGTATGCTGAAAATTTTGTAAAGCACACCTTTGAATCCCCGGTATCAGAATCGGAAGAAATGCATTTATTGTTACAAGCCTCGGATGTACCTACCTTGACATTGGTTCAGCAGCAGGCTGTTTTGGCCCCCTCTTCACTGGCAGAAGTGAAGGCAGTCATCACCACTCTAAGGGATATGGTGGCACCTGGCTCAGATGGGTTGTCTTCCGAATTGTATAAATTTCTATGGGGTATTATACCTACTCAGTTATTGGCTGTCTTTAATGCTTTTTTGTCTGAGGACCGCCTTTCAGACCAAATGTATGAGGGGTTGATGCTTTTTCTTTTTAAAAAGGGTGATAGATCCGATTTAGGTAATTGGCGTCCGATTACACTGTTAAATACGGATTTTAAAATTTTTGCAAAGTTGTTGGGTAACAGGATTTTGAAATTATTGCCTTTTTTGATCTCTCCCTTTCAATATTGTTCTGTCCCGGGTAGGTCCATCCGAGATGCTTTGATCCTGGTAAGGGAATTTTTTTCTCAGGGGCACAGTGGGGCTTTTACTGGTTATTTGTTTAATTTTGATTTAACCAAGGCTTTCCATGGTGTGTCACAGGAATTTATTTGGTTAACCCTCCGGGCTTATGGTTTACCCCAGATATTTGTCAATTGGCTTAGCTTATGTTACTCCTTGGCTTATGTCAGGCCCTATGTGAATGGGTGGATTGGGTCTCCATGTTACATCCGTCGTGGTGTCCGACAAGGCTGTCCATTAAGGCCGCTTTTGACTGTACTGGCATTAGACCCTATCATTCGTTTACTTCAAAGATCTCCTGGACTTCCGGGTATTTCAGGTTTGGGTTTGTATAATCAGAAAATTATATGTTATGCTGATGATTTATGTGTCTTGGTACCGACCATACTGGTTGAACGTTTATGTCATGTTCCTCCTGTTTTTTTACGTTACATTGGTTTTTGTTTAAATTTTCAGAAGAGTGTCTGTTTCAATTTAGCGGGACCCTCTGTTAGGAGTTCCCATCTTGGTGGTATTCGGTTGGTGGACTCTCCACACAAAATTTTGGGTCTTTTTTTGTTATGTCTGATATGGCACAGTATAATTGGGAATTGCGTTTGAATATTGGTAAAGAAAAGGTTTGTAAATGGAATAAATGGTTTATGGGGAAAAAGAAGAGGGTCTTTTTGATTAGAACTTGTTTATTGCCTTTGTTTTTATATGTTGCTCACGTTTTTCCAGTGCCTAAACAGTTTTTTGTGCCGCTTATGGGTCTCTTTTTTTCCTGTTTTAGGGGTAGTCGGCTAAACCCAGTTAAAAGGAATATTTTATTTACTGATTACCACCATGGCGGGGGGGTCAATATGATTCACCCCATTGTTTTCTTTTATTCCATTTTTTTTCCACCAATTTAAAGCCTCCGGTTCATCAGACGCCTAAACTTTGGGTCCCATTGGTCAGTGCTTCTCTTTCGGAGATTTTGCAGGAATGGTTTACGGCAAGTTTTGTGCACAAAAATAAGCAGAAATATGTTTTGTCCTCAGATTGGGTAGTGGTGTTTTACATGCTTAAGACACGGCATATTACGGTACAAATGGTAACTTAGCTTTCTAGAAGAAGTTTGTATACGGTCACAGTGGATTCCTGGTTTTCGGAGGAAGTTTTTCCAGATTTTACGGTTTCAGAGAAGGCAAATATTGGTAGTCGTCTTACTGATACTAGAATTCCTTTAGCCATGTGGGATATATCATGGCTGGGTGCGCATGGCAAAATAAATGTTCGGAGGAATCATAAACAGTTGTTGGATTGTTACTGTTTTAGAGATTCTTGTGCTGAAACGACTGAGACTATGGTACATTTACATTTTTCTTGCCCCTTTATTAAACAATTTTGGTTTTTGTGGCGCCGTAAATATTGGCACTGGGTGTGCCAAATGTGGGACCCAAGATCCTTGTTTTTTTGGTTTATTTCCGGCCTTATGGGATAGGTAATGGGATAGTACCTCTAATTTAATAGCTGTTATTATATTGGGTTTGGCAAGTTAGGTGTTGCTTTTTGATTCAACAGCACTATGTATCCCCTACGGATCTGTTTCACAAAATTGTGAACAACATTGATTGCATTAAGGAGGGGGAAGGAAACTTCTCAAACGGAACATTTGGGAAATACATTGGGGTTTTTGGTGATCTAGTTACGTATTGTACAGACTTTTTCATTTTTTTTCATTATTTAATTGCTTGCAGATGGAAACTTTGCAGCCTTGAGTATGTCCTAGTTTGTTTATATATACAGGTTACTCACCTGTAACAGGAGTTCTAGGAATGGTATATGTTGTTCATCCACACTCATTGGCAGGTATCCTTGCCGCTTTAAATCTTGCCGGAAGGTCTTCAAGCTTGCTCCTCCCACCCACCCGGGTGGTATAACTCTCGGCTCCCCCCATGCGCCAGATCTGGCCCGCTGGAAGCTCAGGTTGCTGCCGGCCGAGAGGTCGAGAGTCTGGATGAACAACATATACCATTCCTAGAACTCCTGTTACAGGTGAGTAACCTGTATTTCTAGGGACATGGATATGTTGTTCATCCACACTCATTGGCAGACTCCTAGCAGTTCTCCGGGAGGAGGGAGGCAAGACGACACCCCCAATACTTACTTGGGAAAGAGAGACTGGAGAACGAGGCCCCAAAACCAGCATCCGGCGTGACTCAAGGTCGATGTGGTAATGGGTAATGAAGGTGTTTGCTGACTTCAGGTAGCAGCCCTGCAGATTTCCTGGATAGGGGCGTCCCTGGAAGCAGCCACCGTTGCAGCAGTATGGCGGGTAGAATGAGCTCTTATCCCTCTGGGAGGCTCCATGCCCGCCAACTTATAGCAGAGATCTATGCAGGAGGTTACCCACCTGCTTATCGTCCGCTTGGCTGCAGGTCTGCCAGATGCGGCTTCAGCGTAGGTGACAAACAGCTGGCGAACCTCTCCCCGAATTTCAGCCGTGCGCTCCTTATAATAAGCGAGCGCCCTTCTAGGGTCCAGAGTATGGAGCCTATATTCGCCTCGAGGTGTGATTGGGGTAGAACACCGGCAGAGTCAACACCTGGTTAAGGTGAAACTCCGACACCACCTTCCGGAAGGAATTTCGGTGGGCGCAGGACAACCTTGTCCCTGTGGAAGACCAGGTAAGGAGACTCGATGGAAGCGCCTGGAGCTCTCCCATCCTTCTGGCTGACGTGATAGCCACCAAGAAGGCGGTCTTCCACGACAGGTGAGAGAGAGCACACCTGTGCATAGGTTCAATGGCTTGCCCATGAGCTTTGCCAGTACCAGCAGTAGATCCCACGAGGTGGGGGTTCCTCGACTGGAGGAATGTGATCAAGGCCTTGAAAAGCGCCAGACCACCTTCTCCTGCGCCACGACTGCTTCCCGCCCGCGCCCGGTAAGCAGAGATGGCTGCCAGGTGCACCCTTAGGGTCGCCGACCCAAGCCCTGACTAGAAAGGGACCATAAATAGTCCAAGATGCTTGCCAAGGAACAGGAGGAAGGGTCCAAGCCCTTGTTCTGACACCAAATGGAAAACCTTTTTCCATTTGAAGGCATAGCATTTTCTGGTCGACTCTCACGGGACGCCTCAACTACATTGAGGACCCGTCGGAAAGACCCAAGCCTGGAACTCTAGCCGCCAGGAACCAGGCCGTCAGGTGCAGGATTGAAGGTCCGGATGGAACACCTTCCCTGATTGACTGAGAGCAGGTCGGGCGACCTGGAAGCTGCCGGGAGTCCTGGAGCTGAGACTGAGAGATCTGGTACCAGAACTGGCGAGGCCAGTCTGGGGCTATCAGAATCACCTCGCCTTGTCCCTCCTCGCCTTGAGAAGCACCTTGTGGATCAAGGGAAATGGGGAAAAGCGTAAAGAGGCCAGGGTCCACTGCCTCGAGAAGGCATCCCCCTGCAGCGAGCCCTGCTGAGAGGGGCGGGCATGGAACAGACTCAGCTTCGCGTTCTCCCTGGAGGCAAACAGGTCCACCTGAGGTGTGCCCCAATGGGAGAACGGATGCTGTACTACCTCCAGCAGGAGAGACCACTCGTGGGATGCAGCCCCTATCTGGCTCAGGGCATCGGCCAGGGTGTTGGAGGCTCCTGCCACGTGAATGGCTAGGAGATCCGCCTCCAGGCTGTCACAGTGACCAAATGCGGAGAGCTTCCTTGCATAGAAGCATGGAGAGCGTCCCGCCCTGGCGGTTTAGATAGTACATGGTCGTGGTATTGTCCGTCTGGACTCGGACCACTTGACCCCGGAGGAACGGAGCAAAGGCGGTGAGAGCTAGGCGGACCGCTCGGAGCTCCAGCAGTTGATGTGGCATCGGGACTCCCGCGGGGACCAGAGGCCATGAGCCGGTGTTCCCCAGATGGGCACCCCAACCCATCAGAGAGGCATCGGTCGAAAGAGAGACCGTCGGCTCGGGCGGACGAGCGGATGCCCTCCTGCAAATGATCTGGAACGGTCCACCACTGGAGGCGTTCCCACATCCCCTGTGTCACCGCACTAAGCTGGTCCAAAGGATCTGGCGTTGTGACCACTGGCTGGCCAGTCCCCACTGAAGGGGACGATGTTCCAGCGGGCCCAACGGACCACGCTGGTGCAGGCCGCCATGAGACCCAGGAGGCGCAGGAAGTCCCGGGCAGGCGCAATGCCCAACCAAATGATCGGGCAAAGGAGGAAAGAACCTCGGCCCTGTCCGCGGGGAGCCGCTCTGGCTCGAGAGTCGAGCTGCGCCCGGTGAATAGAATCACCTGCCTGGCTCGAGTTCGACTTGGCCTCGTTGATAAGGAGGCCCAGGTGAGAGCAGACCTGGAGGCCAGATCTCTGGACCACTCCGCCTCCTTCCTGGAGGGAGCTGCTATCAGCCAGTCATCCAGGTAAGGGTACACCCGGACCCCTCGGCGCCGCAGGAATGCTGTCACCACTGCCATGCATTTGGTGAAGACCCTGGGAGCTGGAGACAAGCCGAAGGGCATGGCTTGGAACTCGAAGAGGGATCCTTCCGCTCGGAAGCGAAGGAATCTCTGGTGAGACGGACGGATAGGGACGTGAAAAAACGCGTCCTGCAAGTCCAGAGAGCAGAACCACACGCCGCGTTCCAAGGATGGTATTATCTGAGCCAGAGTGACCATCCTGAAGGTTCGAGACCTTAGGAACTTGTTTAGGTCGTGTAGGTCGAGAATGAGGCGCCAGCCCCCCGTCCGTTCCGGAACCAGGAAGTACCTGGACACAAACCCTGGGTCTGAAGGAGGGTCCACCACTCTCTTATCACCTCCTTCTGGAGGAGGAGGCGATGTCGGCTCGACGAGCCACCAGTGAGGCTGGGGATCGAAGCCCCAGGCGGCGGCTCTGAAGGGTGGTGCCTGCTCGAATTCCAGAGGCAGGCCTCTTCCCACCACCTCAAGACCCACCTGTCCGTGGTAACAGTGGACCAGGCGGAGCGGAGTGCGGGCCGTCCCCGGGGACCCAGGGGTAGGTAGCGGGGAATGGGGCGACACCCTCAGCCCGTCACTGGGCAGGCTTGGAGGAGGGACCGGCCGAGGACCTCCTGGGCCTTCCTCCCAGCCTCCTGTTGGGAAGCCGGCGGCTTGGGTTTGGGATGCCAAGGCCGAGCCTGCTGGCCTGGCAGTTGCTGGGCGGGCCTCGGGGAGCACAGAAGGGACGAAAGGGCTTAGGCTGTGCCGCGGCCTTTGTCCTTCTGGCGGAAGAGACCGAGTCCAAGGTAGCATTGGACTCTCGATCCTCTGCAGGTGACCTTCCACCCCAGGGCGAAGAGGTCAGTCCCCAAAGGGAACATCCGCCAACTTGTGCTGGGTATCCGGTAAAGGTGGATATCCATACAGCCAGCCCGGCCTTGCATATACACTCGGCTCGCCACCGATCTGGCACATGAGTCCCTATATCCAAAGCAGTCTGGAGCTGCTGTTTGGCCACTGCCCTGCCTGGTCCCGCACCTGCTTAACCGTAGTCTGCAGATCGGCGGAAGATGAGGGATGACCTCATCCAGGAGCCCAACAGGGCATGAGAAAAATGTGCCATGGGGGCGGCCGAACTGGCCTGGCGAAGGCGAGAGAGGGCCATGCGTAGACTTTTCGCCCGACATAGTCCAATTTCTTGGACTCCTTGTCAGGAGGTTTGTCCACATCCCTGGCGTTGCCGGGCGCCCGAAAACGCTGTCGGTAACCAACCCCTCAGCAGAGGGGTGTTCCGAAAAACCGGACAAGGAACCGGTAGGGACCGCATACTTCCTGGCCATCCTGGCCGAAGGCGCAGGGCAGGAAGCAGGGCGCTGCCAAAGCTCCAGTGCCGGACCCACTATGGCCTCAGCCACCGGAAAGGCCTCCGTCGGAGAATCCCCTCGGTCCAGAATCTCCGTGAGGGGATACCTGGCCCGTTTGGAAACGGGTTCGAGCTCCATCCCGGTGGACTCCGAGATGAGCCGAAGCAGTCCTAGGAAGGACGACGGGCTACGTCCATTGACTGACCTCCTGAAGACTCCAAGTCCAGTCGCTTGGAGAAAAGGAGGAATCATCTTCGGACTCGGAAGAGTCCTCGAAAACTGCCTCTGGCCTGAGCCACCCTTCACCTGCCGAGGTCAGTCGGGAGTGAGGGTAACTGACAGCCGATGGGTAGACCTTGCCGACCGAGAATCCTTGGTCGGAGCCCCAATTGGTGGCTGTGGAGGCGGAGGTTCCACCGAATCGGTGGAGCAGCTGGTTTGGCGAACAACGGCCTGGGTATGAAGCTCCTCGGATAAGTCGAGGGTTGTCGGCCGCTCGGTGACAGCCACTTAATGGCGGGGAAGCGGCAGGGTCGGCTTACTCCGGCCAGGAGGAGCTGTTGCAAACATAAGGTCTTCATACCGTCGGCGTAATTTCGCGAAGCCTCCCTCGTCCGAGGGAGGAGGACGAGGGCAGCGGCGCCGCTTACCAGCGGTGCGAGACGAGACCGCCTGCAGCGGTGGGATCGGCTGGACCGCTGAGGTCGAGACCGGGACCGAGAGTCCCGGAATTTCCGAGGTCGGTGCGGGGAGGTGTCGGCCGGAACCGGCACTCCCTTCGGCTCGGATGGTCCATCCGAGGGCTCCGGAACCGGAGGCACAGACGAGCCCACGGGATCCTCAACTCCTCCCGGGGGAACCGGGGAGAGGGGAATCTCGGCTGCTAAAGGCGACAGCCCGTCCAATGGGTCGAGAAAAATCTCGACTTCATCGGTGGGAGTCTCGGTCAACTGACCAGACGGGGACACCGTGGAGGCCAGTGGCCGGCCGAGCGGTCGACCGCGAGCTGCCGGTCGACAGCCCGGAGAGGACCTTTCCCGCCTCCCAAGAGCGTCGACGGAGGGACTTACCCTGTCCCTCTTTGGACCGAGAATAAGGTCCAAGACGTAGGCCTTCTCCTTTAGTGGAGAGGGACAGACAAAGCTCCTTAAAGGAAGCCGTGTAAGAAGAGCCCAGAGAGCGGGATAAATGCAGCGGCGAGGAAGATCTGACCCGCGCCACCTCCCTCTTCGAGGCGACCATCCGCTCGAGCTGATCCGCTGAGCCCGCCGCCGCGGACACCGCCAACCGGGCCTCCTTGACTTCACCGAGGGAAACGCTTCGGGACGCCCAGTTGCACCGGGCAGCACGGTCTTCGAGGACGAGGTTTGTGAAAGATGAGCACAGGTCACAAGCCTGCGGGTGCGTGCTCAAGGCCTAAGCAGTAGACACCGTGAGTGTGGATCCGTCCCAGACATCTTCTGCCGCATGGGCATCTCCGAAATCGAGTCGATTTGTCCATCGCGGCCGCGGGGATAGAAGACTGAAGTCTTTTTCGCAAAATTTATTTTAAATCCGCAAACGGAGAAATAGGAACCAGTCTCAAACGCAGAGCGTTAAGGAGGGAACCTGAGCTTCCAAGCGGTAAGGAAGATCTGGCGTCATGGGGCGGAGCCGAGAGTTATACCACCCGGGTGGGTGGGAGGAGCAAGCTTGAAGACCTTCCGGCAAGATTTAAAGCGGCAAGGATACCTGCCAATGAGTGTGGATGAACAACATATCCATGTCCCTAGAAATTATGTTTTACAGGGGGCTGGGGGTTTCTTGGGGTTTTTCCTTTTGCTTGTTCTGATTTCTTACCTTCTGTATTAGTTTCTGATTTACCTGTTTTTGTATATTTGCCTTCTGTTATGATTTGTTATGGTTTTAATAAAAATGCCCCTACTCTTTTCGATAAGTGCCGTGGGATCTTTAACATCCACCTGAACTACCACCAATCCAGGCAGATGGGACCTCAGTTTAACTTCTCATCTGAAAGACAGCACCTCAGAAGTGCAGCACCCCTCTCATGCTGCACTACAGTGTCAGTATTGGGATATTAACCCAAGTGCCAGATGTGGGAACTGAACCCACCTGATGTGCCTCCAATCTGAACAACACTTTCTGAATGAGTGGGATTAGAGGGAAAGCATACAGAAACAGATTTTGCCATTGCAGTCTGATTTGATCCTGAGAGAAAACATCAGATTCTGGATATCTGAAGCAGAACTGAAGTAGTCTGGTAATGAGTGAGGATATAAAAAGGTCCACATCTAGGGTGCCCCACTCATCGAATAGTGAGCTCACAATGTCTGATGCTAGTGACCACTTGTGAGGATGTGCCTTTGTTTGACAATTTATCTGCCAGAGTCTTCTAGACCCATGGCAGATAGACTGCTTGGAGCAAGATCTCCTGCTGCAGGCGCCATTCCCATGTTCCTGTTGCCTCCCAGCAGACAGGGTAAGAGTGTGCTGCTCCTTGTTTGTTGTTAGAATACATGACAGTTTTGTCTGTCCGAAGGAAAACTGTCTTTCGGATGACCAAGTCCACAAGGGCATGCAGACTGAACAGAACTGCATGCATCTCTAGCACACTGCTGTGGATATGTGTTTCTGATGAGTTCCACACACCTTGTTTTTGGAGACCCTGGCAGTTGGCTCCCCATCCCAGAAGCCAGACATGCAGGGTGAGAGTTAACTCTGACTCTGGTGGGGAGAAGGGGAAGCCGTGAAGGAGGATGTCCTCCACTGATCACCACATCAGGGACCTCACCAGGTGTTTGGTAACCTGAATATACAGGTTACTCACCTGTAACAGGAGTTCTAGGAATGGTATATGTTGTTCATCCACACTCATTGGCAGTATCCTTGCCGCTTTAAATCTTGCCGGAAGGTCTTCAAGCTTGCTCCTCCCACCCAACCGGGTGGTATAACTCTCGGCTCCGCCCCATGACGCCAGATCTGGCCCGCTGGAAGCTCAGGTTGTGCGTCGAAGCGAAGTCGGGTGGGTGGTGTGGATAGACAGCATATACCATTCCTAGAACTCCTGTTACAGGTGAGTAACCTGTATTTCTAGGACATGGATATGTTGTTCATCCACCTCGATACGCAGACTCCTAGCAGTTCTCCGGGAGGAGGGAGGCAAGAGCACACCCCATATACTTACTTGGGAAGAGAGACTGGAGAACTGAGGCCCCAAAACCAGCATCCCGGCGTGACTCAAGGTCGATGTGGTAGTGGGTAATGAAGGTGTTTGCTGACTTCCAGGTAGCAGCCCTGCAGATTTCCTGGATGGGGCGTCCCCTGGAAGCAGCCACCGTTGCAACAATATAAGCGGGTGGGGAATGGCTCTTATCCTCTGGGAGGCTCCATGCCCGCCAACTTATAACGAGATCTATGCAGGAGGTTACCCACCTGCTTATCGATCGCTTGGCTGCAGGTCTGCCGAATGCGGCTTCAGCGTGGGTGACAAACAGCTGGCGAACCTCTCCCGAATTTCAGCCGTGCGCTCCCTTATAATAAGCGGCGCCCTTCTAGGGTCCAGAGTATGGAGCCTATATTCGGCCTCCCGAGGTGTGATTGGGGTAGAACACCGCAGAGTCAACACCTGGTTAAGGTGAAACTCCACCACCTTCGGAAGGAATTTCGGGTTGGGGCGCAGGACAACCTTGTCCCTGTGGAAGACCAGGTAAGGAGACTCGATGGAAGCGCCTGGAGCTCTCCCATCCTTCTGGCTGACGGATAGCCACCAAGAAGGCGGTCTTCCACGACAGGTGAGAGAGAGCACACCTGTGCATAGGTTCAATGGCTTGCCCATGAGCTTTGCCAGTACCAGCAGTAGATCCCACGGAGGTGGGGTTCCGCTGACTGAGGGGAAATGTGATCAAGGCCTTGAAAAGGCCAGACCACCTTCTCCTGCAGCCATCGACTGCTTCCCGCCCCGCCCGGTAAGCAGAGATGCTGCCAGGTGCACCTTAGGGTCGCGACCTAAGCCCTTGACTAGAAAGGGACCATAAATAGTCCAAGATGCTTGCCAAGGAACAGGAGGAAGGGTCCAAGCCTTGCTCTGACACCAAATGGAAAACCTTTTCCATTTGAAGGCATAACATTTTCTGTCGACTCATACGGGACGCCTCAACTACATTGAGGACCTCGTCGGAAAGACCCAAGGCCTGGAACTCTAGCCGCTCAGGAACCAGGCCGTCAGGTGCAGGGATTGAAGGTCCGGATGGAACACCTTCCCCTGATTGACTGAGAGCAGGTCCAGGCGAGCTGGAAGCTGCCGCGGAGTCCTGGAGCTGAGACTGAGGAGATCTGGGTACCAGAACTGGCGAGGCCAGTCTGGGGCTATCAGAATCACCTGCGCCTTGTCCCTCCTCGCCTTGAGAAGCACCTTGTGGATCAAGGGAAATGGGGGAAAGGCGTGAAAGAGGCCCGGGGTCCATTGCCTCGAGAAGGCATCCCCCTGCAGCGAGCCCTGCTGAGGGGGGCGGGCATGGAACAGACTCAGCTTCGCTCTCCATGGAGGCAAACAGGTCCACCTGAGGTGTGCCCCAAAGGAGAACAGATACTGTACTACCTCCGGCAGGAGAGACCACTGTGGGATGCAGCCCTATCGGCTCAGGGCATCGGCCAGGGTGTTGGAGGCTCCTGCCACGTGAATGGCTAGGAGATCCGCCTCCAGGCTGCGCACGAGTGACCAAATGCGGAGAGCTTCCTTGCGGAAGATGGAGCGCCCCGCCCTGGCGGTTTTCAGATAGTACATGGTCGTGGTATTGTCCGCCTGGACTCGGACCACTTGACCCCGGAGGAACGGAGCAAAGGCGGTGAGAGCTAGGCGGACCGCTCGGAGCTCCAGCAGGTTGATGTGGCATCGGGACTCCCGCGGGGACCAGAGGCCATGAGTCCGGTGTTCCCCCAGATGGGCACCCCAACCCATCAGAGAGGCATCGGTCGATAGAGACCGTCGGCTCGGGCGGACGAACGGGATGCCCTCCTGCAAATGAACTGAACGGGTCCACCACTGGAGAGCGCTCCACATCCCCTGTGTCACCGGCAAAGCTGGTCCAAGGGATCGCAGGCGTTGTGACCACTGGCTGGCCAGTCCCCACTGAAGGGCCGCATGTTCCAGCGGGCCCAACGGACCACGCTGGTGCAGGCCGCCATGAGACCCAGGAGGCGCAGGAAGTCCGGGCAGGCGCAATTGCCCAACCAGAAATGATCGGGCAAAGGAGGAAAGAACCTCGGCCCTGTCCGCCGGGAGCGCTCTGGCTCGAAGAGAGTCGAGGCTGCGCCCGATGAATAGAATCACCTGCTTGCGCTCGAGTTCCGACTTGGCCTCGTTGATAAGGAGGCCCAGTTGAGAGCAGACCGGAGGGCCAGGATCTCTGGACCACTCCGCCTCCTCCCTGGAGGGAGCTGCTATCAGCCAGTCGTCCAGGTAAGGTACACCCGACCCTCGGCGCGCAGAATGCTGTCACCACTGCCATGCATTTGGTGAAGACCCTGGGAGCTGGAGACAAGCCAAGGGCATGGCTTGAACTCGAAGAGGATCCTCCGCTCGAAGCGAAGGAATCTCTGGTGAGACGGATGGATAGGGACGTGAAAAAACGCGTCCTGCAAGTCCAGAGAGCAGAACCACACGCCCGCTCCAAGGATGGTATTATCTAAGCCAGAGTGACCATCCTGAAGGTTCGAGACCTTAGGAACTTGTTTAGGTCGTGTAGGTCGAGAATGGGGCGCCAGCCCCCCGTCCGCTTCGGAACCAGGAAGTACCTGGACACAAACCCTGGGTCTGAAGGAGGGTCCACCACCTCTCTTACCACCTCCTTCTGGAGGAGGAGGCGATGTCGGCTCGACGGCACGCCAGTGAGGCTGGGATCCCGAAGCCCCGGAGCGGCTGCCTGAAGGGTGGTGCCTGCTCGAATTCCAGAGGCAGGCCTCTTCCCACCACTCCAAGACCCACCTGTCCGTGGTAACAGCGGACCAGGCGGAACGGAAGGTGCCGGGCCGCCCCCACCGGGGACCTAGGGTGACGGGGTGGGGCGACACCCTCAGCCCGTCACTGGGCAGGCTTGGAGGAGGGACCGCCGAGGGACCTCCTGGCCCTTCCTCCCTGCCTCCTGTTAGAGGAAGCGGCTGGGTTTGGGATGCCAAGGCCGAGCCTGCTGGCCCTGACGTTGCTGGGCAGGCGGCCGGGGCACAGAAGGACGAAAGGGCTTAGGCTGTGGTTTGCGGCCTTGTCCTTCTGAGACGGAAGAGACCGAGTCCAAGGTGGCATTGGACTTCTCGATCCTCTGCAGGTGACCTTCCACCCCAGGGCCGAAGAGTCCAGTCCCAAAAGGAACATCCGCCAACTTGTGCTGGGTATCCGAAGTAAAGGTGGATATCCTCAGCCAAGCCACCGACACATAGCCACTGCGGCCGCCACCGATCTGCACATGAGTCCCTATATCCAAAGCAGTCTGGAGCTGCTGTTTGGCCACTGCCCTGCCCTGGTCCCGCACCTGCTTAACCGTAGTCTGCAGATCGGCGGGAAGATGAGGATGACCTCATCCAGGGCCCAACAGGGCATGAGAAAAATGTGCCATGAGGGCGGCCGAACTGGCCTGGCGAAGGCCGAGAGAGGGCCCTTAGCGTAGACTTTTAGCCCGACATAGTCAATTTCTTGGACTCCTTGTCAGGAGGTTTGTCCACATCCTGGCGTTGCCCGGCGTGCGCAGCTGTCGGTAACCAACCCTCAGCAGGGGTGTTCAGCCGGACAAGGGAACCGGTAGGGACGCATACTTCCTGGCCATCCTGGCCAAACGCAGGGCAGGAAGCAGGGCGCTGCCAAAGTTCCAGTGCCGGACCCACTATGGCCTCGGCCACCGGAAAGGCCTCCGTCGGAGAATCCCCTCGGTCCAGAATCTCCGTGAGGGGATACCTGGCCCGCTTGGAAACGGGTTCGAGCTCCATCCCGGTAGACTCCGAGATGAGCCGAAGCAGTCCTAGGAAGGATGACGGGCTATCGTCCATTGACTGACCTCCTGAAGACTCCAAGTCCAGTCGCTTGGAGAAGAAGGAGGAATCATCTTCGGACTCGGAAGAGTCCTCGAAGAGCTGCCTCTGGCCTGAGCCACCTTCACCTGCCGAGGTCGGTCGGGAGTGAGGGGTAACTGACAGCCGATGGGGTAACCCTTGGCCGACCGAGAATCCTTGGTGGAGCCCCAGTGGTGGCTGTGGAGGCGGAGGTTCCACCGGAATCGGTGGAGCAGCTGGTTTTGGCCGAACAACCGGCCTGGGTATAGGCTCCTCGGACAAGTCGAGGGGTTGTGTCGGCCGTTCCGGTGACAGCCACTTAATGGCGGGGAAGGCGCGGGTCGGCTTATTCCCGCCAGGAGAACTGTTGCAACATAAGGTCCTCGTACCGTCGGCGTAATTCGCGAAGCCTCCCTCATCCGAGGAGGAGGGCGAGACAGCGGCGCGCCGCTTACCAGCGATGCCGAGACCGAGACCGCCTATATCGGTGGGAGCGGCTGGACGCGAAGAGATCGGACGAGACCGAGGTCCCGGAATTTCCGGGGGAGTGATGCGGGAGGTGTCGGCGGAACCGGCCTCCCTTGACTCGGAAGGTCCATCCGAGGGCTCCGAACCGGAGGCACAAGCTAACCACGGGATCCTCAACTCCTCCGGGGAACAGGAGAGGGAATCTCGGCTGCTAAAGGCGACAGCCCGTCCAATGGGAGAAAAATCTCGACTTCATCGATTCAGAGTCTCGGTCAACTGACCTGGCGACGGGGACACCGTGAGGCCAGTGGCGAAGCCGGCGGTAGTAGGCAAGCCGGCAGTCGGCAGCCCGAGAGGACCTTTCCGCTCCCAAGAGGCGTCGACGGAGGACTTACCCCCTTTCTTTTGGACCGAGAATAAGGTCCCAGGCGCAGGCCCTTCTCCTTTAGTGGAGAGGACAAGACAAAGCTCCTAAAAGCCGTGTAGGAAGAACCCAGAAGGCGGGATAAATGCGCGGCCGAGGAAGATCGGCCCGATGCCGCCTCCTCTTGATGGCGACCATCCGCTCGAGCTGATCCGCCCGAGCCGCGCAGCGGACACCGCCAACGGGCCTCCTTGGACTTCACGGAGAAGCGCTTCGGGGCGGCCCAGTTGCAATCGAGCAGCACGGTCTTGAGGGGCGTAGGCCAAGAAAGATGAGCACAGGTCGCCAAGCCTGCGGATTGGTGCTCAAGGCACAAACCAGTATACACACACGTGGAGTGAGGATCCGTCCGAGACATCTTCTGCCGCATGGGCATCTCCGAAATCGGAGTCGATTTGTCCATGTCGACGCGAGGGATAGAAGACTGAAGTCTTTTGCAAAATTTTATTTTTAAATCATAGCGGAGAAATAGGAACCAGTCATAACGCAGAAGCGTTAAGGAGGGAACCTGAGCTTCCAAGCGGTAAGGAAGATCTGGCGTCATGGGGCGGAGCCGAGAGTTATACCACCCGGGTGGGTGGGAAGAGCAAGCTTGAAGACCTTCCGGCAAGATTTAAAGCGGCAAGGATACTGCCAATGAGTGTGGATGAACAACATATCCATGTCCCTAGAAAGCATAGTTTTACGGTTGCAATGCCTGCAACCACTGGGTACTGCGCACTGTTGTCGAGGCACAGGTCAGGAAGCATAGGAAAAACCAGGAGCAGTTGTGAACATAGAAACATAGAATTTGATGGCAGATAAGGACCACTTGGCCCAACCAGTCTGCCCATTTCCCTACTTAATGGATAAGCTGCAGATCCTGGTTAACCAACAGCCTACTTCTTCCTACCCCCAACCCCTAGAAGTGCCTTATGACTGTCCCATGCATTCTTGAATTCCACCACTGTTTTTGACTCCACAACCTCCTCAGGAAGCCTGTTCCATGCATCCACAACACTCTCTGTGAAAAAATACTTCCTCATATTACCTCTGAGCCGTCCCCCCTCTATCTTCAAATTGTGTCCCTTTCTTCTTGCACACCTCTTTTTCTGAAAGATGTTACCCTCTTGGACGTTGCTGATTTCCTTGAGGTACTTGAAAGTTTCTATCATGTCCCCCCTTCCCCTCCTTTCCTCAAGGCTATACATATTAAGCTCCCTAAGTCTCTCTTCATATGTCTTCTGGTGCAGACCCTGCACCATTTTAGTTCCCCTTCCTCTGGACTGCCTCCATCCTGTCTATGTCTTTGCGGAGATTGGGTCTCCAGAACTGCATGAAGTACTCCAGATGGGGTATCACCAGTTGTCTGTACAGAGGGATAACAACTTCCTGTTTTCTACTGGTGATGCCTCTCCCTATGCATCCCAGTATCCCCCCAGCCCTCCTTACTATCCACTCACATTGCTTACCCACCTTTAGGTCATCTGATATGACTACCCCCAGGTTCCGTTCCATTTTTGTTGTTGTTAGTATCTCGCCCCCCATTGTGTACACTTCCCCTTGGTTTTTTTTTCCCAGGTGCATTACTTTGCACTTCTTAGCACTGAATCTAAGCTGCCATACATTTGACCATTCCTCCAACCTTGCCAAGTCCCTTCTCATCCTTTCCAACCCACTTTGTGTATCAACTCTGTTGCAGATCTTTGTGTCATCTGGAAAGAGACATACTTTTTCTTCCAGTCCCTCTGCAATGTCACTCATAAGGACATTAAAGAGGACCGGTCCTAGTACTGAACCCTGCGGTAACCCCACTAGTAACCCCCCTTTCTTCAGAGTGGACTCCGTTTACTATTACCCTCTGTGTCCTGTTCTCCAGCCAATTCTTTACCCAGGCTATCATCTTGGGACCCACTCCCAGGCTGGCTAACTTCTATATTAATCTTTTGTGTGGGACTGTGTCAAATGCCTTGCTAAAGTCTAGGTAGGCCATGTCACAGCCCTCCTGATCTACTACTTTGGTCACCCAGTCAAAGAAATCTATTAGATTTGTCTGACATGACCGTTCGCTGTGAATCCATGCTGCTTGGGTCCTGTGCCCCTCTGGCCTCTAGGTACTCGACAATTCTTTCCTTCACAAGTGATTCCATCATTTTCCCAATCACTGAGGTTAAACTGACAGGTCTGTAGCTTCCTGCTTCTGCCCTGCTCCCACTCTTGTGAAGTAGAATAACATCTGCCCTCCTCCAGTCCTCAGGTACCACCCCATCCTCCCATGATTTGTTAAACAGGATAGTCAGTGGTGTCACTAGTTCTACCCTTAGTTTTTTTAGAATTCTGGGATGAATCCCATCAGGCCCCATTGCTTTGTCCACCTTCAGTTTTAAGAGTTCTTTCAGAACCCTTTCTTCTGTGAATGGCTGGTATCAACCCCGTATCCAGAGTGTTTCTACTGTTTGGTTTAGGTACCTCCCCTCTTCATTTGTGAATACTGAGCAAAAATATTTGTTTAAGTATCTCTGCTTTTCACAGTCACCCTCTGCCCACCTCCCCTTTATTAAGCCTCCACTATCCCTCCTTGGTATTCCTTCACTCCCGATGTACCTATAAAAGGTTTTATCCCCCTTCTTAACTGAGTTGGCTATCTTTTCCTCGGTTTGAGCCTTTGCTGTTCTGACTGCCATCCTTGCTTCCTTTTGCTTTAACTGATGCAATTCTCTGTCCTGCTCCTTCTGTGATTCCTTGTACTTCCTGAATACTTTCTTTTTCTCCCTAACCTTCCCTGCCACCTCCTTTGAGAACCATAGTGATTTTTTACATCGTTTTGTTTTGTTTATTTGCTTCACAAAAGCCTTGTTGCCTCTGATGGCAGTTTTTAATTTTCTCCATTGTTCTTCCACCCCTCCTTCCTGCCCATTTGCTAGTGCATTCCTTAGACACTCACCCATTTTGACAAAGTCAGCGCTCCTGAAGTCTAGTACCTTTGCCTTGTATGGCTTGACTCTACAGCTGTGTTTATCGTGAACCATACTGTTCGATGGTCACTTGTTCCCAGATGGCTACCCAATTCTAAATCTGTGATCCTCTCACCATCTCCACTGGAGAGTACCAGGTCTAAGATTGCTCCCTCTCGAGTGGGTTAAAATACTAGTTGTCTAAGGCATGCCCCCTGTAGGGCATCTAGAATGACCCCACTCTTAGAAGAGGCTGCTGAAAATGCACTCCAATTAACATTTGGCATATTCTGATCACCCATCATCAATATCTCCCCTTTTTCTGCCATTCTAAGGATACTTTCTATCATTTTCTTGTACATTTCCTACCAAGATGGGGGTCTGTATACAATCCCTGTGCGGATTGTGGTGCCATTGCCTATATCCAAATTGACCAACAGTGCTTCCTCTCCTCCCTGTTTACCCTTTTGTTCTGCTGTTTTGATTCCTTCCCTTACATAGAGAGCTACTCCTCCTCCTCCTCGTTTACCCTCCCTGTCCCTCCTGTAGATAGTGCATCCTGGTATGTTCATGTCTCAGTCATGGTTCTGTGTGTACCATGTTTCTGTGACTGCCACAATATCCAGATGTTCCTCCTCCAACAAGGCCACTAATTTAGGAAGCTTGTTACTCAGACTACGGGCATTTGTACTCATTGCTCTCCATTTTTTGATGGCTTTACCTCTTGTAGCACCATCCCTGTCCTCATTGACTTTGCTTTCTCCATTAACCCCTGTCCTGCTAACTACTAACCTTTTTACCTTGGTCTTTACCTCATTTAGTACCCTGTTTTGTAGGGGGAGGCTGGAAATTCGCAAAAAATGTTTATTAGTACTAGCAATAACATAAAAAAATAAACTTGTTCAGTATAACTATTTCCAAAGGCAGAATAAACAGATGATCCATCAGAGTTTTCCTTCAATCTCTGTGTGTCTGTGTCTCTCTCTTGCAAGAGATTACAGCTCTGTTTTTATAAGTCCTTGCAACCCCCTCCTTAACAAGCATCCTGTTTTTATTTCTAAAATGTTCTTGTATGTTTCAAGCAAGTGCAGCAAGAACACAATGTCCCAGGACTGAGGTCCCTTCTCCACAGTTTCTGTAAAAGGGCTTAAAAACCTGCTCTCAGGTTAACCCCTTGAGTTCCCAAAAGCTTTCTGCAATCATCTGAAACTATAATTATATACATTTCAACAGTAACACTATATAATTTCTAAACAAAGGGATCCCAATATCAGTTACATTTACACATAATGATTTGCATATTTTTATACCAGCAGATATGCAAGAGAGGAAAAGACAAACAGCAAGGGAAGACTGAGAGACAGTGAGGGGCAAAGAATTGTGAGCCTGTTGGGGTGATCAAGTCCTAGGTCTCACAGGAAAATCTGGTTGCGCAACCAGACAGACAAGAGACAGGAAAGGAAAGAAATTGAAAATTACGTACCTACCATAATTCTTGATCTTTTAGGACGAAGTCTCCACCACTCATTCACACTGATGGGATCTACGCTGGAGGTACTAGGACCCAGCGGGAGCAAACTTTTTGCAAGAGGGTCGGCACCAGAGATGGAGACGTGAGGAGCACCATCACGCGCCTCAGGTCGTGTGGCAATGACTATCTCTGCGTCAACCCTCCAACCGCCTCAGTACCTTTTTTCCAAGGAAATGCAGTGTAACTAACCTAGAAGGATAGCCTAGCAAAAACCAGACGTAAGATAGTCCGGACGACCCGTATAAGAAGGGTCAACAAAGAAGTCTTCACAGCCTAAAGACTGAGGGAGTGAAGACCAACAACAGAGGTGAGCTCGGGAGATGGTAGGAGGGCGTCAATGAGTGGTGGTGACTTCATCCAAGAGATCAAGATTACGGTAGGTACATAATTTCCATAACTTCCTGGACATAAAGTCTCCACCACTCATTCACACTGATGGGAGAGTACCGAGCCAATAATCCCAAGAGGGCGGCAGGAGAGACCAAGAGCTCACAATTTAAGACAGAAGTCCGTTAAGGATGGTCCTGCTGAACGAAAGGTGTTGCCTGGCATGGACATCCAGGGCACAGTGCTTGACAAAAGTATGCACTGAGCTCCAGGTAGCCGCATTGCAAATGTCTGCAATGGCCATGTTGCAGATTTCTGCCAGGGATGCCGCGACTGCTCTAGTAGAGTGGGCGTACACTCTGCCCTCCAACTTAACCTGTGCCATGGAATAGCAATGGCAAAGGCATGCCACCAGCCATGCTGAAATGCATCTGATTGCGACAGGTTGACACAGACGGATCTCGATGAAGGAAACAAACAGTTGTTGAGCTTTGCAAATTTGTTTTGTTCTATCTAAATAGAAATGCAGAGCTTCTGACATCTAAGGAATGAAGGGTACTCTCTCCTTCATTTTGGAAGATCGCGAAGTAGGTAGGCAGGACTAAAGGTTGGTTCAGATGGAATTCTGAAACAACCTTTGGGAGAAACTTAGGGTGGGTCCTAAGAACTACTTTGTCCTTATGGAATACAGTATACGCAGGATCTGTGACCAAGGCATGTATTTCAGAGACCCTGCGGGTTGAGGTAATGGCCACCAGGAAGGCCGTTTTCCAAGTGAGAAATTTAAGCTCACAGGTAGCTAGAGGCTCAAAAGGCTTTTGAGTAAGCATGTCTAGTACAAGATTAATGTCCCAGGCTGAGACTGGATGTCTGACAGGGGGTCTGGCATGCAGAATTCCCTTAAGAAACCTCTTAACCACAGGTAATTGAGCCAGTGACAAGTAAAGTACTGGCTCATGATAAGCTGAAATGGCAGAAACGTGAACTTTGACTGTACAGTATTGTAGACCTGAATTTGAAAGTTCTAAAGGTATTCTAGAACTTTATTTGGTGGGCAGAAAAAAGGATTCAAAGAGGATTCTGTGCACCAGAGAGAGAAACGCTTCCATTTGGCTGTGTAAGTTTTTCTAGTGGCCGGCTTGAGCACAGCCAAGAGAATATCTGAAACTCTGCAAGAGACATGGAACCTGTTCACTTCTCTCTCTTCAGGAGCCAAGCATGAAGGTGAAGCGATCTCAGACTGGAATGGACCACAGGCCCCTGAGTCAGAAGGTTCATCTGAAGGGGAAGCACTTTTGGAGGGGTTTCTGACATGCTGTTGAGTAATGGAAACCATATCTGTTGAGGCCAGAAGGGAGCAATGAGGATCATTTTGTCCCCCTGGGATTCGAACTTGAGAAGTACCCTCTGAATTAGAGGAAGAGGAGGAAAGGCATATAGAAAGCATTTTGTCCACTGCAGCATGAACGCATCCTGACAGAAGATGCCAGGCCCTGGATTTCTGGAGCAGAGGAGAGGCTGTTTTGTGTTGAGTGGGGATGCAAAAAGGTCCAGGTCTGGAGTTCCCCACTCTGCGAACAGTGACTGAACTACGGTTGAGTCGAGAGACCATTCATGAGGATCTGCTTTCGTTCTGCTGAGACAGTTTGCCAGTTCGTTCTGCACTCCTGGCAGGTAGACCACCTGGATTAGAGCCCTGTGCTCCAAGCACCATTCCCAGACTCTCATCGCTTCCCTGCATAAGGGGTAAGAGTGTGCACCGCCTTGCTTGTTGATGTAATACATCACTGCTTTGTTGTCAGTTTGAAGGAGCATGTTCTTGTGACAGAGAATGTCCTTCAAAGCCCGGACTGCATAAAGGATGGTGCTCATTTCTAGGACATTTATATGAAGCTGGGACTCGTCTTGAGTCCACGTACCTTGGGTGTGGATATTCTGACAGTGAGCTCCCCACCCCATCAGGGATACGTCTATGGTAATGGAGATCTGGTGATCCAGGGCAGCAAAGGGATATCCTTCCAGAAGGTTGTCCTCTAGCGACCACCAGGCGAGTGACCTCTTCAGAGGTTCTGTCACCCTGACGAGAAAGGACTGAAGGTGAGGTTTGGGGACCACTGAGTACTGAGCATCAATTGAGAGGTTCTCATGTGGAGGCGAGCTAGGGGTACAGTGAACACCGAGGATGCCATGAGATCCAGTATCCGCTGCACCGAGATAGCCTGAACCAAACTGTTCTCTCTGATGTATCGGGCCATCTGTAGGATATTGCCCCTTCAGTTCTTGGGAAGAAAGGCTTTGGCACAGGAGGTGTCCAGAAGAGTTCCTATAAAAAGGAGCTTCTGGGAGGGCTGCAACTGCGATTTCTTGAGATTCAGCAGAATCTCCATGGACGTGAGAAAGTCTGAGGCTGTGGATACGGCGTCGAGAGTTCTTTGCCTGGAAGGACTTGCTAGAAGCCAGTCATCCAGATATGGGAACACTTGTATTCTGATCTTTCTGAGGTGCGCTGTGAGAATTGCATAACGCTTTGTAAAAACTTGCAGTGCCGAGGATAGCCCAAAGGGCAGGACTCTGAACTGATAATGTTCGCCCAAGGCCACGAACCTTAGGTATTTGTGATGCTTTGGGTGAGTAGGAATATGTTGGTAAGCATCCTGCATGTCCAGGGAGGCTAACCAATCATGCTGATGAAACAAAAGTAACAGGGTTCCTAGCGATATCATTTTGAACTTCTCCTTGGAAAGAAATGTGTTCAGTTTTCTGAGGTCCAAAATGGGGCGCATGCCCCCGGTTTTCTTTGGAACTAGAAAGTAATGGGAGTAGAACCCTGTGTTCCATTGATCCAGCAGAACTAGTTCTACTGCCCTGTTGTTGAGAAGGCCTTGTATCTCGGAAGCGAGAAGTTCTGACTGAAGTACTGACAGCCTGGGCTGTCGTTTGTGGTGACGATCCGGAGGAGTTTCTGAAAGACTGAAGGAATACCCTTAGCGGATTATCTGGAGGACCCATTTGTCTGATGTTATGGACTTCCACTGGTTGTAGAATTGAGTGAGACGACCTCCCACCACAGAAGAAGAGTTCCCCTCGGGCAGCTGCGGTGGGACTTGGGCCAGAAACTCTGAAGGCGGCATTGGGCACTTTGAACCCTTGTGCTTTCTGTTGCGTTTTCTTTTGAGGCTGGGGGGCTTGGTTTTTATTAAAACCTCCCCTGCCTTTGCCTCGAAATGACTGCCGGTTGTGAAACTGGTGCTTAATAACAACCCCCCCAGAGAAGGGGCGGCAGTAGGTCAAGCCAATTTAATGGCAGACCTAGTCTTTTGTGTGGCCTCTAGGCCTTGTTCTACTTGAGGACTGAAGACATATATACTGAAAGGTAACGCCATGACCTGTTGCTGGGCATCATCCGTGAAACCTGAAGTGCGCAGCCAGGAGTGGCGGCGGGTACCAATGCCCGCCACCGCTCGGGAGGCAGTATCAAAAGCATCAATAGCTGCTTTAACCTGCAGGTTGTTGGACTCGATACCCCTGGTTATGGTTTGAAGAAGCTCTGAATTAGTGTCCGACTCCAGTAGAGCTTCTACAATTTGTTTGAGTGAATGCCAAAGGATATACTCATATTGAGAGAAATAGCCCTGGTAGCTGGCAATATGCATACCCAGGGTGGATGCAGCAAAGACTCTCTTACCTAAAGTATCTATCTTACGAGATTCTTTGTTTATAGGTCGGGCTGTAGTAGCCTGAGGGAGAACAACCTTATCATTCTCTGCCAAGACTACAATAGGGTCCGCAAAGGCTTGGGAGGCCAAAATGGATCAATCCTTGGGAGAAGCATACTTTCTATCTATGGACTTAGCCACAGAAGGAATGAGAGCAGGATTATTCCATACCACTTGAGAAAGCAACTCAAAGGAAGGCAGTACCGGTACTGGAGTCTTAAAAGCTTCCCAGGATCGATATCCGTAGTCTGGAGAAAAAGAGTGGAATTCAAATTTTTCAGCAGAGACTTAAATGACAGGTATTCGACCACAGACTCTGCAATAGGATTAGGTCCTGTTCCTTCCACATCATCACCCAGCCTAAGGTCTGGGTCAGGCTCAATATCATCTCCTGACAGCCCAGGAGGGACTGTATGGACAGGACAGCAGTGAAAATCAGAAGGAAAATAGAAAGGAAAAGGGTTCGGAGCTGAGAAGCCCTAAAGAGTGGAAGGCGTCACACCAAGTCTCAGCGCTGGAGAAGAGCACGGTGCTGACAGAGACCTCGGTGCCGAGGACAGCGGCAACAAGCCGCAATGCGCCGAGGACAGCACCAAAAGGCTGCATGATGCCAAGGGCGGTGTTGAGAATCCCAACGGCACTGAGGAAGGTGCCGACACTGAGGACGGCGCCAAGCGACCCATCCACGCCGACGGCACCGAAACTAACGCAGGGTTCCGAAAACTAAGGTTTGAGGAGAAAGAAGGAAGAATACCAGGAGATAGAGGCATCAGTGTGGCCCCCTTCGCCGCAGCCATGTGAGGGGGGAAACACCTAAGCATGGAGTCGATGGCACCGAAGAAGGCACCGCATGACTAGGGAGGCCCAACTGCCCTACCTGATCCCCCGAAGGGTCCGAGGGCCCCTGAGTGACCAGGCCAGGCAGCTGGACCAACCTCCGAGCTCACTGCTCCATCAGAGCAGCCCAATGATGAAACTGCTCATCTGAAGCCCTGCCAGAAGGCGGGGAAGGGCTCCAATGTCGAAGAGGTCGGTGACCAGAAACAGAAATTGGTAACTCCAGCGAAGGAGACTGGCAAATGACCCCAATGACTGACCGTCGATGCACAGACATACCAGAGGGTGACCTAGAGTGATGCCTTCTCTTTTTTGACCTGTGGGCCGAAGAAGAGCTCAAGGCCGAACGGTGCCAAGAATGCAACCATTTTCTTTTATGATTCCGGGGGAACCGCCCTTCCCCTCGGGCACTGGACCATCCGTTGTCAGACCGGACCCAGCCCGGCTGACTGAACAACTTTCATACGAAGTCTCCCTACCATCACCTGACCCGCTCATGTTCAACTCCGTCAATGTAGGCTGAGACTTCTTTCTTGTAATAAGAATAAATTATAGGAAGCGGTACTTATTTGAGAAATACTACAAAATAAGAAACTGAAAACTATTGCTAGTCTGAAGTTTGACTCCCGGCGGGCGAGCAACGTCGTCACTATAACATTTCGCCAGGCGGGAAAAAGGAACTGAAGGCAATTGGAGGAGTCGACAGCGGGATAGTCCTGCCTTGCGAGCGAGGCTGTGACACTGTTCCCAGCCGTTCCATCTCTGGCGACCCTCCTTGCAAAAGTTTGCTCCTGTCGGTCCTAGCGCCTCTGACGTAGATCCCATCAGTGTGAATGAGTGGTGGAGACTTTATGTCCAGGAAGATCAGAACAGATCCCTGCATTCAAACTCCTCATAACAACTGGGACAGGGTCCTATTCAACCCTGTCACATACACGCCCCTCCTTAAGAGGGAAGAAAAAATTACTCACCTTAGTAATTATATTTCTTCTAATGGAGTCTTGCTGTATTCTGACAATTGCAGTGATTCCCAACCTTTGAACTGCCCCGGAGAACTAAGGGTTAACTTTCCATGCAGGGCATGGAATGCTGAGCTTGAACTCGGTTGCAGTCTCTGTCTGGAGTGTTCTGAACTCAAACCGTCAGATTCTCACGAGCCCAACTAAACTAAAAACTCTTTGTGGAAATTGTAAAAATTCTACTAGCCAACTGGCTGAAAAGTTTTGGATTCCCAAGGAAGACTCAAGTCAGGAAACTCAAAAACTAAACCCAATGTACTTAAAAAAATAAAAATAATAAATAAGCACCCAAACAAAAGGGAGGAGGGTGCCAGCAACTACACCCCTGAGGTGCAACAATGCACCTGCCCACCCACTTCCCAAAAATAGGTTCTGAGAGGGGAGGCAGGGAGGGAGGTCAGAATACAGCAAGACTCCATTAGACAAAATATAATTACTAAGGTGAGTAATTTTTTCTTCAAACAACATGAAGTCTTGTGGTATTCTAACAATTGCAGACTACCAAGCAGTACCTCCAAGGAGGAGGGACAGAACCTACTTTGGGAATAGGCTCTGAAGTACTGCTGTGCCAAACCGAGCATCACTCCTAGCCTGGATATCCAGAGAGTAATGCCTGGTAAAGGTATGAACTGTTTTCCAGGTGGCTGCTTGACAAATTTCTAGGAAAGGAATATCCCTGGCAGCAGCCAGGAAAGCAGCTGTACCTCTTGTGGAATGAGCCCTCAGGCCTGACGGTGGAGTTTTTCACAGCAGAACTGCGTACAAGACACAATCCACCTAGCAATCGATCTTTTGGTGGCAGGTTTGCCCTTTCCCACTTCTACATAAGCGAGGAACAACTGGAGGGAGTCAAACTTGTGACCCTTGGTACGCTCTATGTAGTAACTAAGGGCTCTTTTGACATCTAAACTGTGTAGCCTCCTCTCTCCTGAGGAAGAATGATCAGTGAAGAAAACAGGGAGAGACATAGACTGGTTTAAATGGAAGTCTGAAACCAATTTGGGCAAGAAATGAAAATTACGTACCTACTGTAATTCTGATCTTTCTGTGTATCTTCACCATTCATCACAGATGGGGTACTGGCCGGAGTTCAGGACCCCGCAGGAGCTTTTTTTTTTTTTAAAAAGGGTAGGCGGAGCCGACGCAGCATTGGCGCCACCCTCGAGGCCGACGTACGGCGTGGCGCTCGAGGGTTGGCCGTTAGGCTGCATCGACTCCACCTGCCTACCAGTTCTGAGTCGCCGGAGAGGTAAGAGGAAGGGATGGAGGGTGGGACAAGAGAGTCCAAGGGACAGAAAAAGGAAAGGAAAAACTGAACTAAAAGGAGAAATAACGACTGAGAGGACAGCAGAGAAGAGATGAGACTAAGGGGATTGGGTAGGGGCCCCAAGGAAGCGTAAGAAGGGAGGGGAGAAATTTAGAAGAGAGTGGGAAGTAACAAGGTGTCCGACACCCTTGTCCATCACCAGATTTGTATAGGAACTGCAAGGAGTAGCAAAGCTCTCTGCCAGAATTCAAGGCACAGAATAACTGGCAAATACCCCAGAAGCAGAGTTGGCTATTCTGGAGAAGGACAGGGTAGAGGGACTTAATACTCTCTCAGGAAAGATGTTTGGTGAAAAAAAGGTTTTTTTTAATTTTTAAACAGTTGGATGGAAACCAGAAGGAGAACAGGAGGAGGGCAACTACCAACTCCCACCCCATCGGGGTGGAGACATGTAGTAGAGAAGGAGTGCCGCTCGAGCTGTACTCCTTAAAGGAGAATACCCCCCTGTGTGTCCCTGCTTTACCCCGCTCCAAAAAGAAGAGGGGGAGTCAGAGGAGGGGACCCAGAGACTGAGGCCCAGGGGATGGTGGGCGGGGTTGTGATGAATGGTGAGAGATACAGAAAGATCAGAATTACAGTAGATGCGTAATTTTCATATCTTATCTGTGTCAGTCTTCACCATTCATCTGAAATAATGAATACCAAGCCCCGAAGAGGTGATTAATTACACCCTAGGGACAGAGTCCATTAGCCCTCAGTGGGTGACACACTAAGGGAACCTTCCGGGCCTGAGGAGGCCGAGAGGGGGGAGAGCGAGACAGGGTCCCCCCCGGAGGGGGAAGGAAGCTGCCCCGACAATCGCCGCCTCGCCCTAGGGGAGAAGAGGTAGGTTCCCTGGTGGGCGGAGCAAATCACCCTACGCCGGGCCAAGGGTGACAACCAGGAAAGACGAAGCCACGCCGATCTCCTAGTGCAGATCGCTGTCCCTACGACCCTGGTAGCTACCTCGTTGGCGTCATAAGATGCCCTCGCTTGGTGCCTTGCTAGCTCCAGGCCACGTGCAGAGAGCACGATAGCGTGTCTGGTTTGCTCCAAGTCAGGCAAAGCAGCTAGGATCTGACCTAGCTTGGACCACAAGAACCTGTTGTAGGCTGCATAGTGGGCCTGGTGAGCTGAAATAGAAAGGAGCAACCGCGCCGAGTAGAAGGTCCTCCACCCCCAAAAATCAAAATCCGAGGAGTCTTGATCCGGGGGCCGGTCACGGTGGAGGGTGTGTCCAGGTGTGTCAATCCGGACTGCAGATGAGGCATAGAACCTGGAGACTCCGGGGGAGCGCAATACCTCTGGCTGAGGTCCCTAGGGGCAGGGACTCCGGAGAAAGGCCTCTGCCAGAAACGCAAGGACGCCTCCCGGAAGGGAGCAGGCCAGGGCAGCACCACAAGGGTGGCCCCACCAAAATCGCCTAAAAAGGCGTGCGCCGCATGCTCAGGATTGCTAACAGACAGGGGAGAAAGGTGCAGGTCCTCCAGCATCCTCACGAGGAAGCGCTGGTACTCTGAGAGATCAGCGGCAGGAGAGATATGGACAGAGGGTTCCTCTCCCCCAGAAGAGGGGGATGAGGAGCTGGAGGTCACCATACATTCCGAGGGTGGCTGCATGGGGGGGAGGTTGAAAAACCTGGCTGTCCATAGCCCTAACATAGGCAGGGAACCGAGCAGCCACCGCTCTGAACTGCTCCCAGGTGAGAGGGCCACTAGGACCAAGAATGCCTGGGAGAGCTGGAGAATTTGGCAGAGAGATGGGGCAGAGCTGAGTAGGGAAGTCGGCTGACCTCCGCCAGGGCTAGGGAGCGGACCATGAGCACCCGAGGAGGGTGTCACGGAAGACTCCACAGCCGACAGTTGCACAACCACATTGGCACTGCCTTGGCTGCGCCCAGAAGAATCCCCCCAGTGAGGCGATCGGGGCCGTAAAAGTCCAGGTGGACCCCAGAGAAAGGCCAACACGCCGACCCCACACCCCTCGACCCCTCAGAGTCAGAGAGAGTCCTCCTCCTCGAGAGGGTCAGCCTAGGTAGCTGACAGCTCTGGGCAGCCCCCGAAGGGGAGACCCAAGGAACAGCACCCTCCCCTCCTGCAGGCGTCTGGATGGGCCCCAAAGTTGGGCAATCAAGACACACTACTTGAGGGGGGTACCACCACTGAGGGGTCGGAGAAACCCCCAAGGCCAGGTTGCAGACTAATGGTGGCACGCACCACTGCCTGCTGGTCAGCACCACTGACCCTAACCTCAGGGACTACCTGACGCTCCTCAGTAGGGGGCCGACTACGACTCGTCGACGAGACCACTGGGTCACCCTCCTCCGCAGACAACCCCGAAGGGTGTGACTGCCCGTCTGACTCCGAGCCCGACTCCGACTCCGAAGAAGTAGAGTCCAAGGCTCTGAGCCAAACAGTAGGAGGGCGGGCAAAGACGACTTTGCCAGAGGGCCCGGCAGCCAGAGCAGTGCCCGAGGCACTAGAGGGCAACTCGGGCCGAAGATCCAGAGCCAGGGCCAAGACTGCCAGGCTGCTCGCGCGCACGAGTAAACACCGAGGACGGCGCGTAGCATGCCCGAGCGGCTTCGGCGCCGAACGTGACACCAACCAGCCCCTAGGCGCCATAAGCGGCAACGAGAGTACCTACAGCGTCGAGGACGGCACCGACTGCCGAAGCTGAAGGCCTGATGGCGCTGTGCTCAACCACGGTGCCGAGGACAGCACCGAGGCGAGACATGGGAAAAGACGACTGGTCCTGCTCCACGGTGCCACGAGCAGCGCCGGCACTGCGAATGGCGCCGACAGGGCCCATGGCGCCAAGCAATGAGTCAGTGCCAACGACGGGCGCCGACAGGACCTCGCGCCCTGAACACCTGGCAGCTCCGGCAGCACCGACCGCGAGGCCCAGGCCTTCGAGCAGCCCAGGAGAGACACGGGGGAGCCTTCACCCCAAAGGCGTTGCCATGGTGGCGCCTCCACGCCCGCTCCGGGAGGAAGCAGGGACGACCTCTTGCGCCAGCTGGGAGGAGCCTCGGCAATGGCCAGAATCTACAGTAGCCGAGGGCTCCCTCCGCCTCGGTCCGCAGTAGAACCAGGAGGGACCTGAGAAAGGCAGACAGAGTGCGGCTTGACCGGACGAGAAAGTAACCCTACCCCGAAGTCGGCGAGCTCGCCCACTTCCACATGCGCTGTTCGAGGACGCGGGCGTCCATGGAGAACCAGGCATCGCATTTAATCCATGTCGTGAAGCGGGCCAAGACACACGACACCGGTCAGCTGGTTGGTAATGGATATTTTCGGCCGCACGGGCACCAACGCATGGGGGGCCGACCCGTTTTAGAAAACTTTTTGGCCTCCGACCGAGACATATCCTACGGAGAAAAAAACACCACAAAACAGACTCGACGTCGCAGAATTTGAAATAAAAGGAAAGATCTTACCGGCGATGTCGAGTGGAGGCAGAACCAGAACCGGCAGGCGACCGACGGACTGAACGTCGAAAATGAAAACAGGCTTGAAGGCCCAACAACTGGAACAAGCTTCCCACGAGGCGACCTCGATGGCGGGAGATGAAGAACTGGTAGGCAGGAGGAGTCGACGCAGCCTAACGGCCAACCCTCGAGCCACGCGAGTACTCCCCGGCCCCTCGAGGGCGGCGATGATGCCGCGCCGGCTCCACCTACCTTAAAAAAAAAAAAAGCTCCCCGGGGTCCTGAACTCTGGCCAGTACCCCATCTGTGATGAATGGTGAAGAGTGACACAGATAAGATCCTTCTATTGGTTTAAAGGACCACTTTATCCCCATGAAAGGAGATGAAATCAGGTTCCACTGACAGGGCTTGCGATTCACTGATACGCCTGGCAGAGGTAATGGCTACCAAGAACACAGTTTTCCAAGTCAAGTACTTAAACTCGGCTGAAGACATAGGCTCAAAGTGGGGTTGCATAAGCTGAGCAATGCAAACATTCAAATCCCAGGCAGGGGCAGGGTCTCTAAAAGGGAGACTGGTGTGAGAATCCTTTAAAAAATTTACAGAACACAGGATGGGAAGATAGTGAGGAAGGCTTCCCCACAGGCAAAAATGCAGAAACAGCTGACAAGTATACCTTGAGAGTAGCTGGTCTGAGGCCTAGGTCATTAAGATGGACCATATAAATCCAAAACCGTAGGCAATTCAGCAGTGTCTGAAGAAATATTCTTCTTAGAACATCAAATGCTGAATCTTTTCGATTTGGAGTTGTAAGTCTTTCTGGTGGAGGGCTTTCGAGAAGCCTTGAGGATGTCCAGAACCCCTTGGGAAAGATGCAGATCTGCAAACTGTAATTCTTCAAGAGCCATGCCTTGAGATTGAGGAACTGAAGATTGGGGTACCAAATCCTCCCCTGAGAGGATGTTAACAGGTTGCAATTCCTGGGAAGAGACAAGAGAAGATGGACTGCTATGGGACAGCAACAGGGGATACCAGGGCTGTCTGGCCCAATCTGGAGCAACCAGAATCACCTTGCAAGGTTGAGACCTTATTTTGACTAAAACTTTGAACAGGAGTGGGAAGGGGGGAAAGGCATACAGAAACTTCCCCTCCCAATTCAGAATCAGGGCATCCAGGGGGATTGAGCCCAAGACTGG
Source organism: Neoceratodus forsteri (assembly GCA_016271365.2). NCBI lineage: Eukaryota > Metazoa > Chordata > Ceratodontiformes > Ceratodontidae > Neoceratodus > Neoceratodus forsteri. The sequence continues at coordinate 137,568,648 of CM028137.1, forward strand.
AGGTCTGCAACAAAAGAGAGGGAGTTGGTGATTGTCTGGGGCTGCAAAGAGATCTATCTCTGGAGTGCCCCACCTTGAAAAAATCACTTTCAACACTTGAGGGTCCAGGGACCATTCGTGATGGCCCTGAGAAATCCAGCACAGTGCATCTGCTAGCACATTATCCTTGCCTGGAAGGTGAAATGCTACAAGAGAGGTTTGCAGGGAATAAGCCAGAGACCACAACTTCATGGCTTCTGTGCACAAGGCCGTGGACCGAGTGCATCCCTGCTTGTTGATGTACCACGTGGTGGTAGTGTTGTCTGTTCTGACTTGAACCACCTTGTTCTGAACTGACTGTGAGAATGCTTTTAGAGCTAGACAAACTGCCCTGAGCTCTAGAAGATTGATGTGGAGAAGGGATTCTTGGGGGGACCACAGGCCCTGAGCAGTGAGGGACCCCAGGTGGGCTTCCCAGCCCAGAAGAGAAGCATCCATGGGAAGGACCACTGAACAAGGCTGAGCAACAAAAGGAACACCTTGCCTTAAATTGTCCTGATCCTGCCACCACTGGAGGGCCTGGATCAAAGTCGGAGTCACTGGAATCCGTTTGGTAAGGGAGTCCTTTCTCTGAGACCAGTAAGCTCTCAGGTGGAACTGAATATCCCTCATCTGGAATCTTGCCCCTTGGACCACTGCTGTTGAAGCTGCCATGTCGCCCAAGAGCTGGAGGAAATACCTTGCTGGTCGAGATACCCGAAGGCTGAAGGAAGAAGCTAGTTCCATAAGAGCCCTTGCCCTTTCTAGAGGAAGAAAGGCTCTTGCTCTGAGTGTGTCCAGTTCTGCCCCTATAAAGGTAAGGAGCTGGACTGGTTCGAGAACTGACTTGGGAAGGTTGAGAAGAAATCCTAGGGAAGTGAGCACTTGCTGGGTCACTTGCAGGTGAGACTTGACTTGGTCGGGAGACTGACCCACTAATAGCCAATCGTCCAGATAAGGAAATATGGAAATATTTTGCCTTCTCAGAAAGGCTACTACTACTGCCAGGCACTTTGTGAAAACCCTTGGAGCCGCGTTAAGGCCAAAGGGCATTGCTCTGAACTGATAGTGGCCTGAGGACAACTCGAACCTGAGGTACTTTCTGTGGGAGCACCTGATGGGAACGTGAAAGTAGGCATCTTTGAGGTCCAGGGAGGCTAGCCAGTCCCCTGGCCTTAGAGAGGGAAGGATTATTCCCAGAGTTATCATCTTGAACTTTTGTTTTAAAAGATGTTTGCTCAGATATCTGAGGTCTAGGATGGCTCGCCACTCCCCTGTCTTTTTGGGGTCAGGAAGTACCTGGAGTACTGTCCTTTGCCCCAGTGTAGGGTAGGTACTCTCTCTATAGCTCTTAAAGCTAGGAGAGAAGAAACCTCTGCCTCTAGGGCAAGAGTCTCCGAAAGATTTGCAGGTGGAAAAGATCTCGCTCTCATCTTTGGAAATTTTTTGAAGCTGAGAACCAGTCCCTGGCTTACTACTTCCAGGAGCCACGTGTCTGTTGTAATAGACGTCCAGTCCTGGATAAAGTAAGCCAGCCTGTCCCCTACTGGAATAGGAGAGTCAACCTGGGCAGACCCATCAGGGTGTCTGCTTGGCAGGGGCTTTAGGCTGAGGGGTGGATGCAGGCCTGCTCATCCCCCTTCTGCCTCTCTCTCTCTCTCTCTCTCTCTAAAGAATCCCCTCTGTGAAAAGGAAGAAGAGGCCTGTGCTTGGTAAAAAGGTCTTTGAAAAGACCAGCCCCTGCCCCTAGACTGCTGCCTTTGAGAAGCTGCCTGCCTTTCCTTGGCCTGAGCACTCCTGTAAGTGGTCCTGTACTCATCCATTTTCTTCATGTAATTCTCTGTCTGGTCCCCAGAGAATTACCCACCACAGGAAAATCCATGGCCTTAGCCTGGGTGTCCTGCGAGAGGCTAGTACGTCTGAGCCAAGCTGTCCTCCAAAGAGCCACAGATGTAGCCATGACTCTTGATGAGACATCATTAGAGTCCACAGCAGCATGAAATTGCACTTTAGATGCCTCAATCCCATCTGCAGCCACTGCCTCCAGCTGCTTGGTTAGCTGGGGGGAGGCCTGTTTAGCCAGTGCCAGTACAGTATCCCACTTGGTCTTCTGGTACCTGGCTGTATAGGCCTTGTAATTCGCCTGCCTGAGTCCCAAAGAAGATGCCATGTACTGCTTCTTTGCCATGGCATCAATCTTCCTGGAATCCTTGTCGGGGGGTGTGAAGCCAAGGGAATAGTTGCCTTGTCACAGGCAGCAGCCTGCACTACCCCAAGAAAAAATTACTCACCTTAGTAATGTTGTTTCTTCTAATGGAGTCTTGCTGTATTCTGACTATTGCAGTTAGGTCCTGCCTTTCAACTGCCCTGGAGAACAAAGAGTTAACTTTCCATGGCCAGCATGAAATGTTCAGCGTGAGCTTGGTTGAAGCCCCTGTCTGCTGTTGTTTAAACTCCAACTGTCAGATCTTTACGAGCAATACTCACTAGAAGTTCTGTGTGAAAACTGTAAAACTCACACTAGCCAACTGGCAACTAAATTTATTAAAAGGTTTTTGGTTTCAAAGCAAAGACTCAAGTCAGGAAACCCAAAAAACAAAACACAACACACACACAAAGTAAAGGAGGGTGAAAAGGGGCACCCCCAGGGCGCCAACACTGCTCCTGCCCACCCACACCCCAAAAACCAGGTTCTGAGAGGGGAGGCAGGGGGGGAGGTCAGAATACAGCAAGACTCCATTAGAAGAAACAACATTACTAAGATGAGTAATTTTTTCTTCAAACAACATGAAGTCTTGCTGTATTCTGACTATTGCAGACTACCAAGCAGTACCTCCTCAAAGAGTGGGGTTATTCTAGATGCCCTACAAGGGGCATGCCTTAGACAACTAGTATAGGAGCCCACTCGAGAGGGAGCAATCTTAGACCTGGTTCTCTCAAATGAAGATGAAGAGAGGATCACAGATGTAGAAGTGGGTAGCCATCTGGGAACTAGTGACCATCGAACAGTATGGTTCACAATAAACACAGCAATAGAGTCAAGCCATACAACGGCAGAAGTACTGGACTTTAGGAGGGCTGACTTTGCCAAAATGGGTGAGTGCCTAAGGAATGCACTAGCAAATGGGTAGGAAGGAGGGGTTGAAGAACAATGGGGAATAATAAAAACTGCCATCAAAGAGGTAACAAGCCTTTGTGTGAAGCAAATTAACAAAACAAAACGATGTAAGAAACCACTATGGTTCTCAAAGGAAGTGGCAGTGAAGGTTCAAGAGAAAAGAAAGCATTCAGGAAGTACAAGGAATCACAGAAGGAGCAGGACAGGGAACTGTATCAGTTAAAGCAGAAGGAAGCTGGGAAGGCAGTCAGAACAGCAAAGGCCCAAACCGAGGAAAAGATAGCCAACTCAGTTAAGAAAGGGGATAAAACCTTTTTAGGTACATCAGGGAGCGAAGGAAGACCAAGGGAGGGCTAGTGAGGCTTAATAAAGAGGAGGGAGGGCGGGCAGAGCGTGACTGTGAAAAGGCAGAGATACTAAACAAAAAATATGTTTGCTCAGTATTTACAAAGGAAGTGGGGGAGGTACCTAAAACAAACAGTAGAAACACTCTGGATACAGAAGTTGATACCAGCCCATTTACAGAAGAAAGGGTTCTGAAAGAACTCTTAAAACTGAAGGTGGACAAAGCAATGGGGCCTGATGGGATTCATCCCAGAATTCTAAAAGAACTAAGGGTAGAACTAGTGACACCACTGCTACCCTCTTTAACAAATCATGGGAGGATGGGGTGGTACCCGAGGACTGGAGAAGGGCAGATGTGATTCCCTTCACAAAAGTGGGAGCAAGCAGAAGCAGAAAACTACAGACCTGTTAGTTTAACCTCAGTGGTAGGGAAAATGATGGAATCACTTCTGAAGGAAAGAACTGTTGAGTATCTAGAGGCCAGAGGGGCTCAGGACCCAAGGCAGCATGGATTCACAGCGGGAAGGTCATGCCAGACAAATCTGATAGATTTCTTTGACTGGGTGACCAAAGTAGTAGATCAGGGAGGGGCTGTGGACATGGCCTACCTAGACTTTAGCAAGGCATTTGACACAGTCCCACACAAAAGATTAATATAGAAGTTAGCCAGCCTGGGAGTGGGTCTCAAGATGACAGCCTGGGTAAAGAACTGGCTGGAGAATAGGACACAAGAGGTAATAGTAAATGGAGTCCACTCTGAAGAAAGGGGTTACTAGTGGGGTACTGCAGGGTTCAGTATTAGGACGGTCCTCTTCAATGTCTTTATAAGCGACATTGCAGAGGGGCTGGAAGAAAGGATGTCTCTTTGCAGATGACACAAAGATCTGCAACAGAGTTGATGCACAAGGTGGGGTGGAAAGGATGAGAAGGACTTGGCAAGGTTAGAGGAATGGTCAAATGTATGGCAGCTTAGATTCAATGCCAAGAAGTGCAAGGTAATGCACCTGGGAAACAAAAACCCAGGGGAAGAGTACACAATGTGGGGGTGAGATACTAACAACAACAAAAATGGAAAGGGACCTGGGGGTAGTCATATCAGATGACCTAAAGGTGGGCAAGCAATGTGAGAGGGCAGCAAGGAGGGCTGGGGGATACTGGGATGCATAGGGAGAGGCATCACCAGTAGAAACAGGAAGTTATTATCCCTCTGTACAGACAGTTGGTGAGACCCCAACTGAGTATCAGTGCAGTTCTGGAGACCCAATCTCCTGCAAGGACATAGACAGGATGGAGGCTGTCCAGAGGAGGGCATCTAAAATGGTGCAGGGTCTGCACCGAAGACATATGAAGAGAGACTTAAGAGCTTAATATGTATAGCCTCGAGGAAAGGAGGAGAGGGGAACATGATAGAAACTTGCAAGTATCTCAAGGAATCAACAAAGTCCAAGAGGGTAGCATCTTTCAAAAAAGAGGTGTGCAAGAACAAGAGGGCACAATTTGAAGATAGAAGGGGGTGCTCAGAGGTAATTTAAGGAAGTATTTTTCACAGAGAGGGTTGTGGATGCATGAACGGCCTTCGGAGGAGGTTGTGGAGTCAAAACAGTGGTGGAATTCAAAGCATGCATGGGACAGTCATAAGGCAATTCTAGGGGGTTGGGGTAGGAAGAAGTAGGCTGCTGGTTAACTAGGATCTGCAGCTTATCCATTAGGTAGGGAAATGGGCAGACTGGGTGGGCCAAGCGGTCCTTATCTGCCGTCAAAATCTATCTTTCTATGTTTCTGTGGAGGAGGGACAGAACCTACTTTGGGAATAGGCTGTGAAGTACTGCTGTGCCAAACTGAGCATCACTCCTAGCCTGGATATCCAGGGAGTAATGCTTGGTGAATGTATGGACTGTTTTCCAGGTGGCTGCTTGACAAATTTCTAAGATAGGAATATCCCTGGCAGCAGCCAGGGAAGCAGCTGTACCTCTAGTAGAGTGAGCCCTCAGGCCTGAGGGTGGGGTTCTATCCAGTTTTTATAGCAGAATTGTATACAAGAGATAATCCACCTGGCAATAGATCTCTTAGTGGCAAGTTTGCCCTTACCAACCTCTCCATATGTGAGAAACAACTGGAGGACTCAAACCTGTGACCCTTGGTGCTCCTATGTAGTAGCTGAGGGCCTTTAACATCCAGCTGTGCAGCCTCCTCTACAGAGGAGGAATGGTCAGTGAAGAAAACAGGGAGAGACATAGACTGATTAAGGTGGAAATCTGAGACCACCTTAGGCAAAAACTTCCTGTTAGTTCTTAGGACCACTTTATTTCTATGGAAAGAGATGAAATCAGGCTCCACTGACAGGGCTTGCAATTCTCTGATACGCCTGGCAGAGGTAATGGCTACCAAAAACACAGTTTTCCAAGTCAAGTACTTAAGCTCTGCAGAGGACAAAGGCTCAAAGGGTGGTTGCATAAGCTGAGCAATGCAAAAATTAAAGTCCCAAGCAGGAGCAGGGTCCCTAAAGGGGGGATTGGTGTACAGCAATCCCTTGCAGAACTTACAAAACACTGGATGGGCTGACAGAGGAGAGAGTTTGCCTTCTGACAAGAAGGCAGAAACAGCTGCCAAATGCACCTTAAGTGTAGCTGGCCTAAGTCCTAAGCCATTATGATGGACCATATAGTCCAGAACTGTAGGCAACCCAGCAGATTCTGGAGAAATATGCTTATTAGAGTACCAAATAGTGAACCTTTTCCATTTGGAGTTGTAAGACTTTCTGGTGGAAGGCTTACGAGAAGCCCTAAGGATATCCAGAACCCTTTGAGAGAGGTGCAGATCAGCAAACTCTAACTCTTCAAGAGCCATGCCTTGAGATTGAGAGACTTGAGGTTCGGATACCAAATCCTCCCCTGAGAGGATGTCAACAGGTTGTAATTCCTGGGAAGAGACAGGGGAAGGTGGACTGCTAAGGACAGCAACAGGGGGTACCAGGGCTGTCTGTCCCAGTCTGGAGCAATCAGAATCACCTTGCATGGTTGTGACCTGCTCTTGACTAACACTTTGAACAGGAGAGGGAAGGGGGGAAAGCATACAGAAATTTCCCTTCCCAATTCAGAATCAGAGCATCCAGGGGGACTGAGCCCAAGACTGGGGGTCTGCAACAAAAGAGAGGAAGTTGGTGATTGTCTGGGGCTGCAAAAAGATCTATCTGTGGAGTGCCCCATCTTGAGAAAATCACCTTCAAAACTAGGGGATCTAGGGTCCATTCGTGATGGCCCTGGGATATCCTGCTGAGAGCATCTGCTAGGACATTGTCCTTCCCTGGCAGGTGAACTGCTATCAGAGAGGTTTGCAGGGAATAGGCCAGGGACCACAACTTAATTGCCTCTGTGCACAATGCCGTTAGACTGAGTGCCTCCTTGCTTGTTGATGTACCACATGGTGGTGGTGTTGTCTGTTCTGATCTGGACCACCTTGTTCCGTGCAGATTTGGAAAAGGCTCACAGTGCCAGAAACACTGCTCTGACTTCCAAGAAATTGATGTGAAGCAGAGATTCTTGAGGTGACCACAGTCCCTGGGTGGTAAGATCCCCAAGGTGGGCTGGGGAAGCATCTGTGGTGAGTATCACTGAATGAGACTGAGTGACAAAAGGAACTCCTGGTCTCAAACTGTCCTGATCCCGCCACCATTGCAAAGCCTGGATCAGGGTTCGGGTCACTGGGACTAGTTTGGTAAGGGAATCCTTTCTTTGGGGCCAGAAGGCTCTTAAATGGAACTGAATGTCCCTCATCTGGAATCTTGCTCCCTGGACCACTGCTGTGGATGCCATGTGGCTCAGAAGCTGAAGGAAGTGCCTTGCTGGTCGAGACACCTGTAGGATGAATGAAGAGGCCAGTTCCATAAGGGTCCTTGCCCTGTCCGGGGAAGGAAGGCTCTTGTCCTTACTGTATCCAGTTCCGGCCCTATCAAGGTGAGGAGCTGTACCGGCTCGAGAACTGACTTTGGAAGGTTGAGGAGGAATCCTAAGGAAGTGAGCACTTGCTGAGCCACTTGCAGATGTGACTTGACTTGGTCTGGAGACTGACCCACTATGAGCCAGTCATCCAGATATGGAAAGATGGAAATCTTTTTTCTCCTTAAGAAAGCAACCACTACTGCCAGGCACTTTGTGAACACCCTTGGGGCTGATGTTAGGCCAAAGGGCATTGCTCTGAATTGATAGTGGCCTGAGGGCAACTCAAACCGGAGGTACTTTCTGTGGGAGCACCTGATGGGAATGTGAAAGTAGGCATCTTTGAGGTCCAGGGAGGCTAGCCAGTCCCTTGGCCTTAGAGAGGGTAGAATTTTTCCCAGAGTCACCATTTTGAACTTTAGTTTTAAAAGGTGCTTGTTCAGATATCTTAGATTCAGGATGGGCCACCATTCTCCTGTTTTTTGGGGGGTTAGGAAGTACCTGGAGTACAATCCTTTGCCCTTGTGTAGGGTAGGAACCCTTTCTATGGCTCAGAGAGCCAGGAGGGAAGAAACCTCTGCCTCTAGGGCAAGGGTCTCTGATGGATTTGCAGGTGGAAAGGATCTGGTTCTCATCTTGGGAAATTTTTTGAAGCTGAGAACCAGTCCCTGGCTTACTACTTCCAGGACCCACTTGTCTGATGTTAGAGACTTCCAGTCCTAGACAAAGTAAGCCAGCCTACCCCCTACAGGTATTGGAGAATTGGCCCGGGCAGACCCATCAGAGTGTCTGCTTGGCAGGGGCCTTAGGCTGAGGGGTGGAAGCAGGCCTCTCATTCCCCGTCTGCCTCTCCCTCTGAAGAACCCCCTCTGAGCATAAGCAGAAGAGGAGGCCTGGACTTGGTAAAAAGGCCTTTGAAAAGGCCTGCCCCTGCCCTGGAGTGCTGTCTCTGAGGAGTGGCTTGCCTTTCTTTGGCCTGAGCACTCCTGTAGGTGGTCCTGTACTCGTCCATCTTTTTCATGTAGTTCTCTGTCTGCTCCCCAAACAGAGAATTACCAATGACAGGGAAATCCATGGCTTTAGCCTGGGTATCCTGTGATAGGCTAGTACATCTGAACCAAGCCATCCTCCGAAGGGCCACAGATGTAGCCATGACTCTAGATGAAACATCACTGGAGTCCACAGCAGCATGAAATTGCACCTTGGATGCCTCAATCCCATCCACAGCCACCTGCTCCAGCTCCTTGGCAAGCTGGTCAGGGGCCTGTTTAGCCAGAGCCAGCACAGTGTCCCACCTGGACTTCTGGTATCTAGCTGTGTAGGCCATATAGTTAGCCTGCCTGAGTCCCAAAGATGCTGTCATGCACTGCTTCTTTGCCATGGCATCAATCCTCTTGGAGTCCTTATCTGGGGGGTGTGATGCCAAGGGAATATTTGCCTTATCACAGGCAGCAGCCTGCACTACCCCAACATGGCTACATTGCTGAGAAAGGAACTCCGTGTCCGAGCCTGAAAGGGTATACCTCTTGTCCATTCGTCTGTCCACAGGAAGTATGGAGTTAGGAGTCTTTAGAATTTTAAATGTCTGTTTCTCAAAAGATTTATGGAGGGGAACAGACAGTCTCCTGGACTCTGGGATGTCCATCATTTCAACAAAATCAGGCTCCTCCTGATCCTCTACTGCTTCTTCCATTGGAAGCTGGAGGGTTTCAGCCACTTTCTTGTAAAACATAAAGTGGGAAGGGGACTCAGAAAGCCTAGGAGGAGAAACACCTGAAGGTCTGTCTGGGGAGATGTCTGGATAAATAGGTACATCCAGACTTTCATAATCACCATCATCATCATCCTCATCCTCTCCCTCCTCCTCGTCCGGTTCATAAAATTCTTCTAAAGTATAATCCGCAACTGGGGGAACTGACCGAACCGAGCCCCTGCCAGATGGTGCCAGTTCGGCCGGAACCGAAGTTAGTGATTACACTATCCTTATCACTTTGGCTATTTCATCAGCGGTCAGAGAAAGAATTTGTGGATCCGAACTGGATGATTTTTCTCTTCTCTTTATTTTAACCGGAACTGACTCCTCAGAATCGTCTCTCCTTTTGCCCGAAGAAGTTTCGCCCTTGTCAGAGGGCACTCCTTCTGGTTTGGTCGGAACCGAACCAGGCTGGCCATCTGGGTCAGCAGACTTCTCGACCTCCCTTTACCTCAGTCTACCTACTCTCTTATCCAGGGTAGCTTTGGGAAAACTTTTACAAATTTGGCAGTCTGAATCGAGGTGGTCAAACCCCAGACAATAAACACAGGTGGTGTGGGGATCAGCCTTAGCAAAGGCTTCCCCACACACACTGCAGTGTTGAAACCCAGTGGGCCCATTTTTTTTCTTGGGTTTCTCAGACATGGCCAATCCTATCCAAAACTTACCCTTTTTTCTGCAATCCACCAGGTAAGACTCCCCTATCGGTTCCTGACCGTATTATGGGTCTTGAAAAAAAAACGTAATTAAATCTGTTTTTTTTTTAGAACCGATACGGACCGGTTACCACACTCTAAGTAAATTCAAAACTTTTTAAGACTAATCTGATCGGTTCAAACCGAACCGATCCCAAATTTACAAGTTCCACACAGAAACTAAATGTAAAACCTATCTAGTACTCACGGTACCACAGACAGAGACTTAAACCGACAGATTCGGTAGCAGAAATTTGGCACAAACAACAGCAGACAGGGGCTTCAACTGAGCTCGCACTGAACGTTCCATGCTGGCCATGGAAAGTTAACTATTTGTTCTCCGGGGCAGCTGAAAGGCAGGACCTAACTGCAATAATCAGAATACAGCAAGACTTCATGTTGTTTGAACATGGCTGCATTGCTGATATAAGAACTCTGTGTCTGAGCCTGAGAGTGCATACCTCTTGTCCATTCTTTTATCCACAGGAGGTATAGTGTTAGGAGACACGATTTTTTGTGTCTGTTTCCCAAAGGATTTATGGAGGGGAATAGACAGTCCCCTGGACTCTGGGATATCCATCATCTCTACATAATCAGGTTCTTCTTGATCTTCCACAGCCTCTTCCATAGGAAGCTGGAGGGTTTCAGCCACTTTCCTGTAAAACATAAAATGGGAAGGGAACTCAGAAAGCTTAGGAGGGGAAACACCTGATGGTCTGTCTGGGGAGATGTCTGGTTCCACAGGCACATCCAGACCTTCACTTACATCATAATCCTCAAATTCCCCTTCCTCTTCAAACTCTGGTTCATAAAATTCTTCAAGGGTATACTCTTGAACCGGGGGAACCAACTGAACCGAACCCCTGCCAGAAGGAGCCGGATCGGTCAGAACCAGACAGAGCGATTCCACAATCTGAATCGCCCTGGCTATCTCTTCGGCAGTCGGAACATGAACCTGTGGATCCGAACTGGTCGATTTATCTTTGTGCTTTCTTTTTGTCGGAACCAATCCCTCAAAATCAGCTCTCCTTTTGCCCGAAGAAGTATCACCCTGGTCAGAGGGCACTCCTTCTGGTTCGGTCGAAACTGAACCGGGCTGGCCATCCGGGTCAGTGGACTTCTCTGCCTCCTTTTCCCTCAGTCTACCTAATCTCTTCTCGAGGGTAGATTTGGGAAAATTTTTTACATATTTGGCAGTCTGAATCGAGGTGGTCAAACCCCAGACAATAAACACAGGTGGTGTGGGGATCGGCCTTGGCAAAGACCTCCCTACACTCACTGCAGTGTTGAAACCCAGTGGGCCCGGGTTTTTTCTTGGGTTTCTCAGACGTGGTCAACCTAACCAAACCTACCCTTTTTTCAGCAACCGCCAGGCAAGTCTCCCTTATCGGTTCCTAACTGTGTCACGGGTATTGGAAAAAAACGGTTAAAATACGTTTTTTTTTTGTTTTTTTTTAGAACCGATAAGAACCGGTAACCACACATTAAATATAGCAAAATTCACAATCAAATGGTCGGTTCAGCTGAACCGACCGCACTTTTACAAGTTCCACACAGAAAAATTTATAGAACAATTCCTATCTAGTACTCACGGCACCACAGACAGAGACTGAACCGACTATGTGGACACTTTTTTTCGGTTTAAACCGATGAAAAACTGAAAACTTTAACCGACTTCGAACCGAGCTGAAGAAGAAATCTCCGGAGCGACCGTTCAGTGAGGCGGAGTAAAGAATCTGATGGTTTGAGTTCAAAACACTCCAGACAGAGACTTCAACCGAGCTCAAGCTCAGCGTTCCATGCCCTGCATGGAAAGTTAACCCTTAGTTCTCCGGGGCAGTTCAAAGGTTGGGAATCACTGCAATTGTCAGAATACAGCAAGTCTTGATGTTGTTTGAACCTGTTTTATCAAACAGGTTTCCAAAACTTTCTGTTAATTCTCTACTAACGTTAGCTTCTAACTTTTAGAAACTAAGCACATGTGCAGTTTCCTTTTTTGTATAACAGTACAGCAAACAGTAAAGTTTAAACTCATACATTTGTTTTTAACCTTCAGAACCCTCAATTCCTGATCCATATCTTGACAGAATATCAGCATTGCTATTCTCTTTACCAGATTTATCACCTTGAATTTAAATGGCTGTAGTGCCAGATACCACCTTGTGATTTCTGGAATTTGTATCTTTCATTTGGTTAAGCCAACAGAGATGACTGTGTTCTGCTATAAGTACAAAGTCAGCTCCTTGTAAGTAAAACTTAAGGGACTCCATGGCTCACTTTGCTGCTAAACATTCCTTTTCAATGGTGCAGTACCTTTTCTCTCTGTCATGCAACTTCCTACTTATGTACAGAATAGGATGTTCTTTCCCATCTATATTTTGACTCAGAACTGCACCAAGGCCTACCTCTGATGCATATGTTTGTAACAAAAATGATTTCTCAAACTCTGGGCATCTTAAAACAGGGGCTGAACATAATGCAGCCTTAATGGCTTCAAAAGCTTCATCACACTCTGGGGTCCATTTCACATTATTTGGGTACCGTTTTTTTATGAGTTCAGTGAAGGGGGTAGCTAACTCAGCAAAGTTAGGAATAAATCTCCAACAATAACCAGACAGCCCTAAAAATGACCTCTCCTCTCTCTGTTGACTCTGTTCTGGTTTTCTTGTATGTGTTGACACTCAATTACATATTACAAAATGGGTAAAATAATTTGAGGTTTCCGATTGGCTGAGACACTTTTCTAGCTGGGCATCTATCAGACAACAGATGCCCAGCTATTAAAAGTGCTAGTCTAGCCTGCCCCATCACAAGGATCTTGTTGCCCAGCCAGCTCTCCAACTGGCTAACCCCCCTGGTTCTTCATTTCAAATTTGTGCCATTTTTTTGTCTCGCTTAGTGAAAGTCTGGCTCCCGAATACTGATTTATGAACAATACTTTTCCGGTATTTAGAAGCCCACACAACAACTCACTGACTCCCCAAACCAAACCAAACCAATGTACATTTTTTCATTCCTTTTTCCGTTTTACCTTTTTGTTTATTACTTCTTGATCTGCGTCTCTCTCTTTTGCGACTCACAGGCATTCCTCTCTGCCGCCTGTCATTCAACATCCCAATTCCCAAACCAGGAAATGACCTATCAGGAAAACAAGCTGTCTCCTCACCAGGTACTGCCCGCAAATTAACCATGGTATCTATGCTAAAGAAAAAACCCAGAAAAAATAATTTACAGTGCTGCTGTCTCTCCTCGTAGTGACGCCTCTTAAACTGCCTCTCACAGCGTAACACGGTCATGCACCTCACCACTCGCAAATCAATTTTACAGGGCAGCACCAAAATAAAGATAAACTGACACAACGCCTTCTCTGTGTCCTGCTCCTGAAAGTACAACACAATAAAAAAACATGAAATGGGTCAAAAACAGTCCTAGAGGTAGTGGGGGGGGGTGGGGGCCAACGAAGAGAATAGCTGGGGGGGGAGAGAACAGCAGCTAGAACAACACAATAACAGAGGGACTACTTAACAATAAAAAGATTTAAATACCAGTTTTCTTATGTTTTTCATGTATTTTTTTAAATTGTATTAAATCCCATATTTAAATGTTACAGCAAGCCCATTTTCTAAACGCAATAATACCCTCCAGGGTGGGCGGTATTGGGCTATACCAGCCTTTCCAGGGGCTAAAAGGCCCTCCGTCTGCTGCGTCAGGCCTCATTACGCCCCTGGGCAGGCGGGTATAGCTCAATACCGCCCAACCTGTCGGGTGTTATTGCTTGCTTATCTGACTGCTGCACTGTTTACTTGCAATGTTGTTATTTTCTTACATTTTCTGTATTGTACTGCAGTGACGTGGAACCTTTGTAAAAGAGCCTTGGCTCAAAGGTACTTGTAATCCTGACCTATATAAATAAATAAACATGTTTCTTTGTTTTAGGGAACAGGGCTGTTAGCTACAGCTTCTATCTTAGAAATTTCTAGCTTAAATTATCTATTTCCCAACACATAGCCCAAATATCTAGTTTCCTGCATGCCCAATGCACTTTTGGTAGGATTAATAGTCAGACCTTCATTTTTCTTTTTTTAAATTTTTTTTTTCAATTTCTGTTTATCTCCTCCCTACAACCCTCCAGCTCCAGTTCCTTGGGAGTGCCAGTGGAGTCTGCCCCTGCCATCCACTTTACCTGGTCCATCCTGTGCCCCCATGGAGCTGTGGTTTTGCCCCCCCCCCGGGTGGGGATGAGGTGGGGCCCGTACACTCCCAACACTTCCTTGTTTCGTTGGGTTCGTGCAGCCAGGCAGGTGGAAGCACATCAGGATCTAGCTCCAGCATTCCATCTCCTCGCAGTAGGAAGGCATTTTCTCCCTTTTCTTGTGGACGTCACATGTGCCCTGACGTCATAGCTCCAACGTCCATGACATCCTCCACACTGTGTCTGCCTCGGTGCTTGTTATGCCCCAGACTTCCGCCTGGGGCCAGTAAAGCACCAAGTCGCTGCCCCCCCCCCCTTGGAGAAGATGGGCTGCCCTGGGACGCCAAGCCTCCTCCACCCCCGACCAGACCTCCAGCTCCCGGTTTGTTCCCAAACCCGGTCACTGGCGCCACAAGCAGAAATCCAACCACTGCGCCGATGAGCTGGCAGGCAGACCTGCAGTTTTGATAGCTTGGATAACTGCTCGTAGGTGTTCCAGGTGGCTTTTCCAGTCTGGACTGTACACCACGACACCATCCAGGTACACAGGACAATAAACAGTGGGAGGTGATAAAATTACATCCATGTACCGCTGCAATGTAGCTGGTGCACAATGTAAACCAAATGGCTTGGTGGTGAACTGATAGAATCCAACAGGAGTGGCAAATGCAGTTTTGTCTCAGTATTCTTTGGCTAAAGGGATTTGCCAGTAACCCTCAATGAGATCGAGGGCACTGATATACTGTGCACTCCCCAGTTTGTCTATCAAATCATCTATGCTGGGCATAGGATAACTGTCAAATTCTGACACTTGATTAAGTTTCCTAAAATCAAGACAGATTCTAACACCCTTTCTTTTTTTGTTTACAGTTGCCACTGGAGATGACCAAGCACTCCTTAACTCTCCTATGATACCCAATTCTTTCATTTTCTGTATTCCCTTAACCACGTCATCTCTTAACCACTCTAGTAACTTGTATGTCTTTTGCCCAATAGGGCGAGCATTCCTTGGCACTATTACGTGCTCGACCCCTTTTGCTCGGCCTAGTACTGTGCTAAAAGTACTGTTAAATGTCTTTAGCACATTACGAATTTCTGCAGTTTGTTCTGAGGTTAAGGAAACATTCACCTTTCCAGCATCAGCAGTTACAGCTTGTTCAGTCATTGGCTAACGTCAATATCTTCTTCATCAGTTTCTGGTAAAACTAGCAAAGCAGCTTTTGGCATGTTTTCAACCCATTTCTTGAGAAAGTTAACAAGGTATATTTAGTAGGATTTTTCCTGTTAGGGGTCTCAGTCTCGTAGTTACCGGTGCCAGTATGTCTAAGCACTCTTTGTAACATGGTTATTAGCGCCAGGGCAAAACGAGCACAGGGATAGGCGGAAATACATCACGTGAGCAATTTCCACCGGGTATTAAAGCCACAGTAATGCCCGCTCCCAGTGCATTAATCCCTGCTCCTGCTATCCCTGTGACAGCCACTGAAGAGAAGTGTCACATGGAGTATTCCCCGACAGCTTAACCCCCCACAGACGATTATTTATCTGTACAAGCAAGAAAACGAAGCAGAGACACAAATTCCCACTTGTAGCTGAAAGCACCGATATGTGCAGAAGTCACCCATGTCTCATTTACGACACCCTGCTACCCATGAAAAAATCCGCTGTGGAGTTCCCCACACAAACATATGTTCCTACCCACCCACCCACTCGACGGCCACTGTAGCTTGTACGTGGATAGTCTAAGAGAAATCTGAAATGCCATCTGTACATTCTGCATCTGTGCTGGCAAAGGAATCAGTGACAATATGTGGCGCAACAGGAACCATGCAAGCATTTTCAGCGGCAGCATGTCACTATCTATGGCGCACTGAACTTTTCCAGAGAGAACTGCAGCTGAAGAGAAATCACTGAAGGCACAGAACACAGAGAAACAAAATGTGTCTGGGCAAAGAAGTGAGATAAGTAAGAGAGACACATATTTGAGAAGGCACAGGGTGAAATGTTAGCACATGTCCATAATAATACCACAGCAGAGCTGTTGAATCTACAGAGGGGAAAGCCAGCAAGCAGCAAGAATTAAACCACTGCAAAATGTCGATCGGCGAGCGCATAATGGTATGCAAATGAGAGCTAGCCATGTCAGCCGAAGTAGCAGACAGCGAGTAAATCAGAAAACGAATCGAAAGAGCAAACTTTTGTATGTGTAGATATTTTAAAAAAAATGTAACGGTCACAGTAATCATTGTCACTGCTACATATAAGGAAGATCTTTTTTTTTTTTTTACAACAAAAAAAAAAACAAAACACCACTATATGAATAAATATGGTTGTGAAGAAACCCAGAAGTAGCACACATTTGTAATGGGAAACTATATACTGCATAACAATCACAGTGTGTGGGTGTGTGTGTGTCTAATACATGACAGGTAAGAAAGTAGCAAAACTCCTCACTATATGCCCATGTTACAAGAGCATTAATCCCCTTCAGAGTCAGGCTCTACTACGGGATTAATGCCTGGTCGTGGTTAAACATTCGGCCTGCGGCCTCCTGCACCAACCCCATCCAACCAGGCATTAATCCCTAGTACAGCCCTCCTCTGTCGGGGATTAATGCTTACATAAGGCCCTTGCCAATTCATTAAGTTTTTTTCTGTTGTGGCTAACAGTAGGAAAACCTTCTCACCTGGCTCAAAAACGTTTTCTTTTCCCCCATGGTCATAATATACCTTCTGCTGGTATTGAACCTCTTCCTGATTACTTTGGGCAATTTCAACATATTTTGCCAGCTCCTCTCTTAGGGCACACATATAAGATGTTATAGATTGTTTCTGAGTGGGGTTATCATTCCACATTTCTTTTATCACATCCAGTGGCCCTCTTGCCTGCCTACCATACAACATTTCAAATGGTGAAAACCATGTTGAAGCCTGTGGCACTTCTCTGTAAGCAAAAATCAGATAAGGCAAATACTGGTCCCAGTCTTTCCCTTCCCCTTTTACAAACCTTTTTAACATGCGTTTTAGAGTTTGGTTAAAACGCTCAACAAGACTGTCGGTCTGAGATGATAGGGGGAGGTTCGTATGGCAGTGATACCTAGTAGTCTGTACAGCTCCTTAAGTAAGGCAGCACCAAAATTACTACCCTGATCAGTAATCATTGCTTTAGGTATGCCCACTCTGCTGAAAATTTTTGCAAGCTCTGCTGACACTTTTGAAACTGTGACAGTACGCATTGGAACTACTGCTGGGTATCAAGTAGCACAGTCAAATACTACCAGGATAAATCTATTACCCTTTTTACTTTTCTCTAAAGGACCAACCGCATTCATTGCAATTCTCTCAAAAGGCACATCTATCAAGGGTAGGGGCACCTTGTCTTTTCTAGTGACTGCCATTCTCCTGGTAACCACTCCTGGGCTTACTGCTGCAGAATCCATACCTTTCTCTATGCTTCCCTGGTACTGGGTCCAGTACCCACACATAAAACTCCTGGCTTAGAGTATGCACGGCGTAAATCCCCCTTAGGCTGACACCATCTATTGTCAAGGCACAGGTCAGGAAGTATAGGGAAAAACTAGGAGCAGTTGTAGAATTCGCAAAAAGTGTTTTTAGTACTAGCAATAACATAAAAAAATAAACTTGTTCAGTATAACTATTTACAAAGGCAGAATAAACTGAGAAGATCCATCTGAGTTTTCCTTTAATGTCTCTGTGTCTGTGTCTCTCTCTTGCAAGAAACTGCAGCTCTGTTTTTATAAGCCCTTGCAACCCCCTTTCTTAAAAAGCATCCTGTTTTTTATCTCTAAAATGTTCTTGTATGTTTCAGGGAGGTGCAACAAGAACACAATGTCCCAGAACTGAGGCCCCTTCATGACAGCTTCTGAAGAAGGGCTTAAAAACTGCTCTCAGGTTAACCCCTTGAGTTCTCAATAGCTTTTTGCAATCATCTCAAACTATAATTATATACATTTCAACAGTAACACTATATAATTTCCAAACAAAGGGATCCCAATATCAGTTACAGTTCCACATAATGATTTGCATATATTTTTATACCAGCAGATATGCAAGGTAGGAAAAGACAGAAACAGCAAGGGAAGACAGTGAGAGGGAAAGAACTGCGAGACTGTTTGGGTGATCAAGTCCTAGGTCTCACAGGAAAATCTGGTTGCGCAACCAGACAGACAAGAGACAGAAAAGGAAAGAAATGGAAATTATGTACCTACCGTAATTTTTGATCTTCTTGGACGAAGTCTCCACCACTCATTCACACTAATGAGAGTTCACAGGCGGTGCTAGGACCCAGCGAGAGCCAACTTTTTTTGAGAGGGACGGCACTTGAGATGCAGCCACGAGGAAGCGGCACTGTGAGCCCTGGCTTGTGCAATAATGACTATCTCGGCGTTGACCCTCCAACTGCCTCAGTACCTTTTTTCCCCAAGGAGGTGCAGCGTAACTAACCTAGAAGGGCTAACCTAAAGACTCAGACATAAGACAGTCCGAATGACCCGTGTAAGAAGGGTCAACAATAAAGTCTTCACAGCTCATCCATTGAGGGAGTGGAGACCAAAATCAGAGAAGTGAGCTTGGGGGATGGTGGGTGGGTGGGTGTGTGAATGAGTGGTGGAGACTTCATCTAAGAGGGTCAAAAATTATGGTAGGTACTTAATTTCCATATCTTCCTGGACATAAAGTCTCCACCACTCATTCACATTAATGGGAGAATACCGAGCTAATAATCCCCTGAGACAGGAGATAAAGAGCTCATATACTTAGGACAGAAGTCTGTTAAGAATGGTCCTGCCAAGCAACAGATGTCATCTGGCATGGACATCTAAGGCGTAGTGCTTAACAAAAGTATGCACTGAGTTCCAAGTAGCTGCATTGCAAATATCTGCAATGGGCACGTTGCGGATTTCCACCAGAGATGCTGCGACTGGTAGAGTAAGCATACACTCTGCCTTCCAGCTTGACCTGTGCCATAGAATAGCTGTGGCGAAGGCATGCCACCAGCTACGCTGAAATGCATCCAATAGCGACAGGTTGACCCAGCCGGGTCTCGCTGAAGGAAATAGTTGTTAAGCCTTGCAAATTTCTTTTGTTCTATCTAGATAGAATCGCAGCGCTCTCTTAACATCCAGTGAATGAAGGGTTCGCCCCTCTTCATTCTGGAAGTTTGCAAAGTAGGTAGGAAGGACTAAAGGTTGGTTTAGATGGAATTCCGAGACAACCTTAGGGGGAAACTTAGGATGAGTCCTAAGAATTACTTGGTCCTTGTGAAATACAGTGTACAGGGTGGGGTCTGTAACCAGTGCACGTGTTTCAGAAACTCTATGGGCCGAAGTGATGGCCACCAAGAAGGCCACTTTCCAAGTGAGGAACTTCAAGTCGCAAGTAGCTAGAGGCTTGAAAGGTTTACAAGTAAGCATGTCTAGCACAAGGTTAATGCCCCAGGCTGCGACTGGACATCTGATAGGAGGTCTAGTATGCAGAATACCCCTAAGAAACCTCTTAACTACAGGTACCTGAGCCAGTGACATGGAAAGTACCGGCTCATCATATGCCGAAATGGCATAAAGATGAACTTTGACTGTGGAGTACTGTAGACCTGTATTTGAGAGGTCTAAAAGGTACTCCAAGATGCACACCAGATAGAGAAACGCTTCCATTTGGCTGTGTAGGTTTTTCTAGTGGCTGGCTTGCGTGCAGCCAAAAGAATATCTGAAACTCTACAAGAAACATTGAACCTATTCACCTCTATCTCTTCAGGAGCCAAGCATGAAGGTGAAGCGACCTCAAATTGGGATGGACCACGGGACCCTGGGTCAAAAGGTCCATCGGAAGGGAAAGCATCTTCGGGGGGGTTTCCAACAGACTATTGAGCAGCGGGAACCATATCTGACGAGGCCAGAACGGGGGCAATGAGAATCATTCTGCCCCATTGAGACTCCAATTTGAGAAGTACCCTCTGAATTAGGAAAAGAGGAGGAAAGGCGTATAGAAAGCATCTTGTCCACCGCAGCCTGAATACATCCTGACAAAAAAATGCCAGGTCCTGTATTCCTGGAGCAGAAGAGAGGCAGTTTTGCATTGAGTGGGGACGCAAAAAGGTCTGGGTCTAGAGTTGCCCATTCTTTGAAGAGTGACTGAACAACAGTTAAGTCGAGAGACCACTAGTGAGGATCCGTCTCCATTCTGCTGAGACGGTCTGCCAGCTCGTTTTGTACTCCTGGCAGGTAAACCGCCTGGATCAGAGTCCTGTGCTCCAGACACCATTCCCACACTCTCATTGCTTCCCTGCATAATGGGTAAGAGTGTGCACGACCTGCTTGTTGATGTAATACATCACTGCCTTGTTGTCCATTTGAAGGAGAATGTTCTTGCGACAGAGTATGTCCTTCAAGGCTCGGATTGCATAGAGGATGGCTCTCATTTCCAGGACGTTTATGTGAAGCTGGTACTCATCCTGAGTCCATGTACCTTGGGTGTGGAGATTCTGGCAGTGAGCTCCCCAAACCAGCAGGGATGCGTCCGTGGTAATGGATATCTGATGATCCAGAGGGGCAAAGGGACACCCTTCCAGAAGATTGACCCCTGCGACCACCAGACGAGTGACCTCTTCAGAGGTTCTATCACCTTGATGGGAAAGGACTGAGGGCGAGTGGTTGGGGACCACTGAGTACGGAGCATCCATTGAGAGGTTCTCATGTGGAGACGAGCTAAGGGTATAGTGAACACCGAGGATGCCATGCGGCCCCACATCTGTTGCATCGAGATAGCTCGAACCGAGCTGTTTTCTCTGATGCATCGGGCCATCTGTAAGATATCGCTCCTTCTGTCCTCTGGGAGAAAAGCCATTGCAAAGGGGGTGTCCAGAAGAGTTCCTATGAAGAGGAGCTTCTGGGAGGGTTGCAACTGCGACTTGTTGAGATTCAGCAGGACTCCCATGGATGTGAGGAAGTCTGAGGCCATGGCCACGGCGTCCACAGTCTCTTGCCTGGAGGGACTTGCTAGGAGCCAGTCCTCCAGATATGGGAACAGTTGTATTCCGATTCTCCTAAGATGTGCCACGAGAATTGCACGACACTTGTAAAAACTCGAGGCGCTGAGGACAGCACAAAGGGCAGGACTCTGAACTGGTAGTGTTGACCCAATGCCACGAACCTTAGGTATTTGTGGTGGTTTGGGAGTATGGGGATGTGTTGGTAGGCATCCTGCGTGTCCAGGGAGGCTAGCCAATTGTGTTGATGAAGCAAAGGTAGCAGGCACCTAGTGATATCATCTTGAACTTCTCCTTGTGAAGGAACTTGTTTAACTTTCTGATATCCAGAATGGGGTGCATGCCACCATTTATTTTTTTGGGACCAGGAAGTACATAGATACATAGACAGTGTCGGCAGATAAGGGCCTATGGCCCACCCAGTCTGCCCATTTGAGCTTGTAAGTTCAGTTTGTTTTCCTAGAAGTCTGTTTCCCCTTACCCCTGACCTCTAGAATTCCTTTATGTCTATCCCATGCATTCTTAAATCCCGTGATTGTTTCAGCCCCCACCACTTCCTCTGGCAGGGTGTTCCACTTGTCCACCACCCGTTCTGTGAAGAAATTCTTTATAGATACATAGACATAGTAATGGGAGAAGAAATCTGTGTTTCGTTGATCCAGCAGAACTACTTCTACTGCCCTTTTGTTTAGAAGGCTTTGTACCTTGGAAGCAAGAAGGTTTGACTGTACTGCTGACAGCCTGGGCTGTCGTTTGAGGGGATGATCCAGAGGGGTTTCCAAAAGATTGAGCGAGTACCCCTCGCAGATTATCCAGAGGACCTATTTGTCTGATGTTATAGACTTTCACTGGTTGTAGAACTGAGTCAGATGTACTCCCACTGCTGAGTAGGAGTCCCCCTCGGACAGCTGAGGTGGGACCTGGGCCAGAAACTCAGAAGGCGGCACTGGGTGCTTGTGCCTTCTGCTGCGCTTTGTTTTGTGGCTGAGGGTTGTAGTTTTTGTTAAAATCTCCTCTGCCTCTACCCCAGAAGGACTGATAGTTGTGAAACTGATGCTTGTTTGCACTCCCCCGGGAGGGGGCGGGCGCAGGTCTAGCTATCTTAATGGTAGACCTAGTCTTCTGTGTGACCGCCAGAGCTTGCTCCACCTGGGGCAGATACATACCATCAAAGGTAAGGCCATGACCTGCTGTTGGGCATCATTCGTGAGGCCTGAAGTACGCAGCCAAAAGTGGCGGTGGATGCAGATGCCTGCCACCGCGGAAGCAGTATCGAAAGCGCCCACTGCAGCTTACAGCTTTAACCTGTTGGTTATTGGACTCGATACCCCTAGTTATGGTCTGAAGTAGCTCTAAGTTAACTTCCGATTCGGGGCAGAGGTTCTACCATTTGCTTGGGCAAATGCCAAAGGACATACTTATATTGAGAAACATAGCCCTGGTAGCTGGCAATGCGCATACCCAGGGTCGAGGTAGCAAAGACCCTCTTACCTAAGGTGTCTATCTTGTGAGATCCTTTGTTTATAGGCTGGGCTGTAGATCCCTGAGGACAGCCTTATCATTCTCTGCCAAGACTACAATGGCATCAGCAAAGGCTTGTGAGGCCAATATGGGGCGATCCTTGGGAGGGGCATACTTCCTATCTACGGACTTGGCCACGGAAGGAGTGAAAGACAGATTCTTCTACACCATCTGTGAGAGGGTCTCAAAAGAGGGCTGTACCGGAAGTGTTAAATCCATAGGGATCTCCGGGACATGAAGATATTGGAGTCATAAAAGTTTCCTAGGATCGATTACTGTAGTCTGGAGAGAAAGAGTATAATTAAAATTTTTGAGCAGAGACTTAAGGTCTTCGATCACAGGCTCTGCAGAAGGATTGATCCCTGCTCCCAGGGCAGTGTCATCAACATCATCACCCAGGCGAAGATCTGGGTCAGGCTCAAAATCATCTCCTGATAGTCCAGGAGGGACTGCATGGACAGGAAAGAAGCAAAAAATCAGGAGGAAGAACAGAAGAAAGAATTGGAGTCAATAACCCCTGAAGACCAGACAACACCGCACCAAGCCTCGGCGCTGTCGAGGAAAACGGTGCCGAAAACAAGGAAGGCGGCGCCATCGAAAATGGCTCAGTGTATGGCGCCGACAGAGCCCGCAGTGCCAACAGAGCCCATGGCGCCGCAGATGGAGCCAACAGAGCCCCTGGCACCGCCGACAAAGCCCTCGGCGCAGAGAGTGTCCCAGGGGTCTGAAAACTACGATTTGAGGTAAAAGTGGGAAAAAAGGCAGGAGATAGAGGCATCGGTGTGGACCCCAGTGCCGCAGCCATGTGAGGGGGATAAACAACCGAGCGCAGTGTCAAAGTCACCGAAGAAGGCGCCGGGCAACTAGGAAGGCCCAACTGCCCTACCCATCCCTCCGAAACCAAATGGCCTGAAGGCCCTGGTGTCACACTGACCTGCTCAGGCAACTGGACCAACTCCTGAGCCCACTGCTCCAGAAGAGCAGCCCACTGATGAAACTGCTCATCGCAGCTCCTCCAATAGGCGGGAAGGAGTTCCGGTGTCGAGGAGGTCGGTCAACAGAGACAGAAACTGGCGACTCTGACAGAGGTGGAGACCGGCGTCTGGCCCCAAAGACTGACCTCTATACGCAGACATACCAGAGGGCGACCTTGAGTGATGCCGTTTCTTCGACCTATGTGTCGAAGAAGAACTCGAGGCCAAATGGTGCTGAGAATGGGACAGTTTCCTTTTATGCTTTCGGCGGGAACCGCCCATCTCCCTAAGCACTGGACCATCCGTTGTCAGAGCCCCCCTCCGGAAAAGGCGGCGGATTGACCTAGCCCGCTGACTGAACAGCTTTCATACGAAGTCTCCCTACCATCACCTGTCCCGCTCATGGTCGACTCCATCAATGGAGGGCTGAAGACTTCTTTCCTTGTATAAGTAGAATTAAATATAATGGGTACTTATCGAAGATAAAATACAAAACAACAAAATGAAAACTAAGCTGCTGTTTGAAGTTTGATTCCCAGCGGGCGAGCAACACTGTCACTGAAGCGCACTCGACGGTGGGAAAAAAGGAACTGAGGCGGTTAGAGGGTTGATGCCAAGATAGTGATAACCGCATGAGCTGGGGTTCACAGTGCCGCTTTCTCACGGCTCCATCTCAGGCGCCGGCCCTCTCAAAAAAAGTTTGCTCCCGCTGGATCCTAGCACCTTGGGCGAACTCTGATTAGTGTGAATGAGTGGTGGAGACTTTATGTCCAGGAAGATCAGACCAGATCCCTGCATTCAAACTTTCCATAACAACTGGGACAGGGTCCTATTCGACCCTGTCACAAGCACCCACTGAGTTGCCCTCATGAGCAGACCTGCCAGAGACACTGTGAACACTGAAAATGCTATTAGGCCCAGTATGCACTGCATGAAGTGTGCTGGCACAGTCTTTTGTTTCATGATGTGGGATGCCATCTGCAAGATTGCCCATAGTTTGCTGTGTAGGAGGAACAGTCAATTCCTGGTCATGTCCAGAATATCTCCTATGAAAAGCAGTTCCTGGGAGGGTTCTATCTGAGGTTTTGAGGGGCTGAGCAGGACTCCCATGTGTGCTAGAAATTCAGAAGCAGTGGCCACTGCCTGCTCTGTCTCCTGTCTGGATGGGCTTGAAATTAGCCAGTCATCCAGATACTTGCAGTCCTAGCTTTCTGAGGTGCACAGTGAGTACTGCACTCTGTAAAGACCTGTGGAGCTAAGGAAAGTCCAAAAGATAGGTGTCAGACTTTTTCTCTCCCAGAACTCAGCCTGAGAAAGTTGCTACCAGTTTCACAACCCCTCAGATGCCTGAAAGTCTTAGATTTCTATGCTGCCACCACTCAACTGTAAACTTACTCAGGCTATCTCTACGTACAAATCCCTCCAGAGCCACTGTTCACGAAGCACAGTGCTCCTTACCAAAGGGCAAATGACACACATCTTTTGTTAAAGCTGAAAACACTGTTGCTTAGGTGTGGTAACTGTAACACACCTCTTCAAAGATGGATCACAGCTTTGGCAACTTACTCCGGTTATCTACACCTGAAATGACTCGGTCACAAAAAGGATGAAGTATATAAAAATATAATTTAATAATCCAAGGTATTTACATATAGTACAGGATAATACACACTAAGTCTATGGGGAAGCTGTATTTCTACAGAGACAAAAAGAAAAGCTTCTAAAAAAGATGAAAAACACAAAAAAGAATCTAACTCAAATCTATCTAAATTCTGAGTAAAAGCTTACACCAACTAGTGAGTTATGACAGACTCAAACCCTTGCTGTTATTTCCAAGTCCCAAATCATAACTGACCTCCCAGAGTAAAACAGAAAAGAATACTGTGGAACAGACAAATACAGCGTAAATTAAATTTAGGGCTGCTGCAACTAGAGCGTGTTTGCGGTTCTGGACCCGATCATAATCGCAACAAATATTGGTGGTCAATATGACTTTCCTATACACTGCCACTGACATTCTGACACTTGCCAATTTCAAATGACTTCTAACTACGCACAGCTCAAGAGGTAACTGCAGGTCAAGTACTGTTTAATGTGCTGCTAATCCCTGCAACAAAAGGTTAATTACCGCCACTTAATCCACTTAATCACTGTCACATACTGTCAGGTATGCTACTGTAAATGACTCAGCTGTGTCTCCTAAGAAGAAGAAAACAGGGTCCCCATGGAGTTTTTTGTTTTTTTTTCCTTTTCCTTTTTTGTGCTTCATTAAAATTTACAAATAAAACTTACTTTCTACCATTGTTGTACTGTATACTGGTCCATACAAATTGTGGGTAGTTTGTGAAGGGGGGATATTAAACATGGCGATGAGGAAAGAGTTGGTGAAGCAGCGACAAGGAAATCTGGACACTAAGTTAAACATTTAAACAAACATTTACTGTATCGGGGGTTGATGATCACAAGCAATGAGGAAAGTGAGTGCCAGTGACAGCTGAGAGCCGAATGTGAGGGGAGAAAAGAGAGGTGAAGCAGGGGGATACTGAGACATATGTTAAAAATGCGCATTTGTAAATACAGTAGCCAGCTAACATGAGTTGTCAGAATATGTTTGCAGTTCTTCTGTCTTCACGGATTCTATCATTTCAGCGAACATAGACAAATAAAAATAACTGCAAATATATTCTATTCTACAGTACATTTTAGATCTGGCCCACTTTACCCCCATCATCGTACATGCCTTTCTGACAACACAGGTCCAACCATCTCTGTTTCCTGGGGACCATCCTTCTTGAGAACTAGTCCAAAATGGAGTTATTTCCATCCTGGTTATATGGATTCCAGTCTCAATTTTTTGTTCACCTCTCTGGTTCACTCCATGGGGGTTCCGTCTCCTCTGCCTGGGCCTTGTTTACACTTAATCGTAGCCCATGATTATAAAAGAAATACAGCCCTTTGAAGCTTAAACAGAACAAAAGAACTGTTTCCAGGCCAGAAACTGTAGTTGCCCCATCCAGCCTCTGCGAGAATCCAGGAGTGTACTTTCAAAGTTGCACCTCCCCCCCAGCTGAAATACCTACAGTGGCCTAGCTCATAGTCAACTAAAAAATTAAAACATTAACCACAACACACACAGTAAAAGTAATTGCAAGTTGTTACAGTAGGACTCTGAACTTTCAGTATTACCCTTCCTCACACAACCAGAGGTACTTGTAGTGGCTGGGGTGTGCCCGTATGTGCTGGTATGTATCCCACATATCCAGTGATGCTAGACAATCGTGATGTTTCAGGTAAGGTAACAAGGACCCTAGAAAATTAATTTAGACATTTTTTCTTATCCATGTACTTGTTCAGATTTACAAGGTTGAGAACTGGGCACATGCCCAGATTGCTTTGGTACCAGGAAGCAGTGGGAGAGCTCTGTATACTGTTGCGACTCTGGCACTACTTTAACTGCCCTGTTTTTGAGAAGGTCCACAATCTCCTGTGCCAAAAACTCTGATATGTAACTGACAAGGGGAATTGCTTTCTGGGAGGATCTTGTCGGGCGGGGGGAGATTCGGACAATTCCAGGGAGTACCATTCTAGCATGATTCTTACAACCCACTTGTCCATCGAGATGGATTCTGACTGACAGTAAAGCTGGGTTAGGCATTCCTCTACTGGGGAGGAGTGGTCCAGCTTGGAAAGCTGAAGTGGACTTGGGGCTGGAGCTTCACATGGTGATACTGAGCATTTCAGATGCCTGTGTCTTCAGTTGTGCTTTCTTCAGGGCCTGGGGAGGCTGGGATTTATTGTATTTGGTTCCACTGCCCCTACCACAAAAGGACTGCTTGTTTGAAAAGAGCCACATCGTCTACCCTTTGTGGTTTATAGCATGCTGGCATGGAAGTCTTAAGTGTCATTTTCATTTTGTCAGATTCTTTCAGAGACTACTCCACCTGTTGTCCAAACAGATAAGTGCCATCGAACGGTACATTCATACTCTTTTGCTGAACGTTCGAGGTGAAATCAGTAGTCCGCAGCCAGGAGTGCTGCCTGATGACAATATCTGCAGCTATGGAGTGAGCTGCTGCATCAAAAGCATCAATAGATGCTTTACTGTGGTGTCTGTTAGATTCAAAACATTATTTAACAGCTAGCAGCATCTCTCATTTTGCCTGTGGGTTTGGCAGGGCTCCTCTGCCAAAGACTTCAGCTTGCACCAATGGGTATTCCCTTATTTTTGAGAAGTGACCCTGGTAGCTAATTATCCTTATTGAAAAGGTAGCAAAGCCACATACCAGCTTGCCCATAGTGTCTACCTTGTGCGACTCCATGTTAGAGGGGTGTGCAGTGACCTTCTTGGACACTATGGCCTTGTCACTGTCAGCCAGAATAACAACGGCATCCACTATTGGCTGAATGAAATGCATAGGCTTAGATTTAGGTACCACATATTTCTTGTCCGCCTGCTTAGAGACAGCTGCTACAGTAGCAGGCCTCCTCCAAGCTTGCTCAGAGTGTGTCTCCAGGGTCAATTGGATGGGAGTAACTAGAACTAGTGAGACGGGGTGATTAGGCATGTTTACAAACTCCAGATAGAAGCCAGCCCACTGGCGCAGTGGTTGGATTTCCGCTTGCAACGCCGATGACCCGGGTTCGGGAATGGACACGGGAGTCAGAAGGCTGGAGCTGGAGAGAGAAGGATTGTGCCTCTGGGGACTGCTTTCCTTCTCCGGGTGAGGGGAGAAAGAGTGCTCAGTGCTTTATGGACCCCTGGTGGAGGCTGGGGGTCTACTGCAGCCAGCACAGTCACCTTGGGGGAGGCAGGGCAGACGCTGGATGTCACTGCACGTTCCCAACCCCAGGGATCCAGCAAGCATCAAAAAAGCCAGTCTCCCGGCATGACGACCTGCTCTGCCACCATCTCCACTACCTGATGTCCGCCGGGGGGGAGGGGTTATGCTCCCGTGGCCCCAACTCGAGGGGTAAGCCAGGGTTTGCCTACAGTGTCCGTTGGGGGGGGGTGCTGTAAGCCTGGGCATGGGGGGTGACAGGCGGGGCAGATCTGACCTCCAAATGGAGGACTGGGGGATTTGGGAGAAAAAAAAAAACTCCAGTTGGAGGTGCCTACCCTGGTCTGTGGCTGCTGACTTGGAATTCAGTGTGCACGGTGCATATTTCAGAGAACAGCCTGAAAGGAGAGATCCTCCTGAGGTACAGGGACTTAACCAGTTCCAGGTTCTCTGGACCATAGTATGAGTCGTCATCCTCATCATCGGAGATGATGAGGTCAGGATCTGACTCATCCCCTTCTACTCTTGCCATATCCAGAGGGTAGTAACGAGGAGGGCTCGAAAGGGCAACAGTGCAGGCCGCAACTTTGGCAACTCCGGTAACACCAAATAGACCAGGCCCTGAATGGGGCACCGCGAATGGTGTTGTAGGAGACACTTTATGAGGGTGTACACTGACTTCCTTGGGCACTGTATGGTCTTGTCATTCTCAGTCAAAACAACAATGGAATCTGCTACAGGCTGAGTAAAGTACATGAGCTTAGACTGGGACAGCGGCTTCAGCAGCTGGCCTCCCCCAAGCAGCCTTGGAACAGGTTTCCAGAGCAGGCTAGATGAGAGGTATGATACAGATTAGTATATTAGGTACATTTAAGAATTTTATCCGGAAGTGCCTAGCCTGGTCTGTAGCTTTAACAAAGCAAAACAATCGTGCTTGTTGTATACCTTTCTGATACCTTTGTTTCTTTCATTAGTTTCTGTAGAGTTTCACTGGAGACCACTACACCAACAGTTATCAAACTTTGTCATAGTGAGCCTCCCCTAAGCCATGAAAAAGATCTTGAGCCTCCCCCAAAATACTGAAATATTTTTGGGCCTCCCCAGAGAAAAATAGCCTACTTTTCACAGTACATCAGGAATAAATTGAAACCTCTTTGCATAGCTGGCTCTTATGTTATTAAGCTTATAATAACACCCCCCCCAACAGGACAACCTACTTGCTCCAATATTTTGACTCTTGAACCATTGTTGCCCCTTATGCCATACCTTCATGGGTCAGACTGCTTTTTCTGTTGCCCATCTAACTGGAATAACCTTCCTGCCGACCTCTGCCTCTCCCCTCTCACCCTGCTCTTAAGCAACTTTCAGGATCATTTTGCTCCCTCCTGCTCTTATTCCTAGTACCTGTATGGTTAACTCTTGTATTTGGACAGTTCTGCTGCCAGTCTTATTGATCAACTGTTCTTCGCATTGTTGGTTTATTGTTCTTAATTTGTTTGCACTTTTATTCATTTTGTATTGCTTAAGTGTTTTGCAGTTACATTTTGAATTGTATTCTCTCACTACCCTTCCCTGGGTACACCTGAAATAAGCCATGGCTCAGTGTACAGTACCTTCCCTGGTCACTGACTTGTGATTAAATACATACATTCACCTGCTATTATCCTCTTTCAGTTTGCCTTATCCCTTCACTCAAACTCTATAAAGTTCAAAATTTAAATACAGTACTTTTTCAAGACTTGCTTGAGCCTCCCCTAGAACAGGTTGGGGCCTCCCCAGGGAGGCTGGCCTCACCATTTGAGAACCCCTGCACTACACCAAACAGGAGCAGGATCAAAGAACAGATTCCAAGACTCATTTAAGTAAAACAGCTATCTTATATTTGTTTTCCAACTGCATAACATAACTCAGTAGGCTCAGTGGACACACTGGAGTCTTGGCTACACTGGCCGAAACTGGTTACACATGCACTCTATTTCCTGAGTGCATAACCCATACTGAAGGAGTCTTAAAGAGATGACAGCATATATTACAACTGTAGAGTCCCGGGTGGCGCTGCTAGAAGGGGGGTGGCTAACCCTCTACATCCAAAAGGATCCCAGGAAAAGCTCCACTCAAATCATGATATGAAGAGTTCTCTTAGCAGGTTCTGCTTCACTTTTTTTTTGTGCCAGGACACAGGCAATAAATAGAGCTCTCAGCCAGTCACCTTAAAGGAGGGCAGTGCCCGGCACTTTGCCAATAAAGACTTCGTTACTAAGTTAGATGCTGCTCTTCAACAGCAGGAAAAAAGTAACTGAGGTGATTTGGGGCAAGCACCGCTACACACCAGTGGGCCCATGCAGGAGAGTTCAGGCCCCCACGGGGAGCTAGTGCTTCGGAACCTTTGGCCAAAAAGTGGGACTCCATGGAGAACACCAGTTCTGGTAAGACATGGGTACATTATTGTTTTCGACATAAAAACCTTACTGCTGAAAGAAGTATATAGTTATTTCTTTTATTTATTTCACATACCACCCTTTAGGCAGAGCCTATTTACAAACTGTTTAGAGTAATCAACAACAACAACATCCGGTACAGGGGTTTGAAGAGCACACAATACAATTCAAGGTAATAGGAAAGGTGAACAGTTTAACAATACAGCACAGTGAGGATGCAATTAAGTAATCCTAAACCAAAAAATGAAAATTAAGTACCTACCATAATTATGATCTTTCTGTGTATCTTCACCATTTATCACATATGGGTACTCGGTCGGAGGCTAGGACCCCATGGGAGTTTTTTTTTTTTGTTTTTGGTAGGTGGAGCCGACGCGCTTTAGTCGAGGCCGATGTTCCACATGGCACCTCAAGGGTTTAGGCTGTCCACTCTGCCCGCCTGTCAGTTCTGAGTCACCGGAGAGGTGAGGAAAAGAGGAGGGCTGGGAGGGTGGGACAAAAGAGTCCAAGGGACAGAAAAGGAAAAGATAAAAGATCAAAGGAGAAATAAACGACTGAGAGGACAGATTAAGACAGAAACGAAAGCTAGGGAGATTGGGAGGGGGAAATCTCTGGAAAATAGAAAGGGTGGGAGTTAGGGAAGGGTAGGCAATTTTTGAGAAATAAATGCTTGACACGAGAGGGGAAACAGAGAATCAGAACATGTGGGATTCTGTCCTGTCTCTAGATTGTATAGGAACTGCAAGGAGTAGCCAAGAGGCTTATTTACCAGAATTCAAGGCACAGAATCACTGGCAAAGAAACTCCTTTAAAGCAGAAGACGGCTATTTTTAGAGGACAGGAACAGAGGTTCTGTCCCCTCTCATATGTAACAATGAGAATTTTTAGTTGGGATAAATCAACTTAAAGACTTGTCCAGAGGACATGAAACTAACATTTTTAAAGAGAGAAAGAAGGAGGTGAGGATGGAGGGCAACTACCCTCTCTCACTCCAAAGGAGTGAAGCAGAGCACTGAAGAGGGAATGCCGCCCCATCCTGACCACTCTCCCCCCAGTCATACCATCCCACACCATGCCCCAGCATCACCCCCCCCCGACAAGATAGGGAGAGGGAGCAAGGAAAGGCACAGAGAGGGAGGGGGATCCAGAGACTGAGGCCCCAGGGGGATGGCAGGTGGGGATGTGATGAATGGTAAGATACACAGAAAGATCATAATTACTGTAGGTACATAATTTTCATATCTTAACTGTGTCAATCTTCACCATTCATCACATATGGGTGAGTACCGAGCCCCCCCCCGAAGGGGGCTTTTAAAACCCTAAAGGACAACGTCCCTTAGCTCTCAGTGGGTGACACACTAAGAAGGAGGACCTTCCGGGCCTGGAGAGACCCGAGAGTGAGGAGAGTGAGATGGGGATCCACTGGAGGGGGAAGGAAGTTGCCCCGACAGGCACGCCTGCATCACGGAAAACAGATGGGTCCTCCTGGTGTGTGAAGTTAATCACCCAATGCCGGGCCAAGGGTGACAACCGGGAAAGACGTAGCCATGCCTTCCGTCAAGTGCAGATCGCTGTCTCTACGACTCTGGTAGCTACCTCATTGGCGTCATACGATGCCCTTGCTTGGTGCCTTGCTAGCTCCAGGCCATGTGCAGAGACAGCAATGGCTTGTCTGGTTTGCTCCATGTCAGGCAAAGAGGCTAGGAGCTGACCTAGCCTGGACCACAAGAACCTATCATAGGCTGCATAGTAGGCCTGATGTGCAGAAATAGAAAGCAGCAACCGTGCCGAGTAGAAAGTCCTCCTACCCCAGAAGTCAAAATCCGAGGAGTCTTGATCTGGGGGTCGGTCACGGTGGAGGACGCAAAGCCCATCGGGAGTGTCCAACTGCGTCAATCCTGATTGAGGATGAGGCATGGACCCTGGAGACTCCGGGGGGAGGGGGGGATGCAATACTGCTGGCAAAGACTCCTAGGGGCGGGGACTCCTGAGAAGGGTCTCTGCCAGGAATGCAATGACGCCTCCCTAAAGGGAGCAGGCCAGGAAGGCACCACAAGAGTGTCCTCACTGAAATCGCCTAAAAAGGTGTGCATCAAGTGCTCTGGATTGCTCTGAGTGGCAGGGGAGAGATGCAGATCCTCCTCCAACATCCTCAAGAGGAATCGCTGATACTCTGCGAGATCAGCGGCTCAGGAGATGTGGACAGAAGGTTCCTCTCCCCCAGAAGAGGGGGATGAGGAGTTAGAGGACCTCAACTGTTCAGAGGGTGGCTGCTCGGGGGGAGGTTGAAAAACCTGCTTGTCCATGGCCCTGACGTAAGTGGGAAAACGAGCAGCCATGGCCCTAAACTGCTCCCAGGAGAAAGGCTCGCTAGGACCAAGGATGCCTGGGTGTGCAGGAGAGTGTGGCAGAGGGATGGGGACAGAGCCGAGAAGTCGGCTAACCTCCGCCTGGGCTAGGGAGCGGACCAGAAGTGTGAGAGGATGAAGGTGCTCTGGAAGACTCCACAGCCGACAGCTGAATAACTATTTCGGAACTGCCTTGGCTGCACCCAGAAGAATCCCCCCTGTGAGGCGACCGGGGCCGTATAGGTCCAGAAGGATGGTCCCCTACCTCAAACGAATGGGGCTCTCTCAGAGACAGTGAAGGAGAAGAGTGGAGATCCGCGCTCCGGCTTCTTCCAGAGCCAGGGTGGGCCACAGAAAAAGGCCTCCATGCAGACCCCATGCCCCTCGACCCCTCGGAGTCTGAGAGTGCCCTCCTCCTCGAGATGGCCAGCCTAGGTAGCTGACAGCCCTGGTCAGCACCCGAAGGAGCTATCCAAGGCACAGTACCCTTCCCTCTGGTAGGTGCTCTGGTCGGCCCCAAAGTTGGGCGGTCCAGGCACACTACCTGAGGAGGTACCACCGCTGAGGGGTCAGCGAATCCTCCAAGGCCGGGCTGCAGTGCAATGGTGGCCTGCACCACTGCCCACTGGTCAGCACCCCTGACCCCAGCCTCAGAAGTCGCCCGCCGCTCCTCAGAGGGGGTGCTGACTCCGGTCCGTTGAAGACACCACTAGGCTACCCACACTAGCAGCTAGTTCCAGGGAGCCAGACTGCTTGTCTGACTCAGACCCCGACTCCTCCTCCTCTGAAGAATTGGAGGCCGAGGCCCTGTGCCAAACTGTAGGTGGGCGCCTCTCACCATCCTTTCCAAACAAGGTGCCAGAAATGGAGACCGCACCTGAGCCAGTGCCAGTGCCCTCCCCAGCACTGTGAATGGGGGCCAAAGAAGAGACGGCCCCAGCCCGAACAGCAGTCTCAGAGTTGGAACCTACCATGGCTCTGACGGCACTGAGGCCAGAAACCCCCATGGCACCGACCTGCTCCATGGCGTCACGAACAGTGCCAACAACGGCTCCGACCATGCCTTCTGAATCCCTCATGGCGCCATGCCCTTGTTCAGCGCTGAGAATGGCTTCAGAACTGGACATGGCATCGAGCTCAACCTTGGCACCGCAAATGGTGCCGAGGCGAGAAGAAGAAAAGGACAGTGCCGTAGAGACTCCCTCGGTGCCGACAGCAGCATCAGTGCCGCAAATGGCACCGACAGTAGTCACGGTGCCAAGAGATGGACCGGCAGTCAGGGCCCACAGCGCCGCGAATGGCGCCAAGGCCCAAAACGGCACTGACTGACAGGGTCAAGGATGGCGCCGACCCGGGCACTGCAAACCGTGGGTCCAAGACCGGGGGAGCCTTCGCCCCCAAAGGGGCGACTGCCATGGCGGTGCCTCCCACCCGTCCCCCAAAGGGAATGGACTGGACTGGGCCTCCTGTGCCGCGGGAGGAGCCTCGGCCACGGCTAGGCTACTAGAAGCCAAGGCTCCCTCCTCCTCGGTTTGTATAGAACCGGGAGGGGAACCGGAGGAAAGGCCGAGAGAGCGTGGCTTGGCCCGACGAGTGCACACCCGACCCCCAAAAGTCGTTGGAGCTCGCCTCATTTTTCACGCACGCTGTTCGATGACCAGCGGTCCATGGAGAAGCAGGCGTCGCATGAATCCATGTCGTGAAGCAGGCCAAGACATGAAAGACAATGGTTGTGCTGGTCGGTGATGGAAAATTTTCGGTCACATGGGGGGCCGACCCATCTTCGAAGTCTTCTTGCCCTCCAACCTAGACATGACCTTCAGAAAGAAAAAACAAACAAGACTCGACGTCGCTGGAAGAGAAAAAATTGGAAAGGTCTTACCGGCAATGTCGAATGGCTAGCAGAACCGGCAGGAGGAACCCGACGGACTTGACGTCGAAAACAGTGTTTCTGAATGAACTACAAGTAGGCCGAACTCAGTTTTTCAGAGAGAAGCTTCCCACGAGGTAACCTCGACAGCGGAAGACGAAGAACTGGCAGGCAGTATGGAGTTGACGCAGTTTAACGGCCAACCTGGTGGAGCACGTGAACTTCGCCTCGAAGCAAGCTGGAAACATGTCGTCTACCCTACCAAAAAAAAAAAAGTTCCCGCGGAGTCCTAGCCTCTGGCCCAGTACCCATATGTGATGAATGGTAAAGACTGACACAGATCAGTAAGACCAGTAATAACAGTTATTGCAGCCATTGCAAAAGAGTGAGCAACAGATATACAAGGATTCCATGTCAAAGTAACGTATCAGAAGTAGTGAAGACAATATAAGCCCAGCAATATGAGCACCGGGAAAGACAGCAACTGAAAACATCAGCAAGGCATCCAAACAGCGAAAAGTAGATAAAAAAAAAACTAACAGCAGACGAACTTCACACAAAAGTTTACAAGTGGGGGGGGGGGCTTTGCCCCCACACACTCCTTAGTTAAAAATACATACTTGAAGATGCACTATACACCACATGAAAGTTTTGCTGTTTTGACGTTTCGCTGAAGTTTTCAGTCACTGTCTTTCCCAGCACTCATACTGCTGGGCTTATATTGTATTCTCTAATTTTGATACGTTGTTTTGATGCAATGACATATGCAAGTACCCTCAACTTCTTACTCCCACCTCCATCTATACATAACTTGTGTATAACATGCTTATCATGTATAAGTTTTGTTTTTTTGTCTTTGTATTTATGGTATATTTACTTGTATTTTGAATCTGTATTGATGCATCTAGGCTACTTCTATTCTGCCTAAACTTCTGTATTCTGTATATTCTTAAATTGTTGTTTACATTCCCAGGCTTCTGTAACCTGCCTGTTTTACCTGCATATCTGCCCCCTTCTTTTCCCTCTCCCCCAGGTCGCACCTGGAAACGAGCCTCAGCTCACTGTGCCTCTCACAGTTACCAAACTTCAAATACAAATAAATAAATAAAAGTAGAGCACCCACGGACAAACATGGGTGTCAAAGCATACAATTTAGTACAGGACTGGCTTCATAGGATAGAGACAGGAAGGTCAGCAGTAGCAATCCCTACGGGGAGAGGGAGGAGAAGAGCTGGGACCTAAACAGGTTTAGAGCACAGTCATTTTTGTGTTTTTTTTGGGGGGTAGATCATTCCAAAGCTTAGCAAATCTGAAGGAGAAGCTCCCTTGGCCGAGGGAGGTTTTTCTATGGGGGAGTAGCAGGTTGTGTTGCACCACTCTCTTAGTCATAGCCGGCTTTAGGCACCAGCGAACCCTGCGGTTGCTGGGAGCCCCTGCTCATGGGGGCCCCTAAGCAAACAAGTTTACCTTATTCATTTTTAAACATTTTTTATCTTAATATATTTTTAAAACATCAGGGAAGGACTATGCAGATCCTTCTGGTTATGTCATGAAATACCTCAACAAGCTGTGATCCAGCCAATATGAGGTGGACAGGCAGCAATGGTTGGGACGGGAAGAACAGCCCCAAGAAATGACACCGCTGTGTCCTCCTAAACAGTTTTTTAAATACTGCTGGTTATACTAAAGCTATACATAGAAACAAAGAAATATAAAATTTGCTGGCAGATAACTACTGCTTGGCCTACCAGGTCTGCCCATTTTTCCCTGCATATAGTATCACTACCAATAAAATCTTGCACCTATGGGCTACAGTAAAACACATGGGCTAAAGTTGGGCCAAGTAGTGAGGCCCCATGACTTCACTAATTCTGCTGGAGGCCCCCCAAACCCTAAAGCCGGCCCTGCTCTTAGTGACGCATGTTTGATCAACAAGGCTGAACAAGGTTTGGAGACCTGGGGAGAATAGGCCGTAAAGGGTTTTGGTGACTAACAAATACTGCTGCCTTAGGACTAGGCAGAAAATATGTATATTTATTTTTTACTTGTAGTCTATCAAGTAAAATGTACACATTGTAACAGCAAGGGATTGGTTAGTGGTAGCATGTCCATGCAAAAATGTAGTACTAAAACTCCTGACAAGGCCTATACAAAACATTCTTAGTAAAACATTGTCATTTTTTTTGTTGAATATTGCAATGAATGGTGATTATTTATTTGTTCTGCAAATTTCTTGTTGGTCTAATAAAAGGTATTCAATCTTGTTCTGTGAACTTCTTGTTGGTCCAGTAAAGACATCCAACCCCCCCCACTTTGTTCAACTATTTATTTAATGTAGAATTTTTGGATGGGAAAGGCACACTGAGACAAAGCCAGCTTTCCTGGTGTGGCCTGGTGAACCGGGAGGTTAAGTGAGTTGTTCAGGGTCACATAGAACGCAGTTGGTGGCTGTGGGACTCAAACCCAGGTCTGTTAGGTCTCGAGATTCATAGCTTGATGCTCTAACTATTAGGCTATGCTGCCTCCCACATACTCCCTGCTGTGCATTCCATTAGTTTGTTTTTTAAGCCAAGAAGAATGAACATTTCTATGTGTCACATGCATAACTGACAAACTAGTGATATAGAACAGGAAAAAAAATCCACTGACAAGAGCACATCAAGTCAATTAGCTATTCTCAAGAAATACATATACAAGTTGACATTTTGGTCACATAAACACTAATAAAACAATATTAAAGGGACAAGACCCTCATTACACTGGCGTCTCTGTCAGATAGGGGTCTAGTATGCTGTCTGCTTATCGTTGAAAATTATTAGTACCTTACTTGGGGCCAGCTGGAATTCCAAATTAGAATTAATAGTAAAACATGCACATAACAGCGGGAGCATCTTGGTAGTCTTTCTAACCCCTCCCCCAAAATAGTCCTAAAGAAATACAACATCTGTCAAGAACACATTAATTATGGCCTAACTGACACAACACTGGAAAACAACTTTAACTACTCATCTGTTTCACATAGTTGATATCTTATTCAGAAGACAAACAATTACTAAGTATTATATGGACCTGGACCGCAGTTAGATTATACTATTTTCTGGTAGTGATTTTTATTAATTACTTTGATTACTTCTTTCGAGGGGTGAGACAATTTGCAGGTTCTTTCTTATGACTATGCTGTAGTTGGTTCTGTAAGTTTATAACTCTCAGTGGTAATTGGTGCAAATCTGGAACAAAGCTTGTGTCTATTTTATTATGGTATCCTCTTATCAGCTGTATTCTGTGACATGTTCTGTTAAATCTATTTATAATGCTGTACTCTCTGAATATACAAATAAACAGTATAAAAAAATTTACAAAATATTGTGAGGTATACGGCATAGCTAGTTGCCTTGCAGTACCTGAGAAGTGTACATATTGGGGCTGCCTGATGATTCAGTGTGTCGGTGACCTGGGCTCAAAAGGACAGTTTGGGAGCCAGAATCGGAGTGGGCAGGGCTGGTGAGTGCTGCCAAGTGCAGCACTAGCCTGCCCTGGGAGGGTAACGTCAAGCTCTTCTCATACAGTGATCCCTGGCAGCGGTCCGGGAAACCTACTCTCTTGCAAGGCGTGACACTTGTCGACGAGTGTGCTACATCATATGAGGTCACTGGGGCACTGGCTTGATGTCAGGGAGGTGGGAGGGATCAGAAAATAGGAAAAAATAATGCCACCATTAGAATGATGGCCGCTGGTATAATGGAGAGTGCAAATGCATTGACTGCAATTATAAATCCTCCCAAAGTCTACATGTGGTATAATGTAAAGCTGCGTATCTTAAGACATCTAGTAGACAATTAGTCACACTGCAAGGTCAGAAGATAAGAATGTTGGTTTCCTGCACTTTTTCAGTCAGACTGACAGTGACTGCCTATGGGAAGGTATGATATGCTATTTTCTACAGAACAGCAATCCTGTTGACATGAATGGATAAAACTTAGGGGCCCCGAAATTCAAAGGCCATCGCCCATGCTAACATGGTTCATGAGCTAAACCAGGTTTGCATCAGTGCTGCTGGCTGTGCCACATTTGGAGGCTCCAGGAGCACCCGTCAAACCCAGCAGCACCAACACTAATATACTGTTACCCCTATGCAAATAGAAACAGCTGTTTCTACAGTACACGCGCTCACTGGCAGTTCATATTGCGGATGACTGCGGAGGTGAGAGAAGGGCTGTGCCAGTCAGCATATCAAAATAGGAGAAGCACCAGTCACCAAGGTGAGGGTGGTGCAATGAGGCAGAACATCAGTGGACAACTTGTATGTGGAGGGCTGTAGGGGGAGCCACCAGACTACCAGGGACTAATTTTAAACGGTGTGAATAGCCTATCGGGTGAGGCCACTATGCCACCAGTGACTTATAATGACAGCTCAGAGGAGTGATCGGGGGGTTAAAGAAACCACTGGACCACCAGTGTATTTTTACTGACAGCTCAGAAGAGCGATCGAGCATGGGGGAACCACCATGCTACCAGGGACATACAGTGACCGGCCACAGGAGCAATCACAGGGGTGGGGGACATTGTACAATCAGGGACTTATGATGACACCTCAGAGGAACAATTGGGGGTGGAGGGAACCACTTGGCCATCAGAGAACTGTATTGACAGCTCAGAGGAGCAATCGGGGGGGGGGTTGGGGAACAACTTGACCACCAGGATATTTTACTGACAGCTCAGTGGAGAGATCGGGGCATGGGAGGAACCACTGGACCACCGGGGTATTTTAATGTCAGCTCAGAGAGGCAATCAGGGAGGGGGACACAATGGACCACTAGGGGTCTCGTTCTGTAATGTGTAAGGGGTTCTAAGGGGCTGCTGCACCCCATGCAAATGAGCCCATAATGGGCATGCAAATGGACCCATAGTGCCTTGCATGACCATTGGGCTCATTTGCATGTTGGGGTTGAATTTATTTATTTATTCTTTAGTAACCAGGTAAGTGCACTGATCCAGGGGACCATTTTCAGGCATGACCCGGGCCAAACAGGTGGCACAACATTCAGCCAAAAACACAAATTGAGAGGAAACGTTATACAAGCAGGAATAATAAAGATTATATACAAATTAGAGCACTGTACAAACTTTCATAGGTATACATAACAGTGCCTAAACATTAGGTATATATTAAAAATAAATAATGGAGGCGTACAGCCCACTGGGGTCTTGGCGCTATCCATTTTGGGCAGTGCTATTCCCTGTGGGCTATGTACAGCCCAGGTCCATGTCAGGACAGCACAGCTGCACTTAGCACTGCGCCAGCAAGGCCCACGCCCCACCACAAGGGGTGAAGTTACTGGCTGATAGGGCTGTGTGGTTGTCTGGCACAAGGCCAAAGAAGGGGCCCTGATGTGTTGACAGCCAGGGTAAAAGACAATTTAGAAAATAAGTGAGTACTGCAGTACAGATGCACAAAACTGGGGGTGTGGTATACCACTTAGAAAAAACAACAGTGTGATGGTAAGAGCTTATACCACAGCTGTTCAGGCTGCATCAGCCAATCAGATCACTAGATTCAATGAATAATCTGGGATCCTTTTTAAAAAGTGAGTCTTTACACCCTCTGATCACATTTAACTACATTTCTCACTGCTTGTGACACTAAAAGATGAGGCGGGTTGTAGTAATGTATGATTTATGCCACTAGTACAGTTCTGCTTCATTAAGTCACCATATAATTATGTTGCGCTGTAGAGCATTTACTGATGCCTTACTTATGCCAATACAGTATTGTGAAATAATGTTAGACTATCACTGCATTTGTTTCTTAATTAGTGAATATACATGTCTAAAAATGAATAATTTGTTTCCATCCTTTATTTATTCTCCTTTCTCGCCTCACCGAGATCTGACCCCCAGCCCCTTCACCTACCTTAGCTGAGACTTACTCCACCACTTTCCCAAAATTACGATATGGTGTTTGGGTGAGTGCCCTGGTCGGCAGTGCAGGTCCTGTGAGTCTGCACCATCATCCTGCTGGTCGGAGTGAAGTTCTGCCAGTTTTACGTCCTCTTGTGATTGCCACCTGAGGGTTGAGCAGCGTGCAGTGATGCTTGTGTGCGTGCTGACATATATGCATTTTACAGTCATCCACGTCACTGACCCTCTACTGGGTGCTTACTTGTAATACCACCTAGCCTTGCTAGGTGGTAGTGACAGAGCAAGACAGGCTGCCCCCACTGAAAGAGGAGCGCAGTCTATAGGACACTCAAGACCCCTTTCCCCAGCTGGGCCCTGAGCAGCCCGAGTCAATTCCCATACTCAGGTTGTTGGCGTGACAAGCATTACCACTATGGCACAGTCACCGGGCTGGCCGAATACATGATATCTAATCCCGAGACTTTTTCTCTTTACTTGATACGTTGCTTGGGAAACCTATCTGCTAGAACAGCATTTTGATGAGCAGAACTAAATTCTTAAACATCTGTATAGTACCACAAAACTGAATATTACCATGCTGGAAAACATCTGTTTCCAGACCAAGAAAACACAGTTAAACAATGAAGACTGCTACGTGAATCAAGTACAAAAAAACAAGATGTCAGACTGCCTGTAGCAAAGGTCAAACTTCCGAACATATGGAACATAGCAAGTATTCAGAATCACACAGATATGTTCTTGTAAGAAGCCAGACATTTTGTCATTTATTGCCATAATTATCAAAAGGAATCTACCAATCACATGTACACATTTAGATTTCTAAGTAAATGTCTTCATAGCTGAGAGCACAGTAATCGCACACAACCCCTGTGCAGTGGTGGAATAACAATGGCCAACAGATACAAACTAGCCAAAACCAACCAGTCCGCACATGCAGAC
This sequence comes from Neoceratodus forsteri, assembly GCA_016271365.2. Taxonomy (NCBI): domain Eukaryota; kingdom Metazoa; phylum Chordata; order Ceratodontiformes; family Ceratodontidae; genus Neoceratodus; species Neoceratodus forsteri. The sequence continues at coordinate 137,610,493 of CM028137.1, forward strand.
ACTCGGCTGTCTCCTCCATCAGAGCATCAGCTTTCTCTTTAAACGAATCCTTTATTCAGTTAGTGTACACAACCAACTTCTTTTCTGCAGGCAATGTTACTATTCTCCATCAGTTCCTCCCAGTGAGCTACAGATTCTTGTATCAACATTCTTCACTTGTTCTGCTAAATTAAACTTTAACGTTTTAACTCTGACAAGGAAGCAGGAGATTTTAAAAATGTCTTATCTCTTGGATGAAACAGAACGCAGAGAATATGGGAGTCATACTTTTCTTTGTTCTAACAGGCAACTGGATGACTGTTCTTTTGTTCACTGCACATCTGCTTAAAGATCACTTTTCCTGGATCTTTCTTCATGCCTGAAAAATCATCAGGAAGCTCCCTTACCTGACGGAGTTCCTCCGCAGTAGCTGAAAAATGTTCTCTCTAGCCCCCCAAGACAGGGAAGGGATCATATTTTGCCCATGAGAGGGCAAGCCGCTCGATCCCTTCCACTTCCTGACCACCGACGCCATCCCTGCGCTTCCTTGTTTTGTGATGTAATTATATGTCTAGTGCGGGGACGTGCTCTATTCAAGTCTATAAGGCAGCATTTTAAAACTTATTTTTATGATTTTAATCTGACCTGTAGTACAAATCGGAGCCAGTATTCAAGTACAAAGAACAAGAGAAAATCCCGATTGCCAATCGGAAGAATGCTGCAAGCCCAGTCCGCTAAACGTTCGGCACACCATGGGTTTGCAGCATTCTCTGGGCTCTGAAAATCAAGCCCCTGGCTTTAGCCCTGACAGGAGACCTACAGTATATAACAAAAAAAATACAAACAGTACTACAGGAAACCCACAATTACCAGTTTGGTTTTAACAGCAGAGACTGCACACCTGATGACACTGAAAAAACAGGTTACTCACCTGTAACAGTAGTTCTAGGAGTGGTATATGTTGTTTATCCACACTTCTTGACAGTGTCTCTTTCCCTTTAAGACAGCCGGAAAGTCTTTAAGCTGGCTCCTCCCACCCACCCGGGTGGTATAAACCTTGGCTCCGCCCCATGATGCCCGATCTTAGCCCACTGGAAGCCAGGTTTTGTGCATCCACAGCCAGGGAGGTCGAGTGGGTCCGTGTGGATGAATAACATATACTACTCCTAGAAAGTAGAGTTACGTAAGAATTTACCGTAACAGTAGATTTTCCAAGGACTGTCTGGTGTAGTAAATCATTACTTACTGGAGTATCCAACAGGTGGTGCTGTCCCAGGGAAGCTTCTTCCTGCAGTCTTCCATGAGGGCTGCCCACACGACATCACTTCCTGTGGATGTGTATGAGTGGGCGGCCCCCAATACCCTCTGTTCACTGTCGACTTCGGCGAGCATGGCCTGGACAAAGGTAAACGAGGCCCAGAAAAACAGAGAACAGCGATCCCACCCAACGTCTTGAGTTGCAGATTCGAGGCAATAAGGCAGGGGGACAGAGGGCGGAGGACTTACAACAAGAGACAGTCCTCAGAAGATCTACTGTTATGGTAAGTTCTTATGTAACTGTACTATCTTCTATGGATTGGTCTCTTGCAGTAAGTCAGTACTTATGGGAGATTACCAAGCAGTAAAATCCAAATGGGAGGCAAGGCAAAGCCAAAGATGTAAAAGCACACTAAAACGTCAACTTCAATCACACCCCCAGAGGCAGATAGGCTGGGGTGGGGTAAGGACAAAATGTTTGATAAGTAACAGAAAAGTCCAACTCAAACCTCTTCCGTGCAGGCAGATAGGCCAACGGTTAGGCAAAGACATTTGGCATGAAACCAGGAGAAATGTCAACGCAAACCACACCCGCTCAGGCAGAAAGGCACAAAGGTGGGTGAGGACAGCATGCAGGAGGCATGATGTAGAAAGAACTGCAGGTGGCCAGGCACAGTGATTCATCCTGATGAGGCAGAGGTTGACAGGCCCTGGCATAAAAGTCAAAATCAGCAAATAGACAAGGAGAGCGGATCAGATAGTAGAAAAAGGAGCACCGGGGGAAAAAAATATCCTGGATGGTCTTAGAAAGGAACAAATGAAGGGCTCCAGCAGGGAGAATGGCAGGACTTCCAATCAGATCCGCATGGAAGAGTGAAGCATCCAGTCCGTGAGCAAGCCTCCAAGAAAGGTAAAAAGATCTCCGGGCGCCTCCAAGGCCTGTACAAGGAGGCGGGGGATACCCAAAAAGCTGGTAAGGTGCAGAAGCGGGTCCCGCCCCTTGAGGGGAACGCCGCGGAGGGGCATACTGAGCCACCCCCTGGAGGCCCTACCGCGGTCCCGAGAGACACCCCGGTAGGGGGGCTGAGCAGGAGGTGGCCCTCCCATGGGGGCACAGGGGTGAGACCTGGAGGCGTGATAGAGGTCCTGAACAGACCAGAGAGTATGCCCCAAAGCCTGAAGGGAATCCAGGATGGAATGAGCACCGGGTCCAAACAGCAGGTTCCCAGAAAAAGGGGGCATCGGCGACTGACAGCTGGACACTGGGTGGCAAACCCGAAACTCGCAGCCAAGATGAAGCACCGAAGGGTGACGCCGGAGGCCAAGAGGCGGGCTGATGCATCAACCGCATCGAAGCACGCATGGAGCACGTAACGGGAAAGGGAGGGAATAGCAGACAGCAGCTGAGCTGATCAGGGCCACGAGGGCAGGCTGAGCGGAAGCAGGATGAGACCAAATATGAGAGAGTGCATGAAAATACACAGGAATCGAAGGCAGGACAACCATGGCAGGCTCCTTGGGAACATCGAGGTAGGCAGCCATGTCCCAATGAAAGGAGTCCTGATCCACAGCAGGAAAGCCAAAAGCGTGCCGGATCCAGAGCATGAGCTCTTTGAAGGAGGGATCTGGGAGTGAGGAGGGAGCAGGGGGTTCAGGCTGGGCGGCCTCCAAAAAGGAAGAAGTGGACAGGGGAACCAAGGTCTCCCATAGTCCGAGAGGTCCCCGACAGGAACATCCCCCACGAAAGGATCCCCGTCCCAGAATCTCCATAAAGGAAGTCCACATAAATGGGAGTGGGGAAAGGCGGGAAGCACCAGAACCGGGCCCGGGTGGAGGGGAGGGAGAACGAGACGAGGCCAGACCCTGGCCCATGGACCGTAGGACCTCCAGCACAATGCAGGTGATGCCTGGCACTTGTGATCGGGGGGGTGGTCCAAAAACAGAGGGCACCCAAAAGTGGCACTAGGAGGATGGTGAGCCAGCCTGGGAACCACTGACCCCGAAAAGCGGGGGAAGGCACTCCAACCCCTGTGGTCTGGGACCAGTAAAGGGGTAAGGGACTCTGGGTTGGGTCCCCTCAGCGGGGCCAAAGTTCCGGGAAAAGTCGTGTCCAAAGGGCGGAACACGGGCGACAGGGGAAGACAACCGAGAACACTGAAACAAGGTGGTGGGACGGGCGGGGGGTGTCCCAGGGGGGGAGGCCCTCATCACCAAGGGAAGCATCCCTGTCAAGGAGGGAAGAAGGAGGAGAGTCTCCTCCGTCGATGGTGGAATCAGCCCTGTCGACAAGAGACCAGAAACAAGCCTCTCCGTCAATGGTGGAAGCCGTACCATCGATGAGGCATGCAAAACACGCCATTCTGTCGAAGGGAGAGGCTTCCCCGTCAACAAGGAGTTCCCCGTCGATGGAGAATATGCCTCCGTTGACGAGAGAACAGCAGAATCATGTCCTGTCAATGGGAGAAGAGCTCTCATCGACAAGGGAGAGCAAAGAACATGTGTCATTGATGGGGGAAGCATCCCCATCGACAAGGAATGTTCCGTTGATGGGGCAACACAGCCCATTGATGGGAGACATTCAGAAACAAGCTCTTCGAAGGGACGAGGCCCGTCGAAGAGAAAACAAGCCCAGCAGGCTCAGTCGATGGGGGGAGCAGCCCCGACGAGGAACGCTCCATCAACGATGGAGGAGCCTCCATCGATGGAGTAAGGTGAAGGAAGTGTGAGGAGTGTGAATCCTGCTCCCTCCTATGCCTGGAACGAGTGCCCTTGATGGGGGAGCCTTTAAGGTGGCCCACTGAGGTCTGTTCTGGCCTGGCTGGATGATCAGCCATGAGCAAGTCCCAAGTCCCAGCAAGAGGACCTGGGCCAGGGAGCAGCAAGGGTGCTGTGAGCAGAGAGAGCTGGGGCACTGAGAGGAGCACAGGCCCGGCCCAGTGGAAGTAGATGAGCCAGGGCCTGGGAGTAGTACTCATACCCAGGACCAGAGGCAGGAGCCGGGGGTGCAGCGAGTGGTGCACAGGCCCGGGTCCTGGAAGTAGAAGAGCCAGGGCCTGGGAGTGTTCCACAGGCCCGGCAGAGAGAAGCAAAATCAGGCTGGGCTGTTAACAGCAGCCCTAGTGAATCCCCAGACCCAGCAAGAGTGCCTGGACCAGGGAGTAGCAGGTGTACCGGGAGCTCTAATGGAACACCGGGCCTGCTGTAGAAGGAAAAAAAAAAAAAAAAAAATCGTGCTAGGCCCGGAAGAAGCCCCAGACCCAGCAAGAGAGCACGACTCTGGGAGCAGCAGGGGTACTGTGAGTGGGTCACAGGCCTGCTATGGAAGACCGGGGGTGCTGAGAGCAAGTCCCAGGTCCTGGACCCAAAGGTAGAAAATCAGTTCAAGTTCGAGTCGAAGACTGCAACCCAGGAGAGTTGAGTGTGCGAGCTGAAGCCGTCAGGAAAATGAACAGAGGGTACTGGGGGCCACCCACTCTTATACACATCCACAGGAAGTGATGTCGTGTGGGTGGCCCCCACGGAAGACTGCTGGAAGAAGCTGCCGTGTGACAGCGCCACCTGGTGGATACTCCCATAAGTAATGACTTACTGCAAGAGATCAGTCCGTAGAAGATCTACTCTTACAGGTGAGTAACCTGTTTTTCTAGGATCGTGGATATGCTGTTCATCCACACTTCTTGGCAGACTCCAGGCAGTTCTCCGGGAGGAGGGAGGCAAGGCGCACACCCCCTCCGATACTTACCTGGGGAAAAGAGATTGGAGAACTGAGGCCCCAAAACTAGCATCCCGGCGTGACTCAAGGTCGATGTGGTAATGGGTAATGAAGGTGTTTGCTGTCTTCCAGGTAGCAGCCTGACAGGTTTCCTGGATAGGGATGTCCCTGGTAGCAGCCACCGATGCAGTGGTATGGCGGGTAGTATGAGCTCTTATCCCTCTGGGAGGTTCCATGCCTGTCAACTCATAGCACAGACTAATGCAGTGTGTAATCCACCTTGCAATTGTCCACTTTGCTGCAGGGCTGCCAGAAGCGGCTTCAGCATAGGTGACAAACAGCTGGCGAACCTCTCCCCGGATTTCCGCCGTCCTCTCCTTATAATAAGAGAGAGCTCATCTCAGGTCCAAAGTATGGAGCCTGTATTTGGCCTCCAAGGTGTAATTGGGGTAGTACACTGGCAGAGTCAACACCTGGTTAAGGTGAAACTCTTGACACCACCTTCGGAAGGAATTTCGGGTGGGGGCACAAGACAACCTTGTCCCTGTGGAGGACCAGATAAGGGGAGGCTGCCGAAAGCACCTGGGAGCTCCCCTGTCTTTCTGGCAGACGTGATAGCCACCAGGAAGGCTGTCTTCCACGACAAGTGTGACAATTCACACTTGTGCATTGGTTCGAATTGCTTGCCCATGAGCTTTGCCAGTACCAGCAGTAGATCCCACAGAGGTGGAGGTTCACGCGCCGGAGGGGATATGTGATCGAGGCCTTTGAAAAAACACCCGACCACTGTCTCCTGCACTGTCTGCTTACTAGCCTGTGCCCAGTAAGCAGAGATGGCTGCCAGGTGCACCCTAAGGGTTGATGACCGAAGACCCCCTTTGGAGAGAGAGACCAAAGGTAGTCAAGAATGTTAGCCACCAGACAGGACAGATGGTCCAGACCCTTGTCCTGACACTAAATGGAAAACTTTTTCCATTTGAAGGCATAACACTTCCTGGTCGATTCCTTTCTAGATGCCGCCACTACTGTGAGGACATCCTCGGAGAGACTCAGAGACTGGAACTCTAGCCACTCAGGTACCAGGCTGTCATGTGCAGGGACTGAAGGTCCGGATGGAATACCTTCCCCTGGTTGACTGAGTTCAGCTCCAGGCATGCTGGAAGCCACTCCGGGGGCCTGTTGCTGTTGCTGAGGCTGAGGAGATCTGGGTACTAGAACTGGCGTGGCCAGTCTGGGGCTACCAGGATCACCTGCGCCTTGTCCCTCCTCACCTTAGGAACAGCCTGTGGATCAAGGGAAAGGGAGGGAAGGCGTAGAAGATGCCTGGGGTCCATGACCTCAAGAAGGCATCCCACTGCGAGCTCTGCTGGGGGGGGGGGGATGAGCATGAAACGGCCTCAGCTTAGTGTTTACCCAGGAGACAAACCGGTCCACCAATGCTTTGCCCCAGTGGGAGAACAGACTGTAAGCTACCTCTGGATGGAGAGACCACTCGTGGGATGTCTCACCTATGCAGCTGAGAGCATCCGCCAGTCGGTTCAAGACTCCTGCCATGTGGATGGCTAGGAGATCCACCTCCAGTTGGCTCACGAGTGTCCAGATGTGGAGCACTTCTCTGCAAAGCAGACGCGAATGCTTGCTGCCCTGCTTGTTGAGGTACTAGCAGTACATGGTCATGGTATTGTCAGTCTGGACTTGAACCACTTGACCTCAGAGCTGAGGAGCGAAAGCTGACAGTGCCAGTCTGACTGCTCTGAGCTCCAACAGGTTGATGCAATAATGGGACTCCTCAAGGGTCCAGAACACGTAGGCCCTGTTGTCCCCCATATGGGCTCCCCAGCCCATGACAGAGGCATTGGTCGTAAGGACGGCCATTGGCTCGGGGCAGACAAACGGGATCCCTTCCTGCAACCGGTCTAGGATGGTCCACCACTGGAGAGCGTCCCACATCTTCTGGGTCACAGTGATGAGTTGGTTGAAGTGACCGTGGCGCCAAGTCCACTGGGCGGCCAGCTCCCATTGGAGGGGGCACATGTGCCACTGGGCCCAATGGACCATGGAGGTGAACGCCGCCATGTAACTCAGAAGGCGCAGAAAGTCCTGGGCAGGGCGCAATTACCCAACCAGAAATGACTGGGCAAAGGAGGAGAGAACCTCCGCCCTGTCCGCCAGGATCTGAGCTCTAGCTTGACGAGAGTCGAGCTCTGCCCTGATGAAGCACATCACCTGAGAAGGCACAAGCTCTGACTTGGCTTCATTGATCAGGAGGCCGAGTTGGGAGCAGGTCTGGAGGGACAGGTCCCTGGACCTCTCCACCTCCTGCTGGGTGGAACCTGCTAAGAGCCAATCATCGAGGAAGGGGTAAATTCTGACCCCCCCCGATGCCTGAGGTGGGCTGCCGCCACTGCAATGCATTTGATGAAGACCCATGGGGCCGATGACAAGCTGAATGGCATGGCTTGGAACTCGTATAGGGTTCCCCCTGCTCGGAAGCGGAGGAACTGCTGGTGGGAAGGATGGATTGGGACGTGAAAAAATGCATCCTGGAGATCCGGTGAGGAGAACCACGTTTTGCTCCAGGGATGGTATGATCTTGGACAGAGTTATCATCGGAAGGTGCATGGCCTGAGATAATTTTTTTATTTTTTATTTTATCTATTTTAGTCTTTGGTAACTGGGTATGGCCCACTAGGCACAAGTGCCTGTTTTCAGGGGCAACCTGGGAGCACTGGGTGGTTAAGTGACTTGCTTAGAGTCACACAGTATGCAAGTGGAGGTTGTGAGAATCAAACCAAGGTCTGGTCTGCTGGATGTACCAAGCTCATTCATAGCTCATTACTCTAACCTCTAGGCTATACTGATTTAGGTTGTGCAGATCTAGAATGGGACGCCAGCCCCCATCCGCTTCGGAACCAGGAAGTACCTGGAAATGAACCCTGGGTCTGCTGGAGGATCTGCTACTCGAGCTATTGCCTCCTTGAGGAGGAAGAGCTGAGCAATGTCGTCTCAGACAGCCAACTGAGTATGGGCAGATACTCTTTCTTTCCGTGGGGCACGGGCTCGGCTTGGCGGGTACTGCTCGAATTCCAGAGGCAGACCTTGGCCGACCACTTCTAAAACCCACCTGTCCGTGGTAACAGCAGACCAGGCGAAGAGGAAGTGGTGGAGCCAGCCCTTCCCGGGGGGACCCAGAGCTGGCATGATGGAAGTAGGGGTGGCAGCCCCCACCTCGTCACTGGGCAGGATTGGAGGCAGAGGGTCCAGGGCCTGAACCTCGGTTTCCCTTATGGGCCTGGGCAGGCCCGGGCTTGGGCCGGGGGTTCCAAGCTTCAGCCTGCTGCTGCTGACCTCCATGAAAGGAGGGCTGCTGGGCCACAAGGGAAGAGTGCTGAAAAGGCTTCTTCTTCTGCTTCTTGGAACCAGAAGAACCCCTAGCAGAAGTAGCGTCCAAGGTGGCGTTGGACTGCTCGATGCACTGAAGGTGACCAGCCACACCTGGGCCAAAGAGATCGGTGAACAGGAAAGGCACATCAGTTAGTTTGTGCTGAGCATACACCAGAAAGGAGGAAGAGTCTCAGACAAGCCTTGCGGCAGGCAGGAGGCAACTGTGGCTGCCAACGAACGGGCACATGAATCCCCAATGTCCAGAGCTGTCCGAAGCTGTTTAGCAACAGTGCGGCCTTGGTCCCAAACCTGCTTGACCATGGTCTGCACATCCATGGGGAGATGTGGGAGGACTTCATCCAAAGAACCCAGAAGGGCATGGGAGAAGTGTGCCATGATGACGGCCGAGCTTGCCTGACGGAGGCCCAAAGATGAGGCCGCATAGACCTTCCGAGCAGAGTGGTCCAAATATTGGGATTCCTTCTCAGGAGGTCTGTCAGTATCAGCAGAACTACCAGTAGGCCTGAACACAGAGGCAGTCACAAGGCTCTCGGCCGAAAGGTGCACTGTGAACCCCGCAAGGGACTCCATGGGCACCGCATACTTGAGGGCCATACAGGCAGACAGAGCTGGACAGGAGGCAGGGTGCTGCCAAAGTTCTAAGGCTGGGCCCACAATGGCCTCGGCCATGGGAAAGGCTTCCGTCGGTGTATCCCCTCTCTTGAGGATGTCGGTGAGAGGGTTCTCCGCCTTTTTCTGGATAGGTTCCAGGGGCATCCCTGTGGATTCAGATGAGGTGGAGAATGCACTGAAAGGATGAAGAACCTTTGTCCATCTCTAGCCCACCGGCCGATTCGTCTTCCCCTGGATGATTTCGTCCAAATCCGAAGTATCCGGGTACAGTGGTCGACCACCCAGATCACCTTCGACCCACTGGGGGCAGTCTGGGGTACAGTGACCAAAAGATGCCAGAGGAGCCCAGTGTCCAGCCTAGCTTCCTTAGAAGAGCCCCTCCCACTGGCTGCTTCGGTGGTGGTTCCACCACAATCAGTGGAGAGACCGGTTTTGGCTGAACCAGACGCTTTGCCATCTCCACGGGTGGAGGAACAGATTTGATTGGCTCCAAAGGAGTCTGCTTTGGCTTGGGAGTTGAAAGCCAAGTAATGGCCAAGGTAGGAGCCAGGGAAGGCTTGTGCCAGGTCAAAATCAGCTGTTGCCACATGAGGTCCTTGTAGCACTAATGGAGCTTCCGCTGGAGCCTCTCCTCATCCGAGGAGGAATAGGACGACGAAAGGCATCGCCTCTTTTTATAGCGCTTACGGCCCTTCCTCGGCCTATCGGTTGAGGGAGTCCAAGACCTCGATCAAGATCAGGCAGGCCAACTCGGTCGCTCGGGAGACACAGATAGGACCGGTGACTTCCCAGGGTCAGGGACCACTTCCTCGATGGGATTCGCAGCAGGCTGGGTCTCCTCTTCGGGGAAAACAAGGACCAGAGTCCAAGCAAGAGAGTCGTCAACCGGAGTCAGCGACAAGGGTTGATTGGGTCAAGAATAATCTCAATGTCTTGGACCAGAACTTCAGTTGACTGGCCAGTCGCAGGGCTGAGAGGTTGTCGGCCGAAGAGGCAATTTCGGCAGAGGCTGAAACAGCCAGTTCCTGGGACCGAGATCTCTCCCGATCCCAAGAATGTCTCCATCGAGACGAAGACAATCCCGAGTCCCTCTCCTTTTTACGGGAGAGAGGGGAGTGCGTGCCCGCCGGGCCCTCTCCCTTAGTAGGGAGAGACTGGTACAGCTCTCGGAAGGAACCCGAGAAAGTGGAGCCCAGACTGAGCGAAACGAAGAAGTTCGGGAGGGAGATGCAGCAGAACAAGTCGCCTCCTCCTTGAAGGCCTGCATGCGCTCCAATTGCTTGGTGGATTCCGTGGCTGCGGAAACTACCTACCGGGCCTCCTTGGATTTCACCAGCTAATTCCGTTTCTTGGGTCTCCCCAGCTTGAGGCATGCGAGACATTCGTCGATGATGTTAGGTTGGAACGCAAGGCAAAACTTGCACGTCGTGGTGTCATGGCAGACAGCCAGAGCGTAAACACATGTAGCATGTGTGTCAGTGCGTGACATCTTCTGGCCACACAGGCACCGGCGAAATCCGGGGGAAGACTTGTCTTCCATGATCAAGAGAAAGCAATCGCTAACACGAACAAGGTGAATTTTCAGAATAACTGAAGGTTTTGAAGCCAGGGCCTACAAAGTGCGAGAGCATGAAGGAGGCAACCTGAATCTTCCAGCGGAAAGGAAGAGCTAACGTTATGGGGCGGAGCTGAGTGTTATACCCCCCCGGGTGGGTGGGAGGTGCCAGCCTAAAGACTTTCCAGCTGTCTTAAAGGGACACTGCCAAGAAGTGTGGATGAACAACATATCCACGATCCTAGAAAACTCCATTCTCTACAGCCACTTCCTTAGGCCATGAAGGAACTGCAGCACATATGAGCTTTTGATTCACAAGCAGATAAACCTGAAAAAAAGATTTTTTTTACCAGAGGTTTCAGTTCTGAACTTCTGAATTGAGTCTAAGGAAAAAGCTAGGGCTATGAGAAGGGAGGAACTACAGAGGAAAGAGGGTGAAGTATTGAAAACAGGTAAATTTGGAGCCATCACATCAGTGACACAGTTCAGTAACTTGGGCAAAACTGACACCGCTATATATGATTATTCAATGGCAAGAAAGAATGATGGGCTCTGATTGGTCTGTCTGGGACTGGACCCATGATGTTATCCCAGCTTAACACCAGGGATTTAGTCCCAGCACTCATATGACTACATCAAATGCTAAAAAACAAAAAATCATTCCATAATCGACTTCATTCTTACCGGTCAGCAGCCGACTTCAGTGACCCCACTTGGCAAAGCATAAGCACTCACCCTGCTTGTTAGCAAATTTAGAGGAGCTCATAAATAAAATATTGAAAAACCAAAAAGAAAGAAATGTGAATGAAGCCCATAGGTCTGTTGTGCCTCACCCCATCCCACCCACCCCAGGTGCGGACAGGAGAGATGAGCAGGGACAGTGGCAAACAGAGAATGAAGCCATCAGTCGATTGGCTTCAGCTCTCCCCACCCACCCCAAACACATTGAGTGCCTGTGGAAAAGCAGACTGATCATCAGTAACTCACCAGTGTTTTTTTCTGTCCCATTTTCTTATCCTCTCCTGGTACACACAGATGACAACTGTATCGGGAGAACCAATTTAGCGAGAGGCGGGGGAGGGCAGGGGGAGCATTCAGCTTTACTGTTGCTAGCACACACCAGCTCCTTACCACTAATATTACGCTTTCCACAAAAAAAACATTGTTTTTTTGTGCTTTCTACGAAAAAACTGTTTCTTCCTTTCTTCTCCCGGTACAAACACATGTCAACTGTACCGGGAGAACCACAAGGAGAGCCCAGCAAACCTGAACATGAAAGACCAGGGGGGCTTCACTGATGCTAGTGCTAGCCCGCTCACTCCTCAGCATTCATACAACTCCCCCCCAAAACTGAAGACCTTCACCTGGTCCTAGAACAGGCAGCAGAACCAGGTCAATTAAACTCGAGAGCCAGGAAAGAGTTTTTTTTGGGGAGGGGGGCGACAGAAGTAAGCCACTGTGCTAAACAAAAAAAAAAAATACACAGCATCTACTGGGCAAACAATACAGCAGGACTATTTTTCCTCTTTGTATACCTACTAAGAAAAAAAATGACAAGGCCAAAGGGCTGAAGTGCTAGGCGCCTTACCTCTCTTCACACCGGTGACTCGTATTCAGGAGCGAGCACGGGTTGCTGGGGGACGGCCGAGGAGAGGGCTGGCAGGGGATGGAGCAGCCGCTAGGCAGCTCTCCTCTCCTGGATCAGGAAGGTTAGCTCTCTTGGCCTAAGACCACCACCATGTGGAGGTGTGACGGTGGTGCAGGCAAAAGAAGGGAGTCAGGCACTAGGCTGGGGGTGGGCAGAGTGGAGTCGGCCAGCCAAGTCGTGCATGCATGCCTCCACGCACACGCCCAACCTTGTCTGAGGCTCTGCAGCTTAAAGGGAGAACAGCGAAAAGCAGGGGTTGTGGCTGGACGATGCCCCCAGGCAGGCTCCGTGGATCCACAGAGGTAGAGTGGGTGAGGCCTCGAAAGACCGTGGAAGCCCGACACGGACAGCTGACGCAAGCTGTCAGCCTTCTGAGAGAGAGAAATACTTGTACAAAAAAAAAATGACTTAAAAAACTTTTAAACGTATTTTTAATCTCTTTTTTTTATTTAATTAATTACAAGTGAGCCATTGTATAACAGGAATAATGCACTCCAGGATGTGTGTCATGCTGGGAAAACAGAAACATAGAATTTGACGGCAGATAAGGACCACTTGGCCCACCTAGTCTGCCCATTTTCCTACCTAACAGATAAGCTGCAGATCCTAGTTAACCAACAGCTTACTTCCTCCTACCCCCAACTAGGACTGCCTTATGTCTGTCCCATTCTTGAATTCCCCCACTGTTCTTGACTCCACGACCTCCTCAGGGAGGATGTTCCATGCATCCACAACCCTCTCCATGAAAAAATACTTCCTCACATTACCTCTGAGCCGTCCCCCCTCTATCTTCAAATTGTGCCCCCTTGTTCTTGGACATCTCTTTTTTTGAAAGATGCTACCCTCTTGGACTTTGTTGATTCCCTTGAGGTACTTGAAAGTTTCTATCATGTCCCCTCTCTCCCTTCTTTCTTCAAGGGTACACATATCAAGCTCCTTTAGTCCTTCTTCATATGTCTTCTGGTGCAGACCCTGCACCATTTTGTTTGCCCTCCTCTGGACAGTCTGTCTATGTCTTTGTGGAGATGGGGTCTCCAGAACTGCACACAGTACTCCAGGTGGGGTCTCACCAACTGTCTGTACAGAGGGATAACAACTTCCTGTTTTCTACTATTGATGCCTCTCCCTATGCATCCCACTATCCCCCCAGCCTTCCTTACTGCCTTCTCACATTGCTTGCCCACCTTTAGGTCATCTTATATAATTACCCCCAGGTCCCTTTCCATTTTTACTGTTGTCAGTATCTCACCCCCCATTGTGTACTCTTCCCCTGGGTTTTGTTTCCCAGGTGCATTACCTTGCACTTCTTTGCACTGAATCTGAGCTGCCATACATATGACCATTCCTCCAACCTTGCCAAGTCCCTTCTCATCCTTTCCACTCCATCTTGTGTATCAACCCTGTTGCAGATCTTTGTGTAGTCTGCAAAGAGACATACTTTTCCTTCCAGTTCCTCTGCAATGTCACTTATAAAGACATTAAAAAGGACCGGTCCCAGTACTGAACCCTGCAGTACCCCGCTAGTAACCCTACTTTCTTCACTGTGGACTCCATTTACTACTGCCCTTTGTGTCCTGTTGTCTAGCCAACTTTTTATCCAGGCTACCACCTTGGGACCCACTCCAAGGCTGGCTAACTTGTGTATTAATCTTTTGTGTGGGACTACATCAAATGCCTTGCTAAAATCTAGGTAGGCCATGTCCACAGCCCCTCCCTGGTTTACTACTTTGGTCACCCAGTCAAAGAACTCTATTAGATTCATCTGACATGACCTTCCCATCGTGAATCCATGCAGCCTTGGGTCCTGTGCCCGCTGGCCTCTAGGTACTCAACAATTCTTTCCTTCAGAAGTGATTCCATCATTTTCCCTACCACTGAGGTCAAACTAACTGGTCTGTAGTTTCCTGCCTCTGTCCTGCTCCCACTTTTGTGAAGAGGAATCACATCTGCCCTCCTCCAGTCCTCAGGTACCACCCCATCCTTCCATGATTTGTTAAAGAGAGTAGTCAGCGGTGTCACTAGTTCTACCCTTAGTTCTTTTAGAATTCTGGGGTGAATCCCATCAGGCCCCATTGCTTTGTCCACCTTCAATTTTATTAGTTCTTTCAGAACCCTTTCTTCTGTAAATGGACTGGTATCAACCCCCGTCTTCAATCAAATCAATCAATCAAAATCTTTATTTAATCAGGCGAACATCATTGAGCGTAGCTCATTTACAAGATGGACCTGAGTGGTCAAGAAGTGCAAGTATTATTACATAGACAAGAATAACATAAACAGTAGTACAATGACATAAAGTGCTAATATATAACAATTTACATATATACAAGGCACATTAAAACCATTTAACCTGTAAGAAAAGGAGGCAATGGGTATAGCAGGCATAATATATAAATTATAGGTCCTAATTGGCTTTTATGAGAGTATATCAGGTGACTGGAAAAAGAAGTAGAACTAGCATAATGGAACACGGAAAAGGGGGTGGGGGTAGGTAGGGTCGGGGATTAGGCCTTGTGAAAGCAATTGCAGAGTTCTGGAAATAGGGTGGAGAATAATCTTTTGAAGGATGTTAAAGGTAAGAGGCTATTTAGCTTCATGGTTTTTTGGAGTGAGTTCCATGCAACTGCTAGTGAGTGGCTGATAGCGGCCCTCCCAAACCGGGTGCAGGCATTGGGGACCTTTAGAATGATAAGTTTGCTGATCCTTAAGTTGTATGGCCTAGAAGTAATTAGGGTAAAACAGCCTGTGATATAGGTGGGTAGTTTGCTTGATAAAGCTTTGAATATCCAAATTGCAGCATTCCTATTTCTTCTGTGTTGTAATGATGTCCAGTTAACTGCCTTATAAAGTGAGCAGTGATGGGTGCTTCAGAGTGTTTCTCTTGTTTGGTTTAGGTACCTCCCCCTCCTCTTCCTTTGTGAATACTGAGCAGAAATATTCATTCAGTATCCCTGCTTTTTCACTGTCACCCTCTACCCACATTCTCTCCCCTTTATTAAGCCTCAGTATCCCTCCTTTGGTCTTCGCTCCCTAATGTACCTATAAAAGGTCTTATCCCCTTCTTAACAGAGTTGGCTATCCTTCCCTCGGTTTGGGCCTTTGCTATTCTGACTGCCTTTCCAGTCTCTTTCTGCTTTAACTGATAAAGTTCTCTGTCCTGCTCCTTATGTGATTCCTTATATTTCCTGAATGCTATCCTTTTCTCCTTAACCTTCCCTGTCACCTCTTTTGTGAACCACAGCATTTTTTTCCTTCGTTGTGTTTTACTGATTTGCTTCACACAAAGGCTCGTTGCCTCTGTGATGGCTGTTTTGATCACTCCCCATTGTTCCTCCACCCCTCCTTCTTGCCTGTTTGCTAGTGCTTTTCTGAGGCACTCTCTCATTTTCCCAAAGTCAGCCCTCCTAAAGTCCAATACTCTTGCTTTTGTATGGCTTGATTGTATGGCTGTGTTTATCGTGAACCACACTGTTTGGTGGTCGCTTGTACCCAGATGGCTACCCACTTCTAAATCTGAGATTCTTTCTCCGTTCTCATTTGAGAGTACCAGGTCTAAGATTGTTCCCTCTCGAGTGGGTTCCAATACTAGCTGTCTGAGGCATGCCCCTTGTAGAGCATCAAGAATGACCCTGCTCTTGGATGTGCCTGCAGCAAAGGTGCTCCAGTTGACATCTGCATATTCAGGTCCCCCATCAACAATATCTCCCCTTTTTCTGCCATTCTAAGGATACCTTCTATCATTTCCTTGTCCATTCCCTCCCCCTGAGATGGGGGTCTGTATACAACCCCCATGTCACTTCTTGGGCACTGGACGCACTTGGCTTGCGGCCTCATGCCCATCCACCCAAGGCATGACGTTATCCCAGCATGATACACAGCCTGTCATGCATTATTCCTTTAGTAACATTCAGTAAAGCATCAAGCCTATGAGACAATCTAGTTCATAGCCAGTTTGGTGCAGGCAAACAGGATTAGGAACAGAACTCTGCTTCAACCAAAGCCAGATGGTTTCCTCAAATGCAATAGACGCAATGTTTATAGGTATGCCAATCCCTGAAGGGAATTTACTGACCCACTAAATGGTGCAAGGGCAGAGACTGGAGAATTTATAACCTGTGGCACAATATTCGTGGTCTATGTCCTTTGAAGCCCCTATAATTTGTTGTAGGTTCTATGTGATAATGGCGACTCAAAAAGAGCACCGACCACAAGACCAAGCACAGTACCACCGAAAGGAAAAATGGCTATATCAATTACAGCGACCACCGCAAACAGCGATGGACAATTATTCTGTACTCAGGAGAGCAATATAGATTATATTTATCCCCCCATTTGTGGGGGTTGCCACCCACACCCACCAAACTAATTATAATCAACTCCGGTTGGGGGATGGACACAAGAGAAAACTCAGGAAGGGGGATATTTGGGGGGGAGGGGACAACCTGTAGGTGGGAGAGAACTGGTAAACTGGACTTGGACAGAAAATATTGGCAGTTGGGGTTCAAAGCCAAAATGTGCAAAATAATGCACTTAGGACATAGAAACCCCAGTGCTGAATATATGATGGGGTACTAACAGTCACTAGGCAGGAAAATGACCTTGGTGTTATCATATGTGAAGATCTAAAGGTTGTAGGGCAGTGTGACAAGGTGGTGGGTAAAGCTAGTGGAATGCTGGGTTGTGGAGGGATGGGTCTCTTCAGCAAGAGGGGGAAGGTGGTTTTGCCATTATATCTCTCGCTAGTGCAGCCACACCTAGAGTACTGTGTTCAATTTTGGAGACCATACCTTAGAAAGACCAGTGAGAGTAGAGGTGGGCCAGAGGAAGACAATTAAAAGGGTACATGGTTTGCATGAAAAGACCTATGAAGAGAGGTTGTGGGATCTCAACATGTACACCCTACAAGAAAGGAAAGTGAGATGGGAGGATATGACAGAGGCCTAGAAGTACCTCAGAGGTGTGACTAGGGTACAGGTGGGAGTCCTTTAAATGAAAACAAGCACTAGGACCAGGAAGCATGCAAGAAATATAAAAATTACGTACCTACCGTAATTATGATCTTTCTGTGCATCTTCACCATTCACCACAGATGGGTACTGGCTGGAGATCAGTACCTCGCGGGAGACTCTTTTTTTTTTTTTTAAAAAGGATAGGCTGAGTCGACGCAGCATCGGCGCCGCCCTCGAGGCCAACGATACGTGGCACTCCGAGGATTTGCCGTTGTTGTGTCGACCGCCTGTCTACCAGTTCTGAGTCGCCGGAGAGGTAAGAGGAAGGGATGGAGGGTGGGACAAGAGAGTCCAAGGGACAGAAAAAGGAAGAGAAAACTGAACTAAAAGGAGAAATAACGACTGAGAGGACAGCACAGAAGAAGTAAGACTAAGGGGATTGGGTAGGGGCCCCAATCTCTGGAAACGGAAGAAGGGAGGGAAGGGGGGAGAGAAAATTTAGGAGACAGTGAGAGGTAACAAGGATCCAGGACCCTTGTCCGTCACCAGACTGTATAGGAACTGCAAGAAGTAGCAAAGCTCTCTTGCCAGAATTCAAGGCACAGAATAACTTGCAATACTCCAAAAGCAGAGTCGGCTATTCTGGAGAAGGACAGGGTACAGGGACTCACTACTCTCTCTGTAAAGATATTTGGTGAAAAAAGGGAACTTTTTTTTTTTTTAAACAGTTAGATGGATAACAGAAGGAGGGCAACCACCAGCTCCCACCCGTGGGGGTGAGAGATATGTAGTAGAGAAGGAGTGCCACTCAGACCTGTACCCTTAGGGAAGAAACCACCCCCTGTGTCCTTGCAACTTACCCCTGAAGAGAGGGGTAGGCACAGAGGAGGAGGATCCAGAGACTGGAGCCCCAAGGGGATGGCGGGAGGATTGTGATGAATGGTGAAGATACACAGAAAGATCATAATTACGGTAGGTACGTAATTTTATATCTTATCTGTGTCAATCTTCACCATTCATCACAGATGGGCGAGTACCAAGCCCCTCAAGGGGTTGATTCATTGCACCCTAGGGACAGAGTCCTCAGCCTCAGTGGGTGACACACTAAGGGGAACCTTCTGGGCCTGGAGAGGCCGAGAGGTGGGAGAGGCGAGATGGGGTCCCCGGAGGAAGGAAGGTGCCCGACAGACGCCGCCGCCTTTCACGGGAAAAGAGATAGGCTCCTGGTGAGCGGAGCAACTCACCACGCCAGGCCGCGGGTGACAACCGGGAAAGGCGAAGCCATGCCGATCTCCTGGTGCAGATCGCTGTCCCACGACCCTGGTGGTTACCTCACTGGCTAGTAAGATGCCTTGCTGGTGCCTTGCTAGCTCCAGGCCATGCAGAGAGTGCGATGGCTTGCCTGGTTTGCTCTGAGTCAGGCAAAGCAGCTAGGATCTGACCCACGCTGACCACAAGAACCTGTTGTAGGGTGCATAGTGGGCCTGATGAGCTGAGATGGAGAGAAGCAACCATGCCGAGTAGAAGTCCTCCCCAGAAGTCAAAATCCAAGAAGTCTTGATCTGGGGGCGGCTCATGGAGGCGCGAAGTCTGCCGGGAGTGTCCAGGCGCCAATCCGGACTGCGGATGAGGCATAGAACCTGGAGACTCCGGGAGCGAATACCTCTGGCTGAGGTCCCTAGGGCAGGAACTCCAGAGAAGGGCCTCTGCCAGAAACGCATGGATGCCTCCCGAAAGGGAGCAGGCCAGGGGGGCACCACAAGGGTGGCCGCACCGAAATTGCCTAGAAAGGCGTGCACCGCATGCTCTGGACTGCTCATGGACAGGGGAGAAAGGTGAAGGTCCTCCATCATCCTCACGAGGAAACGCTGATACTCGGAGAGATCAGCGGCAGGAGAGATGTGGACAGAAGGTTCCTCTCCCCCAGAAGAGGGGGATGAGGAGCTGGAGGTTACCATGTGTTCCGAGGGTGGCTGCTCAGGGGGAGGTTGAAAAACCTGCTGTCCATGGCCCTAACGTAGGCAGGAACCGAGCAGCCACCGCTTCTGAACTGCTCCCAGGTGAGAGGGCCGAGGGACCAAGAATGCCTGGGGAGCACTGGAGAATGCGGCAGAGGATAGGGGCAGAGCCGAGAGAGGAATCGGCTGACCTCTGCCAGGGCTAGAGGACCATGGACACCCGAGGAGGGTGTCCTGGAAGCTCCATGACCGACAGCTGTACAACCACGTTGGTACTGCCTGAGGCTGTGCCAGAAGAATCCCCAGTGAGGCGGCCGGGCGTATAGGTCCAGAAGGACAGTCCCCTGCCTCCAAAAGAATGGGCCCCTCAAGGAACCCGGAAGGGAAGGCGGAGATCACTTCGGCCCGTCCAGGACACCAGTGGACCCCAGAGAAAGGCCGACGCCCGACCCCACACACCCGACCCCTCAGAGTCCGAGAGGTCCTGGTCCCAGAGGGCCAGCCTAGGTAGCTGGCAGCTCTGGGTTGCCCCCAAAGGGGAGACCCAGGAGCAGCACCTCCCCTGTAGACTTCCGATGGGCCCCAAAGTTGGGAGATTGAGACACACTACAGGAGGGGGTACCACCACCGAGGAGTCAAGGAACCCCCCCCAGGCCAGGTTGCATGGCTATGGTGGCACGCACCATAGCCTGCTGGTCAGTATCACTGACCCCGACCTCAGGGGGAACCCAACGGTCCTCAGAAGGGGGCTGACTGTGACTCGTCGTGGAGACCACCGGTTCGCCCTCCTCTGCAGGCAACCCCGAAGGGTGAGACTGCTCGTCCGACTCCGAGCCCGACTCCGACGAGGTAGAGTCCGAGGCCCTAAGCCAAACGGTAGGAGGGCGAGGGAAGGCGACCTTTCCGAAGGGCCCAGAAGTCACAGCAGTGGCCGAGGCAGCACCCGTGCCCTCCACAGCCCCTCAGGCGGGGCTGGCAGAAGGCGGCAGGGCAGCTCAGACCAAAGGTCCAGAGCTAGGGCCAGCCGTGGCGCCGTCAAGTCCACCGGCACCAGGGGCGGTACCAGGAACAGAGACGGCGCCGACGGCAGCCCCAGCAACAGCCTCGGCGCCGACAACACCGCCAGGCGCCTCGGCACCACGAGCGGCACCGAGGACCAAAGCGGTGCCGATGGCTCCGAAGGTGAGCTCGGCGCCGACGACAGCACCGCCAGGCTCCCCGGCGCCGCGAGTGGTACCGAGAGCAGCAGCGGCACCGAAGGCGGCACCGAATGACGACCCCGAAGGTCCCACGGTGCCATGCTCAACCTCGGCACCGAGGACAGCACCGAGGCGAGACATAGCGAAAGGCGACGCTGGATCCAGGGTCACGGCACCGTGAGCAGCTGCGACGTCACTAGTGGCGCCGACAGGGCCCACGGCACCGAGAGACAAGTCGGCGCCGACAGGGCCCACGCACTGCTGGAACGGCGTCAAGGGCTCGAAGCACCGACCGACGGGTATTTCCAGGACGGGCACGACTCCTGGCCTTCCGGACCACAGGAGCGACACTGGGGACCCTTCACTTCAAGGGCGATTGCTATACTGCGGCACCTCCCGCCCGCTTCCCCGGAGGAAGTGGGACGGGCCTCCTGCCATGTGAAGGAGCCTTGACCAAGGCTGAGGCACGGGAAGTCAAGGCTCCCTCCTCCTCGGTCCGTAGTAGAAACCGGGAGGGACCCAGAGGAAAGGCCGAGCGCCGCAGCTTGGCCCGGCGAAGCGAACCCTACCTCTGAAAGTCGGGCGGAGTCGGCTCTACTTTGAACGCGCTGTTCGAGGACGCGGCGGTCCATAGAGAAGCAGGCGTCGCACGAGTCCATGTTGTGAAGCGGACCAAGACACGCGAGACACCAGTCATGCTGGTCGGTAACGGAGAAATTGCGGCCGCACGGGCACCGACGCATAGGGGGCCGCCCCGCCTTAGAAAATTTCTTGCCCTCCGACCGCGACATGACCTATGGGGAAAAAAACACCAAAAACAGATTCGACGTCGCTTAAACTTTAAAATAAATGGCAAGATCTTACCGGCGACGTCGAGTGGAGGCAGAACCCAGAACTAGCAGGACGACCGACGGACTATCGAAGAACAACACGAAAGTCTAAGGCCTAAAGTTTTCAAACTTCTTCAAATTTCTTCAACGGCTTCTCGAGGCGACCTCGACGGCAGGAGATATGAAGAACTGGTAGGCAGGTGAGTCTGACACAGCCTAATGGCTAATCTCGAGCGCCACGTAATGCGCCGGCCCTCGAGGGCGCGCCGATGCGACCTACCTCCTTTTAAAAAAAGGCTCCCGCGAGGTCCTGATCTCCGGCCAGTACCCATCTGTGATGAATGGTGAAGACTGACACAGATAAGATCTGCTGGGGCAGGGGGATTCAAGAGTAATATGAGGAAATATTTCTTTACTGAAAGAGGAGAGGATGCCTAAAATAGACTGCTAGCAGAAGTAGTGGAGGCCAGAACAGTGGGGGGCTTTAAGCATGCATGGACCAGACATAGGATGTTAAGACAGGAAGCAGGAATGTGGGAGTTGTGACATAAACCAGGTAGGGTTTGCGAGACAGAAGAAGTAGGGAACATCAGGGCAGACTGGGTAGGCTAATCAGTTTTGTTTCTGCCATGAAATTTTATGTTTCTATGTTTTGTAAATCTACTAACTATAGGGTCAGTTTTAAATGACTTTTCTGGTAACTCAAACCCAAAGTCCAAAAGTGTCAATAGGTACTTTAAGATTAGTCATGTAGGAAAGGAGGAAAGGTCCAGCCAATCCAACAGTAAATGAAAATTACGTACCTAACATAATTGTGACCTTTCTGTGTATCTTCACCATTCATCACATATGGGTTCAGGGCCAGAGGTCATGACCCCGCGGGAGCTCTTTTTTCTTTTTCTTTTGGTAGGCGGAGCCGACGCACCATTGGTGCCGCCCTCAAGGCCGACACATTGTGTGGTGCTCGCAGGTTGGCCGTTAGGCGCTGTTGACTCCACCTGCCTGCCAGTTCTGAGTCGCCGGAGAGGTAAGAGGAAGGGAGTGGAGGTGGGACAAGGAAGTCCAAGGGACAGGAAAAAGGAAAGGATATAAAACTAAAAGGAGAAATAACGACTGAGAGGACTGAAAGAGAGAAGTTGGGAACTAAAGGGATTGGGAGGGGCCACAATCTCTGGAAATAGAGGAGGGAGGTAGGGTGGGGTAAAGAATTCAGAAGGTAGGAAGGGAGGAGAAAGGGTAAACCTATCCCAGACCCTGGTCCGTCTCCAGATTGTATAGGAACTGCAAGGAGTAGTCAAATGCTTCTTGCCAGAATTCAAGGCACAGAATAGCTGGAAAAAACTCCAGATGAGCAGAGTCTGCTATTCTGGAAGAAAGACAGGGCACAGGGGATTAACACCCTCTGAAGAAAAAAAAAATTTGGTGAAAAAGGAAAAATATTTAGTTTTTTTTTTTTTTTTTGAAGGGTAATCCAAAGGACAAGAAAAAAATGAGATGGACATGAAAAAGGAGGATGAGAGAATGGAGGGCAACTGCCAACTCCCACCCCATAGGGGTGGGCTAAAGCACTGGAAAAGGAGTGTCCCCATGCTGACCACTCTCCCCAGAACCTTATCCCCCTATGTGCCCCTGTTCACCCCACTCCTGGGGGGGGGGTTGGGCACAGAGAGGGAGGTGGACCCAGAGACTGGGGCCCCAGGGGGATAGAGGGCAGATTTGGATGAATGGTGAAGATACACAGAAAGATCACAATTATGGTAGGTACGTAATTTTCATATCTTATCTGTGTCAATCTTCACCATTCATCACATATGGGTGAGTGTCAGGCTCCAAGGGGGTTTTCTAACACCCTAAAGGACAAAGTCCCTTAGCTCCCCAGTGGCTGACACACCAAGAGGGAGAAACTCCGGCCTGGGGAGGCCCGAGAGTGGGAGAGAGATGGGGACCTCCGGAGGGGGAAGGAAGTTGCCCCGACAAACGCCATCTCACTCTACGGGAGAAGAGATAGGTTCTCTGGTGAGCGGAGTTAATCACCCTATGCCAGGCCAAAGGTGACAACCAGGAAAGACGCAGCCATGCCGTCCACCTAGTGCAGATCACTGTCCCTACGACCCTGGTAGCTACCTCGCTGGCATCATAGGATGCCCTCGCTTGATGCTCTGCTAGCTCCAGGCCACGGGCAGAGAGTGCAATGGCTTGTCTGGTTTGCTCCATGTCAGACAACGAGGCTAGAAGTCGACCTAGCCTAGACCACAAGAACCTGTCATAGGCTGCATAGTGGGCCTGATGTGCAGAGATGGAAAGCAACAACCGTGCTGAGTAAAAAGGCCTCCTACCCCAGAAGTCAGAATCTGAGGAATCTTGATCTGGGGGCCGGTCACGGTGAAGGGTGCGAAGCCCATCAGGAGTGTCCAACTGCATCAATCCGGTCTGTGGATGAGGCATGGAACCTGGAGATTCCAGGGGGGCGCAATACCGCTGGCAGAGATTCCTAGGGGCAGGAACTCCGGAGAAGGGTCTCTGCCAGGAACGCAACGACGCCTCCCGAAAGGGAGCAGGCCATGGGGGCACCACAAGGGTGGCCTCGCTGAAATCACCTCGAAAGGCGTGCGCCAAGTGCTCTGGATTGCTTACAGTGGAAGGGGTGAGGTGCAAGTCCTCCAACATCCTCACGAGGAAACGCTGATACTCAGCGAGATCAGCGGCTGGAGAGATGTGGACAGAAGCCCCCCCCCCCCAGAAGAGGAGGATGAAGAGTTGAAGGGCATCGACTGTTTGGAGGGCAGCTGCTCGGGGGGAGGTTGAAAAACCTGTCTGTCTATTGCCCTAATGTAAGCTGGGAACAGAGCAGCCACAGCCCTGAACTGTTCCAAGGAGAGAGAGGCCCGCTAGGACCAAGAATGCCTAGGAGCGCAGGAGAATGTGGCAGAGGGATGGGGACACAGCTGAGAAGAGATGTCGGCTGACCTCCGCCTGGGCTAAGGAGTGGACCAAGAGAACCCGAAGAAGAAAGTTCCCCCCACAGCACCACAAGCAGTGCCCGTGGAGGACACGGCTCCAGCCAGAACAGCAGCCCCAGAGTCAGAACCAGTCACGGCGCCGTCGGGCCCCGCCGAGGATGGGGATGACATCGATGACGGCTCAGACAGTGCCATGGATGGCGCTGCCTGGCTCCACGGCATAGAGAACGGTGCCGAGGGCAGGGGCCGCACCGACGGCAGAATCCGATGCCCCCATAGCACCGAGTCCAGAGGCGGACACGGCGCCGTATTCAGCCTCAGCGCCGCGAATGGCACCGAGGCGAGAAGAAGACAAAGACGGCACTGTAGGGCCTCCCATGGCACTGCCAGCAGTATTGGTGCCGCAAACAGCGCTGACAGCAGCCACAGCACTGAGAGACAAACCGGTGCCACGACGGCTCTGTCAGAGCCCACAGTGCCGCGAACAGTGCCGAGGCCCACAACAGCACCGACTGACGGTGTTGAGGACGGCGCCGACCCGGGCCTTGCAAACCGCAGGTGCGACACCGGGGGAGCCTTCACCCCCGAAGGGGCGATTGCCTTGACAGCATCTCCCGCCCGCCCCCCGAAAGGAGTGGGACGGGCCTCCTGCACCGCGGAAGGAGCCTCGGCAACAGCCAGGCTACAAGAAGCCGAGGCTCCCTCCTCCTCGGTCCGTAGAACTGGAGGGGACCCGAGGAAAGGCCGAGAGTAATGGTATTTGGTCCGACGAGTGCTAATCTCGATCCCGAAAGTCGGCGGAGCTCGTCCCACTTTCCACGCGCATTGTTCAATGACCCAGCGGTCCATAGAGAAGCAGGTGTCGCATGAATCCATGTCGTGAAGCGGGCCAAGACACATAAGGCAACGGTCGTGCTGGTCGGTGATGGAAAATTTACGGCCGCAAGGGAACCTCCGCATGGTGGGCCGTCCTGTCTTTGAAGTCTTCTTGCCCTCCGACCGAGACATGACCTACGAGGAAAAAAACACCAAAAACAGACTCGTCGTCACCAAGAATAACAATAAATGGAAAGATCTTACCAAGCAACGTCGAGTAGGCAACTAGAACCGTCAGGAATGGGACGAATGGACTGCAGCACGGAAGAATAATGGCAGAACGAAACTGCATAGGCAGTAGGCGGTAGGCCTCAAGTTCAGTAGAGGTTCCACATGAGGTAACCTCGACGATGGGAGATGAAGAACTGGCAGGCAGGCGGAGTCGACAGCGCCTAACGGCCAACCCGCAAGAGCTGGCTTAATGCGCCGGCCTCGAGGGCAGTGCCGGCGGGTGCTGCCGGTTCCGCCTACCAAAAAAAAAAAAAAAGAGCTCCCGTGGGGTCATGACCTCTGGTCCTGAATTCTTATGTGATGAATGGTGAAGACTGACACAGATAAGATCAGTGGTTTCTAAGCTGCTAGAATCACCTCAGAAATCATCCCTGAAACACAGACTCTCAAGACTTCTACAAGTTTAAAAGCCAAGTTGTTGAGGTGAAGGGATCCAAGTTCAGGATGAGAGATCCCTCCTCCTGAAACAGTGAATCTATTCACAGAGGAAGGTGGTAAGTGGATTCCCCTGGCTCATTGTGAGTTCCTCAGAAAATAAGCTAAATACTAGGTGGTCTCTCACTGACAGAGAGACACAGCAGAGGGGTATGTTAAATTTAGATGGACGTCTGGTGCATAACAAGTGTCATTTCAGGGTGCCCCATTACTTATGGAATCCTGAATTTGCAAAGCCACAACCTCCAATTTTTTTCCCCCGCTTAGCAGGCGAGTTGACAACCAGCCAAGTGCCCCCCACCCCACCCCCGCCGGTCTTAGTTAACTTTAAAAAACGTAAAATAAAATGCTTATTGCTTAAAAAAAGTAATTACGTAAGAACTTACCATAACAGTAGATCTTCCAAGACAGATTCTTGCAGTAGGTAATCACCTTGAAGACTGCACCCCCTGGCAACAGGACCACACGGAAACTTTAGCTAGCAGTGTCTGACGGGTGACCGCCCACCCGACATCATGTGATGGATGTCAGTGTGACCCTATATAGTGGGCGGTCCCCCCTTCCAGTTCTCCCGCCGGAGACCTCATAGGAGGAGCGACAGAAGAATGGAAAAGAGGCTCCTGGAGCGTAGAATGAGCTCACAGAAAAAGAGCAACAAATAAAATTTGGGGGATGGAGGGAGGGGAAAAAGGTTACCTACTGCAACAGCCTCTCTCGAAGATCTACTGTTACAGTAAGTTCTTACGTAACTGTACTATCTTACTTCGAGAGGGCTCTTGCAGTAGGTAATCACCTTGAGGACTGAGTCAGTGTGAATCAGAAGAAAAACTCAAACAAAGGAGGCAGGAATGAATCTACGAAAGGCAGACAAATCAGGACAGGAGACCCTGGAGAACAGCTAGACCAAAGCCTACCCTGCACCTGGAGGCAATGTCCAAACTGTAATGCTTTGTGAAAGTATGGACAGAACTCCAAGTAGCCAAGGCACAAATGTCAGCGGCTGACACATTCTTGAAACAAGCAGCAGAGGCAGCCATGCTTTTCGTGGAATGCCCCTTAACCTCCCCAGGGAGGGTTTTGCCATATTTCTTGTAACAGAAAACAATACAGTTTGCCAACCATTTGGATAAACATTGTTTGCAAACTGCGGCACCTTCTCTTTTGGGTGCAAAGGAAACAAAAAGTTAGTCCGATTTCCGGACAGATGTTGTCCTGTTAGTGTAATAATGCAGGATTCTATGAACGTCCAGTGTGTGGAGAATCGCTCCCCCCCCCCGATTAGAATGCTCGGGGTAGTACACTGGAAGCTGAATCAACTGGTTCAATGTAAATTCTGAAACCACTTTTGGCAAGAAATGGAAATTACATACCTACCGTAACTGTTGATCTTCTCTTGTATCTTCACCATTCATTACTGCTTGGATGTACGCCGGATGCGCGCACCCGCTACAGGAGTTTTTTTTTTTTGAGGGAGGAGTCGGCGACAATGGTGCCGCCCACGAGCATGGTGCACGAGGGGTGGCCGTTAGGTGCCGCAGACCCCTCCTCCATCCCAGTTCTGTAAGCCGGAGAGGCAAAATAAAGAATGGTAAGAGTGAGGCAAGAGAGCCGAGGGATAGAGAAAGGAAAGGAAACAAACTGAAAAAGGAATAAGCCAAAAAGAGGACAGGAAAGAGGAGCACCCTACCCTAAGGGACTTCAGGACCTCAATCCTTGGGTGGCTCTGAGGGAGGAACAGATAAAGGGAGAGGAGACAGTAGGAAGAAGAAGAAGAATAGTGGGAGGAAGGAAAAACTGCCACAAATATTGGGAGAAACTGGCTTGAAGCTTACCAGCTTGGAGCTTAAAAGCAAGGGAGCAAGGATCCCATCAGACAAAACTGGTTAGATGATACAACCGAACCTTCTGCACAGCTTGGTATGAGAGAGGCAGATTTCCCTATGCATCCCACTATCCTATTTCCCCTCACTCAAGCTGAGAGCTCACAGATTGTCCAAAGGAAAATTATCTATTCTGAATAGGAAACCCCCAACGAGGTGTAGGGGAAAAGACCCCACTAGTACGCAGCCATATGATTAAGTACTGGGGGGGGCCCAAGAGGGGGCAACCTATTTTTGGAAAAGTAGACAGAGATAGGGAAGGAAACTCCTTCTGACTCCCTGGCTGAAGGCAGGGGTCAACGGTACCAGATCACCAGTGCAAGTTGGTAATTTTCTAATCGGGTTAGAAATTTTCTTTTGACTAGCTCCTGTTTGCATATGTAAAAGGCAAAGATTCAGGAACACCAGCTAGGTCTGAGAAGACTGAGGATTAGAGGACTGTCTCAGACACTAGCCCTGCTGGCTGATGGTTGAACCATGCCTGACTAGAAGGTAGAATCCCAAAAGAAAAACCTGCTAGAAGGGGAATTGGAAAGAGTTCCCTCAGATGGAAAGAACGAAGCTCCACTTGCTCTCCACCCTCTTCAAATCTTCGCTGCTTTTTAGAGAAAATAGAAGGTCCCCAGGACACAGGAACTTAGCCCCAATCGGCCTGGGGGCAGGACAGGAGAGATGCCAAGAAATGAGGCCCCTGAGGGGATGGTGGGCGGGATTCAGTAATGAATGGTGAAGATACAAGAGAAGATCAACAATTACGGTAGGTACGTAATTTCCATATCTTCTCTTGTCAGTCTTCACCATTCATTACTGCTTGGGTGAGTACCAAGTGCCCCCCCCAAAGGGGCCTAGCACAGCCCTGAGGGAACAAGACCCTCAGCCTCCTGCTGGTGGGAAATAAGAGGAAGAGACCCTGACCATAGTAAACTGAGAAATCTAAGGTCGAGGAGAGCTAGAAGGTGTCCCCTTAAGACGAGGAGATGGAGAAAGCCCCTGAAAGAAGCCTCCTAGCCCTGCAGGCGGGTCTCTCAGAAGGCGGAGTGGATCACCCAACGTTGGGCCAGGGGTAACAACCTCGATAGACAGTCATGCCATCTGTCTAATACAGATCTCTGTCCATGCAAGCCACCTTATTGGCGTTATAAGATGCCCTTGCTTGGTGCCTTGCCAGTTCCAGACCTATGGCGGAGAGGGCAATGGCTTGTAGAGATTGCTCCGCATCAGGCAGCAATGCCAGCACCTGAGCCAGCGTTGACAACAAATGCCTATTGTCGGCAGCGTAGTGTGCCTGATGTGATGCAACGCACATCATTGCTTGAAAAGAAGAGAAAACTCTTCACTCCCATCGGTCAAATTGTAGGGAATCAGAGTCCGGTGGTCAGTTGTGCGCCAGGCACTAGCACCCAGAAGGAGTCTCTAGGAACACCAAGCCCGAAGAAGGGTGAGGGAGAGAACTTAGAGATGCCTGTGGAGCACAATACCTCCTCCTGCAGTCTGCCGGGGTTGGGGAAGGGGCGGCTGGAGACTGCCAGGTGTGGACAACACTTCCTGGAAGGGGACAGGACAGGATGGCACCACCAGGTGTTGGGCACTAAATTTGCTGAGGAATTCACACATCTGCCGCTCAGTACTGTAACGTCTGACATAGGAGATACGGAGATCCCGAACCATCCTCAACAGGAAGTGCTGATATTCAGTGAAATCAGCATTGGAAGAAAGGTGAATGGTAGGTTCCTCTCCCTCCAAGGAGGGAGTCAAGGAGGATGCGGAACTCAACTGTTCAGAAGATTCCTGCGACGGTGGGGACAGGCACAAGACCCATTCATTCATGTACCTAACATATGACTGGAAGGCCGCCGCAGTGGCTCTGAACATCTCCCAGGACAAGGGCCCCGTAGGACCCACGTGGCCTGGGAGAGAGGGGGTGGCTGCAGAGGAATGGGAGAAGGGCACCTGCAGGGAAGTGCCTGTCCTCTGCCAGGACTCTGGAATCCAGGGCACAGTGCCCGAACTAGAGAGATCCCTGATATCAAACCTGGTCACTGAGTGGAAGCCTATAGATGCGAACTCCGGAAGAACCCAGATGGGGAATCTCCCATGTGATGCGCCTGGGGTTGTATGAGTCCAGAAGGGCAACCCCCGGCATTGCCACCGGAGGGAACCCTGGAACCTGAGGAGGAGAGGCAGAACTCTGCACTGTGGCTCCTCCCTGCGCCCCACAGGGTGGCAGTGGAGTGCCGCCGCCCCTCATCCCAACCCCTCAGACTCCGAGGACGCCCTTCTCCTCGACCTCAGCATAAGAGTCCCCTGATCCAGAGGCCTCCCAAAGGAGGCCACCGAGGCTAGGGTCTCCAGTCCCCCTGGGAGGGCATAGCAGCACCAACGTTGGCAGCTGCTGCAGCCTCTCCAGAGGAGACAATCCCCTCTCCAACCCCAGAGCTGTCCTCCCCAATGGACCCCATGCCACCCCTGGCCAAGGAGTCCTCGGAGGCAGACTGCTCCAGAGACTCGGAAATGGTGGCATTGGGCCGCCTGACACCGTGTCCCACAGAGATCTCAGATTCTGAGGAATCGGGCAGCTAGTCCGGGTTCAAATCTGAGTTATCACCCTCTGAAGAGGAGTCGACCAGAAGGACCTCAATACTGGCCACCCTGGGAACATCTCTAGAGACGGCGCCGCAAACAGCACCGGCATCACCAGTGGCACCAGCCAGTCCTACCACACCACCCACAGCCCCAGAGCCCAACGCCGACCCACCTACAGCTCCAATCGAGTCCCGGGTGTCGCGCACATTGCTGCCAGTGGAGTCACGCAGGGTGCTGGCGCTGTCTTGATCACTGGTGCCGCAAATGGCACCAAGATCCAAAATGGCACCACGGGGCAGCGTTGAGGGTCCACCAGTGCCAGACCCAGCAACTGTGGGCCACAACACTGGGGGAGCATGCATCTCAGCAGAGGTGACTGCCAAGGCGGTGTCGACATCACAAAAGAAGCCTCCTCCTTGGCCAGGCTTGAAGATGAGGAGGCCTCCTCCTCACCAGACCATATATGCCTGGGAGGGGACCCAGAGGAAGGGTCTAAAGACCTGGCCTGGGAGGCCCGAGAGCGACGTCGTCGTCTGAAAGTCGGCGGGGCCCTGCCGACTTTAAACACGTGGATTTCCAGAACACAGCGATCCATGGAAAAACAGGCATCGCATCTATCCATATCATGGTTAGGTCCCAGGCACCGTAGACAGACATCATGCCGGTCCAAAACAGAAAAATGCTGGCCACAGGATCACCAACGCATAAGGGCGCAGCCGGCTTTCGACTTACGCTTGACTCCAGAACCAGACATGATATGAAATTAACCAAAACACAGTAAAAGATCCCAGTGCCATTAAATAAATAAATGGAACAAACTTACTGGCCACTAAAGGCATCGGGATGAGGAGTCATCGAAAAAACTTGTCTAAGAAAGTTAGGCCTAATGGCATAATTGCAAAAACACTAATTCGCGCAGCAGGTGCAGCCTCGACGGTGGGAGAAACAGAACTGGGATGGAGGAGGAGTCTGCAGCGCCTAATGGCCAGCCCTCGCGCACCACGCAGTGTGTCATGCTTGTGGGCGGTGCCATCGGAGCCAACTCCTCCCTCCAAAAAACTCCCGTAATGGGTGCACGCATCCGGCGTACACCCAAGCAGTAATGAATAGTGAAGATTGACAAAGGAAAGTGCCACCTTGTCTCTCTGAAAAATTAAGTAAGGCTCCTTACAAGTCAGGGCCTGAAGCTTGGAAATCCTTCAAGCAGAAGTGACTGCCACTGAAAAGAGCGCTTTCCAGGACAAGTACCACATATAGCTGGAACCAGCCGGTTCAAGCAGTGGCAGAGTCAATTTTTCCACAACAAAATTAATGTCCCAAGGAGGTGCTGGATTGCGCACCAGGGGTTTTAGGTGGAGGATTCCTTTGAGAAATGTTTTGGAAACCTCCAACTAGGCCACTGTTTTGCCCTCCACCAGAATGTGGTAGGCAGAAGCAGCTGACAGGTGTATCTTCAAAGATGAGTAGCTAGGCCTAGGTCATAGAGATGCAGGAGATACTCCATGACATGAGGAACTGGACACAAAAAGGAGTCCTAACCCTTTGAGGTGGCCGAAATGGAGAAACGCTTCCACTTCATGGCATGGGTAGTCCTCGTAGACGGCTTTCTAGCCTCTACCAGGACCTGCATCACTCTGGAAGAGACTCCAAATCATGAAGAAGCTATGTACTGAGGTGCCAAGCGTGAAGGTGAAGGGATTTCAATCCTGGATGGACCAGCGTGCCTCTCTCCTGAGTCAGGAAATCGTGGCAGAGGGGCGGAGGAATTGGGAGTTCCACTGCTAGCTGCTGAAGACGTGAAACCAAAGGGGGCAAACAGAACCATGTGGGCCCCTTCCGTTTGGAGCTTGAGCAGCACCCTCTGCAAGACCGGAAAGGGAAGGAAGGTGTACAAAAACCTCCCTGTCCAGCAAATAGATAGCACGTCTTGCCAAAAACACCACGCCCGGGAGTGAATAAGCAAAATTTGGGTAGTTTTGCATTGTATGGGGAGGTGAATAAATCCAGGTTTGGCCAACTCCACAGGTCGAAAATGTGGTCGACCACCTCTTGCTTGAGCTCCCACTCATGGGCTCTTACTCTGGTATGGCTGAGACTGTCTGCTAGGACATTTTGCACATTCGGAACGTGAACTGCTGTGAGGTGAATCCAATGCAGGACTGCCCACTTTCACACCTGCATTGCCTCCCTGTAGAGGGGATATGAGTGAGTGCCTCCTTGCTTGTTGAAGTACCAGACTACACACATGTTGTCCGACTGAACCAACAGGGTGCCCTGGTGGAGCAGGTGCTGGAACACTTGAAGGGCGTATAGAACTACTTTCATCTCCAACACATTTATGTGCAGGGAGAGTTTGAACTGGGACCACTGGCCCCAAGTTTTGTGGTTCCCTAGGTGAGCACCCCAACCCATCCCGGATGCATCTGTGGTCAGGGTCTGGGTGGGAGGAGGGGACTGAAAGAGGATCCCTGTGCTGAGATTGGGGAAATCCTGCCACCATAAGAGACCCCTCTGCATCGAACTGGAGACAATTACCACATGGTCCAGGTCGTCCTGCCTCTGATCCCACTGTGCCCTGAGCGTCCACTGCGAGATTCGCATGTGGAGCCTGGCTAAAGGAACAGTGGGGATGGCTGCTGCCATAAGGCCCAGCAGATGAAAAATCAACCAGTCCAAGACCTTCCTGCTGGAGTCTGCCAAATGAGCCTGCCTCTGCAAAGTGTCTGCCCTGTCCAGAGGGAGGAAAGCCATACTCTGTACTGTATCCATAACCGCTCCAATAAATTGGAGGCATTGGGAAGGGGCAAGTTGGGATTTTGGGAGGTTCACAGTGATCCCAACCTCTATAAAAAGATCCAGGATAGCAGACAGGGAGAGTTCCATCTGCTCCCTCGACAGGGCTGACAGGAGCCAGTCATCGAGGTAGGGGAACACACAGTGGCCCTGATGCCGCAGGGCCACTGCCACTACTGCCAGGCACTTGGTGAAAACCCAAGGTGCCGAGGACAAGCCAAAGGGGAGGGACTTGGATTGGTAACATTCCCCGTTAAAGGCGAAATGGAGTTAGTGGCAATGGGCCTGAAAGATTGGAATATGTAGGTAGGCATCCTGCATATCCAGCACTCAGTGCTACTGTCCCTTGTGCAGGAGGGGCAGCAGACCTGGGAGGGTCAGCATTCAAAACCTCTTGTACTCAGTGTACAGGTTTAAAGCACTGAGGTCCAGAATGGGACGCAAATGTCCCATCTTTCTGGGGACCAGGAAGAAGTGGAAGTAATACCCCTTTCCTACCTGGCTGGATGGAACAGGCTCTATTGCTTCCTTTTGTAACAAAGGCTGGATCTCCTCCCTTAGTACAGGGATGTGTGCCTTTGGGTAGTGGGACACTAGTGAGGGCCTGGTTTTCCAGAAAGTCCAGGGTGTGGCCCTGTCCTACCAACTGAAGAACCCATAAGTTGGTGGTTACTGCCCACCACCCCGGCAGATAACCGGCAAACCTGCCACCCACCAGCTCCTCCGAGAGACATGGGGAGGAATAGCGGACCACGAGTCAAGCGAGTGGAGGTTAGGGAGAGCTGCGACAGAGGCTCTCTGGGCCTTTGCAGGAGGGGCAGCTGCAGCTGATGGAGCCCGACTTTTGGGCTAACACCTAGTCGTCTGTTTTTGGTGACAAAAAGGCATTTTGGCCTGAAACTTAGGGTGGTACTTAGTACGGAGCGACCTAAGGGATTTGCCCTTATCCTGCAAGCTGCTGATGACGTCTTGAGCATCACCTCCAAAGAGGACTGAACCCCTGAAGGGAGTGTCCTGGATGGCCACCTGCACATCCTGTGCCAAACCAGACACCCTCATCCAGGAAAATCTCCTGAGGCTGACCACCATAGTGGTGCCCCCAGCCAAGGAATCCACTGCATCGTAGGTGGCCCAGAGAGAATGTCTACATGCCACTTTGGTGGACTGAACTGAGTCTGCCAGAATTGATTTCGACTCTGAGTCCAGTAGTGCCTCAATGGCCGGCTCCAATTGGTTAAAAAGATTTTTGGTAAACCAACATAGGGGCTACATAGCTGAAGGCACGCATGGCCAATGATGATGAGGTATAAAACTTCCTCCCAAATTGGTCCAGCTATCTTGACTCCTTGTCAGGAGGAGACGTGCTCATGTGCCTTGGCTTGAAGGACCGATCATGGGCCGCAGCAATTACCATAGAGTCCGCCTTAGGATGGACACTAAGGTGGTCCTTCCTCTTTTGTGTTCAGTACATCCAGTTGGCCTTCTTAGCTACTGTCTGTATCGAGGAGGGCATCACCCCGATGGTGGATGCCAGATTCTTGTGCAGTTCCAAACGGAGGGGGAAGGGACAGGGGCTGCCTCCCACATGTCCAGATGCTCCACCAGCCTTTGGTGTTTCAGGTCCTGAGCATCGGTCTTCCACTTGTAGACTTCTGCTATTTTCTTAAGCAGGTCCGTGAAAGAGGAGTCCTCAGATGGGTATTCAGGGGACTCCTTAGGTCAAGGCTCCTCTGTGGTAGGAGTCTCAAACCCTGACACCACCAAAGAGGAGGTGCTCATCAGGAGACCCAATGAGTGACTTATCAGCCCCACCAGACACTACAGACCCGCTGGTGGAAAAGGGGCCTAAGTGTGGTGGAGGCCTCGGACGTTGCCAAGGTACCTGCAGCCACCGTAACTAGTGGCGGCGGGGGGGTCCAAGGACTGCTGCTGAGACAGGGCAGGTTTGGCTGCAGCGGCCGACCTCCCGGAGGAAGAAAACTGACACTCACCTTAGGGGCCCAAAGGCGGATGCAGGTGGGAGGGGGACCTGTCCTGGTCCCGGTGTTTC
Source organism: Neoceratodus forsteri (assembly GCA_016271365.2). Taxonomy (NCBI): domain Eukaryota; kingdom Metazoa; phylum Chordata; order Ceratodontiformes; family Ceratodontidae; genus Neoceratodus; species Neoceratodus forsteri. The sequence goes on from CM028137.1 coordinate 137,645,405, forward strand.
TCCTTTTTCTTCCTCTTCTTACGCCTGGATGATTCTGGAGGCGAGGAGGAAGCGCTACAGAGTTTTAGAAGCTCTTTTTTCATCAAGGCCATTTTTTGCTCGAGTAAGTGAGCCTTGAGGGCCTGCTGGCATCACTTCCGTGTGGCCTGGTTGAAGCTGAAACAGGCCTCACAATCCTCAACCTTGTGCTCCGGGACTAGGCAGAAGAGGCAGACAGAATGGGAGTTTTTGTGCGGTAGCTGTGTACCGCACAAAGCGCACTTGTTCTTATGCTCAGTGCTAGAAGATGACGACATACATAAAATCTATAAAATACTGATAAATTGGAAAGAAAAAATGGATACTCATCCGATAAGCGGTCGAACTGCAGTGTATGATCTCCATGAGGTCTGACGTGAACAGGTCGATGGCGGGAAAGAAATGGAAATGATGTACCTACCATAATTCTTGATCTTCTTGGATGAAGTCTCCACCACTCATTCACAATGATGGGAGTACGTTGGAGGTGCTAGGAACCAGCGGGAGCAACCTTTTTCAGAAGGGCTGGCACCGAGATGGAGACTCGAGGAAGCGGTACCGTGAGCCAGGCACGTGTGGTATAGATTATCTCGGTGTCGACCCTCCAACCGCCTCAGGACCTCCCCCCCCCCCAAGGAGGTGCAGCGTAACTAACCTAGAGAGGACTAACCTAAAAACCAGACATAAGATAGTCTGAATGACCTGTGTAAGAAGGGCCAACAACAAAGTCTTCACAGCCCAGCCACTGAGGGAGTGAAGACCAGAAACAGAGAAGTGAGCTTGGGGGATGGTGGGTGGGAGTGTGAATGAATGGTGGTGACTTCATCCAACAAGATCAAGAATTACGGTAAGTACGCAATTTTCATATCTTCCTGGACATAAAGTATCCACCACTCATTCACACTGATGGGAGAGTACAGAGCTAAATAATCACCCGAGACGGGTGGCAGGAGAGAAAGGAGCTCACTTTCTTAGGACAGAAGTCCATTAAGAATTGTCCTGCCAAATGACTGATGTCATCTGAGATGGACATCTAAGGCATAGTGCTTAACAAACGTATGCACGGAGCTCCAGGTAGCCACATTGCAAATATCTGCAATGGGGACATTACGGATTTCTGCCAGAGATGCTGCGACTGCTCTGGTAGAGTGAGCGTACACTCTGCCTTCCAGCTTGACCTGTGCCATAGAATAGAAGTGGTCAAGGCATGCTACCAGCCACGCTGACATGCACCCAATAGCAACAGGTTGACCCAGCCGGGTTGTGCTGAAGGAAACGAACAGTTGTTGAGCCTTGAGAATTTCCTTCGTTTTATTGAGATAGAACCACAATGTTCTTTTTTTATCCAGGGAATGAAGGGTATGCTCCCTCTCATTCTGGAAGTTTGCAAAGTAGGTAGGAAGGACTAAAGGTTGATTCAGATGGAATTCTGAGACAACCTTAGGCAGGAACTTAGTATGAGTCCTAAGAACTACTTTGTCCTTGTGAAATACAGTATACGGGGGATCTGTGACCAAGGCGTGCATTTCAGAAACCCCTACAAGCAGAAGTAATGGCCACCAGGAGGGCCGTTTTCCAAGTGAGGAATTTCAACTCGCAAGTAGCTTGAGGCTCGAAAGGATTACGAGTGAGCATGTCTAGCACAAGGTTAATGTCCCAGTTGGCAACTGGACATCTAATAGGAGGTCTAGTATGCAGAATCCCTTCAAGAAACCTCTTAACTACGGGCAGCTGAGCCAGCGACATGGAGAGTACCAGCTCATGATATGCCGAAATGGCACAAAGATGGAGTATTGCAGACCTCTGTTTGAGAGGTCTAAGAGATACTCCAAGACTTTATTCGGTGGGCAGGAAAAAGGATTCCAAGAGGATTTTGCACACCAGATAGGGAAACGCTTCCATTTAGCTGTGTAGGTTATTCTGGTGGCCAGCTTGAGTGCAGCCAAAAGAATATCTGAAACTCTACGAGAAACATGAAACCTATTCACCTCCATCTCCTCAGGAGCCCAGCGTGAAGGTGAAGTGACCTCAGGTTGGGATGGACTAGAGGGCCATGGGCCAGAAGGTTCGTCTGAAGGGGAAATAGTTTGGGGGAGGTTTCCGCTAGTCTGTTGATTAGAGGAAACCATATCTGATGAGGCCTGAACAGGGCAATGAGAATCATTCTGCCCCTGTGTCTCCAGTTTGAGCAGTACCCTCTGAATTAGGGGAAGAGCAGGAAATGCGTATAGAAAGCATTTTGTCCACTGCAGCCTGAATGCATCCTGACAAAAAACACTAGGTCCTGGATTTCTGGAGCAGAAGAGATGCAGTTTTGCATTGAGTGGGGATGCAAAAAGGTCCAGGTCTGGAGTTCCCCACTCTTTGAAGAGTGACTGAACGATGGTTAAGTCGAGAGACCATGCATAAGGATCTGTCTCCATTCTGCTGAGATGGTCTGCCAGGTCTTTTTGTACTCCTGGCAGGTAAACCGCCTGAATCAGAGCCTTGTGCTCCAGGCAACATTCCCACACTCTCATTGCTTCCCTGCATAATGGGTAAGAGTGCGCATCGCCCTGTTTGTTGATGTAATAAATCACTGCCTTGCTGTCTGTTTGAAGGAGAATGTTCTTGTGACAGAGTATGTCCTTCAAAGCTTGGACTGTGTAGAGGACGGCTCTCATTTCCACAACATTTATGTGAAGTTGAGACTTGTCCAGAGTCCAAGTACCCTGGGTGTGGAGATCCCAGCAGTGAGTTCCCCAACCCATCAGGGACGCGTCCATGGTAATGGAGATCTGACGATCCAGAGACACGAAGGAATATCATTCCAGAAGATTGTCCTCCTGAGACCACCAGGTGAGTGACCTCTTCAGAGGTTCCGTTACCTTGATAAGAAAGGACTGAGCGTGAGTGGTTGGAGACCACTGAGTACTGAGCATCCACTGAGAGGTTCTCATGTGGAGATGAGCCAAAGGTACAGTGAACACTGAGGATGCCATGAGACCCAGCATCCGTTGCATCGAGAGGGCTTGTACTGAGCTGTGTTCTCTGATGAAGCGGGCCATCTGTAAGATATCACTCCTTCTATCCTCTGGAAGAAAAGCTTTCACACAGGAAGTGTCCAGAAGGGTTCATATGAAAAGGAGCTTCTGGGAGGGCTGCAACTGTGACTTTTTGAGGTTCATCAGGACTCCCATGGATGTGAGGAAGTCTGAGGCCGTAGCCATGGCTTCCAGAGTCTCTTGCCTGGAGGGGCTTGCTACAAGCCAGTCATCCATACATGTTAACATTTGGATTCCGATTTTCCTTAGATGCACTGTGACAACTTAAAAACTTGAGGCGCCGAGGACAGCGCAAAAGGCAGGACTCTGAATTGATAGTGTTGACCCAATGCCACGAACCTTAGGTATTTGGGGTGATCTGGGTGTATGGAATGTGCTGGTAGGCATCCTGCATGTCCAGAGAGGCTAGCCAATCATGTTGCTGAATCAAAGGTAACAGGGTACTGAGTGATATCATCTTGAACTTTTCCTTGTGAAGGAATTTGTTTAACTTTCTGAGATCCAGAACAGGGTGCATGCTGCCAGTTTTCTTTGGAACCAGAAAGTAATGGAAGTAGAAACCTGTGTTTCGTTGATCCAGCGGAACTACTTCTACTGCCCTGTTGTTCAGAAGGCCTTGTACCTCAGAAACAAGAAGGTCTGACTGTGCCTCAGATAGTCTGGGCTGTCGCTTGGGAGGATGATCGGGGGGGGGGGTTCCGACAAACTGAGAGAGTACCCCTAGCGGATTATCCTGAGGACCCATTTGTCTTACGTTATAGATTGCCACTGATGGTAGAACAGAGTCACAGGTTCTCCCACTGTTGAGGCAGAGTCCCCCTCGGGCAGTTGAGGTGGGACCTGGGCCGGAAACTCAGAAGGTGGCACAGGGCGCTTTTGGGCCTTGTGCTTTCAGCTGCATTTTCTTTTGCGGCTGAGGGGTTTGGTTTCTGTTAAAGCCTCCTCTGCCTTTCCCATGAAAGGACTGACGGTTGTGAAATTGACGCTTATTCCCACCTCCTCAAGAGGGAGCAGGCAGAGGTCCAGCTGTCTTAATGGCAGACCTAGTTTTTTTGTGTGGCCTCTAGTGCTTGTTCCACCTGAGGCTCAAACAGATACATACTGTCGAAAGGTAAGGCCATGACTTTTGCTGGATGTCATTCATAAAGCCTGAAGTACGCAGCCAGGAATGGCGATGGGTGCAAATGCCAGCCGCCGCCACCTGAGAAGCAGTATTGAAAGTGTCCATTACAGTTTTAATTTGCTGATTATTAGACTCGAAACCTCTAGTTATGGTCTGTAGTAGCTCTGAGTTGACCTCGGATTCAGGCAGAGCTTCTACCATTGCTCTGAGAGAATGCCAAAGAACATACCTTAAAAGCTATATTCATTTTAAACATTACATGTTTCATACATTTCATCCCATATCCCCAAGGCCAATCTACCCCAGTCAGTACTGTAAATACTGTTAATAGTTTCACTTGTAACTGAACAAGAAAAGGTCCCTTCAGCCTCAACGGCATCTTCTTTTTTGCTTGAAGGTTTTCGCCCCAATACAGTATCCTAGCAACAGTCTCACCTGGGGTCTCATCTTCCTGGTCACCGTCCTGCACCAAGTAACAGCAGCCCGGAAAAATGGGCACCAACGGGATCTCAAAAGTGGCTGGCAACAAAGGTTCCATCAGGGGGTCCTCCTCCTCCTCTAGAATCCATATATCCTGGTCTTCTGCCTCTGCTATGAAATCCTCCAATTGGGAACCCTCTATCAGCACCTGGCAGCGGTGCTCTGCCTCTCTCCAGTGCTGGTCTGCCTCCACGTTCCATCAAGCTCCAATCCAGGCAATAGTTCCTATCCAGTTCTCCTCACCTGGGCTCCGGTATCCACACCGGTAAGCCCCTCCTCCTCCAGCAGATCCTTGGCATCCACGATCCTGTTCTTTGCCCCAATGTCTGGCTACCAGGGCTGGTATCTAGGTACTGGTCTCCCCCTTGTTTCTCTGGACAACCGGTACTATCCTACTGCTCACACCAAGTTTGTCATAACATGTGGGAATAAACATCAGACAAGGCAAATTTGCAGGTTTAAAACACACCGTGGTGTGATATTTATTTTTCAAAAGTTCGAAAAAATAAATGAAAACAAAACAATTGCAAAGAAAATCACTACTTAACATCAGTACTTTCTCACATAATACAGTCCTGGATCTTAGAGCTCTTAAGACCCTTCTCATCTGCATTCAACAGCTTGTCTACAGTAGCACCTCTCTCCTTCACTCTCAAGACTGAACTCTACTAGACTGAACTGAAGTGAACTTAGTGAAGAGGTTTTATATCTTTTGGTGGGGTCACCTGACTAAGCCCTTTCTGTTTAAATGTCTGGACATGTAATTTCAAAATAAAAGGGGTTTTGTTTCAGGGAACTTCCCGGTTCAGTCAAAGGTACAGTGTATATCACCACAGATATTGACTGAATCTGTGATCCACAGTGACTAAGCACTTTTAAAGCACCACATTCTTTTGTTCAGCAGGTTTGTAGTGTGAATTTAATAAAAACACGTTAAGGATTTCTTATAACTGTACTAATCATGAAATTATTATTTCATATGGCTTCTGAATCCTTTTTATTTAAAAAGGCTTTATTAACTATTTTTATTCCTATTTAAAATAGCCTTCATGTTTTTTGTACACAAAATACACTTATGCATTTTACACCTCTCCTGGTGTATGGCATCATTCCAGGGACTGGATGGAAAGGAATGAAAAAGAGAACTAGTAGGAAGTTTGGTAGGGATAGTAAAGAGCTACACTACATGGCCAACCTAGGGTGGGTGGGAAGCAAAGAGAAAAGCGTTAACTGTTGCGCAACAGAAGTTTTGGTAGCTAGGAAATAAGGAGATAGAAAAGTGGTCCATTAGTCACAGCCGAGGGTGTAGTCTAACTCCACCCACACTGATAATCAGAGAAGATCCCAGGTAAACTTTCTTGGCAATGGAATCCATTTTCCTGGAATCTTTGTCTGGTGGGTGTGATGCCAAATATATGCCAGCCTTATCACAAGCTGCAGCCTGTACCACCCCTTCATGGCTTGGGTGCCCAAAGAGAAACTCTGCTCCACCCTTAGCCACCCAGTATTTCTTGTCCACTTTCCTATCCACAGGTGGCACAGAAGTGGGAGTCAGCAGGACCACGTTCACCTGTTTTTTCAAGGACTTGTGGATGGACAGTAACAGCCTTTTGGAGACTGGAACATACATCATCTCCATGTAATCATGTTCCTCCTCCTCATCAGTGGACTCCTGAGTAGGGAGGTCCAGGGATTTTGGCCACTTGCTTTATAAAAGCAAAGTGGGATATATAGTCCTCGGTCCCTTTATCAGGGGAATCAGGACAGTGGGGATCAGGAGAGATCTCCGGTTCAATTGGCTCTCCATAGTCCTCATCCTCATCCACATCTTCATCCTCATCCTCTCCAAAAAGTTTTATCCCTTGTTCCAATGAACCGAGAACAGAGGAAGAACAGGAGGTTTGTGTATGTGTATGTGGTCACTTATCAACCAGAACTGGGGTACTCGGCTGAAGCACCTGGATGATTCTTAAAGCATTCGCTATCTCCTCAGCGGTCAGAACCAGTGTCTTTTTCAGTTGTGGTTCAAGCGCTGTGTGCTTCTCTTTAACTTTCACACACATATTTGTGACACGCACAATACTAGAAACTTTCTGGAGTGCAATGAAAACAAAATTGCAACAAATGTTTATCATTGTCTCCCTTACAATTTCAGCACCTTATACCAGGCCTCCCGCCAGTGGGCCTAAAAGGAAAGGTTCACCCTTATATGTGGTATATCTGTATAGTTGCAGCAAGTAAAGCTATTACTCGGAAATGGCTACAGCCAGAACCTCCAGCTAGTACAGATTGATCCTCTATCACTGAGGAAACAGCAGAAATGGAAAGAATAACATTTCATGTACAGGATAAAATGAAGGCCCACATGGAAAGACAGACTAGATGGAGGCTGCCAGGGGTGGCAGACTTACTACAGGGAGAGATGGCAATGACTGCACATGGGGATGGTGTCCCTTCCGATTCGATGGGGTAATTTCTTGAATAAGAGGGCAGTGAACAGGTAGTCCAGGAAAGGATTGGCTCATACCAAAACTAAATTCAGGGTCAAGTCAGACACTACTGTACTTCCTTTGGGGCCGCCGATCTACTGCCTAAGCACCCAGCAGAATGATGTAGTAGAATAAGCTCGATGGAATAATATCCCAAATCTCTCCAAAGGTGTTAGAGGTTTTTCTTTATTCAGCTGAATGTGTTTTATATACCTTACTGTTCTCATCTTTCTTACAGTAGCTATATTACAGGTTACAGTATAGTGGAGTTTTTCACTCATTGTAATGAGCTAGGAATGGCAAGTGGCTTACAAGTTTATACAGTGACAACACAAAATACTAATAAAGAAAGTATAAAAAAAGCAACCACCCAAGGAATCTTACAAATAATCTACTAGTTAGCCAGCTGACACAAATAAAAGATGACTGTAGTACTAATGAAGAATTTGAAAAGCAAGTAGAGGTAATGGGGAACAGATTTCATGACAGAAACTACAAACCAGAGTGTGTGTCGAATGCCTATTTGAGGACTGCAAGCCTAAACAGAGACAGACTGCTAAAAAAACGAAAATAAAGAGAATAATAGCCAGAATAATATAGTAACATTTGTGACAACATGCAATAAAGAAGCTGGAATTGTGACAAATGCAGTTTAAAAAATATTACATGTATTCCAGGGAGAGAAGACATTTGAGGATTGTGAAAAACCCAGGATAGCTAACAGAAGAGGTACAAATATTAGGGCCGAATTAGTCTACGGTTTTTATAGCCCTCAAACAACAACAAATACATCGTCACTACTAAGTCTACCATGCAACAATAATCACTGTGGAAACTGTACCTATTGCAGCAATACAAAAGATACTGTGGAACAGTATATGAAATCAAAAGTTTCATCAACTGGGATTTCAATTGGAGTTATTTACCGTCTGACTTGCCCCTGTGGAATGGGGTATGTAGGGCACAAAAAAAGAAGTTTGAAGTGCAGAATTAATGAACACAAAACAGCAGTAGGAACTGCTAATATGAGTTATCTGATGGCCAGCCATTTTAAAGAAGCCTGTCATCCCTCTCCTGCAAACCTAAGGTTCGGGGCAATTTAAATAGTGACTCTGACCACAATGGGAGATGATTTTAAAATAAATGATCATAGCATGAAGCGCTGTGGATACACATGCTTGATACCAAAGTCCCTAAGGGTTTGAATGAAGATCTACCACTGCACGATTTTTTGTAACTCTGGGACTAGACATACTATTTATACCTTTGTGCAGATCACGTTCTTGTTTTAGTTGCAATATCCCAAAAGCGCTATTGATGCATTTCAAAAGATGGACATTTTGAGTCTGTGTATGAATTACTGGGGTCTTTTTTTAAATTAAAATTTATTGAGAACTTTTTATATCATAGAAACATGAATATTACAGGCTACAGGAAAGTCCATTTCTACTCATTTACACACACTGAAAGCCAAATCAAGAGATAGAGAAGAACAAGAAAAGAGAGAAGAAAAACAGCAAGAAAGAGAGAAATGGGAGAGATTAGATTACCGGGGGAGGGGGGGGGAGAGTGCCTTCAAAAATATAAGAAGAGAGAAGAAAAGAGGGGAGAGAAACATTAAATACTGTGTAAACATTCCACAACTTATTGCCTGCAGCATATATTAGAATCTTCTTAACCATCGCTATATGCCCCAAAATACAACATCAGCCTGATAGGGCATTTACATACTAAGTATTTCATAAAAAGGAAAGCACTGCAAAAATTAATAGAGGGACAAGACAATTGCCTAGAAAGGAGAAGACCCCCTGGCCTCTATTCCCATACGGAACCTTCAGGCTGAACCCAGAGAGTCCTCTCAGGCATATCTAGCAAGTAAGTCTAATACAGGTTTCCCCTCCTTGGAGGCCATGAAATGCATGAACGGTAGCCATCTCCCTCTAAATCTATCTACAGATAATCTCAGCTTGGCTGTCAGATATTCCATATCCAAGATCTTGGTGCAGATTCCATACCATGTAGAGGTAGTGGGCTTATCTGGGGTAAGCCAGGACAAATTAATAGCCTTGAAGGCTGCTGCCACCAAAATTCCAAACAAATAGCGGGAAGACTTGGAAGTCAGAGGAGGAGGAGGTAATCCCAGCATCCAGTACCGAGAAGACTCTGGCAGTGCAGTTTCAAAAATCCTTTCCAAAATATCCTTTACTTCCCTCCAAAATTCCCGAATGATTTTGCATTCCCAAAATATATGGAAATATGTACCCACCAACTGACAATTTCTCCAGCACAGATCAGAGTGGTGCTCCCCATAGTGTTTTGTCACCGTAGGAACCCTAAAAAATCTAATCACTAACTTCCACTGAAATTCTCGCCAGAAGAGGGATGAGGTCGTGTTGTGAATAGCTTTCCAGATGGAAATCTAGTCAGGTTCTGAAAGGGCCACGCCCAAGTCATTATGCCACTTGTCCTTAACCGGGGCCAGGCAGTCACCCTCCGCCCAGTTCATCCCCTGTACTAATTTGGAGATCAGTTTCTTTTGATTTGGGGAATTAATCAAAGATGACAGGGTAGCATGCATTGGGTTGTTTAGAAATTCTGCACCTAAGTCAAGCTCCTTTTCATTTAAATGGACATAATGTCTTAACTGGAGGTATCGAAAGAAATCCGTGTGTTGAAGGTTGAATTCGGCCTTTAACTGCTGAAATGATTTAACTAGATTCTGATCAAAAAGCTGGCCCAGATTAGTCAGCCCCAGTCTCGCCCATCGCAGAAAGCCCATCTCCCACTTGAGTGGGCCAAAGTCTAGACAGCTTAGTATAGTAGTGTGTTTGTTGAGCCTTAAAATATTACCTAGTTTTAAGTTCATATCCCCCCAAACCTGAGAAATCACCCTAGTGAGAGGATTCCTAAAATCTAGCAGGCGCAGTCTCGGAGTGTCCAAAAAAATAAGTTCCGAGACATTTCCCAGAGGGGAATCAGCCACCTCAATCTGAACCCACTTTGGTGGGGACTCCTGGACCATTGTCACCAGTGGCTGCAACTGAGACGCCCAGAAATATTTTTGAACATCAGGTACCCCAAAGCCCCCCCTCTCTCCCTAGGGGCCACCATAATCTTCCATCTCACCCGTGGTTTCCTACCCAACCACAGAAATTTAGAGAGGGTAGAGTTCAGATCACGCCAAAAGTTCCTAGGGGGTCTGAGGGGGATGGCACCCATTATGAACAGCAAGTGAGGGAGAATGTTCCTGCGAATGGACTCTCCCCTGCCAGAAATGGATAAGGGGAGCTCCCTCCATCTATTACAGTCTTCCCTAATCTCCTGAAGTACCCTTAAGTGATTTGTAGAATATAGAGCCTTAAAATCTCTAGGGACCCATACTCCTAGGTATCTAAACCCTGACTTACACCACTTAATTTGCTGAACCTGTGGTAAGGGCTGATTCAGGGAACCACCCAGGGGAAATAACTCGGATTTATCCGGATTGACCTTGTAACCAGAAAAAGCTTCAAATTCAGAGAGGAAACTGAAAATCTTGGGAACTGCATTCACAGGGTCTGATATGTATAACAATGTATCATCCGCATATAACGAAATCTTAACCTCCACCCCCCCGACCCGGAGACCATGAAAGACATCCGTCTGGCGAACAAATGCTGCCAGAGGTTCCAAGCTAAGGGCAAATAAAAGGGGGGAGAGAGGACAGCCCTGCCTCGCCCAATCCCAAACTGAGTGGAGATCGTCCCGTTCACCCGGACCTTCGCTCTGGGATTAAAGATTGGTTATCCACGTCCGGAATTTTTCACCAAACCCAAAGCCCCCCAAAACCAAATCCAAGTATTGCCAATTTAAGCGATCAAATGCTTTTTCAGCATCTAAAGAAAGTACTGCTGAAAGTGGGGAATCAATAGGGAGCTGGGCCGAAGAAATAACATTTAGCAACAATCTGATATTATCCTGAATGTGTCTCCCAGGAATAAATCCCGTTTGATCCGGGTGAACTAAGACGGGAACCACTTTCTGTAAGCGTACAGTGATAATCTTAGCGAAGATCTTAGCGTCTTGGTTGAGCAGTGAAATAGGACGGTACCCAGCACAGGATGTATGATCTTTCCCTGGCTTGGGCAACACTGAAATAAGGGCTTCACCCCACGTGTCTGACAAAGCCCCCAGCTCCTGCGCCATGTTGCAAACTCGGGTAAGCAGCAGGGTTAACAGATCCTGGAACTCTTTATAAAATTCTAAGGTGAACCCGTCTGGGCCGGGGGCCTTGCCAGAGCTGAGAGACTGGATGGCCGCTGCCACCTCACCTTCCGTGAAAGAAGACTCCAGTGAGTCCCTCTGAATACCTGACAAAACTGGGAGCTCCAAACCCTGTAGAAAATTTGAGATTTTCTCCAGATGTTCTGGTGTCTCTTCCTTATTGTAAAGATGTCTATAGAATTCTGCGAATTCCTGTGCAATATCACCCGGGAGAATCCGATATGGACGATTAGGCGATCCGAGCTGACCTTAGGTACATACCTGTCAGCCACCTGCTTGCAAAGCCTAAGGGCAAGCATTTTGCCTGCCTTCTCCCCCCCTCTCATAATAACGCTGCCCAGTGTATCTAAGGGAATTCACCACCCTTCTGTGCAATAAAGAATTATACACGTCTCTTGCCTCCCGCAGCTTTTTAAGTGTATGGGAGAATCCCGTTCGTTTATGTGCAGCCTCTAGGTCAGCAATAGAGGCAAGGGTTTCCTGCATGTGAGCCCGACGTAACTTATGCTTATGAGAAGAAAATGCTATTGTGTGCCCTCTTACCACCGCCTTTACGGCGTCCCACAGAAACTTGCGTCTGAAGAGCGCCTCTGTATTCTCTCTCAAATAACACTGAATAACCCTTTTAGTGGGTTCTATATATTGCTTATCATTAAGTAATCCTGGGTCAAATCTCCAAAGACCGCCCCCCTCTGCTGTGTCCCACCGAAGCCGAGCCCTGACTATGGCATGGTCTGAGATCGTAATCGGGAGGATAGATATGTCCTTGAATGAATGCAAAACATTTCTTTGGGTATAAAATCTGTCCAGTCTAGAGTACATATTGGAAGCCGGAGAGAAAAAGGTGAAATCTTTCACCGAGGGATTGAACAGCCTCCATGGGTCAATTAGTCCCACCTCTGCAAGCAGGTTACGAAGGAACCAAGAGCAGGCCCTAGAACCTAGGACTTTGGTTGAGCTTCTGTCCAAACTAGCATCCTCAACACAATTGTCCAGGAGGTAGGCTAGCTAACGAGTTGAACAGGGAACGATAAAAACTCACCTGAAGGTGGGGTTGGGGCATAAATTCCAACCAAATGAATTAACCGACCCTTATAAATGCCGGAGACCATCAGTTGGTGTCCCGAACCTGATTTAATTATAGATTGAATCTGAAATGGAAGGCCCCTGCGAAAAAGGATGGCCACTCCCCCTTTCTTGGATTGGGGGTGCTCATCCGAGCATACGGTACCCACCCAGCCCCTACGCAATTTCATATGCTCTAACAGGGTCAACCTGGTCTCCTGAAGACAGGCAATTTCACATTTTTCCCTTTTGAATTCAGCTAATATCTTTGCATGTTTAACAACATTGTTAATTCTCTTGACATTAAGTGAACAGATTGTCAAGTCAGCCATGTTATTTGTCCATACAAAACTTCAACAATAATTACACTCCCCACATCAAATAGCGAGATCTTAGTGCATAATCGTGCAGAAAGGCACTCTCCCAAAAGCAAGTAAAGACCAAGAAGAAAGAAAGAAAATAAAAAGAAGGAACCATTACAGAACAGAGTGAATAATAAAAAAAGGAGAAGAAGTTGCAAGTCCTGCACAAGACGCACTGGACCTGCCTCCGCCAAGGGAGTGCAACGACAAGAAGTCGCCGCTAGTATCCAGTGCAACGCCTGAAACGCACAACCGAGCTGGTGATACTCAACTCAGCGGGCGCCTCGATGCGGGATGGGGGAAAAATATGCTATACCCCCAAGAGGGAACTACACTCCTCTAGGAGTAAAAAGGCTGGAGGCTCCCCAGGAAACCTAGAGAGTCACCAGCCTGCGCCCTCTGGTAAATTCCTTACGGAAAAAAAAAACTTCCGGGAAGGGCTGAGAAATACAAACCCTCTTCTGGCCTCCAACCTTAACCCAATAACAAACATACCTCCTTAAAAGAGAATCCAGTGCCTCTCAAACTCTACAAAAGAATGAGAAAGAGAGAGAAAAAAAGGAGGGGCTTCATAAAAGTAAACAAATTGTGTAATCCTTCCCCCATGGTGGCATTAATTTATTAACAGAGGCCTGGTGCAGCCTACTCCTGTATACCTCGTAGGTTCCATCGTAGCTGAAGATCTAGGTTAACAAATTAAGTCACAGGGAAATAACCCCTACCCCACTCAACAAAGAAAAAAGCCCAAAACAAAAGCTAACCCATTTTCCCTTTCCTCTTACCCTTTTCCTCCATCCCCTTTAACCGCTAACGAATGAAGTCCAGCCAAGACTATACACTCCAGTGTGATGGGTGAACACAAGGTACTTAACTTATTATCAGGAGTAACTTATTATCAGGAGTAACGAACTGCATTTGGTATTAATATTCAAATTATGCCCATTAATACCCCGCAAAAAAAGGGGAGGGGGAACTGAAGAGACCTTAAAGGGGCAGGGGGACCCGACCCAGAACCAGACTTCAGGAAATTGCCACCTAAAAAAAAGGCCCCACCAAACGTGAAACCCAGAATAAAGGGCCGCCCTCCATCCCTACACCGCACCAGCAAGAATCCGCTTCCCTCAGAAGGAGGAGAAGGTCCCCCCCAATTCCACCCCACCTGGGACAAAAACAATCGCTGGACACAAAAAAAATAGGAACAAAAGGGTACTAGGTAAGCCCCTTGTGCATCGTTATAATAAACTCTAACGGCGCTATGTTCAAGCTACAAATAAGAGAGTTCAGGGATTTGAGATACAGCAAGAAAAATAACTGCCAGTTATTTAGTTTGTCCATGTGTAGCAGAAAACGAGCAGTAAGCCATCCACTTCGATTCAAGTAATCTTCTCCTGATGTTTCCCTCTAGCAATCCATCTGGTTAGGTCCGCGTGTAAGGGTAGAACAGAGTCCACTCAGAAATGAGGCCGAATAGTGCTCTTCGAGCCCGGAGCCACTGCCCAAAGAAGCTGCTCGATCTCCTTCTCTGCAATCTTTTCTTTTATATCTGGAATCTGGATGTTTTTCGAGGCCAAAAAATCTTGCGCCATTAGTAAGGAGTCGTAGATTTTAGGGCCATCAGGCAATTCTGTCCATAGTCTGGTGGGGTAACGCAATTGAGCCCTCACGCCTTTCTCTCTCAGCTGTTTCACCACCATTAGCACCTTTCTCCGACGCTGGGCCAGAGAAGGGGGAAAGTCTTGATCCGCAAACACTTTCGTGACATCGAAATTCAAATCCTTCTTCCCCCATGCCAAACGAAGAATCTTGTCTTTCGTCGGATACCTCAAGAATTTAATTATAATAGCTCTGTGAGGGGCGTCCTGCTTTGGCTTTGGGGCGAGAGCCCTGTGTGCCCTTTCGATCTCCAATGGGGTGTCCTCCTCTATTTGCAACTCTGTTTTCAACCAACAGTCCATAAAAGCCACCATGTCAGCTTGCTCAGCCCCTTCAGGTATTCCGACCACCCTTATACTGTTGCGCCTAGAGCGCACCTCAGCATCTTCGGCTTTCACTGACAGGGCCTTCTCTCTGCTGTATAGAAATGCCAACGATCGTCCGTAGGCCATATGTTCGGCCTGTAGCCCCTCCAGGTGCTGTTCCACTGCGGTGGTTCTGGATTCCAACTTTTTGAAATCCCTTTGAATATCTGAAACCTTAGCATCTATTTTATGTAATAGCTTAATGATTTTCCTTGATTCAGCTCTGGTGCTGGTGGAACCGGAATCTGAGCACGAATCTTCGGCCCCCGACGCTGAGAGCACTGAGGAGCACGAGGGAGCTGGGCTAAGGCCTGTCATCTGTCTGCCTTGCGAGTTTGCAGGTGCAGTCTTGGTGATCAATGAGCCTCTTTTCTTTGCACGGACCATTACGAGTCACTTCCTGCACCATTAGCATGAAGCAAAAGCGAAGGATGCCACCAAAAATCACTGGATTCTCTATGTTTTAATCCATTGGAAAGCCAGAACAGAAAGTTAAGCGGCCATTCCCATCTACTACGTCACCGGAAGTCGGGAGGGGGGGTCTTTTTTTCATTCTTTGAGTTTTACACTATCTTTACATGTCCATATCTAGTTATATTGGGGCCTATGCACTACTGGGTGGGAATTACGCACCGGAGGTGCGTATCCCACCTGTGTAGCTCTGCACCTGTGGACAGATGCGCACCAGCTGTATTCATCAATGGCTGCCACCTGTCCACGGGCCCTCCCCCCCGGTGCGGAGGTCCACACAGGGCAGGCATGGGCAGAGTCGCGGACCCAGCCAGGCATCCGATCAGTTGCCCGGCATGGGTCCCACAGTGGATCCCTTGCACGTTACAGTGCAGGTCCAGGTGCATGAATGCCTGCTGCATCACCCAGACCCGCGTGGCATGGCCCCATTATCCTGTGGTCCTCCCGCACCGGCCTTTAATGCATGGCGCCCTCCCAGCGCACAGAAGGACCCCCAGCAGTGGGACCCCATCCCGTCCCACAGGCTGCCCTTCCCATGCAGATGTGCCCCAAACCCCACTGTTGCATACCACCTAAGACCTCATGCCCCGAAGGAGTAAACCCCCCAACAGCCCCAATGTGACTGCCCAGCCAGGAACACCACATTCAGTACACCACCAATCCCGTTCCCGGCACCCCAATGGTGATCAGTGTCCCCCCTGCACACAAGTGCCCCATCTCTGAATGGCCATGAACCACCCCGGTCCCCCACATTGGTGGTCAGTGTTCCCCACACCCACTGTGGCACCAACAACTCCTCCCCCTGCTCCCCTACCTTCCCAACAGTGCCGCTGCCAGTAACGGCCAACGGTGCAGCCCTCCTCAAACCTCCTCAGCCACGGGCCATCCAAGTGATGCCAGGAGCATGCTGCCTATTTATAGGTGTGCTCCCAGCATCACTTGGATGGCCAGCAGCCAAGGAGGTGTGAGGAGGGCTGGACCACTGTCTGTTCCTGGCTGCAGTACCGACGGAAAGGTACGAGGGCAGGGGGGAGGGGTTGTCAGTGCCATGGTGGGTGGGCGGAACACTGACCACCAATGTGGGGGCTGGGGGAACTGGGAGCGGGTCGTGCCCATTCATGGATGGGGCACCTGTGTGCAGGGGGGCCTGTGTGCGCACAGAGCAGGGGGCGCTCCATGTGTTGAGGGAGGTGACATGCACCGCAGGGGAACCGGGCTCACACCAGTGGGGGTACGATAGGGCCAATGCTGGGGAACAGGATTACAGCCATTGGGGGGTGGGGGTATGTCTCCTGCCATGGGGGGGGGGGACAGCATCTGGACTGAGCAAGTGGCCGGTCGTGTCGCGGGTGTCCTTAACATCCACTGAGGCATTTGCGGGTTACCGTTGTATGTGAGGTTGGGTGCATACGGCACTTATGGCAGGGTCTCTCCTGGCATAAACTGGCACCTTCCTACGCCCCTCGGTGTGCAGCACTACACCCCATAGTGCATGCTGCGTAGTGCTGGCATGCCCCCCTCCCACCTCTGGTGCACTGCTGTCCGCACAGCCAGGGGATCAGGTGCCTAGGGGCTGCGCAACCCATTTTGTGCATCCCGTGCAGGGGGTGCAATGGGTGCGGAGTGGCTATGTGCCATGGATGCGTGGCGCATAGCCACTCCGCATATTTGAGCATAAGGTCCACTGTATGTATATTCATGCACTATCTATCAGCACTTAGCACTTTGGTATGTAACACTTTGTGACATTTGGTTACCTATGTCATTTTCACAAGGCCTGTGTAGACTTGTGACTACTGGTCACATGACACCATTGTGGTGGTATTTCAGTGGGTGGTACCAGGGCATCAGTCAGTGCTGATGAAGGCTTACGCCAAAACCTTAGCATGTTCTGCTACACCCTATGTTCCACAGGTACGTGGCTCCCCACATCCATGAAGGCTAAGCTGTTACCATCCTGAAGTTGCAATGAAAGAATGAAAGAATTCTTTGTAGAACTTTAAAAATGGAGGCTGGAATGGATCTCTAAAATAACTGCAAAGTCACTGGTGCTTGCCAGTAAAACTGGTAGGACAAGACATCCATTCTCCATGGCTGCTGACTATGTGGGTGCTTCACTGATTGGGACAGGGGATGTGTCCTGAGGTCCTGAAACTTACTGAGTTTATGAATATCAATGCTGCACACAAAGTACCACTAGCATAACTAAACAAAGTAAATACTTTGCTTCTAACACGTTAGAGGTCTACAAAATTCTGAATTTTTTTTTTTTTTTGTAGTCTTTGGTAACCGAGTAAGGCCCACTAGGCACAAGTGCCTGTTTTCAGGGGCGACCTGGGAGCACTGGGGAGGTTAAGTGACTTGCTTAGAGTCACACAGTATTTAAGTGGAGATCATGGGAATCAAACCCTGGTCTGCTGGATGTACCAAGCTCATTCACAACTCGTTACTCTAACCTCTAGGCTATACTGCCAGCCAACATGGGGTCCGCTAGGCCATGCAATGTAAAGGGCTTAGCAAGTTCAACCCTGGCTAATAATCAAAGATTTTATCACATTTCCTATACATTTTTCTTAAAGTTTTCAGGGGAATTCCTGACGTGTGGCCAAAATCTAACAGTTATAGTACCAGTGCTCCCCTCAAAGCTGCTTAAAAGCCTGCAATCCATTTAATTAAATCCAAATTTTCTTATTTTCGTACACAGTGTGCTCGTGCTCTGTGACTGTCAGATGGAAGCTGCCTGAAGAGATGAGCAAAGGGCTAACCCAGCCACCGTTCAGCTCCTGTCCTACTGATGAGGGTAGACTACCAGGGACATCTATAAATGTGAGAGCATGGGTGATTTGGGGTGGGGGGATACTGCTAGACTACCAGGATCTCTATAGATATCAAAGCACGGGTAATCGGGGGTGACGGACCACACCTAGACAACAATGGCAGAGTTACCGCTCACACTCTGCAGCAGCGTTAGGGGTTTGCTGTGCCCACATAAATGAGCCATAAGTGGGCAAGCAGATAGCTCCTTAGTATTTTGCATGCCAAATGAGCTTATCTGCATGCCCAGGCTAAATATGGCCCACAAGAACCCTGGTGCTATCTCATTTCTGGCAGCACTATCTCCTGTAGGCCATATGCAGCCTTGGTCCTTGTCAGCGCAGTGAGGCATGGCCTGATATTCGACCAGTTACCATGCTCTGTTGGCATGTGCTAATTGACTATCTCTCAAAGCCAGCTGTGTAAAATTGCAAGCGCAGCACAACAGGTTGCACTGCGCTTGCAGACAGCTGTGAATATGGGGTCCTAAATGAAACAAAAAAAATGAGCTAAACAGCACATTTCAGAGTGATGCAGTAAACAAAGTAACTAAATATCCTGCTGTCCGATAGCTGGTGTATATTTTTCCACACTTAAACTACAGACCTGGTAAAAACCTAAAGCTGTGAACTGCACTGAGCATGTTGTTTCATATATCCCTGATGGTGGCATACAAAATATATAACCTTGTAGGAACAATCATGAATTTTGACATACAGTAACTGGATCACAGGCTATGACCTTAGACCAAATCAACTGGAATCATGCTGTTTTTAGTTTAAGGTTTTTTTTTAAGTGGTATGCTGATGTTAAGGTATTTTGCTTTCTTAAGACCACTGTTTGTACTATTTATATATTTTCTTGTCTCTGTGTATTATCCTGAAAAATTTAATAAATGTTGATTAAACAAAGTCTATATAGACATACTCATCTGCACTTTTTGAAAATAAGTACCCATGTACCTTATTATTTCCAATTTTATCCATGTTTGCTATTTGAAAAGAAACAAACAAACAGCTCCTTCATTCAACAGATAAGCGAGAGTACCTCTCATTAGTGAAAATGCCAACACCAGGCATACATCTCCACTTAAGATCTTCTATATGAGGTGTTGACCACGTATTTAAGCAACTGTTCTGTATCAGTAAATTCTTTCTAAATAGTTTACATTACCTTAACAAATCGACAAAGTCTGACAGCATCTTCCCATCTTGAGGCACTGATATATTCATGAAGGATGGCTGGATAAGGTGATACATTAGTGTACACTAGGGACCCGTCTGCTCTTCTGATTGTTACCTGATTTCCCACAAAATTCACAATCTGTGGGGTTTTGCCAAATTCACTTTGAAAAAAAAATGAGAGAAGTTCAAATGACATTCAACCGTAAAATAAGTTTTGTTACATAGTACTGTGATGGCAGAAGGGACTTAAGGTCCATCTTGTCCACCCCTTCTGCCACAAAAAGTGACTATAAACATTTTGAGTACAGCCAAGCTCAACAGCCAAAATTTTACCCTTACTCATAATGTGTAACCCTTAATGCTATTCTCCCCAAGAAATGTTGATCCCCTTGAGTATTCAGAAAACTATGACTACATCTTGCCTTTGAAAATGGGCAATATTCATCCAAAGGCCTTGGTTTAAATGAACTGAAAAGAAAATGTCCCCACTCAGCCTTCATTTTCCTAGGTTGAATAATTTCAGTACCAACAGTCTCTCCACATAGCTTTTGCTCATAAGACAATAATCCACTTAGGTGCCCAGTGCTGGACTGTACTGATCTCTTCAAAGTCCTCTCTCTACATGTGACATGCATGCAATGTTATATTCAGCCCATATAGGACAATCTGGTTAAAACACATTTTCTCACTTGAATCTGTTATATCATATCTATTACAGTCTATCTGCAGAGACAAGGAAATTGCCTGCCCAAAATCTAATCATCTCATGAACAGATAATGGCACCTCAAAGCATTTGGCTGCAAATGTCACTACTGTCCAGGATATGAGTACTGTACATTAAAGGAGGGAAGGTCTGCCTATTTGTGGATGACACCAAAATCGGCAACAGGGTGGATGCTATGGGGGCATAAGCACAGACCAGGAAAAACTCGTGAAGTGGTTGAGGGTACGGCAGCTGGGTTTTCCATGCGAAAAAGTGAAAAATAATGCACTTAGGGACAAAAACCTGGGGGCGTAGTACAAAATGGGAGGACTGGTATTGACAACCACCAAGCAGGAAAGAGACCTCGGGATTATCATATCTGATGACCTAAAGGTAGCCAGTCAGTGCAGCAAGGCAGTTGGGAGGGCTAGTGGGATGCTGGGGTGCATAAGGAGGAGTATCACCAGCAGAAAGAAAAAATGACTCACCTTAGTAATGTTGTTTCTTCTAATAGAGTCTTGCTATATTATGACTATTGCAGTTTGCCCCAGCCTTAGAACTGCTCCGGAGGTGAAAGAGTTAACTTCCATGCAGAGCACGGAGCTTAGAGCGCGAGCTCGGTTCAGAAGCTCTGTTTGGCTGGTTTCAAACCGAAACCGTCAGATCTTTACGAGCAAAAACTCACTAAGGTTCTGTGTGGAAGCTGTAACCTACACTAGCCAACTGGCCACTAATGTATTAACACATTTTTGCTGGTCCCAACACAAAGACTCAAGTCAGTGGACCAGAAAATTAAGATAGAATAACTAAATAAACACAACACTCAAACATGAAAGAGGGCATCAATAAATGCCAACAGAGGACTACCCACCCCATACCCCAAAGTAGGAGTTCTGAGAGGGGCAGGCTGGGGGGAAGGTCATAATATAACAAGACTCCATTAGAAGAAACAACATTATTAAGGTGAGTAATTTTTTCTTCAACCAACATGAAGTCTGCTATATTATGACTATTGCAGACTACAGCAGTACCTCCATGGAGGAGGGACAGAACCCACTTAGGAATAGGTTTCGAAGCATGGTTGTGTTAAACTGAGCATCCCTCCTGGCCTGAATATCCAGGAGTAATGCTTGGTGAAAGTGTGTACTGTCTTCCAAGTAGCTGCCTGACATATCTCCAAGATAGGGATGTCTCTAGCAGCAGCCAGAGATGCAGCTGTACCTCTGGTAGAGTGAGCCTCAGGCCTGAGGGGGAACTCTACCCAGCTTTTGATAGCAAAATTGATACAAGAAACGATCCACCTGGCAATGGATCTCTTAGTGACAGGTCTCCTTTCCCAACCTCACCATAAGTGAGAAACAGTTGAGGAGTCAAACCCAGACCCTTGGTACGCTTATGTAGTAACTTAGGGCCCTCTTAACATCTAAGTTGTGCAGCCTCCTCTCACCAGAGGAGGAATGGTCAGTGAAGAACACTGGAAGTGAAATAGATTGGGTAAGGTGGAAATCTGAAACCACCTTAGGCAAAACTTCCTGTTAGTCCTGAGGACCACTTTATCCCTGTGAAAGGAAATAAAGTCAGTTTCTACTGATAAAGCCTGTAACTCACTTATACGCCTGGCAGAAGTGATGGCTACCAGAAATACAGTTTTCCAAGTCAAATACTTAAGCTCTGCCGAAGACAGAGGCTCAAAGGGTGGTTGCATTAGCTGAGCAATGCATACATTAAGATCCCAAGCTGGGGCAGGGTCCCTGAATGGAGGATTGGTGTGAAGCAATCCTTTAAAAAACTTGGAAAATACAGGATGAGCAGAAAGAGAAGAGGGCTTCCCTGCTGAAATGAAGGCAGAGACAGCAGCCAAGTGCACTTTCAGGGTGGCTGGTCTCAGTCCCAAAGAATTAAGATGGACCATGTAGTCCAATACAGTGGGTAGATCAGCAGATTCTGGGGAAACATGCTTCCCAGAACACCATATGGAAAACCTTTTCCACTTGGAGTTATAGGTAGCCCTGGTGGAAGGCTTCCTAGCAGCCTTCAGGATTTCGAGAACACTTTGAGAAAGTTGCAAATCAGCAACTCTAACTGCTCAAGAGCCAAGCCTTGAGGTTGAGGGATTTGAGATTCGATACCAAACCTCCCCTGAGCACAGGTTAACAGATTGTGATTCTTGGGGAGACACAGGGAAGATGGACTGCTAAGGACAGAAGGAGTGGTACCAGGGCTGCCTGGCCCAGTCTGGAGCAATCAGGATCATTTGCAAGGCTGAGACCTGATTTTGACTAGTACTTTGAACAGGAGGGGGGCATAAGAAACTTCCTTCCCAATCGAGGAGAAAGGCATCCAAGGAACTGAGCCCAACACTGGGGCCTGCAACAAAACAGTGGAAGTTGATAATTGTCTGGGGCTGCGAAAGATCTATCTGAGGAGTGCCCCATCTGGCAAACACTATCCCCAGTACTAGGGGATCCAGTGACCATTCGTGATGGCCCTGGGAAATCCTGCTGAGGGCATCTGCCAGGACATTGTCCTTGCCTGGGAGGTGAACTGCTATGAGGGAAGCGTTCAGGAGTAAGCCAGAGACCACAACTTCATTGCCTCGGTGCACAAGGCCAAAGACCGAAAGTGCCCCTTGTTTGTTGATGTACCACATTGTAGTGGTGTTGTCTGTTCTGACCTGTACCACCTTGTTCTGAACAGATGCAGAGAAAACCTGAAGTGCTAGAAAAACAGCTCTGAGTTCCAACAGATTGATGTGGAG
This sequence comes from Neoceratodus forsteri, assembly GCA_016271365.2. Classification (NCBI taxonomy): domain Eukaryota; kingdom Metazoa; phylum Chordata; order Ceratodontiformes; family Ceratodontidae; genus Neoceratodus; species Neoceratodus forsteri. The sequence continues at coordinate 137,668,198 of CM028137.1, forward strand.
CAGAGATTCCTGAGGGGACCATAATCCCTGGGCGGAGAGGTCGCCCATGTGAGCTCCCCATCCCAAGAGGGATGCATCTGTAGTAAGGGTCAAGGAATGGGACAGAGGGATGAAAGGCACCCCCTGTCTCAGATTGCTCTGATCCTGCCACCACTGAAGGGCCTGGATCAGGGTTCGAGTCACTGGGATTAACTTGGATAGAGGATCTCTTCTTTGAGACCAGAAAGCTCTCAAATGGAACTGAATGTCCCTCATCTGAAATCTGCTCCTTGCACCACAGCTGTGGAGGCAGCCATGTGCCCTAGGAGCTGCAGGAAATGCCTTGCTGGTCGAGAGACCTGCAGAGTGAAGGAGGCGGCCAGGGCCACTAAGGTCCTTACCCTTTCCAAGGGAAGGAAGGCTTTGGCCTGCTTTGTATCCAGTTCTGCGCCTATAAAGGTGAGTACCTGGACAGGTTCCAAAACTGACTTTGGAAGACTGAGAAGAAATCCCAGAGAGGAAGCAGCTGCTGGGTAACTAGCAGGTGTGATTTGACTTGGTCTGGAGACTGACCCACAATGAGCCAGTCGTCCAGGTAGGGAAAATGGCAATCTTTGCCTTCTTAGGTGAGCGACTGCTACTGCCAGACACTTTGTGAACACCCTTGGGGCAGAAGTGAGGCCGAAGGGCATTGCTCTGAACTGATAATGGCCTGAGGGCAGTTCGAATCTGAGGTACTTTCGATGGGAGCTTCTGATAAGAACATGGAAGTAGGCATCTTTGAGGTCCAGGGAGGCTAGCCTGTCCCCTGGCCTTAGGGAGGGTAAAATCATTCCCAGTGTCACCATTTTGAACTTTGGCTTTAAAGGTGCTTGTTTAGATATCGTAGATCCAGGATAGGCCGCCACTCTCCTGTCTTTTTGGGGTAAGGAAGTACCTGGAGTACAGACCCTGCCCTGGTGAAGGGAGAAACCTTTTCTACAGCTCTGAGAGCCAGGAGGGTTGAGACTTCTGTTTCCAAAGCCAGAGTCTCTAAAGGGTTTGTAGGTGGAAAAGATCTGGCTCTCATCTTTGGAAATTTCTTGAAGCTGAGAACAGACCCTGGCTCACTACTTCCAGGACCCACCTGTCTGAAGTTAAAGACTGCCAGTCCTGGACTAAGTGAGCCAACCTGCCCCTACAGGTAGTGGAGAGCCGACCCTGGGCATCTCATCAGGGTGCCTGTTTGGCAGGGCTTTAGGCTGAGGGTGGAGCAGGCCTGCTTGAACCCCGCCTGCCTCTCCCTCTGAAGAACCCCTCTGTACATAGGCTGAAGAGGAGGGGCTTGAGTCTGGTAAAAGGCCTGTGAAAAGGCTCACCCCTACCCCTGGGGCTGCCTCTGAGGAGTGGCTTGCTGTTCCTTGGCTTGTGCACTCCTGTAAGTGGTTCTATATTCATCCATTTTCTTCATATAATTCTCTGTCTGCTCCCCAAACAGAGAATTTCCCACCACAGGAAAATCCATAGCCTTAGACTGGGTATCCTGTGACAAAATAGTACACCTGAGCCAGGCCAATCTCCGAAAAGCCACATATGTAGCCATGACTCTAGAGGATACATCGTTAGAATCCACTGAAGCATGGAATTGCACCTTAGATGCCTCAATACCATCAAGAGCCACCTGCTCCAGCTCCTTTGCGAGCTGGCCAGGGACCTGTTTATTAAGGCCATGACAGTATCCCATCTAGATTTCTGGTATCTTGCAACATAAGCCATATAGTTAGCTTGTCTGAGTCCCAAGGATGCTGCCATGTATTGTTTTTTGGCCATGGCATCAATCTTCCTGGAATCCTTGTCAGGAGGATGTGAAGCCAGTGGAATATTAGCTTTATCACAGGCTGCAGCCTGAACTACCCCAACATGACTGCATTGCTGTGAAAGAAAATCTGTATCAGGACCTGACAAAGTGTACCTCCTGTCCATCCTTTTATCCACAGGAGGCACAGAATTAGGAGCTTTTAAAATTTTTATTGTTTGTTTTCTAAAAGATTTATGTAAAGGGATGGACAATCTCCTGGACTCTGGGATATCCATCATCTCCACATAGTCAGGCTCCTCTTGCTCATCCAAAGCCTCCTCTAAGGGAAGCTGGAGGGTCTCAGCAACTTTTTTATAAAACAAAAAATGAGAAGGGGACTCAGAAAGCCTAGGGGGAGACTCACCTGAAGGTCTGTCTGGGGAGATGTCCGGTTCAATGGGCACATCCAGACTTTCAAAGTCACATTCACACTGATCATAATCCTCATCCCCCTCCTCTGGTTCATAGAACTCTTCTATATCATAATCCTGAACCACTGGAACCGACCGAACCGACCTTTTGCCAGACAGTGGCGGTTCAGAGGGAACCAGGGACAGGGACTGGACAATCTGTATTGCCCTGGCTATCTCAGCAGCAGTTGGAGAAGGAATTTTGGACTCCAAACCTGCTGATTTTTTAGATTTCTTTGCTGGAACTGGCTCCTCAGAGCCAGCTTTTCGTTTGCCCGAGGAAGTCTCGCCCTGGTCAGAGGGCACTCCCTCCGGTTCGGTTGGCACCGAACCGGGCTGGCCATCTGGGTCAGCGGACTTTTTGGCCTCTGCTCCGAGCCTGCCCACTCTCTTGTCCAGGGTGGCTGAAGGAAATTTTTACAAATCTGGCAGTCTGAATTGAGGTGGTCAAACCCCAGACACAGACACTAGTGTGTGGGTCAGCCTTGGCAAAGGCTTCCCCACAGACACTACAGTGTTGAAACCCAGTGGGCCGGTTTTTTTGGGTTTCTCAGACATGATGCCAGCCTAACCAACCAACTTGCCCTTTGATGACAGTGCCAGGCAAGACACCCTTATCGGTTCCAAACCGCGTCACTGGTCCTGGAAAAACGTAATGAAACTGCTTTTTTTAGAACTGATAAGAACCGGAATCAAGACTTCAAAAAGCCTTAAAAGGCTTTAAACTTATATTTAAATACAACTCGATCGGTTCAACCGAACCGATAATACTTTACAAGTTCCACACAGAAAAAAACCCTATCTATTACTTACGATTACCATAGACAGAGCCTGAACCGATCAGTTTTGCGGTTAAAATAATGAAATCACGGTTAAATTAAACTGAGAAATAGCACTTTAAACCGAAGAAATGAACCGAGCAACAGGAGGAATCTCCGGAGCGACTGTTCAGTGAGGCGGAGTAAAGAATCTGACGGTTTCGGTTTGAAACCAGCCAAACAGAGCTTTTGAACCGAGCTCGCGCTCTAAGCTCCATGCTCTGCATGGAAGTTAACTCTTTCACCTCCGGAGCAGTTCTAAGGCTGGGGCAAACTGCAATAGTCATAATATAGCAAGACTTCATGTTGTTTGAACAGGGAAGTAGTGCTGCCTCTGTATAGATTGCTTGTAAGACCCCACCTAGAGGAGTGAGTTTAGTTCTGGAGACCACATCTCCAGAAGGATGTAGAGTGAAGGTGGCCCAGCGGAGGGCAACTGAATTGGTGCAGGATCTGCATCAAAAGCTCTGCAAGGAGAGATTAAAGGACCTCAATATGTACACCCTGGAAGATAGGAGGGGGCTATGATAGAGACGCAACACCTCATGGGGGTAAATAAGGTACATGAGGAAGTATTTTTCAGAAACAAGGTGCTCAAGAGCAAGGGTCATACTAAGAAACGGGGTAGATTCAGGAGAGATGTGAAGAAGTACCTCTTCACAGAAAGAGTGGTGGATTCCTGGAACAGCCTACCAGTGGAGGTGGTGGGGGAATAAACAGTGGTGGGGTTCAAGAGTGCATGGTCTAGGCATAAGGGAATCTTGGTGGAAAGTAAGGGGGAGGGAGAAAGAGCCAGAGATCAAGTAAGGTCCGTGATGATATAGTAGGTAGGTAGGGAAAAATGGGCAGACTGGGTGGGTCAAGCAGTCCTTATCTGCTGTCAAATTCTATGTTTCTGTGTGAAGAGTCCCTGACATCGTTAGGAAAACTTCTAAAAATGCAATATTTAGAAACAATTCAGTTTATACTCCATATATTTTCTATAATTCTTTACCCTTTCAACTTTATTATGAAGAACAATTGAATGAAAACCAGATGACTGTCCCCTAGACTTTATGTGTTCTGGCTGCTTGTCTATACCGGACATCATGATCCCCTGCTGATAGCATCATAAATATCTCCAAAGAAATGGACTGTGATATATGTCAGGCGTAGGCAAGCAGCCAGATAGGGCTGAATTCTGTTTTCATGTAAATGTGCTTAGTAATAAAGAAATTACAGTGATAATTACTGTAAAAATATGAAATATAAGCTGAATTGCGTCTAAATATTACATTTTTCCAAAGTTGTTTTAGTGGGGTCAGGGGTCCAGCTAGTGGGGATCTGCACAGTGCAGAGCCTGAGGACACTGGGAGCTGTCATTATACAGCAGCAGGGAGACATGCATTTTTGTGTGTTTTTCTCCCTCATCAGGCACAGTTTGAGCGTCCTCATGCACAAGCCATCATGGGTTTGGGCTGGCAGTATAGACTAGAAGTTAGAGTAATGAGCTGTGAATGAGTTTGGTACCTGCAGACACGGGTTTGATTCCCACAACATCCACTTGCATACTATGTGACTTTGAGCAAATCACTTCACCAGCCCAAAGCTCCCAGGTCGCCTCTGAAAAACAGGCACTTGTGCCTAGTGGGCCTTACCCAGTTAACAAAGACTGAAAATAAATCATACGCATGTGGCAGTGCCCTACAGGGAAGACATGCTCCTTCGACCCACTGCAGCGGTCACTACAGCAGCAGAACCTGGACGCCGCCCTCCCCTGGCTGGGATCGCTGCCACACGGAAGTGCTATCTCAGCCATCTGACCCAACTCCTGAGTTCAGCTTGAACTCAGGTCGGTGTGAGAGCACACAGAGCTTCCACTGGGCCATCAGGTGCTCTACTTTATGGTGAACGTAAGTGGGTATATTCTGATAAGAGACACGTGTATAAAAACGTTAGAGTACTCACCGTACCTGTAGAGTTTCCAAAAAACCTTCTCCATAGAGTTCCACATTTTGGTTCTAGGGCCACAGGCATCAGGATCTATGATAAACAGAGCTTTTGGGGCTGGCAGCACAGGTGCAGCTGCCCATGTGCGCATGACATCTGTACACCCACTGGTATACAGCCCCCCCAACCGCCGTAGCATCTCTTTTAATGAGGAGGAAGAGCTACTAAACTAAATAACTATTTAGATAAACCTAACACCAACAAAGGGCATAAGATAGCCCAGTGGTCCCTGTAAGAAGGGATAACCACCCTAATACAGACATTGTCTTCACAGCCCATACATGTCCAAGGAGGGAAGAAGTCCATTATAGGAACACTGCAATGGGTCCAGAGGATGGAGGGCCATAAAAGTGGTACTCTGTGGAGAAGATATTCTGGAAGACCTACAGTTAGGATAAGCACTGTGACTTCTCTATCTTCCAAGAGTCCATCTTCTCCACACAGTCCCACGTTTTGGTCTTGACCAGCAAGCAGTCACAAAAGTAAGTCAGCACAAAGTACCCATACACACACACAAGAAGGTGGAAATTAAACCAACCACTCATGCTCAGCTGCCAAAAAAAATTAACAGTTTTATTACACAAGATAACAAACTAGGCACTGAAAGGACTGAACTTGAAAGACCTTCTTTTTTTATTTCTGGGCCTCCGAGTCCTACTGCAATGAAGCCAGAGTCCAAGGTGGCACTTAGCTTCTCAGTCCTGGTGAGATGACCTTCCGCTCCTGGGCCAAAGAGGTCAGTGCCCAAGAAAGGGGTATCAGTCAGCTTCTGCCAAGAGTCCACCATGAAAGTGGAGATCCTAAGTTAGGCCATGCGATGCATCGCAACAGCCATTGCCATGACACAGGCACAGGAGTCACCCATGTCTAAGGCCATCTGGAGCTGGTGTTTAGTCACAGCTTGAGCCTGGTCTCTGACCAACTTCAGCAGCAGCTGCTTGTCAGCAGGTAGGCGAGGGAAGACATCATCTAGCACTCCCAGCAGGGAGTGACCAAATTTGGCCATCATCATAGCGTAGCTCACCTGACAGACCGAAAGAGGAGGCAGCACAGGATTTCTTGGCTGTATGGTCAAGCTTCCTTTTTTTGTCTGGGGGCTTGTCCATGTCACCTTTGTTTCCAGACTTCCAGAAAGCTGAGTCCAAGACCAGACAATCAGCTGAGGGATCGTCTGAGAACCTGGAAAGGGACACAGTAAGGAGCGTATGCTTGAGGACCATACGAGCAGAGGGTGCCAGGCAGGAAGCTGGATGCAGCTAAAGCTCCATGACCAGTCTCAAAATGGCCTCAGCCATAGGAAAGGCAACCCCCAGGAATTTGACCCTACTGAGAATGTCTGCGAAAGGGGACCTGGCTTTTTTCTGAACAAGCTCCAGAGGTACAGACATGGGGCCCAGTTCTAGAAAGGGTTACGCCTGGTGTAAACTGACTTGCACACAAAAAAATGGTGCAAGTAGCAGTTTACACCAGGAGTTGTGACACTTAGTATTCTGCAAAGCAGCCTTCGACATGTCGCAGGCTGCTTGCGCCAAAGTGGACTTACACCACCAGTTATGCCATAAACCCCCTGTGACATGGCGCTAGGGGGTTTAAAGCAGCAGTTGCACCCAATTCTGGAAGGACAGCATCCAAGTCCCCGATTATGCTATTCTCGAACAACCCACAGAGGACATCCGCCAAAGTACATACACCAGCTAATAGTTGGTGTAAGTGTACTTTCATCCACCAGGGGTTGCATAATGTGCCAGAAGTCCAAATCCCCCAAGAATGGAATAAAACCCGCAGGAGTTTGGAACCCCCCCATGCCCCCAATCCCCAAAAGAAAAGCACCACAGGGCTAGAATCCCCCCAAAGCCCCGATCCCCAATGTATGTGCTAAAGACCCACAGGGCTAATCAAGCTCTGATCACCTGATGTATGTTATAAAGCCCGCAGTGTCAACTAATCATACCCCAAAGCCACAGTCCCCGATGTATGTTTAAAGTCCATGAAATAATCATCTAATCTTGCCCCAAACCACAATCCCATGATGTATGTTAAAGCCCCGATAATCATCTAATTATGCCCCCAGCCCCGATTGCTGATACTGCAGACCGCCTGCAAATGTTGAAAAAAATAAGAAATCCATGACCCATTATCCCTGGTAGTCTAATGGCCCCCACCCAGCAGTGCCAGTTTGCCCCCACCCCCCAGACCCACAGCCAGTCGGCAACTGGCAAAGCCCACCTCTCGGCATTGCCGGCACCACTGAGCTTCCTTCTGGCAGCGTACTACTATGTAGTACGTGCCCAATGAATGAGCTGTCATTCATTGAGCACATACTATATACAGTAGTATGCGCTTAGAAGAAGCTCAGTCGGTGGCTGGCTGTGGAGGTGAGAGGTGGACTGTGCCAGTTGCCAGCTGGCTATGGGTCGGGGGGAGTGGGGTGGACTGGCACTTCTGGGTGGGGGGCCACTAGAATATCAGGGATAATGGGTTATGGACTGTTTTGTTTTTTAACGCCATTTGCGGGCGGACTGGCATCAGGATCAGGGCTTTGGGGAGGGGGTGCATGATTAGATGATTACCCAGCAGGGCTTGAAACAGGTCGGTGGATTCTGGCTGAAGGGGCATGATTAGCTCTGCAGGGCTTTAAACATACATCGGGGATTGGGGCACTACAGGCTTTGGGACTGGGCGGAGGCACTTGCGCCTTTTGTGTACCATGCTGCAGAAGATATATCTGTTCAGGCACGCTTCTGTTTGGCGCATCTGTACAGTTGGTGCAAGTCACAGGACTTAGCCGCGGGGTCCCTGCCCAATAGAAAATCGGATGCAGGGTCCCCAACGCAACAGTGTTTGACGCAAGTCGCCTTTGGCATGACTTGCACCAACCCTACTAGAATCTGCCCCATTGACTCCAAAATGAGCCAGCAAAGAGCCCCAAATGACATTGGCCCATGGTTGGTGGTCAGTTCCTCGACTGACATGTGGTTGAAGGTATGTGTCCTTGATGACTGCATGGATGAGCCCTCGACTGCCACTGTGGACCATCTGAAAGGCATCTGACTGGGTGATTTCCAGTGACAGCCAGCCTGGCAAACTGGCCACAGCACAGGAGTCCTTCATCGGAGCTCTCACCAAGGGCTGAGGTGGAGGTGGCTCCACCTGTAAGGGTGATAAGAAAGGTGCTGGGAACATCTGTCGAGGACTGACTGGCATGGGCAAGACTGGGAACTGCCAGGCAACTACAGATGTCAAGGGTAGAGCCCTACCCTGCCCCCCAAGGGTCCCTTGCTGCCAGAAGAGTTCCTCATAGCGCCGCCGCATCCGGAGGTGGAGCCTCTCCTTATCCTGGGATGAGAAGGTCGAGGGATGGCGATGCCTCCCAGACGAGTGAGAAGATGAGCAGTGCCTCAATCTAGAGCTTGACCTCAACCGTCGACCAGAGGGATGATGTTGAGGAAAAGCCACCAGTGTAACATGATAGAGCACATGCACTGGATTCGGTGGAATGACCATCGATGGAGGCCGTTTCTGGTCTGGGACACTGACTGGTCCACGTCCTTCGGAATGAGGACCAGGAGAACTGGGGTCTTGGAGATGGACTCTTTGATCTCCTCTGACATCTGGTCGACAGGGTCGAGAGAAAATCTCAACCACCTGATCAGCCGGTGTCAAGGTTGACAAGCCTGATGAGGGCACTTTGGATCCTGCAACTTGGCCCTCAACCACACAAGGCTCGACTGAAGTCGAACGGTCAGGGAAGTCGAGGGAGTAAGAGGACCATGATCTCTCCCCGTCCCACAAACGGCACTGGCAGTGCTTGTGTTTCCTATTATGCTAGGCAGAGCTCTCCCCGAAGACCTGGAGGGCCGACACATTTCCTGAAATTCATCAGTGAAGGATGCTTCGATGCTGATCCCAACAGGGAGCAACGTCGAGGCTGACGAGGTGCCTGCTGCAGCAGCTGCTGCCTGTTTCATGGCCGCAAGCTGGGCCACAGATCCCATCACAGTAGAGGCCTTCTTGCAGCACCCCAGCTGAAGCTTGGGTCCCAAGTGACCGGCCAGCTGAGTAGAAGCCAGGCCGCATGATCCTCCAGAGAAGAAGGGAGCACCGTCTGACAAAAGCCACAGCCTGAAACATTGTGTGCAGTGTCCAAACAGTAGTGGCAAGATGTGTGGATCTTCCCGTGACATTTTCTGGTGGCACATGATGCAGAATTTGAAGCCAGGAGAAGCTTTGCTTCCTCATGTTCCATCTTCCATTAACAAAGCTGAAGCAGAAAGAAAAAATGACTTACCACAGTAATCTTGTTTCTTCCAAGGGAATCTTACTGTCTTCCGATTTATGCAGTATAGTCTCACCACAGGACTGCCCCCGGAGCCGAAATGGTTAATAGAACCTATGCAAATGATGGAATGCTAGGCTCGAGCTTGTTTTTCAAACCACTGTCCCTGGTAAACAGTTCTAAACCATCAGATTCTTATGAAGAATGTACAAAGAACTATCTAACTATGCTAATACTAACAATAGTTGCCCCTATTATTAATTATCAGTTTCCCCCCTCAAATGATTTAATGTGGCACCACTAAGACTCAAGTCACTCCTAGCCCCCCCCCCAAAAAAAAAATCAGGGTAGTTAGTGAGGTAAACACCAAGATAGAGAAGTCGATAGGGAGAAAGGCAGGGGTAAATGGAGAAAAAGACAAAGGCAGTAAGGACAGGGATGGGGCAAAAAGGGGTAAGGCCATCAAAACATGGAGGGTAATGAGTACCAATGCCCGTAGTCTAGGTAACAAGCTCCCTGAACTGGTAGCCTTGATGGAAGAGGGATGCCTGCATATCATGGCAGTCACAGAAACATGGTACACAGAGAACCATGACTGGGATGTCAACATATCAGGGTACACAATATACAGGAGGGATAGGGAGGGTAGAAGAGGAGGAGGAGTAGCTCTCTGTGTAAGGGAAGGGATCAAAGCAATGGAACAAAACACCTCAGGAACAAGTGCAAAAAGGCCATCAAGGCAGCAAAGAGTGACTTTTGCAAGTCTGCCCTACTAAACTCTGCCAGTGATCCCAGGAGGTTCTGGAGAGATATTAAATCCCTTGTCAGCGGATCCTCCCATCCGGGGGTTACGGACATGGTCATAAATGAAGTCTCCTGCAATAATCCCCATACTATTGCCAACTCCCTAAATAATCACTTCTCTGACCTCTCGGCCTTCACAACCCTCTTCCCACCTGATGAGGCTCTGTCCCACCCCCTTCCCCCCACTCGACTGGAGGGTCACCCTCCTCGTCAAATGTTCCACCTCAGGGCTGTATCAGTCCAGGATTTGCAGAAACGCCTAGCTGGCCTCTCCAAGTACTCCAGTCCTGGCCTAGACAACCTGGAGCCTAAACTCCTTAAGCTTGGTGCTGCACACAATGCCTCACCAGTAGCCTTTATTTTCAACCTATTCCTTGGTCTGGGGACCATCCCCGACATCTGGAAAGAGGCGAGGATAGTCCCTGTACTAAAGCAAGGAAATCCTAAACTGCCTGACAATTATCGACCGATCGCCATTCTCCCAACCCTTAGCAAGCTCCTTGAAAAGGTAGTGGCTGAGCAGCTTTCGGAGTATATCCACTCTCATGAACTTCTGTCCCCAGCCCAGCACGGCTTTCGCAAGGGACACAGCACCACCACAGCCTTAAACTCGGTTACATCAAGTATCCGGACAGCCATGGACCAGGGCAAACTCTCTGGTGCAATATTTATCAACTGTCCAAAGCCTTTGACCTCGTTGACCACAAACTGCTTGGTGCACAGTTGTGGTCACTTGGCCTCTCCCCATGCCATGAAATGGCTAATGGGTTATCTACATGGTAGAAAGCAGCGCATCTGCTTCAATAAAGTCCTCTCCGAGCCCTACCAGTGACCTCCGAGTGCCTCAAGGTTCTGCACTGGGTCCCTCCTCGTCTCCCTCTTCATCAATCAACTACCCAAGGTTACTACCAACTGTAGCGCCACCATGTATGCAGATGATCTGGTAATCCTGGCTCACTCCCAGAATGCCACTACCCTAAACCAGAACCTGACTGATGACTTTAACAGTGTATTGTCTTGGGTTACTAGTCACAAGCTGGTCCTGAACCTGAAAAATACACAGGCTATGCTCTTTGGCTCTGTGGCTAAAATCAAAGCCTCATCGGCCTGCTTACACATCACTAGCGCAGATGGATCCTCACTACCCATAGTGAGCTCCATTAAATATCTGGGGGTAACACTCAACCCCCAACTTGACATGGGTAATCATATCCTTAACATCTGCAGGGCGGCAAACTGCAAACTGGGTCTGGCCTATAGGGCCAGGTACAACCTTACACCGGCAGCCAGGCTTGCCCTCGCAAAGGGTGTGCTCCTTCCCTCCCTCAGCTATGGGCTGCACCTATTTGCTCGCTCCCCAAAGACACATCTCACCCGGTGGTACACTGCCTACAATAACATTTGTCGTTTTGCCTTGGCTGCCCCCCGACTCACCCACCATTGTGAGCTATATGAGAAACTCTGCTGGCTCTCACCAGCTAGATACCTTGATTTTGGTTTAGGATGCTTCTGCAGGAAAGTGATCAGAACTGGCACCCCCCAGGGGCTGGCCCGGCTTCTGCCTAAACTGAATCCCACCCCCTACCATCATAGGTCTCTCACATCAGGAATGCTCAAAGTCCCTCCTACCCGGACCCTCATGGGGGATCAGGACTTTGCCATAAGAGTGCCCAGACTCTGGAATTCGCTGCCTGTGGATATCCGAGCTGACCCCTCCTATCTGAGTTTTCAAAATTCCCTGTGGGGTTTCCTAAAACTAGCTTCAGTGTGTGACTGCCCCAAACCTCCCTAGAGTAGTGTCAAATTGTTTTGTCAGAACCTCCCCAGGGTGTCTCCACTGAATGTCTGGAGATATTCCCCACTGTATCAATGACTTCTGACTACTCCTGCCTAAAAGCCTTGGGCATTTTTAAACCCAATATTGCTCCACGGTCATAGGCTGACCATGACATATTGCACCTTGGTCACAGGTAGAAACTCGTACTACCAAGTGTTCTGTTTCTGTCTAACATGTGCATATTTTAGAAAAATGTGATGAGCTGTAAATACCTGTCCACGATCCAACTAGCCTAGGGACTGTATACGACAATGTTATAAGTTATATTATGACCAATCCATTCCTTGAACTATGCTCCACACCTATGTATGATGACCTGTATATATCTGTCAGTTGAACTACCTAGTCTAAAGTGTATAATCTGAAATGTGCTTACTACTATGTGTTTCCCCTAGTGTCAAATGATGTATTTCCCATGTTTGTTTACTGTGACAAAAAACTGTACTCTCTTTGCCATGTCTCCTTGACTGTTGTTCCTCATGTTATATTCTCCCGGGTCGTTCCTGAAAATAGGCATAATATTTGTCTAGAGTACTTACCCGGTAAACAAAAGCTAAATAAATAAAATAAAAGGGTAAACAGGGAGGAGAGGAGGCACTGTGGGTCACCCCGGAGACTGGAAATGGCACCACAATCCGCATAGGGGTTGTATACAGACCCCTGTCTCAGGGGGAGGAAATGGACAAGGAAATTATAGAAGGCATCCTTAGGATGGCACAGAAAGGTGAGATATTGCTGACCGGGGACCTGAACATTCCAGATGTTAACTGGAGCACCTTTGCTGCAGCCACATCCAAGAGCAGGGCCATTCTCGATGCCCTACAGGGGGCATGCCTCAGAGAACTAGTGTTGGAACCCACTCGGAAGCGAGCAATCTTAGACCTAGTACTCTCAAATGAGGATGGTGAGACGATCTCAGATCTAGAAGTGGATAGCCATCTGGGAACAAGTGACCACCAAACAGTGTGGTTCACGATAAACTCAGCTGTAGAGTCAAACCATACGAAAGTGAAGGTACTGAACTTCAGGAGGGCTGATTTTGTCAAAATGGGAGAGTGCCTCAGAAAAGCACTAGCAAACAGGGAAGAAGGAGGGGTGGAGTACCAATGGGGAAACATCAAAACTGCCATCACAGAGGAAACAAGCCTTTGTGTGACGCAAATAAACAAATCAAAACGAAAGAAAAAAACACTATGGTTCTCAAAAGAGGTGGTGGGGAAGGTCAGGGAAAAAAACATAGCATTCAGGAAGTATAAGGAAACACAGAAGGAGCAGGACAGAGAACTGTACCAGTTAAAGCAGAATGAAGCAGGGAAGGCAGTCAGAATAGCAAAGGCCCAAGCCAAGGAAAAGATGGCCAACTCGGTTAAGAAGGGGGATAAAACCTTTTATAGGTACATTAGGGAGCGAAGAAAGACAAAGGGAGGGATACTGGAGCTAAATAAAGAGGAGGGTGGGTGGGCAGAGAGGGAGAGTGAAAAAGCAGGGATACTGAATGAATACTTCTGCTCAGTATTCACAAAGGAAGAGGAGGGGGAGGTACCTAATCCAGTCAATAGAAGCACTCTGGATAGGGGGGTCGATATCAGTCCTTTCACAGAAGAAAGGGTGCTGAAAGAACTCCTAAAACTGAAGGCGGACAAAGCAATGGGGCCTGATGGGATTCACCCCAGAGTTCTAAAAGAACTAAGGGGAGAACTAATAACACCACTGACTACCCTTTTTAACAAATCATGGGAGGATGGTGTGGTACCGGAGGACTGGAGGAGGGTGGATGTGATTCCCCATCATTAAAGTGGGAGCAAGACAGAGTCAGGAACCTACAGACCTGTCAGTTTGACCTCAGTGGTAGGGAAACTGATGGAATCACTTCTGAAGGAAAGAACTGTTGAGTACCTAGAGGCCAGTGGGGCAAAGGAACCAAGGTAGCATGGATTCACAGCGGGAAATTCATGTCAGATGAATTTAATCAATTCTTCTGACTGGGTGACCAAAGTAGTAGACCAGGGAAGGGCTGTAGACATGGCCTACCTAGACTTCAGCAAGGCATTTGACACAGTCCCACACAAAAGATTAATAAACAAATTAGCCAGCCTGGGTGTGGGTCCCAGGGTAAAAAATTGGCCAGACAACAGGACGCAGAGGGTAACAGTAAATGGAGTCCACAGTGAAGAAATGGGGGTTACTACTGGGGTACTGCAGGGTTCAGTACTGGATCCGGTCCTTTTTAATGTCTTTATAAGTGACATTGCAGAGGGACTGGAAGGAAAAGTATGTGTCTTTGCAGATGACACAAAGATCTGCAACAGGGTTAATACACAAGGTGGGGTGGAAAGGATGAGAAGGGACTTGGCAAGGTTGGAGGAATGGTCAAATGTATGGCAGCTTAGATTCAATGCAAAGAAGTGCAAAGTAATGCACCTGGGAAACAAAGACCCAAAGGAAGAGTACACAATGGGGGGGTGAGATACTGACAACAACAAAAATGGAAAGGGACCTGGGGTAGTTATATCAGATGACCTAAAGCTGGGCAGGCAATGTGAGAAGGCAGTAAGGAGGGCTGGGGGGATACTGGGAATCACAGGGAGACACATCACTAGTAGAAAAAAGGAAGCTGTTATCCCTCTGTACAGACAGTTGGTGAGACCCCATCTGGAGTACTGCATGCAGTTCTGGAGACCCCAACTCCGCAAAGACATAGACAAAGTGGAGGCTGTCCACAGGAGGGCAACCAAAATGGTGCAGGGTCTGCACCAGAAGACACACGAAGAGAGACTAAAGGAACGTAATATGTATACCCTCGAGGAAAGGAGGGAGAGGGGGGACATGATAGAAACTTTCAAGTACCTCAAGGGAATTAACAAAGTCCAAGAGGGTAGCATCTTTCAGAAAAAGAGATGTACAAGAACAAGGGGGCACAATGTGAAGATAGAGGGGGATGGCTCAGAGGTAATGTGAGGAAGTATTTTTTCATGGAGAGGGTTGTGGATGCATGGAACAGCCTTCCCGAGGAGGTCGTGGAGTCAAAAACAGTGGGGGAATTCAAGAATGCATGAGACAGACATAAGACAATTCTAGTCGGGGGTAGCAGGAAGTAGGCTGTTGGTTAACTAGGATCCGCAGCTTATCCATTAGGTTGTGAAATGGGCAGACTAGGTGGGCCAAGTGGTCCTTATCTGCCATCAAATTCTGTGTTTCTATGTTTCCCAGATACCCAAGAGGAAATACTATACCCGCAGGTTTGCAACATCCCTATTACAGCTGGAGTGCAGTGACCATAGGTTCCTAGTAGGGGAGGAAGGGAGGGAACTCAGAATACAGTAAGATTCACTTGGAAGAAACAAGATTACTGTGGTGAGTAATTTTTTCTTCAAACCTCAGGAAATCTTACTGTATTCTGACTTATGCAGACTATCCAAGCAGTACCTTTGGCGGTGGGCCTATAACCTATTTAGGAAACAGGCTCTGCAGGACTGCTGTACCAAACCTGGCATCCCCTCTGGCCTGAACGTCCAAGCAATGATGCTTGGTAAATGTGTGGACTGTCTTCCAGGTAGCTGCTTTACAGATGCCCACTAGGGGAATGTCTCTAGCAGCTGCCAGAGAAGCTGCTGTACCCCTGATCGAATGGGCCCTGAGGCCTGCAGGTGGCTGCTTACCCACCTTATTGTAGCAAAATTGAATGCAAGCCACAATCCATCTTGCAATGAATCTTTTAGTGGTTGGTTTTCCTCTCCCCACATCCCCACAGATGAGGAAAAGCTGAGTTTGATCCTGCCTATGGCCTTTTTTGTGGTCAAGGTAATAGCTGATTGCCCTTTTTATATTCAGGCTGTGCAACCTGCGTTCACCTGAGGTGGAATGATCAGTAGAAAAGACAGGTAATGTAATAGACTGATTCAGGTGGAACTCTGATACCACCTTGGGCAGGAATTTTCTACTAGTCCTAAGGACTACTTTGTCCCTGTGGACAGCAATGTACCCAGGTTTTGAAGACAATGCCTGAAGCTCACTAATCCTTCTGGCAGAAGTTATGGCTACCAGAAATACTGTTTTTCAAGTCACATACTTGACGTCTGCCGAAGACATGGGTTCAAAGGGGGGGTTGCATGGGTTGCGCAATGCAAATGTTAAGGTCCCACATGGGAGCAGGTTCCCTGTGTGGAGGATGCAAATGTAGCAATTCCTTAAAAAACTTTTTAAACACTGGGTTTGAAGCTAGGGAAGAGCTCTTACCCACAGATAAGCAGGCTGACACAACTGCCAGGTGTACTCTCAGAGTAGGGACCCTTAAGCCCGTAGAATGTAGATGGGCAATGTAGTCCAGGACTATTGACAGGCTGGTCTGGTTATGGTCCACACCCTTGCCCTGACATGAAATGGAAAATCTGTTCCACTTGGAAGAATAGGTTTTCCTAGTGAATGGCTTCCTGGATACTCTAAGGATTTCCACAATCCCTTCTGACAGGTGCAGATCTGCATATTCTAAATCTTCAAGAGCCAAGCTTTAAACCTGAAGGATTGCAAGTTGGGATACATGATCCTGCCCTGTGAGGATGACAATAGGTTGTGCCTCCTGGGGAGACAGATTGGTTTGGTTACTGACACTGATAGAATCATGGAGTACCAGGGTTGTCTGGCCCAGTCTGGGGCAATGAGAACCATTGTTGCTGGCTGGGCTCTGAGTTTGTTCAGTACCCTTAACAGCAGAGGGAAGGGAGGGAATGCATACAGAAACCTCCCCATCCAAGCCAGCAGAAGTGTATCCAGAGGGATTGTGCCCTTGATGGGGGGTCTGCAGCAAAACTGTGGTAGCTGATGATTGCTTGAGCTGCAAACAAATCCACTTCTGGAGTGCCCCATCTCCTGAAGATGGCCTCCAGGACCTGCTTGTTTAGTGACCACTCATGGTGGTTCTGGTTTATTCTGCTGAGAGCATCTGCCAGAACAGTGTCCTTTCCTGGGAGATGGACATCTGAGAGGGAAACCTCCAAGGAATATGCCAAGGCCCAGATTTTCACTGTCGCCATGCAAAGAGGAGTCAACCTTGTGCCCCCTTGTTTGTTTATGTAGTACATGGTGGTTGTGTTGTCTGTTCTAACCTGAACCACCTTGCCCTTTACTTGATCGGCGAATGACTGGAGACCTAGGAGAAGTGCACTGAGCCCAATAAGTTGATGTGCAGGAGTGATTCCTGCTTTGTCATGTGTCATGTGCTGTCTGATCCCTAAGATGTGCTCCCCATCCTAAGAGGGAAGCATCTGTGGTCAGTACCAGTGAAGGGGCTTGCTGCAAGAATGGCACTCCTTGCCTGAGGTTGGCATTTTCTTGCCACCACTGTAGAGCTTGGAGAAATGTTACTATGATGGGTACTAGTTTTGACAGCAAATCTCTTTCTTGAAGCCAATGAGCTCTCATAGAAACATAGAGGTTGACGGCAGATAAGGACCACAAGGCCCATCCAGTCTGCCCATTTCTTTTTCTACCTTATAAATGTGCCATCGGCCTTTGCTCTGTCAGTGGCCTATCTATTCATACTCATCCGTATTGTTCTCTTATGCCTATCCCATGCCTGTTTGAAGCCCTGCACTGTATTCATAGCCACCACTTCCTGAGGTAAGCCGTTCCATGCATCCACCACTCTTTCTGTGAAAAAGAATTTCCTCACATTCCCCCTTAATCGGCCTCCTCTAATCTCATGCTGTGTCCTCTTGTCCTGCTATTTTCTTATATTTAAACATGTTAGACTCTTTCACCTTGTTAATGCTCTTAAGGTGTTTGAATGTTTTGATCATATCACCTCTCTCTCTCCTTTGCTCAAGGGTATACATTTTCAGCTCCGTTAATCTGTCCTCATACGTCTTCTGATGCAGTCCCTGCACCATTTTGGTTGCCCTTCTCTGGACTGCCTCAATTTCGTTAATGTCCTTGTGAAGGTGTGGCCTCCAGTACTGCACGCAGTACTCCAGATGGGGCATAACCAGTGTCTTGTAAAGAGGGATTATTACCTCCCTCTTACGACTTGTGATACCCCTACTAATACACCCTAACATCCCCCTAGCCTTACCTACTGCTTTAGAGGTCTGCTTGGATGATTTCAGGTCATCGTTGATGATGATGCCCAAGTCTCTTTCTTCCTTTGTGACTGACAGCAACTCCCCTCCCAGCCTATAGGTGGCTTCAGGGTTTCTCTTCCCTATGTGCATGATCTTGCACTTCTTTGCATTAAATCCCAGTTGCCACTCTTCTGACCACTTTGCTAGTTTATCCAGATCTCTTCTCATTCTGCCCACCCCATCTGGATCATCTACTCTGTTGCAGATCTTGGTGTCATCTGCAAATAGACAAACCTTACCCTCTAGTCCATCTGCAATGTCACTAATGAAGATACTGAAGAGGACTGGCCCCAGGACCGATCCCTGAGGTACCCCACTTGTGACTTGCATCTCTTCTGACTGTATACCATTTACCACCACTCTCTGTTTTCTGCCCGTCAACCAATTTGCCACCCAGTTGACCAACTTCTGACCCACCCCGAGCCTACCCAGCTTATTTATCAATCTTCTATGTGGAACAGTGTTGAAAACTTTGCTGAAGTCAAGGTAGGCGACATCAACTGCTCCCCCTTGGTCCACCACTCTGGTTACCCAGTCAAAGAAATCTATGAGATTAGTTTGACAGGACTTTCCTTTTGTAAACCCATGCTGTCTTGGATCCTGTGCCCCTATGGATTCCAGGTGTTGCACTATCCTTTTCTTAAGGAGTGCCTCATAATCTTGCCCACTACTGAGGTAAGACTGACTGGTCTGTAGTTCCCTGCCTCCTCCCTGCTACCACTCTTGTGGAGCGGGATCACATGAGCCCTTCTCCAGTCTTCTGGGACCTCTCCTGTGCTCAGAGACTCACTAAACAGTTCTGCTAATGGCTCTGCTAGTTGCAGGTAGAACTGGATGTCCCTCATTTGGAACCTGGCTCCTGACACAGTTGCTGTGGACGCTGCCATATGGCCTAGCAGTTGCAGGAAGTGTCTTGCTGGCCTTGGGACATGAAGCTTGAAGGAACTGGCTACCTGAACAAGGTTATCCACTCTGTACTAAGGAAGGAAAACCTTTCCCTTTCTTGTGTCCAGTTCTGCCCCTATGAATCTGAGCAACTGAACTGGTTCCAGAACAGACTTTTTCTAGTTCACCAAGAACTCCAGTGAATGCTGGGTATCTCATGTGAGTGCCAATGTCTCTATCACTTGCTGATATGACTGGCCTACTATCAGCCAGTCGTCCAGGTAAGGGAATACTGATAACCCTTGTCGCCTTAGGTGTGCCACGACCACAGCTAGACATTTTGTGAACACCCTTGGAGCAGATGTTAGTCCGAAGGGCACTGCCCTGAATTGGTAATGGCCTGATGGTAGTCTGGACCTGAAGTACTTCCTGTGTGATCTCCTTATTGGGATGTGGAAGTAAGCATCCTTTAGGTCCAGGGATGCTAGCCAGTCTCCCTGCCTTAAAGTTGGTAAAATAGTAGCCACAGTAACCATCTTGAATTTTGGTTTTGACAAATGTTTCAAGTGTCTGAGATCCAGAATGGGTCGCCACTCCCCTGTTTTCTTTATTGTGAGGAAGTACCTTGAGTACAAGCCCTTTCATTTCTGGTCTGAGGGAACTGGCTGTATTGCTTTTTGTAACAGAAGGCTTGAAACTCCCTCTTCTAAAAAGGTTGTTTCTGATGGGGAAGAGGGTTTGAAGACCCTTGCTCTCAGTTTTGGCATGAGCTTGAAGCTAAGAACAAGCCCCTGGCCCACTACCTCCAGGACCCACTTGTCTGTGGCGATATTTTTCCACTCCTGGAGGTAGTGGGCCAGCCTGCCCCCTACTGGGACTGGGGAGGCAACCCGAGCAGGCACCTCAGGGTGTCTGCTTTGTCTGGGCTGCTGGCTGAACACTGGGGTTAGTACGGTCACTGCCTCTTCTGCCCCTGTCTCTAAAGTATCCCCTTTGTTGTTGGTACTGGGGAAAAGCTGGAGGCTGGAAAAAGGGCCTGTAGTGAGCTCTGCCCCTGCCATCTCTGGCCTGGTTTTTCTGGGGGTGTAGATGCTCTCTCTTTTGCTGCTGCACTCTTTTAGTCAGCCTTACATTCCTCCATCTTTTTCATGTATGCTTCTGTTTGTTCTCCAAACAGAGACATAGGGTCACAAGGGAAGTCCATGGCTTTGGCTTGTGTGTCCTGCATCAGATTAGTAGTTCTGAGCCAGGCAAACCTCCTAAGGGACACTGATGCTGCCATTTGCCTGGATGCAGTGTCATTGGAATCCACTGCCATCCTAAACTACGTTCTAGCAGCCTCAATTCCTCTTTCTGTAGTTTCTTCCAGGTCAGCAGCCATGGGAGAAGGAACTGCTTTAGAAATCTCTAGCACAGTAGACCAGAGGTTTTTCCGATACCTTAACTATGTATGACATGTATGCGGCCTGCCTAATTGCCAGGGAGGACCCTAGGTACACTTTTTTTGCAACAGAATCTACCCTCCTAGAGTCTTTATCCGGAGGGTGAGAGGCCAGAGGGATGCCAGCTTTGTCACAAGCTGCAGCCTGTACCACACCTTCATGACTGGGGTGCCCAAAAAGAAATTCAGCACCAGTCTTGGCCACCCAATACTTCTTGTCTGCCTTTTTGCCTGTAGGAGTCACTGAAGTGGGTGTCTGCAACAATTTAAGAGTTTGCTTTCTGAGGGGTTTGTGGAATGGCAACAGTAACCTTTTTGATGCTGGCACATCCATCATCTCCCTATAATCCTCTTCCTCCTCATCCTCTGTGGATTCCTGGGTTGGAAGGTCGAGGGTCTGTGCAATTTGCTTCATGAATGAGTAGTAGGATGTAAAATCCTCTGTGCTCTTATCAGGGGAATCTGATCTGTGAGGATCAGGGGAGATGTCCGGCTCAATGGGTTCCCCCAAATCCTCATCCTCTTCATCCTCATCATCCTCTTCTTCAAACCGGTCCCCACCAAGATCTATTAAACTAGGAGCCTGAGTTGAACCGGGAGTCTGGACCATAATTGGTAGTGGTTGCTTCCCAACCAAAACCGGGGTCTGTAGTGACTGAACAATCCTGATCACGTTAGCGATCGCTTCTGCAGAAGGAACTGCCATTTTTTTGGGTTGCGGTTCCTGTTGTTTTTCCTTAACTGCAATGGCCGGTTCAGCAGCCTTTTCAGCGGTTCGTTTTTTGGTGGATAAATTATTGCCCCTTTCAGAGGGCAGCTCCTCCGGTTCAGATTGAGGAGGAACCGACTGCTCAACGGCTGGGTCAGCAGCCTTGTCAGCCAGCCTTTCCTTTAGTCTCTTTAAATGTCTTTCAACTGTAGACTGTGAAAAATTCTTTTTTGAAATTCAAGTTTATTTATTTTAGCAAAAATCATGAACAAGCAAAACTGTGTATAAACAGACCAAATAACAATTTCTGGGAGAAAGAAAAGAAAAGAAAAAAAAAACCCACCCCAAACCTCCCATACAACCCCTCACAACACCGCCTCCCCCAAATCTCCCACAGAGTGTGCATTACAATTGTAGGCTAGGCCATATTGTCAGGTCAAAGTTGAAATCATAACTTAGACATGAAAATGAAGGCAAGAGGAGCAAGGGAAGGAAAGGGAGCAGTATTGGGTTTCAGAGCTCGAACCAAGAGGTCACTGGTGCAAATAGAGTGCGTATAACTTGTCCCACTTTTTGTGAAACAGGTCCATGCGATTACAAGAGCTAGCTGCGAGTCTCTCCATGTTAAAGCACACTGATAGGTCTTTTAACCATTCAGCATAGGTTAAGGTCAACTGATCAGTCCAATGTTTGAGGACCAGCCTTTTGACTACCGTCGAAACTAAGGCCATATGATATCTACGTTCTTGACAGTCTATGGTGGCATAATTGCCTAGGATGCAAATATCGGCCGTGAAAAGGTTAGTAAGGCCCAGTAGAGGATCTAGGTTGTCCTGAATAGAACGCCACAAGGGGGCTACTTTGGCACAATGCCAGAAAATATGGAGCGAGTTCCCCTTGTTTTGTAAACATCTAGAGCAGGTGGGAAAGGAGAGTTTGTTAAGGCGGAACAGCTTAACTGGGGTGTAATACATATGGTTTAGTATGTAATATTGGGTAAGTCTGAATCTGTCCTGGGTATGATATTTGTGCAGGTCCTTCCATATTCGGGTCCAGTTGGGAGTGGAGTCCGGTAGCAGAGAGGGTCAAATACAGGAGCCCTCTAGCGGATTCGGGAATTTATGGTCCAGCAGGTAGGAGTATATTAATGAGATGGAGTGTGATCTGGGAGCGAGAGTAACAATTTGAGAAAGGAAGGGGTTAACCTTTGATTCGCGAGAGACTGGTCCAAAATTGGCATTAATGAGATGTCTCCCTTGGTATATCTTGAAAATCATGTTATTAGGTATATCAAATTTAGTTAATATGCCCGGAGATGAGAGGAGGGAGCCTTGGACATAATAGTTCTCTAACGTAGTTTCATTGATTTGTGGGAGCCAGTCGGGGGTGATTAACGAGCTGCCCAGTCTAATATTGGGATTGAGAATAAGGGGTTGTGCTAGGTCCGTTTTGGGTGAGATTTTGAGGAAGTAGAGACATTGGGAAAGGGATTTAAGAGATGTAATAATAGTTGGGTTGGAGATCCAACATGTGAGCACCGAAATGGGACTGAAAAATATTGCTTGGGGACCTATTTTGGCTTCTAGGAGAATTTGCCTCTCGATCTGAAGCCAGAGCAGGGGAGAAACATCAGTTGAGATTGAGTACCACTTACTTAGCTTGGAGAGGTGGGCAGCCCAGTGGTAGAATATTAGATTGGGGAGGCGAAGACCTCCCTTGTCTTTAGGAAGGCATAGTTTAAGAAAGCAGCATCTGACCGCTTTTTCCCACCAGATAAATTGTGAGAAGATTGTGTGAAATTGGCGTAGATAAGAAAGCGGTAGCCAGAGACCTAATAAGTTGAGAGGGTAAAAGATACGGGGAAGGACGTTCATCTTGATGATGTTAATCCTGCCCCAAAGAGAGATGGGGAGATTAGACCATCTTTGCAAGTCTAGCTGGATGTTAACTTTAAGGTCATCTAAGTTGAGCTTCTTAAGCAGAGAGGGGTCTGAAGTAAAGTGAATGCCCAGGTATTTGATTGATTTGGGGGACCATCTCATACCAAACTTCATGAGATCGTGTTTGTGCTAAAGGGGTTCAGTGCAAAAATTTCCGACTTTGACACATTCAATTTATAGTGAGAGAGGCTGTATTGGGTTATGATTTGAAGTGCATGTCCTAGTGATGTGGCAGGATGGGCACATGGAGCAAGATATCATCTGCGAACGGATAGGACCAATTCCTGCTGCTGTATCAAACAGCCTTGAATAGATGAGGAGCACTTGAGTTTGAGAAGAAGAGGCTCTAGATATAGGTTAAACAGAAAAGGTGAAAGTGGGCAACCTTGTCTGGTGCCAGTGTGAAGGTGGAAGATTGAGGAGAAAACACTGTTGCAGTATATCCTGGCCGAAGGGGATCTATATAAGACCTGGATCCACTTGAGAAAGGCAGGTGGAAAGTCCATTTTGGCCAGAGTCGCCCAGAGAAAAGACCAGTTGACTCTGTCAAATGCTTTCTCTGCGTCCAAGGAGATCAGGGCCATTGGGGTGTGGGATAGTTGGGCAACATGAGAGATGTGAGAGAGGGTTATGAGGTGATCTGCTGGGGAGCGGGATTGGACAAACCCGACTTGTTCCGGGCTGAGGAGATGGATCCAGACCTTTTTGATCCTCTCGGCCAGAATCTTAGAAAGGATCTTCATGTCACAGTTTAGAAGAGAGAGATGGGTCGGTAACTCGCTGGATCTTTTGGCGATTTATCAGGCTTAAGGATTAAAACAATAATAGCCTCGAGTAGAGTGGGGTCCATTGTCTCGACAGTAAACATGTAGCTATATAGCTTAAGGAGTAGTGGGGCAAGTTCTTTGGAAAAAATTTTGTAAAAGTTTGAGGGGTAACCATCCGGGCCCGGAGCTTTATCCAGGGCAATAGAAGAAATAGCATCTTCTATTTCGGAGAGGGTGATGGGAGAAGTCAGGGTGTCTTTGTGGGGTGATGAAAGTTGGGGAAGGTTGAGATCTGCCAGATAGGTTTCTATGTCTAGAAGAGACACAGGGGGAGAGGGACTTTTATAAAGATTGCTATAAAAGTCTTCGAAAATCTGTGTGATTTCTCTGGGGGATGTTTTAGTGAGGCCCTCGGGAGATTGCAGAGCTGGGATTAATCTAGAACTCTCTATCATACGTAGTCTTAAAGCCAAGAGCCTGCCGGCCTTTTCACCTTGCTCAGATTGAGTTTTAGATTTAGATTGAGTTTTTACTAGACTATATTCAGCTTTCTCCTTAAAGAGGTCAGCATATTCATTTTTTGCTGTTAAAAGGGCTTCAAGAGATGTCAGGGGAGAGGAGGGGGAATAAGAACTTTCCAATTCCTTGATCTTGGTCAGTAATAGGGAGGCACGAGCCTGTCTAGTTTTTTTCCTTGCCGAGGCCAGTTTAATTAATTCGACTCTGAGGTAGCATTTCAGGGAGCACCAGATGATGTCAATCCTCGGGGTGGAGTTAATATTGATCTCGAGAAAATTAGAGATGAGAGTTTTTATGTGAGCAACGGTCTGGGGCTCTTTAAGGAGCTGAGTGTTGAGTTTCCAGACCGTGTCACGCTGAAAACTGGGGTCTGGGGAGATCTTTGCCCAAACTATGGCATGGTCAGAAAGCACGATTGGTTCAATGCCAGTCTGAAGAAGGCCAGGGAGAAGGCCTTTACTGACCAAGATGTAGTCTATTCTGGACCAGGAGTGATGAACTTGGGAAAAGAAGGAGAAAGACCGCAGGGAGGGATTAGTGAGACGCCAAGGGTCACACAGCCCTAGTATTTGCAAAAAATCTGCTAAGGATCTTTGAACCGGGGTGACTGAGCGACAAGAATCTGGAGATTTGTCTAGGGTGTGGGACGGTGGAACATTCCAGTCCCCTCCCAGGATAAGTTGTGAGGGAAGGAGGGCACTTACCTTGTCTGCCAGAGCCATAAAAAATTCAGAGCTACCACCTACTGGACCATAAATTGAACCAAGAACAACTTCACAGTTGTTGAGGGAGCCTTTGACCAGAACAAATCTACCATCTGGGTCGGACACCGTCTCTTCTGCCAGGAACGTAACGTAATTTTTAATAAGAATAGCCACGCCCCTACTGGACCCTGACCCACTTGCCATGAAAACTTGGGAGAAGCCAGATCTGATCAGCCATTTTTCCTCATTTTTGAGTAAATGGGTTTCCTGTAGCATAAGTATTTCGACCTTGACTAAATCACAGTGACTAAACACCTGAGTCCTCTTGGTTCTTTCCCTGAGCCCACGTACATTCCACGTGGCTAGTTTGACTGAGTTCATAGCCATTTCAAAAACAATGAGGTATACAGACAAACAGTAAAACTCCTGACAATAACCCGAGAAAAAGAGCACACTCTTACCCCAAAGCCCAATCTGGCTGGGAACTGCCAGACAACTAATACAGAATACTGGTGCATAACGAACCAACAATATAGATCGAGGTTAGGGTAAAGCCACAAAAGTAGTAGGCAGTCCAGCCTCCCCAAACCCCCCCCCTTATAACCCCCGTATAAACCTAACAAACTATGTACACCCTGGTGCCCGGCGTGGTCGGAGAGGGAGTGGGAAAAATCGTGACAAGAGCCTGAAACCCAGGACCCAATGGTAAACCCTATGACTATCCTATTTCGATGACCAGGCTTAGTAAGGGATCTCAAGGGACATGGGTACAGAATGAAGGTAGATACAGGCCAACCAAAATTGGCCAGAGAGCCCCCAGCAGATGAATCAGGGTTTCCATATCCCCCCTCTGTAAGCTCGTGAGGCAACCTTCTGCAGCCCCGAGTGTCTCCAGGAACTCCCCCCCCATCAGCCCCATTCAATTGAACATAATCAGACAGCGGAGCTAGGATCTACTGGGTGCCACCGGAGTGGCAGGGAAAGAAATTCCCTAGGGGAAATCTCTGTAGGGGGTGGCATCAGATCTGCTGTGAAGGGAAAAACCAAAGGTTGACTTACCCCGTTGTAAGGGCAGTTACAAGCTACGGGAGGGTGACTGCTCGAATTGAGAGAGTGGAAGCGCAGGCTTGTAAGGCTGATATTGGAGTTGTTTCCCCAAGGACCGGTTATGTGGTAGGACCAGAACGGTCCGCCGCCAAATCGGTCAGGTATAGCAGTAGAGCCACTTCCCTGTGGTTCCGGGATAATTACAAGGCCCAAAGGTACCGCGGCCTACCTCGACCTACGCCAAAGTCACCGAGGGACCCCCGCCTCCCAAAGCCCTCGATAAACGCTCATCTACAGGTAACTGAGGCTTACAAACAAGGATTTCAGGCAAAAGCAGAACATGAACCACGAGTCTGAGCGCTAAGTGTCTGGTAGATCAGTCATTTTGGTTTAAATAAATTAGGGAGCTTAGAGCTCAAATCTTTGATAGCAAGATCTGGCAAGTCGTAGGTCGCAGAGGCACCATCGATTGTGACCTTAAGGGTGGCAGGGTACAGCATTCTAAAGGGGATACCAGCCGCGATAAGTTTCTGCACAATGGGATGGAACGCCGTCCTCTTCTGTCTGGTCTCCACTGGAAGGTCTTGGGCAATATGAAGTTTAGCAGGGCCCCACATAATCGCTTGCAGTTCACGACCTTTCGTGAGCACATGTTGTTTCTCCACGTAGCTGAGAAATTTAATGATCATTGGCCGGGGGGAAGAGTCCGGTGGGGGCCTTGGCCTCAGAGATCTGTGGGCTCTTTCCAGGTGGTAGTGAGGATTAAGAGGCGATGGGCCAACAATTGTTACCAAGAATTTCTGGAGGAAGGCAACAGAATCAGCGCCTTCTTCGAGCTCGGGTAGGCCCAGGATTAGAAGGTTGTTTCGCCTACTGTGACCCTCTAGGTCTTCCGTTTTAAGTTGTAGTTTCTTCACTTGCTGCTTTAATGTGATAATTTCAGGTTCAGTTGTGGTTCTCCATTGCTCCTGGGAATGGATTCTGGCTTCCGAGTCAGTTACCCTTGTTGTGAGAGAGGAAAGGTCTCCCCGGATTGATTTTAGCTCAGTGGTAATATCTTGCAGTACCTCTCTCAATGGTGCGATTTCTTGTAGGAATTTCTCTTCAGTGAGAAGGTTTGCCGATGGGGCAGCGCCGCCCGTTCTGTCTGGGTTGATGCCGAGTTGGTTCCTCGCCTTTTTAGGTAGTTTCTCTGGTGTGGTAGGAGGTGTATGCCGCATCGTGGCCTGTTTCTTCTCTGCCTCCATCCTTCCTTGCGATATCAGGATGTGTACAGAAAACGCCCGAGGGCCGATAGGCAGAGAGTGCTAAGTTGCTTGATGTAAAAATTATTGAGATTGGTCGTCTAGAACCGCTATATATAGAAGATAAGGCTGATGGGTGGTAGGAGCTCCGAGACAGTACAGCCGATCAGAAAGCTAGCATCACGGGACTCCGTGAAAAATTCTTGCAGATGTCACAAAGACAGATTGTCTTAAGGTGTTCAAACCCAAGACAAAATAAACAAATTAAGTGTGGATCAGCTTAAGCCAAAAGTTCCCCACACTCAGTACAGTGCTGGAAACCTGTGGGTCCTGTTCCCTTTTTGGTTTTCTGTGACATAACCCAGAAACAACAAGAGCAGCTAACTCTAAAGTATTACTATATTTTTTTTTTCCGGTTACATTAACCGAGGAGGAGAACCAGAAGTTACCCCAGTTAGAATTAAATCAGACAACCGACTATACCCCAGTAAGTACAATTCAAATTAATGAACAATAAACTAAAGAAAACTGTAAGGGACAATGTCGGTTTCCCCTCGGTTAACGAACCAAAGAGAAAACCAACTACTTACCCCACGAAAACTAAAATCTAAACAAATTCTACCTGAAAACCAAGGACAGTGATAGGAATACCAAAATAAACTAAAACTACTAGGTAAAAAACGAGCTGGCTCAGGTCCAGAATTGGACGAAGGTCTCCCATTTTCTTCGGGACGAGGAAGAATCGGGAGTAATAACCACTCCCTTTCTGGGCCCGTGGGATCCTTTGAATGGCTCTTTTCTCTAGAAGCTGTTGGATCGCGGCTTCTAGGAGAAGGCTGTGATCCAGTAGAAAATGGGACATGGGGGGGTGGGTTGTCCGGCGGGATAGAAACATAGGTTTTGACGGCAGATAAGGACTGCTTGGCCCACCTAGTCTGCCCATTTCCCTACCTGATGGATAAGCTGCAGATTCTAGTTAATCAACAGCTTACTTCCTCCTACCTCCGACTACAATTGCCTTATGCCTGTCCCATGCATTCTTGAATTCTCCCACTGTTCCTGACTCCACAACCTCCTCAGGAAGGCTGTTCCATGCATCCACAACCCTCTCTGTGAAAAAATACTTTCTAACATTACCTCTGAGCCGTCCCCCCTCTATCTTCAAATTGTGCCCCCTTGTTCTTGCACATCTCTTCTTCTGAAAGATGCTACCCTCTTGTACATTGTTAATTCCCTTGAGATACTTGAAAGTTTCTATCATGTCCCCCTCTCCCTCCTTTCCTCAAGGGTATACATATTAAGCTGCTTTAGTCTCTCCTCGTACGTCTTCTGGTGCAGACCCTGCACCATTTTGGTATGCCCTCCTCTGAACAGCCTCCACTCTGTCTATGTCTTTGCAGAGATGGGGTCTCCAGAATTGCACGCAGTACTCCAGATGGAGTCTCAGTAACTGTCTGTACAGAGGGATAGCAACTTCCTGTTTTCTACTGTTGATGCCTCTCCCTATGCATCCCAGTATCCCCCCAGCCCTCCTTACTGCCTTCTCACATTGCTTGCCCACCTTTAGATCATCTGATATAATTACTCCTAGGTCTCTTTCAATTTTTGTTGTTGTTATTAACTCACCCCCCCTTTTGTGTACTCTTTCCCTGGGTTTTTGTTTCCCAGATGCATTATCTTGCATGTCTTTGCATTGAATCTGAGCTGCCACATATTTGACCATTCCTCCAACCTTGCCAAGTCCTTTTTCATCCTTTCCACCCCACCTTGTGTATCAACCCTGTTGCAGATCTTTGTGTCATCTGCAAAGAGACATACCTTTCCTTCCAGGTGCTCTCCAATGTCACTTATAAAGACATTAAAGAAGACCGGTCCCAGTTCCGAACCCTGCGGTACCCCGCTAGTTACCCTCCTTTTTTCACCGTGGACTCCGTTTACTATTACCCTTTGCGTCCTGTTGTCCAGCCAGTTTTTTATCCAGGCTACCACCTTGGGACCCACTCTGAGGCTGGCTAACTTGTATATTAATCTTTTGTGTGAGACTGTGTCAAATGCCTTGCTAAAATCTAGGTAGGCCATATCCACAGCCCCTCCCTGGTCTACTACTTTGGTCACCCAGTCAAAGAAAGATAAAGATAGGGATAGAGATGAACTCTATCGTGTACCCTTTCCAAATGGTATCCAGAACCCATTGATCTGCAGTGATACCGGACCATTCGAGCAGGTAAAGCGCAAACCGCCCTCCTGCCTTCTCATGCTGCCTGTCCGCTAGGAGAGGAGGGTGGCAGAGGGAGTCAGGCTGAGAGGGTAGTGGGGGCCTGGGCCCTAGGAGTTTTGGGCTGCCTGGGGCCCTGGCAATCTTGGGGAGGGGGGCAGGGTGCCCGTGCCTCTTGAATCCCTTGTCGTGGGACTACTTGCTCCCCTTCGCCTGCCCTTGACCTCTACGAAAAGGGTGCTGGCGGGGTTCTTGAGGCTGGGTTTTGTACATGTGGTGTACATCGGCCACCGCTCTTCCTGACTCCTGTAGTTGTTTTACCATTTATTTGACTTCGGGCCGAACAAAACAGGACCCTATAAAGGGGAATCCAGAATGGACTCTTGCAAGTCCGGCTGGAAGCCCGTGAGCCTGAGCCAAGACTGCCATCTCATACAGATTCCGGAGGCAGCTGCACTGGAGGCCGTATCTATGGCGTCATATGAACTCCGGAGAGCGTGTTTGTCCACATCCAGACCCGACTGGGCACACGCTAGGATCTCTTGCTTGGAATCGGAGTCAGGCATAGCTTCCACAAGGTCCATTGTCTTACTCCACAGTGTCTGTTGATATCTGATCATGTGGGCCATAAAGTTCAATTACCTAATGGCCCCAGTAGCTGAGGAGAAGACTTTGCGACCCCAGGAATCAAACTTCTTAGAGACGGAGTTGGGAGGCTGGGAACTCAAATGTTTGGGTTGAGAGCCCCTGCCGTGGGCAGCTGTGAGGACCAATGAACTGGCCTTGGTCTGTTCTGCCAGGAAAGGATCAGACTTAGGGGGCTTATAGAGTCTGTCCACTTTCCTAGGGACTGCCGGGATGCAGGATGGAGTCCTCCAAGTCAGGCGTGTTACATCCTGGAATGGTTCCGCAAATGGTGGAATCACCAAGATTTTGGGTTCCTTCTCCCCTAGGAACTTGGACAGGTGTTTGTGCTCTGGGTCCAGATCCTCTGTGTCCCACTCATATATGGACTGAATGTGCCACATGATGTTGAAGAAGGAGGGATCATCCGGAGGGGACCTAGGAGAGTCCTTAGGTTCCGGGGGGGGGGAAGGAATTCCCCATCCACAAAATCTGAATCCTTGTCATCTTCATCAGAGGAGGACGTAACAGGAGGAGAGGAAGGAGATGGAAATGAAGGTTGTTTCCTTCTCTTCCCCTTGGGATGTGGACTTGGGTGCTCACCCTGATTTCCCCGAGGTTCTGGGGGATGGGGTTCTAAGAAACAATGACTGATCTAACGTTCGATGGCTGTCGACTGCTAAGAGAGGTGTCCATGGAGCCGAACTATGCGGGTCGACGGCAGGAAAAGAACAGAGGTGGCACCAGGAGACCCCCCCATACCACGTCTGACGTCAGGCGGGGCCGACGTCAGGGGCCGTCCCCTGCCTCAGACTGCTAGCTACAAGTTTTCCGTGGGGTCCTAATGCCTGATGACTTCAGTCCTAATGGTATTACCTGCTGCAGGAGCTCCACCTTCGAAGACAGATCAAAAGTTTGTCTGCTTTTTCTAGATGTTAGCAGCCCTCTTCTAAGATATATTTTGCAGCAGACAGCATGAGGTAATTTGACTCTGCAGGAGAGTCTAGGAGAGCACAGAATGTTCTGACCTTTAACAATGTTGTAAACAAGTTATGCAATGTTCTCCAAGTGCCAAATAACTGTTCTCTATGGAGCAACAGTGGCCCTAGTGGCTAGTTTTATGTTATATCTGCTGTTAATCAAAAGGCAGTGGAAAATTTTTCCAGCTTCTAGCGAGCTTATAAAAAGCCCTACCTCAGTGCTAAGAGAGGATAGATAGGGTGGTCAGTTGAATACTGACTGAGGAAGGTGGAAGACCTCCTGGTAGTATGTGCTTTCACACTGTTTGATTCATGCTAGGCTGAAGAAAAGCCTTGGAAACTGTTGAAGCTAAGCAGTTGTCTTACTTACTGTTTTGCTTTCTGTATATTTTACTTGATGAAAATAAAATGATAAACGTAACTGTGCATTTTTTATGCACCTGACTTGTGGTCTGCCTGAAATTGTGTTATCCTAAACCCACACCCGGTGACATATGGTGCTCAGAAGTGGGATCTGCCTGGATGTGCAAGGAAACAGCGGGAGTCCAGTCAGTTGGTGCCAGATCTGGTACCGAGGATACACGGCAGAGATGCATGGTGCTGGGTGAGATGAGGACAGCGTCTGATGGAGATGGTGACCTGGGCAAGGCACCATGGATGGGACAAGATGGACCCAATGGCCAAATGGAGACCCTGATATGGCTTCTTCACTGGATGAGTGGAAGAAGGCTGGAGGCTGATCAGCGCCGGAAAGAGGCGGAGTGCAGATGCCAGGAGCTACTCAAGAGGTCCCACTTGGAGGATGTTGAGGAAGAATCGGTAGAGCAGGATCCATGGGCTCTGGAGGTGGACTCCCCCCTGACGGAGCATTTGCAACCAGCCACATTGGAGATTCCATCGTTGCCCATTTTTCCAGGCTGCTACTTGGAGGAGGATGGCAAATGGGAAGAGAAGACCCAAGGTAAGACTTTGACTGGCAATGTATTACTGGGGCAGAAGACTTCAAGCAACATGGAAGGAGCCATTTTGGCTGAAGGGACTTTTGCATGTTTTAAACCTCCTCCTATGAAAAATGATTGTTCTCCTGGTGCTGACTGTGGAAAGTTGCAGGTGGAGGGATCCTGAAGTTACCCAGTTAAGAGAATATGTAAAAATCATGGATGGGAGACAGGTTAATGGTGGCATTGGGGATAGGTTATGGTGGTATGAACTTAGGAAGGAAGTTCTATATCACATGAGGCCCAACCCCCAGACAAAGCAGGTGGATGCCCAGGTAGTGGTGCCTGTGGCATATAGGAAAAAGGTGATAGAGGATGCGCACTCCAGTCACTCGGGGCAGCTGAGCCATGGGAAGGTATTGACTAGACTCACCCTGTATTTCTATTGGCCCGGCATGTATAGGCAGGTGGCAGCATACTATAAGACCTGTTATAGGGGCAGACAGATAGCGACCCCTGATAGTGATGTGGGAGGAGTAACTCAGAGGGTGAAGGGCAAGAGATGGCACCCTTGGAGGAGGGGCGAGACTCCCACATAGAACAAGAGGGGCAAGGTGGTGGCCAACACCACTAGAGGTGCATAAGATCTGATCTGTAAACCCAGAGGTTAGGGACAGGCTGTTAAGCATACAGCGTGGTATGTTACTAGCCTACCTTTAAATGTATAAAGACACCTACCAAGTTAAATGAAACAGCCCCTGCGCCTGATATATAGGTGCTGTACCTCATGGGGCTGCTTCTAATGTACAGCTTGCTGAAAATAATCACTTTAGTAAAATTACAATGCTTAAAATGAGAAATACTGTCCTATGGACTTTCAGTTTCTAGTGTCGCCTCATCTGTCCCTCACGCTTGTAACTTTATATTAATGCTAGAGAGGGATGCACTCATTATACTATACCTATGGTGCCTTTCGATCTTTTTTATATTATAATGGTCACTTGGTGATAAATGTGGGCACTGGTCAACTAACGAGGCCCTTGTTAGTCAACCAGTGCCCACGTTTTATGACCAAATGACCATTATAATGTAAAAAAGATCGAAAAGATGCTGCCCATAGAGTATAATGGAGTGCATCCCTGTGCTCTCCCTAGCATCGCATCATAAATTTGCAGAGCACGGGGGCGGAGCATGGGTGGCACCAGAAACCGGGAAGTCCTTGGGATCCGGTATTTCTCATTTTACAAGCATTGTAATTTTTTACTAAAGTGATTATTTTCAGCAAGCTGTAACATTAGAAGAGCCCCATGAGATACAGTACCTATACCTGGTGCAGCTGGCTGGTAAGTCTCTTTAAGTGGGGATGGAGCAAGGTAGTTCTCCCCCCCCCAAAGGCAGTTATGCTGGGTGCTGGATGATCCAGCTGTTCAAATGTTCAAGTGTATCTGGTCAGAGAAAGTCAGTAGATGGCATAAAACTGTCGTTAGTGGTTCTTTCTTCTAAATGTATGTGATGATATTGTAGTCTACTAATGGAGAAACTAATTTTAGAATAATTTAAGATGTCTCAAGGTATTTGTATTGTTATGAACAGGATACTTTACAAATGTTTTTTTGGAAGGATTCCCTAAGACAAATCTTTAGGTGAGGGTGAGCTGAAGCTCCGCACCCTTCCAGAGCGTTAGTTGAGATTTGGACAACCATAGGGACGACTGCACTCTTATGTGGGGGGATGTGTGACAGTGTGACCCCTGTCACAGTGGACACCCCTGGGATAAACTGAAACCCCTTTCCCAAGCAGTTTATATGTTTTGTATAATGTCCAACATGCTGCTTGGCTGGTTATAACAAAACTAAGAGTACAGTTACAAAATGCGATAGCAGTTTTCATATAAGAATAACAAAAGTTTGTGTCTGCTTTTTCTAGATGTTAGCAGCCCTCTTCTAAGATATATTTTGCAGCAGACAGCATGAGGTAATTTGACCCTGCAGGACAGTTTAGGAGAGCACAGGATGTTCTGACCTCGGCTCTGACCTTTAGCAATGTTGTAAACAAGTTATGTAATGTGCTGCAGGTGCCAAATAACTGTTCTCTATGGAGCAACAGTGGCCCTAATGGCTAGATTTATGTTATGTCTGCTGTTAATCAAAAGGCAGTGGACAATTTTTCCAGCTTCTAGCGAGCTTATAAAAAGCCCTACCTCAATGCTGAGAGAGGACAGATAGGGTGGTCAGTTGAATACTGACTGATGAAGATGGAAGACCTGGTAGTGTGTGTTTTCACACTGTTTGATTCATGCTAGGCTGAAGAAAAGCCTTGGAAACTGTTGAAACTAAGCAGTAGTTTGACTTACCATTTTGCTTTCTGTATATTTTGCTTGATGAAAATAAAATGATAAATGCAACAGTGCGTTTTTCATGCACCTGACTTGTGGTCTGCCTGAAACTGTGTTATCCTAAACCCACGCCCTGTGATAGGACAGAGCCGAAGTCGGCCACTGAAGGGGCCTGTGTACCTCACATGATGCCACACGCACCAGCCAATAACCAACACGAGCTCCCTCGTGCACCTTAATTCTGTTCGCCAAAAGAGAAACAAAGTGGAAAGTAATAAATGAGAGAGCTACAGACTTTCCAGCCCAATAGGAATGGGAAAGGATAGTAAAATAAAATAAACACCAAAACAGAACCCAACTACCAACTTACAATAAAAAACTGGGCACACTAGACATAAGGGTAGTTGGGCCTACAGACAGCCAGATCCCTACATAACTAGAAAGACAGAAGCTGGATAGTGGTCCAGAAAAAGTAAGGCAGCAGCCCTGAACATGTGGATCTGGCAGATGCATGAGGGCAATATCCAAGAATGGGACAGCCTTGCAAATGAGATGGCACAATGTGCCAAAACAGAAAAATGACACACAGATTCTTGAAAAGGGTCAACTCATTCTACCAGACAGAAATGGAAATTACGTACCTATGGTAATTCTTGATCTTCCCTTGTATCTTCACCATTCATTACTGCTTGGGTGTAAGCCGGAGGCGCACATCCGCCACGGGAGTTTTTTTTTTTTTCCCCGGAGATTAGTCGGGCACCTCGATCACACCGCCTCGAGAGTGACGGACTATGTAGTGCACGAGGGCGGCCAAGCAGTGTCAGACTCCTCCTCCATCCCAGTTCTGTAAGCCGGAGAGGCAAAATAAGGATAAGAAAAAGGAGAGCGAGGCAAGAGAGCCGAGGGCTAGGTAAAGGAAAAGATATAAACTGAAAAAGGAATAAGCCGATAGAGGACAGGAAAGAGGAAAAACCTACCCTATGGGACCACAGGGCCTCGCTCCTGGGGCGGCTCCGAGGGAGGAACAGATAAGGGAGAGAGAGAAGAAGAAGAGAGAGGGGGGTGTTGGGAGGAGGGAGAAGTTCTGCCAAATTGTGAGAATTGGCTTGAAGGCTTGTAAGCTCGGGAACAAGGCAAGAGAGCAAGGATCCCATTTAAGAAAACTGGTGAAGAAGGTTCAAATGAACTTTTTGCACAGCTTGGTACACAAAAGGCAGACTCTCTACACCTCCCGGCATCCCCAACCCCTTACACTCCAGCTGAGAGCTCACAGACTGCCAAATCTGTTCTGAAAGGAGAGCGCCCAACTAGGAAGGGGAAGGAAGCCCACTAGCACCTTGTTGCCTGCTAACACAGATGTGTGTGGGGAGGGGGGTATTTGATGCCTTACAGAGGGCACCCCTTTGCAGAAAAGGGCAGAGTGGAACTCAATCTGAATCCCTGAAGGAAAGGCAAATCAGATCACCAGCTCAAGGCAATTGGAGTGCCAGGACAGCGTTTAACTAGCAGAGGCTGGCGAAAACAGGAGATTCAGAAATGCCAGAGGGGACCTGGAAAAAGGAACAGAACCATTTAAGGAATGTTTTCTTTAACTGTGAATTGAACAACATGGCTTAAGAAGAAGCCAAGAGGTCACCCTCAGGGACAATCGGAAAGAGTTCCCTCAGGAGAAAGACAAATTCTACTCGTTCCCCTCTCCTTCCCAATTTATGGCATCCGCTCTGAGAGAAGAATGGAAGACTCAAGTTTTTTTTTTTTTAGGGATTCAGGCTTTTAAGGCCATGAGAAGAAGGGAGAAGGAACGAGCAGGGAGGAGGAGATGCTGAAGAAGGAGGCCCGTGAGGGGAAGGTGGGCGGGTATCAGTAATGAATGGTGAAGATACAACAGAAGAGCAAGAATTCCGGTAGGTACGTAATTTCCATATCTTCCCTTGTCAATCTTCACCATTCATTATTGCTTGGGTGAGTACCAAGCCCCCCCGAAGGGGGACTAGGAAAACCCTGAGGGAACAAGACCCTCAGCCTCCTGCTGGTGAAAAGCAGAAGGAAGAGACCCTGGCTTTACAAGACAGGAAGCCTAAGGCTGAGGAGAGCTAGGAGGTGTCCCCCGGAGACGAGGAGATGGAGGAAGCCCCTGCAGAAGCCTCCTACCCCTGGTGGAAAAAAGGCGGGTCCCTCAGAAGGCAGAGCGAATTACCCTATGCCGGGCCAGGGGTGACAATCTTGACAGACGAAGCCATGCCATCCGCCTAATGCAGATCACTGTCCCCGCAAGCCTGGAAGCCACCTCACTGGTGTCGTAGGATGCCCTTTCTTGGTGCCTTGCCAGTTCCAGGCCTATAGCGGAGAGGGCCATGGCTTGTCTGGATTGCTCCGTATCAGGCATTGATGCTAGAAGTTAAGAGGTAATCGACCATAAGTGCCTGTTGTAGGCAGCATGGTGAGCCTGATGTGATGCAATGCACAACATTGCATGAGAGGAAGAGAACACTCTTCGCCCCCACCGGTCAAATTGTAGGGAATCGGAGTCCGATGGATGGTCGTGTGCCAGGCAGCAGCGCCCGGAAGAAGTCTCTAGGAACTCCAATCCCGAGGGTGGGTTGGGAAGTGTACATAGAGACTCAGATGGGGCACAATACCTCCTCCTGCAGTCTACCGGGGCTGGGAAAGGAGCAGCTGGAGACTGCCAGGTGCGGATAGATGCCTCCTGGAAAGGGATAGGCCAGGATGGCACAACCAGATGCTGGGCAATGAATTCACCAAGGAATTCACGCGTCTCCCACTCGGTATTGTCTCGTCTAACAAAGGAGATATGGAGATCCCCAACCATCCTCAATAGGAAGCGCTGATATTCCGTGAAATCAGCATCGGATGAGAGGTGAGCAGAGGGTTCCTCTCCCTCCGAGGAGGGAGTCGAGGAGGATAAGGAACTCGAAAGCACAGAGGACTCCTGCAGTGGTGGGGAGAGGCGAAAAACCCGCTCATGCATATATCTAACAAATGACGGGAAGGCCTCCGCAGTGCCTCTGAACGTCTCCCAGGATAACGGGCCCGTAGGACCGACATGACCTGGAAGAGAAGGGCGTGGCTGCAGAGGAATGGGAGAGGGGCACCTATGAGTAGGCAACTGTCCTCTGCTAAGGCTCTGAAATCCAGGAAACGGAGCCCGAGCTGGCGGGGTCCCGGATATCAAACCAGGTAGCAGAATGGAACCCTGGGGATGTGAACTCTGGAAGAGCCTGGCAAGGGAATCTCCCCTATGACGCACCTGGGGCTGCAAGGATCCAGAAAGGCAACCCACAGCAATGCCACTGGAGGGGTCCCTTGAGCCAAAGAGGGAGAGGCAGGGCTTGGCACTACGGGTCCTCCCCACACCCTGAGGGGTGGCAGGTGGAACCCAACGCCCCTCACCTCAGCCCCTCAACCCCTCAGACTCTGAGGATGCTCTCCTCCTCAACCCCAGCGACCGGTTCCGTCGATCCTGAGGCCTCCCAAGGGGGTCCCCGAAGACAGAACCCTTAGTCCACCCCAAGAAGGCGCAGTATCACTGGAAACAGCAGCTGCCACAGCCCCCTCTGAGGGGACAGACTGCTCCCCAATCTCCAAGACGCCCTCCCCCATGGACCCCAGGCCACCCACAGCCTGAGAGTCCTTGGAGGAAGACTGCATTGGAGACTCAGGAATGGGAATGCTGGGCCGCCTGACATCGCATTCCAGAAAAGACTCTGATTCCGAAGAATCGGAGAACCAGGCCGGGTCAACCTCTGAATCATCTGCTTCTGAGGAAGAGTCAATCAGAAGGACCTCGATGCTGGCAACCCCAAGAGTCCCCTGACAAATGGTGCCGCTAACGGCGCCGGTGTCACCCGCATCGCTGTCTGCTCCCTGCACACCATTTGCGGCTCCAGAGCCCGGCCCAGACCAGCCCACGGCTCTGGCCAAGTCCCTGGCACTGGAACCTAACACGGCGCCACTCACGAATTCGACCGGACCCACGGCGCCACAAGCGGTGCTGAAAACCAAACCAACACCACCCTGATCACCGGCACCGCGAACTGCACCGGGATCCGAGACGGCAACAGGGGGCGGCATCGAGGGTTCACCAATGCCGGACCCAGCAACTGTGGGTTGTGACACTGGGGAAGCCTGCACCTCTGAAGAGGCGACTGCCAAGATGGTGTCCCCACAGCCACCCTGGGAGGGACCACGGCGTTCCTCCGACACAGCGAAAGAGGCCTCCTCCTCGGCAAGGCTTGAAGATGAGGAGACCTCCGCCTTACCAGACCATATAGGCCTGGGAGGCCCAACGACGCCGTCCATCAAAAGTCGGCGGGGCCTTGCCAATTTTGAACGCGCGGACTTCGAGAATACGGCAGTCCATCAAGAAACAGGCATCGCGCCTGTCCATATCATGGTTAGGTCCCAGGCACCGAAGGCAGACATCACGTCAGTCCGTAATGGAAAAATGCCGGCCACAGGAGCACCGACGCATGGGGGCACGGCCCGCTTTTGACTTACATTTAGCTCCAAAACCAGACATGATACGAAATTAACTTATAAACAGTAAAGCTCCAGGCGCCGTCCAAAAATTAAAGAAAGGAACGGTCTTACCGGCAAACGGCGTCGGGAAATCGAACTAGGATGGAGTCACTGAAGAGAAGGCCTTAATGGCGCAGCACTGTAGAACTCACATAGCAGGTGTAGCCTCAACAGTGGGAGAAACAGAACTGGGATGGAGGAGGAGTCTACAGTGCCTAACGGCCGCCCCTTGCACACCACGTAGTGCGTTGCTCTCGGGGGCTGCACCGTCTCCTCTCCAAAATAAAAAAGCTCCTGTGGCGGGTGCGTGCCTCCAGCTTACACCCAAGCAGTAATGAATGGTGAAGACTTACAAGGGTAGATCTGATTGAACTCGTGAGTAAACCATGTCCCTCTTTCTTCACATCAGGAAAAAGAAAGGTGGAACCTAGGTTCATCTGGAGTTGTAGGGCTGGAGAGTCCAAGAGACTTGAGATGTGTTCATCTCCCCAGGCACCCCTAAGGGTAGTGAGCCATGGCCCAGAAGCACAAAGAGTAGAAAAAAGGGGCATACCAACAAAAAAAGTCTGACATGGTCAGAGAAGGGATTACACTAACATGACTTGGTTCTTCTGTAACCACAGGAATGTACCCTATGTAAAAGCTAGCATACTGATCCAAGAAAGGTGCATTGTAACCACCCCCCCCAACAGAGCAGCTGCTCAGTGGAGTTAGACTGTATAGTGACCAGGGCACATGTGTTTAGCAACTAATACAGATATACCCACAGAGGGGATATACCCTGAGCGGGGAGAAAGAGGATAAAGAAGAAAAAAGAGGGGAAGAGGCTGCCGTGTATAACAGAAAATCATTTTTATTATTTTTGGGGTGGGGGGGTTGATGAGGGAGCCATTCAGGACCTCACTCCATTTTTTTGTTGTTGTTATTAACAGCAGGGCACCAAAAAGTGCCCAACTCTCTTTTTCTTTCTGTCATTATAGGGTTGGGAAGAAAGACCCCACAGGAAGGTATGACTGGGGAGATGGTCAGTGAAGAAAAATGTATGTGCTGCTGCCAGCACTAGTAGGGTGAGCTGCCCAGAGGCCCTGGCTCTGACTGACCAGAGGATGGTTGGCAAGACGTGGTAATCAATGGTGAAGATACCCCAGAAGATCAACAATTACAGTAAATGCATAATTTTCATATGGTCCCAGAATCAGTCTTCACCACTGATGCGTCCAAGTAGCAAGATTCCCTTTTCTACGAGGAAGGAACTGGTGCAACCTGAGGGAAACAGAGATTCCCTAAGCCCCACTGTGTGCAGGAGAACACCTGAGGACAGAGGCTCCTTACAGGTCTGGTGAGACTGAAGACTGGTCAGGTGGAGGTTCCTGTGGCACAGGAGCAGGAGGGCACTCTGACAGCTGCCACGTGACTCAGCATGAGAAAGAAATGAGCCCCTTGGAAATGTGACTTTAGCACAATACCCCATGCCAAAGATTCCAGCCTGGAAAGGTGATACCATGTCACCCGTCTGATACAGACTACAGTTCCTATAAGCCTGGAGGCC
Source organism: Neoceratodus forsteri (assembly GCA_016271365.2). Classification (NCBI taxonomy): domain Eukaryota; kingdom Metazoa; phylum Chordata; order Ceratodontiformes; family Ceratodontidae; genus Neoceratodus; species Neoceratodus forsteri. The sequence goes on from CM028137.1 coordinate 137,708,700, forward strand.
ACCTCATAGGCATCATATGATGCCCTTGATTGGTACCTTGCCACCTCCAGGCTTTTAGTAGAAAGGCAAATGGCCTGCCTGACTAACTCACTTGGTAGCACTGCAGCTAGGAGCTACCTAACTACAACCAATGGTGCCAGCTGAATGCTGCCTGATGTGCCTGATGTGCAGCAATGCACATCACGACGTATGCCAAGGAAAACACTTTCCTACACAAGACATCTGCCTGAGCAGAATCTGCCATGGGAGGTAGGTCACACACACGGCATTTTGGCCCAGCCGGAGTCTTCCAGAGTAGCACCCCACCCATCATCGATGTTTCACATAACACTGATGCTTTTTCAAGACATCACATCTTGAAAAAACGTTAGTGTGATGTAAAACGTCAACGATGGGTGGGGTGCTACTCAGGCAGTTTTTAAATAAACCCTTTAACCCTTAGGCTGCCAACAGAAATAGAATGCATAGTAATTCTGGACTGATATATCAGTCCGTGGCACAGCAAGGGTTAAACCTTTCTAATATTGTTGATTGTTCATCCAGTCATTGGTGCGTGTAGTCGAGTTTTTCTAGCTAGAAGGCATGTAAATGTCACATTGCTCTATCCAGCCATGTCTTAGAGCCACCAGTAGTGTCACAGATGAAGAACAGCCATCACTGAAAGCTACGAGGAGTCCCAGCTCCAATGAAACGGGACTGTGACAAGAGTATGAGCCTACTTCCTGTACCTTTAGCATGTCTGCCAGGAATCTCTGGTACACAGTGCGTGCAGAGGCCAAGGACAGGTGAAGGGCTGATTCATTCTCCTCTGAGGAGGACTTTGATGGAGAGGAGGCACTGGAACCAGAGTGTGGTGGCACCAGGGGAATGAGTCTAAACTGGTCCCTCTCAATTTCCCAATCTGTGCCAAGACCAAGTGACTGGGCCCAGAGGGCCCATGATGCCTGGTAGCTCTGGCAAAGATGGCAGAGGTCCAAGTGGGAAAAAAGACTCAGTGTCTCTGGGACCACTGCCTGGGCTGTGCAGAGGGCCTGGCAGGACTGCTCGATTGGGGTTGACCTACATGTGAGAAACAACTCAGTCAGTGCCCAATGGGGGGATTCTCCCATGTCAGGACAACGGAGCTGTTCTGTCCCTGTAGGGGAGCCCCAGTCCCCACCAGTGATGGTGTCAGCATGCAACTTCGGGGAGAACACCACCTCCTGGCCGTCATCCGACTCCAATCCTGATGCCACCTTCAGCACTGGGCTCAGGGCTAACAGGCCTGGAGACAGGTTCAATGTTTTTGTCACAGCCTGCACTGTCCTCCATGATAGGCCTGATGTCTGGTTCGGCATCAATCCCTGGAGCCATCTCTATCCCCAGCACTGCAAGCCACAACACCACCAGAGACGACCCTGTCACCAGCATCGTGCTCTGTGTCAGGTCCAGTACCATCACCATGGCTGTCATTGCCGCGGGCAATGTTGTCCCCCCCCAACATCGTTAGCAACATTGGGGGATAGAACTATCACCTCCTCAACAACTGGATGCTGCACAGCTTCAGTGTCTGTCCATCTCCAGAGAGCATAAGCCGTGTTGGAAGGGGACAGACTTTGTGGCTGGCACTGCCCTGCGAACGCTGCCAGGAGCCAGGGTGGCACAAGGCAGCACTGCCAAGGGAGAATGAGTGTATAGCTTCAGCCTCACCACCAGGGACATCTGCTGTTCTGAGCAGACAGCCTGGGGGGTGGGAAGGGCACAGCCGGCTGCCCAGAAGGAGCCAGTTGTCCACCAGACCCACCCTCTAGGACTTCCAATGCCTCGGCAAGGTGTGGTTGAGGAGGATCTTGTGGTTCCTCCTGGAAAGGGGCTCATGGGAATGTCCCAGAGACCTGCCTTGGCCTCATGGGTGTGATGCATGCCTCTGAAGACGGGGATTGGCCAGCCCCACTTCATCGCATGGATTTCATATATATGATAGGCCATAGAGAAGCAGGCATTGCACTAATCCGCACCATGATCCAGGCCAAGGCAGGCAGCACATATCCAATGTAGGTTGTTCATCATTTGTTTCCCACAGAGGCACAGATGCACAATGGGATGCAGATGATATTTTTTAGCCCTCTTCTGTTTATCTGGTTTCAGAATACAGTCGAAAAACAAAGATAGCAAAGCGGAGAAGGTGACATTGTGGTACTGAAGGCTAGTGACACAGTAGAAATGAGGTGCTGCTGTTCCCACAGTGTGCACTTGATGACGAAGAGGACAGAACTGAGGTGCTTAAGGGAGCTGTCATCGGTTATTGACGGCCGTGTGCAGCACCACATGAGGTCCACAGGTACCGTTAATAGCCTACGTTGCTCCCTCCCTAGAAACAAATTTGCACCCACAGGGTCCTAGTGCTTTTGGCCCTAGACCCATCACTGGGAATCAATGGTGAAGATTGATTCCTAGGAGAGTTACAGTTACAGGTGAGTACATATAGGTTACTCACCAGTAACCCTAGTTCTAGGGGTGGTATACGGTGGTTTACAGCTGAACCCTTCCCAAATCCTGCCTGTCCCTTTGTTTCTTAATGCTGCACTAGGGGGTTTAAACTGAAATTAATAATTTTAACTACTGTGACAGCCCTAAGCTGACCGTGATGTTCATCGGCTAAAAGCCGTAAGGTTTAGCTGTACAAGAGAATTCAACTGTCTAGCCATTAGTCTCCCCTTAGCCAGAGCTCAGGGGATCTATGATACTGAAAGCCGTAAGGTTTAAATATGCTAGGTGATTTTCGTCGGCTAAAAACTGTCAGGTTTAGCTGTATTACAGAATGCAACTGTTTAGCCACTAGTTTCACCTTAGAGCTCAGGGGATCTACGATACTGAAAGCAGTAAGGTTTAAATGTGCTAGGTGATTTAAACTGTTTAGCTACTAGTTGCTCCTTAGTCAGAGTCCAGGGATCACTATATTAGCTAAATATTCTTAGAATTATAGTGATTTCTTTACAGAACTACCTGGGCTAACTCCTCTCTGTACTGCTGTATCCCCCAACCCCACTGCTCAACTTACTTTTACAACCCCTCCCCTAGCTATTGTCCTCTCTGTCTGCCCTCCCCTAGCCTGCCTGTACTTAATCTTCCCTCCCTCTCTCCACAGCCCCAGAAGCCGAGCTCTCCCAGGCTGCTGGACTGCCGCCAGCGTGTCCGCTCTCCCGCGGAAAAGGACCCTGCGCCTGCCAACGGATTTTGCCCTGGACGCTGAGCCGCAGTCACTAGCTTGCTAACTCAGGTCAGACTGGGCTCCCCACAAGCAGTCGCCACAACTCTAGAACGCCCACCCGCCTCAGCCCAGGAACAACAGACGGTACTCCAGGGCTGAACAAACCACACAGACCACAGCCTTGAGCAGCGACCGGGTTTGGCTGACTTCCACCGCTGATTTTTTCCCCACTGGCGCTTTGCGCTGGCTCCCCACCCTGGGTGGACACTGCAATTTATAGGGTGCCTAAATTTAAGTGTCTGAATTCCCATTGGTCGGTTATAGCAACCAACCACCAGGGGTTCCCAGTGCTACAACAAGCCTCATCTCCAGCTGCAACATAACTGTGCTTCTATTTCTGCTTGTACAACACTGTTGCACATGTCTGCTCCTCCGGATTTTACTAGTTCCATAATGAGCCGACACATGCTGTTGTTTCTCCTCACGGGTGCCTTGTTGCTCTTCCTCTTATCGGTCGTCACAGTGCCCGTAGCTAAAGAGATTCATCCAATTATCATACCATTCACATGAGATTTCTGCTTCTCGAACCTCCTAGTACTGCCTCAAGTCCACTGTGACTCCACCCCTTTATTACTCTCCAGGGCTTATATCTATATAATTGTTCACAACCATAGGAAATGTCTCCTGCATCAACTGACCCTGTCTCCCTTTTTTCACCGCAAATTATGGTATCTCCTTCTCCTGGCTATACTGCTCTTGGGTGATGTACAGCTGAACTCGAGCCCTGTGCACCCCCTTTCCTACCCTATAAATAACACAAAAGGTCTCTTAACTGCCCACCACAATATAAGGAGCCTGGAGCATAATTTTGCTGAACTGGAGACCTGGTCTGCCCTCTATCAGCCTGACATTCTCTGCCTGCTAGAAACATCACTCAAATCCTCCATCCCTGACTCTCAATGCTCCCTACCATCCTATAGTCTACTCAGGAGAGACAGACCATCATCTAAAAGAGGGGGCGGTACCGCTATCTACTTTAAAAATCACCTCCACCTCACAGCCATCAAATCCATCTCCTTAACACGCTGCAAATCTCTATATGTACTTCTCACCCTTGGCACTAAATAATTATACACTGTGTGTGCCTACAACCCCCCAAAAAAGTGGCCTAACAGGACTGATGAGCTGCTTGATCAAACATCACTTCTCTCTGGTAGAAGCGAAGTGCTCATACTAGGGCACCTTAACATTAATTGGTTGGGTAATACCCAATCCACGGCCCTGTCCAAGATACAAAGTCACAACCTGCACCAGCTGATCACTGAGCCCACTAGGACTGCTCCGCACTCAAACACTAGCACCCTGCTGGACTGGGTACTAACTAATCATACTGATCACATAGTTGCGGCAGAAGTATGAATGCCATCACTGACCACACCCCCACCTTCTGTATCTGGGGCAAAGCAGGACCGGTCCCAGCTAAGCCCCGCTTCATTAAATTCCGCAACTATGCAAACTTTAATTCCCACACCTTCTTAAAAGATGCCTCTAGTATTGACTGGTCCAGCCTGTACAAGGCCAGTGATGCACAGTCAGCCCTAAATATCTGCCTTAAAAAGTTTTTGGTGCTGCATGACAGTCACTGCTGATTTGTAACTCACTGCGTTAAAAATAGGTAAACCCAGCCGGCCTGGTGGCGCTGAGGGCGGAGGTGCTGGACGCTCTTACCTCACACCACGCTACGGACCCGTGTTCGGGAATGGACATGGGACTCCGGGGTTGGCAGGGAGGAGAAGGATCGAGCATCCCCAGGACTGCTCTCCTTCTCCGGGATTGCAGTGCTTGGTGATTGTCTGCCACCTAGTGGAGGCTAGAGGTGGCACGTCAGCACAGAGATTGTGGGCGAGAGTCTGCAGCAGGCGCTTGGTGGGGGTTCACACAGGTGCGTGCGTGCTGCCGCCACTGGTGCCATTGCACGTCGTGACCTCAGTGTGGAAAAAAGATGAAAATGGGAGTCCTCTGTGAGGATGAGGATGGTCCCCCTCCGCAACGGCCCGGGAAGGCACCTCCCCGAACACTAAATCCGGTCCAGTGGGTTGAGTTGCTCCCCACCACCTGCCATGAAGGGTAAGTCATGGGGTGGGGGTCTCATACCCGGTGCCTGTGCGGGGGGGACATCAGTTGGATGCAGAGGACTCCGGGGGGAAATAGATAGCTGTAAAAAAACTTAAAAACAGATTTGACAAACCCGCTGCCGAAATCAAACCTACTCACCAAATTACGAGAGAGAGATAAAAGTTGGCACTGTTTCAAACTCTCTGGTCTGACTGCAGACTACCATACGTACAGGGCACAGCGGAATGCCTGCAAAAAGGAAATCAAACAGGCAAAAAGTGCTTACTGCTAAGACTTGCTAACTAATTCCTCTGGGGATTCCAGACAATTCTGGTCCCATATCAAGACATTCCTAGACTCAAACCAGTCCCCTACCTCCAATGATATGACACTTAACGGCGTCCGCTGTAACAATCCTCAAATCATAACCAACTTTTTTAATGCACAATTTTCTGACCTTACCAAGTTCACTTCCCCCTTCCCTGCCTTGCAACAAATGAAAACTCCTCCAGATGTCACAGTCTCCTACTTCCACTATAAGGCTATTACACAATATGAAGTCCTAAAGCTGCTCAGTGCAATTTCTGAGAGCACGGCCACGGGCTTTGATAATCTAGAACTGAGGCTGCTAAAACTAGCTGCCCCTTCATTGCTGCCCCCTAGCTAGGATCTTCACTCTTTCTCTGTGCCAGAGTCATGTTCCCGATATCTGGAAGACAGCTTGGATAACGCCAGTATTTAAAAAAAGGCAACCCTAACGACCCCACTAACCACATGCCCATAGCTATCCTGTCAGTCCTCAGTAAAATCCTTGAGAAACTGGTGGCTACTTAAACTATAGAATTTCTTATGAAAAATGACCTTCTAACCACTGCACAGCATGGATTCCGTAAGGGCCATAGCACCACCACAGCTCTCCTCAAATTCACAACGGATATGCTATCAGCCATGGACTCGGGCCTTCTCACTGGAGCCATCTTTACTGACATGACTAAGGCGTCTGACTTAGTTGACCACTCCATTCTAACCACCCTGCAGTCATTAGGCTTTGCACCCAGCATTGTCAGCTGGTTTGGCAGCTACCTGTCAAACAGGATCCAAGTTGTGAAATACAACTCCACCCTCTCTGACCAAACTATGATAAATATCGGGGTGCCCCAAGGGTCCATCCTAGGCTCACTTTTCTTTTCAATATTTATAAACGACATAACTTCAAGCCTCTCCAAAGCCTCCTCCCTTCTATATGCGGATGACATCATCCTATATACTAGTGCAAAAAGCACTGCAGACATAAACTGGCGACTCTCCACTGACTTCCAACAAACCCAAGACTGGATGGCGAGCCAAAAACTAGTCTTAAATGAGTCCAAGACCTAAGCCATGCTGTTTGGGACTAATCTCAAACTAAAACACTCCCTAAACAACACTAAAGTCTCTACCTTGGACGGTTTTCCTGTTGGAGTGGTGACCTCTTTTAAATACTTGGGAGTCACCTTGGACCCATCACTAAATTTTGATCTCCATATGCAGAAGACCTGTAAGTCTGTAAACTCCAAACTAGGCATTACCTACTGCACTAGCTATGTGTTAACTCCCTCCGCTAGGCTTGTCATTGCTCGTGGAATACTTCTATGGTGTCATTACATATGCTGCCACGTCTAAGTCAAGTCTTCACAGATGGGATGTCACTTATAACAACATTTGTCAATATGCATCCTCCTCCCACCGACTGAAACACCACTGCCTCCTCTACTAAGACTTGAGATGACTGCCGCCCAATGCATCTAGGCTGTACTCACTTGGCTCTATCACTGACAGTGTTATAAGGTCACAGACTCCCAAGTCCCTTGCTGATCATCTTCTCCAACATATATCCTGCTATGGCTTACACTCAGTGGATAAGCCCCTTGTTTACGTCCCTAAACACAGTACCTCCAAAGATGCCAGTGCTTTTGCCTGTCAAGCCCCTAATTCCGGAACTCTCTCCCCTTGACTGTCTGCCAGGCTCCCATGCTTCCCTTTTTTAGGGAGGAAAGCGCAAACGGACAGACAAGAGAAAGAATCAGAGGAACCCAGCACCTCACATATGCAACAAACAGAAATACAGGTTACTCACCTGTAACAGGAGTTCTAGGAATGGTATATGTTGTTCATCCACACTGTCTGGTAGGTTCCTTGCCGCTTTAAATCTTGCCGGAAGGTCTTCAAGCTGGCTCCTCCCACCCACCCAGGTGTAGCCCGCTGGAAGCCAGGTTGTGCGTCGAAACTGGGGAGGCCGGGTGGGTCGTGAGGATGAACAACATATACCATACCTAGAACTCCTGTTACAGGTGAGTAACCTGTATTTCTAGGGATGTGGATATGTTGTGCATCCACACTGTCTGGCAGACTCCTAGCAGGAGGTAGGCAAGGCACATACCCCCTACTTGGGAAATAAAGACTGGAGAACCGAAGCCCCAAAACCAGCATCCCAGCATGACTCAAGGTCGATGTGGTAGTGGGTGATGAAGGTGTGTGCTGACTTCCAGGTAGCAGCCCTGCAGATTTCCTGGATAGGGACGTCCCTGGAAGCAGCCACCGATGCAGCGGTATGGCGGGTAGAATGAGCTCTTATCCCTCTGGGAGGCTCCATACCCGCCAACCTACAGCAGAAATCTATGCAGGAGGTGATCCACCTGCCTATCGTCTGCTTGGCTGCAGGTCTGCCAGGTGCGGCTTCAGCGTAGGTGACAAACAGCTGGCGAACCTCTCCCGAACTTCAGCCGTCCGCTCCTTGTAGTAAGCGAGCGCTCTTCTAGGGTCCAAAGTATGAAGCCTATGTTCGGCCTCCGAGGTGTGATTGGGGTAGAACACCAGCAGAGTCAACACCTGGCTAAGGTGAAACTCCGACACCACCTTCGGAAGGAATTTCGGGTGGGGGCGCAGGACAACCTTGTCCCTGTGGCAGACCAGATAAGGAGACTCGATGGAAAGCGCCTGGAGCTCTCCCATCCTTCTGGCTGACATGATAGCCACCAAGAAGGTGGTCTTCCACGACAGGTGAGAGATGTCACACCTGTGCATTGGTTTGAATGGCTTGCCCATGAGCTTAGCCAATACCAGCAGTAGATCCCACGGAGGTGGGAGTTCTCGCACCGGAGGGGATATTTGATCAAGGCCTTTGAAAAAGCGCCCGACCACCTTCTCCTGCGCCGCCGACTGCTTCCCGGCCCATGCCCGGTAAGCAGAGATGGCTGCCAGGTGCACCTTAAGGGTCGTCGACCGAAGCCCTTGCTGAGAAAGGGACCACAGGTAGTCCAGAATGCTTGCCAAGAAACAGGCCCTTGCCCTGACACCAAATGCAAGGTATATCTTCTGTTACTGCTTTATTTTTTTCTCTGGAGCAAAGTGTTTCTTACAGGGTATATCTTCTCTGAAATTATTACAGGTGGTGCTTTACAGGTTTTACAGTTTTATCTAACATTAGGATAAGCTTTCAGGGTTACTGCATTTGTTGTTGTCTGATTGTTTCTGCTCTTACCTCCTTGTTCTTTCGTCCGTGGTTCTTCTTTTTAGGCAGGGGAAGGGCCCAGCCACCCACCCCATCCCCAACCACCCCAAGCTACACTCCTTTTATAGGGTACCACAGTTGTGACATTTCCTGTAGCAGAGCAGGAAGGGGCGGATCAGTGGGGCCTCCACAAGGTGATCTCATTTACAGGGCACTAGTAATTTAACTTGTTATAACAAGTTAAACAAAGCACAATTAAAACCATTACTTGCATTTTTTCCTTTTTTCCCTTCTAATTACTCTGACTAGGTTACAAACCCAGCAACTTATTTGGAATGGATTTCATTAACTGCAGGTACTGTGGAACAATTTTCAGAAGGACAGTCTTACAGGATTTAGGACACTGTCCTACATGCTGGGCCTTTGAGATCTTAGGGCTCAGCTCCGGCAGCATGGGCAGAGACTGCACGCCTAAATTTCATATTGAAGAGGAAATACATTATAAGAACCACCTGCCATTTCCCCAGCATCCAACAGAAAACCTCGACCGCAGACGGTAGTTGGTCCAGGAGGTTGGCAGGTGGTTAGGAGGAACAAATCAGGTGCCCCATCACTCTCTGCTCTCCAACACATTACCTCCAAAACCATATAAACACTACAACAGGTATCTGCCTCTATCTCTGAAATCAAATAAAGAGGCAGAAGACACTGCAGAGCAGGACACTGTGGCACAGGAGCTAGCACAACAAAACTCACCCAAATCAGGAACCAAAACTAAACAACAAAGGAAATCCAAAAACTTCTGATCATAGGAGACTCATGATTCGGGAGTTGATACCCATCTCCAGCCAGGAGTGATGGTCAGATGTCTCCCAGGTACATCAGCATGGAGAGACACTGACCGCATTGCTAAAATTGTTCACAAAGCAGGAGAAAACATTGATGTCCTAGTACACATAGGGACTAATGATCTCGCCAGCCGGTCAGTTGTGGAGACCAAGGAACACCTGACTAGGCTGGGTGACAAACTATCATCTGTTTCGTCTGGCATCTCCTTCTCTGAGATCCTGCCAGTCTGGGAGAGGGGAGCAGATGGACGGAAGGTCAGAGAAGGGGAGATAGGGGAGCTAAACACGTGGCTCAAGGACTGGTGCCAGGAAAAAGGACACAGATTTGTAGGGAACTGGCAACAGTTCTGGGAGCAGTTCTTTAAATTTGATGGACTGCATCTGACTAAAGAGGGAGTCAGTGCATTGGGCAGAAGTTTGACGCCTTTGCAGAATATTTAAACTAGCAAATGGGGAGGGGTGCAGCACCCATACGCCGTAATGGGAAGAACACCCTCCCCTCAGCTAGTGGTCAAACAGGAATTCAGCATGTTTGCCGCTCATTTGCATCACCAGGTAAGAAAAGGTTTGTCTCCCACACGATGCACAGGGTAATGCCAAACTTCACCCAACAACTAACACACCAAAATCTGGCCAATGGAAAATCATGTACACAATGCTCACAGCCTGGGAAATAAGATCCCAGACCTGCAGGCATAATGTCAGAGGCTAAACTGGACATAGCAGCAATTAGTGAGACGTGGTTTACCAGTAACCACACTTGGGAGACTTCAGTACCTGGCTATGTATTGTTCAGAAGAGACCGGGTGCAAAAAGGGGGGGGAGTGGCCCTGTATGTTAATGGAAAATATCAAAGCTACAGAAATTCAGAATACACATAAGGAGCCAGAAGAACTGTGGGTCACCCTGGAAACAGGAAATGGGACAGCCATAAGAACTGGGGTTGTCTACAGGCCCCAGACCAGAGGAGGACATAGACACATTACTGTTAGAAGATATACAAAACATGACAGCTAAAGGGGAGGTTCTGATAATGGGAGACTTCAACATGCCAGATACAGATTGGTCAATACCAGCAGGAACATCTGCCAGAACTAGACTCATAGTGGATTCCCTGCAGGGAGAGGGCCTCAAACAACTGGTACAGCAACCCACAAGAGACAGGGCTATCCTAGATCTAGTACTGACTAACAAAGAAGGGATCACAGATCTCCAGGTAGAAGGTCACCTGGGGGCCAGTGACCATCACATGGTATGGTTCAATTTGGCTACTACATCTAAATCATCCCATTCCAAGGCAAAAATATGGGACTTCAGAGGAGCTGACTTTGATAAGATGGCCAACAGAGTTAAGCTAGCCCTGGCAAAAAGAAACACAGGTGAGGGGTACAGGAAAGTGGGCAAGCATTAAGGATGCAATACTTGAAGCAACATCCCATTGTGTTAGACAGAAAAGGAAGTGCAAAGAAGAAGGAAACCACTTTGGTTCTCAAATACAGTAGCAGAAAAGGTCAGAGCCAAAAGGCTGGCCTTCAGGAAATATAAGGAACACAGCGGGATGAAGATAGGGAGGCATACCAAACTGCCCTAAGGGAAGCAGGTAAGGCAGTAAGGCAGGCAAAGTCCCAAACTGAGGAAACACTAGCACGAACAGTAAAAGAAGGTGACAAGACCTTCTATAGATACATTAGTGAAAGGAGAAAGTCCAGAGGGGGTACTGCTAAGCTTAATGGAGAAAATGGAGCATGTGAGGAGGAGGACCCTGTAAAGGCATCTATCCTAAATAGATACTTTTGCTCAGTATTTACTGAAGAGAAGGTAGGCAGGGCCAACAGCTCAGCATCATGGACACAGGGGGAGGGAGGTGAGCACTACTCCTTCACAAAAAGAAAGGGTCCCACAAGAGCTTGCTAAGCTCAGGGTGGATAAGGCAATGGGACCTGATGGCATACATCCCAGGGTACTTAAGGAGCTAAAGGAGGAACTAGCAGAGCCATTAGCAGAATTGTTTAGTGAGTCTCTGAGCACAGGAGAGGTCCCAGAAGACTGGAGAAGGGCTTTATGTGATCCCGCCCACAAGAGTGGTAGCAGGGAGGAGGCGGGAACTACAGACCGGTCAGTCTTACCTCAGTAGTGGGCAAGATTATGGAGGCACTTAAGGAAAGGACAGTGCAACACCTGGAATCCATAGCGGCACAGGATCCAAGACAGCATGGGTTTACAAAGGTTCCTGTCAAACTAATCTCACAGATTTTTTGACTGGGTAACCAAAGTGGTGGACCAAGGGGAGCAGTTGATGTCGCCTACCTTGACTTCAGCAAAGCTTTTGACACTGTTCCATAGAAGATTGATAAATAAGCTGGGTAGGCTCGGGTGGCAGGTTGGTCAACTGGGTGGCAAACTGGTTGACGGCAGAAAACAGAGAGTGGTGGTAAATGGTATACAGTCAGAAGAGATGCAAGTCACAAGTGGGGTACCTCAGGGATCAGTCCTGGGGCCAGTCCTCTTCAACATCTTCATTAGTGACCTTGCAGATGGACTAGAGGGTAAGGCTTGTTTGTTTGCAGATGACACCAACATCTGCAACAGAGTAGATGATCCAGATGGGGTGGGCAGAATGAGAAGAGATCTGGATAAACCAGCAGAATGGTCAGAAGAGTGGCAACTGGGATTTAATGCAAAGAAGTGCAAAATCATGCACATAGGGAAGAGAAACCCTGAAGCCACCTATAGGCTGGGAGGAGCTGCTAGCAGTCACAAAGAAAGAAAGAGACTTGGGCATCATCACTGATGACCTAAAATCATCCAAGCAGACCTCTAAAGCAGTAGGTAAGGCTAGGGGGTGTTAGGGTGTATTAGTAGGGTATCACAAGTCGTAAGAGGGAGTGTAATAATCCTGTAATAAGACACACTGGTTAGGCCTCATCTGGAGTACTCATGTAAGTATTGGAGGCCACACCTTCACAAGGACATTAACCAAATTGAGGCAGTCCAGAGAAGGGCAACCAAATGGTGCAGGGACTGCATCAGAAGACATATGAGGACAGATTAACGGAGCTCAATATGTATACCTTGAGCAAAGGAGGGAGAGAGGTGATATGATCGAGGCATTCAAACACCTTAAGGGCATAAACAAGGTGAAAGAGTCTAACATGTTTAAATATAAGAAAAATAGCAGGACAAGAGGACACAGCATGAGATTAGAGGGAGGCCGATTAAGGGGAATGAGGAAATCTTTTCACAGAAAGGGTGGTGGATGCATGGAATGGCTTACCACAAGAAGTGGTGGCTATGAATACAGTGCAGGGCTTCAAACAGGCATGGGATAGGCATAAGGGAGCAATACAAATGACTATGAATAGATAGATCACTGACAGAGCAAAGGCCGATGGCACACTTATAAGGTAGAAAAAGAAATGGGCAGACTGGATGGGCCTTGCGGTCCTTATCTGCCGTCAACTTCTATGTTTCTATGTAAATGGAGAATCTCTTCCATTTGAAGGCGTAGCATTTTCTGGTCGACTCCTTACGGGACGCCTCAATGACGTTGAGAACCTCGTCGGAAAGACCCAAGGCCTGGAACTCTAGCCGCTCAGGAATCGGGCCGACAGGTGCAGGGATTGAAGGTCCGGATGGAATACCTTCCCCTGATTGACTGAGATCAGGTCCGGTGGGCTGGAAGCCGCCTGGAGCCTGAAGCTGAGACTGAGGAGATCTGATACCAGAACTCGCGGGGCCAGTCTGGGGCTACCAGAATCACCTGCGTCTTGTCCCTCCTCGCCTTGAGAAGCACCTTATGGATCAAGGGAAAGGCGTAGAAGAGGCCAGGGGTCCACGGCCTCGAGAAGGCATCCCCCTGCAGCGAGCCCTGCTGTGGGGGGCAGGCATGAAACAGTCTCAGCTTCGCATTCTCCCTGGAGGCAAACAGGTCCACCTAGGGCGTGCCCCAGTGGGAGAACAGATCTTGTACTACCTCCGGCAGGAGAGACCACTCATGGGATGCAGCCCCTATCTGGCTTAGGGCATCAGCCAGAGTGTTGGAGTCTCCTGCCACATGGATGGCAAGGAGATCCACCTCCAGGCTGCGAACGAGTGACCAAATGTGGAGAGCTTCCCTGCACAGAGGCATGGAGTGCGTCCCGCCCTGGCAGTTTAGGTAGCACATGGTCGTGGTATTGTCCGTCTGGACCTGAACCACTTGACCCCGTAGAAACGGAGCAAAGGCGGTGAGGGCTAGACAAACCACTCGAAGCTCCAGCAGGTTGATGTGGCATCGGGACTCCCAAGGGGACCAGAGGCCATGTGCTTTGTGCTCCCCCAGATGGGCACCCCAACCCATCAGAGAGGCATCGGTCGATACAGAGACTGTCGGCTCGGGGCGGACAAACGAGATGCCCTCCTGCAGATGTGCTGGAACGGTCCACCACTGGAGAGCGTTCCACATTCCCTGGGCCACTGTCACTAACTGATCCAGCAGATCGAAGTGCTGTGACCATTGGCTGGCCAGCCCCCATTGAAGGGGACGCATGTACCAACGGGCCCAATGGACCACGCTGGTGCAGGCCGCCATGAGGCCCAGGAGGTGCATGAAGTCCCAGGCAGGGTGCAATTGCCCAACCTGAAATGATTGGGCAAAGGAGGAAAGAACCTCGGCCCTGTCCGCCAGGAGCCGTGCTCTGGCTAGTAGAGAGTCGAGCTCTGCCCTGATGAATTGTATCACCTGCTTTGGCACGAGTTCCGACTTGGCCTCGTTGATGAGGAGGCCAACCTGAGAGCAAACCTGGAGGGACAGATCTCTGGACCGCTCCACCTCCGTTCTGGAGGGGGCTTCAATCAGCCAGTCATCCAGGTAGGGGTACACCCGGACCCTTCGGCGCCGAAGGAATGCTGTCACCACTGCCATGCATTTGGTGAAGACCCTGGGAGCTAGGAAAAGGCTTGAAGGGCATGGCCCGGAACTCGTAGAGGGATCCCTCTGCCCTGAAGCGGAGGAATCTCTGGTGGAATGGATGGATTGGGACGTGAAAGAATGCATCCTGGAGGTCCACGGAACAGAACCACACGCCTCGCTCCAAGGATGGGATTATCTGAGCCAGAGTGATCATCCTGAAGGTCCGAGACCTTAGGAACCTGTTCAGGTCGTGCAGGTTGAGAATGGGGCGCCAGCCCCCCATCCCTTTTGGGACCAGGAAGTACCGGGACACAAACCCTGGGTCTGGAGGAGGATCTGCCACCTTCCTGATCACCTCTTTTTCAAGGAGCAGGGCGATATCGGCTCGGTGAGCCAAGAGAGAGGCTGCAGACCCCGTAGCTCCCCGAGGGGCGATGGCTCAGAAGGGAGGGGCCTGCTCGAACTCCAGAGGCAGGCCCTTTCCTACCACCTCCAACACCCAGCAGTCCGTGGTGATAGCGGACCAGGCGGAAAGGAAGTGGCGGAGCCGTCCCCCCATGGGGGGAACCCATGGGGGAGTGACGAGGCTGGGGGTGACACCCCTCAACCCGTCACTAGGCAGGCTTGGAGGAGGGACTGGCCAAGGGACCTCCTGGGCCTTTTCCTCCCTGCTTCCTGTTAGAGGAAGCTGCAGGCTTGGCTTTGGGGTGCCACGCACGAGCCTGCTGGCCCTCGTGTTGGTACTGTTGGGCCAGACGTGCCGCAGGAGCAGAAGGGCGAAAGGACTTATGCTGTTGCTGTCGACGGCCCTTGTCCTTCTGGGCGGAGGTGACCAAGTCCAGAGTGGCATTAGACTTTTCGATCCACTGGAGGTGACCTTCCACTCCAGGGCTGAAGAGGTCGGTCCCCAGGAAGGGGACATCCGCCAGTTTATGCTGGGTATCCGCCATGAAGGTGGATATCCTCAGCCATGCTCTGCGGCGCATGGCCACTGCAGCCGCAAATGATCTGGCACAGGAGTCTCCAATGTCCAGAGCCGTTTGGAGCTGCTGTTTTGCCACTGCCCTTCCTGGTCCCATACCTGCCTGACCATGGTCTGCAGGTTGGCCGGGAGATGAGGGATCACCTCATCCAGGGAGCCCATGAGGCATGGGAGAAGTGTGCCATCAGCACGGCCAAGCTGGCCTGGCGGAGGCCAAGGGAGGATGCAGCATACACTTTGCGCCCGGCATAGTCCAGTTTTTTGGACTCCTTGTCACGGGGCTTATCCACATCCCTAGCGTTCTCGGAATGCCGGAAAACGCTATCGGTGACCAACCCCTGGCAGAGGGGTGTTCCGGAAAACCAGACAAAGAGCTGGTAGGGACCGCATACTTCCTGGCCATCCTGGTCGAAGGCGCAGGACAGGAAGCAGGCCGCTGACAGAGCTCCAAGGCTGGGCCAACAATGGCTTCAGCCACTGGAAAGGCCTCCGTGGGTGAATCCCCTCGGTCCAGTATCTCCATTAGGGGATACTTGGTCTGCTTGGATACAGGCCTGAGCTGCATCCTGGTGGACTCTAAGATGAGCCAAAGCAGACCCATAAAGGACGATGGGCTTTCGTCCATCGACTGGCCCCCGGAGGACTCCAGGTCAATGGGCCTGGAGAACAGGGAGGAGTTGTCAGACTCCGAGGAGTCTGCGAAGAGCTGCCTGGGGCCTAAGCCACCCTCCACCTGCCGAGGACAGTCGGGAGTGAGGGTGACTGACAAACTGTGGGGCAGACTCTGACCCGACCGAGAGTCCTTGGTCGGCGCCCCCGATTTCGGTTGTGGAGGCGGAGGTTCCACCACAATCGGTGGGGCAGCTGGTTTCGGCCGAACAACTGGCCCAGGCTTAGGCACCTCAACTACAGCGAGGGGTTGTTTCGGCCATTCGGGTGACAGCCACTTGATGGCCAGGGAAGGCGACAGCGTCGGCTTGTTCCTGGACAGAAGTAACTGCTGCCACATCAGGTCCTCGTAGCGCTGACGCAATTTGCGCCGGAGCCTCCGAGGAGGAGGAGGAAGACACGGACGAGGGTGGCGCCCGCTTACTTGGTAGCCGAGATCAAGACCGATGTTCATGGATCGGGTTGGACCGAGACGATGTCTGGAGACCGAGACCGAGATCCTCAGTGTTTTCGAGGACGGGTCTGGGAAGGGGCAGGGGACACCCGCTCTTCCCTTGGCTCGGAAGCCTTGACCGGGAACTCCGGCACAGGAGGCGCAGGCAAGTCCTCTGTCTCCACCGGGGGAACAGGTGAAGAAGGGTTGTCAGCTTCACCAGTCGACAGCCCGTCCGACGGGTCGAGAAAAATCTCAACCGCGTTGACAGGTGTCTCGGCTGGCTGACCTGACGTGGACACCGTGAAGCCAGTGGCCTTAGCCGCAACCTCGACCGAAGTCGAGTGTCGACTGTCCAGGGAAGGGGACCTCTCCCGCTTCCACGAACGCCGACGATGGGACTTACTCTTCAAGTCCTTCTTTTTGGACCGAGAAGAATGTCCCGATGGCCCCTCTCCCTTCGTGGAAAGGGACTGGCACAGCTCCTTAAAAGAAGCTGAGTAGGAGGAACCCAAAGAGAGCGGGATAAATGCCACAACCGAAGAAGAGGATGATGCGGCCTGCGCTGCCTCCTCCTCGAGGGCGATCATCTGTTCGAGTTGCTCAGCCGAGCCAGCCACCGTGGTCACCGCCCAACGGGCCTCCTTTGACTTCACCGGCGGGTAGCACTTCTCGGGGCGCCCAAGCTGTAACCGGGCAACGCGGTCTTCCAGGACGTTGACTGAAAACGAACGGCATAACTTGCAGGCCTGCAGGTCATGGTCTAGACCGAGGCAGTAGACGCACATGGAGTGCGGATCTGTCCTGGACATTTTCTGCCCACATGGGCACCGCCGAAATCCGGGAGTCGATTTGTCCATCGCAGCCGCGAGGGAGGAATCTGACCGAAGTCTTGAAAATTTAAGAATAAGTTTCGGGCGAACCGAAAAATTAGGATCCAGCCTATACGCAGAGCGTTAAGGTGGGAACCTAAGCTTCCAAGCAGTAAGTAAGTTCTGGCGTCATGGGGCAGAGCCGAGAGTTTTACTACCCGGATGGATGGGAGGAGCCAGCTTGAAGACCTTCCGGCAAGATTTTAAGTGGCAAGGAACCTGCCAGACAGTGTGGATGAACAACATATCCATGTCCCTAGAAAGATCAGTTATTCAGGTCCCAAACAAACTTTTCGAACTCAGAGACAAGAACATAACAGAGGGAGAAGGAGGAGATGGAGGTAACATAGGGCAATGGCAAAGAACTCACAACAGGGGAAACAGAGGGAGAATGTAATTTTTAATTTAAGTAAAAAGGAATTATCGGACAAAGAAAATGAAGTCCTAAGTTTGGGACTGTCATATTCTATAACTAAAAAAATTAATAATTTTCAATTATTAGCCGATTTAAACAAATTATTTAGGAATATCAGACTTCAAGTTCAATTTCAAAGCATAGAAGAGAGTAATCCAGCAAAACAAATATTGAAAAAGGTAATGGGTATCAAATCTAGCTATACGCCCCAGACTAATATCAGTAATGCAGTAGAAACTTATATTAGCACAATGCTAAAAGAAATAGAGGATTTGTGTGAAAAAAGAAGAAAATGTTTCTCAAATACGATACAATCTTACTAAGAAACAAAGGCAAGTTTTAATTGAGCTAGAGAAAGATTTAGAATTAGTCATAAAACCTTCAGACAAAGGAGGGGCTATAATTTTGATGGACATAAATAAATACAGAGACGTGTTTGCAATTGTTGAATGTGAAAGAAAACTACCAGAAATTATCTGGAAATCCAGTGTATGAAATACAGCAGAAGATTAAAGAGTTGCTAGAAGAATTTGAAGCTTTAGGCTGTCTTTATTCATGGGAAAGAGAGCTATTAATATGTGAAAATTCTAGAGTCCCAGTATTTTATGCCTTACCAAAGGTTCATAAGGATGCTGAAAATCCACCTGGTAGACCCATTGTATCAGGGATAGGCTCTACAGTAGAGCCTATTTCAAAGTATAGTGATTTTCATATTCAGGATCTCATCCAGAATACAGGTGCATATATAAAGGATACTACACATGTATTACAATTACTACAGGAAATTAATTTACAAAATAAAATCAACGAAAATACAATCTTGGTGACAATAGATGTAAAAGATCTGTATACTTTGATTCCACACCAGCAGGGAGTGCAAGCTCTTTATGAACTTTTAGAGAAAAGACCAGGGTACTTGAGACCCAAATCCAGACTGCTTATGGAGTTGGCATCCTTTGTTCTAAATAATAATTATTTTAAGTTTGAAGAAGATTTCTGTGGTCAGAAAAAGGGTGCAGCAATGGGAAGTAGCATGGCCCCTGGCTATGCTAATGCCTACATGCATATTTTTGAACTTAAATATGTGCTCAATACAGATATAATATATTTCAATAACATTATATTGTGGAAACGTTTCATTGATGATGTGTTGTTATTATGGAATGGTGGAGAAAGTCTCTTAAAATAATTTCTGATTTATTTAAATTCTTGTGATGCAAACTTAAAATGTACATCAGACTTTAGTGTGAAGAGTGTTAACTTTCTGGATATCACCATTTTTAAAAATGATAATATTTTGGATACCACAATGTTTAGAAAGGAAACAGATAGGAATACGACATTACATGGAAATAGTTTCCATCCTGAAAATTTATTCACAGTTATTGAGAACGAAACAAAACTGTAGTAGACCAATGGACTATAAAAAAAGAGAAGGTTACCTTGGAAGATTTAAGGAGAGAGGATATTCTTTTAAAACAATTAGAGTAATTCTAAACTGTTAAACATTAATAGAGAGAATTTAATAAAGGAAATACCACAGGAAACCCCTCCAGAGAGTCATAGGAAACATACCTTCAGTACAACACATTGTACACAAATATCCAAGATTAGGAAGACCATTTTCAAGCATTGGGGTATCTTACAAAATGATCCTTACACTTGTCATCTGTTTGCACAAAGACCATTTGTTACTTCTAAGAAGGCACCGAATGCTAGAGACAAACTGTTGAAAGCAGTTCATCACCAGAAAGAAATCAGAAAGGGACAATTATTACTTGGTCCCTTAAAAAAATGGAATGTTTCCATGCGGGAAATGTGTAGCATGTGGCAACACATGTAAAAAAGAAATGTTTAAACACCCATATACTGGGAAAAAGTACCATATCAGACAACATATTGACTCTAACACATCAAGGGTTATCTATGTGTTACAGTGTCCGTGTGACAGACTTTATGTTGGACAAACTTCAAGAGAGCTTAAAAAGCAAATCTCGGAGCATAATAGTAAAATTAGATCAAAGGATGAGTGTTCTTCAGTAGCCAGGCATTTTAATGAGAGAGGCCATACAGTAATGCTGCTCAGATTTTGGGGGCTGGAAAAAAATACAAGAATCTTATAAAGGAGGTGATTACCAAAAACTGCTAGAAAGTAAAGAAACAAAATGGATTTATGAGTTAGGCACCTACTATAAAGAATGGGGCCTGAATGAAGAAATAAAATGGCAGTCATGCTGGTGAAGGGATGTGAAAATATAGTAGTATTCTAGGCTTTCCTTTTAATTGCCTCCTAATATCTTCAACCCCCCCCGTCCCCCGGATAATATTTTGATTTAACTGGTTAGAACATACAGTAAAATATGACAGAGTAGAAGAAACATTATCCTAACATTCATCAGCACTGCTGTAATGGACTCTACAGGTACGAGAGAGAAAACAGGAAATTTTGTATATAGTATTAAAGTGTTACTACAACAAAAGCAACTTTATAGGTCTATGCCTTATAACACCCATGTTGGAACAGCTTCCCAGGTAACTGAGGTTGCCAGGTTACAGCTTGAGCTGCAGGGGATGAAAAATCCCTAAGTCTGAGGTCCGTGACACTTGCAATCTGCTGCCGGACTTGAGCTTCTCAGCCCTTTTCAGTCCAACGGACTTGCTTGCCTGTTTCAGCTTTGTAGCCGCACATGCACCGAGGTGTGCAGATAAGGGACTACAAGCATCTGCTCTGTGGACTTCAAAGCAAGCAATCCCCCCCCCCCGGGAGCCAATCACAGCAGCTGGGAGACAACAGCAGCAGCAACCCCACCGAAAGCGCTTACCTCCGTCGCAGCAGTCAGAGTGCAGTGCGCAGCTGCACAGCACTGATGAATGCGGGACGGGGGGAGCGAACATTCTGCTTCTGTATAGTGGCTGGATCAATCTGCGCATGTGTGGCTGTCTTTTCTGTGCCATCTAACTTGAGAGCTGATACCGACATGTCTTTCTCACTCTAGACCCTCCAGTACAGGTAAAAACTGAAATTATTGCCACAAATAAATTAAATTAAAAAAAGGCAGGCTACTGGGTTTATGAAATCAATATTGGGTGGAAACTAATTTTAAATAAGGGACTCAAGCAAGCTACTTTAGAAAGTGAGACGCTGTGTGTGTCAACTTGGAAGCCGGAGTGCTGTAGTGTAATATGGCAATTAAAGGACTCTAATATTTATCAAAAATATTTTTTTTATATTTTTTTTGGGGGGGGGGGTTAATTTGGAGCTGGGCTTGTGACAGATGACAGCTGCAGTCAATTTATTTAGTGGGGCTGGGCTGGAAGCAAGCCTAGAGTTCTGGTGGACCCACTTTGAATTAAGCAGAGGTCAGGACATCTTTTTGTCTTATCACCTACTTTTGGGTAAGGCTGGGCTGGTAACTGGTAGAAGCTAGCAGTTACTTTTTATTTTTGGGGCTGGGCTGGAAGCAAACCTACTAGCCCTGGATCAAGTCATCCTGACATTGCTGCTTCCTATGGAAACAGACAAAAGAAAAATATTTGTTTTGGTAAAGAAAATGTAGGCATAAAAATGGTGCAACTTACTAATGCCTGCAGCGGACTTACAAAAAAAAGGGACTATAAGTCCTGGACTTACAGCTTCCCAAAAAAATGTTCAACCCCTGAGCTGATGCTGAGTAAAGACATCACAGCTTTTTCCACATGAGTATAAGAGGGATAGACCAACACCAAGCCTCTTGCTGCCACTTCAAATGTTAGGAAGCTGTGTTCATGTGGATAAATAGTAAGTTCTTGCCTTTAGGAAAGAAATGAATTAATCTTATGGGTAAATCTATATATTCATTTTGTTGGGTTCTCTTCTTAAATAAAGGGTAAAAAAAGTAATACTGTAAAACGGAATGAAGCAGCGTGAGCAGTGCTAACAAAGACAGAAGCGCTCTAGAGGTAAATACCACTAAGTTAAACTGGGAGATTATTTGAAGAATTTAGATAGATTCAAAAACGGGCTTGCAAATGTTTTTTATGTTGATGTTTCTTCTTTTTAAACAAAGGATAAAGAAAGTGATACTGCAGCACGAACAGTGTTATCAAAGGGGAGAGAAAAAAAATGCTTTAGAGGTAAAACCACTGAATTAAACTGGGAGATTATTTAAAGACTTTAGAGAGATTCAGAAATGACTTGATAAACATTTTTTATGTTTTAGAGAACACAGATTCATCATTGAAAGAAAGTGGTAATTATAAAACTGAATGGAAACTGTTGAAAGGTGAATATTATACATAATATAGAATGTATTTAACACTATAGAAGATGTCAGTAAACAGAACCCTTTCTGTATATTTTAGATGGTATTGGAAATTAGTTGAAAATAAGGTGGCCGTGTTTGGAGCCGCAAGCAAGCACATTAAAGGTGAATACTATAACAGTTTGAAATATTATTTATGCATTTTGGTTTATAAGAGATTAGTATATTTAAGAACCGCAAGGAGAAATCTGGAATTATTTAATGTTAATATGAGGAAAGCATATGGCAACAGAAACAATTGAGCAATGACTAGTTTAAAATGAAGTTTAAGCCGTTTAGGCGAGTTTGAAAATCGTTAGGCACGAGTTTGTAATTGTAGAAATGTGTTGTGGAAACAATATGAATGGAGCTTTATATAGAAGGCTCACTATAGTATAAGATGTTTTGGGAATCATTGGTAGCGATACCCATAGAAACAATGATGATTTTTCTAATTAATAATTTTATGAATATTAAACATGAATCAACATATTTTATTTATATATTTAACAGTCCCCCAGAAGAAGCCAAGTCGGCAAAACGTTGGAGCACAGATGAAAAAACTAAAATAAAAAAGAAATGGAACATTAAAGATTGCTGTGTTTGGTTATTACCAGAGTTGGTGCTTTCTGTTATGGTTGATGCTTTTTCACACATCGCACAGTCTCCGCACCCTACAGATTGAAGAATTAAGAATGCAGATTTCCCCTGGAAACTTTTGCTTTTAGGCACCCATGCACACTATCTTTAAGAAAGAGCTTTGCAACTACTTCATCTCCTCCAACCAATGCTCATGCTTCAACCCCCCTTAGCCCCTCCTCACTACTTACCCTATCATCTCCCCTTCCCCCTTACCGCCTTAAACCTTTCTTTCAACTCATAGCACTTATAGACTAAGGGTGGGATATTCAAACTGCGCCATTCATAGGCGCAAGCCTTTCGCGCCGCGCAAAATAGTTGGCGAGGGTGGGGTTCAGCGACATTCACGAGTTGCGCCATTGAGCAACCTTTGAATATCACCCCAGCCACAGCCACTGTGCATGGCACAGTGGAACTTGGCGCCACCCGCAAGTTGACAGAGTGGAGCATTCAACTCGCGGTGGCGCAGTTCCATTGCGCCATGCGCAAAATCCCGATATTCAAAAGGTGACATGCAAATGGGGCTATAATTCATGCAAGACGCAGGGGGGGCCATTAGCATCTGATTATGGCCCCATTTGCATGCCATTAGCATGTAGGTGCGCCGATCCCCGAGGACTTGCGCCTGGCGCCCTGCCAGGCAGCAGCCGTCGGGGACCGATGCCCCCTGCAGTCCGATCATGGGGAATCAGTGTACAAACCCCCACCACCACCCCCAGTGGCCCGATCGCAGGCATAGTGTACACTCTCACCAGCCCGGATAGCGGCAGTAAGTTTAATAAACCCCTCCTCCCGCAGTCATCCCTGGTGGTCCAGTGGATCGAAATGCTCGATCGCGGGCAGTACGCTTAATAAACCCCCATCTCCCGCAGTCATCCCTGGTGGTCCAGTGGACCAAATGCCCGATCGAGGGCAGTACGCTTAATAAACCCCAAACATAGCCCTGGTGGCTGAGCGTCCCCCACCCCACCCACCCATGAAGCCCCACCACCCTGCCCCCCAGCAGCCGGCAGCATCCCACCCACCTGCCACCTCGCCACCCGCCGACTGACTGCGTGTTGTAGCTGCACGCCCATTTGTGCAGAGTAAGAGCCAATGGAGCGGGCAGCCCATACCGTATATGACAGTCCAGATTTGTGAATGAATTCCCCTCCGGTTCCGGCAGCTATGTCTGTTTGAGCGAATGCCAAAGAACATACTCATATTGAGAAAAGTAGCCCTGGTAGCTGACAATACGCATACCCAAGGTGGAGGCAACAAAAACTCTCTTACCTAAGGTGTCTATCTTATGAGATTCTTTGTTATAGGCTGGGTTGTAGATGCCTGAGAAAGAACAGCCTTATCATTCTCTGCCAAGACTACAATAGGGTCTGCAAAGGCCCGGGAGGCCAAAATGGGTCAATCCTTGGGAGCAGCATACTTCCTGTCTATGGTCTTAGTCACAGAAGGAATGAGAGCAGGATTATTTCATACCATTTGAGAGAGTGTTTCAAAGGAAGGTTGTACTGGGGGAGTTAAATCCATAGGGATCTCTGGGACGAGAAGGTATTGGAGCCTTAAGAGCTTCCCAGGATCGATATCTGTAGTCTGGTGAGAAAGAGTAGAATTCAAATTTTTCAGCAGAGACTTAAATGACAAATCTTCAACCACAGGCTCTGTGACAGGATTAGGTCCTGTTTCTTCTATGTCATCACCTGTCAAGGTCTGGGTCAGGCTCAATATACTTTCCTGACAGTCCAGGAGGGACTGTATGAAAAAATTAATCACCTTAGTAATTGTGTTTCTTCTAATGGAGTCTTGCTGTATTCTGGCAATTGCAGTTAGCTCCAGCACTTGAACTGCCCCAGAGAGTGAAGGGTTAAAATTCTATGCCAGGCATAGAACGTTGGGCTCGAGCTCGGTTGAAAACTCTGTCTGTGACACTTTGAAACCAAACTGTCAGATTCTTGCGAGCTAAAACTCACTGACTATATAATGTGGAAATTTTAAAATTCCTACTAGCCAACTGGCAACAAAGACTTTAGATTCCCAAAAGACTCAAGTCAGAAAACTCAAAGACAAAAAACCAAGCAATAAGAAATAAAAAAACTCTTAACTAATCAAACACAAAGAACCCAACACAACAGAAGTGGGCTAAAGACAACCCTGGGGTGCAACACTGCACCTGCCCACCCACTTCCCAAAACAAGTTCTGAGAAGGGAGGCAGGGAGGGAGGTCAGAATACAGCAAGACTCCATTAGAAGAAACACAATTACTAAGGTGAGTAATTTTTTCTTCAAACAACATGAAGTCTTGCTGTATTCTGACAACTGCAGACTACCAAGCAGTACCTCCAAGAAGGAGGGACAGAACCTACTTTGGGAATAGGCTCTGAAGCACTGCTATGCCAAACCGAGCATCACTCCTAGCCTGGATATCCAGAGAGTAATGCTTGGTGAAGGTATGAACTGTTTTCCAGGTGGCTGCTTGGCAAATTTCTAACAAAGGAATATCCCTGGCTACAGCCAGAGATGCAGCTGTACCTCTAGTGGAATGAGCCCTCAGGCCTGAGGGTGGTTTTTCCCAGTTTTTCATAGCAGAATTGGATACAGGACACAATCCACCTGGCAATGGTTCTCTTGGTGGCAGGTTTTCCCTCACCTACTTCCCCATAAGTGAGGAACAACTGGAGGGAGTCAAACTTGTGACCCTTTGTACGTTCTATGTAGTAACTAAGGGCCCTTTAACATCTAAACTGTGTAGCCTCCATTCCCTGAGGAGGTGTGATCAGTGAAGAACACAGGAAGAGACATAGATTGGTTTAAGTGGAAATCAGAAACCACTTTAGGTAAGAACCTCCTATTGGTTCTAAGGACCACCTTATCTCTATGGAATGAAATGAAGTCATGCTCCACTGACAGGGTTTGCAAATCACTGATACATCTGGCAGAAGTAACAGCAACCAAAAACAGTTTTCCAAGTCAATACTTGAGCTCTGCTGAGAACATAGGCTCAAAGGGGTTGCATAAGCTGAGCAATGCAAATATTCAAATCCCAGGCAGGAGCAGGATCCCTAAATGGGGATTGGTATGAAGCAATCCTCTGAAAATGTACAGAATACAGGGTGAGATGACAGAGGAAGACTTCCCACTGACAGGAAAGCAGAAACAGCTGACAAATGAACTTTGAGAGTAGCTGGTTTGAGGCCTAGGCCATTAATGTGAACCATATAATCCAGAACAGTAGACAACTCAGCAGTAT
Organism: Neoceratodus forsteri; assembly: GCA_016271365.2. Classification (NCBI taxonomy): domain Eukaryota; kingdom Metazoa; phylum Chordata; order Ceratodontiformes; family Ceratodontidae; genus Neoceratodus; species Neoceratodus forsteri. The sequence goes on from CM028137.1 coordinate 137,734,765, forward strand.
CTGGGGATATATGCTTCTTGGAACACCAAATACTGAACCTTTTCCATTTGGAGTTGTAAGTTTTTCTGGTGGCAGGCTTTCGAGAAGCTTTGAGAATATCCAGAACCCCTTAGGACAGATGTAAGTCTGCACACTCTAACTCTTCAAGAGCCATGCCTTGAGATTGAGTGACCGGAGACTGGGGTACCCTGAGAGGAGGTTAACAGAATGTGATTCCTGGGAAGAAACAGGGGAAGATGGACTGCTAAGGACAGCAACAGGGGGTACCAAGGCTGCCTGGCCCAGTCTGGAGCAATCAGAATCACTTTGCATGGTTGTGACCTTACCTTGACTAGAACCTCAACAGTAGAGGAAAAGGAGGGAAGGCATAAAGAAATTTCCCTCCCAGTCCAAAATCAGAGCATCCAGAGGGACTGAGCCCAAGACTGGGGGTCTGCAACAAAATAGAGGAAGTTGGTGATTGTCTGGGCTGCAAAGAGATCTATCTCCGGAGTGCCCCACCTTGAAAAAATCACTTTCAACACCAAAGGATCCAGAGATCATTCGTGATGTCCCTGGGAAATCCTGCTCAATGCATCTGCTATCACATTGTCCTTTCCTGGGAGGTGGACTGCAACTAGAGAAGTCTGCAGGAATAAGCCAGGGACTATATTTCATGGCTCTCAGCACAAGGCCACGGCCGAGTGCCTCCCTGCTTGTTGATGTACCACATGGTGGTAGTGTTGTCCGTCCTGACCTGAACCACCTTGTTCTGTACTGACTGAGAGAAAGCTTGGAGGGCAAGAAGTACTGCCCTGAGCTCCAGGAGGTTGATATGAAGAAGGGATTCCTGAGGGAACCACAGTCCCTGGGCCATGAGAGCCCCCAGATGGGCTCCCCACCCCAAAAGGGAAGCATCTGTGGTAAGAACCACAGAGTGAGTCTGAGTGACACATGGAACACCTTAACTCAGACTGTCCAGGTCCTGCCACCACTGAACAGCCTGAATTAAGGTCTGAGTAACAGGAACTAGCTTGGTAAGAGGATCTTTCCTTTGGGACCAAAAAGTCCTCAGATGGAACTGAATGTCCCTCATCTGAAAGCTGGCTCCTTGGACCACTGCCGTGGAAGCTGCCATGTGGCCCAGAAGCTGACGAAAATGCCTTGCTGGTCGAGAAACACGAGAGAGGAAGGAAGAGGCTAGCTGAGAGATGGCTTTTGCCCTTTCCAAAGGAAGGAAAGCTCTTGCCTTGAGCATGTCCAGCTCTGCTCCTATAAAAGTAAGGAGCTGTACTGGCTCGAAAACTGACTTGGGAAGACTGAGAAGGAACCCCAGGGAAGGAGAACTTGCTGGGTGACCTGCAGATCTGACTTGACTTGGTCTGGAGACTGGCCCACAAGGAGCCAGTCGTCCAGGTATGGAAAAATAGAAATCCTTTTCCTTCCTAACAAGGCCACCACTACTGCTAGGCACTTTGTAAACACCCTTGGAGCTGAAGTTAGGCCAAAGTGCATTGCTCTGAACTGATAATGGCCTGAGGGCAATTTGAACCTGAGGTACTTTCTGTGGGAGCACCTGATGGGAATGTGAAAATAGGCATCCTTGAGGTCCAGGGAGGCTAGCCACTCTCCTGGCCTCAGAGAGGGAAGAATTGTTCCCAGAGTCACCATTTTGAATTTTGGCTTTAGCACGTGCTTGTTTAGGTATCTTAAATCTAGGATGGGTCGCCACTCCCCTGTCTATTTTGGGGTAAGGAAGTACCTGGAGTACAGACCTTTGCCCCTGTATAGGGTAGAAACTCTCTCTATAGCTCTTAAGGCCAGTAGAGAGGAACCTCTGCCTCTAGAGCAAGGGTTTCTGATGTATTTGCACGTGGAAAGAATCTGGGTCTCAGTTTCGGAACTTTTTTGAAACTGAGCACCAGCCCCTGGCTTACAACTTCCAGGACCCACTTGTCTGAGGTAACAGACGTCCAGTCCTGGACAAAGTAAGCCAGCCTGCCTCCTACTGGAATGGGGGAGTCGACCCGGGCTGACACATCAGGGTGTCTGCTGGGCAGGAGCCTTAGGCTGAGGGGTGGATGCAGCCCTGCTCATCCCCCTTCTGCCTCTCCCTCTGAAGAACCCCCTCTGAGAAAAGGAAGAAGAGGTCTGTGCTTGGTAAAAAGGCCTGTGAAAAGGCCTGCCCCTAGCTTGCTGCCTTTGAGGAGTTGCCTGCCTCTCCTTGGCCTGGGCACTTCTGTAAGTGGTCCTGTACTCATCCCTTTTCTTCATGTAATTCTTTGTCTGCTCCCCAAACAGAGAATTACCTACCACAGGGAAATCCATGGCCTTGGCCTGGGTATCCTGTGAAAGGTTAGTACATCTGAGCCAAGCCATTCTCCGAAGAGCCACAGATGTAGCCATGACTCTTGATGACACATCATTGGAGTCCACAGCAGCATGAAATTGCACCTTTGATGCCTCGATCCCATCAGCAGCCACCCCCTCCAGCTCCTTGGCTAGCTGGGGGGAAGCCTGTTTAGCCAGTGCCAGTACAGTGTCCCACCTGGACTTCTGGTACCTAGCTGTGTAGGCCATATAGTTAGCCTGCCTGAGTCCCAAAGATGATGCCATGTACTGCTTCTTTGCCATGGCATCTATCTTCCTGGAATCGTTGTCTGGGGGGTGTGAGGCCAAGGGAATGTTTGTCTTGTCACAGGCAGCAGCCTGCACTACCCCAACATGTTTGCACTACTGATAAAGAAATTCCATATCTGAGCTTGACAAGGTGTACCTCTTGTCCATTCTCTTGTCAACAGGAGGTACAGAGTTGGGAGACCTAAGAATTTTTTGTGTCTGTTTCCCAAAGTACTTATGGAGGGGAACAGACAGTCTCTTAGACTCTGGGATGTCCATCATCTCTAAAAAGTCAGGCTCCTCTTGATCCTCCACAGCCTCCTCAATAGGAAGCTGGAGGGTTTGAGCCACTTTTCTGTAAAACAGAAAGTGGGGAGGGGACTCAGAAAGCCTAGTAGGGGAAACACCAGAAGGTCTGTCTGGGGAGATGTCCGGTTCCACAAAGCACATACAGACTTTCATTGTCGTAATCATCCTCTTCGAAATCCCCCTCCTCATCAAACTCTAGTTCATAAAAATCTTCAGGGGAATAATCCTGAACCAGGGGAACCGACCGAACCGAACCCCTGCCAGAAGGCGCCAGATCGGTTGGAACCGGACGAAGCGATTCCACAATCCGAATCACTCTGGCTATCTCTTCGGCGGTTGGAACATGAAGTTCTGGATCCGAACTGGCCGATTCATCCTTGTGTTTTCTTTTTGTAGGAACCGATCCCTCAGGATCGGCTCTCCTCTTTGCCTGAAGAAGTATCGCCCTGGTCAGAGGGCACTCCTTCTGGTTCGGTAGGAACTGAACCGGGTTGGCCTTCCAGGTCAGTGGATTTCTCGGCCTCCTTGTCCCTAAGTCTACCTAACCTTTTATCCAACGTAGACTTAGGGAAATTCTTGCAGATTTGGCAGTCTGAATCAAGGTGGTCAAACCCCAGACAGTAAACACAAGTGGTGTGGGGATCGGCCTTAGCAAAGACCTCACCACACACACTGCAGTGTTGAAACCCAGGGCCTGCTTTTTCTTGGGTTTCAGACATGGCCAACCTAACAAAACTTACCCTTTATAAGGCAACCACCAGGCAAGACCCCACTATCGGTTTCTCACTGTGTTACGGGTGTTGGAAAAAAATGTTCAAATCACGTTTTTTCTTAAAACCGATACGGACCGGTAACCACACACTAAACTTTTCAGAAAGATTTCTCACTAAAGGATCAGTTCAGCAGAACCGATCGGAAAAATTTACAATTTCCACACAATAACTATCCTACATACTTACGGTACACAGACAGAGTCTCAAACCGACAAACGGAACGTAAAGCAGACTAAAACCGACACTTTAACCGCGTTTGAACTGAGCAGAAGGAGAAAATCTCTGGAGCGACTGTTCAGTGAGGCGGAGTAAAGAATCTGATGGTTTGGTTTCAAAGTGTCACAGACAGAGTTTTCAACCCAGCTCGAGCCCAACGTTCTATGCCTGGCATAGAATTTTAACCCTTCACTCTCTGGGGCAGTTCAGTGCTGGAGCTAACTGCAATTGTCAGACTACAGCAAGACTTCATGTTGTTTGAAGGACAGGAAAGGAGTGAAAATCAGAAGTAAATGAGGAAGGAAAAGGGTATGGAGTCGAGAAGCCCTGAAGGCTGGAAGACATCATAGCAAGCCTTGGCGCTGAAGACTGTGGCGCTGCTTGACATGACATAGTGCAGCGCATGGCACCGACAGTGCCCCTGGTGCCGAAAAGCCGCATGGCACCGAGAAATGAAAATTACGTACCTACCGTAATTCTTGATCTTCTCTTGTATCTTCACCATTCATTACTTACTGGGTGTAAGCCAGAGGCGCGCACTCATCACGGGAGCTTTTTTTTTTTTTAAAGTTTGCACTAACGGCACCGCCCCCAGAGTGACGCCATAGCGTCATGCGAGGGCAGCTGTTAGTAGCGATCGACTCCTCCTCCAACTCAGTTCTGTGAGCCTGAGAGGCAAAAGTGAAAGCATAGAGATAGAGATAGCGAGGCAAGATAGCCAAGGGATAGCAAAGTAAGGAAGAATGAACTGAAAAAGGAATAAGCCGATGGAGGAAGGACAGAGGAGATAAGAGTATCCCTAACCTGGGGACCGCAGGGCCTCCTTACCTGGGCGACTCTAGGAGGAGAGAGAAGGAAGATAATAAGGAAGAAAGAAGAAGAAGAAGAAGAAGAGAAGAGAAAGATGGGATGTTGAAGGGACCAGAATGCCTAATGAACATAGTTAGCTGATAGCTTAAGGCTCGTTAACAGGAAGCAAGAATCCCGGTGATAGAGCTGAAGAGAAGGTTCACGAACCCGCTAGACAGACTCAGGAGGGCATAGTCCTCATCTTCAACATGCCATGGTCCTTGATCCCCACTTCGGGCTCCTGGCCGAGGAAAGGCCTTTAACTGGAGGACACCCGAGGAGGGAAGGATAAATCCCAGGCAGCATGTGAGAGCTGCTCAAGGGTTTAGAAATGGAAAATCTAGGCCTTTCAGGCGGTTTATAGGTATAGAAATGGAACTCAGCCGGACTTTGCCAAGGCAGGCCAGAGGCGTAGGCTGCTGAAGATTGGTCATGGTCAGCACTGCTTCTCTGTAAAACTGTCCAGGAGGACACTAGAAGGGAAAAACCAAACATCAAAATATTACAAGAAGGATTTTCTTCGCCCTTGTTTTCCCATTTTTTTTTTTTTTTTTTTTACAGAGCATAGCCTGCCGGCTTAGGAGCATGACCTTAAATTAGAGATTGCCTTATAGCAGTCGGAGAGAGTTCCCTCAGTTTTTCCTTTTTTTTTTTTTAAAGAAAAAATAGTCGTACCCGTTCCTCTGCTCTGCAAGGCAAGAATAAAAGGGGGGTTTGAGATTCTAGCACTTAACAGCTGGTAGCAAGGAATTGCAGGATCAAAACTGTATAGCCAGAGTCAGGCTAAAAACCCCAGAAGTATCTGCCAGAAGGTATGGCAAGAGATAGTTGTGCAGCCTGATCACCATATCGCGATTCCAGGAAAAAGGCCCAAGAATCTTAGAGTAAATAATTTTTCTGGAGAAATAAGGATCCCCCTTTAAGGATATAGATATAAAAATTTTTTTTTTTTTTGAAAAAACTAGAGTAATTTTTCCTCCTTTTTTTTTTAATATATTTTTTTCTTTGCAGAGAGAGGAAGGAGACGGGAGGTGGAAGCCACAGGAGGCCACTGAGGGATGGTGGAGGGGTAATGAATGAAGATACAAGAGAAGATCAAGAATTACGGTAGGCAATGCACTTTCTATATCTTCCCTTGTCAATCTTCACCATTCATTACTTCCTGGGTGAGTACCAAGCTCCTCTTCCCCCGGGGGGGAAAAGGTAAACTACCCTGAGGGAACAAGACCCCCAGCCTCCTGTTGGTGAGAAACAGAAGGAGAAGACCCTGGCTTATTCAGAAAGCCTAAGTGGGAGAAGAGCTAGGAGGTGCCTCCCGAGTACGAGGAGACGGAGGGAGCCCCTGCAAAAGTCTCCTAGCTCTAGAGGAGAAAAGACGGGTCCCCCGGAAGGCGGAGCGAATCACCCTACGCCGGGCCAGGGGTGACAACCTAGAGAGACGAAGCCATGCCGTCCGCCTGATGCAGATCGCTGTCCCCGCAAGCCTGGAAGCCACCTCATTGGCGTCGTAAGATGCCCTTGCTTGGTGTCTTGCCAGCTCCAGGCCTACCGCGGAGAGGGCAACGGCTTGTCTGGTTTGCTCCGTGTCAGGCATTGATGCCAACAGCTGGGACATCATCGACCACAAATGCTGTAGGCAGCGTGGTGAGCCTGATGAGATGCAATACAGGCAACCGCACGAGAAGAAGAAAACACTCTTCGGCCCCAACGGTCGAACTGGAGAGAGTCCGGATCCGGTGGGCGGTCGTGCGCCAGGCAGCGGCGCCAGGAAGGAGTGTCTAGGTAGACCAAACCAGAGGGGGGGTTGGGAAGGGTACCTAGAGACTCTGAGGGTGCACAATACCTACGCTGACAGTCAGCCGGGGCTGGAGAAGAAGTGGCTGGGGACTGCCAGGACCGGATAGACGCCTCCTGGAAGGGGATAGGCCAGGAAGGTACCACCAAATGCTGGGCACTGAATTCACCAAGGAATTCTCGCGCCTCCCGTTCGGTATTGTCTCTCCGAACATAGGAAATCCAAGATCCTCACCATCCTCGAAGGAAACGCTGATATTCCGTGAAATCAGCATCGGAGGAAAGATGAGCAGGGGTTCCTCTCCCTCAGAGGAGGAGACGAGATGATGGGAGCTGGAATGTCAGAGGACTCTTCGGCGGTGGGGAGAGTCGAAAGACCGCTCATGCATGTATCTAACATATGAGGGGAAGGCGCCCAGGAACCCTGAACTGCTCCCAGGATAACGGACCAGTGGGACCGACATGGCCTGGGAGCGGGGTGGTGAAGGCAGAGATAGGAGAGGGCACCTCCGAGGAGGCAACAGCTTCTGCCAGGGCTCTGAATCCAGGGAACGGAGCCCCAGCTGAGGGATCCCGGACAACAGACCAGGCCGCAGAACGGAACTCTGGGAAGCTGAGCCTGGAAGAGCCCAGGGAGAACCTCCCTGTGACAATGCGGGACTGCATGGATCCAGAAGGGCAGTCCACAAGAACGCCGGAGGGCACCTAGAGCCTGGAGGGAGGGGCGGGTTCCGCACTGCTCCTGGCCACCCCCTGAGGTGGCCAAGGAAGCCCGAGAGCCAGACCTCTGCCCTCAACACCCGGACTCCGAGAGGGCCCTCCTCCCGACGGCAGCGGTTCCCCTCCCCAGAGGGGCAACAGCACCCGGGGTAGCTGTCAGCTGCCCTCCAGAGAGGGAGCTCCTCCGTCACCCCACACCTGCCCCTGGGACCTCTGGCCACCCCAGCTGGGGAGCCCTCAGGAGACGACGGAAGGGGGACAGAGGAGGCCTGCTGCGCCTGGTACCTCTAGCCACAGGGACCCAGACCTCAAGAGTGGGGTGCCAGGATGGGTCCACGCCTGAGTCATCGTCCTCCGAGGAAGATGAGACCAGCTGGACCTCAATGCTGGCCACCCCAGGGGTCCCAGAGGCCACGGCGCCGCGAACGGCCCCGGTACCAATGGCGGCACCGCTCGCCCCCCCAAATGCTGGCAGCAGCCAGGCCCGACTCCCAACCCCCTATGGTGCCGGAAGGACAAACGGCACCGCTCCCGGTGCCGGAAACCGACCCGGTGCCGCGAGGAGGCAAGATTAGGCCCATGGCGCTGCCAGCGGCGCCGGGAGGCGAGGCAGCGCCGCCGACGGCGCTGCCATGACATCGGCGCCGAGATCTAAGCGGCGGCACCGCCAACGCACCGCCCGATCACCGGGCGCCACAACGGCGCCGGGATCCACTGCGGCGCCGCCAACGCGCTGGATCCAAAACGGCGCTAGGAACAGCGCCCATGGATCACCGCACCGCGAACAGCACCGGGATTCAAAACAGCGCCGAAGGCGGCGCTGAGGGTCCACCCGAAGCAGGGGCCTACAAGACGAGGGCCCGCCACGGGGAGCTCTGCACTCCAAGAGGTGACTGCCGAGGCGTGTCCGGCGCCGCGGCCCCGGAAGGGACTACGACGCCCCGACACCGCGAAGGGGCCTCCTCCTCGGCAAGAAAAGACGAGGAGACCCCTCCTCCTCGACCGATAGGCAGCGGGAGGGACCCGGGAAGGCCAAGAGACCTACCTGGGAATCCCGAGAACAACGCCGCCCCAAGGTCGGGCGGGTTTGCCGAGCTTGAACGCTGCTGACTTCGAGGACACGGCGGTCCATTGAGAAACAGGCGTCGACGAATCCATGTCATGGCTGGGTCCCAGGCAACGACAAACGCCATGCCGGTCCGAGACGGAGAAATGCCGCCACAGGAGCACCGCCGCGATAGGGGCTCGCCCGTTTTAGAAACGCGCTCCAGAACCGACATAACGTGGAAACAAACAAGGTCAAAATACAGTAAGAAAACACCCGCTACCAGAGCAAAAGAAAAAGGAAACAGTCTTACCGAGTATGGCGTCGAGTGTGAGAAAATCGGAGTCGGTCTACTACGCACTTGAAATGACGCTCCACATGAACAGGTGCTGCCTCGACGGCGGGAGAAACAGAACTGAGTTGGAGGAGGAGTTGGTCGCTACTAACGGCCGCCCCTCGCGCATGACGTCACTCTCGAGGGCGGTGCCGTTAGTGCAAACTTTAAAAAAAAAAAAGCTCCCGTGACTAGTGCGCGCCTCCGGCTTACACCCAGGAAGTAATGAATGGTGAAGATTGACAAGGGAAGATCAGTGCCGACAAGCCCATCGGCGTCAAGGACGGCGCCGAGAAGTCCAACGGTGCCGAAGATGGTGCCAACAATCTCAACAGCAACAAGGATGGCGCCGACAGACGCATCGGCGCTGAGGACGGCGCTGAAAACAACCCAGGGCTCCGAAAAATAGGATTTGAGGAGAAAGAAGGAAGGGGATCAGGAGATAGAGGCATCGGTGTGGCCCCTGCCATGTGAGGGAAAACACCTGAGCATGAGAGTCAATGGCACGGGCGCCCGTGACTAGGAGGCCAACCGCCTACCTGATCCCCGAAGGCCCAAAGGCCCCGAGTGATCGGGCTAGGCAGCTGGACCAACCTCCGAGCCTATTACTCCATAAGAGCGCCCACTGATGAAACTACTCATCTGAAGCCCTACCAGAAGGCAGAGAAGGGCTCTGACATCGAAGAGGTCGGTGACCGAAACAGAAACCGCAACTCTGAAGGAGGAGACCAGCAACTACCCCAATGACTAACTGTCAGCGCCGCAGACATACCAGAGAGGCGCACGTGATGCCTTCTCTTTCTTGACCTGTGCCAAGAAGAGCTCAAGGCCGAACGTGCCAGAATGAGACCGCTTTTCTTTATGCTCCAGGGACCGCCCATCCCTTGGGCACTGGACCGACTGCTGTCAGACCCTCCTCCAGAGAGGGCAGCGGACCGGACCCAGCCCAGTTGACTAAACAGCTTTCATATGTAGTCTCCCTGCCGTCACCTGACCCGCTCATGGTTGACTCCGACAATGTAGGCTGAGACTTCTTCTTGAATAAGCAAAATGTTATATTAATCGGTACTTATTTGAGATATACTACAAAACAATAAACTGAAAAGTATTGCTGCTAGTTTGAAGTTTAACTCCCGGCGGGCGAGCGACGTCGTCACTGAAGCACACTCGATGGTGGGGAAAAAAGGAACTGAGGCAGTTGGAGGGTCGACGCCGACAGAGTCACTGCCGCATGAGCCGAGGCTCGTGGATCCATCTCTGGTGCCGGCCCTCTTGCCTCCGGCGTAGATCCCATCAGTGTGAATGAGTGGTGGAGACTTTCTGTCTAGGAAGATGCTCTTGCTTTGACAGTATCCAGCTCTGCCCCATGAAGGTGAGAAGCTATACAGACTCGAGAACTGACTTGGGGAGACTGAAAAGAAATCCTAGGGAAGTGAGCACTTGCTGGGTCACTTGCAAGTCTGACTTGATTTGGTCTGAGACTGTCCCACAATGAGCCAGTCGTCCAGGTATGGAAATATGGAAATATTCTTCCTTCTTAGAAAGGCCACTACTACTGCTAGGATTTTGTGAATACCCTTGGAGCTGATGTGTAGGTCAAGGACATTGCTTTGAACTGATAATAGCCTGAAGGCAATTCAACCTGAGGTACTTTCTGTGGAGCACCTGATAGGAATGTGGAAGTAGGCATCTTTTAAGTCCAGGGAGGATAGCCAGTCCCCTGACCTTAGAGAGGGAAGGATTATTCCGAGTCACCACTTTGAATTTTGTTTTTAAAAGATGTTTGTTTAGGTATCTTACGTCTAGGATGGGTTACCACTCCACTGTCTTTTTTGAGGGTAAGGAAGTACCTGGAGTACAGACCTTTGCCCCTGTGCAATGTAAGAACTTTCTGTATGGCCCTTAAGGCCAGCAGAGATGAAACCTCTGCCTCTATGGCAATGGTTTCGGAGATGCTTGCAGGTGGAAAGGATCTGGCTCTCAGCTTTGGAAATTTTTTGAAGCCAAGAACCAGCCCCTGACTTACTACCTCCAGGACCCACTTGTCTGAGGTAACAGACCTCCAGTCCTGGACGAAGTAAGCCAGCCTGCCTCCTACAGGAATGGAGACGTCGACCCGGGCTGACACATCAGGGTGTCTGCTTGGCAGGAGCCTTAGACTGAGGGATGGATGCAGCTCTGCTCATCCCCCTTCTGCCTCTCCCTCTGAAGAACCCCCTCTGAGGAAAGGGAGAAGAGGCCTGTGCTTGGTACAAAGGCCTGTGAAAAGGCCTGCCCCTGCCCCTAGCTTGCTACCTTTGAGGAGTTGCCTGCCTTTCCATGGCCTGTGCACTCCTGTAGGTGGTGCCATACTCATCCATCTTCTTCATGTAATTCTCTGTCTGCTCCCCAGAGAATTACCCACCACAGGGTAATCCATGGCCTTAGCCTGGGTGTCCTGTGAGAGGCTAGTACATCTGAGCCAAGCCATTCTCCGAAGAGCCACAGATGTAGCCATGACTCTTGATGATACATTGTTGGAGTCCACAGCAGCATGAAACTGTACCTTTGATGCCTCAATCCCATCAGCAGCCACCTCCTCCAGCTCCCTGGCAAGCTGGGGGGAAGCCTGCTTAGCCAGTGCCAGTACAGTGTCCCACCTGGACTTCTGGTACCTGGCTGCATAGGCCATGTAATTAGCCTGCCTGAGTCCCAAGGCGGATGCCATGTACTGTTTCTTTGCCATGGCATCCAGCTTCCTAGAGTCTTTATCTGGAGGGTGTGAAGCCAAGTGTATATTAGCCTCATCACAGGCTGCAGTCTGCACCACCCCAACATGGCTGCATTGCTGATACAAATACTCCGTACTTAAGCCTGATAAAGTGTACCTCTTGTCCATCCTTTTGTCAACAGGAGGTACAGAATTTGGAGTCTTTAACAGTTTTTGTGTCTGTTTCCCAGAGGACTTATGAAGGAATAGACAGTCTCTTGACTCTGGGATGTCCACCATCTCCACATAGTCAGGCTCCTCTTGTTCCTCTACAGCTTCACAGGGAGCTAGAGGGTTTCTGCCACTTTCCTGTAAAACATGTAGTGGGAAGGGGACTCAGAAAGCCTAGGAGGGAAACACCAGAAGGCCTGTCTGGGGAGATGTCCGTCAATGGGCTCATCCAGACCTTCCATACCATCGTCATCATCATCATCTTCATAATCCTCCTCCCTCTCCAAATCCGGTTCATAAAAGTCTTCAGGGGCATAATCCTGAACTGGAGGAACCAACCGAACTGAACGCCTGCCAGAAGGCGTCGGATCAGACAGAACTGGATGAAGCGATTCCACAATCCTAACCGCTCAGGCAATCTCCTTGGTGGTCGGAACATAGGTCTCTGGATCCGAACTGGCCAATTTCTCTTTTCGTTTTCTTTTTGTAGGAACCGATCCCCCGGAATCAGCTCTCCTCTTGCCTGAAGTAGTATCGCCCTGGTCAGAGGGCACTCCTTCTGGTTCGGTCGTAACCGAACCAGGCTGGCCATCTGGGTCAGCGGATTCTCGGCTTCCTTATTCCTAAGCCTACCCAACCTTTTTTCCAGGGTACACTTAGGGAAGTTTTTACAAATTTGGCAGTCTCAAAAGAGGTGGTCAAACCCCAGACAATCAACACAGGTGGTGTGGGGATCAGCCCTAGCAAAGACTTCCCCACACACACTGCAATGTTGAAACCCAGTGGGCCCGGTTTTTCTTTTGGGTTTCTCAGACGTAGCCATTCTAACCAATAAACTTACCCTTTTTACGGCAAACAGCCAGGCAAGACTCCTTTATCAGTTCCTAACTGTGTCACGGGTATTGGAAAAAAATGCAAGAAATACATTTTTTTTTAAACCAATAAAGACCGGTAACCACACGCTAAAGTTAAAGAAACACGCACACTACACGACCGGTTCAGCCGAACTGGTCAAAATACCACTTTTACAATTTCCGCAAGTTTTTTACTATGGCTAGTTCACTATATAGTACTTACTATACCGTAGACAGAGATCTGAACGCAATTTGTGAAAATAATCAGTAAAACTGATGACTTTAATCACTGTTGAACCATGAGCAGAGGAGAAATTCTGAGCGATTGTTCAGTTAGGCGGGTAAAGAATCTAACGGTTAATTTCTCAGTGCTGCAGACAGAGGTTTGAACCGAGCTCAAGTTCAACGCTCTATGCTCTGCATAGAATTTTAACCCTCTACTCTCCAGGGCAGTTCCATGCTGCGGCTAACTACAATAGGCAGAATAAGAAAGACTTCATGTTGTTTGAATGTGAGCACTCAGCTTGTTCAAGCACATGAAAACAACGCCACAAAGATGTGAAGAGGTATTATTATTATGGCGATATGACTGTTATTACCCAGCCTCATACTAGCAGCTCATAGTTTTAACTTAAATTCAAATGTCATTAATCTGGCCCTCTGCCCCGTGTAACTTCAAGCTATTTAATAATCACTGAAAGCTGTCATGGGAGAATAGAAAATGACAGTCAAAAGGTGCATTATTCAAAGGAGCTTTCGGCAATTACAAACCAGTATAAAGGAAATGAGCAAATAGTTACCTTGCATCTTTTTCATATACGGTTTTTGCTAAGAGGTCCTTATCTGAATAAACAATGTTGGGATAGTACCAGACTGTAAAATGAGTGTCCTGCAGTCCACAAAGTATATTGGTTGTGTCATTCCAAGCCATGGTATGCACCATTGTACCTTAAAAAAACACATGATTGAGGTTTAAAATCTGTTCATTATCTGACTGAACTATTTTCAGGTCTTATTTATCTTAAATATATTTCTTCTGAAAGTGTACATTGTATATAACATACCACTCAGATGTTCCAGATTGCCCAGGCACCCCTGATCTGTCAAACCCTTGCATTGTCCCATTTTAAAATGCTGTCACCCTTTAATTACTATCAGGGATACAGAAGCATAAATGTTTCTACAGAATATAACCTAGAAGAAGACATTACTTACCATAGTAATCTTGTTTCTTCCAAGGCAATGTTACTGTATTCTGACATATGCAGTATGGTCCCACCATAGTACTTCGAACTGAAAAGGTTACTAGAACCTATGCAAATGACAGAATGCTAGGCTCAAGCTCAGTTTTCAAACCACTGTCTCTCGTAAACGACCTTCTAACAGTCAGATTCTAATGAAGCTTGCATAGGAAGTTATCTATAATACTAACACTAATAAGAAAACAACAACAATAACAATTCACCCCTCCTATAAATATCCCCTTATCTGAAAATCAATAGGCATTCATCTCTAAGACTCAGGTCACAGATGGCATAAGGAAAAAAAACGCGCAGGAGTCCACCACAGTTGTAGAGCTGTACTGCAGTGCCCCCAGGTTCTAGTAGGGGAGGAAGGGTGGGAGCTCAGAATACAGTAAGATTCCCTTGGAAGAAATAAGATTATTATCGTAAGTAATGTCTTCTTCTAACCCCAGAAAATCTTACTGTATTCTGACATATGCAGACTATCCAAGCAGTGCCTTTGGAGGTGGGTACAGAACCTATTTAGGGAACAGAGTCTGCAGTACTGCTATGACAAATCTTGCATCACTCCTGGCCTGTGTATTCCGGCTATAATTCTTGACAAATGTGTGAACAGTTTTACACGTAGCTACTTTACATATTTCCAATAAAGGTATGTCCCTTGCAGCTGCTATGGAAGCAGCTCTGCCCCTTGTGGAATGGGCCCTGAGGCCAACTGGGGGCCTTGCCCACCTTACATAACAAAACTGAATACAGGCAACAATCCAACAGGCAATGGTTCTCTTTGAGGCAGGTTTTACTTTTTTTACCTTTCCACAGGTCAGAAACAACCGAGTTCTTCCCTGTCTATGACCTTTAGTGTTTTCAAGGTAGTAGCTGATGGCTGTCTTGACAACCAAGCTGTGTAACCTAGCTGCCCTGAACTGGAATGGTCAGTGAAAAAGACTGGCAAGGAGACGGACTAATTTAGATGAAAATCAGACACCACTTTTGGAAGAAACTTTCTGTTTATCCTTAGGACTACCTTGTCTCTGTGAAAAGAGACGTAATTCAGTTCTGTACACAGAGCCTGCAACCGCTGATCCTTCTGGCTGAGGTGATGACTATTAACACAGTTTTCCATGTGATGTACCTCAGCTCTGCTGAAGACATAGGTTCAAAGGGTGGCTGCATCAGTTGTCCAATATAGATGTTCAGATCCCATGCATGAGTGGGCTTCCTGTGGAGGGTGCAAGTGCAAAATCCTCTAAATAATTTCCTGAACACCTGATCTGATGCTAGAGAAGATTTTTCACTAACCAAAAGATAAGCTGAGACAGCTGTTAGATGCACCTTTAGGGTAGAGGGCTTGAGGCCAAGGGAATGAAGGTGCACCAGGTAGTCCAGTACTACTGAAAAGCTGGCTTGAGTACTGACCACCTCCTGCTCCTGGCACCAGAGTGAAAATCTCTACCATTTTGAAGAGTAGGTTTGTTTGGAAGTTTTTTGGGGCCTCTGAGCACCTGAAGAACTCTCTCTGACAACCTAAGGTCAGCATATTCTGTCTTCAAGAGCCAGGTCTTGAGTCCGAGGGACTGCAGGTTGGGGTAAAGGATTCTTCCCTGTGAGGATGTTAGGAAATTTTGCCTCCTGTGTAGGAATATTAGTCTGCTCACTGACAAGACTAGAAGTAGGGAGTACCATGGTTGTCTGGCCCAGTCTGGGGCTATGAGGATCATGGTTGCTGGCTGTGTCCTGAGTTTGTTTAGAACTCTGAGAAGTAGAGGAAAGGGAGGGATTGCATACAAAAACTTCCCCGTCCAGTCCATCAGTAGTGTGTCCAGTGGCACTGTACCCACTGCAGGAGGCCTCCAACAGAACTGTGGTAGTTGGTGATTGTCTGGGGCTGCGAACAGGTCCACCTCTGGGGTGCCCCACCATCTGGACACTGTTCGGAGAACCTGTTTGTTCAGTGACCATTCATGGTGGTTCTGACTGATTCTGTTCAGGGCATCTGCTAGGACATTGTCCTTCCCTGGAAGATAAACAGCTGTCAGAGAGAGATTCAGAGAATAAGCCAACTTCCATATCTGCATGGCTTCTGTGCACAAGGGGGAGGACCTTGTGCCCCCTTGCTTATGTAGTACACTGTGGTCGTGTTGTCTGTCCTGACTTGTACGACCTTGCCTCAGAGTACTGAGGCAAAGGAAAGGATCCCTAGATGCACTGCCCTGAGCTCCAGCAGGTTTATATGGAGACGACTCTCCTTCCTGAGCCAAGTCTCATGAGCTGTCTGATCTCCTATGTGTGCTCCCCACCCTAGGAGGGAGGCATCTGTGGTCAAAACCGATGAAGGAATCTGTTGCAGGAAAGGTACACCTTGCCTTAGGTTTTCTCTTTTCTGCCACCACTTAAGTGCTAAGAGTAGAGATTTGGTGACTGGTACCAGCATGGACAAATGGTCCTTTTTTTTGTGACCAATAAGACCTGAGGTGGAACTGAATGTCCCTCATTTGGAAGCTTGCTCCTGAGACTTGCTGTTGTGGCCGCCATGTGACCTAATAACTGGAGGAAGTGCCTTGCTGGTCTGGGACTGGACAATTGGAAAGAGCTGGCCAGCTGAAATAATGTTTCTACCCATCCTTGGGAAAAAGCCTTCCTGCCATCGTGTCTATTTTATTTATTTATTTTATTTATTTATTTAAGAATCAGTTTACAACCTTTGAGCCAGAGGCTCGTTTACAAAGGTACTTCGTCACATAAAGACATACATTATGCTTCGTTACATAGCAAAGATTTGCCAACAATCAATAGGCATTCACCAGAGGTGCCACGCTACTGTGGTCAGACAGATACAGTTGGGTGTAGACAGATACAATTGGGTACAGGTACAGGGTACATGTAATCTATAACAGGTATTAAACAAGTCGGTATCATGGGCATTCTGGTAGATAAACATTGAAACAGCTGGCACTGGCCAGGTTAAACCTAGGCATGGTGTACAGGGAAGTGGTGGAGGGATGGTTGGGTGGAGAGCTGCCGGGGCATTGTCAAAAGAAAAGGAGGTGGAGGCTATGTTCAGAGACAGGAGCAGTTACGAGTGCTGAAGATGTGGTCTGGGCGGTTTTGAATGTGGAGATGGTGATGGCATTGGTGATGGTGGCAGGGGAGAGTTAAACCAGGTTGGGGCTCTATAGCTGAAGGACCTCTGGCCATGGCTGGTTCTTGTTCTGGGGATCTTTAGAGTGGTCTTGTAGGAAGACCGTGTTGCAATGGTGGGAGGGCTCTGGTGGATGGATGCCGTTACCCCAAGGGGGAAGAGCCCGAGTAGGGATTTTTGGTGAGGAGACAGGTCTGGTATCGGAGCCGTTCATCCAGGGTAAGCAGGTTAGCATCGACATATAGCTGACAGGTGTGTGTGAGCCTGGGGGCACCAGTAATCAATCTGCATGCTTTATTCAGGGTTAGGTGAATTTTGTTGAGTGCAGTGGCGTCGGCAGCACCGTATACTGGTAGACCATAGTCTACAAGGGACAGAACGGACGATGTAACAGCTAGCTGGGAGGCATTTGGGGAAGGCAGATTTTATGGCGGAATAGGATGCCAAGCCGTGTGTTGGTGGTGGATGTTAGGGGCCTATGTGGGTGTGAAATGTGAGGGCTGAATCAGGTAACCCCAAGGTATTTGTAGGAGCAGACTTGTTCCAGTGGTTGGTTGGTGCTTGGAAGGATATAGAGTGGGTGGTTGCTAGCTTTGTTTTGGGGGTGTGAAAAGAGCATAGTTTTGGTTTTCTTAAGATTGATGACGAGTCTGCGCTCCTTAAACCAAGCCTCGGCACTGTTAAAGGACTGCTGTAGGGAGTCCTGTAGGGAGATGGGATTACGGTGGGTGGCAAAAAGGACAGCGTCGTCTGCATACAGCAGAATTTTGCCAGAGCATGCACTGGGCAGGGTGTTCAGATACAGCGAGAAGAGAAGGGCCCAGGATGGAGCCTTGGGGACCCCAGAGAATGGGACGGAGTATCGGAGAGTGTGTTATTAATCTTGACACACTGGAATCGAGTGTCAAGATAGCTAGCACACCATGCCAGGGGCCAGCCGAGAGACCAGTGAGGCAGAATGCATTCAGCAGCAGTGGATGGGAGACAGTGTCAAGCCTTTGAGAGGTCAATGAACACTGCACCAGCTAGGGAGCTGGTATCCAAGGAGGAGTGTGGAAGTTGGAGAATTCAATAAGGGCAGTGCTGGTACTGTGACCCACAGGAAGCCATGTTGCTCTGGGCATAAGATGTTATGTAGCCAGATAATCAGTGATTTGAATGGCCACCACTTTCTCCAGGGCTTTAGAGAGGGAGGAGGATGGAGTTGGTAGTTGTTGGCGATGACCTGTACCTCCTTTATGAATAGGTGTGATAATGGCTGTTTTCAAGCTGTGGGGAATTGTCCCAGGCAGAGTGACTGGTTAATTAGGCTTGTGAGAGGTGCAAGCACCTCATCTAGCACCAGCCTGAGGATGCTGGGGTCCAGTGAGTCACTGCCGGATTGTTGCCATTGAGAGCTTTGATTAGGATGGGTCTGGCTTCCGGGTGGAAATCTTTCGCTTGAGGAAGCTGGGGTGCTGGAGGACAGGGGAGTTTGGCTGGGGAGGGTCAAAGAAATTACTAGGGAGGACTGAGCTAAGGTCAGTGAAAGTGGTGTTGAACCAGTTAGCTATGGTGGCAGGCTCGGTGGAGGTTGTGCCATTTCTAGTGAGCTGGGTGGGGCAGGAGCAAGCTTTACCATTGAGTTGCTTAATATTATCCCAGAAGGTCGGGCTGAGCCCCAGGAGGAGGTAAGGGAGGCCTGGTAATGGTCTGCCTTGGCTTTCCTGATGGCCCATGAGCATTTATTTTGGGCTGCATTGTATGCTTGCCTATCAGACAGACGACCTGTTTCAGTGGCAAGGTGCCAGAGGTTATCCCGGTCTCTAAGTAATTGTAGGAGGGCCGGGCTAACCCAGGGTGCGTTCTGTTTCTTGCTCTACCCCTATGAAATCCAGTAACTGGACTAGGGTCAACACTGACTTTTTGGGGTTTAGTAGGAACCCTAGAGACTGCAGGACCCTTTGAACAAAGGTTAGGGAGTCTGAAACCTGCTGAGGAGACTGACCCATTACCAGCCAGTCGTCCATACAGGGGAAGACTGTAGCACCCTGCCTTCTGAGGTGTGCTACTACCACCGCTAGGCACTTTGTGAACACTCTTGGACCAGAGGAAAGGCCAAAAGGCATTGCCATGAATTGGTAGTGACCTGATGTGAGCCTGAATCTGAGAAATTGTCGGGGTGATGGCCTGATGGGAATATGGAAATAGGCATCCTTCAGATCTACTGAGGCCAGCCAATCCCCTTGTCTGAGTGTGGGTAGAATGGTTGACAGAGTGACCATCTTGAATTTTGGTTTTGTCAAATACTTGTTTAGTTGTCTGAGGTTCAGAACGGGTCGCCACTCCCCTGTTTTCTTTACTATGAGGAAGTATCTTGAGTAGAATCCATTTCCCCTTTGAAGCAGGAGTACAGGTTCTACGGCCTTGTCCTGTAACAGCTTTCTTACCTCCTCCTCCAGTAGTTGGGCTTCTGATGGGAAGGGAGGACTGAAGGCTCTAGTCTTCAGCTTGGGCAGAAATTTGAAGCCAAGGATAAGGCCTTGGCCCACTACCTCCAGGACCCACTTGTCTGTAGTTACTGATTGTCAGACCTGGAGGTAGTGGGCAAGCCTGCCCCCTACTGGGAGAGGGGAAGTGACCCTGACAGACTCTTCAGGGGGTCTGCTTCACTTGTGGGGTCAGTTGAGGACTGGGTGCAGCCCTACCAGTACCCTTTCTACCCCTGCCCCTGAAATAGCCCCTCTGGGGTTGATAGGCCGGAAGGGCTTGAGTTTGGAAGAAAGGCCTGTAGTGAGGCCTTGCTCTCCCACCTCTGTCCTGCTGTTTCCGGGAGGTAGCTTCTTTCTCCTTGGCAGCTGCACATCTGTAAGCCATCTTGTACTCATCCATCTTCTTCATATAGGCCTCGGTCTGCTGGCCAAAGCGGGATGAAAGGTCGCAGGGGAAATCCAGAGATTTCATCTGTGTGTCCTGAGACAGACTGGTAGTCTTAAACCATGCAAATCTCCTCAGGGATACAGAAGTAGCTATAAACCTGGCTGCAGTATCACTGACATCCGCAGCCATTCTAAACTGGAATTTGGATGCCTCAATGCCTTTTTTTGAAGTTGCTGCTAGGTCAGATGCCATTGGTGCTGGACAGGCCTTAGAAATCTCTACTATTGTGCTCCACAAGCTCTTTTGAAACCTGGCTACATAAGTCATGTAGGTGGCTTGTCTAGTGGTCGGGGAAGAACCCAGATAAATCTTTCTGGCCACTGAGTCCATCTTCCTGGAATCTTTATCAGGAGGATGGGATGCCAGGGTATACCAGCCTTATCACAGGCAGCAGCCTGCCACCACCCGTCATGGCTAGGAATTCTTTAAAGGATCGCACCATGTTTGGCCCTGTCGTTTTAGCCAGTTTCCTGTCCACTGAAGTAATGGAAGCTGGTGTTTGTAAGATTCTGAGCGCATGCTTTCTGAGAGATTTGTGGATGGGGAATAAAAGCTTTTTAGCAAGAGCCACATCCATCATCTCTACATATTTGGACTCTTCCTCCTCTTCTGTTGCTTCTTGAGTGGGGAGGTCCAAGGTTTGAGCTACCTGCTGCATAAAAGCAAACAGGGTAGTGAAGTCCTCTGATCCCTTATCAGGGGAATCAGGGCACTGGGGATCAGAGGAAACATCTGGTTCCAGAAGCTCTCCTAGGTCTTCATCCTCATCTTCATCATAATAATTGTCCTCATCGTCACCAAAGCACTCAGTTTCAAAATTGGGGGGACCAGGAACAAGGTAGAACTTGGGGCAGAAACCATGGGATTCTGAACGAGGACCATGGAACTGAATCAGCAGGAGACTGAAGGGACTGAATAATCCAGATCGCATTAGCTGCCTCTCCTCTGCAGTCAAAACTGTTGAGTTCCAGCAGTTGCGTTCTTTGCCCATGTTTCTCCTTCCTCTTTCTTGCCCGTGGTTACTGGTTCAGTGGCCTTTTCAGCAGTATGTTTTTTCCTTGCAAACTGGTACCCTTCTCAAAGGCTGCTTCATCCGGTTCATCTGTATCTTTTGAGGCAGATTTGTTCGTAACCAGGTCAGCATTTTTTTCCGAAATCTTTTCCTTCAGTTGGTTTATACACCTGTCCACGTCGACTGAGGAAAGTTTTTACATATCTCACAATCTGTCTTTGTGGTCAAACCCAAGACAGAACACACATATAAGATAGGGATCAGCCTTAGCAAAAGTTTCCCTGCACTCAGTACAGTGCCGGAAATTTGTTGGACCAGTTCTTTTCTTAGGAGTCGGAGACATAGCCAACAGAAAATACTGAACCTCTTTGGACTAAAAATCCTTTTTTATTTAATTTTTTTAGGTCGGTTTAATGACCCAAGAATGAACTGAAATTAAATTCTCACCCCTTGATGCCTGAGATGGGCTGCCACCAATGCAATGCATTTGGTGAAGACACGTGGGGCTGATGACAGAGCCAAATGGCATGGCTGAATGACAGATTCCCTCGGCTCTGAAGTGGAGAAACGCCAATGAGGCGGATGGATTGGGACATGAAAGAATGTGTTCTACAGATCCAGTGAACAGAACCACATGTTTTCAGCTCTAGGATGGTATGATCTGGGACAGAGTGACCATCCAAAAGGTGTGTGACCTGAGATACTGATTAGGTTGTGGAGATCTAGAATGGGGCGCCAACCCACCATCCGCTTGGGCAACAGGAAGTACCTGGAGACAAAGCCTGGGTCTGCTGGAGGATCCGCCACTGGAGCTATTGCCTCCTTGAGGAGGAGCTGAGCAATGTCATCTCAGAGAGCCAACTAAGTCTGGACGGATACTCTTTCCTCTCGAGGGGCATGGGCTCAGCTTGGAGGGTACTGCTCGAATTCCAGAGGCAGTCCCTGACCGACCACTTCCAAACCTGTCCGTTGTGATAATGGACCAGGCGGAAAGAAAGTGGTGGAGCCGGTCCCCCATGGGAGGACCCAGAACTGGTGTGATGGGAGAGGGGGTGGCTGCCCCCAACCTGTCACTGAGCAGGCTTGGAGGAAGAGGATCCAGGACCTGAACCTCGGCCTCCTTTACAGGCCTGGGAGGCCCGGCCTGGGCCGGGATGCCAAGCTTGAGCCTGCTGCTGCTGTTGCTGCTGCCCTTCTTGAAAGGAGGGTTACTGGGCCACAGGGGAAGAGTGCTGAAAAGGCTTCTTCTTCTTCTGCTGTTTCTTGCTCGAAGGACCTTTAACAGAAGTAGCATCCAAGGTGGCATTGGACTGTTCAATGTGCTGAAGTTGACCAGCCACACCTGGGCTGAAAAGGTCGGTGCCCAGGAAAGGCACATCAGCTAGTTTGTGCTGAGTATCTGCCAGGAAAGAGGAGAGTCTCAGCCAAGCCCTGCGAGGAGAGGCAACTGTGGCAGCCATCGAGCGGGCACAAGAATCCCCCAATGTCCAGGGCTGTGTGGAGCTGTTTGGCAACAGCCCAGGCCTGATCCCGGATCTGCTTGACCGTGGTCTGCATGTCCATAGGGAGGTGTGGGAGGACTTTGTCCAAATACCCCAAGAGGGCATGCGAGAAGTGTGCCATGATGATGGCCGAACTTGCCTGGCAAAGGCCTAAAGATGAGGCCGCATAGACCTTTCTAGCCAAATGATCCAAATGTTTGGATTCTTTTCCAGGAGGTCGGTTAGTGTCAGCAGAACTGCCAGTACGCATGAAGTGAGAGGGTCACCAGGCTCTCAGCTGAAGGGTACTCTGTGAACCCCGCAAGGGACCCCATGGGCACCGCAGATACTTGCGGGGCCATGCAGGCAGATGGAGCTGGGCAGGAGGCAGGCGCCGTCGAGTTCTAGAGTCGGCCAACAATGGCCCGCCACAGGAAAGGGCTCCTCAGGTATCCCTCTTCAAGAATGTCCGTGAGAGGGTACTCTGCCTTTTTCTGGATAGGTTCCAGAGGCATCCCTGTGGACTCACAGATGAGACAAAGAATGCCCTGAAAAGACATAGGACCACCCTCCGTCTCTATCCCACCAGCCGATTTGTCATACTCAAGATGAGAATGTAAGCTGGTCTGATCTGAATCCGAGGAATTCGGATACAATGATTGACTGCCAATGTCACCTTCGACCCGCCACGGGCGGTCCGGGGTGACAGTGACCGAGAGATGCCAGGGGAGCCCGTGTCTGGTCGATCTCCCTTGGAAGGAGCCCTCCGCAAGCTGCTTGGGTGGCGGTTCCACCATGATCGGTGGAGTGACCGTTTAGCCAAACCAGGGTTTCATCTGCTCTGTGGGCAGAGGGACCTATTTAAATCGGCTCCAAAAGAGTTGCCTTCAGCCTGAAGGCTAGAGCCATATAATGGCGGGCTGGAGCCAGGGCTGGCTTGTTCCCAGTCAAAATTAGCTATTGCCACGAGGTCCCTCATAGCGCCCAGAGTTTCCTACTGGAGCTTCTCCTCACCTGAGGAGGGCAAGGGCGACCGATGGCGTTGCCTCTTCTTAGGCGCTTATGGCTCTTCCTCGGCCTGCCAGTCGAGGGGGTCCTGGACCTCAGTCGAGATCAGGCAAGCCGACTCGGTCGAATGGGAGACATCGGCAGGACTGGAGTATTCCCGGGGTCAGGGACCACTTCCTCGGTGGGATTCCCAGCAGGCTGGGTCTCCTCGTCAGGGAAGGAAAGGACCGGAGTCCAATCCAGAGAGTCAGTGACAATGGGTCGATGATGATTTTAACATCGTCGCTCAACACTCCGGTCGACCGACCAGATCGCAAAGTTAAGAAGCCAGCAGCCGAAGTGGTGATCTCAACCAAAGTCGAGCCTGCCAGTTCCTGAGACCGAGATCTCTCCCGATCACAAGAATGTCTTTGCCGAGATGAAGATGATCCCAGGTCCTTTTCCCACTTACGGGACCGAGAGGAGTTCGTGCCCACAGGACCCTCCCCCTTGGTCGGAAGAGACTGGCACAACTCTTAGAAAGAACCCGAGAAGGTGGAGCCCAGGTTGAGCGAAAAGAAGAAGCCCTGAGAGGAAGAGTCTGCGGCCCGAGCCGCTTCCTCCTCGAAGCTTGCATGCACTTCAATTGCTTGGCAGATCCCACGGCTGCAGAAACTGCCCACCGAGCCTCCTTAGATTTCACCGGAGAGTTCCATTTCTCCAGCCTCCCTAACTTCAGGCATGCGGAGGCGGTCGAGGGGACATTTGGGATAAGCTGAGATAAAAAATCACACTTTGAGGTGTCATGGTTGACATTGAGGCAATAGACGATGCGCGTGTGGGATCGGTGCGAACATCTTCTGGCCGCATTTAACACTGCGAAATTGTGGAAGACTTGTCTTCCTAATAGAAGGTATGGAGTCATGATCGCTTAATGCAAACTAGACGAAGTTTCAGAATAATCAAGATTTTGAAGCCAGGGCTTACAAAATGCAGGAACACAAAGGAGGATACCTGAATCTTCCAGCGGAAGGAAGATCTGGCGTCATGGGGCGGAGCAGAGGGTTATACCACCCGGGTGGGTGGGAGGAGCCAGTTTGAAGACTTCCGGCAAGATTTAAAATGGAAAGGGACATGTCAATAAGTGTGGATGAACAACATATCCACGATCCTAAAACCAGCATCACGACGTGACTCTAGATCAATATGGTAATGGGAAATGAAGGTGTGTGCTGACTTCCAGATAGCAGACCTGCAGATTTCCTGGACAGGGACGTCCCTAGAAGCAGCCACCGATGCAGCAGTATGGAAGGTGGAATGTGCCCTTAGCCCTACGGGAGGCTCCCTACCCACCAATCTATAGCAGAGATCAATGCAGGATGTGATCCACCTGCCAACTGTCCACTTGGCTGCAGGTCTTCCAGGTGTGACTTCAGCATAGATAACAAACAGCTGGCGAACCTCTCCCCAAACTCCATCCGTGTGTTCTTTGTAATAGACGAGCGCTCGCCTCAGGTCCAGAGTATGGAGCCTGTATTTGGCATCCGAGGTGTGATTCAGGAAGAACACCAGAAGAGTAATCACCTGATTCAGGTGAAACTCTGACACAACCTTCAGAAGGAACTTCGGGTTGGGGTGCAGGGCCAAATAAGGAGACACGACTGAGAGCACCTGGAGCTCCCCAATCCTTCTGGCTGACATGACAGCCACCAATAGGTATACATGTGATATGTCCATCTTGCTTAAGAGGGAGATTTGGGTCAAATTAGTAGGAGATTGGTCTGCTAGTAGGAGAAGCTATAACGCCATGAATTTGTCCTTAAATGGTGTCAAACAGTAAGAAAAAAGCATTTAAAAACATGTAATATATTTCCTTTTGTCAAGAATAAGCATTATAAAGAATAAATAACTAGTTGTACAAAGTTGTCACTTACATTGTTCATCACTAATTTACTTTTTATAGTGTTTTATCTGCCCAAAAACATCAATGGATATTTTGGACAGAGTCTTACTTAAGCAGGAGATTTTGTTTCCGGAGGGAGTTCAGTCAAAAACAGGAGTCTTCTGCGAAAAGAGGAGATATCATATGTATGAATAAGGTGGTTTTCCACGACAAGTGTGATATCTCACACTTGTGCACCAGTTCAAATAGCTTGCCCATGAGCTTTGCCAGTACCAGCAGTAGATCCCATGGTGGTGGTAGTTCACGCACCAGAGGGGATATGTGATCGAGGCCTTTGAAAAAATGCCAGACCACCTTCTCCTGTGCCACTGACTGTTGACCGGCCCATGCCTAGTAAGCAGAAATGGCTGCTAGGTGCACCTTAAGGGTCGTTGACCAAAGTCCCCCTCTGGAGTGAGACCACAGCTAGTCTATGATGCTATCCACTGGATAAGTCAAGGGGTCCAGCCCCTTGCCCTGACACCAAATGAAGAATCTCTTCCACTTGAAGGTGTAGCACTTCCTGGTCGACTCCTTCTTTGATGCCTCCACGACAGTGAAGACATCTTCAGAGAGACCCAAAGCCTAGAACTCTAGCCACTCAGGAACCAGGCTGTCAGGTGTGGGACTGAAGGTCCAGGTGGAGTACCTTCCCCTGATTTATGGAGAGCAGGTCTGGATGGAGTGGAAGATGCCTAGGGAGCCAGTTGCTGAGGCTGAGGAGATGAGAGTACCAATACTGGCGTGGCCAGTTCAGAGCCACCAGTATCACCGGTGCCTTGTCCCTCCTGAACCTTGAGGAGCATCTTGTGAATCAAGGGAAGTGGAGGGAAGGCATAAAAGAGGCCTGAGGTCCACAGCCTCGAGAAGGCATCCCCCTGCAGTGAGCCCTGCTTGGGGGGGGGGGGCACAAACAGCCTCAGCTTCGCGTTCTCCCTGGAGGTGAACAGGTCCACCTGAGGGGTGCCCCACTGGGAGACCAGACTGTGCACTACCTCCAGATGGAGAAGCCACTCTTGAAATGCCTCGTCGACCCGGCTGAGTGTGTCCACCATCTGATTTGAGGCTCCTGCCACATGGATGGCTAGAAGATTCACCTCCCGCCTGCGCACGAGAGTCCAAGTGTGGAGAGCTTCCTTGCACAAGGGAAGGGAGTGCATCCTGCCTTGTTTGTTGAGGTAATACATGGTCGTGGTGTTGTCCATCTGGACTTGAACCACTTGACCCTGAACAAATGGTGCGAATGCAGTCAGCACCAGCCGAACTGCTCAGAGCTCCAGCAGGTTGAGGTGGTACTGTGACTCCTCGGGAGTCCAGAGCCCATGGACTCTGTGTTCCCCCAGATGGGCACCCCAGCACATGAGAGAGGTGTCAGTCATCAGGATGACCGTCAGCTCAGGATGGACAAACAGTTCACCATTGGAGAGTGTCCCACATCCTCTGGGTCACAATGACCAGCTGGGCAAAGGGACCTTTGCGCTGATACCACTGGCTCGCCAGCCCCCACTGCAGGAAGCACATATGCCATCAAGCCCATTGGACCACAGTGGTGCAGGCCATCATGTAGCCCAGAAGGTGCAGGAAGTCCCGGGCAGGGTGCAAGTGCACAACCAAAAATGATTGAGCAAAGGAGGAGAGAACCTCCACCCTATTCATCGGAAGCTGATCATCTGTGAGAGCATGAGTTCCAACTTGGCCTTGTTGACTAGGAGGCCAAGAACAATGCAGGTCTGGAGGGCCAGGTCCCTGGACCACTCTTCCTCTTGCTTGGAGGGACCTGCTGTCAGTCAGTTATCCAGGCAGGGGTATACCCGGACCCCTCGACACCTCAGGTAGGCTGCTACCACTGCAATGCATTTGATGAAAACCCTGGGGGCTGAGGACAGGCTAAATGGCATGGCCTGGAACTCATAGAGGGTTCCCTCAGCTCAGAAGTGGAGGAACAGTCAGTGAGACAGACGGATCGGGACATGAAAGAACGCGTTTTGAAGATCTAGGGAGCAGAACCACATGTCCTGCTTGAGAGATGGTATAATCTGAAACAGAGTTACAATCCTGAAGGTGTGGGACCTGAGGAACTTGTTCAGGTCGTGAAGGTCTAGAATGGGGTGCCAGACCCCCCCCCATCCATTTCAGCACCATGAAGTACCTGGAGACAAACCTTGGGTTTGCTGGAGAATCTGCTACCCTGACCACTACCTCCTTTTGGAGGAGTTGGGCTACATCATCTCGAAAAGCCGACTGAGTGTTTGTGGATACCAAGTCCTCCTGTGGAGTGCGGGTTCAGGCTGGAGGGTACTGCCCAAATTCCAGAGGCAGATCCTGGTCGACCACTTCCAGAACCCACCTGTCCGTGGTAACAGTGGACCAGGCAGAAAGGAAGTTGCAGAGCCAGCCCCCCATGGGAGAACCCGGGGTGGTGTGACAAGCATGGGGATGGCAGCCCCCATCCCATCACTGGGCAGGCTTGGAAGAGGAGGAAGACCCAGCTGTGGGTTACTGGGGCCCTTCCCTCTGGGCCTTCGTGGTACCAAAGCCACTGATTTGGGCCAAGGTTGCCAAGACTGAGCGGGCTGGTTTGTCCACAGGGCAGAAGGCCGAAAAGGCTTGTGCTTCTGTAGTTTGTAACCTTTAGGGTCCTTTTGGGGAGGCAATAGAGTCCAAGATGGTATTGGACTTCTCAATGCATTACAGGTGACCGTCTGACCCCGGACTGAACAGATCAAAGCCTAAGAAAGGAACATCTGCCAATGTGTGCTGGGTGTCTGTCGTGAAAGGTTGAGGCCCTCAGCCAGGCCCTACAGTGCATGGCGACTGCAGCTGCCACTTAGTGGGCACAGGAGTCTTGGATGTCCAGAGTTGTTTGGTTGCTGTTCAGCCACAGCTCCCACCCTGGTCCTGGACCTCTTGACCGTGGTCTGAAGGTCCACAGAGGGA
The DNA here is from genome assembly GCA_016271365.2 of Neoceratodus forsteri. Classification (NCBI taxonomy): domain Eukaryota; kingdom Metazoa; phylum Chordata; order Ceratodontiformes; family Ceratodontidae; genus Neoceratodus; species Neoceratodus forsteri. The sequence goes on from CM028137.1 coordinate 137,762,838, forward strand.
TAAGGAAGCATCTCATCCAAAGAGCCCAAGAGGGCATGAGAGAAGTGTGCCATGATGACAGCCGAATTTGCCTGGTAGAGACCAAGCGAAGAGGCAGCGTAAACCTTTTTGACCGAATGGTTCAATTTCTTGGACTCTTTGTGCAGCAGTTTATCGGTGTCTCCTTAGTTATCCAAGTGCCGAAACACGGACTCAGTCACCAACCCCTTGGCTGTGGGGTGTTCCATGAACCCTGAAAGGGAGCCGATAGGTACCACATACTTGCGGGCCATTCTGACCGAAGACACAGGGCAGGAGGCAGGATGCTGCCAAAGCTCCAGGGCCAGGCCAACACTGGCTTCGGCCACTGAGAAGGCCTCCATTGGGGAATCCTCTTTGTCCAGGATATCTGTGAGGGGGTAGCGAGTCCACTTCTGCAGGGGCTCTAGAGGCATCCCCATGGATTTGGAGATAGGCCCAAGAAGGACATGGGTCCCTCCTCTGTCGAGAGGCCCCCCCATCAACTCGTTGATGGATGGATAAGAGTGCAACGAGGAGTCCTGGGACTCTGAAGAGTCTGCACGATCAGCTGACCACCTGAGTCACTCTCGACCTGCTGTGGATGGTTGGGCATGAGAATGACCGATAGCCAATAAGGAAGACCCTTAGTGGACCGAGACTCCTTAGTCGGAGCCCCAGAAGGAGGCTGTTTGGGTGGCAGCTCCACCACAATTGATGGAGAGGCCATCTTCAGCTGAGCTGTGAGGGTCTTCACTGGCTCTGCAGGCAGAGGGACGGTGCTGACTGGCTCTGGAGGTGTCGACTTCGGCCTAATGGGTGATAGCCAGGTAATGGCCAGTGCAGGAGCTGGGGTAGGCTTCAGACCAGCCAGCACCAACTGTTGCCACATGAGGTCCTCGTAGCGTTGACACAACTTGCGCCAAAGCCTCTCCTCATCCAAGGAGGACAAGGATGAATAGCGGCAGTGCCGCTTCCTGCAATGACAAGAGTGGCATCGAGATTTGCTCGACCTACTGGACGAGTATGACCGAGACCTCAACCGTTGAGGGAATCGACAGGGGCACTCGGAGGTAACCGGGGAGTGCTGCGGTTCGTCCAGGTCTGGGTCGGGGACCAGAGGGATGGTCTCAACACTGGAATCCTAAACCAAGAGTTGTCGGCCTAACTGAGTGACAACAGGTCGACTGGGTCAAGAAAAATCTCAGCTGGCTCTTCGTCCCACGTCTTCGACAGCTGGTCTGATGGGGGCACCGTGAAGCCAGCAGCCCAAGGCTGCAGTTTCAACCATGGTCAAAACTGAAGTTTCCTGAGACCCAGACCGCTCTCGATCCCAAGAACATCGACAGTGAGTCCTCTCTCTTTTTTTCGATTCCTTCAACTCTTTCTCCCTCTTTCCGGAGTGCAAGCTGTGAAAACCTGAAGAACCCTCTCCCTTGGTCGGGAGAGACTGACAAATCCTCTTTGAAGGAGCCTGAAAAGGTAGAGCCCAGTTCCAGCGTAATGAAAGCTGACGCCAAAGAGGACTGTTTGACAGCCCGAGCCACCTCCTCCTTGAAGGCCTTCATCTGTTCCAACTGCTCAGTGGACCACGCGGCTGCTAAGACCACCCAATGAGCATCTTTATTTGACCGGTGGAGTCCGTTTTTCCTGGACGTCCCAGTTGCAATCGGGCAAGGCAGTCTTGAAGAACCGATGGTTGAAAAGACCGGTAAAAGTCGTCGAGGCCTGAGGACTGTGCTTGTGCCCTAGGCAGTAAGCATGCAGTGTGCAGGTCTGTACGCAACATCTTCTGCCTGCAGGGACATCAGCGGAACCCGGCAGGACTTTTCCTCCATCGAGTCATGATCGAAGATTGTTGCAAAGATGAAACTTTAGGAGTTTAAGTTTTGGAAGTAAATCCCAAGATTTGAGCGCCAGGGCCTACTCAATGCAGGGGCGGTAAGGAGGGAAGCTGCTTCTTCCAGTGAAAAGGAAGATCTGGCATCATGGGGAGGAGCCGAGGGATATATACCACCTGGGTGAGTGGGAGGAGCCAGCTTGAAGACTTTCCGGTGAATCTTAAAGGGGAAAGGACACGCCAAATAAGTGTGGAGGAACATCATATCCACATCCCTAGAAAATCCTAGTACACCAGCCTATCCCTGTAATTTTGGTTTACACATTTCAGATTACAATCCAACACTGTGATGGGACCCCCACATGGGCACCAATGCTGCAGCCTTTTTTCTTTGCCCCTTCTGATGAACTTGGTATTGCAAAACAGAACAAAAATAATAAACAGAGACAAGTGAAACTTGAAGGAAAAAAAAAAAAAGGAGCCAAAAGTGGTAATGGAGCTGAATTCGGTGTTGAAAATAAGATTCAGCACTGAAAAGAACAGAAAAAGCGGCCGCGAACGGAGCATATGAATGCTGATGCAGTAGACTTCAGTCACTCCTTCGGTGTCCTCTCTACAGCAGGAAAAACAGAACTGAAGAAGGGAGGGGGCCGGCGTTGGTTATTTGCTAGCTCACATGCGCGCGTCAGTACATCAGCCATGTGGGCGGCGCCACCAGCCAACATCAGTCCCCTCCTAGCTGCAAAAGACTTTGCTCACTTGGGGTCCTGGCACCTCTGACTTAGATCCATACGTGGGAATGAATGGGGAAAATTGAGACCTGGAAGATAGTACAGTTACGTAATAACTTACCGTAACAGCAGATCTTCAAGAGAGGCTCTTGCAGTAGGTAATAAACATTAGGACTAGAGCCTCCAGGCACTAGGACCACATGGAAAACTTTAGCTAGCAGTGTCTGTGGGGGATCCCCCGACGTCACATGATGGACGCCAGCATGACACTATATAGTGGGCAGTCCCAATGCCCACCCTCCAGTTCGCCCGACGGAGACCTAAGAAGGTGAGAAAGGAAAAAGGAGTGGGTTCCTGGAGCCAAAAGAAAGGCTAGAAGGAAGTAGCCATAGAAGCAGGGGAAAGGTGGGAGGGAAAAAGGTACCTACTGCAAGAGTCACTCTCGAAGATCTACTGTTACAGTAAGTTCTTAAGTAACTGAATTACCTTACTTCGAGAGGGCTCTTGTAGTAGGTAATAACCATATAGACTGAATCCCAAGCAGGGGAAGTCAGACAAAGACTGAGAAGACATGGGAGGCAGAAAAGCGCTGCAGTAGGTACAAAATTAAGACAGGAGGCCCTAAAGGACAGCTAGTCCAAAGCCTGCCCTGCACCTAGAAGCAATGTCCAGACTGTAATGCTCAGTGAAGGTGTGGACAGAACTCCATGTGACTGCCGCACAAATGTCCATGGCAGAAACATTTCTGAAACAAGCAGTAGATGCAGCCATGCCTCTGGTGGTATCCTGTGATGATAGCAACTGAAAATGAGCGACTGCTGAAACAGCAACTTATTTTCAGCAATATCATCAAGGGCTACCCTGCAACGGTAGTGACCCTACAGCGAAAGTGACTGTAGGAAGAGCGACCAGAAGGGGGGGGGGATAATGAAGGGGAGGGATAGGGGAAGGGTCCATAGGGGACTGCTTTGCCTGCTTCAGCTGAGTTAGCCCTGTGATATGGTGGTGACGGTGGCTAGCTCTGGCTGAGCAGATGCGGGGTTCGGAGCTGGGGACCGGGAGGGTTACAGTTTTGCCACTGCCTGCAGGCGCGACACTTAATTTTCCCCACACATGTAGGCTATGCCCCTTCCCCGACATGCACCCCCCTGGGTTAGTAATCTTTATTCAGCAGGTTGGGGGGGCAGCCCCCCCCCTGCAAAAACACTTTTTCTTTTGCAGAATGTCGTGTCGCCGGCAAGTATATATCATCGATTTGTTTTTCGGTGATATACACTTGCCATAATAGCGATCGCTATTATGACATGGAACCCCTCTGATTGAGTGCCTCCTGGGAGTGACTTGTTATAATTCTGACAACAAAGCAACATGCAGTTTGCCAACCATATGGACACCGTTTCAAAACTGCATCGCCTCTCTTGAGTGCAAAGGAAACAAAAGTTGACCCGCTTTGCAAACTGATTTAGTCTGTTTCATACAGTAATGCAAAGCTCTGTGCACATCAAGAGTGCAGAATGGCCTTCCTTGTTTAGCATGCTCAGGATAGTATCCTGGTAAGTGTATCATCTGATTCAAAGTAAACTCAAAAAACAACTTTGGTAGGAAATTAGGATTTGTATGCAGAGCCACCTGGTCTCTGGAAAATCAAATAAGGCTCCTTACACATGAGGGCCTGAAGCTTGGAATCCTTCAAGCAGAAGTAATAGCCACTAAAAATAGTGCTTTCCAAGAAAGATAGCGCAGGTTGCAGTTCAAAGGGAGGCAAACTGAAGCTTTTCAAGAATAAAATTCAGATCCCACAGAGGAACAGGGTTCCTGACCAGGGGTTTCAGATGGAGAATTCCTTTCAGAAAACTTTTGAAACCTCCAACTGAGCCAGGGCTTTGACATCCACCAGAGTGTGGTAGGCAGAAATGATGGACAAATGGACCTTCAGGGAAGAGTAACTAAGGCCAAGGTCAGAGAGGTGTAGCAAGTACTCAATGATCTGTGGGGCCGGGCAGGAGAAAGAGTCCCAGCCCTTGGATGTTGCCCAAATGGAGAATCTCGTCCATTTCATAGCATATGTGGTTCCTGTGGATGGCTTTTAGGCCTCTGCAAGGACCAGTGCAACTATGGAAGAGACCCTAAAGCATGCAGCAGCTATGTCAGCAGGTGCCACATGTGAAGGTAAAGGGACTTGAGACTCGGATGTAGTAGCTTGCCTTGATCCTGGGTCAGCAGGTCCTGGCAGAGGAGTAGTGGTGCCGGAAGCTCCACTAACAACTGCTGGAGCACAGAGAACCAAATTTGGCAAGGCCAGTGAGGGGCAATCAGAATCATGTGAGCCCCATCTGCCTGCAGCTTCAGAAGTACCCTCTGCAGAAGCGGAAAGGGAGGGAAGGCATACAAGAACCTCCCTTTCCAGCAGAGAGACAGCACATCTCGCCAGAAAATACCAGGCTCGGGAACGAGCGAGCAGAAACTGGGTAGTTTTGCGTTGGATAGGGAGGTGAACAGATCTAGTTCTGGATGACCCCAAAGATCAGACAGATCTTTGACTACAGATTGTTTCAGCTACCACTCATGCCCTTGCCGGAGTGCGGCTGAGACTGTCTGCCAGGGCGCTGTGAACACCTGGGATGTGCACTGCAGTCAGCTGGACAGAAACATAGAAACACAGAAATATAGACTTTGACGGTAGATAAGGACCACTTGGCCCACCTAGTCTGCCCATTATCTACCTATTGGATAAGTTGCAGATTCTAGTTAACAAACAGGATGCTGTGCTAAACGGCCCAATACCACACTAGCATTGCTTCCCTGCAAAGCGGGTACGATCGTGTGTCTCCCTGCTTGTTCAGGTACCACACCACGCTCATACTGTCCATCTGGACAAAGAGTGTGCCTGAGAGGAGGAGGGACTGAAAGGCCTGAAGGGTGTACAGCACGCATGCATCTCTAACACAATAATTGCAGAGAGCTCCCACGAGACCAGGATCCGGAGTCCTGTGATCCCCCAGGTGAGTGTCCCAGCCCTGGCCGGAAGCATCTGTTGTCAGGGTCTGGGTATTTTATTTACTTATGTGCTTTTGTTAACCAGGTAAGCACTCTAGACATCCAAGTGCCTATTTTCAGGTGCGACCCAGGAGGGTTACAGAGTACATATGAAACATAATACAGAGTCGAGGTAACATACAGGAGCCTCAGGCATCGACAAGTAGGTGGTACAGCATATGGGACAACAGGCTTTAAAATGGTTAGGCAGAATAGCAACAAGATACATAACAGCATTAATAGGTAGAATAACATCTAAATAACATCATGAAAGAGAATAACATCAAAATAATTTAAAGTACAAGCAGGTACTGATATGACATGAGTGCCTATCATGAAATGACATCAAATAAATGAAAATAGAAGCAGGGACTGATATGACAAGAGCGCTCCTCCAACAGGAGGACAGAAAGTGCCTTATGCTGGTTATCAGCAGAGGTTTAACAGCAACCGAGTTAACAGCACTCAGGACAGCTCCTCAGTAAATTGGGAGGGAGGAAGGGAGAGAATACGCTGGGTCTATATGGTACATAGACAGGCAGAGGCAGATTGAGGCAGCTCCAGAGGGATGTTTTGAAGCAGGGATGGGAGGGAGAGGCACGAACTAGGGCAGGAAAGGAGTTCCACAGTCTTGGCACATGGACGGAGAAGGCCCGGTCTTCTGTGAGGATGCGGGTCTTAGGAACCACCCAGACCTGTGCAGCACTGGATCTTAAGTGGTAGGCAGGGGTTCCATGTTTGAGGGGAAGGGCAAGCGCAGAAGGAGTGGCCATTCTAACTATGTTATCTATGAAGTTGCCAAGGACAAAGGCGCGGTGCTTTTCAGGGGGGAGCCACTCCAGCCGTGAGTAGAGCTCACAGAGATGCATAAGGCGAGGCAGAAAGTCGTGACGGCATATATTGTTATAAGCAGTGTCACTTAGTAAGACTAGAATTCGGGACTGGGGCAAGAGCTACAAGCCCATGGCAAAGCATGGGAAGAAGTATCCTGGCTAGGGCGAGCCAAGCAGCTGGGTGAAGTAATCTTGCTGTAGGCAAGTCCAAGCTTGCCATCTCGTGACCTTATATATATCCGAAGATGTGTGGTGAGATCCAGTTGTGGATCAAGGGTAACTCCTAGATACTTGACGGAGTCCACGGCCTGCAGGAGGGAGGGAGCCACTCGCTCCACAGATGGTTAGAGGAGCTGGACAGGAAGAGATTTTGGCCACAGAGCCAAAGAGCATAGCCTGGGTCTTATTCAGGTTGCTGGTCAGCTTGTGGCCCTCAAGCCAGTTCTGGATAAAATCGAAGTCTGAGTTAAGTCGGGAGTTGATGGCATTAATATCCGAAGAACTGGACAGTACGACGAGATCATCCGCGGGAGCAGTGCCCATAGGTTTTAGTGGAGGGCAGTTCATTAATGAATAGGGAAAACAGAATGGGTCCAAGGACGGATCCCTGGGGACCCCGCAATTAACTGAGGAGAGGGCAGAGAGGGTGCGGTTGAAGCAGGTGTATTGCTGCCTTCCTGCAAGGTAGTTGGAGAACCAGGTAAGGGCTGGGTGGGAGAATCCGAGAGAATGAAGAGTGGAGTGGAGGAGTGAATGTTCAACCTGATCAAAGGCCTTAGAGAGATCAATGAAGATGTCACCGGTCAGTTTGCCTTGGTCAGTCAGCGGACCTGATCTCAGAGGTAGCACGGCAAGCGCTGTCGATGTACTGTGCCCTTTCTGAAGCCATTTTTTGAGCAGGGGAGAGAACAGCATAACCCTGAAGGTAGGTGAGGGAGACTGGAAAGGAGCCCCTTGACAGAGATTGCTCAGATCCTGCCTTCATAGGAGGTCCTGACGCAGGGGGCTGGATACCAAGATTCCGTGATCCATGTCGTCTGATCTCTGGTCCTACTGTACTCTGTGTCCACTGTGTAACTCGCATGTGGAGCCTGGCTAGAAAAACAGTGGGAATAGCTGCGGCAATGAGACCCAGTAGGCATAAGACAGACTAGGTCATGGTCCATCAGCTGGTTGCCACTTGATTGGCCTGTTGTTGCAATGTCTCCACCCTGTCCAAGGGAGAAGGTCTGACCTGAACTGTGTCCAGCACTGCCCCAATAAATTAAAGGTGCTGTGAAGGAATAAGGTGGACCTTGGGATAGTTCCTGTAATTCCCCTCTGCTGAAAAAGGTCTGGGGTGATGGACAAAGAGGCTACCAGGCTGTCCCTCAACAGCACCAACAGAAGTCAGTCATCGAGGTACGGAACACATACAGGCCCTGGTAGCGAATGCCACTGCCACCACCACTGGGCACTTGGTGAACACCCTGGGAGCCGAGGAAATGCCAGTGGGGAGTGCCTTGAACTGAAAATGTTCCTCTGGAAAGTAAACTGGAGGAAGTGGCAGTGGGAGGGAAAGACTGAATATGCAGGTAAGCATCCTGCATATCCAGGGCACAGAGCCAATGTCCTTGGTGAAGCAGTGGGAACAGACCCGACAGCGTCAGCATGCGTAATCTTTTGTACTCTATGCACAAATTAAGCGTGCTGAGATCCAGGATCGGACAGAGGTTCCCGTCTTTTTGGGGACCAGGAAGAAGTGGGAATAATATCCCCTTCCCGCCTGATTCCAAGGAATGGGCCCTAAGGCTGATTTTTGCAGAAGAGCCTGCATTTCCTCTCTAATGAGAGGAATGTGACCATTTGGGTAGTGAGAGAGACCTGGAAGATATGCTGGAGGTCTTTCTGTGAAATGTATGGTGTGGCCTTGAGCAATTAGCTGAAGGATCCATGAGTCTGTCGTGATTGCCTCCCATCCGGGTAGATGTTTGGTGAATTTGCCCCCTACCGGTTCCTCTGGAGCGGACGGCAGAGGCTGGGGGCCCTGCTGCGAGTCAAGAGGCAGAGGGGGGTTGGAGAGTGGAGCCCCGGAGGTCCACTGTGACTTGGCTGGAGGGGTGACCTCTGCTGAAGGGGCCTGACATTTGGTCTGATGTCGGGGAGGCTGTTACCTGTTTTGACGCCTTTGCTGGTGATGAAAAGGCTGCTTAGGCTTGGAGTTGGAACGATACATGGAATGGACAGAGCGCAAGGCCTTGCCACTGTCCTGTAGCTCAGTTATGATGTCTTTGATGTCATCCCAAAGAGAACTGGACCTCGGAAGGGGGCATCCTGAATGGCCACTTGGACGTCTTGAGCCAATCCAGATACCCCGCAGCCAGGACTAATGATGCATGCTAACAGCAGTAGTGACTGTAAGTTACTGGCTAAAATGATTGCTAACAACAGGCTAAGTAAAGTCATTTCCCAGTTAAAACACCCTGACCAAGTGGGGTTTGTGAAAGGTCGTAATAGTGCGGACTTGATCAAGAAAGTCCTATATATATTACATAATGCAAAAAACTCAAACAACAAACCTTTCCTTCTATCCTTTGATGCGTAAAAGCTTTTGATAGGCTAGAAAGGGGGTATCTACAAAGCATTTTGACAAAGTATAAAATATAACCTGGGGAAGGGGCAGTTCTGTGGATGGGTAAAACTTTTATACAATCATATATCGGCTAAAGTTAATGGAGTTCTATCAGGCAATTTTGACATTCTTAAGGGGACCAGACAGGGCTATCCACTCTTACCTTTTCAGTTTAGCCTGGCCTTAGAACCATTACTAATTAAAATCTGGTCCACACCAGAAATTAAAGGAATGGGCTTAAGGATATGTAATAAGCTTTTAGCATATGTTGATGATTTACTACTCACCCTCACAGACCCAAGGTCATCACTGCAACCCCTCTTAGAACTTACACATTTCTTCTCACAATTCTCAAGCTTTAAAATAAACTGAAAACTCAGAGTTACTCCCAGGGTGGGATATTCAGACTGCGCCAGGCTGTGGCGCAAGCCTGGGTGTAGCGCAACTGGGATGTGCCAAGGCGCTGACAGGGTGATATTCAACGGTGCTGCACCATGGCTCAGCACCATTGAAGATCGCTCTGTGGCCACCCGCACAGCGCATGGGTGGCACTGCACCAGCACAAGTGACCAAAGAAGAGCATGGGGATGCGCTAGCGCAAGTGCCCTTGCACTAGGTGCATCAACCATGATATTCAGCAGTGGACATGCAAATGGGGCAATGCATGCAAGGTGCAAATGCGGCCATTTGCATGACATTATGGCCCCATTTGTGACACAGGTGCGCTGACCCCGTGACCTGCACCTGGCGCCCTCAGCCAGGCAGCAGCCGTCGGGGAAGGACGCCACCTGTCCCCACTGGCAGCATGCTCCAACGCCCGATCGTGGGCCGTAAATAGTTAATAACTCCCTGGTGGTCCAGTGGACCTATCCCGTTGCCCGATCGCGGGCTGTAATAATAACTAACCTCCCTGGTGGTCCAGTGGACCTCTCTCCTTGCCCGATCGCAGGCTGTAATAAGTTTTATCCTCCCTGGTGGTCCAGTGGACCTCTCTCCTTGCCCGATCATGGGCTGTAATAAGTTCTATCTTCCCTGGTGGTCCAGTGGACCGATCTCCATGCCCGATCGCGGGTTGTAATGTTATAAGCACTCCTTGGTGGTCTAGCGGTACCCGTACCCCCTCACAACCCGCCAACTCATTCCCACCACCCCGCTCCCCCTGGTCCATTCACATATCGGGACTATGTAGTACAGTACGGTCTGCATGCCCATTGGCCCACACTGTGGACCAATGGATGTACAGCCGTACTGTACGCTGTCAGTCGACGGGCGGCTTGTGGGTGGGGTGCCTGCTGACCGGGGAGGCGGGGATGAGTGGGTGGGTTGGGAGGGGTACAGGTACCGCTAGACCACCAAGGAGTGCTTATAATATTACAGCCCGTGACTGGGCATGGAGATCGGTCCACTGGGCCACCAGGGAGGATAACACTTATTACAGCCTGCGACCGGGCAAGGAGAGAGGTCCACTGGACCACCAGGGATGTTCTTCATTTATACAGCCCGCGATCAGGCATGGGGGGGGCGCTACACCACCGGACGGTGCCGCCAGAGCTCGGGTGGCCACCCACAGCTGGCAGCTGCCATGTTACGCCCTGCATTACGGCAGCTCACCTGTGGGTGGCCAGCTGTTGCTCCATTATTTTTTGGCTTACCTGTGTGCCGCGCATGTAGTGGTTGCACCTGCATATTCACAGCACATCCCAGGCTGAATATTGGGATGTGCAGAAGGCGCATGGGCACGCCTCCACTGGCGCCGCATTACTGATGTGCCCGGCGTGATCAGGATTTGTGCCTCAGACTTTCCCTTTGAATACTGCACTGGTGCAACAGTTGTGCCATGCGCAACACGCTTGAATATCCCACCCCAATCTCTAAAGTAGTGTGTCCCACATACTTCAATCAGTTTAATGTTAAAGTCCACTTCCACAATCACATTTCTAGGCCTTGAAATATGTGGGGATATTAATAAGATCAGTAATCTTAACTTTACTAACTTATTGAATTCATTGAAATTGGACTTAACAGATATGGAGTCCAACGATATGTATTTCTGGGTAAGAGCCAAGCAGTACATATGATCCTGGCTCCTAAGGTTTATTATCTTTACGCTATCTGCCAATTCAGCTACCCAAGAAACATTTCCAGCTTTTGTATTCTGCCTCCTGAAGTATCTGTGGGATAATAAGCCAACTAGGATATCTAAACTTAGCTTCAACAACCCAGAATTAATGGTGGATTTAATTATCCAGACTTTTGAGTTAGACATGACACATTCTTGGTCTCTCAAACCATCTAATCCTTATGGTTTCAGGATCCAAATGTGGTCACAGGGTGGGCAGATACTGAAAAATGCCTACTAAAATGTGCCAGTCCCAGAGCTATTTTGTTTGCAGAAGTACCAAAAGACGTAAAATTTCACCCCATCTTAAGAGTCACATCGAATGCATGGTCCAAGATTGCTAAGATGTTAGACTGGAACTCAGCTCTTTCTCCACACTGCCCATATGACTTAAAAAATTACTTAAATGGGAAGGGAAAACCTTAGACTGGCAAGTTTGGAAGGAAAGGGGCATCCTATACATAAACAATTTACTGGATCACAGCACAGCAACACTGATGTCTTTTGCTTAGTTAAAAAAAATTCAAGTTGCCCAGAACAGAGTTTTTTAAATATCTGCTGCTTAGGCAAATTTTAAAAGAAAAAACTAACGATTCAGTTACAATAGCCCCTACTCACTTCATGGATAAGATATTCACTATCAACAAGGGATGCGGGACTATTTATAACATGGTTTCAGAAGCTAGAGATAATCCGATTCAGTCCCTAATTCTGAAATGGGAAACAGAACTGGATTCCATTATCTTGCTTGAAGAATGGGACCATAGTTGGGCAAACATCCTTAAAGGATGTAAAGGGGCAAAGGGTAGTAGGATTGCGCACTACAAAATAGTACATAGATAGCATCACACACTGGAAAACATTTTCAAACCGGGCCTTTCTGATAACAATACATGCTGGAGATGACGTAGTGATGTTAGTACTATCTCTTATAGTATATGGTCCTGTCCTTTAATACAAAACTTTTGAGATGAGGTTTTTGGAGCATGTGAAATAATTTTGAGGAAAACAATTGTTACCGCTGAGAAACTAGTACTAATGGGTATCACATCAGATTTGGCTCATTGGTCTCAGTTCAATATTCTTTAGCTACTAGTTGCCCTAATCTCTGCTAGAAACATAATCCTTAGAAGATGGAAACAAATGTCTCCTCCACTCTGTCTGAATGACTGGGCGATATTATCACCAGGTCAAGCTATGAAAGATTAACTTTTGTTTGTAGTGATTGTATAGAAACATTTTAGATATTTGGAACCCTTTCTTACAATCAGCGTTCTGCAAAAAGGTAAATAAAAGAATTACTAAAGTTTAAAGTTTTAGTAAATGTTGGATTGGTGTGGTACTTGAGATGTCATACAGTTTGCTTACACGAGTTACGTTTTTACTTTTACATCGATGTACAATCTCATACTGGATATAATGCATTATTGATCTGCTTCATTTTTATGTAACGTGTATATTACTTGAATTCTTAATAAAGTTTTAATTATTAAAAAAATAAATGTAATGTGAATTTTGTGAATTAAATAAGGGCACAGCATGCTAGATTTGGAACTTTCAGGATCGACATTTGCCTCCAAAGGTTGAGGCTGGGTTGCCCAACTTCCAACACGAATTGGAGTCTGTGTCCTTGGTGAAGCAGGCATCAAAGGTGTCCATGTCATGCCTTGACCAACCAGTTAGAGACACGTGTGATGCCAGTCATTGGTGCTGATTTTGCTGCCGCACATGGCTCTGTTGTCCCTCTTTTATTACCTGACATTTGCTTTACAGACAAAATTACACAGGAAGAATAACAAAGATCAATGGATGAGGAACCAAGATGAGGACTCACTCCCCTCCCATGGTGTGAACTCAACAGTGGGAAAAACAGAACTAAAGTAGGTGAGGGAGTTGGCAGCAGATACTGGCAAGTGCATGGCACCACCCTGTGTCACACAGGCACCATGGTCCATTAGCTGTTATTGACTTCTTGCTAAAAAGGCTTGCTCCCACACAGTTCTAGCACCTCTGACATAGACCCATAAGTGGGCCTCAATGGAGAGGATTGATTCTGGAAATATCCTGCAATTCACAAGCAAAAGTGTCTCTGAATTCAATTCCCTGCAGCCACAGAATGGACTGCTGCACTGGATGAATTCATGGAGGCCTTTAACTTGTGACTGCTAGGTGAAGTTCCTGCTTTGAATCAGAAGGCTTTTACACTGTATGTTCTGTAACACCTGTTTGTTCAGTGTCTGTTCTGGTGCACAATCTTGCATTTCTGTGCTGTATTACACATTCTGATTCAATAAACCTACCTTCTGGCATTTCAGTAGATTTCCTGGTCCTTTTCCCAGACCGATACTTCCAATGGTTTTGGAAACGGATAGAGCAAATGGTACCATTTACACAGCATAGAAGAACGACACACATCTCTGTGAACCATGCAAAATGTGGTTCACGTAGCTGACAAATACTCATTAATTTATCGGAAGGGACTGCATGTGCACACAAAAAATGAAAATTACGTACCTACTGTAATTATGATCTTTCTGTGTATCTTCGTCATTCATCACTGTTGGGTACATGGCCGGAGGTCATGACCCCGCAGGAGCTTTTTTTTTTTTTTTTTGGTAGGCGGAGCTGACGTACCATCAGTGCTGCCCTCAAGGTCGACGCATTGTGTGGCACTCGCGGGTTGGCCGTTAGGCGCTGTCGACTCTGCCTGCCTGCCAGTTCTGAGTCACCGGAGAGGTAAGAGGAAGGGAATGGAGGGTGGGACAAGGAAGTCCAAGGTATAGAAAAAGGAAAAGAAATATGAACTAAATGGAGAAATAATGACTGAGAGGACAGAAGAGGGAGAAGACAGAAACTAAGGAGATTGGGAGGGGCCCCAATCTCTCGAAATAGAAGAGGGAGGTGGGGTGGGATAGAGTATTTAGGAGGAGGGGGGGAGTTAAACACATCCCAGACCCTGGTCCTTCTCCAGATTACACAGGAACTGCAAAGAGTAGCCAAAGGCTTCTTGCCAGAATTCAAGGCACAGAATGGCTGGCAAAAAACTCCAGCTGAGCAGTCGGCTATTCTGGAAGAAGGACAGGGTACAGAGAATTAACACCCTCTCAAGGAAAGATTATTGGTGAAAAAAGGAAAAAGGAGTTTGTTTTTTTTTTGTAATAAAAGACAGTCCAAGGACAAGGAGAAATAAGTTGGACGGGAACAAGGAGGAGGAGAGAATGGAGGGTAACTGCCAACTGTACTGGAGGAGTGCCCCCCATGCTGACCACTCTCCTAGAACATTATCCCCTATGTGCCCCTGTTTTACCCAACTTCTGACAAGAAAGAGGGGGAAGGGATGGGCACAGAGAGGAGGGGACAGAGACTGAGGCCCCAGAGGGATGGAGGGTGGGATTGTGATGAATGGTGAAGATACACAGAAAGATCATAATTACAGTAGGTGCGTAATTTTCATATCTTATCTATGTCAATCTTCACCACTCATCACTGTTGCATGAGTGCCAAGACCCCCTGCCAAGGGGGTTTTCTTTTACACCCTAAGGGACAAAGTCCCTTAGCTGTCAGTGAGTGACACACTAAGAGGGAGAACCTTCGGGGCCTGGAGAGGCCCGAGAGTGGGGAGAGTGAGAAGGGGCCCCCCGGGGAGATGCCCCAACAAACCCCATCTCACTCTACGGGAGAAAAGGTAGGTTCTCTGGTGAGCGGAGTTAATCACCCTACGCCAGGCCAAGGGTGACAACCGGTAAAGATGCAGCCATGCCGTCCGCCTAGTGCAGATCGCTGTCCCTACGACCCTGGTAGCTACCTCATTGGCATCATAGGATGCCTCGCCAGTGCCTTGCTAGCCCAGGCCACGCGCAGAGAGTGCAATGGCTTATCTGGTTTGCTCAGATCAGGCAACGAGGCTAGGAGTTGACCTAGCCTGGACCACAAGAACCTGTCATAGGCTGCATAGTGGGCATGATGTGCAAAATGGAAAGCAACAACCATGCCGAGTAGAAATTCCTCCTACCCCAGAAGTCAAAACCCGAGGAATATTGATCTGGGGGCCAGTCACGGTGAAGGGCGCAAAGCCCATCAGGAGTATCCAACTGCGTCAATCCGGACTGCGGATGAGGCATGGAACCTGGAGCCTCCGGGGGGGGGGGTGCAATACCTCTGGCTGAGATTCCTAGGGGCAGGAGCTCCAGAGAAGGGCCTCTGCCAGGAGCACAATGACGCCTCCGAAGGGGGCAGGCCAGGGGGGCACCACAATGGTGGCCTCGTCAAAATCGCCTAGAAAGGCATGCACCGATTGCTAACAGTGGCAGGGGTGAGGTGCAAGTCCTCAATATCCTCACGAGGAAGCGCTGATACTCAGCGAGATCAGTGGCTGGAGAGATGTGGACAGAAGGTCCCTCTCCCCCAGAAGTGGAGGATGAAGAGCTGGAGGGCACCGGCTGCTCAGAGGGCGGCTGCTCGGGGGGAGGTTGAAAAACCTGACTGTCCATTGCCCTAACGTAAGCTGGGAACCAAGCAGCCACAGCCCTGAACTGCTCCCAGGAGAGAGGCCCGCTAGGACCAAGGATGCCTGGGAGCACAGGAGAATGTGGCAGAGGGATGGGAACAGAGCCGAGAAGAGATGTCGGCTGACCTCTGCCTGGGCTAAGGAGCGGACCGGGAGCACTTGTGGAAGAAGGTGCCCTGGAAGACCCCACAGCTGACAGCTGAACAACCATTTTGGTACTGCCTTGGCTGTGCCAGGAAGAATCCCCCCTGTGAGGCGACCGGGGCTGTATAGGTCCAGAAGGACGGTCCCCTACCTCAAAAGAATGGGGCTCTCTCAAAGACACCGAGGAGGAAGAGCAGAGATCCACACTACGGCTTCTTCCAGAGCCTGGGTGGGCCCTCGAAAAAGGCCGCCGTGCAGACCCCATGCCCCTCGACCCCTCGGAGTCTGAAAGAGCCCTCCTCCTCGAGAGGGCCAGCCTAGGTAGCCGACAGCCCTGGGCAGCACCCAAAGGAGCTATCCAGGGCACAGTACCCTCCCCTCCCGTAGGTGCTCCGATTGGCCCCGAAGTTGGGCGATCCAGGCACACCACAGGCAGGGGTACCACTGCTGAGGGGTCAGTAAACCCACCAAGACCAGGCTGCGAGCAATGGTGGCCTGCACCACTGCCCGCTGGTCAGCACCCCTGACCCCAGTCTTGGTAGCCACCAACCCCACCTCAAAAGGGGGCTGACTCCAGCTTGTGGAGGATGCTACAGGGCTGCCCATTCCAACAGTGAACCCCAAAGAGTCAGACTGTCCGTCTGACACAGAGCTCGACTCTGCCTCAGAAGAGGTAGAGGCCGAGGCCCTGTGCCAGACCACAGGAGGGCATCCACTGCCATCTTTGCCAAAGGGGGTGCCAGAAACCAAAACCATGCCCAAGCCAGTGCCACTGCCCCCTACAGCACCGCGAGCAAAACCCACAGGAGGCATGGCTCTAGCCCGAACAGGAGCTCCAGACTCGGGACCAGCCATGGCGCCATCAGTCCCCACGGTGCCGCGAGTAGCGCCAAGGGTGGAGATGGCACCGATGACAGCCCGGTTAGCATGCAGCGAGGACAGCGCTGTTTGCTCCACGTGGCACTTAACGGTGCCGAGGGCAGAGGCGGCGCTTGACAACGGCGCAAACAGCAGAATGCAATGGCCCCATAGCGCCAAGTCCAGAGGACATGGTGCCATGAACAACCTCGTGAAATGCAGACAAAGACGGCACTGCAGAAACTCCCATGGCGCCACTAACAGTATCAGCGCTGCAAACAGCTCCAACAGTAGCCACGGCACCGCGTGACAAACTGGCGCTGACGACAGCTCCATCAGGGCCCATGGCTCCACGAACAGCGGCGACCAATGGCGCCGAGGATGGCGCTGAACCGGGCCTTGCGAACCACGGTCCGACACGGGGAGCCTTCACCCTCGAAGGGGTGACGGCCGTGGTGCTGCCTCCTGCCCGCCCTCCGAAAGGAGCGGGATGAACCTTCTGCACCATGGAAGGAGTCTCTGCAATGGCCAGGCTACTAGTAGCCGAGGCTCCCTCCTCCTCGGTCCATGTAGAACCGGGAAGGGACCCGGAGGAAAGGCCAAGAGTGCATGGCTTGGCCCAACGAGTGCGTGCCCAACCCCTGAAAGTCGGAGCTCGCCCCACTTTCCATGCGGGTTGCTCGATGACCCCGTGGTCCATGGAGAAACAGGCATCGCACGAATCCATGTCGTGAAGCAGGCAAAGACATGAAAGGCAACGGTCATGCTAGTCGGTGACGGAATATTTTCGGCCGCATGGGCACCATCGCATGGGGGGCCAACCCGTCCTGAAAGTTTTCTTGTCCTCCGACCGAGACATGACCTACAGAGAAAAAAACACCAAAAACAGACTCGACGTTGCCAAGAAATAAAATATATGGAAAGATCTTACCAGCGATGTCGAGTAAGCAACTAGAACCGGCAGGATACGGCACCAATGGACTGCGGCACAGGAAATAGCGGTGAAAAATGAACTGCGTAGGCGGCAGACCTCAAAACAGAGCTTGCTTTCCACAAGGTGACCTCTATGGTGGGAGACGAAGAACTGCCAGGCAGGCGGAGTCGACAGCGCCTAACGGCCAACCCGTGAGTGCCATGCAATGCGTCGGCCTCGAGGGTGGCACCGATGGAGCTCCCGCGGGGTCATGACCTCCGGCCATGTACCCAACAGTGATGAATGGTGAAGACTGACACAGATAAGATCAGGTAATGTTGCAGTGGCTCTGTGGCAGTCATTCTGTTGCACAGCCCACAGTGTAAAAGCACTTAAAGTCTGGCAAGCTCTCCACAGCGGACTTGAGCTTGGTAGACAGTTTGCACTCGTACTTCAAAATACTTGGCTTGGTAGCTTGCAATTCCTAAACATAGAGTGCCTGAAGCAATACCGATTTACCCCAAATGTTGATGCTATGCGATTCCTTGTTAATAGGTTGTGCAGAGATTTCCTTTTGGGCTATGACCTTGTCATTCTCAGAATTACAAAAGCATCTGCTAGGGGCTAAATATAGTAAATGGGTTTAGTTATGGGAGCTAAATACTTTTCATCCACCTGTCTACATACAGCTGGGATACAAGGCAGACTGCTGCATGCAGCCTATGTGAGAGACTCCAAAGAAGGCTGAATTAGCGGAACCAAAGACACATGCATGAGAGGCACATTCAAAAACGCCAGCTGAAACCACCTCGCCTGATCAACAGCTATTGTCTGAAATTGCAAAGTACTGTGTAAGTTTTTGAACAGTGCTTGAAAAGAGGTCCTCCTGGGGCATCTAAACAGGGCCAGCTCAGGCACTTCAGGTTTCAGCAGATCCTCATCATCAAAGAGTAGTCCCCAATGATTATAAAGCCTCAATCAGACTCCTCATTATCTAGATCCACATAAGTAGGCACAGATAGAGGGTCAAAAGTTGTCAGTGCTGCAGGCACCACCAGCAATGGTGTCACTGACTAAGCTGTCAGAACTGAGGGAGTTGACTCTGGCACAAAAATTTGCACCACACACAGGAGGCATGGACAGAGGGTCCGAACACAGTACTGAGGGTGGAGTCAGCACAGAACAGTGAGGCGCACCAGCACCAAGGCCGGTCCTGAAGGTCGGTGCCACCAAGAGCAGTGATGCTGAAGGTCTTGGCATGGATGCCGAGTCTGTGTCACCAAGTGTGATGGCAGGGAAGGCAGCTCCAGCATAGACGTGGATGGCATAGTGGCCACTGGAGCTGGAGTAGGCACCAATGGCTCCAATACACTTATGTGATGAAACTACTGCTCCATAAGTGCTTCCCAATAGCCAAACTGCTTACCTAAGGGTTCCCCACATGGGAATGAAACAAAAAAAATCTGTGTGAGTATCGTATAGGGACGACTGTGGTGATTCTAGGCCTACATGCATCAAGTGCCTCTGTACAGAGTGGCATGAGCTCAACCTCGACTGGTGCCTTTCTTCTTTTTATGTTTTTTTGTGAGAAGTGATCGAGGTCATCCAGTCTCTAGGACCCGACACTGAACATAAGCAAGATGTGGACCATGTTTTACTGCCACTCTAGGAGGACTGCCATGCAGCTTTGGTGTTTCCCTAACTGTGGTACCATCATTTCTGCAACTTTATCTGCAGCCTAAAAACTTGCCTACAGCAAAATGGAAGTTAGACAACAACCTTGCTGGAAGCAACTAGCTCCTTTGGGCTCCTGCTCGCCATGTTGTTGACAGTTGCTGAAAGGTACGGTTGTGAGGAAACATTTGCTTATCTTTTCTTTTTACCAAACTGACACAACTATAACTAGAGATAGCAAACAAAACACAATGATAACTAGACAGGACGCTATTTTTCTATAAACTGTGAAGTTTTGGTCCCAATGAGAAAGAAGGAATACTGTGCTTTGATGGCAGGAAAAACAGGACTATGAGGCAGTTGAGGCTGTTGCACTGTATACCAGTGGCACATGCTTGAGGCATATATGGGGGCATACTTGTGCCCCCAGAAAAATTCAGACTCCCATGGTGTCACAGCACCTTCTGACTCACACCCATAAAAGGTAATCTATATAAAAAATCGACACTTGGAATATCTCTGGGACCGAGAGCTCCAGGGCCCTTTTGGAGACAGGGACAGGAGAGGGCATGCATCCTACTAGTGGTGCCATACAAATACATGCTGCCACAGTGACTGCAGTAAAGAACAGCTCCAGGCACAGAGCCAATAACTGAGATGGTACAGTGCAGTTGGCACCATAAAACTTGGTGCTGAGGATGCACTATCTGGCACAAGGCATGTCATCAAGGGATCTGTATTGGTACCAAGGAATCAAGTATCAGCACCCTGCTCAGTGCGGAAGGTTCATCAGGCATCACCACTAAAGCTCTAAAGACTGTAATGACAATGACTCCTCTAAACAAGAGAGTGCAAAATACGGTATTGATGCCGACTTGGGTTTTATGTCCTGCTGAGTGAAAAAACATCAACACCAAACTCAAACAATTTTGATGGCTTTGGGAAGGGGTCCATGGCCTGAACTTTGAGGGACCAGGCTCTGAAGACTGCAACTGCTTCGAGGAGGCAGAGGACACAATATTTCCATCACTTCAATTGAAAGAGGGAAGGTAGGGCTCTCCGAGTCCAAAATCATGGACTGTGCACCAGGAAGATGCTCAGGCTTGGCCCTAGAGGAAGATAGTACTGGGTGTCACTGGTTTACATGACACAAGAAGATTTATTCTTGCCCTACCAAGTGCCCTAATAATCAACTTCCTCAGAGTCAAGCGGCAGCAGTACTTACACACACACACATACACACACACGTCATGGTCAGGCCCAAGACACTGAAAACATACACTGTGGATGTTGGTACTAGAGACCTTCTACTGCACAAACATAAGCAAAATGGTGTTGGAAGTTTAAGGCATAGTGATCCTGTAATCCTAGAGGAAAAGGGACTTTGAAGAGGCCTGCATAACCAAACTGAAGCTTAATCCTACAAGACAATGTAATGGTGGGAAAAAGGAACAAAGTCAGTTGATGGCTTATATGGTGTGCCATGTCACTGTGTCATACATTAGCTGGGACCTACTACCTCAATCCTAAAACAAAAGAACATGGTTTTATGGAGAATACTGACTCTAAGAAGATCTACCTTTAGGCATCAGTTAGGATTTAAATATAAAGCCTCAAAAGTAGGGAAGTGCAACATTAGGGTAACAAAAAAGTCCTGAGCCTTGGTGAATCTGTGGCATGGCATTTCTCAGGGCTTGAACTATTGTGTGATGCAGCTTTGGTGTTTCCCTAACTGTGGCACCATCTTTTCAAGCACTGATGTACGAGTATTTTTCTATGCCTGAAAAGACAGTGCCAATGCCAACGCTGTGTTACACAACCATTCTAACCCTGTGAAACACCATGCCACAGATTCAACATGGCTCAGAGGACTTTTTTTTTTTTTTTTAACACTAAAGTTACACTTCCCTTCTTTCGAACCTTTGTGTTTCAACCCTACCTAATATCTAAATGAAGTTTGTGCAATGAATTTCCTTACATTTTTAAACAGAAATTTAATAACAGACACTAAGTTGTGCTGACAATACTGGCCTTCAGCTGACCAAGTAAATTATTAAAGTCACCTACTGTAACTCCTGCTCTACTGGAATATCTTTTCCATAGACACACTTCTTGGCCTTTACCTGGGAGATACAGGACCTGATCTAAAAGAACTTTTGGAATTGGCATGCGCTATGCTAGCACAAATGAATGGTGCCACAAACACACCTAGCGCATAAACAGCGGTGCCAGCCCCAGCTGCCTCAGTTCCTTTTTTCCACCATTGTGAACTGCAATAATGTGGGAAGCAGGACTTCTCATTGCTCTAAGAAGCGTTAACTATCTAGTTTGTTATAGTTTATCACTGTTTATTTATAACATGTTGTCCTTCTCAGCACCAAGGTAAGTAATTTACTTTTGTTTGTTCTCTTGGTGCCCTCACAGTTTTAGACAGTGATCTGAAGACATCTATGAAGTGCAGTACATACACTTTCCTCAGTGTTCTCCTAATCCTGAGGAGGCAATGTATATAGCCATAGGAGTCTCAATGGACTCCAGGTGTCCTCATCGCTTCACTGGGTTGGTAATGGGGTTTCTTATGGCAGATACCAGGTCTTGTCAGTCACAGACTGTGTCAGAGCTGCTGGCCCCAAAGGTTCTGGCTCCCACAGAGTCTGAATGCCAATCTAGAGGTTGGCTGGACTTACCCAACTGGGCCTGCCAGTCAGATATTTCTAGTGCACTGCCTTCAGGCTTTTGTGATACATTCAGACATCCAAGAATTGTTCTATTGGACCCCTACAGTAAACAGGCCTGACACATAGTGTGGGCACCAGCTACAGACATTGGGCAGGATTTTCAAAGAGCGGATTCAGGCTTGCATCAAGCCCTGCACTGAACAATTTTGGCACAGTTGTGAACATTTTGCCATAACTGCCTGACTGTTTGTTATGCGGGTGCAGCTGCTGTGGCCACTGCAACTGCCCGATTTTCTCTTGTCTTGGTGCAGCTGCAACAGAGTCCTCACTTCACGGTAGCTTGGCCAAAAATTTGTGCAAGCCCTGTAAAGTCCCCTGAAAGCCACAAGCTAGACCAGGGAGAAACTAGCCTAACTTGTGGCACTCTGAACACAGGAGTGAAAATCCCGATCGCCGGCTGGGAGAATGCTACAAGCCTCGTATGGCATATGATCGGCACACCAGGGTTTGTGGCATTCTTGGGGGCTTTGAAAATTAGGCCCATGGACTTTTTAAAGACCTGATGTACAGTAGCTTGATGCCCAAAGGGTATTCCCTTTAGGACAGCTGTGAAGGGAACTGACCAACAATGACACTAAAATAAAGAGTAAGGAAATACAAAATGGTTTATGGAAATAACAAGAACTGGAACTGTACTGTAAAATGGTAAGATAAAAAGTTTGCACTTAATAACATAGCAGGAACTGGAGCAACAAGTCACTGGTGAAAAAAGAAGAATCTGGAGGAGCTGGCTGGAATGCAGAAGGAGGTACACATGACACAGTTCCAATCTATTGGACAGTTTCAAGCGTGGTTCAAAAGCCAAGAACTAGTTACTGTGTGGTTCTGGATTAATACATGCCATTGGCATTTACCTTTGCATGGACCTTACCAATTTTGATAACTTTTTGTTCCTTCCCAAATCTATGTACTGCAGTGATGTAAAGATCACGATTTTTGTCGAGAAATGTAATCTTTCTTTCATTCGCTGGTCCACTCTGGTTCAGTGCAATTTCCAGGATCTCTATCTGGAGTTTAAAACAGAAGGAATGTAGTTATTGTCCTAACAGTAGTATAAAAGTCTGTTTGTATATATAAACAGTTTAAGCTGTTCCTTTAATACAGCAGTTTATTTATCTGAAATTTTGCTTACTGGAATAAAATTCCTCGAGATAAAGCATCTCATTTACAAGGGAGATCTCAGAAGGAAGAAGAAAGTTGGCCCAGACTTTACAGTGTACAGTGCAATCCTAAGTAAGATGTACTGTAATACTGTACCAATAAATGCAAGTACAATTTGCTTTTGTAGGCACAAGCATGTAAACGGCTGAAACCAAAAATTCCGGCCAGATCTCAGAGTTCTGTTTCTTGGTGATTCTGTCTAAAACCCACTAGCCTTTCACACTGAATACCAGACAACTAGCAGAAATAAAGTGTGTTCACCCATTCTTGCTTCCAAAGTAGTAAATGTTTATTTTACATAGTAGTTTCTCTGTGAAGCCTGGTGTCGGATAGGTTGGAATTTTGCAGTTGGCCTGGCAGTACAACGTAGAGGTTAGGGTAATGATCTCTGAACGAGCTTGGTACATCCAGCCAACCTGGGTTTGATCCCCACAACCTCCACCTGCATACTGTGTGACTTTATGCAAGCCATTCAAGCTCCTCAGTGCTCCCAGGTCATCCCTGAAAACAGGCACTTGTATCTACAGGGTCTTACCCGGTAACAAAAAAAAAAAAAAAGTCAGGAAGGCAAATGCCATGACATTTCGTGACATTATGTCACTTCTTCGGGGGTGGAGCTTGTTATACAATGCATCCTAAAAATATAGTCAATTTAATGTGGCATTCCCATTTTTAGAACTAATATTTATTTAAAGAGAAGCTGACGCCTTCAGGAGAATTTTAACAAAGCATAATATTTAGACAGTTTGGCTTGTATTTCACATTAGTTCTGTATTCTTCCTCCCATTATTTATTGCTGGTGTATTTTGCATGAAAACATGATCTTTGCTCCTTAAGAGTTCATCTATTCCTGTTGCTTTCTCCTACCTGAGGTTATAATGCACTCTTTGTGACATCACAGTTACTCCCATGGCAACAGACTGTGATATCACAACACAGGATTATGACTGGAAGTAGGGAGAAGCTAAAGAGGCAGATGAACTCTAAGGTATAAAAATCATGTATTCATGCACAGTTCCTCAGAAATAAATAATGAAGAGGATAAATCTATAGAATATACTATATATGGACTGCAAGCTGGATTGTACTTAAATATCATGTTTTTCAAAGTTTTTTTTGAGGCGTCAGCAGCTGTTTAACAATTCATGCTTTGCTTATACAGGGTGCAATATCACACCAAGTCAGATAGTGTTTGTAACACTAATTGACTTGGATACCTTCGAAAGCAGGGCCCTTGATCTCAAAGGTTTTCCTAAGCATAAATGAAAGGTATTGATTCCTCATTCCAGCCTAGTCAGACCCCATCTGAATATTGTTTTCTGTATGTGCTCCACAAGTAGTTAGAGACAATACACTTATAGAAAAGTCCATATAAGGCAACTAAAAACATTAAATCTGTAAGCAGCTTGGATTATAGAACTAGACTAAGAAACTTGAGCTTGTACTCTGTGCAATACAGGAGAATGAGGGGAGACCTATGGTTAACATACAAAGCAATAAAAGATGAATCAACATTAGAGATCACTGGACTAAACTACAACATCAGTAACATAAATACCAGGTCTCATGACAAGAAACTTACAGGGAATCGAAATAAAACAAATGAGAGAAATCATTGGTACACACAGAAGGTAATATCTACTTGGAATGCCCAACCAAAATAGTCATAGAAAGCAGCACAATAAATATATTTAATTACAGACTGGATACATATATGGGCAACATAAAATATAAGTTCCACCAGTAAATTTGGTGGCGAGTTCATAAAAGGCAATCTCTGCCTACCGGACTCGTAAATCACCTATGAGCCTATAACACAAAATAAATTAATATATACATACATACTGTATGTACATACATAAAATACATACATAAATATCACACAGCTCACAATCTGAATGCAGTCAAGTTTATATCAATTTCACAAAAAATGCAGTCCATAAAGTCATGAAAAACTGGTGAAACATAGGTGGGGGGACACTAATCAGGAATGTTCTCACTGAGCTGTCAGAAGTAGGATATCTTGGTGAAATTGTCTCTGTACTTAGTTAATACCTTATGAGCTGAATGCATGAACTGAATACTAGTAGCAGAAATAGGGTTACAGGTAAGTAACCTATATTTTGGACCACCTACATTCCATTCACTCTCCACACTTGGCAGACTCCCAGCAATCCTCTAGGACAATGGGGCAAGGTATGCACCCCAACTATATTGGGAAGAGATTGGAGGAGTGAAGCCTCAAATGCAGCACCATGATGACTGAGCATATTAATGCTGTTGTGGGATATGAACGTGTGCCCTACAGATCTCCTCGATCAGGGAGTACCTGGAAGTAGTAACAGAGGCAGCACTATGTCTGGTGGAATGAGCCTTTAGCCCCCTGGGTGACGCTCTACCAGCCAACCTGTAGCACAGATTGATGTGGGGCGTTATCTATCAACCAGTCATCTGTTTGGCTACTGGTCTGCATGCAGCAGCTTCAGTGCAAGTCACAAAAAATGGCAAGCCTCTAGGCAAACTCCTGCCATAGAAGCTGCTCTGCAAACTCCTGTCATATGGTCCCTGTTGTAGAGGAATGCTCGGCACATGTCAAAAGTATAGACACTGCTCAACATTTAAAGAAGGCTTCAGAAAGCAGACAGGGAGGTACAGCACCTAGTTCTGGTAACACTCTGAGACTACCTCAGGCAAGAACTTCTCATAGAGGTGAAAGATGACCTTGTCTTGTGGAAAGCTCCACTGAAAGTACCTAGAGCTCTTTCACTCATCTGGCAGAGGTGATGGCAACCAAAAACTCAGTCATCAACGTCAAGCGTGACATCTCACACTTGCTCACGGGTTAAAGTGCTTTACCAATAAGCTTTACAAGCACCAGCTGTAGGTCCCACAGTGGTGGAGGCTCTTGGACAGATGCCTTAGGTCATTGCAAAAGCTCTCAAAAACTTTCTCCTGTGCCTCCACTGGCATACCAGCCCACGCCTGGTATGTGGAGATGGCAGCCAGGTACATCATAAGGGACATGGCTGTTAACCCTGACTGAGAAGGGAACCAGAGGTAGCCAAGGATCCATGCCACTGGACAACTGAGAGGGTCAATCTTCATGGCACACCAGTTCGAAACCTCTTTCACTTTGAACAAGTAAGTTTTACAGGTCAGTTCCTTATGGGACTCCTGCAAGACATGGAGAACGTCTTCCAAAAAGCCCTAAATCAGTATTTTTAGTCACTCAGGTGCCAGGCTGATAGACATACCAACCTCCTGCCTCAGAAATTAGGGATAAGGCTTAAACAAAATCGGGGACAAAGGGCAGAAATCAGGGACACATCTTTAAAATTGGTGATATCTACTTAAGAAGCTGGTAGAATAAGGGGCTTAATGTGAAGTGCATTTTCTGAAGAAGAACAAGATTGTAACTTTAATGTTTGACATTATTTTGTACTCACAATCCCCACTGTTCAGTCACAGAAAAGCAAACTTTAGGAACATCAGAGGAAAACTCTGAGGTAAACTCATGGACGTCCCTGAAAATCAGGGACAGTTGAGAGGTATGCTGATAAGTGAAAGGACTGAAGGTCCAGATCCTGGACCATTCCCCATTGTCTTTTCAGCATGCCTGGGCAAATAGGAAGCCTCCACTGGGACCTATGGCTAAGGCTGAGGAGATTGTGGTACCAGAAATGGAAATTACGTACCTACGATAATTCTGATCTTTCTGTGTATCTTCATCATTCCTCATCTTTGGGTACTTAGCCGGAGGACATGACCCTGCAGGAGCTTTTTTTTTTGATTAGCGGGAGTTGACCTTCTCGGCCACCGCCCTCGAGGAACCAACGCACTGCATGGTGCTCGTAGGCTGGCCATTAGTGTTAATCAATCCGCCCCGCCAGTTCTGAGTCACCGAGAGGTTAGAAAAGGGCTGGAGGGTGGGACAAGGAAGTCCAAGGGACAGACAAAGGAAAAGATATAAAACTAAAAGGAGAAATAAATGACTGAGAGGACAGAAGAAGTTCGAAGACTAAAGGGGGTATTAGGTAGGGGCCCCAATCTCTGGATGTAGAAAGGAGGAGGGAGGGAGGGTTAAGGTTTTAGAAGTAAATTGAGAAGGGTGGGAGAGACAGGAGAAACATACCCTGTAACCTTGACTCTTCTCCAGTTTATACAGGAACTGCAAAGGAGTAGCTAAAGGCTAACTTGCCAGAATTGCAGGCACAGAATTACTGGCAAACTCCCATAAGCAGAATCGGCTATTCTGGAAGAAAAGACAGGGAAAACAGAGATATCTCCCCCCTCAAAAGAGATTTTGGTGCAAGAAACCTAGTTTCTTAAAATAATTGAGGTTATGTCCACAGGACAAGAAAATCAAGGGAAATCGAGGATTGACGGGAAAAATGGGAGAAGGAAAGAAAACGGGGCCAACTGACAACTTCCACCCCACTGGGGTGAAGCAGAAGCACTGAAGAAGAAGTGCCACCACCTCTGATCACCCTACCAAGAAAACTATCCCCTATCAATGCTCCAGATTACCCGCTCCCTGACTAACAGAAAGGAGGCGGGCAGAGGCAGGCACAGAGAGGAGGCCCCAGGGATGGAGGGTGGGATTGTGATGAATGGTGAAGATACACAGAAAGATCAAATTCTGGTAGGTACATCATTTCCATATCTCATCATGTCTAATCTTCCATATTCATCACCTTCAAATGATACGAGCCCCCTCGAAGGGGGCTTTTGACCCTAAGGGGCTGAGTCCCTTAGCTCTCAGTGGGTGACACACTAAGAGGGAGAATCTTCACGGGTCTGTAGAGGCCCGAGAGTGAGGAGAGTGAGACGGGGAACCCCCATAGGGGGTAGGAAGTTGCCCCAACAGACGCCGCCTCACCCTACAGTAGAAAAGGTAGGTTCTCTGGTGGGCGGAGTTAATCACCCTATGCCAGGCCAAGGGTGACAACCGGGAAAGAGGCAGCCATGCCATCTGCCTACTGCAGATCGC
This sequence comes from Neoceratodus forsteri, assembly GCA_016271365.2. Lineage (NCBI taxonomy): Eukaryota > Metazoa > Chordata > Ceratodontiformes > Ceratodontidae > Neoceratodus > Neoceratodus forsteri. The sequence goes on from CM028137.1 coordinate 137,790,990, forward strand.
TGTCCCTATGACCCTGGAAGCTACCTCGTACGATGCCCTTGCTTGGTGCCTTGCTAGCTCCAGGCCACGTGCAGAGAGTGCAATGGCTTGTCTGGTTTGCTCCGTGTCAGGCATCAAGGATAGGAGCTGACCTAGCCTGGACCACAGGGACCTGTCATAGGTGGCATAGTGGGTCTGATGTGCTGTAATGGAGAGCAGCAACCGTGCTGAGTAGAAAGCTCTCCTCCCCCAAAAGTCAAAATCCATGGAGTCTTGATCTGGGGGCCGGTCACGGTCGGGGGCGCGAAGCCCATCAGGAGTGTCCAGTTGTGTCAACTGCGACTGGGGATGAGGCATGGAACCTGGAGACTCCGGGGGGGGGCACAATACCACTGACAGAGATCCCTAGAGACTGGGACTCCGGAGAAGGGTCTCTGCCAGAAGAGCAGCGATGCCTCCCGAAAAGGAGCAGGCCAGGGGGGCACCACAAGGGTGTCCGCACTGAAATGCCCCAGAAAGGCGCGCGCTGAGTGCTCCGGATCGTGCTGAGTGGGTGGGGTGATGCACAGGTCCTCCATCATCCTCACAAGGAATCGCTGATACTCAATGAGATCAGCAGATGGAGAGATGTGGACAGATGGTTCCTCTCCCCCAGAAGAGGGGGATGAAGAGTTAGAGGACCTAGAAGTTTCCCATCGCACAGATCCCATACCCCTCGGCTCCTTGGAATCCGAGAGTGCCCTCCTCTTCCTTGAGAGAGCCAGCCTAAGGCAGCTGACAGCCCTGGCTGGCCCCCGAAGGGGCTATCCAAGGAGCAGCGCCCTCCCCACCTGTGGGTGCTCCGATTGGCCCCAAAGTTGGGCAATCCAGGCATACCACCTGCGGGGGTACCACCACTGAGGGGACAAAGAACCTTCCGAGGCCAGGCTGCAGGGCAATGGTGGCCTGCACCACCGCCTGTTGATCAGAACCCCTGACCCTGGCCCCAGTAGTCACTGTCCGCTCCTCAGAGGGGGCTGACTCCGGCCTGTCGAGGACACTACCAAGGTATCCACGCCAGCAACCAACCCCAAGAAGCCAGACTGCATGTTCGACCCAGAGTCCAACTCCTCCTACAAAGAGGTGGAGATCGAAGTCCTGTGCCAGACAGTGTGTGGACGCCCACTGCCATCCATACTGAATAGGGCCACAGAGCCAGAGACCACACCCGAGTTGGCGCCTGTGCCCCCCTCTGCACCGTGAACAGTGCCAGAAGAGGACATGGCTCCAACAAGGGAAACAGTCTCGTGGCCGAAGTCTGTCACGGTGCCGACCCACCCTACGGCACCACAAGCAGCGCTGAGGACAGAGACGGCGTGATGATGGCTCCAACCACGCTTTTGACGCTGCGGACGGCACTGAGCCCCAAACCCCCCACGGTGCTGTGTCCCTGTTCAGAGCTGCGAACAACTGCCCGAACTGGACACGGGCGCAGGTGGCACCAAAATGGCACTGGGATGAGAAACAGAGACGGACAGTGTCAGAGCTTCCCACGGTGCCAACAGCTGCATCGACGCCGCGAATGGTACCGACAGCAGCAATGGCGCCATCAGGACCCACGGTGCCACAAACGGCGCTGAGGCCCAAGACGGCATCGAGGATGGCACCAATCCAGGCCTTCCGAGCTGCAGGTGTGACATCGGGGGAGCTTTAGCCCCTGAAAAGGCGATTGCCAAGGTGGTGCCTCCCATCTGTCCCCGGGGGAACAGACCGGGCCTCCTGCACTATGGGAGGGACCTCTGCCACGGCTAGGCTAAAAGAGGCAGAGGCTCCCTCCTTCTTGATCCGTACAGAACAGGAGGACCGGGAGGAAGGCCACGAGCGTGGCTTGGCCCAACAGTCGTGCCGACCCCCAAAAGTCGGCCGAGCTCTCACCCCACTTTCCACACGCATTGCTCGGCGATCCGCGGTCCATGGAGAAACAGGTGTCACATGAATCCATGTCATGAAGCGGGCCAAGACATACAAGGCAACAGTCGTGCTGGTCAGTGACGGAGTCCTTATTTCTGCAAGGGCACCGTCGCATGGGGGGCTGTCCCGTCTTGGAAGTCTTCTTGCCCTCCGACCTAGACATGATCTACGAGAAAGAAAAACCAAACCAGACTAGACATCGCAAAAACAAAATAAAATAATGGAACAATCTTACCAGGCAACGTCGAGTAGGCTAACAGAACCAGCAGGAGATAGGGGCCGACAGACTGTGGCACGGAGTCAAAAAAGGAGTTGACACGGAGTCCAAAAACAACTGTGTAGCAGGTAGGCCTCAAGTCTTTTGCTGCAAGCATCCCACGAGATGACCTCGATGGCAGGAGATGAAGAACTGGTGGGAGGGTGTCATGACCTCCAGCCAAGTACCGAAAGGTGATGAATGGTGAAGACTGACACAGATAAGATCTGTCTGGGCCAGTCTAGAGCTATCAGGATTAGGCTTGCCTTGTCCCTGTGTGTTTTGAGAACCACCTTGTGGCTCAAAGCGAGAAGAAGGTGGAAAGAGGCAGAGAAGACCCAGGAGTCCAGGGCCGGCAGAATTAATTCCCACCAGTATTTCTATCTGAAGGGGCAGGCACAGAAGAGCCTCAGCTTTGTTCTCTCAGGAGGGTAACAGATCTAATTAGAGGTACCCTACAGGGCAAACATCTGTGTCACCGGGGCTGCTTCCTGATGAAGACAGTCAAAGCACCAGGGTATCAAGGTTCTTTATGGACAGCTGCTATTTTCTATAGGACTGTATGTATGCACTTTACATTCAATGTCTGTTACAATGACATGGCATTATCATGCACTGAAAAGCACTTTCGAAGCAATACAATTTTAAGAAGCATAGCAGCTGGTGTGCCCTGGCTTTTGTTTTATTTCTGTCACCACATCCTGGTGCAAGGACTACTCGTGTGACACCTCTCCACTCTGCTGAGTGTCTGCGCTGGCTGTCCTCCCCGCCATGTGTACTGCAAGAAGATCCACCTGCAGCCTGCGCACAAGGGACTAGGTGCAGGCGCTTCCCTGACATGGGAAAGAATGCTTTCCACCTTGCTAGTTTGGGTGAAATAAAATTACATACATACCGTAATTGTTAATCTTCTAGAATATCTTTTCCATCGATTCATACTGATGGGTCTGGGGTCAAGTACTGTGACACTGTGGGGCAAATTTTCTTGCTGGGAGGGTGACGGCATTGGTTATGATTAGCATTTCATATGGTGCCGCGTATGTCAGCCAATAACCATCATCAACTCCTCATTCACCTCACTTGGGAACATACTAAGGAGAGTGAGGAGCGAGAAGGCAAATTTGCCCATTGATGCTCCTTTAATATACATGGAATAATATTGCAATTTTATTTATTTATTTGAGTTTTGGTGACCGGGCACGTCCACTGAGATAAGTACAGTCCCTTTTTCAGGGTCGACCCGGGTGTTTAACAATTCTTACAGAGAACAACTAAATATAGTTCAAGAACAATAAGCAGCTAGATATACATTCAGAGTCACAGGATATTTCACATACTGCAATGGTAGGCAAATATAATATATAAACATTATGTACAGAATAATGTAACAACCATGCAGGGAAGACTGTGCAAAAGAAGTAGGTAGTAACTTTTGCTGCAAAATGTAAAGCAGACATAAATATTACAAGACTGACAGACAGATGGAGGCACCAGTTAAGAGTTAAAGGAGTCAGATTACTGAGACTTTAGCCAAAGCAGGAACAAGCAGCAGGGAAGCAAGTGAGACAAACAAAGCAGACTGGAACTTGGGGAGAGATGAGCAGGACATGACAGTGGGAGTGAGGGAGTTCCAATCAGATGGTGCAGCGAAGGTGAAGGACTTGCGGGTGGTAGCAAGACGCATCTTAAGAGTAATAAGAAGGGGGAGAGAGGCAGATCTGAGGGAACACGGGGGTTGTCTCAGACGTATTAACCCAGTTAGGCAAGGAAGGGTGTATTTATTATGCACCAGCTTAAATAAGAGGCTGAGGGAGTAGTACCTTAATTTAGACACATAGGGTAGCCAACCAAGAGAGGAGAGGACATTACAGTGGTAAGTACGGGAGTCGGCCCCCAGAGCGAATCTACCCACCTTATGGTAGGCCTGGGACAGTAAAGAGAGGGTCGCAGAGTTTGCAGAAGCAAGCAGAGGGGCACCATAGGTTAGGAGAGGTATAAGGGAGGAAGTTGCAATCTTGCAACAAGAGGCAGAGGATAGGAAAGGATAAATCCTATAAAGGAGGCCTAGACACTGGTTTAGAGCTCTGGATACACTGGAGGCATGCAACTTCAGGGAGAGAGACGAGTCCAGAGTCATGCCCAGATATTTAAAGGAGTGGACACATTCAAGGGTATCTCCACTGAGGGAGGAGATATTAAGGAGTGAGTCAGTGCGCTGGGATCAGGGTAGGTGAGAAAATAGCATACATTTTGTCTTTTTTAAGTTCAGGACAAGGTGCTTTTTGCGGAACCAGCCCTCAAGCGAGGAGAAGTCAGAAGCCTGTGTACAGTTAAGCTAGCCAGTATCAGGAGAGGAACGATAAATTACTGCATCGTCAGCATACAAGTGTACCATTGCCCCTCCACAGAAGTTGGGTAGCTCGTTGATAAATAGAGAAAATAGCATTGGGCCCAAGATAGAGCCTTGAGGAACAACATGGGTTATGGGCTTAGGTTTAGAGACAGGGCCAGACCATTTGACACTTTGAGTGCGGCAGGATAGGTAACTTTTTATCCAGGTTAATGTACTATTGTCGAGACCAAGGGCATAGGGCTGATGAAGTAGCAGGCCATGGTTCACCAGATCGAAAGCTTCTGTAAGGTCAACAAAGATGGCTCCAGTTGTAGACCCTTGGTCCATAGCCTGGAATAAGTCAGAGGTAACCTTTATCAATGCAGTGAGGGTACTGTGGTTCCTCCTGAAAACGTGCTGATAAGGGGATAATAGAGCATGAAGCTCCAGGTAGTCCTGGAGGTGGTTGTATACAATTCGCTCTTGGATTTTCGTCAGGGGACAGAGAATGGAGATAGGATGGAAATTATCAATATTAGTATCGGGTCCACCTGAGAGTATGAAGTCATCCAGACGTTTCATAAATGCACTCTTCGTTTTGATAAAAACACCTCCAAGGGTTACTGATTCCAGGGCTTTGCCACTCTTAAAGAGTAAAAAATATTTTCTCTTTAAGGTATTAAACTGCTTTCCAATAATTTGCAAAGGATGACCTCTGGTGTCCCTTAAATTATTTTTGAACTCAATCCCCAATTCAGACATTACCGATGGGTCATTTACAATATCATACAGTAGTAGCAAGTCCCCCTTAATCGTCTGGTTTCAAATGACATTAGCTTTAAAGATTTTAGTCTTTCCTCATATGGCATGTTATGTAAGCCGTAAATGTGTTTAGTATATCTATGTTGAACCCTCTCTATTTGTTTACAATTAGATTTCCTAAAGGGACTCCACAACTGGATGGCATACTCCAAATGAGGTCTTGCACAGGACCAAAACAACAGCATCAATACTTTGGCATCCTTTGATTGGATATTCCGCTCGATTGCCCAAATAACTAATATTTAGTTTTATTTACTGCTTCATTTACCTGCTTTGTATTGCTTAAATCTTGTCAAATGAAAACAGCAAGGTCCTTTTCATTATTAGTCGTAGTAAGTGTTGTGCCACCCAACACACAGGAAATGTTTGACTTATGCCTACCCAGGTGCATAATCTTACACTTACCAGTGTTAAGTTTCATGCGCCATTTGTTTACCCATTCTGATGTCTTGTCAAGGTCTCTCTGAAGTTCACAGGCTTCTTGGACTGTTACGCATGGGCCTCCTATTTTGACATGGTCAGCGAATTTTACAGAGGGAAATAAAGTCTCACTAGTCATGTCAAAGATAAAAGCCTGAAAGAGGGTTAGGCCCAAAACAGAACCCTGTGGCACTCCACTAGTAACACCCCCCACATTGGATAGGTAACCATTTATCATCACCCTCTGTGTTCTTTCTATCATCCAGCTTCTAATCCACTTTATGATGGTACGACTGATGTTTAAATTTTTTAACTTTTCTATTAGGGCCCACTTTGCTAGGAAAGAAACAAAGTGAAGAGAAATAAAAGAGAGGACTAAATACTTTCTAGCCCAAAGGGATAGGAAAATGACATAGGAAATAAAATAAACAACCAAATAAAACCCGACTACCAACTTAGAGCTGAAGGGCTGGGCCTACCAGGTGGCAAAACGGCAGTGGGAAGAGAAAGCCAGAGCCTCTTACCACTAGCCAGATGGGATATAGAAAAAAGGATAGGGCAGGAGCCCTCAACAAATGGCTCTTGTAGAGGTAGCAAAAGGGGGCGTCTAAACGGGGATCCCAATACAAAAAAGAGGGTAATTGTGCCAAAAATAGAAAAATGACATCTGGACTCCCGGAATAAATATCGCTACGCTATCAAATAGCAATTGAATAAACCCAAGAATAAACCCATAACCCTGTTTTCTCTATGACAGATGGGAGAAAAACAGAGATGAGGAGCAAGATATGGTAATCTCCTCTGGCATGCTCCAGGTAGAGTGGGTGAAGCCCAAAGCACAGAGAGATGTCCACCACATGGTCTCCTCACATACGTGCCTCTCCTCCGCTCCAATGTGCAGTAAAAGCACACAGACGTAACCTCTGACAATGCCCAGATGGGCTGCTACCTTTGTGTAGCTCTTAGTGCTTATGTTATGCTTTGTATTATTTGACCTGTTGAATGTTAATTTTTTTTCACTCTGTATTGCCGAAATGGTACTTATGTTACTCATTCAATTCTGTTATGTCACTAAATTGATATTGTCCAGCGTTTGTTAATCACTTTTTAATACTGTCTTTGACATGGTATAAACAAATTGTTATTCTGACGAGGAACCTTTGTAAATGAGCATTTTTGCTCAAAAGTGTATTTCTGAACTTTGAAATAAACAAACAAATAAGTAACAAGGGATACCAACCAAAAAAATTCAACATGGGTAGAAATAACATGCGCTGCTTCTCCCTGCAACCACAGAGACATACCCTGTGTGAAGCTAGTAAATAGATCCAAGCTATGTGCACTGCACCACTCCATACACAAAGAAGTTGCTCAGTGGAGTTTGTTTGTTTGTAATCATTTATTCTTGAGGTCAAGAAAAAGATACCCAATTGAGCAGGGCTCATTTATAATGGGGTCTATCATTCACACAGCATACACAATAATATCATTAGATCAGACTGGGTAGTGCCCAAGACTGGATAGTGCCCATGTTGCATATAGTAACTAACAGGGATATACCCGTAGAAGGGATGAGGGGATATACCCCGGCAAAAGGGTAAGAAAAATGGAGGAAAGGGGCTACCAATCAACTCTATAGGAAAAAAAAGCAAAAGTGTTTTCTTTTGGTCATTTGGTTGGGGGCCGCAGTGGCCACCACATTAGTTTTTTTTGGGGTGTTGGGGTTGGTGATAGTTGGCACTCCAGGAGTGCCACCATCAGTCGGCATCCAGGGACTCTAGAAATCCCTGGATACCTCAACTGCACAGAAGGACAGAGCAAAGGGTGGGGGAGGGTGGAGGCGTTGTATACAAGGGATGGGATAAAGTGCAGCACAGAGGGAGGGTAAAGAGGGCCAGCCAAAACCCTATGGGTGGTACTCCAGAACACCACTGGGAGGATGATTCATATGGGGTGGTGTAAAGATACCTTCACAGGGAACAGAGTTGGATAGGGAGCTGGGGGAACAGATCAGAAGGGTGAGGGAAAGGAAACACTGTAATACTAGGAAACTTCAATCTACCTGGTATAGACTGGTGCACCCCTACCACCACCTGTGGTAGGGAACAGGTCCTCCTGGATGCTATCCAGGATGGTTTCCTGACAGAGTCACAGAGCCAACAAGGGAGGAGACCATACTAGACCTAGTACTATCAGATGGGGAGTGTATCCAGGATGTAGAAGTGAGGGAACCCCTTGCAGGCAGTGACCACCACACAGTGTGGTTTTCCATCTACATGAGGTGGGAAGCAGCTATGTCTAAAACAAGGGTGGTGGACTTTAGGAAGGTAGAATTCAATAGAATGGGGAGCATAGTTCAGGAGTATCTGGCAAAGCTCCACCCAGAGATGGATGCGGACCAGAAATAGACTGTCATCAAGATGGGGTTAATAGAGGCCACCAACACTTGTACCAGGGCTCGTAAGACAAATTTCAGAACCAAGAAGCCAAGCTAGTATAGTAGGAAGATGGCTGAAAAGGTCAAGGAAAAGAGGGCAGCCTTCCTGAAGTACAAGCGTACCTCGAGGGAGGAGGACAAAGAGGTATACATGGAGAAATCTCGAGAGGCAGGGAGAGGTCTGGGCAGCCAAGGCTGAGAAAGAACAAAGACTGGCACATGGAATCAAGGAAGGGGAGAAGGACTTCTTCTGGCACATTAAGGAGAGAAGAAGAAGAAGGGATGGGATAGTTAGGAAAAAAAGGGAGGAGGTGGGTAGAAAGGGGAATAGCAAGGGCACTAGCAGTACTTCCGCTCTGTCTTCACCAGGGAAGCTGATGGGCCTATGACACTAGGGAGGACTGGTGTGAGCTCTGAGGGGGGGTAGGAGTATGAGGGGGAGACTGGGGTAGACAGGGTCTTAAGAGGGTTAAAGGAACTGTGGGTGGATGAGGTACACCTGAGGGAACTGGCAGGGGTATTGGTAGCATCACTGACAGACCTATTTAACACCTTGCTAGAGAAGGGGAATGTGCCTCAGGACTGGAGGACAGTTCATGTGGTGCATCTCCACAAGAGTGGATCCAGGGATGAGTTGGGTAATTACAGGCCAGTTAGCTTAACCACCACATGGGCAAGTTAATGGAGGCCATTCTAAAAGAAAGGCTAGTATCCTTCCTTAAGGAAAATGGTCTCCAGTACAACAGACAGCATGGGTTTGTCGGGGGGAGGTTGTGTCAAACTAACATGGTGGACTTCTTTGACTGGGTTACAAGGACCTTAAACAGGGGCAGGCAGTGGATGTAGTATACCTGGACTTCAGCAAGGCATTTGAGTCAGTGCTGCACGGCAGACTGATCAGCAAGCTGGGGAACTGGGAGTAGGAGAAAAAATGCTGAGGGGGGGGTCAAGAGCTGGATAAGGGACAGGAACCTGAGAGTGGTAGTGGGGGACTGTCCAAACCTAGGCCTCTAACCAGTGGTGTCCCACGAGGTTCAGTACTCGGACCTGTGCTGTTCAACATATTTATACGTGACATAACAGAGGGGATCAAGAGTAAGATCAGCCTTTTTGCAGATGTTACTAATCTCTGTGGGAGGGTGAACATGGAGGAAGGGAGACAGGATTTAAGGGAGGACCTGGCTAAGCCAGAGAAATGGTCCGACATATGGCAGTTGTGTTTTAATGCTAAGAAATGTCATGTGATGCACATGGGAACCAGAAACCCAAAGGCCAGTTACTGGCTGGGAGGAATACAGGTGACAGTATCAGAGGAGAATAAGGACCTGGGAGTAATGTTCAGGGGTAACATGAAACACACGGCATAGTGATGAAAGGCAGCAGCCAAGGCAAATAAAATGCTGGGCTGCATCACCAGGGGAAATCACCGCTAGGAGGGAGGAAGTTATTCTGCCACTGTACAGGTCACTGGTGAGATCATACCTGGAGTACTGTGTTCAGTTCTGGTGCCCTTACCTATAGAAGGATATCAAACTACTGGAGGGGGTCCAGTGAAGGGCAACCAAAATGACCCAGGGTATGGGGGACAGTACATATGAGGAGAGGCTGAAGGTAATAAATATGTACTCCCTGGAGGACAGGAGGGAGAAGGGGGATATGATTGAAAACTTCAAGTACCTAAAGGGCATAAACAGGGTTGGCACAGAGGGCATCTTTAACTTAAGAAAAGAGGGTACAACAAGAAGGCATAGCCTGAAATTGGTGGAAGGTAAATTCAAGAAGGAAATCAGGAGACACTTTTTCACCGAAAGGGTGGTGAAGGGGTGGAATGAGTTGCTGGAGGAGGTACTGATGGCAAAGATGGTGACCAGTTTCAAGGGAGGGTGGGACAGAGTAAAGAATATTAAGATGGAAAGAGGCACTGCTAGGAGAGAGAGAGGGGTGAGGGAACTGGGATGGGCGGTGTATGAGTCCAGGAGGAGTGAGGGTGGGGGTAGCTCCAGGGTATTAACCGAGCTGCACAATCGAGCAGACTCAATAGACCATTACGACCTGCTTCGGCTGGCAATTTCGTATGTTCGTAGAGTATTCAACTTTTTTTTTTTTTTTTTTTTTACAGAAAACAACCACCATAAGGGCCATGGCAGAGGAGATATAGTAATCCTGTACATGCATGTACTGACTGTGGTACCTGATTGTATGTTCAAACTATATGTAACAAACTCCGGGTCACTCCTGAAAAGGGACTCTTGGGGCCCAGTGGCTTACCCGGTTAAGAAAATGTAATAAATAAATAAAATATAGAGCACAAATGCTGCTAGCACCCACAGGGTAGCTGCCAGAAGCTCTGGCTCTCAGCTGAGTGGATGATGGTGAGATGTTTTTGGCTTAGTTAGTAGCATGTCTTCAATACTACTAATCCCCGTCACAGGCAAAGTTGGAAGGCTGGATTCACACCACTCTATTGGAGCAGCTGCGGCTTCCTTGAGGAGATTTGTAGTGTACCTGTTGCAGTCATCTGCAAGGTGGTGAGTTGGAGCTTAGTGTATACCTCTGTAAAGTACTATGTTCTGGATGTCCATACCAGACCGCTCTCTTTCTATGGCAGGACAGTCCCTATGGACTCCATCCTGAGTGAGCTCTGTCTCTGATCACCCTACTTGGGGGATTTTTAGCTCGGTGCTCTCCCATTAGTGTGACTGAGTGGTGGAGACTTGAGTCCAGGAAGATAGGAAATTACAAACTTACCGTAATTCTTGATCTTCTTAGACGGGGTCTCCACCACTCATTCACACACCCACCTACCATCCCCGGAGCTCACTTGTCCTGTTTTTGGTCTTCACTACCTTGTTGTTCGAGCTGTGAAGACATTGTTCAATTGACCCTTCTTACAGGGGTCATTCAGGCCTTCACATGCCCAGAGGTTAGGGTTTGGTTTTCTTTCATTAGTTTATGCTGCAGCTCCTCAGTCAAAAAGGTACTGAGGCGGTTGGAGGGTCGATGCCAAGATAGCTTATATGGCGCGAGCTAGCCTCGCGGCACCACATATGTGCAGTCCTATCCCAGCGCCGACCCTCCTGAAGATTATTGGCTCTAGCAGGGTCCTAGCGCTTCTAGCGTACTCCCATTAGTGTGAATGAGTGGTGGAGACTTGAGTCCAGGAAGATGAGGAGGGCACCCTGACAGCTCTCACCTGCACTAAGAACCAGCCAAGTTTGCTATGACTCAGAGCCAAATGGAGTAAGATGGTATAGCGGAAGTGAAGCCATATCCATGCAGTGAAGTGAGCTGAACCGCTCGGACCAGCACACTTTGTGAGAGACACCACTGTCAATGAAATTGCAGAGGAAGTGAACTGAGGTGCAGGCAGGCATTCATCTGCTGCCTGCTGGAGGAGAATGTTCACCTGTTGTTGTTAAGAACCGTCTCCTGGTGCTAGTCAGCAGTCAGTGTGGCTTGGGAGGACTGGGACTTTTTCCTCCATTCAAATTTCTGTTGTGATCTGGCCGAGAGTGGTGAGAGAGCTCTTGGGCTATAATTGCTGACTAGGGTTCTGTCTCCCTGCTTCTCCTGGCTGGTGGTGAGAACACCTTCAGGGATTGAACTCTTGCTGTTGTATTACTTGATTCAAAAGCATTAACTCTTCTGGTGGGAGATTATTTTGAGGGAGGGGTTTTGCATGTGATAAGATTAGGCATGACAGTTCAGGTGTTAACTAGGAACGAAGGTGTGTGTAGTTGTGTGGTCATGGACTAGGAGCGAGTGAGAGGGTTACTGCGAACTGTTGTTGGATGCAGGGGATTTTATTGTGGGTGGGTGCTTTTGGATAGTTTTATTAGCAAGGTCTGGGATGTGTTGACTGCAGCCGACCCTGAGGCTAAGCTACTTCTCATCCTTGCTCCAGGATCTGCGCCCGTTCTGCATCCCTCCCCCCCCACTGAGTGTGGCTTACCATCGGTGCAGGGAGGTGGGAATCAGGAGGAAGTGCAGAGGGGGACTGGGCAACTCTGAGTGAGCTGACAGGGAGGGTGCTATTAGGACTGTGAAGACCAGGAGACGCACTCCTGTGCAATGGGGGCTTGACAGAGGCCACACAGGTTTAGTTCCCATACCCTGGAATCCCACGAGACTGAGTGGGCAAGCAGCTGAGGGGCCAGTCCATTCGTCCTTTTTGAGTGGTGCTATGCAATGCTAGATCGATGAGGAATAAGTCTGCTATTGTAGTGGATCTTGTTTCCTCTGTTGAGCTGGGTTGCATTATAAAAAACTGGCTGGATGATGATGATGCAGGGCTGGCTCTGGAGTCATCAGTCCCAGACAGGTTTTACATAGTGCACTGCCCAAGGAAGGACTATTGGGGGCGTTGGCCATCTGCTTTAGATATGAGCTGAATTGGGTACTGCACCCCGTAGGGGATACTTCATTGTTTGAATGCATGGTCATGCATGGCGGTCTGGGTACAGGTTTCAGAATCCTTGTATACTGGCACTGGGGTATAAGGGTAATTTTCTGCAGGAAATTGTGAACTTTGTCACCAAAAGGGTGTTACGAGTTACTCTGATGGCTTATTTCTGGGTGACATCAATGCTTGGATCGACAACAAACTATTGCAGTTTGGTCAAGATTTCCTCCAAGGTATGCTATCCCTGGGCCTTGCACAAGCAGTTGCTTCCACAACCCACCAAAACGGTCATGGCCTGGACTTGGTATTCTCTGTCTCTGCAGCTCGAGACTAATCCTGTCAGCTTGTCAGATCGCTGCACTACCAGATTTGCTTTCAGAGATCCCCTCTGTAGTTCAACCCCTGTAGAGGAAGCCCAGTTCTGCCCAATGCGAGGGCTTCAGCCAGAGGGACTCTTGGCAGTACTGGATACCTCAGATGCATTGGCAGCTTGCGTTAGGGGTTCAGAGGAAGCTGTGGCAGTCTAGAACAGGGCTGGTGCAGCGGCCTTCAATCTCATGGTACCCATTTGTGTATGCCCATTGGTTTCATACCTGGACTCACCGTGGTTTGACGGCGCGCTGAGAGAGACAGAGAAAAACAAAGGGGCAGAGGTTGGAGCATTGTTGGAGGAGGTCCAGAGCCCAGCAGGACAGAACGCTTTTGACGTCTCAATATGGTGAGTAATAAAGGGCACTCACCTATAAAATAATAATAATAATAATAAGCTTTATTTTTAAAGCACCTTTCCAAAATCAAGGCACTGTGCAATAAGATAGCATTTAAAATCCAATAAAACACAGAAAATCCATACAACTGAATAACCAAATATGTAAGTATCTAAAATATTCATTCTGGGTAGGCATTACACCACAGATGGGTCTTCAAGGCCTTCTTAAAACTCTCCACATTCGTGCACTCATGTATTTGACGAGGTAGAGAATTCCACAGGGACGGGCCACATACATAAAGGCATGGGCCCAGATGTTTTAAGACATACCCTGGGAATCTCTAACAACCTCTCATCAGCTGACCAGAGTGGTTGCCCGGGGCAGTAGGGACAGAGGAGCTCTTGTAGATAGTCCAGGCCCAGTTTATGCAGGGCCTTAAAGGTCAGAAGCCCGACCTTGAAGGTGATTCGCCACTGAATCGGCAGCCAGTGCAGTTCACACAACACCGGCTGATGTGACTCGATTGAGGAGCCCCCATCAACAACCGCGCTGCAGCGTTCTGCACCAGCTGCAAGCTGTTAGTTAGGCAGTTATTAAAGACCAAGCACACACTAGCCTGGACAGGTGCAAAAGACAGATAGAGCTGGGTATCATCAGCATAGCAGTGAAACCTCAGCCCATACCGTCTTACAATGTCTCCGAGGGGCAGCATATACACTGCGAACAACACGGGGGACAACACGAAGCCCTGAAAGACCCCACATGGCAGAAAGAATGGGTGAGAGGAAAAAATCCCTGACACGACCCTCTGAGATCTGCCAGTGTCGAAAGATTTAAACCATCTGAGAACTGTACCAGACAGGCCACAGATGAACCTCAGGCACACGAGAAGCAGCTCATGGTCCACAGTATCAAAAGCTGAAGAGAGATCAAGGAGTACCAAGATAGGATGGCACTTCTGATCCCTCGTCATCAGGAAATCATTAAGCACCCGAACCAGAGCAGTTTCCATACTATGCCTCTTATGAAAACTGGACTGGAGAAGTTCGTAGATGTAGTGGATGGTCAAGTGGTTCTCTAGTTGTAGCGCCATAACTTTCTCAATTACCTTCCCAATGAAGGGGAGGTTTGAGATCGATCTGTAGTTTGCAAAGCAGCCTGGGATCACAGCAGCTTTCTTCAGGAGAGGCGTCACCACTGCCTCCTTCAGGGAGCTAGGAAACTCACCGGACTCTAAGGAGCACCAAACTATCTTTGCAAGGACAGGACCAATGATGTCAGAACAACCCATTATCAGGGAAGTTGGATCCGGGTCCAAGCTACAGCACATTGAGCGCATACCCTGGGCACTCCACACAACATCCACAATTTCCAGCTGGTCGAAGGAACTCCAGGCAAACCGTGGGGTAATGACCAAACACTGACCACTATCGACTCCCATAGAGTGAGCAGGACTATTTTCTCCACCCTGATGCTGGCCATCTTATCCGCAAAGAAGTGAGAGAGCTCATCACACTCAATTTGTGAAAAGGCTCTTCGAACCTGAAGACAGGCTGGATGGCACAACCTGTCCATGGTTCAAAAGACAGGAGCACCAGCAATCTTCCTAGACAGGAACTCTGCCTTCTTACAAGTGACTGCTGATTGACAGATTTGATAATGTTCCATCAATCTAATGTGGTCAGCTACCAGGGCAGATTTCAGCCAGCAATGCTCTAACCTTTGTCCTACTCACTGCAACTCCCTCAAGGTCCCATCAAACCATGGGGACTGAAGGTGAAGAGAGAGAGGATGAACACGGACAGGAGTGATAGAGTCCAGGGCTGTAGTAACAGCCTTGTTATAGGTCTGAACCAGGCTCTCCAGACTCCTGCTTGCCCCCGGAATGACCGATAGGCCCCCAGGGCTCACATCCCACAGGGGCAGGCCTATGGGGGGGGGCATGGAAAAAACAGGTCACTCACCCGTAACAGTAGTTCTAGGAGTGGCATATGTTGTTCAGCCACACTTCTTGGCAGTGTCCCTTTCCTTCAAATCATCGGAAAGTCTTCAAGCTGGCTCCTCCCACCCACCCTGGTGGAAGAACCCTTAGCTCCCATGACGCCAGATCTCAGCCCGCTGGAAGCCAGGTTTGTGCATCCGCAGCCGGGGAGGTCGGGTGGGTCCGTGTGGATGAACAACACGTACCACTCCTAGAACTACTGTTACAGTTGAGTAATCTGTTTTTCTAGGATCGTGGATATGTTGTTCATCCACACTTCTTGGCAGACTCCTAGCAGTTCTCCGGGAGGAGGCAGGCAAGGTGCACACCACCTACTTGGGAAACAGAGATTGGAGTACTGAGGGCCCAAAACCAGCATCCCAGTGTGACTCAAGGTCGATGTGGTAATGGGTAATGAAGGTGTTTGCTGTCATCCAGGTAGCAGCCCTACAGATTTCCTGTAAGGGGATGTCCCTGGAAGCAGCCACCGATGCAGCAGTATGGCAGGTTGAATGATCTCTTATCCCTGTGGGAGGTTCCTTGCCTGCCAACTTGTAGCACAGACTAATGCAAAATGTAATCCATCAAGCAATCGTCCACTTTGCTGCAGGTCTGCCAGAAGCGGCTTCAGCGTAGGTGACAAACAGCTGAAGAACCTCTCCCCAAATCTCAGCTGTCCTCTCCTTATAATAGGAGAGAGCTCATCTCAGGTCTAAAGTATGCAGCCTGTATTTGGCCTCCGAGGTGTAATTGGGGTAATATACCGGAAGAGTCAACACTTGGTTATGGTCGACTTTCGGAAGGAATTTCAGGTGGGCGCGCAGGACAACCTTGTCTCTGTGGAAGACCACATAAGGGGAGTCCACTGAGAGCACCTGGAGCTCCCCTGTCCTTCTGGCAGACATGACAACCATCAGGTAGGCCGTCTTCCACAAGTGTGATAACTCACACTTGTGCATTGGTTCGAATGGCTTGCCCATGAGCTTTGCCAGTACCAGCAGTAGATCCCACGAAGGTGGAGGTTCACGCACCGGAGGAGATATGTGATCCAGGCCTTTGAAAAAGCACCCAACCACTGTCTCCTGCACCAATGTTGGCTGACTGGCCCACACCCGGTAAGCAGAGATGGCTACCAGGTGCACCTTAAGGGTCGATGGCCAAAGACCCCCTTTGGACAGAGACCAAATGTAGTCAAGAATGTTAGCCACTGAACAGGACAGAGGGTCCAGGCCCTTGCCCCGACACCAAATGGAAAACCTTGAAGGCATAACACTTCCTGGTCAACTCCTTCCTGGATGATTCCACTACTGTGAGGACATCCTCGGAGAGACCCAAAGCCTGGAACTCTAGCCGCTCAGGTACCAGACTGTCAGGTGCAGGGATTGTAGGTCCGGATGGAATATCTTCCCCGATTGAGTGAGATCAGGTATGGGCGTGCTAGAAGCCACTCCAGGGACCTGTTGCTGAGGCTGAGGAGATCTGGGTACCAGAACTGGCGTGGCCAGTCTAGGGTTACCAGAATTACCTGCGCCTTGTCCCTCCTCACCTTGAGGAGCACCCTGTGGATCAAGGGAAATGGAGAGAAGGCATAGAACAGGCTTGGAGATCCACGGCCTCAAGAAAGCATCCCCCTGCAGCAAGCCCTGCTGAGGGGAGTGGGCATTAAACTGCCTCAGCTTGGTGTTTTCCCGGGAAGCAAACAGGTCCACCAACAGTCTGCCCCAGTGGGAGAACAGACTGTAAGCTACCTCAAGATGGAGAGACCACTCGTTGGATGTCTCGTCTATGAGGCTGACAGCATCCGCCAGATGGTTTGAGGCTCCTGTCACATGGATAGCTAGGAGATCCGCCTCCAGATGGCTCACGAGTGTCCAGATGTGGAGCGCTTCCCTGCATAGCAGATGGGAATACGTACCACCTTGTTTGTTGAGGTAGTACATGGATGTGGTATTGTCCATCTGGACTTGAACCACTTGACCCCGGAGCTGATGAGCAAAAGCTAACAGTGCCAGTCTGATTGCTCTGAGCTCCAACAGGTTGATGTGATAATGGGACTCCTTGGGGTCCAGAACCCGTGGACCCTGTTGTCCCCCATGTGGGCTCCCCAGCCCATGAGAGAGGCATCAGTCGTAAGGACGACCGTCGGCTCAGAGCGGACAAATGGGATCCCTTCCTGCAACTGGTCTGGGGCGGTCCACCATTGGAGAGCGTCCCATATCTTCCGGGTCACAGTGATCAGCTGGTTGAAATTACCATGTCGTTGAGTCCACTGGGCAGCCAGCTCCCATGGGAGGGGGTGCATGTGCCACCAGGCCCAATGGACAATGGAGGTGCACGCCACCATGTAACCCAGATGGCACAGAAAGTCCCGGGCAGGGTGCAGTTGCCCAACCAAAAATGATTGGGCAAAGCATGAGAGAACTTTCACCCTGTCCACCAGGAGCCGAGCTTTGACTTGACGAGAGTTGAGTTCCGCCCCGATGAAGCACATCACCTGAGAAGGCACGAGCTCCAGCCTGGCCTCATTGATCAGGAGGAACCTGCTAAGAGCCAATCACAGAGGTAGGGGTAAATTCTGCCCCCCTCCCGATGCCTGACGTGGGCTGCCATCACTGCAATGCATTTGGTGAAGACCCTTGGGACCGATGACAGGCCGAATAGCATGGCTCGGAACTCATACTGGGTTACCATGGCTCTGAAGTGGAGGAACCACTTGTGGGATGGATGGATTGGGACATGAAACAATGCGTCCTGGAGATCCAGTGAGCAGAACAACGTTTCACTCCAGGGATGGTATGAACTGAGACAGAGTGACCATCCGGAAGGTGTGTGACCTGAGATACTGATTCAGGTTGTGCAGAACTAGAACGGGGCGCCAGCCCCCATCCGCTTGGGAACCAGGAAGTACCTGGAAACAAAGTCTGGAGGGTCCGCCACTGGAGCTACTGCCTCGAGAAGGAGCTGAGCAGTGTCGTCTCAGACAGCCGACTGAGTGTGGGTGGATACCCTCTCCCACCATGGGGCACGGGCTCGGCTTGGTGGGTACTGCTCGAATTCCAGAGGCAATCCCTGGCCGACCACTTCTAAGATCCACCTGTCCATAGTAACAGCAGACCTGGCAGAAAGAAAGTGGTGGAGCCGGCCCCCCATGGGAGGACCCAGAGCTGGCATGACAGGAGTAGGGGTGGCAGCCCCCAACCCGTCACTGAGCAGGCTTGGAGGCAGAGGATCCAGGGCCTGAACCCCAGCCTCCCTTACAGGCTTGGGCCAGGGGCGATAAGCTTGAGCCTGCTGCTGCTGCTGACCCCCTTGAAACGAGGACTACTGGGCCACAGGGGAAGAGTGCTGAGAAGACTTCTTTTTCTGCTGCTGCTTCTTGGGACCAGAAGAACCCTTAGCAGAAGTGGCATCCAAGGTGGCATTGGACTGCTCAATGCACTGAAGGTGACCAGCCACACCTGAGCTGAAGAGAGAAGTGCCCAGGAAAGGCACATCAGCTAGTTTGTGCTGAGTATCCACCGGAACAGAGGTGAGCCTTGGCCAAGCCCTGCGGCGAAAGGCAACTGTGGCTGCCAACAAGCAGGCACATGAGTCCCCGATGTCCAGAGCCATCTGGAGCTGTTTGGCAACAGCACGGCCTTGGTCCTGGACCTGCTTGACTGTGGTCTGCAAGTCCGTGGGGAGATGTGGAAGGACTTCATCCAAGGACCCCAAAAGGGCATGAGATGTGTGCCATGATGACGGCCGAGCTTAATTGGATGGAGGCCTAAAGATGAGGCCACACAGACCTTCTGGGCAGAGTGATCCAAATATCTGGATTCCTTCTCAAGAGGTCTGTCGGTATCGGTATCAGTAGAACTACCAGTATGCCTGAACACAAAGGCGGTCACAGGCACTCAGCCAAATGGTGCTCTGTAAACCTCACAAGGGACCTCATGGGTACCACATACTTGCGGGCCATTTGAGCAGATGGAGCTGGACAGGAGGCAGGATGCTGCCAAAGTTCTAAGGCCAGGCCAACAATGGCCTCAGCCACAGGAAAGGCTTCAGTCGGGGTATCCCCTCTCTTGAGGATGTCAGTGAGAGGGTACTCTGCCTTTTTCTGGATAGGTTCCAGGGGTATCCCAGTGGACTTAGAGATGAGATGAAGAATGCCCTGAAAGGACGAAGGACCTTCCTCCATCTCGATTCCACCAGCCGATTCATCATCACTTGGATGAGAATGGAGGCCAGTTTCATCCGAATCCGAGGAATCCGGATACAGCGGTCAACCACCCATATCACCCTCGACCCTCTGGGGGCGGTCAGGGGTGACAGTAACCGAGATGCTGGGAAGCCTGGTCGGTCTCGCTGTAGAGGGCTCCTCCACAGGCTGCTTGGACAGTGGTTCCATGAGAACTGGTGGAGAGAGGTTTAGGCCGAAACGGAAGTTTGGCCGGCTCCACAGGCAGAGGAACTAACTCAATCGGCTCCAGAGGAGTCGGTTTCAGCCTGGGAGGTGAAGCCAAGTAATGGCTGGGGTATAAGCCGGGGTAGGCTTGTGCCTGGACAGAATCCGCTGTTGCCACATGAGGTCTTCATAGCACTGACGGAGCTTGTGCCAGAGCCTCTCCTCATCTGAGGCGGACGAGGGCAACCGATGGCATCGCCTCTTTTTACAGAGCTTATGGCCCTTCCTCGGCCTTTCAGACAAGGGAGTCCAAGACCTTGATTGAGATCGGATGGGCTGACTCAGTCACTCGGAAGACACCAGTGGGACCAGTAACTTCCCAGGTTTAGGGACAACTTCCTCAGCAGGATTCCCAGCAGGCTGGGTCTCCTCATCGGGGAAAGCAAGGACTGGAGTCCGAGTGAGGGAGTCGGCGACAAAGGGTCGATCAGGTCGAGAATTATCTCAACGTTGTCGATCAACACTTCGGTCGACTGGCCAGATGGCAAGGCTGAGAAGCCAGTAGCAGAAGAGGCGATTTCGACCAAGGATGAAATGGCCGGTTCTTGGGACCGAGATCTCTCCCGATCCCAAGAGCATCTCCGTTGAGACAAAGACAGTCCCGGGACCTTCTCCCGCTTACGGGACCAAGAGGTGTGCGTGCCCGCATGACTCTCACCCTTAGTTGGGAGAGAGTGGCAGAACTCTCGGAAGGAAACCAGAGAAGGTGAAGCCCAGGTTGAGAGGAACAAAGAGGCTCTGAGAGGAAGATTTCACGGCACAAGCCGCTTCCTCCTTGAAGGCTCCCATGCCCTCCAATTGCTCAGCGGATCCCACAGTCATGGAAACCGCCCATCAGGCCTCCTTGATTTCACCCGCGGTTCCGTTCTTCAGGCTTCCCCAGCTTAAGGTGTGCGAGATGGTCGACGAGGACATTAGGCTGGAAGGTGAGGCAAAACTCGCACGTCGTGGTGTCATGGCCAACACCCAAACAGTAAACACAAAAGACATCTTCTAGCTGCACGAACACCGGCGAAATCCAGGGGAAGACTTGTCGTCCATGATCGAGAAAAAACAATCGCAATCGCTAACATGAAAAAGACGAATTTTTGAAATAACCAAAGGTTTTGAAGCCATGGCCTACAAAATGCGAGAGTATGAAGGAGACAACCTGAATCTTCCAGTGGAAACGAAGATCTGGCATCATGGGGCGAGTCGAGGGTTATACCACCCAGGTGGTGGAGGAGCCAGCTTGAAGACTTTCCGGCTGATTTAAAGGAAAGGACACTGCCAAGAAGAGTGGATGAACAACATATCCACAATCCTAGAACTGAACCTTGCAGTGTGATGATACAACCAGGGAGACTGCTGCTGGGAGGAAGGGGGCGGGGTGACTGCATGGAAGGGGATCAAGAAAAGGCAAACATCTTGAACAAATACTTCTGCTCAGTATTTACAGTAGAATGGGAAGGAAAGGGACCACAAAAAGGTGCCAGGAGCTTTGAGGGGAGAAAAATGGAAGAGGAGAATGTCTGGAAACCACTCACTAACCTGAATGTGGACAAAGCTATGGTGCCAGATGGGGTACATCCAAGGGCACTGAGGGGGCTCAGGCTGGTACTGGCTGCACCTCTGACAGACCTATTTAACAAATCACTGGAGACTTTCGTGGTTTCAGGGGACTGGAGAAGGACAGAGGTAGTCCCACTTCACAAAAGTGAGAGCAGGGAAGGGGCAGGCAATTATAGGCCTGTCAGCCTGACATCAGTGGTGGGTAAATTAATTTTATCACTACTAAAGGAAAGGATTGTGGATTACCTTCTATCCAGTGTATTACAGGATCCAAGGCAACATGGTTTCACAAGGGGGGGGTCATGCCAAACAAATCTGATAGATTTCATTGACTGGGTGACCAAGGAGTTGGAGCAGGGCTTGGACATGACCAACCTGGATTTCAGCAAGGTGTTCAACACCTTTCCACATGAGAGACTAGTAATCAAGTTAGGGAACTTGGGGGTAGATAATAAGGTGGTAACATGGCTAAGAAACTGGTTGGTGGATAGGACACAGACTGTAGTGATAAATGGAGTTTGCTCAGAGGAAGGAAAGGTGACCAGCAGGGTACTTCAGGGATCAGTGCTGGGACTGGTCCTCTTCAATGTTTTGATAAGTGACAGTGTGGAGGAACTGGAAGAAAAGGTTTTGCCTCTTTGCAGATGACACTGACACCAAGATCTGCAACAGAGTGGACAGTCTGGGGGAGGGGGGTAGAAAGGAAGGGTAGACATCTGAAAAGGCCAGAGGAGTGGTCAAGGGTATGGCAGCTGGGTTTAATGCAAAAAGTGCAGAATAATGCACTTAGACCACAGAAACCTAGGAGCAGGGTACAAAATGGGTGGAGTGATACTGATAAAGACCAATCAGGAAAGACACCAAGGGGTACTCATATTAAACAACCTAAATGTGGCCAGGTACTGTGATGAGGCAGTCAGAAGGGACAGTCAAGTGGAATGCTGGCGTGCAAAGGAAGGGGTACTGCCATCGGAAAGAGGGAGATGGTGTTGCCCCTATATAGATCGCTGGTAAGATCTCACCTCGAGTACTGTGTCCAGTTCTGGAGACCATGTCTCAGAAAGGACATAGACAAAGTGGAGTTGGTCCAGAGGAAGAAAACCAAAATTGTGCAGGGTCTGCAACAAAAGTCCTATAAAGAGAGGCTTAAGGAGCTAAATATGTACACTGGGGGTATAATAAAGACCTTTAAATACCTCATGGGATAAATAAGGAAACAGAAGAGGGTATTTTTCAGAGAAAAAGGTGCTCTGGAACAAGAGGGCATGCTATGAAACTGGAGGGGGCAAATTCAGGAAGGATGTGAGGAAGTACTTCTTCATAGAAAGGGTGGTGGATGCCTGGAACAGCCTTCCAGCAGAGGTAGTAGAGCAGAAAACAGTGGTGGGGTTCAAAAATGCCTGGGACAGGCACAAGGGAATCATATGGGTAAGGAAGGGAGGGGAAGAGATAGCACAGGAGATCATGTTGGGTCTGCAGTAAATAACAAAGATCTAAAAAAAAAAAGGGGCAGATTGGTTGGGCCCAGCGGCCCTTATCTGCCATCACATTCTATGTTTCTATATTTCACTCCAGGTGAATGGTCCCAGAGTGCCCATGATTCCTGGAAATTCGGGCAGAGGTGGCAAGGTCCAAGAAGGAATCAGGGCCTGAGCTCGGGCAAGCTGGGATGCTCAGGGGACCTCACCCACGGGAGGGCCTGGCAGGTCTGCCTGAATAAGGTCAACCTACAGAAGGAAACAACTAGGTCGTGCCCATGGGAGGAGATCCCAGGCCAGGAGAGCAAAGCCATGTAGTCTCTTTGGGACAGCTCTGGTCCTCACCAGTGGCAGGTTCAGCATGTAGGTCTGGAGACCACTCCATGACCTGGCCATCCTCTGGCCCCAAGCTAGAGCCGCATAAGACACCAGGCCCAGAACCAAGAACTAGCTCAGACATGGGTTTCTCCTGCACCACAGCTGGCACCCACGGTGCCGGGCCCTGTACTGGGTTTGACACTAGCCCCAGGTTCATCCCACCCAAATGCTGCAGTGGTGGCAGGAGCTGTCCCAGTGCCACAAATGGCATCAGAACCAGGGTAGACCTAGGAGCAAATATAAAAGCACCGCACCAGGTGTCAGGTCCAGGACTGCCACTTGCTGCACCTATCACCAGAGGTGGTGTCGTCCTCCTCCCGAAAGCAATGAGAGCTGCTCAGGGCAGAGATTCACACCTCTACCTCAGCAAATGGATGCCATGTGGCCCCGGTGCTGATCCCTGTCCCGACACCATGAACGGTGTTCAGACGGGTCCGATATGACAGTCGGTGTCATCCCACTTACTGACATCGCAGACTGCGTCACCACCGGGGACGTCTGCCCTCAGGGCAGTCAGACTGGGTGGGAGGGTGCACAGCTGGCCACCCAGAAAGAAAAAGCTGTCCACTACACTCACCCCACAGGGCTTCTAACACCTCAGTAAGGTTGAGGAGGACCCTGTGTTTCCTAAACATGGGAAGTGCTGAGAAGGGGCCAGGGGAAAGGCCCAGAGACCATGTCTTGGCCTCACATGTGTGACACCTGCCTCCGAAGGTGGGGATTTAACGTACGTAGAAAAAACAGGAGTCAAATATCCATATCGTGAGATGAGCCAAGACAAGTCCAGCACCACTGATGCTAATCCATCGCCATGATGGGTTTCCCACAAGGGGCAACCATGCATGATGGGGGTCTGATGACTCTTCTTCGCTTTCTTCACCCCCTTCTTCTCTTTTTCCAGTTTGAGAATCTCAGAAAATAATAAAGAATGAGGGAAAATGATATAGCGGACAGAAAACTCAGTGGTGACACAGTGGAAATACATAACAGTCAAACTGAGGCACTGTCACTTCCACAGTGTGTTCTCGATGGTGGGAAGAACAGAATTGAGGTGCATGAGGCAGCTGAGGATGGTTATTGGCTAGCATACAACGCAACACGTGAGGTGTGTGGGTGCTGCCAGAAGTCAGTAGCTCCCTCTCCCCCTCTGACCCCAGACCCATCAGTATGAATCAATGGTGAAGGTTGATCCTTTAAACATAATGGCTGTCATGCTGTGGGTCTGGACTTGTACCACTTGACCACAAATCAGAACAGCAAACTCTGTCAATGCCAACTGAACCGCCTGGAGCTTCAGGAGGGTTACTGTATGTCCTGGTGGGCCTCACTAGGTGAACAGCACCCATGGGATTTTCAGTCTGCCACATAATCCCACTAGAGATGCATCCATTGTCAAGGGGAGGGTTAGAACTATGGGGACAAAGAGGAAATTCCCTACACAAGATTCTGGGGGCAGGGCCACCACTTGATGGCATCCTGCATCAGCTGCATTACCCCAACTGAATGGTCCAGGCGGTTGTGCTGCTCAGCCCACTGGCATCCCAACTCCCACTAGAGGAGGCACATAAGTCACTGGCCCCAGTGAACTACAATGGTCATGGTTGCCATGCACCTTAACAATCAAAGAAATTCCCAGGCTGGCAGGATTGCCCAGCCTGAAATGACTGGGCAAAGATGGTAAGATCCTCTGCCTTGTCTGCTGGCAATTGAGCCTTGGACTGGAGGAGTTCAGTTCCACTCCAATGAACAGGATCACCTGCCTGGGAACCAGTTCTGACTTTGCTGGATTGACCAGAAGGCCCAAATTCCAAAAAGATCAGGAGGGCCAGATCCCTGGACCGCAACACAGCTTCCCTGGAGCTGCCTGTGATAAGCCAGTCATCCAAGTACGGGTAGAATTTGGTGTCCCTGCACCTGAAGTAGGCCACCTCAACTAAAACGTACTTGGTGAGCACCCTGGGTGCTGAGGACAGGCCAAACAGCACAACCCTGAATTGGTATAATACCCCTCCCACATGAAGCTGGAGGGGGCCTGAGGGACAGACGGGATGGGGATGGGAAAAAAGCATCCTGGAAATCCAGGGAACAAAATCAAGCCCATGGATCCAGAGATGGTATGATCTGATTGAGAGTGGCCATACATAAATGAAAGTTACATACTTACCTTAACTGTTGATCTTCCAGAATACTGTCTCTGTGGAGTACCACTTATGGGTTAAAGGACTGAAGGCAATAGGATCCCCAAAGGAGTATATATTTTGGCCAGGGGTCTGCCAACAGCTAATGGCTATGGCACCTATGTGACACTGTGTGGTGCTACATGCCTACCAATAATTGTCTCCGCCTCCAGCTCAGACCCATAAGTGGGATTCCATGGAGAAGGTTTATTCTAGGGAAGATCAGCAAATTCAGCAACTGACAAAGATGAGAGTGTATGGAAAGCATCAGAAAGGCTTGGGGTTGCCACAGGATTCTGTGGATGCTAAAAATATAGTGAGAAGCTGTAAATTGCCATTAGTTTGCTGTTTCTTCAGGGAAATAAAATAGCCACTTGACACAGGTAAAAACTCCTATCTGAATTTTTTGGAGCATGTCTGAGCATCTTGCTGGTGCTGGCCCTTTTGTCTCAGCTGTCTCTGCTATTTATTTATTTATTTATTTATTTATTTATTGAGAAATCGGATTACAACCTTTGAGTCAGGGACTCATTTCCAAAGGCTCCACGTCAGATTACAAGATATACAGAAGATGCAGTCATTATACCATAATACAATGGGGGTAGAGGAAGGAGAAAACAACAGGAGATAAACAATGTGTGTCAAATATAAGCAGTATACAGAAAGAAGGAGACGTAATAAAATAACAGGGTATGAACAGAGCTGCTAGTCCTATACAGGTTGGGTAGCTATACAAGTCCTGCAGGGAGCTTGTGAACATCACTAAATAGTACAATCAGAAGTTATGGCAAGGCTTATATGCTAGTAGGTGATGTGAGCAGTCATATTACCAACATTCTCATTAATACACAGTACCAGTAGTGGGCTAGGGATATCTCTAACCCATAGGTCTAGCAGTCTGGGCAGATATCTTTTTATTAGTGGGAACAAAGGCAGAGGCGGGTATGTGGTTCTTGAGGGCTGTTTCGAAGGGGCCTAGTCTGGAGATAGAGGTGGTGGTCAGGGGGAGTTCACTGTACCAGGATGATGCTCTGTAAGAAAAGGACCGTTTTGCCAGGGTCGTTGTGCCCCTCCGAACAGTCCACGTCAATTTATCTGCCTTAATTTATCTGCCGACCGGGTGTTTGTTGAACTATGTGCCGCACGAAGGGAGGTTGAGACTTCAGTGGGAGTGAGGCCTAGGTGGATTTTCTTAGTAAGGAGACATGTTTGATAACGTATTCTTTCATCTAGGGTTAGGATTTATGTTAGTGCATACAGGGTGCAACTATGGGTATGCTTGTCCGTACCAGCAAGGAGTATACAGGCTTTGTTAATGGACAGGTGGATTTTATTTAGTGCAGTGTGGTCAGCGGCAGAGTAGACGGTGAACCCATAGTCTACAAGGGAGAGAACAGAGGAGGTAACAGCAACGTTTAGGGCCTCTGGGGTTAGGCAGGCTTTGTGCCGATACAGCAATCCTATGCGTATATTTATGGCACAGGAAATATTACTTAAATGTGGGTGGAATGAGAAACTAGGATCGAAGGTAATACCCAGATATTTATAGGTGTAGACCTGTTCCAGTGGGAGGAGGGTTTTGGAGAAGATTGATCGCTGGGCATTGTGGTCCTTACTCTGATGGTGGGAAAAGAGCATTGATTTAGTCTTTTTATATTGACCATGAGTCTCTGATCATGAACCAATTTTCAACGTGGTTGAAGGCAACTTGTAGGAGGACTGAAGGATCAGGGATCCAAGTGGAGGCATACATTATCAAGGCCATTCATGTGAGAGCAGAAGGTTATAAGGACAGGATTTAGGCAGGGTATTCAGGAAGATGCTGGATAGCAGGGCCAAGGGTGGAACCCTGGGGAACTCTTGAGGGACTGGTAGAGCGGGTGAGACGGTGCTGTTCTATCTTCACACATTGAGCCAGGGCACAGCAATCCTTAGACATGGCTTTCACCTAGTTTGTTGTTAGGAGACTGACTTTAAAAAGATCGTCAACAAGTAAGTTCTACCTATGGTTACAATAACCCAGGTTCTACATATAGTTACAGTAACCCTCAATGAACCTAAGTTTGCCAGGGAATTGTTGAGGGGCTGATGGTAACTGGCAGACTCATGAGCCAGTGCCTTAGCTTGGTAGAACTGGATAAGGGGAGTACTTCAACAAGTCACTAATCTTCACAACCTGGGAACTTTTGAAAGGTGGACCTATGTATTCAGTGAAAAGAAAACTTGGATCACGCAAGGGCAGAGACTTAATGGTTGGGGAGGGAGAGACTAGATTCCATCTAATTACCTTCTAGGACTTAACTGTTCTCTTAGTGGATACCACATCACAGGAATATGCAGAAAGAATCAAAGTAGTTAGACCTTTATAAATATTTTTGTTAAACTCATGCCTTATGTGTAAGAGGTTTTCCATCGCTGAGAGGTTTTCCTGACATCACATCAAAGAGGTAAATGACTGTGAAAATGAAAAGATATGCTATAGTGTATATATTATTCCCAAATGAAAAATATATTAGCTGTTCTTTCTCACCTCCTTTTCTAAAGTTAGCTTCAAACACAAGGTATTAAATCAAATGTTTTATAATCATGTGTTTATAAAATTAATAGATTCACAAAAACTTGGTACGCCATGATGATGAACATCACAGCATCAAATCTGAAATAAATCATAAATAGTCCAAGATGTGTTTCTTTGAGTAATTTAATCTTTAGCTACCTCTCTTCATTGTGCTTCATTACAAAATCTAAGGCCTTGTAATGACTGTCAGTGCTTTTAATAACCTTTTAAAAACATTACTGAAACAGTGTTAAAGAAGAGTGTTTGGCACATAGAGACAGAGTTTGACGGCAGATAAGGACAACTTGGCCCATCCAGTCTGCCCATTTCTCCCTAACTACACTACTGCATCAGACCATGCCTGATCTACAGCTCTTTCTCCTTCCCCCCTTCCTTTCTATGATTCCTTTGTGCTTATCCCATACATGCCTGAACCTCACCACTGTTTTTGCCCCACCACCTCTGCTGGAAGGCTGTTCCTTGAATCCACCACTCTTCTGTGAAGTACTTCTTCACATCTCTCCTGAATCCACCCCTCCAGCTTTATAGCATGGCCCTTGTTCTTGAGCACCTTTTCTTCTGAAAAATACTACTCTCTAGTATCTTATTTACTGCCATGAGGTATTTAAAGGCCTCTATCATATTTCCCCTCTCCCTCCTCTGTTCCAGGGTGTACATATTGAGGTCCCTTAGTCTCTCCTCATAAGGCTTTTTATGCAGACCATGCAACATTTTAGTTGCCTCCTCTGGACTGCCTCCACTGTTTATGTCCTTCTGGAGATGTGGTCTTGTGAATTGGACACAGTACTCTGGGTGGGGTCTTAGCAGCGATCTAAACAGAGGCAACACCACCTCCTCTTTCTGCTGGTGATACCCTCTCTGCTCCCCCAGCATCCCATTCACCCTCCCTACTGCCTTGTCACACTGCCTGGCCATCTTCGGGTCATCCAATATGATTATCCCCAGATCTCTTTCCCTGCTTGGTGGTCGACAATACCACTCCACCCATTCTGTACTCCACCCCTAGACTTCTGTGCCCTAAGTGTACTATTCTGCACTTTTCGCATTAAAACCCAGCTGCCATACACTTGACCAATTCTAGTTTTCTCAGGCTCTGCTCATCTCCCCCAAGGTTTCACTCTATTGCAAATTTGGTGTCATCCGTAAAGAGGCAGACATTTCCTTCCAGCTCCTCTGCAAAGTCACTTATAAAGACATTAAAGAGGACCGATCCCAGCACTGATCCCTCGGGCACCCAGCTGGTCACCTCCTTTCCTTGGAGTGAACTCCATTTACCACCACCCTCTGTCATCTATCCCTAACAAATTTTTTTATTCAGAAAATACTACAGCGGCTGGTTGTTTACAGCGATAAAACGACAAGTCACTGTAGGTCACAGTAATGGTTATGCTGCAGGGTCAGGACCCCAGCACAGCATCTCTGGGTGTTGTACCCTCCCTGGAACACCTCTGCCATGGAGGTGATTATAATAAGAACTGTGGGGTGGGAGAGGGAACAGCCCTTCTAAAACACATTAGTATTCCTGACGGCAGAATGCGGACCGCGATCACAGTCAGCATTTGTGCTGCGCTGTAAAGCTAATCGACAGGTTTGCTGTTAAACCAGCATTGTGGAACCTTGCTTACTAGTCTCTACATAGAAAGGTGCTGAATGCCTTACTGAAATCTAGGTAGGCCACATCCACTGCTCCACCCTGATCTAGTTCCTCGGTCACCCAGTCAAAGAAATTTAGCAGATTTGTTTGACATGACCTCCCTCTTGTGAAACCATGCTGCCTTGGGTCTTGTGACCCACCGGATTCAAGATATTATTCCACAACCCTTTCCTTCAGCAGTGATTTCATTAACTTTCCCACCACCGATGTCAGGCTGACTGGCCTATAACTGTCAGCCTCATCCAGACTGTACTGCAAAATCACGATAGTCTGAGAAATTTCCCAGAAATCATTGTGGCACTAGCAAAAGCACTGTGGGTGCCGCAGTGTAAGCCAGGACACCAGGGATCAGGAATGGAGGCCAAAACAAAACATCAGCATTTTAAATAACTAGCCTCACTATGAGCTCAGTTTTGTGTTTACCTGAAGTTTTCATGGCTGTGTAAAGCAACAAAAACCTACATTGTGCTGGCCCATCAGTGCAGTGGTAGTGCTACTGCTCGTGATGATGGCGATCAGGGTTCGGGAACAAGCCTGGGTCACTGTGAGCTGGGCGGGAGAGGGAGGGTCCAGAGCTCCGTGCATGCTCTACTCCTCTGGAGAGGGAGGGATGACTGGTCCCACTGCTATATTGCACACGGCTGACCACAGGTAGCAGTGCTCAGGGGATGGGATATCTGATGGCATCAGGCTTCGTACACACGTGTGCATGAGTTTGTGATGCCATTAGACAGCATCCCAGCACAAAAGATGGAAAACAGAGCAGTGAAGTATGAGCACCTGACCCTCTCAGGCCCTGCACCAATGGCAGGGTGCTCTCTTGGGTGAAAATGGATCTGGACACCTCTGGAGGGATAGGTTCATCCTCCTATTAAGGCTCATCATCCTCTTCAAAAACTAGTTGCTCCGGTGCAGAGGGCAACACAGTACTAGCAACCTGGGGACCCTGTGAGAGGGCAGGAGGCTGAGGGATGATGCTCTGCAGAGCCTGAATAATTTTGAATGCCTGAGCTATCTCTTGAGCTGAAGGCACTGCAGACACCTCTGAAAGTCCCTGGGTTAACAGGAAGGTTCTGCATGTTTAAGTTTCTTTGTTTTCTTTGAAGGAACCGAGAGTCAGCCAATTCTTTTCCTCTTTTTGTTCTTTTCGCCTCAGACGGGCGGGGGTGAAGTTGCACTTGGGGTTCAGCCACAACAGAATAAAACAGCTGGTCAGAGACTGAGGGACCCTAAGGAAACTTTTTATTGAGTCATTCAAGGCATTTTTCCAGAGTTTTATCTGGAAAAGTTTACATATCTCACATTCCTGGTCCAGATAAATAAAACCCGACAAGTTACACATAAGGTGTGCTTGTCTGCCTTGGCAAACACATCTCCACACTTCTTTAAATAGTTTTAAACGCCAAGCCTCGGTTCTCTTTCTTAGGTTTCCCTGCCATGGTAAAAAGCAAAGAGGAAAAACACCAACCGCTAAATAACTGATACTGTTGAGGTTATTTAAACAGCTTTTATATTTATTTTTCTTTTTTTTTTTTGCGGTCAGTTCTGGAACCGATAAGGAACCAAGCAGGGAGATGAAATATGAACCGGTTCAGTGGTTCTGTAACCGATAAATACAGTTACAAATAAAGTTTGTAAGGACCAAAATTTTGTGATAATTATATAGGTTCTTTAGTCAGAGAACCCCAGTTAAACTAAACTAACTAGGATCCCTCACGGTTATGCCGAACCACGAGGAACTGAGAAGAAAAAATTACTCACCTTAGTAATGTTGTTTCTTCTAATGGAGTCTTGTTGTATTCTGACATATTGCAGTGAGGTCCAACCTTTGAACTGCCCCAGAGATGAAAGAGTTAACTTTCCAGGCATGGAACGCTGAGCTCGAGCTCAGTTGAGACTCTGTCAGTTGCTGTTTGAACTCAAACCGTCAGATCTTTACGAGCTATACTCACTGGGTGTCCTGTGTGAAAACTGTAAACTTACACTAGCCAACTGGCTACTAAATATAATAAAAAGATTTTTTGGTCCCAAAACAAGACTCAAGTCAGAAAACCCAAAAAATAAACAAAACACAACACCCACACACCCAAACTAAAGGTGTGAAAAAGGAAGGGGTGGGGGCACCTCCCGAGTGCCAACACTGCTACTGCCTACCCACATCCCAAAAACCGAGGTTCTGAGAGGGGAGGCGGGGGGAGGTCAGAATACAGTAAGACTCCATTAGAAGAAACAACATTACTAAGGTGAGTAATTTTTTCTTCAAACATGAAGTCTTGCTGTATTCTGACATATTGCAGACTACCAAGCAGTACCTCCATGGAGGAGGGACAGAACCTACTTAGGAAATAGGCTCTGAAGCACTGCTGTGCCAAACCGAGCATCACTCCTAGCCTGGATATCCAGAGAGTAATGCTTGGTAAAAGTGTGTGCTGTTTTCCAGGTGGCTGCTTGACAAATCTCCAAGATAGGAATATCCCTGGCAGCGGCCAGGGAAGCAGCTGCACCTCTGGCAGAGTGAGCCCTCAGGCCTGAGGGTGGGATCCTACCTAACTTTTCATAACAAAATTGAATGCAAGAGACAATCCACCTGGCAATAGATCTCTTAGTGGCAGGTTTTCCCTTACATAGAAACATAGATTTTGACAGCAGATAAGGACCGCTTGGCCCACCCAGTCTGCCCATTTCCCTACCTAATAGATAAGCTGCATATCCTAGTTAACCAGCAGCCTACTTCTTCCCTACCCCCACCCCTAGAATTGCCCTTATGACTGTCTCCATGCATGCTTAGATTCCACCACTGTTTTGACTCCACAACCTCCTCCGGAAGGCCATTCCATGTATCCACAACCCTCTCTGTGAAAAAATACTTCCTTAAATTACCTCTGAGCCGCCCCCCTTCTATCTTCAAATTGTGCCCCCTTGTTCTTGCACATCTCTTTTTTTGAAAGATGCTACCCTCTTGGACTTTGTTGATTTCCTTGAGGTTTCCATCATGTCCCCCCCTCCCTCCTTTCCTCGAGGCTATACATATTCAGCTCCTCAAGTCTCTCTTCATATGTCTTCCGGTGCAGACCCTGCACCATTTTAGTTGCCCTCCTCTGGACAGCCTCCATCCTGTCTATGTCTTTGCGGAGATTGGGTCTCCAGAACTGTATGCAGTACTCCAGATGGGGTCTCACCAACTGTCTGTACAGAGGGATAATAACTTCCTGTTTCCTACTGGTGATGCCTCTCCTGCATCCCAGTATCCCCCAGCCCTCCTTGCAGCCCTCTCACATTGCTTGCCCACCTTAGGTCATCTGATATGACTACCCCCAGGTCCCTTTCCATTTTGTTGTTGTTAGTATCTCACCCCATTGTATACTCTTCCCTGGGTTTTTGTTTCCCAGGTGTATTACCTGCACTTCTTAGCATTGAATCTAGCTGCCATACATTTGACCATTCCTCTAACCTTGCCAAGTCCTTCTCATCCTTTCCACCCACCTTGTGCATCAACTCTGTTGCAGATCTTTGTGTCATCTGCAAAAACATACTTTTCCTTCAGTCCTCTGCAATGTAACATAAAAGACATTGAAGAGGACCCGATCTAATACTGAACCCTAAATTTGCCCCACTGTGCCCCCTTTCTTCAGAGTGGACTCCATTTACTATTACTCTGTGTCCTATTCTCCAGCCAATTCTTTACCCAGGCTGTCATCTTGGGACCCACTCCCAGGCTGGCTAACTTGTATATATCTTCTGTGTGGGACTGTGTAAATGCCTTCTACTAAAGTCTAGGTAGGCCGTGTCCACAGCCCTCCATGATCTACTACTTTGGTCACCCAGTCAAAGAAATCTATCAGATTTGTCTGGCATGACGTTCCCGCTGTGAATCCATGCTGCTTGGGTCCTGAGCCCTCTGGCCTCTAGATACTCAACAATTCTTTCCTTCAGAAGTGATTTCATCATTTTCCTACCACTGAGGTTAAACTAACAGGTCTGTAGTTTCTGCTTCTGCCTTGCTCCCACTTTTGTGAAGGGAATCACATCTGCCCTTCTCCAGTCCTCGGTACCACCCATCCTCCCATGATTTGTTAAAGAAGGTAGTCAGTGGTGTCACTAGTTCTACCCTTAGTTCTTTTAGAATTCTGGGATGAATCCCATCAGGCCCCATTGCTTTGTCCACCTTCAGTTTTAAGAGTTCTTTTCAGAACCCTTTCTTCTGTAAATGGGCTGGTATCAACTTCTGTATCCAGAGTGTTTCTACTGTTTGTTTTAGGTATCTCTCCACTTCCTTTGTAAATACTGAGCAAAAATATTTGTTTAGTATCTCTGCCTTTTCACAGTCACCCTCTGCCCACCCTCCCTCCTCTTTATTAAGCCTCACTAACCCTCCCTTGGTCTCCCTTCGCTCCCTGATGTACCTATAAAAGGTTTTATCCCCCTTCTTAACTGAGTTGGCTATCTTTTCCTCGGTTTGGGCTTTTGCTGTTCTGACTGCCTTCCCAGCTTCCTTTTGCTTTAACTGATACAGTTCTCTGTCCTGCTCCTTCTGTGATTCCTTGTACTTCCTGAATGCTTTCTTTTCTCTTGAACCTTCACTGCCACTTCCTTTGAGAACCATAGTGGTTTTTACATTGTTTCGTTTGTTTATTTGCTTCACACAAAGGCTTGTTACCTCTGTGATGGCAGTTTTATTATTCCCATTGTTCTTCCACCCTCCTTCCTGCCAATTTGCTGAGTGCATTCCTTAGGCACTCACCCATTTTAGGCAAAGTCAGCCCTCCTAAAGTCCAGTACTTTTGCCTTTGTGTAGGCTTGACTCTATGGCTGTGTTTATTGTGAACCATACTGTTCGATGGTCGCTAGTTCCCAGATAGCTACCCACTTCTACATCTGTGATCCTCTCTTCATCTCCATTTGAGAGAACCAGGTCTAAGATTGCTCCCTTTCAAGTGGGCTCCAATACTAGCTGTCTAAGGCATGCCCCCTGTAGGGCATCTAGAATAACCCCACTCTTTGAAGTGGCTGCTGCAACTGCACTCCAGTTAACATCTGGCATATTCAGATCACCCATCAGCAATATCTCCCCTTTTTCTGCCATTCTAAGTATTCTTCCTATCATTTCCTTGTCCATTTCCTCCCCCTGAGAAGGGGGTCTGTATACAACCCCTGTGCGGATTGTGGTGCCATTGCCAGTCTCCAAATTTACACACAGTGCTTCTTCTCCTCCCTGTTTTCCCTTTTGTTCTGTTGCTTTGATTCCTTCCCTTATGTAAAGAGCTACTCCTCCTCCTCTTTTACCCTCCCTGTCCCTCCTGTAGATAGTGTATCCTGGTATGTTTATGTCCCAGTCATGGTTTTGTGTGTACCATGTTTCTGTGACTGCCACGATATCCAGATGTTCCTCCTCCATCAAGGCCACTAATTCAGGAAGCTTGTTACTCAGACTACGGGCATTGGTACTCATTGCTCTCCATTATTTGATGGCTTTACCTTCTTTGCAGCATCCCCACTGACCTGTCTACTTCAGTCTTTTCTCATTTAGTACCCTGTTTTGTAGGGAGGCTGGGATTTTCTGCTGCTTATCAGTGCCTCCCCCTTGACTAGTTTAAAAGCTTGCCAATGAAGCATTTAAACCGATTGCTCAAAAGACATTTCCTTCCCAGACAGATGCAGACCATCCTGCCAGAATACCAACCTCACCATAAGTGAGGAACAGTTGGAGGAGTCAAACCTGTGACCTTTGGTGCGCTCTATGTAGTAGTTAAGGGCCCTTTTCACATCCAAACTGTGCAGCCTCCTCCCCAGAGGAGGAATGGTCAGTGAAGAAAACAGGAAGAGACATAGATCATTAAGGTGGAAATCTGAAACCACCATAGGCAAAACTTCCTATTAGTCCTGAGGACCACCTTATCTCTATGGAAAGAGATAAAATCAGGCTCCACTGACAGGGCCTGTAACTCACTTATGCATCTGGCAGAAGTGATGGCCACCAAGAAAACAGTTTTCCAAGTCAAGTACTTAAGCTCTGCTGAGGACAAAGGCTCAGAAGGGGTTGCATAAGCTGAGCAATGCAAACATTAAGGTCCCAAGCAGAGAGCAGGGTCCCTGAAGGAAGATTGGTATGAAGCAATTCCTTGAAAATTTAGAAAATACAGGATGAACTGAAAGGGAAGAGTGTTTGCCTGCTGAAAGGAAGGCAGAGACAGCTGCCAGATGCACTCTTAGTGTAGCTGATCTGAGCCCCAAGCTATTAAGATGAACCATATAGTCAAGGACTGCGGGCAGGCCAGCAGACTCTGGAGAAATATGCTTCCCATAGCACCATATAGAAAATCTTTTCCACTTGGAGTTGTAAGTGCTTCTGGTGGAAGGCTTACGAGAAGCCTTTAAGATATCCAGAACACCTTGAAAGAGGTGTAAATCAGCAAACTCTAACTCTTCAAGAGCCAGGCCTTGAGGTTGAGAGATTTGAGATTCGGGTACCAAACCCTCCCCTGAGCACATGTTAACAGGTTGTAATTCCTGGGAAGAGACAGGGGAAGGTGGACTGCTAAGGACAATAAGAGAGGGTGCCAGGGCTGTCTGGCCCAGTCTGGAGCAATCAGAATCACCATGCAGGGTTGAGACCTGATTTTGACTAACACCTTGAACAGGAGAGGGAAGGGGGAAAAGCATACAGGAATTTCCCTTCCCAAATGAGAACTAGGGCATCCAGGGGGACTGAACCCAACACTGGGGGCCTACAGCAAAAGAGAGGAAGTTGGTGATTGTCTGGGGCTGCAAAAAGATCCATCTGTGGGTGCCCCATCTGGAGAAGATCACCTTCAAAACCAGGGGATCCAGGGACCATTCGTGATGGCCCTGAGATATCCTGCTGAGAGCATCTACCAGGACATTGTCCTTGCCTGGGAGGTGTACTGCTGTAAGAGAGGTGTTCAGGGAACAGGCCAGAGACCACAACTTCATTGCCTCTGTGCACAAGGCCGTAGACCGAGTGCCCCCTTGTTTGTTGATATACCACATTGTGGTGGTATTGTCTGTCCTGATCTGAACTACTTTGTTCTGAACAGACTTGAAAAAGCTTGAAGTGCTAGAAACACTGCTCTGAGTTCTAATAGATTGATGTGAAGCAGCGATTCCTGAGGAGACCACACCCTTGGGTGGTTAGGGTTCCCCAAGTGGGCTCCCAGCCCAAGAGGAGGCATCTGTAGTAAGGATTAGAAAATGAGACTGAGTGAGAAAAGACTCCCTGTCTTAGATTGTCCTGATCCTGCCACCACTGTAGCGGCCAGATCAGGGTTAGGTCACTGGAATCAGTTTGGTCAGAGGGTCCTTTTCTGAGACCAGAAGGTTCTCAAGTGGAACTGGATGTCCCTCATCTGAAATCTTGCTCCCTGCACCACTGCTGTAGAAGCAGCCATGTGCCCCAGGAGCTGCAGAAAATGCCTTGCTGGTCGAGACACCTGGAGGGTGAATGAAGAAGCCAGTGAGACAAGGGTCCTTGTCCTGTCCAGGGGAAGGAAGGCTCTTGCTCTGACTGTATCCAGCTCTGCCCCATGAAGGTGAGGAGCTGCACTGGCTCTAGAACTGATTTTGAGAGATTCAGAAGGAAACCTAGAGAAGTGAGCAGTTGCTGAGTTATCTGTAGATGTGACCTGACTTGGTCTGGAGACTGGCCTACTAAAAGCCAGTCGTCCAGGTCTGAAAGATGGAGATCCTTTTCTCCTTAGAAAGGCAACTACTACTGCCAGGCATTTTGTGAATACCCTTGGAGCAGAAGTTAGCACGAGGGCATTGCTCTGAATTGGTAATGGCTTGAGGGCAGCTCAAACCTGAGGTACCTTTCAGTGGGAGCTTCTGATGAGAATATGGAAGTAGGCATCCTTGAGGTCCAGGAAACTAGCTAATCTCCTGGCCTCAGAGAGGTAAAATTATTCCCAAGTCACCATTTTGAACTTTGACTTTAAAAGGTGCTTGTTTAAATATCTGAGATCCAGGATGGGCCGCTATTCTCCTGTCTTTTGGGGGTTAGGAAGTACCTTATTTTGTCTGTGATAAGGGTTTGCATCTCTTACGAGTTTAATAAAGATTATTAAACCTCTGTAAATTATGTAACTATTGTTGCTAAACTGTAACTTCAGCAACAGAGAGGTGTGGTCTGAGAGATAAATAGGATGTAATCGCAACTGATTTGAGGAAGGTGTTCTTTAAAAATATGGAGTAGATCAATTCTGGTGTAGATCTTGTGAAATGGGGAGTAATGAGTGTATTTAGTCTGTGGGTGGAGAAAACGCCAAGCATCCTGCCAGCCATAGGTTGGCTGCATCACCGAGACCTGGCTGGATGAAAATGCAGGACCCATTTTGGCTGCTGCAATTACGGCTGGGTTCTTAGTGGTACACCGCCCGAGAGTGGACCGGAGGGGCGGGGGAGTCGCAGTCTGTTTTAGACAAGAACTGAACCTCAGGGAAGTGCCAGTGTGGAGCACCAACTCCTTTGAGTGCATGGTTGTTGCGGGTGGAGAACTCATGATCCTTCTCATCTACCATCCACCGGGATGGGAGGTTTCCTGAAGGAGGCTACAGACTTCATCGTCGACATGGTATTGGAGTCCCCTAGGTGGTTAATTCTGGGGACTTCAATGCTGAATTGACGATGAACTCTCACATTCGAACAAGACCTCCTCCAATTGATGGATTCATTGGGCCTGACACAGGTTTTTACCTCTGCAACACATGAGAAAGGGCATGTGTTGGACTTGGTGTTCCACCTGGGTATGGAGATCTCGGACGTGGAGGTGGATCCAGTCAGATGGTCAGACCATCACGCCCTGAGGTTTAGTTTTGCAATCCCCAAACAGGGCCTGCCCCCCAAGGAAATGGTTCAGTTCCGGCCTTTAAGACGGGTAATGCCTGAAGGCCTTATATTGGTATTGGACCTTTCAGAAGTTCCGTTAGATAGCAGTGACCCAGGGCCCCTGGTGTTGGCTTATAATAGGGCAGTGACGAGGGCCCTGGATGTCACTGCTCTAGTTCGTGTTCGCCCTTTGACCTCTCATCCCGGTGTCCCACGGTTTGATGGGAAATTAAGGAGGCAAGGGTGAAGGTTGGAAAGACATTGGTGGAAAACTCACCTGGAGTCAGACAGGCTTAGATTATTGGACCATTATGTGGTCTGTCAATCAGCAGTTTCCCATATGAAAGCAGAGTTCCTATCCAGGAAAATTGCTGCAGCAAAGAACAGACCAGCTCAGCTCTTCTGGACTGTGGACAGACTGTGCAGTCTAGCCTGTCTGCAAACTGGAAGAGCGTTGTCACAGGAAAAGTGTGAAGAGTTTGCTCAGTTCTTTGCTGATAAGGTGTCCTCTATCAGGATAGAGATCAGCCAATTCCTTCCCATAGGGCATGATAGTGATCCTCCGAGTGGTACTAACACCCGGTTTACCTGGTCTACCTTTAACCTGCTGGTACT